>CM028672.1:47831126-49162287 GCA_016760335.1 Gastrodia elata | reverse complement strand
AAGAGGTTAAAAACTATTTTAGCATTTATGATAAAAAGATTTTCTGCTAGAAAAATCTCAATGCTGTCTCTATCAGAAACAAGCTTAGTTTGGAGTGATGCTTTTGGTTTTAATTCCTACTCAGATTTGTGGGTGGTTGGAATTGGAAGTGGTCTCTCTTTGGGGTGGTCCAATTTCCCTCTCACGTCTTGTGGGATTGAATCAAAGTCGTTGTACTGGATTGGTCATGTGGTTGTTGCTTTCTTGAATTTAAATTTTCTGTGGTTTTTTCCCACTATTGTCCATGACGCTTTAAGCTGCTGGGGTTCTTTCATGGTTTTTTATTGCGTTCCAGTGCATGTTGTGATGATTTATTCTTTTAATACATGTGATGTGAGTTTAAAAGCTAGGCTGATTGTTAATCTCCTAGTTGGGGTGACGCTTAATCTTATAGATATCTGGAAGATGGTGCTTAAAACAGTTATTGCTTTGTTGTCGTCTCCTTGATCGGATGGCCATAACCTTTGGTTTTTAATGCTAGATAAGATTAATTATTTTTGTTATGTCGTGTTTGAGGCGTTGTCTGAAGTGAGCTTAATTTCTATTATATACTTGCTTCTTGTTGCCTCGGTTGGAGTTATCTGATGTGTTCTGGTGCTTTCTGTATTGCCAAATGCTGCTATTATTGGTGACGTGATGCCTAGGTCAGTTGTTGCTTTCTTTATGGCTCACATTTCTCTTAATACTAATTCTGGAATATATTGTTTTAATAGCTTAAGCCCTTGTGGTTCCGTGGAAGCTCTTGATAATATTCCTGACGTTACCATTCTTATTTTTCTTGCTTCTTGCAAAAGTGTTGTTTCTATCATCTCCACTGGAATGGTTACTTCTCAATCTTTTTATTCTGATTTAAATGCTGGAAATATTAATGGGATTGTTGTTGGTTTCTCTGCTGCAACTTCTTATAGTTTTGTTGAAAAAGTGGTGGGTTTTATTGGTTTTATTGCTAATTCTGCGGTTGGTATGGCTATTAGCCCTGCTGCTGGTCTTGTGGTTGAAAATGTTGTGGACTCTGTTGCCGATTTTATTAAGTCTTCTGATCATTTTTGCATTACTGTCATTTTTGCGGTTGAGGTTCCAAGTATTAGGACTAATTGGAGTGGCTCTCTGGTATTTATTGAAGTTTCCTTTGCTGGCCATGTTTGGAGGGTTGGTTTGGGTTCTAACCCACTCTTTGATCTGTGGGCTGATGCTTTTAGATGTGTTATCGCTCAGACTCCCACTATGTTTTGCTTGTGTGCTCACTTTGCTATCTCGAATATGGGGTGCTGCAGATTTCTTTTTGCAGGTTTCTTCGCAGTGGTTGTGTTGTCGCTTGCTGTTTGGCTTTTACTGTTGGTCGGCGTTGGTGGAGTGGCTATCATGAATAAAGGTATCCCTTTGTCGTTCCCAGGAGGTGGTGGTTTCTTATGCTGCCTCTTTTCTCTCTTTTGTGTATTACAGCTGGTTTCAATTTCTCCTATAATTTTCTGCATCATTTTGTTTATTTTTTGTCTATGTTTAATTCATATGCTACTACTATGTTTTCATATTCTTCTTTTCTATTTGCTTTTTTTTCTTTTTTTGTGGAGGGACCTTTTAGGATATTCCTTGAATCCCTGTTTTTTGGGGTTGGATTTTGATTTTTAGTTTTAGGACTCTGTACCCTTCCTGCTCCAGTCCTGTAAAGTTTTTTTGTATGGAATAAAACTACGCCAAAATGGCTTTCTGAAGAAAAAAAAATTATATATATACATACATGCATACAAAACACATATACCATAACCATTCTTTGGCAAATTTGCAGAACCCATAACCATTCTGTTTTTCCTATCTGAATTTGGAATAAATGTATTCCTACCCTTATAAGTATGTTCCTTTGGCGTCTCTACAATAACTTTATTAGTGTGGACGATACTATGCAGCTTATGGTGTACAATTTTGCTTCTAAGTACCATTGCTATTCTGATAACATTGAAACCATATATCATGTTTTTATCAGCAGCATAACTAGCAATAAGGTTTGGGTAAATTTGAACATTAAAATTAATGAGGCCATCCCTTCTGATATCAAAAGCATTTTTGTTCGGTGGCCTATGCATAAGAAAAAAATCCATTTTGAGCAGCTAGTTGATTGCTATATTCTTTGGAATATTTGGAATGTGCTAAAACAAATCTAAATATTCTTCAATTCCTTTAAATGAGTATAAAATTATGGAAGCCACAAAATCGGATATTCTCAAAGCTACCAACATTTTTAGTGTCAAAAACTTCTGTTGGAAATCTTTAAATGCAGATTATGCTAAACATGTGCTATCTCTTTAACCCTTGTGCCGGTGGTTTTTTCTTAATTTGTCTTTAGTCTATAATACAATGAGGTATATTGTTTCAATTTGGCATACCTGTCTTTTGGGAGGTTGTTTTTTTTTCTGTTGATGAAAGTGGTGTTGATTATTCTGCTTTGCATGGTAATGAAATTATGCCTTGAATATAAGTTGCTGCAGTTTTTTGCAGAATATTAGGTGCTACAGGTTTTTGCATGTCTTGAATATAAGGTGCTGCAGTTAGAGGTTTTGCATGTCTTAAATATAAGGTGCTGCAATTTCTATGCTGGTTTTGGATTGGCTGTACTCGCTCTTGGGCCTGTTTGCTGTTCGATCTTATTCCTGGCTGGCGGTAGCCGTTTTCTTTGGCCTCCGTTGGCTTTGCTGGCAATTGTTCCTTGCAGGCCTTCCCGCGGTGACGGTTCGGCCCCTTACTGTTTTGCTGTCTCGTTTTGCTGGTTTGCTGTTTTGTTCATGGCTGTTTAGTCCCTTTTGGTTACTGCAGTTGGCACCATTTTTTCATCTCCAATGCATTTTGTTTGACTTTGTTCGTTTAGGATCTTTTTTTTGTTCTTTTTTGTTTTTCTTTTTTCATTTTGAGTCGGAAAACCTTTTAGAATATACTTTGGGTTTTCGTTTATGAAGCTGATTTCAGATTTTTAGTTTTTGTAAGTTTTTGTACCCTCCCAATCCTAATCTTATATATATATATATATATATATATATATATTTTGGAATGAATTCCAACTGAGATGACTTTAGCAAAAAATACAGAATATAAGAATATGTCCAACTGAATTTATACTGAATAAATCTGTACTGTAACTAAAAATACTAAACTAAAACTATAATTAGCATATTGAATAGTTGCTAAAGACAATAACTAATAGTAAAATAATCACTACTGAAAATTGTAACTGCATCTTGAAAAAATAAAGAAATTGTAACAGTATTGTAGCAAGAATTTTAACGGTCAGGTTGGAAGCTGTGGTGGCCAAACTGGAAGCCACAACAAAAATGGTAACAACCAAATTGAAACCGCGACATGAATGTAACAGTAACTACAACAACCAAAATGGAAGCTATAACGGCTAAACTGGAAGCCGCATAAAAAAACAGTAACAGCTAAACATGGAGCTATAATTGAATCTATATAAATATAATGCAACATATTTTAGTATTGTATTTTATTGTCTTGTTAAGTGGCCACGTATAGAACAAGTGATGAGCCAAGTATGTCTGCTCAACTATATAAATATTGGGTTTCCGAAATAACTACACACTCCTCAAGTGTGTAATTTTTTTATTCCTCCAGAAAGCTTGCCCTTGCAATATAATGTCTGTACATACTAAGATCAACTTAAGTGAACCCACTGAATATTCTTGTTTTGATTATTTCATGCACAATTGTTGTATATATGCTCGAGAAAATTCAAGCTCAAAAGCGATACAACAGAAAGAAAATATAAACTAATAAGAAATTATTCTTGCTAATCTTTGGTTTGTATTCATCTTGCAATAGCTTTTTCTTTTTTTTCTTTTTTTTTTATAAGAAAGTAATCTTATTATATATAAATTTTGATTAGGGCTGGCCTCAAGTCGAGTTCGAGTCGAGTCAGCCCATATTTAAACTAAACTCGAACTTGTTCGATTTTGAGTTGAGTTCGAATCATTTCGACTCATTTTAAATAAAGTTCAAGTCAAGACGTATGAATCGAACTCAAATTTCAAGTTTTTTGTCAAACTATCAGCCCTAATCTTGGTCGAATAATAAATAATTGAGGTTAAAAATTTATTATTTTACATATTTATTTTTATTTTGAAGGGCACCTTAAATGCGGTTTTATCCGTTAATTGAATCATCGCACTAACAATAATAGTTATAATAAATAAATTAAGCACAGCACACGCCCAAGCATAAAGTATGCTTTTTAGGGTTTCGCATGTGTCCCCCTTCTTTGACCAAACTTTGTGGCTTGGGGGTGGCCTCACGTGACCGTGTATTTATTTAATTATTTATTTATTTTTATTTTAATTGAATTTCGTCAACGTGCGGAAAAAGGCGGGTGTTTGATCTCTTCTTATGCTTTCTACAGGGAAGATAGGTTTCATTTTAGATTAAAAGTGTGTTGCTTTCTTTAGGATTTTGTTAAGACAATCAATGCATCTAAATACAGTGCTCAAAAATGTTATTTAAATTTGTTGATATGGCACCCAAAAATACTCATCCAATTAAATTTGAATATCATTTCATTAGTGTTTATTTATTTACGTTAAAATAATATAAATATTATTTTTAAATTTTGTATTGAAATAATATTCAAATCCTATTATATGAGTTTTTTTGGATACCACATCAGTGAGTTTAAATAACATTTCTCTATCGGATATTATTCTTTTGCATTTAATATTTTTTTGGATACCACATCAGTGAGCTTATTTCTATTTATAATTATATATTAAAATATCACAATTAATATCATTTCATTTAAAGGCTCAATAGCGTCATGCGGTGCGGCTCTGAGAACCCAATATTGATTTAGTTCACGCTATCCCGGCGTCGGGTCCTCACAACATTAGTTAAATTCATCTTTTATTTCTAAGATAGAAGTCTAAAGTTTAAATGCGCTTATTCATTTGTCTTGATTTCTTGTTAGGCCTTTCTTAAAATTTATTTTGCACTACCTTAAAATCACATGCTTAGATCCCATGCATGTTATCTAATCTCTAATTTGTTTATCATATGATCTCATCTAATGCTTAATTTTAACCTTCTATAATAGAACCTAATGAATCAATCATATTTAGACGTGTTGTATTAATCACATGCTAATTTAGACATTTAATTTCATGTTAAGAATTAATTATGTCAATTAAACCTTATGAAATAATTGTGTTAAGATTCCTCATTTTGCCTAGAATCTTGTGGATGAGATTAGATGTCTTAGAGGGGGGTTAAAGAATTTGAGTAAGAATCAAATGTAGCTAATATATAAGATTAGTAGAATGGATAAGAGAAAAACCCTAGGCTTTGGTTTTATATTTCAAGACTAATAGAATAAACTTTGCGAGCTCTTAATTAAGACCAAACATGCTTAATTAAGCTACTAAACAACTTTGAGTTGTTCATATCAGCTAAAACAAAAGACTGTACTCTTCAATAAGCGCTTGAACAACACTAGAGCTCACAAAATAATCATCATTATATGTTGCTTTATTATGAGCAGATCATAAATGCCCTATTTATCACAAACATGAACTTTGTCGACCTTCAAATCAGCAGCAATAGCCCAAAATTCAATTAAGTTCTGATTGAAATAAGTTTGAGATACCAAAAAATACTCACACAGCCAAGTCTTGGAAAAATATGGCCAACGTTTTCAAAAGCAGCACAAAAATGACATTTAGAAGCAAATAAAAACATACATATTGTAAGGTAAGTCGGCAAAATGAGATTGTGCCAAACATGCCATGTGAAAAAAGTTAAGTTAGCTCCCACCAAAATTATTAGGGCTCTCATGCATGAATAGATTAGAGGAAAGGAGAACTACGGAGGAGGCGGCGAAAGACCGTAAGCATTTTTGTTGTTCCATTAAAGATTGCTAACTTTTTGGTTGAAAGAATGTGAACTTTAATTAATACGTAAATATATGATCGGTGAGATTTGAACATATGACATGATAGCAAATCAAGAGCCTTAACCAGTAAACCATAACACCATTCACGGTGATATAGCTGTGATCACGGTGATATGTGTTTGGAGGCAACAATGGCAATTTGTAAAGGCCTCAAAAAGAATTTAGTCTTTGTACTTTGCCATGGTCGGCTGAACCAACCAACATGGGGTGGGTCTCGCCAGCAAGCGATTCAGCATAATACCACCACAATTGTAGCAATTACAAATGCTACATTCCAACAGCTTAGCATAAGCTAAATATGGAAAAATGTCCTGATGAGGCGCTAAAAATTCAACGAGATGGTGGCAGACTCATCATTCATATAGGGGAAGAAGTCCATCATCCGCACAATTTTGAAAGGCAATTGTGGTGAGGATATTTGGATGACTATTTCCGTATCATATTTTAGTAACAAAGATTCACTGTCAATGGGATGCTTTTGGAAGGTTCATGGTGGTTGCTCTTGGATGCAACTGCCTTCTAGTATAGTTGGAAGTGTCAAAGCTAAGCAAAGAGTCCATTTGAGGGCCAAGCTTTCAGAATCAATATGATTAGATGCCCAATTTTGTTCCTTTTGATAAGATTGCATTCTCAACACTAGTATAGATTTTCTTTTCCCGAGACTTCCACTTGAGCTATAGAGCAAGCACAATCTTTCAAGGATTGCGGGGGAGATTGATACACCTCGCAGTCCTATATTAAAGGGGGAGAAAGATGCATTCATTCTCGTCTGCATAAAGGTTGATCTACCGAATTCGCTTGTCCCAGCTATAAAGTTTTGATGCACCCGAGGCTTGATCAGTCAGCCATCCGCTATGAGCGGTTGACAGTAGTTTGCTTCGACTGTGGAAGCGGGCACAAGGATGGGGAGGGCCCAAGTCCTTCGCAGCTGGTCGTGCCTACTCGCCGAGAGAATATGAGATACAGAAACCAAACTATCTAAGCGCATGCACAGCAATGCCTTCATACAGCTCAGATCGTCCCTGCAAGGGTTCATGTGCAACCCCCTACCAAATCCCAATAGTAGTAACATTGCAACAAACCAGAATGGACAGCGTGCGGAGGTGAAGATCGTGAGGATCAAAACTGCATGAGACAGGCTCCAAACTCAGGGACTATTTGGCATGATGAACCCAAGCTGAGCCTAGTGCAATTGAAGACATGAGACTGGATTCACTCGGAAACAAATACGAATAAAGAAACTATTGTAGAAGTCAAATACGCACAGATAACCAGGCAAACGACAAAAAAATTAACACGAAAAATCTTTTCCAAGAAAAAATCATGAAATCACACTATTAAAAGTTCACTATGAATAAGAAAGAAGACTACATGCTATTTCCAAGCCTTTGGCCTTGGTCCTCAACCACCACAGCATTAGCACCCAACATACACCACAACATCCCTTAACCCGCACAGCCATGAATTTATAGAGCATAACCCAGCTACTATGCACATGTTTGGCCCGCTCTTTAGCGCGCCTGGCGCCCAACAATCATTGCCCCAGCACGTGCCTGAGTCAGCTCCGTGTGCGTCTACATCGTGCATGTGTGTTTGGCCGTGGGTCAATTTCATGTGCATGCAGGTCACATCTGGCACAGTTGTAGTTGTTCCTGCGCGCCTTGAATCGTGTTCAAGTGTGCTCTACCTAGGTGTACCTCCTCCAAGTCTACCATGAACAACATCGGCCCTAGCACTCCTTGTGCTGCACTTAAGGCTCTACAAAATACAACAATCTCCCACTTGGAGACTGAATACAGGTCTTCTTGATCTCCTTCCAACCTTGGCAGTGATCCCTTGTAGCTCTGAAGGCATGGTATAGCTCACCCCACCTCCTATCATGTTTCAAGGCCTACTACTGGAGAGAAAATTCTCAAGTAATCAATTCCCTGCCTTTCCTAAAAGCCTTTTGAGCACACCACCTTGCAATGCCTGCTACCAGTGCATCCCTTTTTCACCAACATCCTCTAATAAGTTGTCTTCCTCCCAACAGGAGGTAGCTTGCTAAATCCCTTGCTTGATTTGGCACTAGTAACAACACCTTATTATCATATTAATCTGCTCTCACTTGCTTTGGAAAAGTCATATTATGGAAGACCTTCTAGGCTACACCATTGGTACTTAAAGTTCAAGCCTCTCCTAAGTTTTCTGAGCATCCTCTTAAATCTCCTTGTGACCTTGAGACTCCCTATGACTTACAAAAAACCAGGCCTTCCATTTTTAATTTACGAAACTTCTGTGATGAGTAATTTTAATCCTTCCTTACCCTTGTACCCAAGCCTCTGATGCCTTGCTATTGAACTAGAACTTGACATGTATAGTGTCTCTTCTGTGCTCCCTCATGCAGCCACCAATGCACCCTTCGAAACCTTCTAAGAATCTCCCTTATTTGTGGTCATGAATCCAACGCATTCTAGTTAGCAAAACAAAAACAAAAAAAACCAAATTTTCTTCAGGATAACATCTTTTAGTTGACACATAGACTCATTTGGCACTCTAATGTCTATTTCTCATATGCCCACGATGTTGAAAGCTTTGTAATCTCCAAGGCTCATGTTTGGGAACACATGTTATAAGGCTCCTGAATCCATCGGCCAATACTTGGTATTGTCCAAGGGCATGATCAATGCACCCTCGAGATAAGTTGATGTAATGTTTGCTCCACCATCTCTCTCATGATCAGTGCATTTTATTTTCTTGGGAGCAGTGCAATTCTCCTTGAGATGTCCCTTCTTCCCACAGTTCCAGCACTCAACCTTCCCCATCAATTTCCCTCTCCTTGAATTCAACCGGCTCTGATCAAAGTACGGATCCAAACTCCTTGCTTAGCTATCAACATTCAAGACGGATGTCGATGCCTCTCCATTGGATCTCTTCTAAACCTCCTCGCTCAGAATTAGCCATCAATGGCATCAAATTTCAAGGTCGCACATCCTGATGAATTGCTCGCCATCTTCACCAAATTGTCTCAGCTATTTGGCAATGAAGATAATAGCAATGAAGACAACAACAGTGCTCTTATATCATAATCAAACTCAATGTTGACCAAACACAATTGGCTCATTACTGTATTGAAGTTGTTCAAATTCTGTCACCGAGCCACCACCACTTGTCATCTTCATGTTGAATACTTACTTCATCAGAAACACCATATTTGACGTCAAAGTATTAATCAAATACACTATGATTCTCTCATTTGCAATATTGAATGCAACAGACAATACCAAGGAGAGTTGGTTCAACTTGAGCAATCCTGTCAAGTACCTGCTAATCTTCATCACTCATCGTATGTGGCTTCTTTGCCACTCATCTAAAGACAAATATAGCTTTTTCTGATATATCAAATACTCTATCTACATCTTCCAAAATGTGAAGTTGGTGCCATTGAAGATCTTAAGCTTGTTCCTTGTATCATCTCCCATCAATCCCACTCAAATAAATAGCATTCACTTGATACTAGTTTTTGTGAAAGAAGGGTGAATCGCAGTGAAAATACTCTTTTGCCCAAAAGCAAAAACTAACAAAGGATTGTTGTAGAAGTCAAAACACGCACACGTAACCAAGCAAACGACCACCAGAATTTATGTATAAAACCCTTTGTAAGGAAAAATTGAGTAGTCACACCACCAAAAAAAATCCACTTGAATCATAAAGAAGATTACAAGCTATTCACATGCATTTGGCCTCAACCACCATAGCCCTAACATCCATAATACACCACATCATTCATCAACCCACATAGTCATGGGTTTATATAGCCTAGAAATGGCTACTCTAGTCTCACCCGAGGGGCGCTCTTTTATAGTGTTCATGCACACCAGACAATCACCTAAGTCAACTGCATGTGTATGCATTATGCGTACATGTCGGAGAGCAAACCAGTTTTTGCGCGCCATTAATTCCTACACACTTCGAATCTTCCCCGCATCCAGACTGGTCATCTACTCATCCAGCTCCACCATGAAAAACATTGTCCCTCGAAAGTCTAGATGCACCTCCTTGTGCATTTGGGTGTCCCGTTTGGGCGCGCCTCATGTTATACTTGAGGCTCTGCCAAACACAGCATGGCCCTATTACAACAAGAAATAAATCTCATAAGCAACTACAATCTAGCATGAGCAAAAGTTAAAAGGAGCCATGAGCCAAGGGGTTCAAAGGTTGCAAACTCAGCGAAGCAGCCTAGCTTCTCTAAGAATTGTGACACAGCAAGTGCAGCTCCAAGCAGTTCCCAACCTGAAAATAGTAGAATTTGATTTATTTCCTTGAATGTGGAGGCAAGTACATAATAGGCAAAGGAAGTGCTACAGAGTAAAGCTTCTATAGAAACCCGTTGTCATGGTTGCCACTCCCACTTGGGTTTCCAATGAATGGCAATCTTATGTGGAATTGTCGTGGTGTGCGAAAAGAGCAAGGAAAACCCACATTCGCTTATTTGTCTCAAAGCATAAATCAAGTATTATCGTTTTCTTGGAAACTCAGGTAGAGAACTTCACAAGACGCGATATGGATTGATTATTGGGCCACCATTGAGAGTCATCATATAACTGTCTTGAGGTAAATCTGGAAGGACTATATTTTGTTGGAAAAGACATTTGTTGATGTGTTTTTTGTTATTATACAAACGCAACTTATCCATGTCAAAGACTTGCTCAATACAGGTTTTTCCGATATTTGGGTGCAGCATAACGTGCATAGGAGAGAACTATAGAGCTCTATTCCAAATAGCACAAGTAATGGATCCTCCAACCATTTGAGGGCAGTTCAACTGCATTTTGGCGAACGATGAGAAACTTCGAGGCTCTTTCCCTTTCGGTTTTGACTGCTCAAGAAGAAGTCTATGATGTCATCAACAAACACTACCTTCATAACCCTTTATTGGAGCAAACTACACATTGTGCAATAACAGAGCCAGCAAGAATCATGTTTGTGAGATTATGGATAAATTCTTTCTCAATACAGCAGTGTTTGATCTCCTTATTAGTCTCTCGGACAAACACCTTCCCCACATTGCTTCCTTTCACTATCTTTTGTTTCTTTCTATGTTCAAAGCTATGTTTTTGGAGTTTAGACTGCAGTTAATTTGAGGATGTGTGGCTGCAATATCCAAGACTTATGATGTGATCAGTCATGTATGAAACAGGCACTTGAGGTTCTTCAACTACCATCATCAATCACAAAATGGCTTGCACCCTCTAGGTTGTATGGAAATGGGGGAAAGACACGCTCACAAATTTGAAGAAAAAAAAATTGAGCATGTTTCTCAACGTAGCAAACTCCAAGAAAGACATCTGCAAGAGACGAGGTGATCCTAGCATCGTATAACATCAAGAGAGTACTATGGAGCTCAATTGTTCAAAATTAATTGGCTAATTCACGGCAATAAAAACTCTCCTTTCTGTCGTCACATTGTCACTCAAAGAAAGAAAACAAATATGATCTCTGCGCTTGAGGATGAACGCAGTTCTTACATCCAAACAAATATGATCTGTTGTTTCTTTCTAGTTCAAAGCTATGTTTTTGGAGTTTAGACTACAGTTAAAAATTTGAGGATGTGTGGCTTCAATATCCAAAGACTTGTGATGGGATCAATCATGCATGAAATAACACTTAAGAGATTCTTCAGCTACCATTCTCAATCACAAAATGACTTGTGCCCTTTAGGCTGTTTGGAAATGGGGAAAAGATACGCTCACAAATTTTAAAAAAAAAAAAGAGAGAAAGAAATTGAGCTTGCTTCTCAACTTAGAAAACTCCAAGAAACACATCTGTGAGAGACGAGGTGATTCTAACATTGTATATATTAAGAAAGTACTATGGAGCTCAAATATGTAGACGCAAAAATTCGAGATGGTGAAAACAAAGAGACAAAATTAATTGGCTAGCTCATGGCGATAAGAACTCTCCTTTCTGTCTTCGCATTTTCACTCAAAGAAAGAAAACAAATATGATCTCTGCACTTGAGATCAACCGTATATTACTTCAATTTTTTCAGCAAAGGGGTGTCTATGCATGCATCTAGTTGTCCCCATCTTCCAAATCTGGAGTGCTCACTCAATAATACAGATTTTTCCTTTCTTGAGACCCATACTAGATGAGGAGATCTTTACGGAATTAAAAGACTAAAGCAGCAACAAAGCACCCGGTGTGACATCTTTATAGTCCTCATTCTGAAAAAGGACTGCTAACCTCTTTAAAGAAATTATAGTTCATAAGTTATAAGATTAATGCCAAGATTTTGATAACCTGTTGTCTCAAATACCTGCTCCAAAAATAATCTCACATGAGCAAGGTGTTTTTGTGCTTGAACGGGACATTTGTAAGAAATTTCCTCAATAGAAATTTTTTTCATGGTTTGCTTAGTAGACGTTCAAGGCTGGCCATATGTCTATCTCAGTAGGGAGCAATCTTACTGCATGAAGTATTATTGCTTACATTATGTTATTATGAAGTTTGGCTTCCCACCATGGTGAACCAATTAGGCTCTCAAATGTGTGAACCACATTTTGGACACTTAGTTAATAATTGAAGACTAAATTGAACTAAAGCCAATAGAGGCTTTGGGCAAGGTTATTCGCTCTTGCCATATCTTTATATCCTTCGTTGGGAGCTCCTCTCCTCTGTCATTAGCCATCACATGAGAATTGGAGGAACCAATTGGGTTTAAACTTGACAAAGGTGGCTCAAATTTCTCCCATCTTCTTTAAGCTGATGACATTATTCTTTTTGCCCACCCTTCTTTGGTTGGCGCTAAGCAAGTACAACAAACTCTGGAAGAGCACAAAAGTTGGACGAGTCAATCTGCTAATGCGAGGAAATCTCAAATCTTAATCAGTAAGTGTACCCCGTTCTACAAGCAACGAGCAATCACCTCTCTCCTTAGCTTTGTGAGATGTTCATAGATCCAGTATTTGGGCATCAACATTAATCAAAATCCTTGCAAAAAAGATCATTGCCAAGTGATGGAGAAGGTTCAGGCAATAATTCAAATGTCAGGAGGCAAGGAGACTTTGCTTTTATCATGGCTTATGCTATAATAACATCCCTCATTATCAACTCTTGCTTACTTGTAAAAGAGAAAATCATTAGCACCTTCCTCTGGGAAAGTTGGAAGGGAAAGATTTGCATTAAATGAGATGGAAAGAGGACTGCCTCGTATTACATTCCAACAAGCTTTGAGTTAGAAACTTGATAGTTGGCGGTGGGTCTTTGTTGTTTAACATACCTTTAACTTTATATAAATAGAGCTGGTCAGGCTTTCTAAATCAAGCACAACGATTTCGCCACTTGGAGGAATCTTTGCAAAGGGTGAAGGCTAGTGCAACATTGATAATTGAACTGGCCTTGGAGACCTTGAACATGCACCCACAATGAGGAACCTTGATGAAATAGAGTTACATCACTTGAGGTTGTTTTGGAGCTCATGCGGTGGATTAAGAACAGGTCTGTTTCCAATTTAGGGGAGCCATTCAAACAAACCATCTTGGGTTCAGGATTGCCCCACCCACAAGGACTTGATGCCTCTACATGGAGCTTCAAGAGCCTCACCATGAGCACTTCGACAAGCTTGTCTGTCATGCAATTGGAAGCTAATGAATGGCAGTTTTGCAACATTTGGAAGCTCGATATTGGGCCTCGTGAATATTGCTTCTTGCGGAAATTGCTTCACAATGCCATCCCAACCAAAGATTAGCTTATGCGAGGATTAGCTTCTTATTCGGCCTCATGTGTTTAGGGATGTGAAACAAATTGTTGTATGATCCACAACACCTTGATCAATTGAGGTATAATTCTGCCAATACTTAATGGTTGGAAAAAGCATTCTAGAATTTTCAACAAGAGAATTATTATGTCGAGGCGGGATATGTTATTCAAATTACAGCTACATATTTAACCACTCGTGGAGGGACGATTTAGCAATAAAGCACGGGAGCACCATCTCTGCCCTTGAAATTTGTGCAAGCACTATTTTGAAAGCGAAGATCAATGTTGAATTAATCTTAGGCCTTGTCACCCACAGATCTACATAGTGCCCCCCACCCAAGTAGCTAAAGATCAACATCAACAGTTCCTTTATGTATGAGGAGAAAGCATTTGAAAATTTCATCAATCATGATGACAAAGGCTACTCTCTTGAGTTTAAAGTTCATGTTTGTCTTCTAGTTTGATTGATGACCTCTTTACTTAGACTAATAACTTTATCTAGTAGTTATTTCAAGAAAGCTCAAAAGCTTTTGTTTAGCTGGTCTACATCTCAAATTTGAAGACTTTACTTTTACTCTTATTTTCATTGTAATTCTGGTGAAATGTAATTTATGTGATTGTGTTGTGATTTAATTTACTAAACTTTTTGAGACAAAAGTTGTTTAAAGAGCTAGTCAATCGCATATTACATTTTACCTAGGTTGTGCTCGCACCCAAAAGCGAATTTTTGCTTGCCCAAACGCATGCACCCAGATTACAATGTGCCATGGCTTATACGTCTAGACATTATCAATCATAACTTCAGGCGTACCATGATAAATGTGAACCGATTCATAAGAAGGCGGGCTATACACAAAACTTCTACCTAAATGCATTAGACGGATTTTGACCCGCGTATGAGCAAACTTAAATATGGAACAGTCCGAATCACAAATCGCCAACTCATGGGCCCAAACGTCACATAGTAGGCGCGTTCGCCCTCCCAAAATGAAAACCTACCTAAACCTACCCCACTCTTCACTTAAAAATAAGGGTTGTGACTTGGCCTATAAACACACCTCTAGCAACAAGAAAACTCTTCATAAGCATTCTAAGGAAATTTGATGGTGCTCTAAAATGATCTCAGCTCTCTCTCAAAGTTTATAATGATTTAATATTAAGTACTTCACCTCAAGATTGTAAGTGTATTACAATCTATAAATTTCTTTTTTTTTTCTTAAATGATTTGTGCGAGAGAAATTGTGGCAGCTTCATCGAGCAATGCTTATGAAGCAGGGATCGAAAAAGCTCCACCTCGACAAAGCTTTGGGAATGACAAAAGGCTTCCCAGCTCCACAACCAAAATTTGTGAAGCATAGAATAAAGATGTCCCGCCTCAACATAGTTTTGGGTAGAAGGGAAAGTCGGCAAAAGGGTATGAAGAAAAGATCTTGGCAAATCCACTAATGGACAGCTCTGAGAAAGAGGGTATCTTCTGCGGCTCCGCAATCAAGGTAATTAGAAGAGGGGTTATGCAAGCTCCTCTGTCTGTTATGAGACAATGAAAGAGACAAGTGCTTGGCGAGTGAAATCTCAAAGATAGTAAATCTTCAAAGAATGAATAAAAGGTTTATGATTGATTTGAATCACTCTAATTATGTAAACATTTTCCTTTACTCTACCTTTTTTTTTTATGTTTAATTTCACTAAAAGGCTATTTGGCATGAAGTAAAATGGGTGTAAAAAAAAAATTTACCTAAGATCTAAAAATGCAAACATTTGGTATGAAGAAAAAATGAGTTAAAATAAAAGAGTAAAGTAAAAATTTTACTGGACGATAAATAGGGAGATGTAAAATCTTTAACAATCGATTTGGCCAAATTTATTTTTAAGCGAAGAAGATCGTTCAGTTCACAAAAGGTGTCTTTCGATTCATTCAGCTCCACACCAATTCCTTCGACGCCGATTCGTCGACTTCGATTAGTTCGCAAATCTTTGAAGACCTTCATCGAACCTTAGGGTGATTCGTTCGCCGATTTGTCGAACCTTCAAACTTCAAAGACCTTCAACGTAGAGTTGATTAGTTCACTTAGGGGCTCGACGATAGTCAGTGGATCACTTGGTCACATTTCAGAGTAAAGTAAAATGGGCTCAGATGAAGAGGGACCCTAAGACCGAAGGTAAGCTCTACTTGCGTGCTTTTTTTGACATATACTTGTTGGCCTGCAAAATAGCAATTGCTTGCGAAATAATAGAGATCTCTCATAATTCGATTTTTCGCTTTATGATTTTGTCTTTTGTTTTCTATGCCTTGGTTAAGCTAAGGCAACAAAATACAAACATGCATATTAAGTTGTACACCGATTGAATTGTAATAGGTATGACAATGCTTAAATGTCTTAAAAATAATGTTGTACTTTTATTATGGGGACTCACTTCTTTAGATAGTATTTATGGTTATCTCTTTGTTAATCTTTTATTGGGTGATGGCGCTTTTATTCATCTCGTAATTCTTTCAACAAAATACAGTGCTCATTTATTTATTTTTTATAAAAATTTTTAATAAAATGAAAAAAAAAATAGATGCTAGGGTAATCTCACCCCCTAAATTACTTGGAGTATCATACTTTACAAATTACTTCATTCCATATAGAAAAATTTAGATTCCCTGCAAAATTTTTACAGACAATCAAATAACAATAAATTAATCAGATTTCTTTATACTCAAATTTTCTCTGCCAAATAACCCCCAAGTAAAAATCTAATCACCCCCTCTTAGGTAGTATGCATTAGCCTAAAAGGATAACAAAGGGGAGCATGTTGCTACTTGGCCAGTATACATGCACATTCCCTATTGAGGTGAGATTCAAACAGCATTTCTTTGACAAGCTTCACAGGATTAGATGAACAACAACATTAACTTCCGCCAAACCACCCAAATCAAACTAACAATCAAGCCAAAAGCAAAAAGCAATATTTTCTATAATAGAGTCTTTAGTCCTCATCTTCACATAATTAATGTGATAATGGTGTAATATTTGGCCAACAGAAAATTTAGACCAAATATTATATTAAGTTCTAAAATTTCACCAAAGCTTAGCAGCTAAGAATGAAAATAAAGAAGCAAAATGCCACTTTCCACCATAGTAAAACACATATTGGACAAATCAATCCAAATTATTTTAGAATTGTTGAGTTTGGTTATGAGTAAATTAAGCAAAATTAGAATTTTAAAGCTTTTCGAGTGATAAACATAACATCCTATCAATACAAAGAAATAATGTTGAGCACATATTTGAATAAAACAAGTCAACCTCCTGAAAAAAAAAAAATATTCTCTTGACTAAAATATTTATAGAAATTATCAAAGAGGCGATCGCACATGTTCTAATTATGAACATTAAATAAGGGAACATTAAGAAAACAAAAAAAGTTATCATGTTTAAACACTAAAATCTCTTGGTTCTATTAAATTTTAACATAAAATGTTTAGTTGGTACAATAAAAATTCTATTTTGTAGCATTAATATGAAGGAAAAAAGTTAATTCAAATTTATTAAAAAAACTTTAATATTTTTCAGGGATTTTTATCATTAGAAAAGCTCATTAAATCACTTGTATACATCAAATGTGAAAATAAGAAGTGGCCCAAGATTATATCCAAGTCTTTAATGATTATGAATTAACACATTAAAGTTGAAGGATAAAAACTCTGTAGCAATGATGAAAAAAATTTAGAAATAGAATCATGGAAGATGCCCCTAGCAGAGTGAAAAAAATCATAAAGGGGCTCATTAAATTTTAATATTCTCAATCCACTCTTGAATCGTACTAATAAAGAGCTTAGAGAATCCTAATTTTAAAAGGATAATATAAATAAAAGATAACAGTAATTAGTCATAAGCTCTTCAATGTTAAATTTAATAAGAAAGTTATCCCTCTATATTCATAATTAAGAGAATGCATAATTTTTTAAGTAACAAGTATATTTTCATCAATATTTTGTCTAGAACAAAACCACAATGATAAGAGGAGAAAATATAAAGGAGCAAATCCTTGAGTCTATTGAAAAAAAAATTTAAATATGATTTTATTGAAAACTGAGCATAACTATTATATATAAAATTTGACCACCACTAAACATACTCCTAGAAATCAAAGAGACTGTCTGACCAAGACTTTAGGGAGATAAGCATCACAAAAATTTTCTGTGTTTCTTGCATTTCCATTGTGCAAATCAAATAAAAACGCATCCCTAAGTTTAAAATAAAGAAGATCCTTACCAAAAGTTTATTCCCATTTTCTATTCCTTTTTAACATGAGTAAAAATCATATACGCAAGTTTCCTAACAAGGTTACCAAAGATCTATGCTTAATATGCCCAAACCATCTAAGACAACATTCTCTAATCTTATCCTCCATTGGAGCCACTCCAACATTGCTATGGATTAACTGCCTATCCTTTATAGTATACCTATGCATCCACCTTAGCATCCTCAATAGTTATTTTATTAATAAGTTTCTACTTAGTAGGCCAATATTTTGCTTATAAAATTTTGTTGACCATATAGCTACTCTATAAATTTCCATTAATTTGAATAGATTTTTTAATCACAACATTCCAGGACTCCTCCATTTCATCCAAACAACTAGGTTCTATTAATCACTTCACCTCTTATTTCGCCATTATTTTGTATAAATAAACTAAGGTATTTGAGCCGCTCACCCATATTGATCACATGATCCTCAATATTAATATCCACAATATTAAAGCTTATATTATACATTCTGATTTTGTTTGTCTAATACAAAATCCTACAGATGCTGAAGTAGTTCTCAACAACTCGGGCTCCCTAGTCCTATCAATTAGGAGAATGTATTCTCTCAATAACATGTAACAAGAACCTCACCTTGAATGTGTTAGAACATCCATTATTTATGCAAAAGATATGGACTAAAGAGAAGAACTTCGATGCAATCAATTAATAACTAAAAAATTATTATACAAATCACTTTGCGACACGTGTAACAATTCAATAAAACTATTATTAATAACATCAAAATAAACAACACAAAAGTATTTCTTTCCTTGATTATTAGCATAATACACAAAATTGATTGAGCTAGATTAAAATAAAGCGTATTAAAACTTTCAAGAAAAAATCAATGCTTTAACAAGTTTTTCAAATCAGTCATATATTGGGCTTGAAACTTGAACGTCTCATTACATATACATAGTTTGAGAAGGTAAGAACCTATTTAGCCGAGACCAGCTCCAGCCTGTTCCTTTCGTGGGGCATCAGCCTTAACTCGAGCAGGTCTTAGAATTCGATCAATCAGCCCATATTCAAGAGCTTCTTGAGCATTGAATCGCTTCATTCGGCCCAAATCATTATTAATCTGCATGAACAATAACAAATTGTTTGCAGAAATAAATAAAGCAGTTTATATAAAGAAAACTAGTTCAACCTTTAAGAAATTAAGCGAATTTCGTATATATCACTGAAAGTTTAATGAGTTACAGATTTGGCATTCAATCATTGATATTTATTAACTGACGCCTAAATAAATCCAAGTATGAAATCTCATTCCCAGTTAAAAATTTAAAAGACCAAATTGATAGATTTGAAAATATTTGAGTTGTATATTAAAAAGAGAATTTTACATACACATCAAACTTCTTAGTTTTCATATTGAACATAAAAACTATAAATATTACATGCGAAATATAATGAAGTTAGTTTAATGATGTAACAATTTTGTAATGCCCGTCATGCAAATAAGTTCATAAGAAGTTTTATAATAAAATACTCTCAAAAGCACAAGTTTATCGCTTACTAACACAGCCATCAAATACTAACACAACCATCAAAATAAGTATAAAAAGGGAAATTTCATGCACACAATTTTAAATCATTATTATTTACATATTTAATACAAGAACTTTAATACTTGCAAAATTACCACTCAAATCTTTACCATTATAATAAAACATATCCTCCATTTAGTTCTTTCCAATCATAACAAGTTGATGAGATAAGATTGTAGTTATGTAAACACTAAAGTTTTGGTGATAAACATATAAATCTAATATTTTGGTGTTACGTATGCAAGTGTCTGTAAATAAAAAAAATGTGCTAGTCGTTAACACATGAAAGCTTTGAAGGAAATTTACTGTATAGATATTTATGAAGAAAATCGTGGAGATACTCAGAGACCACATTGATTAGCTTCTATACCAGCTGCATTAAATATTTCCACATCAGTATTATCATGCATATTATATTTATTGACTACCTAAGGATCATTTAGGATGCAGGACTTGCCAAGCAAAAATTTTCATCAGATAAATCCTAATCAAATAGTCGTGAGTAGAGTATTATAGCCTAGTGGTTAAGGCTTAAGATTTGTTATCCCAGGTCTTGGGTTCAAATCCCACCGGCTACATAATTACTTCATATTTGAAGCTCACCTAACTTCAAAAAAAAAACTAATCAAATAGTATTTGAAGGAATATAATAGCTATATCTTGTTGTGTATGTTATGCAAAAACTTTTACAAGAAATAAAAAAAGTTTGCCACACATCAAATAATCTTGAAAAGACCAATACTCAAAATTAAAATATTACATGATACTCACTACAACATGAATTTTTTCTCAAAATAGTTGAAGATGCTGGAATCACTTTTATTTTATTTGTAGCCCTGTTTTATAAATAGTAAACAAAAAACACTTATCCAATGGATGAAACCCTTGCAAATAGATGTAACCCATCCTTATGGTTTACACCTCTTTAACACTACTACAATCAGTTGCATCTATTCCCAACTCTCATAATTGCAGTCTTAGTAAACAGAAATCTAATCATTTGTCTTCACATACTCCAGTCTTATCTCCTTCTTTATAATCATCTCTCTAATGAAATGGTATCTTGTATTGATATGCTTGTTACTCTCATAATGAATTGGACTCTTTGCCAATTCAATTGCCGACTTATAATTAGCATATACAATTATCTATTTCTGTTCATCAACCCTAAAGAGACTTGAGTCTATTAACAACATCACATGGAAAACACAAGCATATGATGCAACATCACATGTGGAAAGTAAAACTACCTTCTGCTTCTTAGAATACTAGGTGGATGTTGTGCTTCCTAGATAGAATACAAATCCTGCAGTACGCTTTCTATCATCTTTGACTCCACTTTAATCATTGTTTGAGTAATCAACTAATTTTAAATTGTTACTTTTTAGGAATACCATATGATAAAGTAAATTTTAAATGTCTCAAAACGCATTTGTCAGCCATCAAATGTGTAGTTGTAGGCTTTTCCTGATCTATGGTATGAACCCTCTTTGCGCCTATAAGGAAGATTTCTGCAGTCAGTTTCCTGAAGTGAAATCTTTCACCTCCATCAAGCCAGCTTTGTTTTGGCTGGCAATCGTCTCACAATCCAAAGCCCGTGAAGGTGAAGAAATTTGTTTTCTGGTCAGAAAAGAGCTAGTTAGACACTAAGAGAATGCTGCGAAACAGAGGCGTAATCTCATCTCAAGCTTTCCCTCCTCTTTGCCTCTCCGAGAGCTCTACTTCTATCTTTGCCCTATCTAAACCCGTTCACTGTTCAATTTAGTGAGGCCAACCATAAAAGAAATGATTTGCTCTTCTTTTAATTGTTGCAGTCGGCTTTTAAAGAGCAGTTGAATAAGTCGAGACTTACTTGTCTTTCTTTTGGCTTCCAATTCATCTTTTTTGGCCACCCGTAGCCAATAACTCAAAACTAGAATTTGAGAGGCTACCCTGCTTTTTGGATATTCAATCTCATTCCCAGTACCATAGCGAATGTCGGTTCTTGAACATGTTAAATATCGAAAACTCCCAATAAGACTCTTGTAGTATGGTCTACCTCCTCTCCATCATCATTAAAAAGTCTGATGCCAACTTCAAAAAGAATATTAGTGGGGTTGCAATCTGACAAATTGAACTTCTCCAAGGCTTCCTTTGCATATATCTTCCAAGTGAGGAATATTTTTCCTTTGTCTGCCTCGTTTCTATCCTTAAGAAATGTGATAATTCTCCAATGTCAGCCATATCAAACTCTCTCATCATAAATTATCTGAAATCCTTCACCATCTAGTGGCTACTCACTGCAAATGTCAACTCATTAACTTATAAATGCATCATAAGAAAATCACTACCAATGCTCTTCGCATATATTGCATGCTCATCTAGACAATTATTGAAATCCCATTCTCCTTCAAACAATGTGACAACTCTTTTGTTCCATGCTCTCAGAACTTGATTTAGGACATCAATGCCTTATTTAATCTAGGTACCTTCTGGCCAAGGGTTGGGTAAATTTAAGGTGCGTCTAGCATCCTTTAAAAGGTTCATGATAGTGGATTTTATGGCTTGGCCATTTAGACTAAGTAGCCCATTATATGTGTTTAAGATCTTTAGATCTCTTAAATGTTTGTGAGGTTTACCCATCACAAATTTTTGTTTTAGGCTAGCTCAATAGTGTTTGCTTGTTTAGCTAGATACCTGAATATATTACTTAGATTGACTCAATTATGATCGGTTGGATTAATTAGAAGTTAGATTGTATAACATAGGTTGACTCAAATTTGTTCAATTAAAGCAATTAAAAGTTAGATTGTTTTATTTAGTAGTCAAAGTGTTGCGTGATGGGAGCAAAGGTCTGTTGAGAGAGAGCACATATTTTGTATTTGGAGCTTGAAAATCATGTAGTTTTGTAAATAGTGAAAATACTTTTCTCTGTTCCTTCTCTTCTCTTTCTTTTTGGAGCCACGTGCATTTAATACTTAATGTAAGTGCAAATACATAGCCCAAATGTCTTATCTCGCCACCTCATTTAATTAAAACATTGCACAATTAATATTAATAACAAATTAATTGATTTATTAAACAATCAATTAATTCCTTCAATTAACTAATTAGCATTTATTAATTAGTATTTATAATTTGTATGGAAATAAAGGGCTAAGGATTAGTGCATGAATATGGTCATGCTATAATAGAAAGAAGACCAATAAAAATATGGGAAGAAACTATTAGGAAGGATCTTCTTTATTTAGAATTTAGAGAGAAGCTTCAATTTAATTGTGCACAATAAAACAAAAGATTCATGTAATTGACCCCGCCTAGTAGGACTAAGGCTTAGTGTTGCTATTATTGTCACATTAAAAATTTGTACAAATTTTCAATAGCATGATGACATGTTTATGTGCCTCAAAATGTTGGCGCAATTTTACAAGCATAACGATCCTCGAAATTGCATAAGAAATTGCTCCCTTTGTCCAAACCAAGGAATAACATTGGAGTATTCAAATTATATTTTCCCAAGCTGAACCAAAGATCAATGGCACTAGGTCTTGAACCTGTTGCAAGCAAAGCCTACTCTATGGCCACTTTGGGACTTGGTATTGTGTGAGTCAGAGGAGAGGCTAGATCTACTATTTATAGAGGTGAAAGGCTAGATCTACTATTTATAGAGGTGAATAAGGATTATTCAACTAGGCAATTTAAAAAAGGCTGTTAAGGAACTATGAACTTCAAACTTTTATGATGCATGCGGAGACTATTTTAATCAAATAATGACTAACATAAAATTTCTATAAAACTAGACAATGACAATTTTTAACCGAAGAAAATTTGAAGTAATCTTATTCATGAAGATTTAACCAAATGTGTTGACGGAAAACCATCAACTTGATTTCCTTTGATTATTAAATGAAAAAGGGAATTATCATGAAGCCACTTTATTTGACCAAGGAAAGTGTAATAAAATTTAATAATTTGTTATTATGTGAGATTTAAGAGATTATAAATAGATGATGAAATGGATGGGATGACACCCCAAAAAATAAGCTTCTCTTTTCTCGCTTGTAACATTTATCGCTATTTCTTTAAAGTAATAAGAGAAGTTTACTCTAGCGCAACCAATAGATGTAGGTGAATGATCACAAAACAAAAAGGTAAAAGTGAGATAATTACAGATCCAAATTGAAAGGAGAAAGTTAAACAAGATATCAAAAGGAAAGTATATAAAAACTGCAATTAAATGGGACACCACAAATATCAATGCAATGCACCAAAGAAGAGTAAGAGCCATAGAAAGATGATGATTTGGTATGTTCAATCAATGGGGAGTCTGTCAATGCCCTGGCATGCTGTGTTGAAAGCCCTATAAATTGAGAAAAAATAGTCAAACAAAATATCAAATGAGAAGGTATGCTGGAACTGCAATTAAATGGGATGCCTCAAATATTAGTGCAATGCACCAAAGAAGGGCAAGAACCATCAAAAAGGTAATGATTTGATAAGTTCAATCAGTGGGGAGCCTGTTGATACCCTTGCGTGTTGTGTTGAAAGTTTTATTGAGTTCTAGATATTGGACTCGGTGCATTATTTCATTCTACACCTTGCAAAGAATTATTATACAATTATGCTATAGGAAAGTATGGAAAAGTCTATCTAATGAACAATAAATTGCTTGATATTGTGGGAAAAGGTGAAGTTCATATCAGAGTTAAAAATGGAACACACTGGACTCTACAAAAGGTAAGACATGTTCCAGGCCTCAAAAGAAATCTTATTTCTATGAGCCAGATCAATAATTATGGCTATACCATAACATCTAGCAATAGAAGTTGGAAAGTACCAAAAGGAGCCATGGTTGTGACAAGAGACAAGAATGTGGGAACATTGTACATGACTGTAGATGATAAAAATTATAGTAGCAATAGTAGATAATAAGGGTTCAAAATTGTAGCATCAAAGTTGACCATATGAGAGAAAATGGAATGAAGGTTATGGTGTCTAAAGAAAAGCTTACATGAAGTATATTGATTTAGAGCTATGCAAAGATTGTATTATTCACAAGCAAAGAAGAGTCAAATTCTCAAAGGGCTCAAAGACAATCAAATCAGAGAAGCTGGTGCTAGTACATCTAGATGTTTGGAGGCCAGCCCCTATTCACGTTATTATATCACTTTTATTAATGACTCAACAATGAAGATATGGGTTTATTTTTTGAAAAATAAACCTAACATGTTTGCTATTTAAAGTCATGGAAAGCTTAAGTCAAAAATCAAAAATAGGCTAAAATCAAATGGCTAAAGACTAATAATGGCGAAGAATATGAAAGAAAATAATTCAGAGAATACTAATCAATGCATGGGATTCATATGCAGAAAATTGTATCTGAGAGACCAAAGTAAAATGGCATTATTGAGAGGATGAATAGAACATTGAATGAAAGAATGAGAAGCAAGTGATTACATTCTGGGCCGCCCAAGATATTGAGAAGAAATGATCAAGAAAGGAGGTATATTATTCTTGCTGGAAAGTTTCAATTGTGCTTCTTAGATGCACATTGATTTTAATGCAAGAGAAAAGCTTGATGCAGAAGTAAGAAAATCTTTTTATTGGCTATGGTTCAACTATTTAGGTTATTGATTCTGGGATTAACAAAATAACATGGTCATAAGAATCAAAGATTATAATGTTTGATGAATGCAAAGTTTCTAAAGATAGCCATTTGGGAAGGTCATAAAGCACAAAGAAAAAGTCCGAAAAAGCTACCCTTGAAAACATCAATAATAAAGATGTATAAAGATTTCAAGAGAACTCAAATGTTGATATAAAGTCTACAAAGCATGAAGTTCTTGTACAAATGCTCCAGTACGAATTACTCCACAATTAAAAGGATTGTCTAAATAGTCAAGACCCACACAGTGATATTCTCCATCATTGTACTATCTACTGGTGACAGATAGTAGAGAGCCAAAATGCATTAGTAAAGTTGTACAAGTAAAAGATTTTGTCAAGTGGGAGAAAGATATGAATGAAAAAATAAGTTCTTTGAAGAAGAATAAAATATGGGTGTTAACTCCACTTCCAGAAAACAAGAGTCTATAAAACAAGTAGGTGTATTGTGTAAAAGAAGAATATGAGTGTAAGAGAAGACAATAAAGATTAGTAATCAAAGATTTTCAACAACTGCATGGGAATGACAGCATAGAGATATTTTCTCCAGCAGTTAAGATGACTACAATTAAAATAAAAATAGTGCTCAACATTGTTACTGCTAAAGAATTACATCTAAAGCAGTTTTAGATGTAAAGACTATCCTTTTACATGAAGATCAAGATGAAGAAATTTGTATGAAAATATTATATTTCAAGAAAGAAAAATCTTTGTACAAATTACAAAAGAGCTTATATGGGCACCAAGACAATGACATATAAAGTTTGATTATTTTAAATCAATAAATGTATTCATTAACTATGAGATGGATCGTTGTTACCACTTCAATAGGTTAACAAACTACCATATCATGCTGCTACTTTATGTTGATGGTATATTAGTTGTGAAATCAAACATGCAAGAAATTAAAAAACTAAAGTGTGGTATCAAAAGAATTTGAAGTGAAGGGCATGGGAGCTACTAGGCAAACCTTGGGATGTGAATATCCAAATAAAGATATGAAGGATTCTTAAAGTTATCTCAGAAGAAATACATTGACAAAGTGCTGAGTAAGTTTAATATTGAAAAGTCAAATACCAGAGAGACTCCTTTAGGAGAACATTTCAAATTATATGAGTAGTCACTAAAGACAGAAAAACAAAGAAAGCAAATGTCTAAAAGTTCATAAACATCAACTGTTGGTAATTTGCTATATGTTATGGTGTGTACAATACTAAACATTGTTCATGCAATCGAAATTGTGAGTCATTTCATGGTTATTATAGGAGATCTACATTGGGAAGTTGCCAAGTAAATTATGTAATATTTAAAAAGAACTTCAGGTATGACCCTTTGTTTTAAAAGGAACAAGCTATTTCTGAATAATTATTCAAATGCTGATTTGGGTGGAAACCTTAATGGTTGAAAGAGCACCAATGGGTATATGTTCATGCTTGGAGGGATAGCTATCAGCTGGATGTCACGACTTTAGAAGAGGGCTTCTCTTTCAACCACTGAAGTTGAGTATATGATAGTCCAGAGGAAAAAAAGAGATGATATGATTCAAGAATTTCTTAAAGGAACTATGGCAAGTAAAAAACAATATTACACTTTATTACAACAATCAAAGTGTAATTCATTTGGAATAGAATCCTATATTCTATGCAAGAACAAAGCATATACAATTACAGTATCATCACAGCCGTGAGTTAAATAATGATAGAACCCCTTCTATTGAAGAAAATACTTGGTACAAGAATTATGCAAATATGTTGACCAAGGTAGTTAACATCCAAAAGATGAGATTATGCACTACGTCAGTTGACCTTCAATCTACTTAATGATTGGAGGTGTCGCATTAGTAAAAGATTATCACAAGATTTAAGAGTTCAAAGAAAGAGAGAAAGTTGTTGATTGAAGAAACAATCTCCATATAGGAAATTGTTATACATGTGAAGAGTATTTTAATCAAATAATGAATAATAAAAAGCTTCCTCGCAACGTCATATTTGACCATAACAATTTTCAACCAATGAAAATTCCAAATAGTCTCACTCATGAAGATTAGATCATAATTGTTGACCAGAGAAACTCACTTGATTTCCTTTTATTATTAAATGAAAAAAGTATCTCTTATGAAATCACCTTATTTTTGTGTCATATGAAAATTTAAAGATTATAAACAAGGGATGAAATAGAATGTGAGGACACCTCAAAGCTTAAGCCTCTATTTTCTCTCTTATATTTTCCTCTATTTTTATTCAGTAATAAAAGAAGATTGCTCTGGTGTGGCCAGTGAACGTAGGTGAATAATCAGCAAATCATAAAAAAAAAATTATGTCTGTGCATTCTTATGTCATTCTTGTATTTGCTTACAGTTTGTTTCTTGGGTGATCCTACTCCTTGAGAAGAGAAGTTCATTTCTTCGTTATCCCAACAGTCCCTTATATGCACACAAGCCATCTCTGGACCGTTGGCTGAGATTCATCCATTTGCTGCATATAGCAACTTATACACGTGAAGAAGCCACAACTGAGGAGGGGTTTTGGCGTTCGTGTGTGATAAAGCTGAAGTTGTATCAAGGACGTTGGTTCAATTGTGGGCTATGAGTGGTGCTCATGAACTAGAGACATGGACAAAGGCAGCAGTTGTCATCATCAAAATCATGGGAGGCTCTTTTGTGCATAAATCTAGGCAAGTCAGTATGCTCGTAGCTGGCTAGTGAGTGCATTCACCGTTGGCTATGCTCATGTGTGAGGTGATCTTAATATTCATTATTTCTTCTTTTATTATATTCAAACAAAAAACAATTTGTTGATTCAACGTGAGATTAATCATTCAACATTCGCTCAAGAGAGTTGGTAAACAAATAAAATTAATATTTTGACATTCTTATATTTGGTTGAGTTGAAATAAATTAAGGAAGCATTAGATATTGAGATTAAGTCATTACAAAAATAATTTAACCACTTCTCTATAAATAATGTTTGGGAATTAGTCCAAAGGTTCAACGGTGAAAGTGTGATCAAAACTAAAGAGGTGTATTAAAATAAAATGAACAACAAACTATCGTGATTAGAAATAATATTAGACTTAAGCACATGCAGTTAACTTGCAATTATTTAGATATTACTTATATATCTCATTTTAACTCCAAACTTTATCAAATGAAGTGAAAATTGTCTTAATTTACATGTTGAAGAAAATATATATGTTGAACAATCTCAAATTTGAAAAAACTGAACATCCTAATTATGTGTAACATAAGAGAATAGTTCATTATTTAAAGCAAGCACTTGGGATGTAGCACAAACATTTTAATTTATTTCTCACAATAATAAAGCACACTATGGATACAATTGACAATATTTTTCTTTAGAAAAATTGATAGTTATTACTAGTAGAATTTATGCAGTTGACATCGAGCAGCTAATTCGAGATGAGTATGATGTATGCTAAATTTTTTTACTAAGCTGAAAATCAAAAAAGATCCACAAGACACCTTTATACCACAAAAAATGCACTACAAACATACTTGGAAGTTTTAAACTAAAATCTTATAAATCTATAGATACCCCCATGAGCATTCTAAATAGCTAAATAATAATACTAATGGAAAATTCATTAATCAAAATTATACTATAATATAACAGAGTTTTTTCATACAAAACTAAGAATAGATCAGACATCTTTTTAGTGAATGCATGCATGCTAGACTTCAACATAATCCTTTGAAATAACATCTCACAATTGCTAAGAGGATATTTAGATGTTGCCTGGCAGCACATAAAACCTAAGAATTAGGTTCCCTCACAACCGACTAGTTTTCACTCATTGTAATGTATACGTCAGACTATGCATGATCCAAGGTTGATAAGAATAACACCGTAGGCACTTATTAAATCATAAATCATACGCTTATATTTGTCTAGTAGAAAGCAAAATTCAATTGCACTATCTATCATCAAAAAGAGTAGATTGAAGCCATAAATTATTTTGCTCTAGTCTTACAGCTTATGCAACTACTTAATTGTACAATCAGTACCTTGTTCAGGACTCCCAAAACAGCTTAAGATTAGAAATCATTTAACTAAATATTGTATGGGTAAGGACAGCGTAAATTAGAGCCCAATAGCACATAACACAAATTAGAGAACATTTTCACAAAACCTGACAAGGCAATAATTTTGATTCATTAGAAAAGATTAATTTTTGTAATTTAATTAAAAATTTAATAGTGTGCATATAAATTGGTGAAGTAGCAAGCTTATCTATAAATCAATTTTTCTTTTATCTGATCTCTCATTCACAAGGCTCTCTAAAAATTGCACAACCAGATTTTATCTCAATCTCCCCATTTGTTCACAATGATAAGCACTAAAATCTATCAAGAGAGAAATAGTAGTAGTTGAACCAAAAAAGATAATCAATTTAGTGTGAAACCGCTCATAAAAGTTACAAAGGTTGGCTAAAATAGAAACCATACACAACAGCGTTATATCCTTGATACCTTAGAGAATATTCACACAATTTTCATTTCTCCTTCTTTCATTTTTTGACAACAATCCTTACAACCTAATGAAAATTTACTTTTTTTCATCAATATTTATTTCCAAATCAGTTCTTATGTTGTCCATCCCTTCTGTACTAATCATAAAATAGAGATCACCCAAATAACAATCACAAATGGGGAGATTGAGAAAGTAAAGGCGGGCTAAAGAATCGATGTCATTGATTTATAAAAGTTATTGAGAAAGTAAGGGGAGATTTATAAAAGTTTATTCAATCCAATCAAGAAAAAGATTGATGTCATTGATCTGCATATCAGAAATCTTATAAAGATGCACTCAAGAACAAAGATGACAGGGGCTAAACAATGACAATAATGTACGATTATAGCAAACATCAGACATGTATTAAGAGCAACAGCAATAACAACAGCAAAACTTCCAACAGGAGTAATGTAGTGATCACACTTCTCACATTTCATTTACTCCACAACCCTTCACCTATCGACAGATGCCTCAAAAGCCAGATTCATGGCCCTTTTTTGATATGAAAAAAGGGTGAGTGGATTCACAAAAGTTTATTCAATCCAATCGAGAAAAAGATTGATGTCATTGATCTACATATCAGAACTCTTATAAAAGATGCACTCAAGAACAAAGACGACAGGGGCTAAAGAATGACAATAATGTGCGATTATAGCAAACATCAGACATGCGTTAAGAGCAACAGCAATAACAACAGTAAAACTTCCAGCATGAGTAATGTAGTGATCACAATTCTCACATTTCATTTATTCCACAACTCTTCACCTATCGTCAGATGCCTCAAAAGCCAGATTCATGGCCCTTTTTTAATATGAAAAAAGGGTGAATGGATTTAAGATATTAAAATTTCTTATGTACTTTATATATCCTTTATTCTCATTAGCTTTAATTTCAATATTTACTAGATATCCACATCTTTATATCTACTTTAATCTTGATATTGTAATACTTCTTATTATTAGTTTGATATATTTTAGTTAAGTCAATTATTTAGTCTTTTGATCTTTTAATTTGATTAGCTCAAATATGTGCCTCTCCCTCAACAGAGTTTACTTATATAAAGCATCAAAAACCACAATCTTAGTATCACAAATTATTATTTTTTCCAATTCTTAATATTATTACAATTAAACTTTTTATGATAATTTTTATAGCTTTTGTTTCCACTACCAAGCATCTTTACTATTAAGTGCTCTTTCTTTTGATTCCCAAGTATAAATTTAGATACCCTGATACAACAAGCAATCAAATTTCACATAAGATTAGTTTCATCTTAAAATTTCAATTATCCAAGCTTTAAAATTCACTCATAAAAATATCTATATCTTTCTTAGGATTTCATCTAATTTTCAAAATCTTTGATTTAGTATTTTTTCTACTCCTTATTTTCAAATTTAAAATCAATAACCAATATTGAGTCATCAACCCATCACCCAAAATAACATGACAGTCTTTGCAATATAAATGATTTCTTTTATTTAAAAGAAAATAATCATTATGAGTTCTAAAAGCTCCATATTATAAGTGAAGCATGTAAATATTATTTCTTATGATAAGTATTAAATATTATAAACTTATAAGCTAAAGCATAATTCAAAATTATTCTTTCTAAAATAACCTCTCCAAAATCCAAATCACCATGAATACTATAAAATCTTCCACCACCACCTTCAAATATGCCCTATTTTAATCCCCTCTTACAAATATCATTTTCACTTGAAATATTCTTTTAACTAACTCCTTCAATTCATGTAAGAAGTTTTTATACTCATATCCAATCCTTTTTTTAAGGGCATAAATACATGTAATACTGAAAAATATTCTATAAATTATAATCTTTACAGCTACAAAACAAGTCAATAAAAAACAATTTACATGCATATGCTGAATGGTAGCAATGTTCCATTAAAATGGCAGTAGAGTAAAATGAAAGGTTCAGTAATAGGTATAAAAAAAAAGTAAAAAATGAGAATTCTCAAAATGAAGGGTTTGAAGGCAGAAGACAAAGAAAAGCAGAGAAATAAGTTTTAGGCGTCAACACTCATCATTGGCAGAATGAACAAAAAACAAATTGAAGCAGGTTGTGAAAGATGCATCGAATGCCTTGACAGCAAAAACCAAAACTAGAAAGAGTAAACTGAGTCCCCTAATTCATGAATTCATTGATCATAAAAAGTCCAGTTGTTCATTGTTTAGATCTGGTTCACCAGAGGCAGAACGGCTGAAAAAGGGATACAAAACAAAGTCTGAAAGGTTGAAAGTGGATTAGGGGTTCTTATAAATTTCTAATTATAGTGGACAGGCAAGGCTACCAATTGGTGGAATCAGCAGGCTTGACCTGAGTTTCAAAGCCTAAGTGAAACAAACGCTAAAATTACTGTTATTTGACATAAAATTTATTCCAATAAACTGCATAATCGTGGAAGTACCAGAAATAATTGCATACCTTCTCAATTGGTTGCCCTGTCTTTTTTGCCAACTCTTTATACAGATAATCTCTAATGCGCAGGAGCTCATTTGCTTCATTGCGTACATCATCAGCCTGTAGAGTAATCAATGAGAAAAAATGCCACAAAAATAGTTATATAGGGTAAAGCATGCAATCTTATAGAATTCAGGCAAAGCCTAGTCAAAGATGTAAACCTGGCCACGGGCTGCACCAGCTGGAGACTGAAGTGCAATTCTACTAAGAGGCATGGCAACACGGTTGCCCTTGATTTATGTAAAAGAAAAAGAAAAATATATATTTGAACCAATAAGCACTAAGAAGATTAAGAGATAAAAACGAGGCATTTAAAATAAGATGCAAGATTGAGTCTGTTAACAGTTTGTACCAACTTATAGCAGTCAAACCTTTTCTCCAGCTGCAAGAAGAAAGCCCGCCAAATTATAGGCATAGCCTACGCAGTTGGTACCAACTGGACTTTTCAAGCTTTGCATTGTATCATATATGGCCAGACTGGGAGTGAGCTGTAAAACGTGTTTTTATAAGACAATCATGGCAAAAAAATATTTAATTAGCTTAATTTGTATATAAAGAAATTCGTAGTGCAAGATGCTACTACAAATATGGAGTTTAATTATAGAATATGTAAGCAATCTTAACCTTAGATTGAATAGAGGCTAATTCTCTGACTAAAACTCAAACTCAAAGACAATAAAAGGATCTTAACTTTGTTGAGATACTTCATAAAGAGATAAACTTTTCACACGGCATAGTTTTAGTTAGAGGAAGTTCAAAGAAAGATCCTTGAACATGCTGAAAATAAGAAGTTGTAGTTTCATAAAAGTTTTCTTTTTTATTTAATAATCAAATAAAATCAAGTGGTTGTTTATTCGGTGAATAAATTCGATCAAATATTCACAAATGAGATAACTTGGAATTTTCTTCAGTCATATTTGACTGCTTCAAGAATGTTTTATATTTGACTATAATTGTCTCCATTTAGAGACTGTTTCTTTAATCTTCAACTTTCTCTCTTTCTTTGAACTTCCTCTTATATAAAACTCATGATAATCTCTCTTTGATGCATTGCCTCCAATTATTAAGGGCTTTGAAGGTCAACAAAAATGGTGCATAGTATTTTAATGGCAACTACCTTTGTCAGCATATCTGTAGGATTTTTTGCACCAACTATATTCTCCAATAAAAATGTTATATCATCAATCAGCCCATTAATGTGATAACACTGTAATTGTATATGATTTGTTCTTACATGGAACACAAGATTCTTTGTCAAATGAATGGCAATTTGACTATCATAATAAAGTGTATTGTTGTCTTGTTCTTGGCATAGTTCCTTTAAAAAATTCTTCAAGCATATCATCTCATTTCCCACCTCTGATACTGCCATATGCTTGGCTTTAGTGGTTGAAAGAGTTGTTCTTTTGAAGTCGCGACATTCAGCCAATAGTTGTCCCTCCAAGCGTGAACACATACCCACTAATGCTCTTCCGACCATCAAGGTCTCCATCCAAATTAGCATCTAAAGAACCATTCAGAATTAGCTTGCAAAAACACAATCTTCGCATAGCTCCAAATTAACAGACTTGAGATCTAAAAGCCTTTCTTTAGACAGCATAATTGTCATTCTCTTTTCGCTCATGTGATCAAGCCTTCGATTCCACAATTTTGAGCTCCCATTATTTGTTATTGCTGCTAGGTCGTTATCATCTGCAATCATGTACAATATTCCCAAATTTTTGCCTCTAGCTACAACATGGCTCCCTTTGATACTTTCCAACATCCATTGACAAATATTATGGTGTAGCCACAACTATCTATCCGGTTTATATAATAAAGTTAGGGCTCCCCGATTAGGACCTCCCCGATGAATTGCACACCGCCGTCATTGTCGTCGATCAGCTCTCCGATAGGGAAGATAAAAGAATTAGCTTCTTGAACTCATCTTCAAATGTAATCTTTACGAATTCTAAATGAATCGTGATTACGTTGAACTCATTTATGTGGTCAGTCACAGATGCTTGTTCTCCTATTTTTAAATTTAGCAAGCGGCGCATAAAATATATCATATTTGATGCTAATGGCTTCTCATACATGTTTGGCAATGCTCTCATCAAATATGTCGTCTTCTCGTTGACGATGTTGAATGCCACATTTCGCACTAAAGTGCACAACTCCAAGTGCATATTGATCTAAAAGACCCTAATCTGCTTGTTCCATCTTTTATGCTTTATCCCGGACAAAAGTAAATGTAACTTCTTCTAATAGAGGTAATCCTCCATTTACATCCTCAAGAATCTAAAATCCTTCCCATCAAACTTGTTGATCTTCACCTTTCCATCCTCATTCATAGCTCACAATTACCTTCTCGAACTTGATGCTCTGATATCAGTTGTTGAGATATATACTTCACAAAAAAATAATTTTTTCTTCAAACGGTGCAAGATCACCTGAGAAAGAAAAATTGAAGCAAACACTTGAATGGTTCAGCTATTCACTTACGTTCACAGGCCACACTAGAGTAATCTTCTTTTATTACTTAAAAAAAGAGAGAAATGTTATAAGCGTAAAAAGAAAAGCTTATGCTTGAGGTGTGTCTTCTCATTTTATTAATCTCCTATTTTAAAATCTCTCTACTCTCACATAGCATCAAAATAAAAAAATTTCACAGTAATTTCCTTAATCAAATAAGTTGGCTTCATAAATGCTTCTTTTTTTTAATTTTAAATATCAAAATTTCTACGATCAACAAATCCAATCAAGTCTTCTTGAATGAGATTATTTTGAATTTTCTTCAATCAAAAATGGCTATGGCCAAATATAACAGTTTCAAAAAAGCTTTCTATTTGACTCAAATAGTCTCTACATGCATAACAATATAAGAAATCTTAACTTTAGACTTGGGGTTTAAAGAAAAGTTTAAATAGGGCTTTATGCAAGCAATATTAACCTTAAATTGAATAGAGGCTTTTTCTCAAACTAAAACTCATAAGCTCAAATACAATAAAGGGATCTTAACCACAATGTCCAGCCACCCTCACAAGATGAAAAACACTATATATCAATAGCCTAGCCATACCTTTTTGCTCAATTGCTTGGCATTTAGAGAGCATGACATACTAAAGTTCAAAGGTTCTAAACATGACCACTAGCTGTTCATAGGCATGCTTGACAATAAAAGCCATTTAGATTCTCATATGAACTTAGAAACGTAAGTTTAAAACATGGAGGTTGGGGTTTTATATTTGGTGGCTTTGATAAGAGTTTGGAGCTTGTTAATGGTGGAGCTGAACTAAATTTAAGTTGGGTTTGGGCTTACATCAATTGAAAGGCCATGTTTTGGTTTAAAGTGGGCTTACAGCAATTCAAATCGCTAGAAGCAACAAGTCTTATATCTTGCTATTTAAATGAGGTGGCATAGATTTAAGATTGAGCTAACGTCCTTTGGAATGCTTAGAAATTGATTAGATGTGGGAATTACAACAGTTGGAATGCTTGGAATAATAAATCTTATGGCCTTAATATTTAAACAAGGTGTACCATAATTTAGTTAAATTTGAGATGAGGCTTACATCCTTTAAAAGGCCAAGCAATTAATGGTCTTACAGTTTTAGTCTTTTAAATGAGGTAGCCCAAACTTAGTCATTAAAGATCTCCTGAGGCTCAAACTCTTGACAACCACATTCCTGTGCGTAAGCTTCTCCAGACGCCAGATCGATTTTCCCTTGCCAACGAACAACCGAGTAGCCTCATTCGTCTCTTGCCATCAACACCATCTCCCAGATTCCTCGTTCTCTGCCGATCTCTGGAAGACGACTCAAGTACTTAAGGTACAAGTTCACTTTGTAATACCTCTTCCTTTATAATTCAAATATTACGTTAATTCCAATTAAGGGTAAATAGACGAAATTTCATTAAAAGTGTACTTGAAGGTCTTAACATTTCTTTTCTTAAAGTTGTATACATCTGCATGACGAGGTCTTTAATTACCTCTTAAACCAATCAATGTCTGTGGAGTAGAAATGTTAGATGGATTTTCTATATCTAACTCTCAAACAATCTTTTCTGTATATTACCATCTTGATATGATTGCATTGAGGATACAGTTGGACATCTCACATTCTAAATCCTGTTTTACTTTATCTTGACTTAAAATTTTAAGTGTTGAAACATATTACTATTGTACAAAAGGATTTTATTTCAATTCACTGCATCTATACTTTTTTAACTAAATCTCATAAGTGATTAGTACTTTATATGGTATTGGTAAATTAATTTAGATCCTCTAATGAATGCAGTAAGAATTTGCTTATATCATTTACAATTGTGGAACAAAAGCTTTTTTTTTTAATGATGTGATCCCATATACAGTCCTGCATCTTGGTCTATTTATAATGAGAGGATAGAAGTTTGTCTAAGTAATCAAAATAAACCCATCTATGATTCCACTTTCACTCATTGTGAAATTTGAAGTTCTAAAATAAAGTTTAAGACATTGATATTCAATTGTGTTCCACCAAACCATACTTAATAGAGTTCTAATGATCATTATCGACCTACTTGTTGTCTAATTACGTTATGCTTAGAAAACTTCTGAATTTCTCCGATCACTTGAGATAGATCAGGTTTATGATTATTATCCGAACAGTCAAATACAAAGGTACACTGGATATTATTTTTTTATATTTTTATTTGCTTTTATTGTTACTTAAATATTGCTTTAAGCCTGTTTCGGGTTGATATTAAATGAGATATTTTTACTGTCAATGATGTAAAGAAATAAAATGATGTATGTATCTTGTAATTGTTTGCAAGGGTTCTGAAACAGCGATTGAATTAGATTAAAGACGGGACTAGTCCATCAGGAGTTATAAGGGTGCCATCTAGATCCTTTGAAGGGGCCCTGGTGATGAACATGTGTTTATTGAACCCAATCTCGAGATTCTGGCTTTGCCCATCAGAACTGCTAATGTTGCTTCATGATATCAAGATATAAACACAAATATTAATTGTTATGCGATTATCTTTTTAAATTTGGCATGTGACATAACTATGGCAAGGAAATGTTTATATGCTAGAATTAAGAATATTATTATTTGCATTAAACTATATTTTTCTGCAATTATTATCATAATGGAAGAGGCTAAGATAGCTTAAAGATGTTATAAGAAATTGTGCTGCATAATGGAAGAATAAAACTTCAGCTTTTTCTTTTATTTTCTTATGTTAACAAATATGTAATATTATGGATGATGTTATCTTTAAATTGAATTAATGATATTTCTTATATTTTTATATGGCTCTGGATATTGTTTAAATGTTATTTTACTTAACTGCCAATATGATCTTGCAGAGATGTACCTAATGTTAGATTGATTGTTATTAACCTAACAAAGGTCTTCACATTGAGTCAATCAATAACTCTCAACTAAAAGAAATCACAAAAATAAGTCAAAGAATACAACAATAAAAATAATACTAAGCTTTAATCCAACTAGGTGGGGTCGACTACATAAATCCTTCGTTACCATTGTTCACAGTCATAAAGGAGCCCCCTAAGTTCCAAATAGAGAAGATCCTATTTGGGTCTTCCTCTTCCTCCTTTAATATGGGGGAAATTTATAAACTCAATTTTTTTAATAAGAGACTTAATATGCCTAAACCACCTAAGGTGACATTCTCTAATCTTGTTCACTATTAGAGCCACTCAAACCTTTCTATGGATAAATTCATTTCTTATTCTATCCTTACAAGTATACCCATTCATCCACCTAAGCATCCTCATCTTTGTAACACTTATTTTGTCGAGAAGTTTCTTCTTTGTTAACCACATTCAGCACAATATAATTAACATAAAAATCATCATGAATTTTATTGCTGGAAAAAGTGCAACAATCTCTACCCTCTATGTCAAGCTTCGAGTAAGCCTTTCGTGGGATAAATTTGAGTTTTAAACTTTCCTCCAATGAGTGATTCAGGGTTCAATCAGATGTGGAATCCATAATTTCCTATAAGTGCAAGCCCCTATAGTTAATTAACATTCATAGTCATCTAAGAGAGTGCTCTCGATTAAAGAGTATTATCACTTTTAATCAGCAGCAAAGTAGGGGTAAGTAAAAGTTGACTCGATTAAGATATTATAGTTTCATCATCCCGGCTGACTTGCGAGCCAATCTGCCAATGTTAGAAGGAACCTTGTCCATAATATCAAGAGATTCTAATTACTTCCTCTCAAAAATCTTGAGCAAACTATGTGGTATATGTTGATGATTTGAATATTATGTTTTAGTATCTTGAATTAGAGTATCAGTTACAACACCCGACTTGATTTAAAAAGAGGCATATATCCGTTGGAATGCCCGAGCTTGATTTTGGGATGGGGTTACATCTATTTAGAATGCCAAGTATAATTTAGGATGGGGCTTATATATATCTTGGATGTATAAAATGATGGGTCTTATAGACTTAACATTTAGACAAAGTGTCCTAGTGCAAAGACTCACTTAAGTAGTATTAAGCAAAACTCTTAAATATCGATGCGCCTTTTTAGATAACGATAGAGTTCATGATAAGAACTCCAAAGTTAAGCGTGCTCAGTTAGGAGCACTCCCAGGCAGGGTGACCTGTTAAAAAGTTTATCTTATGAGAACAAAACTATAATACTTATTTGGCCAAAATGGATAATACTTTGATACTTAAGAGTTTGAGTTGTTACAATTGGTATCAGAGTCTGCCATATAGTGTCAAATAGGAGCTAAGTGCTATACAGGGTAAGTACCACTTCATGTGAGCAACCTCTTGAAACCATAATGGTTAAGGTGCTAAATGGTTGAGTACCTCTTGAGCTTATAGAGGTTACCTCTAGTCTTATCTACCCAATGGATGGTTCTTGGATCTGTATGTGGATACTAACGAAAACGTCAATTAAATAAGTTGGAGAGATTGTAAAGACCTACTTAAGTAGTATTAAGCGAAACTCTTAAATATCGATGTGTCTTTTCAGATAATGGTGAAATTCCTAATAAGAACTTCAAAGTATGCTCAGGTAGGAACACTCCCAGGATGAGTGACTTGCTGAAAAATTATCTTATGAGGACAAAACCGTAAGGCTTGTTTGGCTAAAGTGAACAATACTTTGGTGCTTAAGAGTTTGGGCAATTACACTCGACAAGTTTTGTATCTTTAAATCTTTAGATTTTCACAAATTAGATGACATAGCTTTAGTTAGTGTCAGATCATTTGGGTATCATAATATTCTGATTTAATTTGATTCAACTAAGACCTGTTAGATCTACTATGAATCAAGTAGCACAACTCGACTAGGACCATTTCGAATAACTAGGAATTGTGTATCATAAGTTTACTTTATATTATCTTCATATGCACGCCTTTCATACATGCCTTTTACTATTTTCAATACTTAAGCATTTTGATTCTTTCAAATTTTTTCATGGTCTTTGATTAGCTGTCTTTGTGTGCAGGTTATAAAAATGGGGGTAGCAAGTACTTAGTAGACTCAGAACTAATGCACTAATAGTTTTACACGATAACCTGATGTGAAGCACTGACAATGATACTGAGTAGCTTGAAGATGGTACAGGGCAGCTAGGGAATGGGGCATTAATAGTGGTATAGGGCAGCCTGGAGATGGGCTTAGAGGCTTACTAAGAAAAAGAGTAGTGTCCTTGTATCCTTAAGCAGTGAAAATCAAAATTGTTTGATTTGTATCTATGAAATGTATATAACAATATTATGAGCAGCTCTTTTTCTCTTTTTATTTTTGTTTGCTTATCATTTTTGTCATTCATGATCACTTCTCCATTCACGCGCGCAAATTATGTGAACGTCTTATTACTCCATTTAAACTTTAATCCCCAAATTAATTTATTTAATTTATTAGTCGTGTATATGTTATTAATTAATTAATAATATAATAATTAACTTAATTAATTAATTATGTACTTATGATAATATTAATCAAGATTATCAATTAACTAATGATTAATTTAATTTATTAATTTAATCACTAATTTATTAATAATTAGTTAATAGTTAAATTAATAATATTAATTTATTTATTTATATATTTTTACTTAATTAATAATGTATTTAATATTAATTACATTAGTTAAATAAGAAAATTTATTATTGAAATTTCATCAACATAACAAGATATTTTCTAGTAATTGAGATTTTTAGCAAAATTTAGACAATATAACGCTCTGAAATAGTCTTCTAATCCAGGATCTAAGATCAACATAGGGAGTTCTAATCCACCAAGCCGGATTAAGTATCAACAGACTCGGGGTCTACGTATATGTGCCCTATTTTAAGATATGCACCTGCACTTGTACGTATAACTGATAATGTACCTGCACCTGTGCCAGTACTTATCTTATTTCCCCTTCTTTTTTATTGCTTACCTTAATTTTTTTTTCTTTTACCTGCAACCAAAACACTCAATCTCTTAGTGTACTCAATCACGTTGCTACTAGTAAATTGCCTTCCTTTGGTGTTTGCTTCACTCAATCGCTTCTCTTCAAATTAACGGGAAGACATCTGTATTTATAGGCGGTGAAAGGTTGATTGTTGCATAGACAAATGTCGAGTAGTTCCAAAAATGGTTCATCTTAGGCAGTTGCCAAGGATCAATATCGTGCTCGGTTTCAAGCAGTTACGGAGCCAATTCACAGCAAGGCAATTAAAAAGACCATGGTCAGTTGCAAGTGATTGCAAAGGCGCAGTGTGAGTCGTGGTGGTCTTTCGTGTGAGGTTTGAGGCAGGAATCACAAGAGAAAGGTGCTACAGCACGTGCGAGCAATGCGCCTAGAAGACAAAAGAGATGACTTGAGGGCATGTGTCGATGGCACATGAGAGACGGAAGTATCATTAGCAGATGGAGATGGTGGAGGCAGAGGTGTCAATGATCAACTACATGTGATGACACATCGCCCCTTTGTCTTCATTCATTTTTCCCTCTCTGCTTCTCTTCCATGTATTCTTCTCCAGTTTTTGTTGTCTTCCATTTCGTTTTTTATATGAAAACAGAATTTTATTGATGACTATATGTTTAGGCAGCTAAAGGTTTTTTTTTCAAAAAGGGAAATGCCATGTTAAGTAATACAACCAAACAAAGAAAATTAGACAACTAAGAAAAAATATTATATTTCTACCTTTGGGTCAACTACAATGCTTAAGCAATATAATGAGTATGAACTACAAAGAATCTAGGAATAGCAAATGTGTTGGCAAGCAGATTTGAAAGATTTTAACTTATGTAATAATCTAGGAAAATCAATCATATTTTAGTCTAACTCAAACTCTAAATATAAGCATGCATTGGGTGAAATCATGATATTGAGATGCCTCTTAGATTTTCAATAACCCAATAACAAACTACAGTATTTTGTATAAACATAATCCTTTATTTAAATAATATAAAGACTTCTACATTTAAAATTCAATCTAATAAAATATCAAAGTTGAGTGCAATTATAGTGTTGCATAAGCTCTGACAGGATTTACAATAAATGTTAATGCTTTTTTATTGTAGACAAACTAGAAGAATAAGCTAAAGATCAAATACGCTATGCTAGTCATAGTATCAAGTAGTTATTTGGTAAGGATTTTTAGTATTGAAAAGCCCAAAAACAAATAACAATGAATAGTACAGTTTATTTAAAAAAACTAATTAATAAGCATACATCACCGCCAGGTCCATTGATGTACAGATGCAACTTTTTTGTGTCATCCATGCTGTCGAGGTACAACATGCTTGCCAACACCTGATTACTAAATTCTTCATCTATATGCTGCCCAATAAATATTACACGTTCTCTATACTGCCAATAAAAATTTAATTAAAAATAAAATGACAGTGGCATATGACATCAAAAGGCAACAAATTGTTTTTTCTGTTTATAATTTAATCTTACAAGTGCATTCCAAAGATCAACCCACTGCCAAGTTCCTTCACCAGGTGTCCTAAATGGCACCTTCGGGGTACCGACAGGCATCATAGAAATGCGTGGACGAGCACATTTAGCATTTGAATTGCTAAAGGAAAACAAACAATTTCCATGAGCAACACTTCAAGCAAGGCAATAACAATATAAAAAATGAAATATAATATCACTAGCAAAACATTACTTCATATAAAAGCTTTGCTTTGAATTGGTAAGAAAGATAAATATAAAAAAAAAACATAATGAAAAGAAAGTACTACATTTTCATAATGAGATTATTGTTAGAATTCTATTGTTAATTAGTGGACCAAAAAAAGTTACTTATATCAATAGGAGAAGAATAGACAAGATATTGCTTTCTGCAAAAGATGATGAAGAATAACTATGCATAACAGAATAGAGGTTTATATATGTACAACAGGATAAAAGTGCAATAGGAGCCGGATATTAATAAATAATAGCTGTGAATCACTTGGAAAACAAAACACAAAATATGATAAAGACGTTAATTTGTTTGGCCTAAAAATGGCTTTTTGGGAAAAGAAGGTGAGATATCACTGGTAATTTTATTTTGGAAAAGGAATATTATTAAAGAGATTAGGATAAGAATTTATGAATTTCCACATCATTATGCTTAAGCTTATTACAAAAAAAAACCTAAAATTTAATTAATACCTACAAAGCATCTGAATCTCTTAAATATTTAAGAAAACATCTCTCATCTCATCCCTCAGTTCTCATCATCCTAAACAGTGTTGACAAGATTGTGTGGTCAGCCGACAGATGGAATTCAGTGTTGTTGGCCATTAGAGCAGAGATGTGGACCAATGGGTGCCAAGGTTGGCCGATGGGAGCCAAGGTCGGCTGATGGGCGACCGATGGGCACCAGAGTTGGAAACAATTTTGAAAAGATGGGTCACGAAGATCTCCAAGATAGAAAAAGCTGAGTCAGAGAAGCTTGCAAAGTTCATAAAGAAGAAATGAAAAACTAGGTTCGGGGTGAAGAAGAAAGTCCAAGAGTTTTCCAAGTAAAAAAACTAAGTTGAAAAAGAACAAAGCGATCATATCGGTTCACAAGAAAATGTAAAGAATTTAAACATGTTTGATAACAAATCTTTCATATTGATCGACAAGAAAATGTAGAGAAGTTTGAGAAACCATGCAATCAATCAGAATAGCTCTCAAATGAACTTCTGAAAACAAATGATACCATATGATGAGAATAACTATAGTTATGAGTAGCTTTCAATAAACTAAAAATAGCGAAATGTGAAAAATAAGACCAAAAAGTATGTTCTCATTAGATAATATATGACGAACAGAACATTAAGAATAAAACATAATGAACACGAACAAATGAGTGATCGCATAGAGACAAGTGGAAAAAATCTCAAACATAATTTAGATTTTATAAAAGGGGTTGGGGAACTCACGGTAGGGATCCATAGGTTAGAGATTTTCTAGGTCAGCAATATAAAGAATAAGATATTTAAATTAGGTAAACTAAGAATATTTTGGATTAGTTTTAAAAACTGAAGTTAATGCAGGGAGGACTGTATATGAATTGTGATTGTTAAACCCAACAAAAACAAGAAATGGTAGGGGAATGATGCATGGGCAAAGGCTCCTAGTGAACATTGGGAAGCTGTTTGTGACCGTTAAGAATAAAAGGTGCATGAGGGAGATGAAATGAATATGGCTCTTGGGATAAAACTTGAAAAATAAAGGTAACGGTATAGATGAGATCACTTTGCTTCTCGAGATAATAAAACTAGTTTTGTCCAAGTAAAACTAAGATTTTAAAGAACTAAAATAGGTTGGCACAATCAATTTGATGGATTTGGTAAGCCAATATTACGATTGAGATTATTGGGTTAACCAATTCAAGTTCTAATTGATCTCATGTTTTAAAGATTACTTGAAGGATTGTAGTAAAGATTTGAAATTTATTCTAAGAGTTAAAGAGAATATCAAGAGAAAAAAATATGAACCGAAAATCAATAAAAAAATGTAAGAGAGAAATATCACCCAAAAAATAAGATAGCAAAGGTCAAAAGCTTATCTCAAAGAAGAACTTTGGAGGAACAATTGTCTTAATAAATCATAAAAAAAATAAAAAAAATGTAAACTAAATATTGACAACATATACGTAGATTTCACAAGATACTGTGAAATTAATGCAAAGCAAAGAAAAGATAATTGCTATATTACATCTTATAATCATATAAAATTGAAGAATTAGTTTAATGTGGCAACTTCCATGACCTTCCAAAAATAGCAAATGTCATCAAAAAAAGAATTCAAGCAGGTGTTTTATCAAATTACATTTATAAACAAGGAAAGGATCAATGGTCGTTGCCATGCATGATTATATTTAATTAATCTAAGCACATAGGGAGATAAATTTCATTAAAATATGTTGAACTTTTTTATGCAGCCCAAAAATATTTAGTTGAATCATGCATCCAACAACTTAAATATCAAAAAATGTAAAGAGTCTAGCATCGATGTTTCTCAGGGGATCGATTATGGCATCAAGTTCCAATGTGCAACAACAAATTAAACATTGATGGCAATTGGTAAGAGCTAGTAATATCACATCAAATTAAAAATATGACCAGTATCAGCAGGTTGTATTTTAGCAATTCAAAACAATCGGTTTCCAAAAGTCAGTTTTTAAGGAATGTTAGTTGCACTAATCTCACAGCATGTCAAAATTATTATCTCCTTCCAAATTATGAGTTCATTTACAAGTGCTTAATAAAGGTATAAAATTTTTTATTGCTTGAGCTCTTATAATTTCATACAGATAGTGCTGTTTATTTTAGTGAAGAATAATGTTTAATCAATGTAATGCTTGCAAGGATAGAGGAGAAGACTTGGTGGACTAGTCGACAAGTAAGGTTTAATGGTTCAAGGTATTAGTTCATATGATTATCATACTAATTTTATCTGCATCGGTTTCTAATGGATTTGCTCATTATTTTATTCTTTGTACACATTCTTTATGTTTAGAAATCATGTGGGTGATCTCATTAGGGTGTTTTCTTAATGACACACTCTTATTTTCTTGTTTATTAATTTCCTTTATAATCATGTACTTAATTTCCATGTTTATATGCTGCAAATTGGTTAGTTTATTGATACATAAATATATATATCACTGTAAGTGCTGAATTCTTCTTTAAAGTCTCTTAAATGTCTCCCAGCATATAAAGTTGTGCAAGAACCCATCGTCCCATCATCTTATAACATAGGAGTCTTCCACTTCACCAACAAAATCACAATCAAATTTATCAAAATTTGAATAAGTTGATAGGAGCAAATTCTGATACCAAGTAAAGTTATAACAGAAAGCCTAAAATAAGAGGTCAAATTAATACTTCCATCGTCAATGACTAAAATGCATCCCTTGCTGTTGTAAGGTGCATGAGAAAGTAAACATAACTTCTCTTCCAAATTTCACCAGCATAAGATATAGTAGTGATCATGCATATACAGCACCTAAAAGATCTGGAGAGTTATGAAAGTCTACCAATTCATCTCCAGAGCATGAACTAATGTTTTCCACATATTCATATGCACTAACACCCATTATCATCCTTCTGCCCAGTGAGCTCATTGGCAAAGCAGGATGTAGACAGTGAGGAATGGCAACCTATTTGATTACATTAAGCATTTTGGTTCATTAGGAGTTACTAGCGTGTCAGAGTTGCAGTGAGACTTATGTTATTTTGCCTAAAAGGCCATCTTAACTATACAGGTGCGACAATACATTGTGTAGGTGATGTCCTTAACATGTCGTTCACATTCATCTTTCATTTATTTAAGTATGTTACAAATTTTACAGATCTATCAAAAAGAACTCTATGGTAGCAGGTTATACTTTTAATCTTCATATCAAATCTCCAGTAATACATATATATATATGTATATATATATATATATATATATATATATATATATATACTTTCAGTGCCCTAAAATTTTAGACAATGAGGAGCATCCTTGTTCAGCTTGGTAGAAGCTTAGCCCAAATCAAGCAAAGATCAAGAAGTAAATATCAAACGCCAGACAATGCAGGGATAAAGAAAAACATACAGTGCCAGAGGAGTATTCAGCAGAATGGAAATTCAACTTTGGATCTTAAGTATAATGAATTTAAAGACTTTGAACAAAACACACACAAAGCAAAGGCATCTTCAAGGTTTCAGTTCATGCAAATAAATAATCAAATAGAATAGAAAACAGTGTTCCCTCTTTTGTAGTATTTATGACTTTAAAAAGTGTGGAGCTAGATCTTCTTAATTAACAATACAGATTCATTAAGTTATAGATTCCAAAGTGCTGAAATTACATCCAAACAGCAGCTTCAGTATCATGCTTTACTCCAAGGTTTCTAAGAAAAGAAACAATCATAACCTGGATAGGGAAATGGACAATTTTAATAATTAAAGGAAAGGTAGCTTCCTTTTTTCGTCAACAGCCAAACAAGAAAAAATTATGAATAACCTTTAGCTTCTTCCCAGCATTACCTGGATGACAAGCTCCGATGAACCATAAGATGGAAACCAGCATTAACACTTAAGTTCATCAGGCCGAAAGCACCTGAAAGCCATTCAGAATAATATAAAAGTGAGAAAAAAAATTATGCATCAAGACAAACGACTGAAATCATATGAACATGAATAGTGGATTACCCGCGGATTGGGGTTTCAACCCAATAAAAATCTTGGTTGGGCAACTGCGACAGTCACAGAAGCACTTTTAAAAATTAAAAAACAAATAAGTGGAGAGATTATCTCCTCGGAATCTCAGTAAAAGCATACCTTAACGAAGCCATGCGATCTCTGCTTCCGGTGGCAGCGTGCAAGCAAGAACTGGCTTTGTTCAAAGAGATTGCCATCCTCAGACACGAATGGAACAGCAGCGGTGTTACGATTGTAGGTTTAGACAAAATGGTGGTAGTGAGAAGCCAAACAGAACCGTATGAGCTCTTCGCTCAGTGCTCAGTCCGTGAAGCTATCCGAAGTTCGTTTCGCATCGCTAATACTACTAACCCTGACTTTAACCCAACTGCAGCTCCTGAGTTTCTTCGCAACCAGCCTTTTTTAAACTATTTAAAACAAAATTAGCAAGTAATTTGATATATATATATATATATATATATATATATTTATATATGCATTTTAAGAAAGAAATATTTTTTCTAAGTCACACAACTTCAAATATAAAATAAATATGAGAAAGATAAAATTTTGAACTCAATATCTAGAACAACATAATTATGAATATACATTTTTAGATGTGATGATTTTTTTATTATTTCAGATATTGCAAAATTGTAATAATTTATATTTTAAATTTTAAATATTTTCACATGTGAAATTTTTTAAATTAAATTTCCTATTTTTTTCAGTAATATGGTTAGCTTCAAATGTAAATCGAATTTATGATTGGTGAGATTTAAACAAAAAAGTTAAAAAAATAAATTATGAGTTTCAATCACTTAACTAAACATCATTCAGAATTCATACATTTAAGAAAGTTATTCAAATTATCAAAATTTTGATAAAATTAATCTGACATTAGGAAAAAGCTAGCACTAAAATGATTTTAAGAAAGTAAATGGCTAATATCCAAAGATAAATTAAATTGTTTATTAGTATTATATAAAAGTTTTACTAATATATGGTTGATAATGTACATTGTATGTACATTGAGCACAATCTCACATATTTGTTCATTTACATATTGAAGCTTAAGTAATTTATAAATAATATATCTCATATAGCTTAAATTAATTTCTATATTTTTGTGTAATATAGTCGTTGTGAATGATAATCATACATATTCTTCTTAATTTAAATCTAAATGTGAAAGTAAAATCTGAGTTTAGTGTATTATTTTTCTCTATTTGCATTAAATCACATTGTTAAATAACTATATTTAGCAGGACATCGATTTTATTTTTTTCTATTTGCAGCAAGTCATATTATTATGTAGCCAATGTTATCATGATATTATTAGTGTTTCTTGTCAGCGTGGTAGTTGAAAGCTTGAATAACTCTTCCAAAATTATTTTGATACAAATACTTCATCATTATATCAGTCTAAAATTGGTATAAATATTGATTTAATTGATGATAAGCTGAAACTCAACTAAACCTATGAATACATGTTTGAAACTTGTGTTAAAAAAGTTCAATGCAAAATTTTTATGGCTCTGAGATTCAATTGTACTTTTACATATATAAGGAACGAGTATATTTCAATAAAGATTCTTATAAGCTATGTCATTAAAAGAATTGAGATAGGTAATGAGGTGCAACTAATTAATACATCCCCATATATCAAGAAAATGATTATGTGTAATGTTATTTTGGAACATAACTATCGCATGGAACTACAAATGATTTGATATATGAGATAATTAAGAAATAATTTGAAATTAATGAAATTGCTAGGGTGCCTCGAGGTTGAGTGTCTAGTAATAGATTTATTGTAAATTTTATTTCCTAATATGTTGTAATCCAAATAAATCATTAAATAAATACTCAAGAATTCTTCTAGCACTTCAATACCTTCAAGAACCACAATTAACTTTACAACTCCTAATATTTAAATTAGAAATGGTATATATCCTTTTCAAATTATTATATATATCTTGCTCAAGCTAATAATTGATGATAACATACTTCTCCCTCCAATACAAACACTTCCTAACAAATGTACACGCTTCAAAAAAATCAATGAGTGCCCAATAACAACTCGACCAACTTACTATCAAAATAATATTAAAATTGGAGATTTGTAACAAAAATAATTTAACGTGTAATTGTTATTAACAAATATATAATGCACACTTGCATTATGTTTTGGCTACTTGATTTTCTTCTGGCAGTATCCCTACTTTTAATGTTTTTGAAAGTTTTTTGTGTTGTTGTACTACATTGCTTAGAAAATTTTTATGAAATGCAAGAGTGGATAGCCCTTGAATCAAGTCAAATAAAACAAAATACATTCATAAAGATAATTGTACATATAACCACAGTATAATCCTCTCACATTTTAATCAGAGTGCAATTTAAAACATGTGCATGCACTAGAGATAGAAAAACATCTTTCTTCTTAACAACTTGTGTTGGTTCATTCCTCCAAAGTTCCTATTCATTTCCATTAGTAGTAATTCGACATTCACAGTTCTTGTGGCCTATATGACCCCTTCTAAAGCACTTGATCTCCTTATGGAAACATTTGCTAAAATGGTGAGGTTAGTTGCAACTCTCTTGCAATGTTATGTATACTTGTGGGAACTTTCTTATACTTCTTAAAATGATTTTTATTTTAAGAGGTTAATGATAGTCTTCACTTTAGTCTTTCTGTAAAGATCATATCTCTCATTTTTTATCAATTTTGCTTACTCCACTAAATCCACAAAATCTACTAAACACAATGGTATAAGGCTTCTTCTAATTGAATATAATAGCCTAACCTAGAAATGACTACACTTATTTTTTTCAGTGTTTACTATCTTAAGAGTGTAACGAGTCAATTCAATACATTTTGACATATTCTTTTGCTATCAACTTGCGCCCATGGATCATTTGAATAAATTGATTTTATATGGTCACCCTAGCTGAGGGTGGAACATACTTCATAAGGTATGCATGCACAAATTCATTCCAAGAAATTAGATCCAAACTATAGTTTTGAACTTCAAATTCTTCATCAAAAACCACCAATTGTCAATGAAGAAAGAGATTGTCAACATATATATTCGACACACATATTGGCATTTTTTTTTCTTAATTTGACAAAGCCAATCCTTTGCAGCATTTCGAGAGATAATATAAAGTAGGGGTGAAGGAATGATAGATTTGGGAGCAACCTAGGACTGCAAAAATAAAGTAATGTTCTAATAAATTGATTGATAGGTGATTTTGTGGATGTAATAGGGATTGAGATTACTATTGGAGAATTAATATTTTTTACTACAATTTTGAGACTTCTGATGTAAACCTAAAATATTAATGCTATATTTTAATCAAACAACACAAACAACATTGCCTAGCAACTCCTATAATTGATTTAAACCTAAATCACTATGTTCCATTTTGCTTGAATTTTTTTAAATCATGCCTTATGAAAACTGTAATGCCGCAAGATCATATTAAAGCATATTAAACAAAATAAAATAATTATTCTAGATTAAGAAAGTTGATACATAAAATCATAATATACAATACTAGCCAAATATAGATATCATTCATTTAATTATTAAAGTTATAAATGTAATAGATAATTAGTCCTCGCCTATACTCAAAAAACACATCCTTAGAACTTAGATATCGAACTCGGCAGTTGTGCGGCCTGATACTGCGTTAATATGAGCTAATACAAACATCATGAGTAATCTCCTATCAACATAATTCTATTTGGTACTTTAAAATAAACAACATATAATCACCAAACATAACTCATCCATTCATGGAATTAAAAATACATCAAAAATAATGTCTTGATCAAAATATCTTAAATATTACAAACTTAAAGAAAAATAAAGGTAAAAGCATGATAATAAAGACTATGTGGATGCAGTAGCAGCATTTCCTAGCTCTACAACCTTCATTTTAGTATTCTGACGAGCTCTTAATCTGGGCACATTTCAAAATTGCAGACATTCAAATACCTGTTAATCATGAGACTAAGTACCACATGATATCAAAATTAGTTGTTTATTAAGCAGGTGAAAATATACTTTTGACTAGAAAATAAAGAGCTTTACAATTTATTATTGCGAAACATATTTCAATTGCAAGGAAACTTAAACATAAAAAGAATTGTTATCACAAAAATTAATATAGAATGTTCATATTTGATATCTACAGCTAAATGATTTTGTTGGACAAGTACAAAATCAAGGAAATGAGAGGTTCAAATTTTGTGTTACATAATAATTCAATCTTCCCTTTATACCTACTCCCTCAAAGGCTTATCAATATAGATTCTTTATGCCTCTTAATGTCGAACAACCCCATCTTAACAGTTAGATCAACAGTGAATCCGAGCTACTCAGTTATACTATAATTTAAATATTCATATCTCATAATATGACATCATTTACATATTCACATCTCACGATATGACACAATTTCTCATGTTCGTATTTCAACATATCGTAAGTTAAATACTAATAATCTTATTTTTGCTAGGCACTTCACATATAAAATATGAGCATTACAAAATGATGAGAAAAATAAGCACATTTACCCGTTATAAATGATTCATTGTGTTTTCATAACATAAATGTGCATTGACTCTTCTTAAGATTGCAGTGTAAGTCCCTTCTAAAGCAGACACTGATCCATTCTTCATTTGTTTGATTTGACTCATAAGTCATCCATGAAAATCGGTAGTAGCCCATGCATATATATATATATATATATATATATATATGTCTATAATCAATCAAAATACAATAGCTCAATCAGGATCAAACTCCACGGTATCCTCTGCCAGGAGGTCTAAAAGACTTATGGGGAGCGCATCGCTCCTATCAAAAGAAAAAGAAAAGACACCCTGACGGACCAAAAAAGTACAAAAGTCTGCTACCCGATTCGCACTACGCGATCGGTAAGCAAAGATAACACGTGGGATCTCGAGCAAAAAAGAAAGGGGGTCCGCATGTTTGTTCGCTCCTCGGGACCGAAGGGTCCTCTCCCAGAGATGTCGGAGTCTCCGAACTGCGAATAAGCAATCTCCCTCAATAAGCAGTCTCCGAATTGCGCCTAAGCAGTCTCCGAACTGCATCAGTCTCAGTGGCCGTGAGAGCCTGCCGTAGAATAGTCTCCGCCTGGACCTCTGCCTGGAGCGGGGATCTGGCCTGTACAACGTCACCAGCAGCAAACAAGAACTGTCTCTCAGCAATAAACTAATTGGAGAGTCAGATATAACTACTCTTATAAGACCAATTGTTCAAGGTAAATACATTATTGTTTAAGATAAAGCTACATAGCCATTTCTAACATAAATACAACAATGCAACAATTTTTATTCACTCCATGTTAGTAGTGCATTCACTTATGTAATAATTGAGTAAAGATTATGCTTGCATTAAGGAATTAATGCTTCTCAATCTAACAAAGTTATTGTACAAAGATGAAAACATTTAATAATTAAATTAACTATCTAATGATTATTAAAACATATTACATGCTTAGGATAATAGTGAAAATTAGTAAATATAGTACTTTAACTAACGAATTATATATTATCAGAGATATTTTAGGAGTTAAATTATACATGTATCACAAAGAAATAATTTTACACTATAATTTAAGAAAATCGAAACAAAATTATTATTTTAATAAACTAGTGACACAATACTAATACCTCATAGCATAATTGAATAATTTAATAGCCTATTTATAATAGAATGTGCCTTTCATAGCTCATGAAAATGATTAGAAAAATGGCTCTCTATGAGCTCACCACTTAGACTTCAGTAGGGCAACAATAATTTTCCAAAATTATAAAAATCTTTATGATAAAACAAGGTATTTATAGAAATTATATATATGCATAAATATCCATATCCAAATTTGACTGCACAGACAGTGCGAGCCATTTAATGAAAATTTGACCCAAATTTATACGGATCATGCTTAGGATCACATGGCTACACGCTTGTGTGCCGACCTAGCTTTGAAAAAAATTAAATCTTTTTTGAAAATTATAATATAAATATTGATAATTATATTAATAATAATGATAATAAAAATAAGTAAATCTTTTTATATATAATTAGACAAAACTTAAAATCAAGATATATTTTCAAATAACAATGAAATTTTTGATAAGAATTTCAATGTTAAACATGCCAAAATAAGAGCACTCACATATTAAGTAACCTATTGGGAAGCTATATTTAAGGACAAAATTGTGAGCTTAATAAGTTTAAAGCTGACAATAACTTACTAATTAAGAGTTTTGGCTATCACAAATAGTATTAGTGCAATGCATTAGGAGTTAGATGGGAGCTATATGCCATATAGAAAAAAACACCACTCCATAAGAGCAACCTCTTGAATGCATGATAGATAAGATGCTATATGGGGAGAGTTTCTCTTGAGTATATAGGAGCCAACTCTAATTCCATCTTTATAATAGGTAGTTCTCTGATGTGTGTAGATAATAACACAACCATCAGTTACTTAAAGCTAATGTGATTGTGAAATTCCCTTTAGTACGGTTAAGCAAAACTATTAAACATCGAGACAACTTTTCTCATAATGATGAAGTTTCTTATAAAAATTCCAAAATTAAACATATTCAAATATGAGCACTTCCATGACAAGTAATCGGATAAAAGTCCCCATGAGAATACCTTATGTCTATAAGGGAATGAGACCCTATAGCTACTTGTACTATGAACCACTCAAATGATTATTCACAAATTTGCTAACTAATTAAAAACATGCCTTACATTGAAAAGTGCACATAATCATTTCAAACTAACTTTGAAATTGCAACTCATCAAATATTTCTTTTATCTATTCCTTAATTTATGCACGAAAACACACATAAAGGGTTGTATGTTTTAATTTTATTTAAAAATATTTTAAATTAGCCAACACCATCAAATACACAATAACCTCAAGTAGTTGAGGTACTTAAAATTAGCATTTCTAACAAAAGTTCAAATTTCATTACTCTTTATTGAGGCTAACCTTCTTTACGAATCACATATCAAAAAAAGATAATTTTCTAATGCAAGGATTCAACGATTTCAGTGCTAATACAAGAGAAGGATTCTGCTGCACTTACCTAACAGTTTTACCTACACAACTGACGACTCAGAAGTCATTTAGCATTAACATTTACACATACGGCATATTAACATTGATAGTCATAACTATCACCTAATTCTTCAGTTGATGACCACTTGAATCTGCAAGCAATCACATGATTTATATGAGATTTCATTTTTATAAATACGATCAAATCATAAATTTATAAAGATAAAACCTCAGTTATAAATTATAGAACTTAAGATAGATAATATTCTCCTAAAAAATGTCGCCTTTTATTAGACCCATACAGGCAAGGAATAAGAAAGCCTTGCAATAAACACAAAAACATGTCCAATAGTTGAGGATGTTAAGATGGATATATGAATAAACACAAAAGAAAATGATGCTTAGAGAAGATGTCTTACAGATGGTTTCAGCAAATGAAACATAAATTGTTAACAGTCATAGTTAAAAAAATTGGGCTAATTAACTCTGCTTGTGTTAAATCACTAATAAAGTAAAAAAAAAACAACATCACATTGTGTAGAACTAACGTGGCACATCTATGAATTCAATTTTAAAATTACATTATGCAGCTTTATTTTAAGCCAAAAACTAAATTAAATATAAAGAAATGCAAAACAATATATTGAAAAATGTTAAGAAGGCTTCCTTCCCAAGACCAGAGAGAATACAAACTCTAACTCAAAAGCAGGATCTTGAACATTGTTGGACTCTGAGCTCCATGCAATGTGCTCATCAGGTCTGACCAAAATGATCCCATTGCTTGATAACCGACAAACCTCCCACCAAGAGTCAGAAGCATGTGAATGCTTAACTTCAGCAACATCTATATAGTTCCTCCAAGGCTGCAGTGCTTTGCCACTGCAACTTGACATACTTACAGATGAGCCATGAGGCCAGATGATGCATACCTTAAGTGGTAAATCAAATCTTTCAGCTGCTTTGAATGCCGCACATGCAAGATTGTAGGATTCCTTGGCTGGTGCTATTATGAGAAGAAATTCAACTTTATCTCCAGGAATCAGATCCAAAGTAGAGAGCAAAACCTGGTTCAAAAACTTTGGCCCATTTAGATTGCAGACATTTGGATGTTAATATTGAATTAATGTGTGTATACTATACATTTAGAAGAACAGGTGCATTTCTCAACATATTTGACTGTGCTCATCTCTTTTTAGGGGCTGTTTGGCAACGGAGGATCAACGGATTTATATGGGATTTAAGCCTGTAAATCCTTAAATCCAACTCCCTTAATGGCGATTTAAATTGCACAAATCCGAAAGCACACTCAACTTTGAGGATTTGCTAAATCTGATTTCCCCCTGAATTTACTATTTGAGGATTAAAAATTGCCCAAATGAATAGTATCAATGGTCAAAATAATGTGGCACATGCAAACTTCATTCTTAATCCTGAGTCAACTTCAAATCTCAAACCTTCCTTAGCATAATTGTTAAGCACATATTTTCCTTCTTGATATTATTTGTTTAATTAACCCATTGAAATCCTCACTTTTAATTTGTTCTTTTTATCCTTTCATGTTATGTGAGTTAAGCAAACCTCAGCTAATATAGTTTATTGTTTGGTCGTATTAAGTGCAAATTTTTTTCTCTCTCATAATGTTCTCTAATAAGTAGGTACCCAATACTAGCCACAGACTTCTTATTTGCATTAGGTTTGCATGGATGATATAAAAATTCAACCATCTACTTGACCAAGAATTCGCACTCGGGGATCTTAAGTTTGGTGAACATTTTAAATCGAACACCAAACAATATCTCCAAATATGCATGGTTAAAATTATAATGTCTAGTTCAAGATTATGAGATAGGTCAAAATTCCCATTAAATATTCATTTGTCTCAAGCACAGCCCACCTCTCAATAACTCTATTGCTAACCCCATGAACAAAAAGCATTTTGATGATAAAGAAACTTACTTTGATGCATTAATGATCATGTTTAAGTTGATACAAGAATAAATAATCAAGGAGCTACATTGGAGCAACAAACAACCAAGAGTTGAACAAGTAAAACCTTCAAAGGTCAAAGGTTACTTTGAGAAGACTGGAGGAAAAATGAGGAATTGTCGTTAATAGCCAAAGCCTCTAGGTGATTTGTGATTTTGCTCTCAATAAATTACTAGCTCTCTTGCTTAAATCAACACACTAAGCATAAGATTTATTACCTTAATAATTCCTATTTATATTTTTCATTTTTGAGATTACAAAGCCTAGTCCCACTAGACAGGGACAACTAACTTTAAATTAAATGATTCACGTCACGGGAAGATTCAACAAATTTTTTCTTCGGTTGTCATATATTTAACGCAACCCTCTTCCTTTCTCGTCCTAGACTTGGGACCCGGCAACAACTGAGTTAATTTTTAAATTAAATCATTAAAAATATTTTTTTTAAAATTTTATGTTTGAAATTTTTATGTTCAAGTAGTCAGCTACTTCCCATAAGCCGCAACGAAAACACAATAGCTTGTAATATTCTTGGTGTAGTAACAATTTATGAATCATTGTAAGCTACATTTAGTTTATTTATTAACTTTGCAACTATCTACAAAGGACAATTTATGGTGACAAACTAGTTGTTGCACTCCACATTCCCTACATGTTTTGGGAAATCACAAACGGCTGTACAATTAAATTCTTTCATGAATCTGCCTATAGTAAACAAATTGATGTTAAATTATAGTATTTTAAATAAAGACATTAAACTAATTTATTTTCAATTCTAAACATTCATTCTATTTTCAATTACAAAGAATTGCAGGGAATGAGAAGAACATTCATGAGCTTCTCAATGATGAAATCTTAGCTATTTATAAACATTATTTTGGAGAGCAACTCAGTAAAATGCTCAAAACAAACCATAATAATATACTACTCAACTATCCCCATTCCTAGCAATGCCCAACATACATAACGTGGTGGTTGAACACCTACCCCAGCACTTTCTCTTTATTGCCACGTGATAGATTTTACCTTTCTCTTTTCCTAGGTTAAGTCTTAAGATTGGCGTGAAAAACAGTAGCTCGGGATTGGCTGAAAGTAATCTAGCTCGGGCAATTCTTCTGTCAAAGGTAAAGGTAGATCAATTGCAGCTAGGCAATTTGGCTCGATAGCTTCAAGTATTATTGCTCAGTACATTGTCATTTAGTATCAAATGTTTGACGGATAAATATATGTCGACTTGAATGGTTGCACTTGGTATCTTCAATTGAAAAAAGTTTGCTATGTAGTTTAAAAATTCATTTATAATCTATGGTTTAGGTTAAGTTAAGTAAACATTGAAAGAGCTCAAGCCTTTAGGATTATTCAATTCATTGGTAAGCATTCTCCTTGATTTTAAGCCTATCATAACAATATGACATGCTTAGTTTAAATCTCTCATAATTTATTATCTTCTTCATATGAGAACTTAATGGTTGTTAATCTCAAGTAGAATCCTATGGTTTCTAACATTAGAGCATAACCACAAGTTTGTTTTGCATCTTATTAATATTATTGATCACAAAGTTAAGATATCCATTTCATATAATAAACTTGCTACAAATTGAAATAATATTTCTTGTGATAATATGATTTGATTATTGAATTATTCAAATAGTTAGGAACATGAGCAACTAATATTAACTTGTGATAATAACAATTAGTGAGACTAAAAATGATGTGCATGGGGCCTAGGAAGATGCCAATCTACATGTAAATATGTTGATTATCTAAGTGAAGGTGTGCAATGTTAATTCAGGCATCGGTTCACTATTGAAGTGGGTGTTTGATTAGGCTAGATGGTGCACAAATCTTGCCATTAGATGTCTAAACCATACTCTTGTAGTAGGGATGGTTAAGACTTAAACCTATGTAAGAATTTAACAATTAATGTTCATAAGTATTTGATGATAAATTAATGTACAGTAAGGCATCTTATGTATGATAATCAATCATAAGTTCATACTTCTAGTGTATGATGGTTTTTAGTCTTTATCTATTAGACTAACTATTTACGGTTGCATTTATGTTCTTCCAAGCCTAATATAATCTCCATTAAAAAGTTAAATGATTATTGTATAATCTTGCTTAGTAAATGGAAACATATATGATATGTTATAATAAATTTATTTGTAATCTCATAATGGTAAAAGACTTGATATCCTGTCTAAGTATTTGCTTAACCTAAGAAAAGACTTGATATCCATGCTTTGATCTTAATTCTTTTTATGATCTTATATACACATATAATTGCACACAAACACATATGCATATATGTATACACACATTTATTTGTACACATACACATGTATATAGATTTACACATTTATGGATGCAAATATAAGAGATATCTATGTAAATATGTGTGATAATCCATGCTTTGATCTATTCTTTTTATGATCTTATATACACATATAATACACACACATATGTATATATGTATACACATTTATCTGTACACATGCACATGTATTGCACATTTATAGATGCAAATGTAAGAGATATCTATATAGATTTACACATTTATTTATACACACACATTGATAAACATATATAGGCATATAAGCATATGCACTCACAATGATACATATATATATATATATATATATATATATATATATATATATATATATAGATGTCCACCCACAAATGGAATGATATGAGTTTATGCAGTACATAAATACATACACACACGCAATGGTACACATATGTAGGCATATAAGTATATATGCCCACAATGATATATATATATATATATATATATATGTCCACCCACGAATCAAACCATGAGTCTATGCACACACATATATATATATATATATATACATACACACATACATATATATACAAGGAAACATCTGCTAGCTTTTATAATTGAAATTAAAAAAGTACAACAGACATGATTGGTGGCCTCCAACAAAATAAAATCAAGACATAAAAAAATAAAGAAAAAGAAAGAAATGTAAAATGACCACCAAGCCCACCCTAAGAAATCTCACCAAGGAGATTTTAGCACAAGGGCCTAAATTGTGAACATATCATTATATCAAAAACACACGAATCTGTAGACACCTTCGGAAGTTTTCAACGGCATTCTCCTAAAGTAGTATCTGGATGTCGATCCTTTCTTTGACTTCTTTTTATTTTTTCCTTTTTTTCCTTTAACATGACATCTTCAATTCCATTGCAATCATAATCCAACATTGAAGAATCCCTCTCATCTTCTGAGCCAGACACTTTCTTGTAGTCATTTACCCCCAGTTGGATAGAATGAATTCCTCAGCAAAAGGATTGAGGTTCGAACTCTCTGTATTTAGAAGGCTCGCTCCCTCAAAACACTGATTATTTCAGTAATCATAATTTGAAGCAAAAAAAAATCTGTTCGTACCTTCATCAACTTCGAATCCAATATCTTGACCTGTTCATCATCCCACGATCGAGATACCCAATCTCATCCGTAGCACTTTTTGATTCGGCTCAAAATTTTAGGACATCTTGAATTGCAATTAGCTTGACTTTAAGGTGATTCAAAGAGAAGTGATCATACACATCCATTGTCTCATCTTCCCAAGCAATAGTGTGGGGTCAACCTCCTGCTCACCCATCCCCTCCGCCAAGGATCAAGGACAAGGATGATGAATTATCAATCTCCTTCCCTTTCAAAATGTCACATCGGTCTCCACCCCGAGAAGAAAATTGTCGACAGTAGAGGCATCATCATCAACCCTCATAGCTGAAGAAACGATATCATCATTCACCGTAGGTACATCGTGATCTTTAATAAGCCAAAAGTAATTCGCTACTAGTTCGAATGAATCCACAGCTCCTGTCACATTACCAACAACAATATTAACATCAATAAGACTTTACAGACTTATTCTCTCCATAATCGGATCTTCCACCATGACGGCAGTAATTGCAGTAAAGCCTTCCATAATCACGACATAACCGAGCTCCACTGTCGGCAATAATACTTCAGCAACCAAAAAAACATCCCCTAAGTCCTCATTCACACAACCATCCACAACTTCAAAGTTAACGATGGAACAAAAGAGGCAACAACAACAACAACAGTTGCAAGCGATAGAGCTTCACACAGGGCAGCTTCTATGGGCCTTGCTATGGAAATTTCTTTCCTCTTGGGCACATACACAAGCTGATTTTTATTTTGAGATTAGAGATAACATACTCCACTAGCAAAGGTTTCTCTTAAAGTTGAGGATGTAGCTAGAAACAATGCGTCGATTCATGTCCAATAATGTGGCAATTATTGCAATATAACGGCATGTTTTCGAAGATGCATCCTTGAAGGTACCCATCCTCTTCATCTCCAATCCATATTTGAGTTTCAAACTTTTCAATAAGGTCTATTTCAACCAGAACACGACACACCAAAGGACGAGTAAAATTGGTAGTTTCATAATTCACTTTTGGCATCTTTCCAAAGTGGGAACCCAAGGAAAACAATATTGAATGTGTAATTAAGTGAACCTTAAGCAATGGAAAGTTAATCCACATAGGAACAATCGGCGGCTCACCTCTCATGTTGAAGGATGTGGTCCATTTCAAAACTTTCATAAGTCAATTTTCAACGAAATAGGAATCTTTAGCAAACATTCTAGTATAGTCTAATTCGTTTGATAACTTGATTAAGATATGACGGTATTCTATTAAACCAGCATTATAATCACCCGAAAGTCTCAAGCCTCAAGCTGTGGAGAAAAGTTCAACTGACAGCCATCAGAAGTTTCCCATACAAAAATTTTGCAACTAGGGTGAACTCAAATGGTTTAGCAAGACTTTTCATATCAAATTTAGAAAGAAAGAGAGCTGGTTTACTCAAAGAAAAGCAATATGTTTTATCCCAATCAGCTTTCGCTACGATCAGGCATTTGAGAGAGCCTCGAGGAAGGATTTAGGCGCTGATGAGCCACTAATACACGCTCAAGGTGCAGGTTGGGGAGTTTATTCAAGCTGACAACCTCTTGCACAAAACTCTCGACGGAAGCCAATGAAACCCCAACCAAGACGGGTTGAACATCAACAAGAACATCAACAGCAAGGCTGTTGGAAGGATCAGATTGACCCCCACCAACCATGGTTGAACTGGCCTGCAAACAGCGACAACAAAGCTGCAGAGCTCCTAAAGCGGATGCACTTCCTAGGAGCTCACAAATGCCGACCAACCACCAAAATGACACCAGTAGTTCGATACCGGCGAATAGAGAAAGACGGCGACGCCTCCCGCCTACAAACCCTAGATCGCCATCGCGATTGCAAGCGAATAGGACTGTATGTACACATATATACCATTATCAAAGTATCAAAAAGAGTCATTGCTAAATTACCTCTATGACTTCATCGTGCCTAGAATATCATGGAAGAATAAATGGAGGAATTGCTCTACATTAAAAATAAAGGTTCACCACATGTTTTAGATGTTTTAAGATATACAAGAGTACATAAACTGCATTTTTATCCTGCCATCAATAAAACCATTAATAAGAGGATCTAGTTCTCTCAAGGAAGATTGACCTTATAACTGAAATTGCATACATATACATATTAATACATACAAAAATATAAGTAAATGTATATATATATATATATATATATATATATATATGTACATGTAGAAGTGTATCTAAAAATAAGGTTAATCTAAATATATATATGAACACATACATGTAAGTGAAGGATGGATACATATATACATGAGATATACATAACTATATAGAGCATGAATAAATATCATCGCGTGCGATTTCTTCTCGCATCCCTTCACGCGATGGAGTCTTAGGGTCTGCCCAGCGACTGATACGCCGCCTTCCGATAGACTTTCGCGGGCATCCATTGTTGGCAGCAGCTACCGTCACAGTTTGGGCCATTGGTACGGAACGGTTCATCTCCTGCGTCTGTGGTTACATCCTGGGAAGTATACCTCTGGCTGGTTTCATCGTCAAATTCTGTTGGCCTTGGCATGCCCTAGATTAAAAGCGAAAGGGAAAACCTTCCTGATTTGCATGTCAAGCAAAACGCCGGAACTTCGACACCCAAATCATTCATTATAGCATTGATAAATGCTAATGTTGCAGTCTTGAGAGAATTAATTGACATCAAACCGATTGTGTTTTACTTTGAGGTAAACCCACTTTACAACTCTCTATAGACGAAACGTTGCATTTGACGAAACCATTTGAATATTCTCTGGTGGAGAAATCCTCTGATGGAAGACTGGCGCCGGTTGACAATAAAAAAATTCTCAGTTATTTTGGATTGTCGTGACCCTTCAGTGCAGGGCTAATCATTTTTTGACATATCCTTATTAAACTTTCGATTGAGATGGATTCCACTATGATGTTTACTTCATTGAGAATTTTCATATGAAATTATTAAAATGGACTACATTCTTTGATCCCAAAATAAGCCTCATATTGTGTCGGTTTGGATCAATTCCCCATTGCTTAAAGTTCACTTAATCACTTAATCATATTTTCGTTGATATCTTTTTTGGAAATCCTCTCAAAGTAGATTTTGTACCGCCAACCTTCTGCTGCCATCGACAGCACAGGTGTTGGCTGAAATTGATCTCACAAGAAAATTTGAATCACTACTCGAATCGGGGATGAAGAGGGTTATTTCCAAGAGTACATTTTTGAATACATCTCGAAGTATTGTTCTCACTGTCGTTTGATTGGTCATGATTTGGCAATATTTTTTAAATTACACCCACATCTAAAATAGCAACCTAAACTGGTGATATACTCCATCCCAAAAGCTAATACAAAGAGGAAGCAAATGATTTATGTGCCAAAAAAGAACCTCACATCGGAATCTTCACATCCAATGGCTAAAGTAGATGTTCTATAACCTAGAACATTAATGGATGACACAAAGTTAATGCCGAATAAAATCAATGTTGGGGTTGATTTGCCGGTTGAGACAGCAGCTACCAACAAGCTTGAGGCGGTGGAAGTGAAACTGATCCCTTAACACTAAAAGATGCTACAACTCCAATTGTAGAAGCAGCCAACTCCTTGGTGGAAGATTTGATTTTGAATGAACCGGGCACTTCCAACCAATTGGTTGGAAATGTTGTGGATGATTCACTTACTTTGGTGGTGGTTGACACAGCTACAGATAAAACATCGAATGAAACATCGAAAGTTCCGACGTTGGCTAATGATTTAGGTGGGAGCTTAACAATGGCTGATCCTCAGTCTTTCGGCTGGTGTTTGGGACGATGAAGTGGCTGGTCAATGCCGTTAGACACCATTGGTGTCAACATTGAGGTGGAATTATCAGGCTATGAGGCGGTTCCATCAGATAAACTTCAGGGTGCGCTCTCAGCTGCCAATAAAATTTTGAGGATTCGTGATGAGGGAGAGTATCTTGGGGATCTTTCTCATAACATCAGGGTGTTGATGGCTTCCTCTATGAATTTGTTACAACAATAATATCTATTTGAAATTCTAATAGTTCTGGGCAAGCGATCTATGTTGGAGAATTCCCCACCCATGATATCCCACCCTCTGTGATTGACAGGTGACTGGGAAAATTTTTGAATCGAAGAATAGTACGACTGCGGAGAATGTTCTTGATGACATTGAAATATTCTCAAGGAAAAGAAAAAAAAAGGAACCTAATTCAGGAAGTCAAGTTACAACCTCAGAAAGATTACTGGAATAATACACATCCCGGTAGCCTTGCCGCTATGCACGTACATAAGGTTGAAGTGACTATACACACCACTTCAAGCACACTCTTGCAAGAGCACAATTCTCTCATAAGATAAAAAAAGATTTTTCATTCACACTTTCTTCCATGCCATACATATCATATATATAGATGTGAGTCATCCCATCATATATTAAAGTGCCATTTCACATTTTATTAACATATATAAATATAACACAATTCAACTTGAAATAAAAAACATATAATACACAACTACGGTTATAACACAACCCGAAACAAAAATAAATATAGTATGATGCAATAGCAAATCAATACCTGCAACTAAGCACTATACATAGGCTCCAGTCATGGACCACATTTTCGCATGTACATGCTGCAATGCATCAGATTCTCCCTCACCAAAAGAACTATGCTTCGCAGAGTTGATTCTTTGAACTCCTCATATAAAAATCAAGTGTCATTCTATGGAAGTTTATACTTCATCGCATCAGAATTTGTGTTCAACCATTCAGTCCTTTTGGAGAAGTACTTAGCTTGCGCAAGGGCGAACATATCACTACTCATAAGTCAAAACTTTTGACTTTCTTCCTTCTTTATTGAGTGTTTAAACCTCTGTTTGAATAGCACAGAAGTGTAATTGAGGATCTTTGCTTTCCAATGGCACCAACGACACTGAAATTCGAGGTCTGGCGGCGGAGAATGGAGCGTCGAAATTCGGCATGCTGAACGAAGGCCGCTCACGTAAGCTGGCAAGGCGCGTGTGCGTGCTAGTTTGCGCTAGCTGGCGAGCGCGTGTGCGGCTGGCTGGACGCAGACCGGCCGGTTCAGGTGGGCCAAGCCGGTTCTGGTGGGCTGGGCTGGTTTGGATTTTGCAGGCTTGAACCGGCGGGCCGACACTGAACCTAGAACACATCATTTCAGTGGCGGCGGCAGTTTGTGGACGGAAAATGACCCCCTTTGAGTTTTTGGGGCGAAAGCAAGGTCAAACAAATTCCGAAATATGTAAATTTTCAGCATGAAATTATTTACAATCCTAGCCAAGAAATCTGACTTTGATACAAAAATTGATGGGTTATATCTCCCTTGTTTGCTCCACAATGAAAACATCTCAGAATTCCCTCCTTGCTTCCTAAAAGAAGGGCAATACGTTCTCCTTAATTTCTATAGCTGGTTAAAATCATCACTATACTCTACTCCTTTACATGTAACCCAATGCTTTAACACAAAAAACCTCAATCCGTCTAATCATTAAGATCTATTTGCCTTATTCAGCCGTCCACACAGATGAAATGTGTTTTGGAAAAGAACATTAGATGCACGACAAAAAGGGATTGTCTAAAAATTACAGTGAATGCAAAGAATAATAAATTCAACACATTCGTTAAAAGGATCTTAGGTTATATATAGTCATTATAATAAATGGCAAAGAAGTAGCATACTGCATAACCATAACAACAAAAATAAATAACTTCTTGCTCAACTAACCACTCATGGTACTGCCCACTGTCCAACTTACAGAAAATGGTGGCTGGCCACCAACCTCACAGTTCGCTCCATGTCGCCATGTGGCACATTAATCGTTTTCTTTTCCCCCGTAAGTCCCAGGCCCGGCCAAAGCTACAATAATTTTGGCAGTTCTTCAGAGTTATTATGCTCGAAATGGTCAAGAGATTATAGCTAAACTAGTCAACACAATAGCTTCAGATTTTTTGCTCAGCAAATAGCCCAGTAGGCTCGAATGTTGGTCAGTTAGTAGGCCAGATCCGCAGGCTACTCGATAGGTTGCTCAACCAGAAGTTCAGATCTGATCTCCCGATCAAACTCCCACTGAAATATACCCATATTTAGAATACAATCCTCATTTCTCAAACCAATGGTAGTTAACCACTTGAACAATCAATCATCTCAAGGTTTACATCAAACTCAAGAAGTTGGAAATAAAATCAATTCTAATAAAAAAATTTAGCCATAAATTTTAAATCAGTAAACACATGAAACTTATATGTATACAATCTTCAGTGAGATGATTCATATTTTGAGAAAAACAACTTTCAAGCATTATTTTTGCAAATTTCTTTATTTACAAATGAATATGAAGCGGCTGAGTCAAAAGCACTAAAATCATAGAAGACCAATAAAGTACATATCACCGCCTACAAAGAATTCGTTACTTGTTGAAATAACGAAAGCAACTTTACTTACACTAGTTTAAGATTGGCGATAAAATGACCCATCAATAAAGCTCATAGTGAACCCAAAGCCTTAAGTTCACTCTTCTGTCAGGCATTCAGCTATCAAGATCACCAACTAGTACTTGTTCATGGAATCTCCATTATGATTTTAACTTTTGCCCCCAAAAAAGACATTCCTTGGTTTGATGTCCCATTGGATGATGCTAAAAATTTTCATAATTAGAATTCAATGTACAGACTTTAGCATCATGAAAACTAAATATCGCATATATCCTTGACAGTTAATGAGATAATGCTCTAGCATGTATTTCTTCTCATAAGCTTAGAATGTTAAAGCTAATGCGCTTACATGTATTCCAATAGCATCCACTTTTACCTTTGTTTACCCTGTCAATTTTATGAGTAATATTGTAACGACCCAATATCATTACTTTTCAAATTAGGTCAAAACCCGCCTCAGACAACAAGATCCCGTGGAATTTCAAATTAGGGCAAACAAAATTTGCATTAGATAGAAATAATTTTAAGATCAAAGTGCCGTAGTTTGGGAGAAATCTGAATAACGGAAGCTCTCGCTTTATTTTCTGAATTATTTAAATTCTAAAAATTAAGAACATTGAAATACATGTCTGAATTCATTGTTTTCAGTGTCGTTGTATTATGTATATTATTTAAAGGTTGCTCGAAAAGTTTTACAAAATTCTGAGCGCCGATTTGATCGTGGTTAATTTTTGAAATTTTAAACTTCAGAAATTAATTAAAAATAAAATATTTGTCCAAATCGAAAAATTTTGGCGCGAGGATGTTCGTTAAATCGTAACACACCTCGGTGTCAAGTTTCGTTATTTTTGGATGCCAAACAGCAGAAAAATGCAAATAATTTAAGTTTAAGTAATTATATAAATTTTTTTCTTTAAGAATTTTCCTAAACCCTTCTTTCCCCGTCTTACCAGCGATCCTCCCTCATTAAGGTAGAATATTCCTCCTCCCATAAGGCGTTAATTAGCACCTTAATGGCAATTTAAGTTCCCCTTATCCCTTTATTCCTCTCCCTCCCTCTCCTTTTCTCTATTAATACTCCCTTGTTTCCCTCCTTCTCCTCCCCACAGCCAACCCTCTTCTCCCTTTCTCTCCCTTTCTCTCCCAGCCAGCCCATAGCAGCCCCTCCTCCTCCTCAGCCCCACAGCCAGCCCTTTCCTCCTCTCCCCACACAGCAGCAGCCCTCTCCTCCTTTCCCCACACAGCAGCAGCCCTCTTCTCCCTTCCCCACATAGCAGCAGCCCTCTCCTCCTCTCCCCACACAGCAGCAGCCCTCTCCTCCTCTCCCCACACAGCAGCAGCCCTCTCCTCCTCTCCCCACACAGCAGCAGCCCTCTCCTCCTCTCCCCACACAGCAGCAGCCTTCTCCTCCCTCTCCCACAACTACTAGCAGCCCAACCTCTCCTTCCTGCACTCTAGTAAGCAGCCGGCCAGCAGCAGCCCTCCCTTATCTGGCCAACCAGCCCCCGCTGCCCCGGCAACCTCCTGCCAGCTCCCTTCAGCCACGTCCGGCCTCCCTTTGGCTTTCGGCAACCCCAGCTTTAGGTAATAGGAGAAGGAAAAGAGGAAGAAAATGATATGAAATTTTTAATATTTTATTTCTTTTATTTCATTTCTTATTACTAAATATACTATTATATTATATCATTGCATTATTATTGATGTCATTAATTAATAATGAACAACAATATAAATGCTAAAAAATGACTATTACTTCCATACTGTCTATTTTAATTCAAGTTATTCTGTCATTTCCATTTTCTTATTATTACTATTATTATTATTACGTTCTGCAATTTATGCAGTCATTTTCATTCTGTTTTTCATACATTATTATTATCATTATCATTATTAAAATGATAATAACAATGCTATTATAAATATTATTGTCATATCAGTAACTTAAAATAATATTGGCTAAAAAGGCTAATTTAAAATATCAAAAACCTAAATGCAGATTGAGCAAACTGTCACTCATCCGAATTGTCGAACTGTTGAACTTTTGAACTTATAGAACAAGGTACCAGATGTCTTTTATTACTCTTGTTTAAATATGCTTTTTCTGCTCAGCATCGCATAAATTTAATAAAAGTGCTTTTTAAAGTCACATAAAATGATATATGAATAAGTTTGGATAAGTAAGAAGCAAGGATTCCATGTTGCTTTATACTTTTTGTCTGATCAGACAACCGCTAGGACGGGACTGTCCGACATCGGGAGTCACAAGTAGCCTATACTGATAAGCATTTGAGGGGGCAGGTATAGAGGAAAGTTGAGATATGTAACACAAAAAATGAACCCCCCTTTTTCTCGATTTTGTACTTGCCCAATAAAATTATATTTTGCCTCAGATATCAAATGCTAAAATTCTGTATTTATTTTTGTGATTGCAATTATTTTTATGCTAAGTTTCAAGTGCAATTGAAACAGGTTTGCAGGGATAAGTTTGTACAACTTTTATTTCCTGTTAAATATTGATTATTTTGGTTATTATTTAACATTTGTTAAGATGACATCTATCAGTACTTAGTTTCACAACTAACTGATATTCGAATGCTTGCACTTTTGAAACGTGCCTAGATCATTAGTTCATTCTCGAGGAAATGTGCTAAGAACTGAGCAGTGCTGATACTGCTACCTGCTGATCCACCACTTTTTTTTTTACTTTTTTTTAAAGTTTGTAACTTTTATTTTTTTTTAATATTTGTATCCAAGACTTGAGAATTAATGAATAAATGAGTTATGTTTGATGCCTATATATTTGTCTCTTAAATCACTCAATATGATCCTACGGCTAGAAGACTTGTTGCTATTATTTTATCACACTCACAGCAACCGGTGCTGGATTAGCTCCCGCTGACCGGCACCAGGTCCTCACAAATATTATGTACAAATATGGTGTAAGAATGCACATACTGTGAATACATACATTCCATCCAGAGTAAAGGCGCGCTTGGGTAATGGAACTTAAAGAACATATGAGACATGCATATGCTAGGCTATGCATGATGTGCTTATGAATATTCAGATATGCTTGACACTTTAACGAATACATTCAACCAAGCCATAAGCGCATGCAAGGGCAATAGTGGTGTCGCTTGTGCTAAGCAATGAATGATCTATTACATACTCTATTTGGAAAGCGGAGAGATCGTAGATATTGCCGTATAGTCAAAATGATTGCCTATTTCAATTTCCCTTAGTAGAATAGATGTTCGGAAAGCAATGACAATATAAATATTTATTCCCATTAAAAGTACGCTACTATGTTGTTTGCTTGGCTGCAATTGGAATGTAACGAAATGGAAATCCCATAAATTGAAAATTTGCATATTTTCTTTGCTACAATTGGCTTGTAAAGTAATTTTTTTGAAAAATTGAGTTCCCCCAGCAACGCTCATTTTGAATGTGATTGAATTGCGCACCCAAAACAGACATAATTAGTTTACAAGTGACCACGGATATACGAAAAAATAAAAAATGTAGGCTCCCAATTTTCCCCTTCATAGACCAATGGCGTTCACTGTCCACCTCCGAATTTTACATCCTGCTCTTGTTGTCCTTCGGATCGTTCTTCCCAAACCATCTTGACCATTAAACTTTGCTTACAATGGCGTGATTTTGCTTGTCGTCATAAGATTGATACAAGTGGCCGTCGCCAGCCATTTGCAACCACCAACCGGCGTACGCTATCACCGACCAGCCTTTGCCAACCCTCCAGTCCACCGCCCGAGCTTCCCCTTGCTTATGGCCAGCTCCCGTCCCCTCCTTCCTGCCCATTGGCCAGCCTACATCAACCTTTCTAGTCGATTAGTAGGCTTTCACAAAGGCCAAATGGAGATTCCGCAATATTTTTTTTTTAATTTTTTTTCAACTAACCAAATTACACCCAACCAAGAATCAAAATTTTAAATCCTGAAAAATACTTTTATTAGTGTTCAAACACTATCAACTAAATTATATTGTGATCCAATTACCTGAGAGATTAAATTACATTGTAATCTAACTATCCCAGAAATTATATTTCAGCAACCAAAACAGCCATCAACAAGCATTTGAGCTTATTTGATTCTTTTCAAGCTATTTATAAATCCATAATGTTGTCATTTTACTATAGTTGTTCATGCCAAAAAGGGTCTTCACGGCGAATGTAGAATTGTTTTCAAGATCAAAATGGTTTTGTCATCAAATCAAAATCACATAATTACAGCACATAAATTAAAGTTTTTGAATTTTGAACTGGTATAAAGGAAAAGAAAGCGGAAGACATTTAAGGAGCACAGCTCACAATAATAGTAGGTTCAAAATGCAGAATTCAATTGTAGACCAGCTAGGCATTGGCTATGCAATTTCGGAAATATTGAGTGATCAATTGATTTTATGGAAACAAAATACTTGTGTTTAGTGATAACAACATAAGGGAGTAATTTAAGAGTTTGGAGATTATAGAGAAAATATGAACATAAAATGGTCATCATTGAATTGAATAAAATTTTATTTTCTCAATCTTCAATAATGTGTTTTGAATTTGTGCTACGGGTATATATGTTAACTCATTCTCAATTTTTTGTTTTCAACTCTCAAGTTTGCAATATTTCATTATTGCCAAAATTTTGAAGTATCTATACTTGCACTAATTAAAACATTGCTACCATTCAGCATAACTAGCAATCAATAATTTGGCAATCCTCATTTATTTGCTTGAGCAAAAACATTTTCCACATCATAATCGTAGAAGGAACTCCATCATAAAGCATCCTCATAAGATTGTCGTTAGAGCCTAAGGTTGTATTATGTCAAACATGTGGGGCATTAATTGGGTTAAAAGAACCATCAATGATACAATAAATCATGATTAACTACTTTATAGGTTTTGCTTTGCCTAATATCAATTATTTAATTCAAGTAATTAAAGATTATTCAAATAAAATAATAGTGATGCTCATTTATTTTGGTAAAACACAAATTCAGAATGCACTTAAAAATACTTATTATTAGATGAACATTAAGATGTGTTATGATGTAAAGACAAATTGGATCATCAAGGGGAGAACAAAAGGTACTCCGGCGGATTCCGGAACGGGTCTATAGAAGCCGACAGAAGGTCTGGCACTTAGGCGCACCCAGGCGCCCAGCATATAGGAGGTCTGGTGCTCAGGCTTGCCCAGGCGCCTAGCAGACAAGAGGTCTGGAACTCAGGTGCGCTCAAGCGCCCAACAAACATAAATTATGGCGCCCCCACAAGCAGCAACGCAGACGCTCAAGAGCGCCCGCGGAAATCTCAACCCGAGTGTGACGGGTCCAAGACTGTTTAGGGCACTTTGAGGGCTGACTTGGGATCCCATATATATTCTAACATGTTGGGCTAGGATTTATGTGTGCTATTTTCTATGAGAAACTTGAAGGCTTAAAACCCTAGAGTGAGAACAAGGAAAAATCTGGGAGAGAAAGAAGAAAAAGCTTAGGGTGCTGAATCTCTTTTTCATCAAGAAAATTGATAAGTTTTTTATCTCTATAATCTTTATTTCTATAGTGGATTTTCTTGTAATGGTGTGGCTTCGTGGCTTTTCCTATTTTTGAGTTTTACACATTTATTCTTCTTATGTTTTGTATGCGTGCATATTTGTGAATGTATGTGCTGTGATTATTCTTTAGTTTTGTGTTGGACTAATTTTTGTTTTTTGTTTCGGTGACTCTCAGCCTCAAACCCTGATCATAAGGATTTCTTCAGAGTAGAAGATCTCCCAGTTGTCCCAACAAGACGAATGGCAATCAATTCCAACATTTCCAAAAAGACAAATCTAGCTAATTTGAATACTAAACAAAGTTTATAAGTTGTATAACCACAAACTATTTTCATCTAGATTATTTTATTACACTACATATTTTGATAAAGTTTGAAGGTAAAATTTTATAAAAATGACCCAAGTTTACTATTCACCAAGAATATTATCTGAGATATAGTCTAGAACTATATGTATTAAACTAAGTTACCAAATTTCTATTAGAATGTACAAAATTAGTAATATCTCATCAATACTTATTAAGCACCCACCAAGGCAATCATGCTTCATAAATATTGTTCGAATTGAAGATACAAAAACTTACAAATATTTATCAGAATATTTTTAGACATTAAGATGAGTTTTAGTTGCACAAAAATATATTTTAGATGATATTAAATGGAAAAATGCATTAATAGTCAATCATGCTCACGAACTTGAAAAAGTGCTTGATAAATGTTAAAAGTAGATCTAATTAATATTGGGCATGAGATCACAATTAAAACTAGATTTAAATAAAAACTCAATCTATTTAAAAAAATGAAAATAAATAAATCTAATTCAATAAAATGGATGAATTTGATAAGGAACTTGAAAATGCAATTTGATATGAATAATATGATGATCCCTTTTAATGTCTATTGCCTACTTGATTTTGAATCGTGGTTTAGTGATCTCATATTATAACATACCAATTTTTAGGATGTAATTCAGACATTGCCTATAACTATCTTCAAATCATATACATGAATTTCATTGCTCAAGAATTTTCCTTGACAAACTGACTAATATTTAAAAAAATATGAAACTTTATACTGATATGAACAAAAGATGAAAATTTAGATATAATGATAAAGTTATAACATGTTATAATAATAAGATTTTTCATAAAGAACCAAAAGAAAATGAATGCAAGCTAAACAAAACTATATTAAATTTAACAAAGAAATGAGTCAAAACCAAGTTATTTAAGAATACTAAAAAATTTTGTGCAGAAGATACCTTTAAAATAATTATTCTAACAAGATTTTAGAAACTCCAGCCAATGCCATCGCTTTTGTACTTTCCATCTCGTCTTTGTGAATCCGCATCCAAACATTTGCTAGGTACTTCAATACAATTTACACATGGTGCAATTTTTTATTATGAGATTATATCTATTGGAACTGTGGAGTTCAGACTCTAATTCATTGGCATGACATTTAACTATGCCGATTCATTAAATACTTGCAAAATGCTCTTAACATGTCTAGATTGACTATATAAACATCAAATGATAAATTTTTTGGAGTCAACTTTCACCAAATTAGATAGATTTATGGGATATTTGGTATGCGGGGTTTTAGACGATTCACAAAATTAGGTGTTTGGTATGCGAGATTTTTAAGGTAAAGTAAAATGTACAAGTATTTACTTTATAGATGTACAAGTAGGGGTGTTGAAAAATTTATACGTCTAATTCAGGCGAACTTGGATTACGCGGAGCTTGTATATTACTTCATTCAAAATGGACACTCAAACAGCAGTAAAATAATCACCTTACATTGTAATCAAACGACACTACAAATCTAGCATACCCAACAACCCTTTAACAAAATCTGTGTATTTACTTCCACGAAAGCATCACAACAATTTATCAAAAAAAAAAAAATCCCAACGTCACAATAAGAATTTAACATAAGATTATGGCCAAAAGAAAAGACATTTTCTTCAAACTTAAATGGTTTCTATAATGCACACCGGAGTTGTTTGATTAAGGTTCACAAATTGAGGTTCTCAATCTTCAAATCGATGTGAGGGACATAAAAAAGGCACACAATAGAGGAACACATGATCCATAGTGAATTTTGAGCCCTTGTGTTCCTAAGGTTTTAATGGCTAGGTTTGAGACAGATTTGAAAATTTTAATTTTTAAAATAATTTTAAGACCTTCAAATTTTACAAATAAAAATTTTATGAGTATGTAATATCATTGGCTTGAATAAATAATTTTTATAATTAAAACGAGTATTGTCGGATGCATTGACTCGTCGCACTACCCTAAGGTGAAATTCATTTTTAGTAAAGGCTTGAGGCTTGGCACTTTCCGATACATAGCAGCATCTTTCTAATATCTTCAGCTTTATTAGTTATTTTCATATCTTGTGTTCTTAATTTCCATTGAAGAAGGAAAATTGGAAAATTAAACCTATGAAGTTTTAAAACTTTTGAGTCTTCAAATTTTTTATTAATTTTTTACTGCAATATTTCAAAACTTGTAACGATCTTGTTATTGTTAGATTGAAATTTGATATTCTTGCATCAGTTAAAGCTAATAAACCTAATTCGTAATTAATAATTTTGGAATACATATTTATAATTTGTGTGTAATAATTGTTTGCATCATAATACATGCAGTATGAAACCTATTCTGAACAGCGTAATACATTAGAAAAGTTCCTGAGACAATTTGCATCAATGTAATGAAAGCAAAGGAATTGTCAAGAAAGGACTCAAGGGACTGTTTGGAAGCCAGTACAATTTGACTCAAGAAGAATTTAGTAAGCTTTAAATAGGAATTTAATACTTAAAGAAGTAAAAAATCTTAAAAACTGTTTGATATGAAATTTCTTGATTTCTGCAAAATCCTTATGTTCTGTTTGCTTGTCCATCATCTAGGATTTAAGGATTTAGCTAAATAATTAATAAAGTTATACAAAATTTATTCTTATACCTTAATAAATAATTTAATTAGCTATTATTATGCTAAGATTGTAATTTTGGTTATCAATAGTCCAATTTATTTTTAATGCGCTAATCAACACTCAATTTATTCAATTTAATCTCTATATAACACAACACTTAGTTTTAAATTAAAAAATCTCTATTATTTAGAAAAAATTCACTAAATTTTATTTATATTGATCAAGTATAATTAGTGCTAATTAATATTTTTACTAATTAATAATTTAATCAAAATAATACTTTAAGCATAATTTACTTGCAATTCAATAGTTTATCTCACTTGAGCTTCCTTTTAATCTCTTCCTTCGGCATAGGATTATTTCTTTAAAAATATTGTGATATGCTCACCCTCGCTATAATGCTGTTGCCGATTCTTTTTTTGACAGCTCCGAACCTGCCTCCTTTACTGTAACATAATTTTTTAATACAAGAATTGTCCAAGTTTATTAAATCCAAGGTTTATAAGAGTTTATGCAAATGATGAACCTTAAAACCCAAATACTTCTATGTTAGGCAAAACTCTTAATTGAACTGAATCACGCTCCTTAATCCTTTTAAATACTGCAACCAAAAAGCCTTTAATGTTGGAGTAAACAGATTTTTTATTGTCAGCTATGTTTGTTAGCAACAACAGTGCCTAGTTAACTATAGCTAAGTCACATGCTTCACTAAGTTTAAATCAATACACAAGCACACCTAAGTTGTCTTAACAAGTCAGTTCAACCATTGAAGTATCAGTTTTACAAGTTTAATCTTATTATATTTATGTTGTCTATATTGAAAGCGTGCATCACTTAAATTCTAATTCAGGATTCTCTTGCAATTTATAGTAGTATATTTTGAGGCAACACATATTCTACATTTAAAAAACCTAACGTGCCCTCTAAGCATGATTGATTTTCACAATTCCTTTAGCATAAATACAAACCTATTGACAACTTCAGTCAAACAGCCTTTAATGCAAATAAATTAAGTTAAAAACCGAAAGAAAAGTATGAAATTAGCTAACCTCACTTGCTGAACCTGCTAATGCCTTAATTTGCATATGTGGCAACCTTACTCCTGGCTCTGATGATGCAACATAGGCACTGGAACCCCTCTTAAACTGATGAACACCTGTTCCCGGACTTTTATCATTATTCTGAGTAATTAAAGCTCCTTCATGATATCTGTAGAATGTCCAATGAAGCATTTCGCAAACACATCTCTTATAGAATAAGATGTCAAATTGTAATATGCTTTGTTCTATTAAGTTGTGCGACAAAAATAAATATAAAAACAGTCAAAATTATCACCATTTCCAAGCAGAGTGGCAGTGATTCTAACCTTCAAAATAGAGGTTCGAGGTTTAAATCATTAATATAGAAAAAAAAACAAAAACAGCCGGAATTGACCACAGCCTTCTCTTTCAAGTAAGCATCCACAAAATTCGAACAACAGGCAAAGGAAGTAGATTCTACAACATTAAGTACAGGGTCTTACCAACCTGAAACCAAGATCCTCTGCAGGAAACTGTAATTGAAGGCTCCTTCCCTCATCAAATATCTTCTTTAGTCTTGCAAGTCTCATAAAGCCAATTGGATTGCTTTCATTCAGAAAGAATGGAGAGAGTTGTGCTCTGCCCAAGGAAAAAATTCCTTCCATAGCAACTTTCTGAAAACTGTAAGGAAAGATGGAGCCAATAGTGCTATTCATTGCTTTTTGTACTGTCAAAATTTGTAACATAAATAAAGTTACACCATACAAATTGACAAAGAGAATAAAAAAAAATATAATTATTTTTATTTGACAAAAGAATACATTAAGAATATGAAAATAGATTTCTTAATTCATCAAGAACAATATTTTATACCAGATTTTGCAGTAGCTGGGTCAATGCCTAGTGCAGCTGGAATGGACATTGCCGATTTGAAGTTTTCTATGCTTAGTGTTGTATTAAAAATGGCAATCTGTAAGCAAAGATTGATAATTGTTAAGATTTTAACAAATTTACAAGTTTTGTCAAGGAGTCAGAAATAGCAAGAAAGTTACTGGCCGGCGTTCAATCTCATATGTTTTGATAATGGAAGTTGAAGCAACATTATGCAATAGCAGGCATATTTTCCAAGCTAAATTATGTGCATCCTGAATGCCAGTATTCATTCCTGTAAGAATATAATATTGATTTTGATATAGAATAAAACCAATTTAACAACTCCAATGCCATGTCATTAGTCCTAAATAAGAAAGATGGAAAATTACATCAAGTAGTTGATAGCCAGCATAAAACTTTATCATATAAGAATGACATGAATGCTTTAAAAAAACTGTTGAGTTAAGATGTCCCTTGTAAGCACTGCATTATATTTCTTAAATGCATTGAAACGTGAAACATTATCAGCACTCGAATGTAGTGTAGTATGTGAGGTTTACAGTGGAAGCAAGTAAATAAGAGAATCCATGACACTAGTGAAAACATGAAGTTGGAACATTTGTAATATGAAAATATATCATATAGAGTTAGCAGATATCATAACTAATAAAAAGATAAACAATTTATATTTTTAGATGATGAAGTGTCATGCGTGAAAATAAGAGAAACAGATAGTTTTTACTACAAGTTTAGATGCTTGAGAAGATAAATATGGAAGTGGCATGAGGATTATCCTAGAAAAAACATTAAAAAACAATGCAGTTGGAATTAAGAACATGGGTGATAAATTATTGGTTTCAATATTGCAGTAAGTTACTATTAATATAGTAAGTGTTTATACACCTCAATTAAGATTTGATGCAAGTATAAAAGAATAAGTTTGGCATGATCTAAAAGGGTTGGCTGAGGAATATGCCTCAAGATAAGATATTAGTTTTTGGAAAAGATTTAAATGGACATGTTAAAAATGTTAAAACAGTGCTAAAATAATTTAATCAAGTGATTATAGTTTAATGAGATGGATGAAGGAAAAAAATAAAATTGAGTTTGCTTTAGCATATGAATTTATGATTTCAAATATAGTATTTAAGAAAATAAAAGAACACATTTTTGCTTATAGGAGTAAGACTTCTAAAACTCAATATGATTATTTTCATTTAAAAAAGAGACCAATTTTATAGTAAAAATTGAAAGGTTGTCTTGAAAGAAAGCAACGACAACCAACCTCAATTATTGGTCTTAGCTTTGAAAAAAGAGTTGAAAGGGGAACAATAATCTATGCTTTGTCTGACAATTGCATATTTGAATCTTAAGAGCAAAAATAATGACATATTTAAAGGGCAGAAATTAAAACTTAGGCAATGAGACATCAAGGGGAAACTTAGGCAATGAGACATCAAGGGGAAGCCTACCACCATAAGCAGCATAATAGAATAGATAGTTGTATTCGTACAGTGGCTAAAAAAATATTTTGTGAATTAAGAGAGCTCTAACACTAAAGATGTAGTGGAAACAAGGGTTCACCAAATGATTAAGAAGAAGATTAATTATAAACAATAATTTAAAAGAAAAAAAAATCATGAACCCAAAAAAATGCAGATGGTGATGCTAAGATTGTAGCTTTGTGAGATTACACTGATAAGAATACCACGGGAATTGAATTCCATGAGAGGTTGGCTATCTGAAAGAAGAGTTGGAAGCCGTTTCAATAAAATTCCTTAACTAAAAATAATGCAATGACCAGAGCTAGCCAGCGTACTGGGCCAACTAGCCATGTCACAAATAACACTCGAAAGAAATGCATTGTAATTATTACAAAATTGTTGGACATGAATTGGAAGTGTTGAAAGTTGTCCCTCGGGTTGTATTTGGAGAAGTTCAAAAAGAGAGCAACAAAAGAAAATCAAGGTGATAATGATATAGAGAAACTTGAGAAAACTGAGTGAAACATTACCTTAATGGCTATGCCAAAGAGGAAAGAACTCCCTCCAAGAGATGATCCAGATAGTCAGGGAAAAATTGTTCACAGTTCGAATCCAAGTGAATCAGTAACTTGCAATAGCTATTTTAACTTAAGATGTCAAAAAATCTAATATCCAAGACTTTAGTGAAAAGGTTGGAGTTGGAGACAATTTCCATCCAAGTTTTCATCCACTAAGGTGGATTCAAACCCAAGGTGAGTTATAGATTACTTGAAAATATCAGTTGTTTTCCCAGAGCCTTCATCGATGAAGTACTCGTGATGTGTTAATTGATCCATGTCAAGTAATACTTGAAAGTTCTTATTTATGAGACTAAGAAACAACATTTATTTGATGAAGAAAATAGTATCATTGTGAAGAATGGAAGGAGAGTCAACCTATAATGGGATAAACCCAACTTAGCTGCCATATGAAAACAATAAAAAGAAATTAAACATACTAGTCATGTTTTATGATACTTTTCATCAGTAACCTAAGAAAAAAGGGAAGCTAAGGCATCATCAAGATAAGGAAATTTAAATATATTGACACAAGCCTACCAAAATATAGAATGTATAGTAAGTACTAGAATGTGAAAAGCTTACTAAAGCAAGGAGATATCCTAGTATTTCACCATGTGGAGCACATTTATGCTTATGCTCAAGAAGGATGGAGCGTGGATGTGTCTTAATTATCATTTACTAAATAAGATAATAGAGAAAAATAAATACTTTTTGTTGAGAATTAAATAGTCGATTGATCAATTTAAGATATAAATGATATTTTCTTAACTTGATCTTATATCAAGATATCATCAGGTCGAGATGGATGAAACTAACTAAAGACTACCTCCACTAAGACAAGGCACAGATTATACAAGTGAATGGTAATGTTATTCAAACTTTTCAATGCACTAGCAACATTTATGAGGCTAATGATGATAAGTAAGACATCTAAATTTCTTTCTACTTATGTAGAGATAACAATTTACTAAACAATAAAACACACACCAAGCATCTGCGAAAAATGCTCAAAATATGCAAGAATAACTAGCTAAACATAAACCAACATAAATGTAGATTATGGAAAATCACATCTAAACATAGGATTTAACATAGGTGATGGACAAACATGAATTAACCCGAGTAAAATTTTAGCCACTGATAACCGACCACAGCCAACTAATGCAACCAAAACAAAGCTTTATCAAAGCACGTCAGTATGTCAAAATATTTATTCAGTGTCTTATGTTATTGCAACTTTGCTTCATCAATTTACAAAGGTTATTTGAGTCTTATAATAGGGAGTCTTGCAAGATAAGGCCATCAAGGACCGAATCAAAATATCAACCAAGCACTAGTCCTTGCACTATCCAACGTATTAATGTCATTTGACAATAAAGTTGATGCCTCATGCTAGCATTTGAAGCAGCATTAACGTAATACAATCAATTACATACCTATTGATCTAATACATTATAAAGTATGAAACTAAATTACCTAATATATGATGAGGGTAATTCTCTTTGGATAAAGCAATGAAGCATTAAAGCATTATACACTCAAGGAGTATCTCATCAATAACGATCATAAGCCAATATAATATTTGTAAACTCAAACAAAATAATAGCAAAACAGATACACGAAGCAGGTGTCTTATATGCAGCAACGCAATGCAGTGATCATCTACAAGGGTCACAAAACAAATGATTGATATGTTATTCAAATCACCCATAGTATCTATGACCCTAAAAGTTGAGAAGTCATCAGTCAAGTTATATAGAGAGGCCTACTCAAAGGACTATGACTTAAAGAAAATAAAGACAATATCGATTGAATCAAAATCTATCCAAACATGAATACCAATGTATGCTTTACCAAAAATTTTGCTTATGTATTCCACAAGGAGCTGATCAAGTTGAATAAATTAGAGAAGCTCATTCCTCCAAAATTACTAGACGTTTTGTGAGGACCCGATGCCGGGTCAGCGGGAGCTAATCCAGCACCGATTTGTTTGTGGAATAGTAATAGCAACAACAACAAGCAATGACAAGTCCTCTAGCCGCAGGATCATATATGTTTCAAAAGTGCGGGCATTCGAAAACCAGTTAGTTGTGAAACTAAGTACTGATAGATGTCATCTTTACAAATGTTAAATAATAAGCAAAATAATCAATATTTGATAGGAAATAAAACTTGTACAAACTTATCCCTGCAAACCTGTTTCAATTGCACTTGAAACTTAGCATAGAAATAATTGCAGTCACAAAAATAAATACAGAATTTTTAGCGTTTGATATCTGAAGCAAAATATGATTTTTTTGGGCAAGTACAAAATCAAGGAAAAGGGGGGGTTCATTTTTGTGTTACATATCTCAACTTCCCTCTATATCTGCCCCCTCAAAGGCTTATCAGTATAGGCTCCTTATGACTCCCGATGTCGGACAGCCCCGTGCTAGCGATTGTCTGATCAGACAAAAAGTAAAGCAACATGGAACCCTTGCTTCTCACTTATCCAAACTTATTCATATATCATTTTATGTGACTTTAAAAAACACTTTTATCAAATTTGTGCGATGCTGAGCAGAAAAACATATTTAAACAGAAGTAATAAAAGACATCTGGTACCTTGTTCCTTAAGTTCGAAAGTTCAACAGTTCGACAGTTCGAATGAGTGACAGTTCGCTCAATCTGCATTTAGGTTTTGGATATTTTTAAATTAGCTCTCGACTAATATTTTTAGTAGTAACATTTATTATCATTTCGATTATGTTCTTCTTTCCCATTCTCATAACGATTGAAGCCTGATCTTTAAGATACTGTGATGACAATAATATTTATAGCGTTTGTTAAGTCGCTGCGGATAGAATCACATTATTATTATCATTATTTTAATGATAATAATAATATTAGAATGAAAGAATATAAAAGAAATAACTGTCCAAAAGAAAATGCTTGAACTGAAATTATAATTATTTTATAACATATATATAATTTTTATTATTAATTAATGAAAACCATATTAATGTGAATGACAATATTATATCTTCATTATTATTATAATAATAAGTTTTAAATAGGTATAAATTAAAAGAACATAGAAAAATTCTCCTCTTTTCTCTCCTCATTTTTCTATCTTTTAAATTTATCAACTTACCTTTAAGATTAGGATTGCTGGAAAGCGGAGGGAAGCCGGAGTGGGTTGCTGGCCGGGTTGTTGGCCAGAATTGGGTGGTTGGGCGGCTGGCTGAGGGCTGCTGGTGGCCGTTGAAGGCTGCCGGAAGCTATCGGTGGCCGCTGGAGCTGCTAGAGGGGACTGCCGTGGGGAAGGGAGGCTGGCTGGGCTGCTGTGAGGGGGAGGGGTTGTAGGAGGGGGCTGGCTGGCTGCTTTCTAGGGTTTGGAGTTTGGAGGAGGAGAGGGGTTGTGTGAGGGAGGTGAAGGAATGGGGGGAGGGCTTATGTAGAGGAGAGGGCTAGCTGAGGGGGTCGGCTAGGTGGGCCGACCAGCCTGCGCCAAAAACGGCGCAGGCGCCCTCCCTGGCGCGGAAGGTTCCGCGCCAGAAGCCCTGTCGGGCGCGACGCGGGAGCAGTGGGGGGAGAACGGGGGAGAAGGAAAAATAATAGGGAAAATGAAAATTTAAGAAAAAAATAAATACTTAAAGTTAAATTATTCGCATTTTTCCGCCGTTCGGCGTCCAAATACAACGAAACTTGGCACCGAGGTGTGTTACGACATGACGAACACCCTCGAGCCGAAAATTTTTCGATTCGGACAAATATTTTATTTTTAATTAATTTCTGAAGCTCGAAAACTTCAAAAATTAACCACAATAAATCCGGCGCTCAGAATTTCATGTAACTTCTCGAGCAGCCTTTAAATAATATACTTAACACAACGGCACTGAAATCGATGAATTCCAACACGTATTTAAATGTTTTGATTTTTAGGATTTAAATAATCCCGAAAATAAAGCGGGAGCTTCCGTTATTCGGATTTCTCCCAAACTAGGGCACTTTGATCTTAAAAATTATTCTTATCTAAGGGTATTTTTGTTTGCCCTAGTTTGAAATTCTCCGGAGCTTTGATGCCTGAAGCGGGCTCTGACCTAATTTTGAAAAATAACGACATTGGGTCGTTACAAACTCCCCTACTTAAAAAATGATGTCGTCCTCAACATCAAGAATAAAACAAATAAGGTCTTAGAGGGAGCTTTGAGGTACCTTAATTCAGAAATAGCTCTGGATACTTTCTTCACATAACAACTTCTCTTTCCCATGTGGCTTCTTTCGCAGTATGGTTATGCCATTGAATTTTGATCATCGGGATCGTTTTGCTTCTTAACTTTCTGCGGTCTTTCTCAATAATTTTAAGAGGTTTTTCAATATAAGTCAAATCAGGTTGAATTACAACTGTTGAGTCTAAAATTTGCTGAGTGAATTCCTGGAGGCATCTGCGGAGTGTTGAAACGTGGAATACGTTGTGCGCGGCTATAAATCTTTCAAGAAGTTTAAGTTTATAAGCCGAACTTTCAATTTTTGCAATTACTTCGAAGGGTCCAACTTATCTAGGACTCAACTTTCCAGTCACTCCAAAACGATGAATTCCTTTCATAGGGCTAACCTTTAGATAAGACCGATCCCCAATGTGAAATTCTTGCCTCCGGTGTCTTGCGTCGAAGTATTTCTTTTGTCGGTCTTGGGCTGCCACAATTCTGATCTTGATTAGCCTTATCTTTTCGTTTGTTTCTTCAATTAACTCAGATCCATAAATTTGTACATCTCCAACTTGTGTCCAGGCTATAGGAGTACTGCACTTTCTCCCATATAAGGCTTCATAAGGGGCCATTCCAATACTTGACTAATGACTATTATTATAAGCAAATTCTACAAGTGGGAGGTGTTTCTCCCAATTTCCACCAAAGTCTAACAAGCATAAACGTAAGAGATCCTCGAGTACTTGGTTGACTCTCTCAGTTTGCCCGTTCGTTTGAGGGTGGAAGGCCGTGCTCATGGCTAAGATGGTTCCCAAATCTTTGTGTACTGCTTGCCAAAATCGAAAAGTAAATCTGCCATCTCTATCTGAGATTATAGTATTAGGAATTCCATGCAATTTGACGATCTCCCTAATATATAATCTTGCCAGTTTCTCTACTGAGTCTGTTTGCTTTATTGAGATAAAGTGGGCTGACTTTGTTAATCTATCAACTATGACCCAAATAGCATATGCTCCTGATTTTCCTTTTGGCAAACCCATTACGAAATCCATAGAGATGTCTGACCATTTCCATTCTGGGATTTCTAGTGGGTGTAGAAGTCCATCAGGTCGTTGGTGCTCTGCTTTAACTAGGCTACAAACGTGGCACTTAGCCACAAATTCAGCTATCTCTCTTTTGAGTCCAGGCCACCAGAAGGCTATCTTTAGATCTTGATACATTTTGTTGCTTCCGGGGTGTACTGTATAGCCTGAGTTGTGGGCTTCCTTTAATATCTGATTTCGAATGTGTGAATTATTCGGGACCCAGATTCTATTACCATTATAAATATGAATTCCTTTTCGCAGCTGCAACTCTGTTCTGCGGCCATCTTCTATTTTTGCTTTTAGCTTGGGGTATTCCTCGCTGACTTTTTGAGCGTCCAAAATGCTTTGTACGAAGGTAGGTCCTGCAGTATTGGCATTAAGCAATTCATTTAACTGATCTTTAATAATGGGTCTTATATTAAGCTTATGGAATTCTTCTTCAAATGGACTTGCTAAGATTAAAGTACTCAATATTTCCTTTCTACTCAAAGCATCTGCGACCAAGTTAACTTTACCAGGATGATATTGAATATCCATATCATAGTCGCTAAGTAGTTTTAACCATCTTCTTTGACGATAGTTTAGCTCTTTCTGCGTGAAGATGTATTTTAAACTCTGATGGTCTGTAAAGATCTCGCACTTTACTCCATAAAGATAGTGCCTCCAAATTTTTAAGGCAAAGACAATTGCGGCTAGCTCTAAATCATGAACAGGGTAGTTCTTTTCGTGAGTCTTCAATTGCCTTGAAGCGTAAGCAATGACGTGGTTGTCCTGCATGAGGACACACCCTAGTCCTGTTAAAGAAACATCCGTGTAAACCTTGTAGTTCTTCCCTTCTTGAGGTAGAATCAGGACAGGTGCAGTAGTGAGGGCTTGCTTTAATTTTAGAAATGATTCTTCGCAATCCTGACTCCATACAAATGGTGTTGCCTTTTGAGTCAGTTGAGTTAATGGCTTGGCCAGATTTGAGAATCCTTTGACAAACTTTCGATAATATCCTGCAAGTCCTAAGAAGCTGCGAATTTCAGACATGGATGATGGTTGGGGCTAATCTTGTATGGTACTGATCTTTCTTTGGTCTACTTTGATTCCTTCAGCATTTACTACATGCCCTAAAAATGCTATTGAGTCCAACCAAAACTCACATTTTGAGTATTTGGCAAATAATTGATGCTCCCTAAGAGTTCCCAATACAGCTTTCAAATGAATCTCATGATCCTCCATAGACTTGGAATAAATTAAGATGTCGTCGATAAAGACTATCACAAATTTATCGAGGAAGGGCCGAAGTATTCTTTGCATTAAATCCATGAAAATAGAAGGAGCGTTTGTGAGTCCAAATGACATGACTAAGAACTCATAATGTCCGAAGCGAGTTCTAAATACAGTCTTGGGGACGTCTTCTTCATTGACTCGCATCTGGTGGTATCCAGACCTTAAATCGATCTTGGAAAATATTTTGGCTCCAACTAGTTGATCAAAGAGGTCACCGATGCGGGGTAGAGGATATTTGTTTTTTACTGTTACCTTGTTGAGGTCTCTATAATCTATGCACATACGCATAGATCCGTCCTTCTTTTTCACAAAGAGTACTGGGGCTCCCCAAGGGGACATGCTTTGTCGAATCAATCCCTTGCTGGTTAGCTCTTGAAGTTGCTGGTCTAGTTCCTGGAGCTCTTTTGGTGTCATACGGTATGGTGATTTGGACTTGGGTTGGGTTCCTGGAACTAGTTCTATTGAGAACCCGATTTCTCTTTCGGGTGGTAGCCTGGGTAAATCTTCTAGGAATACATCTTCAAAATCTCGAGCGATGTGCATTTCCGATAAAGGCACAACTTCCTTTCTTTCTCCCATCATAGTTACTAAGTATGCGCTGCGTCCTTTCTGAATCAATTTTCTTGCTTTTATTGGGTTAATTAGAGAAGCTAACAGGCTTTGTCTTCCTATAAATACTGTTGATATTTTACCGCTTTTGATTGTGATCTTTTTCTTCTGGCAGTTGATTATAGCATCATGATTGCCTAACCAATCCATCTATAGAATAATATCAAAGTTGGTTATTGGTAGAATGACTAACGTAGCCTTGAATAATTTGCCTTTGATGGGAATATTAAAAATACAGAATTTCTGAGCCTCCATGCTAGCTCCAGAAGGTAACCCAATTTTTAGTGATGTTGCCAAATTGAAGGATGGTAGTTCTAGAGTGGTTGCAAGTTTTTCCGATATAAAAGAGTGGCTTGCCCTCGTATCAAATAAGGTGTCACATGATACGCTATTAATGAATAGTGTGCCTAAATATGAATTATGAGCATTTTGTACTAATATAAGTGCAAAAGAAAAAAAGAACGAGAAAAAATGAAATACCTGATACTACATCGTTGTCTCCAGGTGCTAAGACTGGAGTGAGCGTGTAAATTCTTGCGGGAGCAGAGTTACGAGGTGCGGGTCCTTTTCTTTGGTTGGATGCTGATGAAGTTGGTGGCCTTGGGGCGTTGGCTGGTTCTGGGGCGGCTCCTCTTGTTTGGGCATGAAACGAGGTTACAGCAGGTGTGGTGTTTGTGCCTCTTATGATGGTTACTCCATCTATCGTTCTTACGAATCGACAATCCCGAGTTTGGTGGCCGGGCTTGCCGCACTGATAACACCTTCTGCCATCATGGTAACACTTGCCGTAGGGATGATGTCTCCGGCAATCTCCTCTCATACCTTCTCCGAAATTCTCAGAAGTTAGCTGAAATATTTTGGCAGGTGGGTTGTATTGTTGTCTTTTGAATGTCCCTTGGTCCTTTGTAGGATGATCCTGCCTCTTCCCTTGACCCGTGTTGCTAGAAAGCTTGCTATTCTCTTCGTGTTCCATGATTAAGGCGCATTCTAAAAGTTCAGAGAAACGAGCATGTCTCAATGGAAGCAAGCTCCAACGAAGGGTGTCTTTCATCCCTGATAGAAAGCAGTTGCACCTTGCTTTTTTTGTACTTATCAGGTTCTGAGCATACCTTGACAGTCTAGTGAACTCGGCCTTATAGTTGGCCACGAAGTTGCTACCCTGAACCAATTTCATGAATTGGTTCTCCATGATGCTTTGGGCAGCTTGCCGACATACTTGGCTCGGAAAGCTTCTGAAAATGCTTCCCAACTTATATTCTCCAATTCTATGTTAGTGAAATCGGTGTTGACGACAGATTCCCACCAACGGTCAGCTTCACCTTTAAATAGGTAGCGAGTCACACGCACAGCTTTTTCACTTGGACACTCCATACTTTCTAGTGACTTTTCTATCTCTCTCAGCCAGTCTTCTGCTTCCATAGGACAAGTAGTCCCATGAAATACTGGAGGATTTAATTTGAGAAAAGATTGAAGGATTCCCTCAAAACGATGCTTTTGAGGTGATTGAACGGAGTTTGCTAAAGCAGTTTTCTTTTGATTTGCTAGGAGCTCTAAGACGGCTTCCATGAAGCGGTCGTTGGTACTTCCTGAAACTTCTAATGATATAGGTGCCTTAATTGGGGTTTCTGATGGTGTGCTCAAAAATCCTTCATCCGAATCCATCTTTTTGCCTAAAGATTGAAAGCTTCAGTTACTTAGGTTTATGCTATCCTTCTCTATTCTTAAAGTGAATTATAATTTGACTTTTATATATTATCTCTTAAGCTTAAACTCAATACTACTCTGATACCAACTGTGAGGACCCGATGCCGGGTCAGCGGGAGCTAATCCAGCACTGATTTGCTTGTGGAATAGTAATAGCAACAACAACAAGCAATGACAAGTCCTTTAGCCGCAGGATCATATTGAGTAGTTTAAGAGACAAATATATAGACATCAAACATAACTCATTTATTCAGTAATTCACGAGTCTTGAGTACATAGATTAAAATAAAAGAAAAATTACTGACTTTTTAAAAGTAGATAGAGTCAAAAAGAAAGCGGTGGATCAGCAGATAGCAGTATCAGCACTGCTCAGTTCTTTAGCACCTTTCCTCGAGGATGAACTCCTGATCTGGGCACGTTTCAAAAGTGCGGGCATTCGAAAACCAGTTAGTTGTGAAACTAAGTACTGATAGATGTCATCTTTACAAATGTTAAATAATAAGCAAAATAATCAATATTTGACAGGAAATAAAACTTGTACAAACTTATCCTTGCAAACCTGTTTCAATTGCACTTGAAACTTAGCATAGAAATAATTGCAGTCACAAAAATAAATACATAATTTTTAGCGTTTGACATCTGAAGCAAAATATGATTTTTTTGGGCAAGTACAAAATCAAGGAAAAGGGGGGTTCATTTTTGTGTTACATATCTCAACTTCCCTCTATACCTGCCCCCTCAAAGGCTTATCAGTATAGGCTCCTTATGACTCCCGATGTCGGACAGCCCCGTCCTAGCGGTTGTCTGATCAGACAAAAAGTAAAGCAACATGGAACCCTTGCTTCTCACTTATCCAAACTTATTCATATATCATTTTATGTGACTTTAAAAAATACTTTTATCAAATTTGTGCGATGCTGAGCAGAAAAACATATTTAAACATAAGTAATAAAAGACATCTGGTACCTTGTTCCTTAAGTTCGAAAGTTCAACAGTTTGACAGTTCGAATGAGTGACAGTTCGCTCAATCTGCATTTAGGTTTTGGATATTTTTAAATTAGCTCTCGACTAATATTTTTAGTAGTAACATTTATTATCATTTCGATTATGTTCTTCTTTCCCATTCTCATAACGATTGAAGTCTGATCTTTAAGATACTGTGATGACAATAATATTTATAGCGTTTGTTAAGTCGCTGCGGATAGAATCACATTATTATTATCATTATTTTAATGATAATAATAATATTAGAATGAAAGAACATAAAAGAAATAACTGTCCAAAAAAAAATGCTTGAACTGAAATTATAATTATTTTATAACATATATATAATTTTTATTATTAATTAATAAAAACTATATTAATGTGAATGACAATATTATATCTTCATTATTATTATAATAATAAGTTTTAAATAGGTATAAATTAAAAGAACATAGAAAAATTCTCCTCTTTTCTCTCCTCATTTTTCTATCTTTTAAATTTATCAACTTACCTTTAAGATTAGGATTGCTGGAAAGCGGAGGGAAGCCGGAGTGGGTTGCTGGCCGGGTTGTTTGCCAGAATTGGGTGGTTGGGCGGCTGGCTGAGGGCTGTTGGTGGCCGTTGAAGGCTGCCGGAAGCTGTCGGTGGCCGCTGGAGCTGCTAGAGGGGACTGCCGTGGGGAAGGGAGGCTGGCTGGGCTGCTGTGAGGGGGAGGAGGGGCTGCAGGAGGGGGAGGAGGGGGCTGGTTGGCTGCTGTCTAGGGTTTGGAGTTTGGAGGAGTGGGGTTGTGTGAGGGCGGTGAAGGAATGGGGGGAGGGCTTATGTAGAGGAGAGGGCTAGCTGACGGGGTCGGCCAGGTGGGCCGACCAGCCTGCGCCAAAAACGGCGGAGGCGTCCCTCCATGGCGCGGAAGGTTCCGCGCCAGAAGCCCTATCGGGCGCGACGCGGGAGCAGGGGGGGCGATCGGGGGAAGGAAAAATAATAGGGAAAATGAAAATTAAAAAAAAAATAAATACTTAAAGTTAAATTATTCGCATTTTTCCGCCGTTCGGCGTCCAAATACAACGAAACTTGGCACCGAGGTGTGTTACGACATGACGAACACCCTCGTGCCGAAAATTTTCGATTCGGACAAATATTTTATTTTTAATTAATTTCTGAAGTTCGAAAACTTCAGAAATTAACCACAATAAATCCGGCACTCTGAATTTCATGAAACTTCTCGAGCAGTCTTTAAATAATATACTTAACACAACGGCACTGAAATCGATGAATTCCGACACATATTTCAATATTTTGATTTTTAGGATTTAAATAATTCAGAAATTAAAGCGGGAGCTTCTGTTATTCGGATTTCTCCCAAACTATGGCACTTTGATCTTAAAAATTATTCTTATCTAAGGGTATTTTTGTTTGCCCTAATTTGAAATTCTCCGGAGCTTTGATGTCTGAAGCGGGCTCTGACCTAATTTTGAAAAATAACGACATTGGGTCGTTTCACGTTTTGAGGTAGTGTGAACCCTGCTTTATCTTCAAAGATATGTGTATTGAATGAAAAGAAACAAAGATATTGCTTATTGTATTGTGCTGGTCAACAAAACCTATAAATGAAAAACATGGGTTATATATCTCATTACATAACAATGAGAGTGCGTCTCCATAAGTTTCAAAAGACTAACGAAAACTAAGAGAGGAAACTCTCATTTATGTTGTTTTTATAGATATTCAAAGAAAACTATTCTAAAATATTGTGTAAGAAAACCATCGCCAATAAAAAGTTGTCCAACTGTTTTTCAAAAATGTGTGGGTCAACTTTGGCCCACCACTTCAATCACTGTTGATAATACTTCATGACTGCTAAGTTATTTTTAGAAGTTTATGACAAAAAATAAATGCTTCTCTCAAAATGAACACTAATTTCACCTTTAAACTAACAAACAAATTAAGATGATTACCAAAACAATTGCCTGACTATTAAGAGTATAAGATGAGGATGCCCTATATCCAAATTATTATGGAATCCAATGAGAAAATGTTCCCTAAATCTAGCAACCAGCTGATTCCCGCTAGATTCAGTGGTCGACTCCCATTGGAATTGGCCGCTAGAATAGGCCGCTGAACCAAGTGGCTAATTCCAGCAGGACCAGCCGTTGAATTCTGCTCAAACGCCAAATCTGGCTTAAAATTAAGGAAAGGGGCGGAGTGTTAATGGGATGACCAAAGAAAAACATTTAAACAAGAGTCCCCATTGGAATCGGCCGCTAGAATAAGCCGCTGAACCCAGTGGCTAATTCTAGCAGGAACCAACCGTTGAATCCTGCTCAAACGCCAATTCTGGCTTAAAATTAACAGAAGGGGTGGTGTGTTAATGGAAAGACCAAAGAAAAATATTTAAACAAGAGTTGAGGGACCAAAACAATATTTACAAAAGTTAATGACTATTTTAAACATTTTTTTAGTCTCCAAGGGACTATTTTGATAAATTTCTCATAAAAATAATACTAATTAAGCTTTCATTCGACAAATAAATAAAACTGAGAATTGGAATGTTTCAAAGAGATTATATGATTGAATGTCATCCGTATCAAAATGTGAAAACATTTTAGTAAGAAGAGATTTCTTGGCCTAAGAAATTAATATTAATTTGAAGAATAAAAAATGTCAAATAAGTGAAAATGGAGTATTTTGTACCTATTTACAAGAAGAGTATTGCTGCAGTGCCAAAAAATAACCAAAATAAAATATGAATGACATGACAATTCTATGTGTAGGCGCATAATTGGTGCAACATGCTTTTTATGTAGGCACATGCAAAAAAAAAAAAAAAAAAAAAAATTCTACTAGTCCTAGACAATTTTTTTGGCTACTTTTTTGGGATTTTCCTTACAAGAATAAAGATATTGCTCAATATTATAAATTATAAAAAAATTAAGTTAAAAAGCTATACATTAAAACTTTGGGAGAGAGAGATTGAATACATATAACAAATGTATACTCATAGTCAAAACATTAATTTGATTTTATGCTAAGTATACCTACCAAGAAATTCATACATTTATTTAGAAGATTAAAGCAAAAATTTAGATAAAAAAAGATCCTCATTTAATCTTTTTTTATTTTTAAAAGGCTTATGATAAAATACCAATAAAAATTTTTTTGAGGCATATATTAATATTCTTAAAGATATATATTGTGGTCGTATCATGAGTTCAATAGCAATGTCACTTATCTAGTGAAATTTTTATTATTATTGGACTACATCAAGGCTTTACCCTTAGTCCAAATTTATTTATTTTAATTATGAATGTTCGTACTAAATACATTCAAGTGGTTGTTTGGTGTGTTTAATTGAAATTGACAGTAATTTAAGAAAAAAAAAACTTGCGTTGTGGAAGACTAAGCCTTAGCATACAAAGGGTTTATTTTATTAGATCTTAAGTAAAATATATGGATTGTAATTTTAATCGCAATAGAAGCGATAATCTAGAGGGTATAACTGTTGAGGACCATGTGATCAAGAAGAGCAAGAGGTTCAAATACATTTGTTCAAATATTCAAAAAAATGAAACAATGAAGAGTGATTTAATTAATAGAATCCAAGTTGGATGGATAAAAGGGAGGGGTGTTTTTAAAAGTGTTATATGGTCGAAAAATTTCACAAAAAATTAAAGGAAAATCTTATAGAGCAGCTATACGATTGTCTTTGTTAAATAAGGCAAATTATTGGCCAACAATATTGAAACTTACCGATAAAATAAATGTTGCAAAGACAATAATGTAAGGTAAATATGTAGGCATACCCAGAAAAAAAAATGAAAAATGAGTTAATTTGTAACAATGTTGGAGTGACACCAATAGTAGATGAAATTAGAAAATGTCATCTTAGATGTTCAGGCATATTAAAGGTAAATTGTTCGATGCCCCTAGTAGTAAAATTGAGTAGATAAGTTTCACCATGCTAAATAAGGAAGAGAGACTAATAAAGAAATGGAAAGAAACTACTAGAAAGGATATTCTCTATTTGATCATGTACAATGGAAAAAAAATTATGTAGCTGTAACAGCCCAAACTCTTAAGCACCAAGGTATTGTCCGCTTTGGCCAGAAAGGCCTCACAATTTTGCCCTCAGAAGATAACTTTCCAGTAGGTCACCCATCCTGGGAGTGCTCCCACCTGAGCACACTTAACTTTGGAGTTCTTATCAGGAACTCCACCGTTATCTGAAAATACGCCTCGATATTTAAGAGTTTCACTTATTACTATTTAAGTGGGTCATCACAATCTCCCCAACTTAAGTAACTGACGTCCTCGTCAATATCCACACACAGATCCAAGAACCATCCATTGGGTAGATAGGACTAGAGGTGACCCTTACAGGCGCAAGAGGTACCCACAACCATGTAGCACCTTAACCATCATGGGTTCAAGAGGTTGCTCACATGAAGTGGTACTTTGCCCTGTATGGTACTTAGCTCATATTTGACACCCTATGGTTTGCTCTGATCCATTTATAACAGCCCAAACTCTTAAGCACCAAGGTATTATCCGCTTTGGCCAGAAAGACCTCACGGTTTTGCCCTCAAAAGATAACTTCCCAGTAGGTCACCCATCCTGGGAGTGATCCCACCTGAGCACGCTTAACTTTGAAGTTCTTATCAGGAACTCCACCGTTATCTGAAAAGGCGCCTCGATATTTAAGAGTTTCATTTATTACTACTTAAGTGGGTCATCACAGTAGCAAACCCACCTAGTGGGACTAAGCTTGGTGGTGACGGGTGGTAGTGAAGGTGGTGGTGGAGTTGTTGTTGCTGTTGTTTTAAATTTATAAAATAGGAAATAAAAATAAATGTTTAACTAACCAAAACCACCAGCGGGTGGGAAGCGGTGAGCAGCATCACCAACAAGTATTACTCTATCATTGCATGAAACATATTTCTCCGCAATTTCAGCATGCATCACCCATGGTTTAATGTCTTTAACATCAACATCTTCAAGCTTCCATCCAACCAGCTCAAAAATGATTTCTTCACAAACCTACACAATCAAGCACAAAATACAGCAATGAATACTCTAAATATTCAAAAAAAATTGGGCAAGAAAATCCCATTAAATTGGCATACTTAGTGAAACAAGCATAATTTAGAAAGATAAAATAGACTGATAATTATTCTTACATACAATATAACTGTTGCTACGTGAATAACTACAGAAACAAAGACGGAGATTATCTGATTATATAATGTAAACTTCACCTAGGACCTTAGTTAAATGCAGCACTTGGTGATGGCGTACATTTTTAAGAACATCCTACTTTGATACCCCTGGTATCATTAGTGTTTTATGCAGGTTTTCTCCTGTCAGCCTCCCTCAACAGATTCTTGGGAGCTTGCAAGAAATAAAAGAGTGAAGTCACAGGGGAATAATGATCCATGAAGGCCCACTCACATGAACATGTTCGTTAGATTTTTTATAAAAGAGAGGTGAAAGAGTCAGTTTGTCCAAATTCCAGGGCATATATTCATCTTGCTGCCATCTACTTTGTTGATCTCACTCGTAGTTGAAACCACCAAAACTGTAACACATGGAAAATCTCCCCATTAAAAGTGGCAATCATTCCAACCACTTTCTCCCAAGTCCTACATAATATTTCGGTCTTGATCTCCCGCAGCACCATCATCATTTGATAAAATCCATTCTATTTCCATCCACTGCTAGGTTTCCATGTTCATCAGACCTTAAGACAGACCTTAAGGTCCTCCCTCTATCGACATTGCCAGTAATAAAATCATAATAAACAAATAATTTTCGTTGGATAAAGATACCAGATTTAAAAATGTTACTTATGAATGTAATGCGTGAGCATAACATGTATAATAAAACTGTTTAAAGAAAAAAAGTACAAATTTAGAATTTTTTTCTAGGGACGAACATGAAAGGTATTATGGACCAAAAAAGAGAATTTTTTGAAAGTGGCTCAATGTAAGGCTATGTCCTGTATTTTATAGACATACATGTAATTTACACTATGAAATTCTCAAAGAATTTTATAGACCTTAAGGCTATGTCTTGTTGATCGCATGATATTCAATACTTATGTCCTCGAGATTAACACATAATACAATTAAACTTACACTATATATTATGTTTTAGATCTACTAAGAGAAAAATTTTAAATTCTAAAAAAGTCCTCCACAACTCAAGTTTAGTTTTAACTCCATCTCTAGTCTTATCAATTAATAGAATACCATTTAAAAATAGCATGCACCAAGGAACCTCCTCTTGAATGTGCTCCAGTAGAACATACGTAACTAAACTAAAACATTATAAGTTGACAATTGAGCCTTGATATAATCGAATAATAATAGGAAAATCAGTAGACAAGTCATCTTGCGATCGAACATATGTTACAACTTCATTATGCATATCTATAATAATATCAATATATGCAATGGAAATCCCTTTTCACTCTAAAGCTCTCAAAAAACTTCTAAAGGTACACTATCTAAGTCTTTCTAAAATCAATAAAAAACTTTAAGTGAATATGTTACTTTTATTCTTTAAATTTCTCCATTAAACTTCTTAATACATGTATGGCTTCCATTAAAGATCTAACTGGCATAAAACCAAATTGATTTTGAGAAATATAAACATTCTTTCTTTTTCTATTTTTTGTACGACACATTAACTTAATTTATTTATAATCTGCTCAGTCTTGAACATCATTTTTATTGTTGTAAATAAATATTTTTTCTCCAATCATCTATTATCTTTTAACTTATAAAATACTATTAAATAACTTGGTAAGCCCAAAAATTCCTTCTTTACCCAAACATTTCCATACATCGATAAAGATGCCATCAGATCCTACCATTTTTTTGCTCTTTTTTTTGCTCTTTATCATTTTTAAAGCATTCCAAGTTTCAATTTTACTAACATGTCAAATGAAAGTGTAATTGATATTATTTTTATATCCATTAAGTTATCTTATATGAATTGTATTAATATAACCTTCATTAAAAAGCTTGGAAAATAATCCAACCATCTAAGTTGAATATCTTTATCTTTACGAAGAACTTTTTAATCATCTTTAATATATTTGATATGAGTAAAAAAGCAATTTATCAAATGGACCCATAATTATATTTGTTCTCAATTAAAATACTAAGTTCTAAATGTGTTGTGAATAGTCATTTAGCTCTACAAAATTGTCCACTTTAGTTGCTAACCATCTCATTACTTTCATATAAAATAAATTTGTAATTGTTATTTCATGATTAACAAGTTTAAAAACAAATATTAAAATGAAAAAAAATATCTTGTAATGATCCCCTAACTATTAAAATATGTCCATTTTAGTCCCATGATCATTAAAATGCTCAAAATAGTCCCTCAACTCTTTTTAAGAGTTCAAATTAATCTCATTTTAACTTTCTATCCATTTTCATTAGAAATATTATATCAAAAAAGGGCATTATACTAATATTGCATCACATATATGCCACATAATGATGAAAAGTTAATATGAGAATAATTTGGACTTTTAAAAAGAGTTGGACTATTTTGAACATTCTAATAGTAAGGAGACTAAATTGGATATTTTTCAATATTCAATAAACTATTTCAACAAATAATTCTATTAAAATAGATATAAGAAATTGTTTAAATACTATCTTTCTAAGAAATAACTTATTAATAATATGAAAAAATAGTATTTTAAATTCAATTTTAACATATATAGTTTATAAAACAAGAATTATATTCATGTCACTCAACTCTTAAATATCTAACGCCCATTTTTTATGATTTACAATATTACAATCTAAATCCTAATTATTACACCAAAACTTTTCTTCAGTTAGAATATTTTAATCATTGCAAGTGATTAAGAGTCGACAAGTTAATTCTTATACCTATCACCATTGCTCATCATCCCTCTTTGGCATCCACTACTCATTTTCATCTAAGATGACCTCTGAACAATATCTTTTGTTGCTCAAGCCTCTGTAGATGAATCCGTCGTCAAGCTTGTAACAAGCCATATTTAAGAAAAATAGTTGGGTGGCAACTTTATAGTTTTGAGCTCAGCGGCAATTTCATAATTTCTAGATACAAAACTTTAACTATTCATATCAATTTCATAATCACTCTAAAATTCATTAGTTACAGCAAAAAGTTTAAAAACAAATATTTTAAGTAAAAAACATATTAAAGAATTCATTAATCATTGGACTGATCTGAGAGTGTCATAATTCCCATAATTGAGATTATGGGAATGAGGTACTGGCCCCATCATTTTCAATTTAGGTTTCAATTATATATCAAATTAATTTCCTCTGCCAATTAGGGCTTTACTACCAGGCCGCATTATATAAGACTGTTCAATGGACTGAAAGAGACTTTTTTTTGTTTTGTCAGACTTCACACTAGATTTGGGTTAACGGCCAGCTCACCCATGGGATTCCGGTGAGTTCCTTTGATGGTGCTTAGTGGTATGCCATATTCAATCCTTCAACAAGCAAACACATCTCTTCAACATCCGATGGCCAAAACTGATGGACATTCAATCCTAGGAAACAAGTTTACAAATACGAAAATTTCATCATGTTGGTACAATCCCTTATTGTGGCCCGCATGCTATAGAACTGAAATGTTTTTGATATGGAAAAGTCAAAGAGAATTGAAGAATGGTTAAATAAGTTCTACATGAGTGACTGGCATTGTAGCAAGCAAAAGAGTGTAACCAAAATTAGTTAATGAGCGCAATCAATCCTCAATTTGAGGACCTGATGCAGCAGAGCAGGTTTTTCTATTACTTTCATGTTGCATTTATTCTGGAAACAAAGCCACGCCATCTTAAATCTACTGTACTAGATTGATTCAAAAAGATCCTCATTTTTTCTCTTTTTCTAACTAGCACCTTGCTCCATAGCTTCAACCATAAACAAAGAAAACACTGCACTTCCATAAGAATATAGTGAAAGGAGCTACGAGATTATCTTGGCCAAGCCTAAGGCTTCAGCCCTTAGTCATCTCAACCAAAACTTATTAGGAATATTTAAATGCTAGGCATTTTGAAATACAAGAAATCTTTGACAAAGAACTAAGGAATAACTATACTATCCAATTTTCTTGAGCCAAAAAGGAAAAAAAAAACCCAAAAATAGCAAAACTCAAATAATAGTCAAAGCTAGTTGACTCTCAAGGAGATGAACAATTTTGTGTGCCACTGAGTGAGAAAGGACATTCTTTTCATGAGTTTCAATATTCATAGTTAATGGCATTCTAAAATATTGTGGTTCTTTGTTAGAAGAGAGCGATCAATAAATTAAATGTGCACGTCCCTTCACTATATAATCTGATAAGTGAGCAGCAGACATTTGGGATTGACCAATCACATGCATATCTCATATTAAGCATAAAATCAGCATACACCAAAACGAATTCCCAGTAAAACCTCTACCCAGTAGATGACACAACGTATGCCTGGCCGTTACATTACCTTCTAAAATCAGAAACAAAGCCTGTTTCAAATGAAGGATAAAAATCACTTACTCCTCTCAAATGTAAAGAAGTAGAAAACAAGTTCATGTTATCACTACCCAGTCCAGTAAGATACGCAATCCTATTAAGAGATTTCTGACACATGTTCAATGATTTGATGGAGAAAGATCTATCTTTCATTAATATATCAGAGCCATAAACATAAGAGAAATCACTAAAATTATACTATGAAGAACTGCAAAAATTATTAAAAATATCATTATTACATATCTCCTTTTGTTCAATATTACAAAAGTACATATGAAATAAAAAGAGAATATAAAGAGGTATCCAAAGTCATGTGGTGACGTCTATAAATCTGATAGACTCTTCTACTCAGCATCTAGTCAAATTCTAACTGGTCCGTAAGAACTAAAAAAAAATAATAGAGGTTGATTATTATAAATTTATCAACAATTTAAAAAATAGAAAAATTATGGATAATTAAAAATGCCACTACTGGCCTCAAGTAGTAAAAATAATTAGCAAGCAAGAATCTGTCAAGTAAAGATAAGCAGTCAGATAGAAAATTACAATAATACTTAAGAAAATAAGCATAGAGAACAAAGCTGTAAGTAATACATAGAAATTTATGTGATTCATTGTCATTAACTTAGCTTTTGTTTTCACGTATCTCAATGAACACCTCCTCAAAAACTTTGACTAAAGACAATCAAAATTATTGTGGCATAAGCCATTTCCAATGGTAATGATGATCCTATCCTTGAGGAAGAAACAAGATATGTATGCATGGGCCTCTTACATGTACATTACATAAACACGTGCAGCATCACATAGAATACGCATAACCACATTTATGGTATTACTCAGAATCTTTGCTTTACTTAAGGTCCATTTAATTCAAAGTCTTGGTGAAGTTATAAGATGATCATCTGTTTTAAGAAGTTCTACTTCATTATGTAACATGCCTTTCTTTATTTAAGTTAGTTATTTCTTGTAACTAAGATAATAATCAAGTTCATAAATTTTGAATTTCAATATTTTGAGATCAAAATATGTGAATTTAAACATAATTAACATTGATTAATTCGTTCTGAATTTTAGATTTAAATCATATGTAATATACTATGATAAGATTAAATGTCAGACAAAATGATAAAAGATGATTTGTATAATAAAATTGTAATTACACATATTTATTATTCTTTGATTATAATAAACTAATTGCTAAATCCTGAAGGGACCATCTAGCAGTTTTCTTAAACAATGCAAATGAACATTTTAAACTTACCAAATAAAAATAATAATTAATTCATATTGCTCATTATAATTTAAATGATCACATTAAAAAATAATACCTAATTATTTCAAGATTTTTCAGTCAATATTAACTAATTTTTAATTAATCCACATTTTTAATCAATAATAATTAAATATTTAGTTATAAATATCAAATTATTTAATAATCATTATCACTTATTAAAAATAAAACTATATATATATATGAAAATTATTATTTAAATTAAAAAAATAATATTTAATATAATAATTTATTAATTAATATTCAAAAAATATAAAATTTTGATTAGTCAATATAATTGCAAAATAAAAAATACAATTTCTTGATTTTTAAATAACTTTTAATTCTAAGAGTATTAATTAAAATATTATAAATTAACAAATAAAAAATTAACATAAAATGTCACTGGTAACAATTTTAAACAATTTTTAAATGATATTAATATATAGAATTATTTAATTTTTAGTTAATATTTAGCCAACATTAATTAAAATATTTTAAAAAATAATAATTACAAAATATCTAATTATTCAATTATTAATCAATTAAATTTTAATAAAAATTACTTTATTTTATTATATATAAATTGAATAATTAATAGATTAGTTATTATTTCAAAACTAATACTATCATAATTTATCAATACTATCTATTATTATTTAAAATTTAATAATCACTAAATACTAATATGTAAATAATATTTAACAATATTAAATTTATAATTATATATTAATAATTAAAACTAATAAGCAAAAATAATTATTAATATTTAATAAAATGATTAACTTAAAGCAAAATTCAATAACATTGATTTATTAACATTATTTAATATATATATATAGATTAAACTAATACTTTTTTATTATTATTACTATTTGAATGTCACAACATCATATATATTATAATATAATGTTATTAAATAATTACCTTAACAAAGATCATGAGAGGGAGAGAAAGAGCAATATCAAGTAGGCTGCCCAAGCACCCATATGTGGCGAAACCACAAGAGACTAGTAATACTTAGCCTTGTCAGCAGCTCGAGGTCAACAATAGCATCAATGTGATTAGGATGGAGATGAAGAGATCAATGGAATTGGTATTTCCTCATCGGTCCCTCTTTACAAATTAAAGAGAAGTGTGTACCATCACTCTAAATTAAAATATGAAAAATTATTTTTTATTTGAGAAAAATACAATAGTACTGGGAGAAATTTTTTAAATATTTTCAAAAATATATAGTATTTTTTAAAAATAAACATGCCAAAATTATGATGGTATTTTAATTAATTTTACATAAGATTTTATAATTTTCTAATTTAGAATAATTTTCAATAAAAAATAATTTTAATTTTTAGAAAACTATATAATAGAAAACAATTATACAAATTGAAATATTTTTATGTTTTTAAGTTTAGCATTCTATTCATATTTACCATAAAAATTTCATTCAATTTGAAGTAAATTTAACTTAAAGATACAATTTATATTTTTCTATATTTTTAATTTTCTTAAATAATTAAATTATCTATTTTTTTTAAATAAACCATGCATGGCGGAATCAAAGGCCTAAATTTAATTGTATGATGTTAATTTAACCTGACATCACATAATAGTTGGGCCAAATCTGACTATTTAATTTAACCACAATATATTGTTTTGACTTAACTGCGTAACAATATCTGACAAATTAGCGACCACAATAAAGTCGTGTCGTGTAATGATGTATTAAATCGGATGGCTCTGACTTTAAGTGTACTAGATTTAAATTGAAGCTCCCTTGAATGAGATAAAAACCTGCACAAAACCTGACCCAGGGTGACACGGTGAAACAATGTTGTCCCTGATCTCGTGACAGATGTGAAAAATCTAATTTCAAATATGACTAAACTGCATCAAAACTGGTCCTAATTTAATGCAATTTGTTCCTTACCTTAATTAGAGTCCCATGACAATATAACTCGAGTCAAATTAAGCCTAAATACATAGACTTTCAGCATACAAGTTATAGACAAATTCCAAAATTTTACACAACTAGTGCCTGAAATGTCGAATTGATTAACCATAATCGATCCCTAAATATGTAAAATATCAATTATAAATTAGAATTTGATTGTATCATAAAAAGTTTCTTCACAAAGGTTGAAGCATACTATAGCATCTTTTTCGATTCTCTATTCACAATTTTGAAACCCTTTGAAGCGGTCAATCGTTTCTCTCAACTCAACGAAAACCTAAAAGCTTTCCTTAAGGCCAATTGAGCTCAGCTACCTCAAGAGGAAAGTTTGATATTCTCTAGTGTTCATCCCCCTTCGTTGAATCTCGGGAGCCCTTTAAATGCTCTAGATAGTTGCTGGAAGATCTAATACCCACTGACGACTACAATGGTGGTGAGGGACTAGTTATTACACTCAAATTAAATTCGTTGTTGTAAGCTCAACAATTGAAGATTCCATTGGAAATGAATGAACTAGGCCCTTTAAACTACTAGGTTGGATCAAAGCCAATCTGAAGCCCTTAATAAACTCATTAGAGATGCCAGTGCAGCCTGGAATCAAATTTATACCTCTAGCCATCTTAACCCAAGAATAACCAAGGTACACCTTTCTCTTATACTCCTTTGCATTGGTTAATTTGATTAGTTGATTTTATTTAATCATTCTATATACATTAGCTTATAATTTTATTAAAAAGGAGAGTCCTTAATGCTTTGGGCTTAAGTGCTTAATTATCACACTTAATTATCTATTTACTCTCTTTTGTTTGCATAGAGATTAGCGTAAGTCTCAATTAATATCTAATTTGTGTTTGTATTTAGGTCAATCACAATAAGGCTTAAGTTTTAAACCTTAACTTTGGCAAACTAGGGTTCATTAGCCTTAATCACCATGAAAATGTTCCTAATCAACCTAAAGTTCACTTTGAAACCTTAGGCTTATGTTAATTAGGAGGTAATGCTACTATATATACTCCAAAATGGAACTTTAGGGCATAAATAAGAAGGTTTTTTGAGTGCCACACCATTAAATAAATTAAAAGAACACTATCCTTAACATATTGGTAACCCATTTTCCTCTTCTTTTTCCCAATAGATTAGCCACCTATTCATTGTTCCGGTAAGTTTATTGTTGTTGAGGTTTGACACTAAAAAACCCTAAAATGGTGGCGAGAAGGTTTAGGTGGAGCATTGAGTAAATCCTTATGACCCTCTTTATTGGAGAGACAAACTTGCCTTAAACTCTACTTTATGTCCCATGAGATAATTGATGCCTCCATGTTTCTTATAGAATAAAAAATGTTATATGCTTGTTAAATATATTCTTAAGAGAATAAAATAATAAAATTGATCGATCTTAAGATGAAAAATTTATTCCTTGAAGCACCTTTAGTCCATAATCTTCGTTATGAACATAATAACCATATCAAGTTTATGGGTGAATCCAAACTTGTGTGAAACCCTAGAATGAGCTCCTAATAATTATAGAGTGATAGCATAGCCCATAAACAGCTCATGACTTAGAGGAATTGACTTTTATGACTAGGTGATCATAAGATCTGAAATCTTAGATGTTATAACCCTTATGTGAAACCCTGGATGAGATTATTAACCTTTACGAAACCTAAATATGAGCTTTATAATCATTAATTTATCATTTGGATACTAGTCTTAAGCTTAGAAATATGTATGCTCCATGATCCATAAGCTTTAGCCATAGAGATTCAAAGATTAAAAATTTAGATCCTACTCACATGAGTCAAATCATTGAATTATAAAATTATAAGAAATACATTAATTTATAGTCTTTATATAATTTCATTTAGCTAAAATGAATATTTTATAGAGCTATGATGATACTATAAATGTTAATATTTATAAATGTAAATAATGAATAATATTTATTTCCATAAATGTTAATTTTATGAAAATTAAATAATAATAATATTTTTTCAAGATTTTATTATATTTTATATTTGCAATGACTCTGACTCTGTTTTTACATATTTTGTTCGATACCAAGCACATAGAGAGTGATGTAATGAATAAGATTCAAGTTGGTTGGAAGAAATGGAGCGCTTCTAGAGTGCTTTGCAATCAATAAATCCCACTCAGAATTACATGAAAATTTTATAAAACAACTATACAACCAACTATGTTATATAGGGCAGAATATTAACCAACAAATAGGAAGCTTTTCGATAAAATAAGCATTACAGAGATGAGGATGCATAGGTGGATGAGCGGGTATACTCATAAGGATAGAATGAGAAATGTGTATCCATAGCAAAGTTGGAGTGGCTCCAATAATGAATAAGATTCGAGATTGTTGTCGGAGATGGTTTGGGCATATAAAGTGTAAAACTTTTAATGCTCTTGTTAGAAAAATTGAGTGCATAATTTTGCCCATATTTAAAGAGTAAGAGAAAGACTAAAAAATACAGATAAAAACTATTAGAAAGGAACTTCTCTATGTGAAACCTAGAGAAATGATTTTATTTGATTGTGCACAATGAAAACAAATGATTCATGTAGCCAACCCCACCTAGTGAGATTAAGGCTTGGTGGTGGTATTATTATTCTTATCATTAGTGTTGTTGTTGTCATTTTTATTATATTTTAACAATTGTTGTTATTGCTTGAGTATGTTTTAGATTTGCATAACATGTTACTTGTTATTACGTGGAGACCGATTGGATCACAAAAGGAGCCAACAACAGGTTAGGCACTCAAGTGCCCAGCAGACAAGAAGTCTGGCGCTCAGGTGCCCAGCTGGCAAAATGTCTAGCGCTCAAGTGCCTAGCAAATAGGAGGTCCGGCGCTCAAGCGCCCTTGAAGCAGAAACACTGGAGCTCAGGTGCCCGTAGAAATGTTTGCCTAGGAGTGACGTTTCAAGGCTGTTTATGGCACTTTGAGGACTTGATTTGGAGTCTCCTATATATTCTAACATAAAGGTTAGGGTTATGTAAGTGCCAAAAATCCTGTAAGAGCTTTGGAGGCTAGAACCCTAGAGTGAGAACAAGGAGAAATCTGTGAGAGAAGAGGAAGAAGAAAAGCTTAGGGAGGTAAACCTCTTCTTCCTCAAGGAATTTGATAAACTCTCTATAACTATGTAATCTTTTTTTACATAGTGAATTTTTCGTGTGGTGGTATGGCCCCATGAATTTTCCTATTCTTGGATTTTTCACATATATTCTTGCATTTGTATGCTTGCATATTTGTGTTTGTTGGTGCTGTGATTACTTTTTAGTTTTATGTTAATATATTTTCGTATATGCTTTGGTGACTCTCAACGGTCAAACCCCGATCCTAAGATTTTCTTCAATGTAGAAGATATCCAGGTGCTAGGTTGCACTTCCAACGGTTACTATAGTTACTTTGCATTTCCATGAGATGATATATATACACGCCTATCCTTATAGAATTCTATCATAAATGCTTGTGACCAATGTGTTCGGTGAGGTCCATATATGTGAGATAATATAGTGAACCTGTACGGAAAGTGTTGGTAGCGCACATAAAGGAATGAGGATTGTGCCACTAGGAAATAGTTGAAAACATAATTTTATTTTAAAACTCACCATGTGTATGATTTTATATGTGAACAAATACAGATGTGAGTTGTATACACTCCTAACAAGTAGCCTATAATTTGGGTTTTCCAGTAATATTGTGGTTGCAAATCCCATACTGTGGAAATCACACGATACTATTGATAGCATTTTAATTCTTGCTTTGCTATGCTACCAATTTATTACAATTGTATGCTCTTCGTCTAATTATAGTTCTTTGCAGGTCTTTTATCTTACTGCTTGAGATATACATGCACAATTGTCACACTTTTCTTTATTAAATCCAAAATGATATTATGATAAATTTTATGTACTGCTGTTATATTGGAAAAATATTTTTAGGTGCTAAGAATCCTTAATGATTTTTAGAAAATACTTTGAGAGAGGCTTTCGTGAACAAAAGGAAAGCTGTTTTGGTTGACTATAGTTTTCAATAAATATTTTCTTTTTTTAATTTCTTTAGACTTTATTTCTTATGCTTTAGACTGTTTAATTAATAAAAAATATTTATTCTACTTTAATGGTTCTGTTGTGTGCTGGATATGAATTTTGTTAGGGTATTAATATAAATGCCTTCTTCTTTTCATTATTTAATTTTATTTTATGGATTATTAATCTTTTTCCTTTCCATTGATCCCCAAATATTACAAAGGGAGTAGATTTATCGTTACGCTGTGTGGGGTAGGTGAAGAGTTGAGCACATGAATGAGAAGTGCCATTCCCGGGTTTTTGTGGCTATTGTCCCGTTTTTGATTAGTAGGTTGTATGGACAACTATGTGCATCTCAAAAAATTGTATATACTGCCAACTATGGATAACCAACGCTGATAAAACCAAAAATAAAAAATATAGCTCACAAATGTGCCCCAACACAAAAATCTGACAAGGCTAGAGAAAAAATAGTTAATAATTAAAAAATTATATATTTACCTCCCCTCATCTTTTAAAAATGAGGTCCCTACAACTATTATATATATATATATATATATATATATATATACACGTATGTGAATAGTGTTGTAGCCTAGTGGTTGATGCTTAAGATTTGTTATCCCAGATCATATGTTCAAATTCTACCGGCCACATATAAAATAAATAAATATACATATATATATATATATATATATATATATTTATATATGTGGGGGGGGGGGGGTTGGTGTATAGTTACCATACTTAATATTGATTAGATTTTTATCACACGCCGGTTGAGCAATGGTAACCAATTGGGTTGTTAGCAATTTCGCCATCTTGTCGAAACTTCCTTTGAGCCTGTTTGGCCAGGGGTCTAGGGCATTGAACCTATGTAAATTCCCAGATTGTGATGCTTTTTCCTGCAACCCCAATTGGATAGCCGGCTCAGTATTTTGGGACAAAGCAACCCTAATTTGCTAGATGACCTGTGCTGCTTGCAACTTTTTATTTGTTTCCTTTTTTTGCTTCGTTGTTTTGTTGCAAGCTCACCCGTTGGCCCTGCTGAGATTATGGATTACAGTTTGTTGATAAAGCTTTAGGTATCATGTTCTTGGTTTACGATTCATGGATGCTTCTGTGGCTGATCTTCTAATTTGAGGTTCATTGTGGCTTTGGACCTGCTCGGTTAGTCAAGATGTGAGAATTTGGCAGCTGCCTCCTTTGAATGTTGTTGGCTTTTTTGCTCTCATGGCATTCATATGTTTGATCCTTGTTGATCCACCCTGTTTACTCAGGTTTGATTGGCTCGTTAGTGGCACGGAAATCTACTTTTGGTAGTTTTCTTTTTTTTTGGCTTCAGGATTTTTTCTTGATGTTCTTGCCCCCTAATTTGTGTCCCACATATTCTGCCTTTCTATTTTCTTGCATTTTTGGCCCCTTAGCTTTTGAGTTGTAGGTTTTATTTCGGTTGAATCTCTCTCTTTCCCTCTGTACTGTTTTATTTTTCTTAGAAATAAAAATTTATGCATGAAATACATATATTTATATTGATACAGCATCGATGTCAACAGTTCATTGAATGTCTTTTTATGCTAACAATAAGGTGAAAGAAAAAAAAAAAAAAAAAAAGCCAGTGCAGACACTCGCTTACCTTAGAACTGAAATCCTCGAAGTTCTGCTGTGGAGGATAATATGGAATCTGAAGAAAAGTACAAGTAAATAACCTCGAAAAAATGAGCAAGTAACCAGTACATAACACTTCAGCTGTAATAAACAAAAAACAAAATAAATCACATCTGTTGCCTTCATTAATATATATTTATAGACCGCTAATAATACCTGTAGCACAAAATCCCCTTCATTAAGATCATGTGCAACCACAACGCCAACGGCCTGAGGATTGAAAATAAAAAAGAGCATTCCAGGTATCTTATGCAATAGATATTTTCCAAGGTCTTTGCTTAAAAAATGGACACTGATAAGTTTTTGCAAGTCACGTTCACCTTGCATCTTTATGCCCATTAGTTTCCTCACGGTACTCCTTGAACCATCTGACCCTATGATAAAGCTACAACGGAAATTCATCTCTTTTGCTTTTCCCTCCTTAAAAAAAGAAATACCTACTTTGACATCATCTACTGTGGATTTGATGGAAGTGCATTCAACACCCATAAGAATTGTCTTCTCCTGTAGCAAACAACTTGACTTTTGAAGCTCATCAAGCGTACATAATTTGAAACCCAAATTTTCTAGCTTCTTCAGTAGCAACCTAATCAATTTGTGCTGCGAGTAGTGGGCGACAGCAACAGGACTAACGTTCGTTCCAATGTCTGAAGAGAAGTATGAAAAACACATTAAGAAAATCAGATCATTACGTCTAAAATGAACCTCGCTATTAGAATAAAATAACATTTAATAGAAAATAGTGTCGTGCAAACTTACCTTGAGTTTGCACGTGGTCTATTGACCCAAGAATGGTACCAGACAAAGAAGTGCAATATAAAAACTTCCTCCATAAATTTACTGACGGCTGCAATTTTTGAATGTCCTCTGCAAGACCATCCATTTTGCGGAAAATCTGTTAAGAAGCTGTCATCAAAATTCAGAGCAAAATGAAAGATAAAAAAATTGAGTACACTATTTTCTTGTTATTTTAAAGTTTGAGTTTTAGTAAATTAGTAGAACCAAATCAACTTGATCAACAGCTAGATAACTAATAATACGTTTATTCTTTCTAAAGTAAGAATTTCCCATTAAGATGTACATACACCATGACAAGAGAAGCAAATTAATTTTGTATGCAATTTATTATAATATCTGAGCATTCTTTACATAAACTAAAAGATGATATCAATAACCTCCATAGATCGGTTGTTAATGAAATGTGCTTGTGGATGTTGAGAAAAAGCGGTACTTTTCTCTAAAACTGCACACTTGACACCTAAGTAGTGAAATGAAAGAAGATTAGTACAAAAAATAAAGAAACATTACAAGATTTTAATAAAAGAAACTTACAGAAACTAAATGAATATTACTTTTCACATAAATAACGAAGGGATTTCATGTATCAGACTATTAACATAAACAATAGCTATGAATACATATGTGAAACATGTCAGCATGACAGCATTCATGAAGGGTGCTTTTTGATACATATATTTAAGTTCTAGTACTGACTTGCAGGTAATTTCCATGATTGTAATGACCCTAGGTCATTTTTCTTAAGGTAATCATTGAATTCCCGTAATTTTCAGATTCGTTAAACCCTCCCGCAAATTTCAGTTTCCCGTTAAAACTCCCGCTAAAATTTGATTTTTCAGTTTCAATCATTAACATAGAAAGCTTTCAAATTCATTTAAGCTGAAATAGGAAGTTTAAAATTTCCATTAAGCGCGAAAGATCAAAATAAGAAACGAAAATCTCAGAAAAATCGTCGGCAATTAAGGTCGGCAGTTCGATTAGGAAAGGAATTTTGGAAACATACGTACGCTCATCAACCGCTCGGCTCCAATAATTACGCCGTTTCCAAAATCGTTAGAAGCCTCCCGCGCGTTTCAGCGCAACGCGGCAGGCGTGCGTTACGTACGCACGCCTTATATAAGCACTAGAAGACCAGTCGATTGCCTCACAACCTCCTCTCGCACTTCTCTCCTTTCCGCTCGACGGTAAAAGGCGTACCAGAGCAGACGGGAGCGCACAGCAGACGACGCGACGTGATCCTTGCAACCGACGACGAACGCAGGTGGGAGCGCAGTCGACGTCCCAGCGCGCACGATCTGGTCTTCTCGTTTCGGCGCCAATCCTTCTCCGCTCGATTCCGCGCCCGACCCTTGCAGCTCGACTCGACCTTCTGCGTACGCTGGACTCTGCGCTCGGCTTAAGGTAAGAGCTCCTCTACCGAGTCTCTTAAAAAGGGAAAAGTATGTGTCTATATATAGAAATATATATATATATATATATATAAATGTACATATATATATATATATGTATATATATATGTATATATATATGTATATATATATATATGTATATATATTTATATATGTATATGTATATATATTTATATATGTATATGTATATATACAATAACAATAATAATAATAATAATAATGATGATTTAGGATTAAAATTTGGTATAATGAAATTGAGCATTTCTTTTCATTAGGATTAATCCTGAATTTTCTAGAATTCTCTAATAAACTAAATTTTTAGTAAAACAAATTATGTGCCGATCAATTAAAATATTATCTTAGGATTTTAAGCCAGACTTTAATAAGAAATATATTCATGAAACTCATTACTTATAATACTCTATATTTGAAAAAATTTCATTTGCTACTGTCTTAGGAGTATCATAAGGGGATTTGGATGAGTTAAATGTGATTTGTATTGCTAGAAATAAAGAATATTTAATTATGATAATAAAAATACTACGACATAATATTAGTAATGTTTTAAACTCTCTAAGTCACAACTTTAGAACTCTTAAGCAAAATTATGGTAACATACCTTCTAAATTATGAGATTTAAGTCAAGGTTTGGGAAGGGTATGAAAATGAAAAGATAGGTAGTATATCGAGCAAATAAGAATCTTTGAGAACATCACTTTCAAAGTATAATAGAGTTCCAAATTTATAACTTTTGCAGATACATCAAGGTTGTGAGTGAATCGTCTTGTTAGTCAAAACAAAAGGTACATTGGATATTATTTTTATACTTCTTACTATCATTTGTTGCTTATGCATCGCTTTGAGCCTATTTGTATTACTACTTAATACGTTATTCTTACTACTAATGATGTAAGAGAAATTGAATGATGTTTATGTATCTTGTGAATGTTGCAAGAATGGTTCAGAAATGGAGCATGAATAGGTTAGGGACGGGGCTAGTCCTCAGGCGCTATAAGGGTACTATTTGGAGCCTTTGAGGGAGGCACAGGTGAAGGTTATGCTTAAATGCATATTTATTGCCATCTGAGGTCCTTAAGGGGGTCCAGGTGAAGTTTATGCTTAAATGCATATGAACTCAGCCTCATGGTTCTGGCTTTGCCCATCAGAACTGCTATTATTGCTTCATGATATCATAGACATAAACATAAAAATAAAAATGAATTTTACACTATTATTGCTTTTCTATTTGAAAACTTAGCATGTGAAAAGGACATTTATGTTGCAGGAGACATGATCATCTTTTATTTGCAATAAACTATTTTCCCTGTAATTGTTATCATTTTTGCCTTCCGCTTTGTTTTAAGTATATTTTTAATATCCTTTGTACTTAAAATGTGCACTAAGGCATTATCTTTATAATGCCAGATCAGTTACAGCTGGAGGAAGCTGATGTAGTTTAAAAATATGGCGCGGCAAATTAACGGATTCTAACTGCCCCTTCAAGGGATATTTATTTTGTATAACGAAAGCTATGTAATAAATTCTGGATATTATTTTACTTTAAATTGAATGAATGTTGTTTCTTATACTTGAATGGCTCTGGATGTGTTTAACTACTATTTTACCTAACTGCCAATATGATCCTGCGAAAAGATGCATCCGATGTTAGATTAGTTGTTACCAACCTAACATGGGTCATCACAGGTGCTTTTAGATACATATGTTTAAGTTCTAGTACTGACTTACAGGTAACTTCCATGATTGTCTTCATCACCAACACCAACACCATGATAGATTAAAACATTGGGATTCCAAGTGAGATGTAGAGTATGGCAAAAGTAGCTGTGGCAGGCTGCACCCATGTCCGAATCCTCTCCTTGAGTTTTTGTGATGTTGAATTTTTTAAGCCTAAAATGATGATACAAGATGCACTTCAAAGCCATTTGGTATAAGATTAATGGTATATTAGTAGCTATGTGCCATTTTATTTTAATATATTTATATTTGAAAATAAATCATTTAAAATGGAGCACATTTTTTCATACATTGCATCTCATTCTTCATTTCAAGTATCAATTGCGGGCATCAATTTCTTAAATGCAGGAATGTACATGGTCAGACAGCTAAAATAAAAGATACATGATGCATATTCTGCATTATGACCTCTGCGAAGAAAGAACTGCATATTCTCCATCTGGTTTTGTAAAGAGAATCAGCAAAGTTATTTCCTCTAGCCCTTTTCTTAAGTTGCTTGAAATTACCTTTTAGGCATTTCCCTGAATTTTGAATCAATTCCGGTAACCTTCAAAAAATTACTATGAAATAAGAAATAATATGTCAATAAGAAAAAAATTATCAAAATAGTTTATTAACTCTTACAAATAATTCAATTTAGTCCTCACTCTTATAAACATTTTTTTTGCTTGACTTTTAATTAAGTGTTTTTTTGTCCCATATCTTTAATTTGGAAAGAAACCAATAAATATAAGAGATAAATTTGCACTTGGATTTAGCTAATACAATTCTTTAAGTACGCTACTCTCATTTTTTAGAAACATTATAAATGGGTGAAAAAATGACCCTTCGAACTCACATTAAAATTTTATGTTTACAGACTACATTTTTATATTAAATCCTATATTTTTTTATATTAAGTTACCAATTATACATAAAAAATATTTTAAATAAAATAAAATGGAAAATAAAATTCCATATGTAATTAGTCAATAGCATTTCAATAATCAAAACAATACTACTAAATTCCTCCAGATAATTTACAATAGCTGCATTTCAATAACCCAACAGCTACTGAAAAAAAAAAATATGCCACCAAATACAACGCAATCACTTCCTTCTTCCTTCATATATGATGCCTTTAGAATATGTTTCCTAGGTCAACCGAATCCAAGAAAAGCCCCTCTGCCACAATCGAAAGCGTCGTAGATGCTGGGAGTGGTGTCGACATCAGAAGTGATGTCGATATCAGAAGCGTGCATGTTGTAGATGTCAAAAGCGGTGTGGACGTCGTAGAGATCGGAAGGGGCGTTGACATTGTAAGCTGGTGTCAATGCAGAAGCGGCGTGGACGTCGGAATCAAGGTTGACATCAAAATAGTTGGAAGGGTCGTCGACACAATGAGCTGAGCCTTCGTCAATTGTTCTACATAGAAAAGAGACGCGAAGAGACGAATAGATCGACACAGAGAGATGAAAAGAACGACACAGAGAGACGAAGAGATCAACACAGAGAACCCTTAAATTATCGCATGAGAGATCGACACACTGACGCTGAAAGACAAAAAGATCAAGAAAGAGATTGACGCGGAGAGATCAACACAAAAAGGCGAAGAGATCACAAACTATCACACAAGAGAAACTATGTTTGCCTTCGAAAATAAAAATCACCCAGTTGAATTATGCATTTGCCCTTAAATTTGAAATATAAACAGTAGGATTCAATGGAAAAATAACGGAGAGACAAAAAAAACACTTAAATAAAAGTCAAAAGATCATAAAAAAATATTTACAAGAGTCAAACTAAATTGAACTCTTTAAAATAGTCAAGGGACTATTTGATTATTTTTTCGAGTCGAAAATATAAAATTTTAATTATAAAATGTGTGAAATAAAATTTGGATGATGTAAGTGCAAGTTTTGTCCAAATTGAAATTAAAACAAATTTTTGGCGATCCAAATAAATGTCCATTTTTTTATTCCCAAGCAAACCCCTCTAGGTCTTTATAAACCTAACCAAAAGAACCTTAGAGTTTTATTGTTGCCTTTCTCGCAAGAAGCCCTCGACCTCACTCTAATCGCATGAAATGCATGAAACCAACCCCTAAATTAGTTGCAGGCTCGCATAAGCTACCCCTTGAGCCATAACTCTCCCTCTTTCTTCTCCCACTCCCTCTTGATTTGTCTCTTCTCTCGACACACCTTTCTCTCACATTCATATTCAATCATCTATGGTCAAACCCTAACTGGCCATGTAAGGGCCAATCGAGGTCTAACTGACCCTTCCCTAAGGTTTCTTAAACAACAATGCAACATTAACTTTTATGAGTACATGTGACTAAGACTTATGCATTCATTAGTCCCACAAGATGTGCAAATCCGATGTCGGGTTAACAGGAGCTAATCCAGCACTGATTTTGGGGTAAGTCCCCTAGCCGCAGGATCATATTGAGTAATTTAAAAGACAAAATATGTAAAAATCAAACATAACTCATTTATTCATTAATTCACAGGTTTTGATTACAAAGGTTAAAATAAAAGTTACAAACTTTAAAAAGAGTCAAAAAGTGAAAAATCAGCAAGTAGCAGTATTAACACTGTTTGGTTCTTAGCACCTTTCCTTTAGAACGAGCTCCTAATCTGGACACGTTTCAAAAGTGCGAGCATTTGAATACCAGTTAGTTGTAAAATTAAATACTGATAGATGTTAATTTTATAATTGTTAAATAATAAGCAATAATTTGATAGGAAATATAAAGCTGTATAAATTTATACCTACAAACCTGTTTCAATTGAACTGAAACTCTAGCATAAAAATAATTGTTATCACAAAAATAAATATAGAATTTTAGCATTTGATATCTGATGCAAAATATGATTTTGTTGGGCAAGTACAAAATCAAGAAAAATGGGATTCTATTTTGTGTTACATATCCCAACTTTTCTCTATACCTGCCCCTCAAAGACTTATCAGTATAGGCTCCTTATGACTCCCGTTGTCGAATAGCCCTGTCCTAGCAGTTGTCTGATCAGACTAAATATAGATCAACATGAACCCATGCTACTCTGTTATCCAAACTTTTTCATATATCATTTTATGTGACTTTTAAAAGCACTTTTATCAATTTATGTGATACTGAGCGAAAAAGCATATTAAGCAAGAGTAATAAAAGACATCTGATACCTTTTTCTTTAAGTTTCAATAGTGCAATAGTTGATTAAATTTGCATAAGTTTTTGATATTTAAAAATTAGCCATTATAGTTAATACTTGGAGATTTATGAAAATAAAGTAGTATGATATTTTAAGAATATTACTTTCTTCTTTTCTATTATGTTTTTCTTTCACTCTCTTTTCTTGATAGAGACAGAATTTTAAATTACTGAGGGTAGCAATAATATTTATAATAATATTATTATTATCATTATTTAATAATAATAATAATGTATGAAAGAAAAAGACAGAAAGAAATGACTAAAATGAAATTGACAAAATGAAAATAGCCGTCACAATATAATATTTGTACTGTCATCATTATTGATTAATGACAATAATAATGATGCTAATGACATTAGAGATAATATAAAATTCATATCATGAAAAATGAAAAAAAAATAAAGAAAATAAAATAATAATAAAAAATGCAAAATTTCTTATATTTTCTTCCCCTTTTTTTCCTGCCTCTCACATAGGGTTAAGGTTGTCGGGAGCCAGACGTGGTTGAAGGGGCCAGAGGAGGTGGCCGGAGGGGGTGGCCGAAGCAAAGGAGGCAGCGGCTGGCTGGCGGCAGGAGGGCTGGCTGGGTGTGGGCTGAGGGAGAGCTGGCTGATTTGGGAAGAAGGAAGGGAGGGATATTTATAGAGAGGAGGGAAGGTAAGGGAGGGGGTGGTGGCTGGCCAACTGGTCGGTCGATCGACCGCCGACCAGGGCGGCGCATTCGTCTGCGTTGGGAGTGGGGGTTGGGAATCAGAGAGGAAGGAGAAATAAAAATAGAGGAAAAAATAAAATAATAAATTTCAATTAAATTTTTCGTATTTTTCAATCTTTTAACTTTCAAAAATAACGAAACTTGACATCAATGTGCGTTACGATGAGACGAACACCCTCACACCAAAAATTTTCTGAACAATATTTTATTTTATATTAATTTCTATAGTTTGAAACTTCTAAAATTAATTACAATCAAACCGGAGCTCTGAATTTGATGAAACTTTTAACGTAGTCTTTAAATAATATACTTAACTCAATGACATAAAAATTGATGAATTTGGACTTGTATTTAATTTTCTCCATTTATTGAATTAAAAAAAATCAAAAATTAAAGCAGGAGCTTTTGTTATCTAGATTTCTCCTAAACTATGGTATTTTGATCTAAGAACTACTTCTATCCAATGGTATTTTGATTTTCCCTAATTTGAAGTTCCTCGGGATCCTGATTTATGAGTCAAGATTTAACATAATTTGCAAAGTAACGATATTAGGTCGTTACACAAAAAATCTCACAAACAGTAAGATTCTCTCTAGATTTGAAAGAGCTTCTTATCACATATTTGTAGCTGGTGGGACGCTCACTTTATTGTAAGGTACTCTATATACATTGCAAGTGAAAATAAAAGTTAAATATTAATGTGAATTTAAACCTAATATACGATGATTGCAGCTATACGTATTATGTTATATGATTTATTTCAGTCAAATTTTTATTCATATTTGGTGATCGTCTCTTTTTACATTATATTTTTACTATTTTAAGCTTGTCGTTATTTTAACTGATAGAAGATGTATACTCTCTCCTCACCATTAAAAATTAAGTAAAAATTATAATTGTCCACTACAAGTATCTTATATTAATATTTTTAGGTTAAAATTACATGACAGATAAATTCATCGATTTGACCTACACATGCCACTGCATTCGATACATGGTTTTAGTTCTTTTGTAGCACTAAAAGTTTAGCTTTTGTAGTGTTTGCCTTTTCATTGGTTATATGCGATGTAAAGACTTCATTGTCAATATCAATTAACTAAATTGTTGATGCTAAGTTGGTTTTTCTAGTTGTAAGTTGGCTCTTCTAGTTGTTTGAATAACATGTTTTATATGGCTGTATAAAATTAAATGCTAAATTCATATTTTTTATCACTTGACCTCCATTTTCCGATGCTTATCAGTTTGGGTGGTAATAAAGATGCATTCCAAATTATAAATATCAACATGTTAAGCATGCAATACTCATGCATCAGCATTCTTTCCAAGGTATTGTTAATTCCAAAGTATAGCAGTACCAGTGGAAGCAAGACAAGGAGGAGTTTGATGCTTTAGTTGATAAGAGAAGAATCCATAGTAGAACAGAAACAAAGAGAGTGAACACATTAATAAAGAAAAATAGACGTATCAAAAAGTGGGAGGCAACAGTAAATAGAAAGAAAAAACACATGGTACAAAAATTGGGGGAGGAGCGGGGGAGTGAAAAGGATAAATTTATTCAATCACCAACCATCTAAAATACATGGCACAAGGCTTTATCTACATATTCTGCATATAGTCTTTGTGAAAAAGAATCAAAGACCCTAGCTTCAACTAAGAGAAAAAAATGGGTGAAAAATGCAACTTTACTATGAAAATATCCAAATATAAAATCAGCTTTCTTTCTCAAGTTTGTCTATTACAAATTATGACATCATAGGTGGAAGCAAGGTTCATGGTGTACTTTTTATACCGATTAGTTGAAAAGAAAAAATCTAGAGTATCATGAATAAAGCAAAAGTTTAACAAAAAGAGATGAATATGTGCATTGAAATGAGAGATTTAGAAGTTAAAATAAAAAAAGGAAGAACTCTAGCACCCAAGAAAAGAGGTGTAAAAGAAGTTCCTCTTAGTAGAACTGCAAAGGGTGGTTAACAGCTCTACAACCATTCCTTAGGTACATGTCACATGGCCACCTTCATCTACGCCCCTATTAGACCAGTTCTCAAAATGCATCCTAATTCATAGTAGAATAAATGCCAAATCAAAAAACAATGAAATGTCGCCATGAGATAAGAATTCAAAGCATTCACATGATTGAGTATCAGCGTGCTAGTGCTAAGCCCAAAACCCCGATGAACACCATAATACAATGTTTGATAAGACTATGGAGCATTCAAATAACTAGATATTAAAAAATACTAGTGAACTTTACAAAAATTTTAATTATCCCTACAACACTCTCTCCCTACATGTCAACTCTTTTCAATCCATGTGCCTCAAAGTATCTCCTTAGCATATATATAGCACATAAATGTCAAATACCATTATTTATTGTCATATTTATCTCAGTTCAATTTGTTTAGACATCAATAGAATTGATTACTCATATTTAATGCATCATTGTACGTATGAATCTTAGTGTTGATAGTTAATGCTGACTATTGTGGCTAATGTAAAAGGGATATTTGTTAAAATGGTACATTAACTCTTGCAATTTGTTCATTTATGTCATTGGCTCTTATACATAAATTTATTAATCGCTTACCCTTTATGTTTGTAATTATGCAGTTAATTTAGAATAAAGCTATTAATTTTGTCCATTTGAGATTTAAAGCATTTTTAAAAAAAATGCATGCAAATTTGCATGACATGAAAAGAAAAAAAAATAGTAATTATAATATTTTTCCAACATAAGTAATTATTACATGAGAAAATATCAAAAATAATTTAATGCAAAATAGTATTAGTGTAAAATTGATCAAAATTAAATAAGCAATCATTATATTGCTCATATGATGTTATTCGTAACTCTTTCTCAAGAAAAATACATATGTGGCTTATTTGATTTATGAACATCTTGATGTCATTGAATTATATTACTAAAATGTCATGCTACTTGAAAGGCAACGTTAGTAAGATATCAGTGCCCATTCAATCAATGCTTTAGAATTTGATGTAATTTTTAGGAGAAAATAACATATTTAAAAAACAGCTTTTTTTATTTATTTTTTCAAAACTTCAGTAACTCAATTTTTACGTGTCGTGAATGTGTCCCCTTGCAATGAGACTGACGTTTAGTGACTTCACCACAGGCCAGCAACATCATTAGCACCATCCTGAGCTTGGCATTCCCTTGTGAATCCTTCTATTCTACAAAAAACACCGACCACAAGGAATTGACGATACGGAAATATTTTGTCCAATAGTAAATAGTTATAATCATAAAAGTGCTTAGTATTGTTGTCGTTAAACACTTACATTAGAGAAGATAAATGTAAATCCATATTCTTAAATGGAAAATAGATGAAAATATATATATGAAATAATCTACATAATCCATTATTCCTAGAAAGAAATTTCGAGTGCACATTATATGATGTGACTTGCATGGGCTAAGCTAGAGATGAGATTAAAGCAAAACTCGAGTTATGAAATACTACAATATAATCTAAGAGATTCTATTTTAATTATGAATATATAGTTCATTATTCCTAAAAAGAAGTTTTGTCATATATCCTTGCATTAATTAAGAATATTATAAATGAACACACTCAAGAAGATGGACCTTAGTGTATGTTGCAAATGATACTATCTTGGTTGATAAAACTAGAGATGAGATTAAGGAAAAACTCAGTTATGAAAAACTACAATATAATCTAAAAGATATCATGTTAATAGCTCAAAAATAAAATACATTGAGTGCAAATTTAATAAAAGCCACACTATTGAGGAGATAGCAATTAAAGATCATGTGAATAAGATGAGCGAGAGATTCAAATATTTTGATTTCATCATACAAAATAATAACAAAATAGATGGTGGTGTGATCAATGAGATCCATGTTAGTTGAATGAAATTAAGTAGAGCTTCTGATATTGGTGTGATCCAAATACTCCACTAAAATTTAAAAGAGAAGATGATGATGCTAAAATGTATGAGCAGATACACTTAGAAGGATGAAATGAGAACTGAGTACATTCTTAGCAAGGTTGGAGCAGCTCCTATGAAGGATAAGACTATATAACATCTACTTGGATGGTTTATGCATTTTATACATAGATCGTTCAATGCCATATTAGAATAATTGATTTTATGAATAATGCACATATTAAAAGTGAAAGTGGAAGACCAAAAATTACATTAAAAAATATATTATATATTCTTTATTTAGAACTTAAAGGCTTTTTTTTATCATGCATGATGAAAACAAAGAAATCAAATAGTCAAACCCATTTAGTGAGGCTAAGCTGGTGATGGTGTTACTGTAAGAAAAATTGTAAATCTTAATGACCAAGTGACAGCTAAATCATCAAATTGTATTAATTATTTCCACCACAAAAGTAGATGCCTAAATAATAGCATTCAAAATGATTTCTAGATAGCTACAATGACCCAAAATAGGCTCTCATTAACCATGTTTTCTAGATTTTGATAATGAGATGGAATTTGAATATTAATGTTTTGATCCAGGACTTAAAAAAACAACATTTTAGCATTAGAATCATATTTTTGCAAGGCATTGATACAATAAGTAAAAAAGAATTAATTCATAGGTGGGTAAATGAAGATAATTTAAAACATCAATTCAATTTTTAATACAAATGCATGCTTAAATGTCATTCGAGAGGATAAACCAAGTAATATTTATTTTTTTAAATTATTACTTGAGAAATTAAATATTTATCTAATAATTATTTAGCAATATATTGAAAATTCAAATCATGTCTTAAAATAGATATGCCAATTTTTAATGAAGGCATATATTGGACTATTGATTTTGTTTTTTAATTATCATTTTTAAGTTATTAACTTCAAAATTCAACTTCTCTTCAAATTAGCAACAAATGTTCAAAAAGGTTCATCGAGCAAGCGTCCAAACCTTTTCCCCTTTCACTTCTTCTCCAGCATTATCATGACCCTTGCATCCCTCAAAAAGGCAATTGCAAGTCTCCTCTCCCCTCATACATTGTTGATGACACCGCTTCTATCCCTCTCAAAGTTAGTATGGGTTTTCTTGTTCTCACGATAGAAGGCCAATGCTTTGCAGTACTGAACCTCTACCCCTCATACTGCGGCCTCTCATTCGTTGAAACCTAATTGCAAACAACACCATTCCTTATAGCCTCTTCCCACTAAATCGCAAACATAAGTAGCCCTTTTTAACTGACAATATTTTCTCCAAAGCAAAGCCTTCTTTGGATAGATAGATTTGCCATCAACAAGCTGAGGCACAACTCTCAACATCAGTAATAGCTTCTATGTCACGTTTATGACATATCTAAAGTAAATGTTGACAGTTTAAATTTTACATTATCAAAACAATGGAGAAATCTTTTGATTTTAAAATTTTGCTATGAATCTAAAGTGAAACTAAGGATTGATTATTTGGAGAGTAGTTTGTGGATTAACTATTCCTACAAGCTATGAAAACAGCAAGGTAAATTGAAACCTTCAAAACTCACTAAATTGATTGTGGTTCTATGAAGCTTCATATTATAAGAAAGACTAAAGGATCAAAAGCAGAATTTTAGATGGATCCTTAAATATCTTGTTATGCACCTAAATGAGTCTTATTAGCCTAGAAATACTCTTAAGAAATCTTTAGTTAAAATGAAATCGCGCAAACCATAGATTAATAATATCATGACAAATTCTATATCTATATATAAATAAATACATCTATGTTCAAATACAAACATGCATGTAGAAATCTACCCCAACAAACAAATTATAAGGATATAAAAAGATTAGCTATATAAATTCAAAATTCATTAATTCGCTTAAAATTCTAAGAAGTTAGATATTTATAATAGGAGAGACTTTGGGATCAAAATCAAGAAAATGATATGGATCCTTGGATATCCTCTTATGCACATAAATAAGTTTAAACCAAAAAATAATCTCAAAAAATATATAGTTAGAAAGAAAACTAGCAAAACTTAGATTAGCAATGTTGAGGCAAATCTTATATGTATACATATGTAGGTTTGAAAATGCTTGTAAGCTGAAATCTACTGAACCAAAAAATCATAATGGTTTAATAAGATTAGTCATATAAAACCTTTGGATGACACATGAGATTACTATTTGCTAGGAACATTGTGCAAGTAAGAATTGAAGCAATAGTTCAACAAGTTCTTCAGTCTTAAAGTAGCTAATTTCATTTCTAATAAAATGCACTATAAAAGGACAATGAAATTAAAGTTATTAAAAAACTTTCTTTTCAAAATATTTTCATATTTTATATTATATTATATTATATATATGTTGTCATAAGAACTTCTAGTTTTATGTGATGATAGAGTTAATGTTATTAAGAAAAAATATCAAAATAAAGTGTAAGTGTGAAAATAAGTGTTAAACCTCAAGTATAGGACGTCCAGTCTAGTATGTACTATCTTTAACTATAATAATATTATAATGATATATGTATATGTCTATAATTGAAATATATAAAACAAGGGAAATTAACAATATTATAATCTGTGTAAACTAGATGAATTTGTGCGTGGGTAGAATGATCTACAAACCATTCACTAATAATACTGTCAGAGGGATATTGTGCCAATAAATATGGCTGTTAAAATGGAAATAAAAAAAAAATAATCAAAAAGTTTTAACATTGTACTCATGTATTGATGCAATAATAAGCTTGGAGAGTCATGGGAGTTGTTTACACTGTGATTGTCTTATTTTGGGGTCATGCGAGTTGTTTACACTGTAAAATATCAAAACAAAGTGTAAATTTTTATTTACTTTTTTAAATATTTGAATCTCTCATGATGTCATAATTTTTTGATATGTGTAATAGTTTAAGTGATAAGTAAAGTAAAATTAAATTAAAAATGGTTAGAAATTATTAAAAAATGAGGCTGATGAATGTCCAGTAATCGAGGCTCTACGAATGCCTATGAAGGCTCGACCAATGCTGACAAGGGACTAGAACTTTAAGGGGAAGTAAGAAAAAAAAATGGTCTATACATGATGGTGGGTGATGTGCTCCCCATTAACTATGAACAATAACATGTATACAAATTATTAAAGGATGATGCATAAAACCAAGATAATGTAACTATTCAATTTGCAAGCACAACTGCCCTTTTGAGTATAATAAAATGCTGTCACATCCTGTAATTTTATTATAAAAATGTGAAGAATGTGTGCAAGTTATGAATATGTACATAAATATCTTTGTCACCCATATTTGTGGTACATGTTAGCTAATACAGTCACATGTAAGTAATTACATAATCCAAACATTCTAATTCACCAGTTATGAACTGCACATTCAGGTAAATATGCCCATTTTAAGTTATTTATGTTAAGTTAAATCAAGCTTAAGAATTGTTGTGGAAAAACAAAGAAAAGTTAAAATTAGTTGAGTTTTTTATGTTTCATTTTAATGTCTTAGTACACTCTTTTCTCTTTGAAAAATTAGGAACATTGATGTATGTTAAATTTTTTCCTTAAAATAATATGTTTTCACATTTTATTCATGAACATTTTTGTATGGCAAATACATTACTGAGCTTTACTCTCATTATGGTTTATTTTAAAGCAATTTTGCATAAAAGTGATGAGTATTGTTAGCTGGTGAGCTTCGAGTTTGGAGCTGCATTTTTAGTTAGTGTCTACATGGGCTTAGGATGAGAAGTCAGTTTATGTTTTGAGTTTCTTGTCTATGTGAAGTCTTTGTGAGATATCTGCCTGCAATGAGATATTGATTTGTAATTGGGACAAGCCAAAATACAGCCCGTCAAAAACTAGTGAGAACAAATTGTTCAGGACTTCAGTCAAGCACGTGATAAGAAAAGAAAAAAATAATAGAGCAGGCAAAAAGCTACAAGTATTATACTACCCAGTGCATAAGAAAGCGAGGGTGTGTAGAAAGAGTTGAACCTAATTTGGTGAGAAGAAATGCAAGGACTAGCCCAACTGGGCCGGCCCCGACGATCAGTACCGGAATGTAGGGCTCTCCGGCTTCACCATCGGGATGGGATGCACCTGACGACGTCATTGATGAGAAGCAAGGGATCCCTCTTCTTGGCAAGAAGAGAGAGCGATCACCACGAGCCCACCTCACGAGAATTCCAGCCGCAAAACTATACATTGAACTATGTTGGGGAGGGCCGTTGGAAAGTCATGGGAGTTTCCCGGACTAGAAGAGGTTCAGTTTTGGCCGCGATACAAGGAAAATATAAACAATTATAAAATGGTTCCTGTAAGCAATTACGTAATTAAATAATATTAATTAATTAATAATTTAATTAATTAAACAATTTGCCTTTTAATTATTTAATTTACTTATATATAGCTAATTAATTTATTAATTATTGTAGAAGTATAGCATTAGCAACTAGTTAACTAATTAATTATTTTTAAGCAATACATAATTAATAAGTTAAGATGCAATTACCTAATTATGTTTAATTAAGTAATTATGTACAAGTCATTAATTATTATATAATTATTATTAATTAATATATAACAAAATCATTAATAAGAATTAATTAATTAACAAATAATATTTACGTAATTACTAAAAATATATAATTAATCAAATAATACATGTTTATTTTAAAGTTATAAATTAATACACACTTTTTAATAATAGAAGAAATTTTATTTTTGTATTAGGATTGAAATTTTTTTTCAAAAATTAAGTCAAAATTTGATCGTTTTATCTGTCAATAAATTTAACATATTCTTTAGTTAATTAAATATTAAACACAATTAATTATTCATTTTTTTTTAGTTTTGTATATAATTAATTATGTAATTAGTTATTAAATTATGAAGTTTTTTAATTAGGTATATATCAATTAAGTAATAAAATAAACTCTATATTAAGTTAATAATGCAATTAAATAATTAACTAAATTATTATGTATTTTGTATTAATTTCATAATTAATTATTTATAAGTACTCATGAATTAGTATTTAAAAAATAAGTATATATTAATCATCTAACTATTTATGTATAAATTATGTATTAATTAATTAAATATTAATTAATATTGTGTTATTTCATTATATGATTAAACAATTACATACATAATTAATTAATTATGTATTGTTATATTATCAATTATATAATAATTATGTAAATAATTAATTATTTAATTATTTTAGTATTATGATATTTAATTACATGATTTATTAATTACTCATAAATTAATTATTTATTATCATGAATGATAACAAATAACAACATTTAAAATATCATCTAGCCTTCTTATTGGTATTAATTCACTTAAAAACCAAATAACTTATTTCAAACTCTTAAAACAAGAAGGCTTTTAGTTAAGATATTAAACGAAGAGCTTTATTTTAAATCATTCTAATCTCAAAATTTAATATTAATAAAGAAAAATAAAAGCTTGCTTTAATAATGACAAAGTTGAACCTTGTTTAGGATTAAAGTTGGCTCAATTAAACAAATCAGAATCACAAGTAATTTCAAAATTAAGTCAAATCAAATATGTTGTTGGATAGAAAATAATTTTATGACCATATTGCTAGATTTCAGAGCAATTGATAATGAATATTCTTAAATTAATTTTTGAATTTTATTTCAAAAATTTTGAAAAATAAAATATAAGTCAAATCAATAAATATTAGTGTCGTTGGATTAAAAATAATAAGAGAAGTCTAAGCTTAAATTTTCGTCAAAATTGGAGCACCGGATTGCAGATAATAAAATTTTGAAATTTTAAACTTCAAAAATTAATATAATATAAAAATATATCTTCAAACTAAAAAATTTTGGAACGAAGATATTCGACTCATCAATACGCATCTCCTGGCCAAGTTTCGTCATATTTGAAAATCAGACAACGGAAAAATACAAAAATATAATTTGAATTTTTATTTGATTTTATTATCATTACTATTAGTATTAAAAATTATTCTCTAAACTGCCCATCGTTCTCTCCCCCCCCCCCCTATCGAGCCAGATCTGCCCAGCACCCCATTTTTTTGCAAGCAAAGTAGCTCTCTCAGCGAGCCCTGTCGCCGGCGAGCTCCACGCCAAGCTGCCCGACGTGCCCGTCCAGCCCTCCCCTCTCCTCTTCCTTCCCTCAATTTTTTTTATAAATAGGACCCCAAAACTCCTCATTCTCCTCACTGCTCATCTTCTCCTCCTCTAGCTTGCACTGTCGCCATCCCCTCTTCCTAACAACCATCGTCGTTGCCTTCAACCTCTGGCCCACCTACCTCCACTAACAAAAGAACCTTCCCTACAAAGGTGAGAGAAGAAGAGAAAAAAGATAGAGAAAATATATGTATAATTAATAATAATGTTACTAATTATTATTATTATTATTACTATTAATTAATAGTAATAATGATTATTATTATTATTATTATTTATAATAATAATTATTATTATTATTGTTATTTATTTATTGTCAATTTTATTTTATCATTTTCTATTTATAGTCATTTTTCTTTTTATTGTCATTTCAAATATATATATATATATATATATTATAAATATAGCACATCAAAATTAATTTAAACAATTCTAATTACTTACATTTAATAGTAAAGTAAACAAATTTGCAGGAAGACTGTAAAAGTAACTGAATAACTAAAACTGTATAAAATTAAGTAAAGTAAAGCTGACTGTATACTGAATATTGAAAACAAATAAAAATAGTATATGATCTAAAACTGAGTAAATGACATGTAAAACTATGTTGTATGCCACTGAAAGTATGCATCTGAATATGTCATAATACTGTATGCCACTGATATGCAACTGAACTATCACTGAACTGCTATGAGATGTACGGTCCAATGTTTACATATATCCTGTTGGGAAATACAGTTTACTATGATGTTTGAACATCCTAAGTTTTCCCTGTTAATATATGCAATATTCTGTAACACATAAATCATCATTGATACTCTTACATCATGCTTATGCTTATGCTCATGCCTCTTCACAATATGACTTAAAAATTTAGAAATACCAGAAATGCTTTAAAATTAGATTATGACTCAAATATCTCCACTATGCATAATCCTGCTAGAAGGATTCTAACTCCTAGATTCTAATTATAATAATTAGTTTCTCTTATTTAAGGTTTCTACTTGAAATAATTAATTGGAAATGTTGTATACACATGGTTGTATGTTCCCAAAAAGGTGAATTTAGCACTTAATTTGCTTAAATCAGTATTGGGTTCAAAAGATTCACATATTGGGTTTGGATTAAATTAATCAAATTAGATGGTTAGACCCATCTGATCACATCCTATTCTATAATCATGGGATAAAATCAAAAATATTATTAAGAGTAGATCTTCTATAAATCAGTATAGTTTTATTATTATTTTTATGCTAAGAATTTTATATAAGAGAAAATCAGGGTCTTAAGTTTAGATTTAGATGTTTCAATTACATTAACTCATTATTAACCTTAGCACTTCTACTTTAATGATTTAAGGTCAACACTAAATTAGATGCATTATTGAAATAATATTAGTTGAATTATCTTTCAATCAAGTTAATTGATTAAGTGATTAAGGGTTCAAGTCTTAATCAAATAGATTAGGGTTTAACCCTTATCCTTACCTAATTAAGACTAACTATTGATTTATAGATCAATGACCAATCAATGCATTATTAGTATATTATTGATGGAAAATTTCAGATTTAGATTAAGTATCATTTACTTAATCAAAATTTTAAAATTCTTATGTTTAAATATAGTTTAACATCAAATTAAGTAAATCAAGGAGTCCAAATTAAATTAAGTTCTCTAACATACAACTATTATTAATGAAACATCTAAACATCATTTTGATTAAAATATCAAGTAATTAAGGCTATTACACTAATTATTATTTGGCACAAAATATTTAAGCAATTCTCTATGAGATTTAAAACATGTTATTCATGGTAAAATGGTGGATTTCCCATTAAAATTTACCTACATATTTATAGATTTGATATATTTCTACCCCATTAGGGTCCTAGTGTCATTAAAATGTAAGAAATCACAAATCCGAACAATTCCAGACAGTTCTGGGCACTTTCCAATATTTCTGGATGCTATGACGCGCGGTAGCGCCTACTGGCTGAAAGTCAGGGGCTACGGCGTGCTGCGACAGGCTGCGGCGCAGGCACCGCAGCGTGCTGCAGTGTGCAGCAACGCTTTCAGGTGTTGTGGCGCGCTACGATGCCTATTTTCCCAAGGTGCAGATGCTACGGCGCGCTGCGACGGATTTAATTTGATTTCATCATAAATTTATGCTTCATCAAATTATTATGTAGCTGCAGCGCACTATGGTGGACCCAAATTCAAAAATTGAGGCGCTGCGGCGCGCTGTAGGGTCCGACAGTGATTTCGCCTATGCGAAAACTATAATGTGTCTTCTTTCACACTCAAATACTCAAAATTTTGGGCACCTCATGTGTGGTGCTATATACTGATGAAAAGGTCTTTCCGAGACCATTCCATTGATATTAAAATTGTCATGAATGGATCATCCTAATGAACATAAATTGATTCCATAGCTGCAGGTATACAGAAATTTCTCAATTTTTAACAACATTTTTTAATGGAGAAACGAGCTTCAATTGGCCTCATTTGAGCCTAATTAAGGCTCAACGATCATACATAAATTCCATACAATAACTAATAAACATGCTATTCGCAGTACTTTAATAAATCAAAAAAGTATCCAAGGAAGAGGATAGCAAATTGGTACCTTAGCCTTTAAAAAAAGAAAGAAGATCTTAGATTTTCTGTAAAAGCTTGAGACTTGAGGGCTTCTCCAATAGCAAACTCAGTAAGTGAAGGGGAAGAAGGAAGATTTAGTTTGAGAACCAAAAATGTAGGGAGGGGGCTGATGTAGCGCCCCGCCCCGTCGTCATGCGCAAAAATAAACTAAATTCGGCGGCAGTGCGACATGCTACTCGGGAAGGCATAACTTATCTCCTCGAATAGGCGGGTTAAAAAAACTAGCCACATTGAAGGCTACTGACTCAACCCAAGAGAAGGGTTGAGAGTTAATACTTAAGATGAGAGTAAGATACTTATCCTAAGTATTAGACTAATATATACATTAGATTATAAAGGCAAGTAATGAATCTAATATATGCTTACAAATATTAACATTTCCAGTATGTTGATCACATCACAATACTAAGTATATATAGTATAAAAATAGAGTGCAAAGCTAAATACTAAGTATATGTAGTATAAAAATAGAGTGCAGAAGCTAAAGCAAAATATTTATAATACATTCATCACAGAACTGTAGTAAACATTTATCTCATAAAAAAAAAAGTAAAAGTACATCCAGAATTATTACAAAATATTTACTGAATAATACAAAAGTAAAGTCTAGCTAATGTACTGAAAATAAAAGCAGAACAATGACAAAGCTGAAGGAGGGTTCACTAAGGCTCCACGTACTCCTCCTAGATCTCCTGCAAGTCCTCTTGTTCTGGCTCAACAAACTGCTCAGGATCTAGTAAATTACCAGATCTCAAAAATACCATGTGTTAGACAAAAAGTCTAATATATCAAAACTAAACTAAACAGTTCTAAAATGTGAACAATGTAATAGTAAAGTAAATAAACTATAGAATAACTGTAAGGATAACTGAATAGATGAAACTGCATAAAACTGGATAATATAAGCTGACTGTACACTGAAAGCTAAAAATGAATAAAAACAGTGTATACTCTAAAACTGGTATAAAAACATCTAAATTGTGCTATATGCCACTGAAACCATGCATCCAAATATGCCACAGCACGGTATGTCACTGATATCAATTGAACTATCATTGAACTATTATGAGTCGTACGGTTCAATGTCTATATAAATCATATTGGGAAATTTTACCGCGATGTCTCAACATCCTGAATTTCCCCCACTAATATATGCAACATTCTGTAATTCATAATTCATCACTAATACTCATACATCATCACTGATATTCATGCATCACACTGATACTCATGCATCACACTTATGCTCATACCCATGCCTCTATACTATATGAGTTAAATCCTAAAATCCAGAAATGATTAAAATTAGATTATGACTCAAATATCTTCATTGTGCAGAATCCTACTAAAAGGATTCTAACTCATATATTTTACTTTCACTAATTAGTTCTTCTTGTTTAGGGAGTTTTGCTTAGAGTTGTCAATTGGAATGAATGTATACACATGGCTATATGTTCTCAAGAAGGTGAATTTAGTACTTAGTTTGCTTAAAACTACACTTATCAAAGTGCACACAAGATAGAAGGCAGAACCCTGTCACAGTTATTATTCACCCAAACTAAGATTCTAGCTCACTCTCTTAAGTTTGGACACTTTACTCTAGCAAGATTGTATTCGGCTTAACCTGTAGGAAGCATTTGGTCAAAAGTCCACATTAGAGCAACTCATCCAAACCTGAATATTACTTAAGTGATTCAGTACCATGGGTATGCATGATCATAATCAATTAATAAACCAACCTCATCCAATTTCTATTTAATCACCAAAGATTTATCCAACACTATCAATCCTTACTTTTATTGGGTGAATTCTACACAATATTCCAATGATATGACCAAGAGGTCACTCAATATGGGTTACTACCATATGAAAAAATCTCAGTCAAATATCTTAGGTGTATTTTACCCCAAGATTTAAGATCAACTTCTAAGGTTATGGAGGATCATCTAAGTTCCTACCTCAATATATCGTAATAGGCCTTTCTTACCTAAATGTATAATATTCTTTAAGGCTTTTAAACATTTTAAGGCACTCCTAAAGCAAGATCATTAAGATCTCACTCTTCTACCACTTAAGCTAAAAATTCAAAGTTTACTTATTAACTTGGATAAAAGTATTTATATTATATGATTAGATCCATCTGATCACATTCTATTCTACAATCATGGGATGAAATCAAAGATATTATTAAAGTTATGTCATTTCATAAATCATTACTATTTTATTAACCATCTTATGCTAATAGCCTTATATAAGAGAAAATCAAAAATCTAAAGTTTAGATTCAGATGATTCAATCACATAACTTCATTATTAATCTTAGTACATCTAATTTAATAATTTAAGATGAATAATAAATCAGATGCATTACTAAAATAATATTTATTGAATTATCTTACAATCAAGTTATTTAATTAAGTGATTAAGGATTCAAATCTTAGTCAAATATGTTAGGATTTAACCCCTATCCTTATCCAATTAAGACCAATTGTTGATTTATAGATCAAATGTTAAATTAATGTATTATTAGTATATTATTGTTGGCAATCTCAAATTTCAACCAAGTATAATTCACTTGATCAAGATCTTAAGATTTTTTAAGATTAATTAAGGAATTATGATACTTTAATCAAATTGGTTAAATCAAATATTTAAGATTTATATGATAGGCTCTTTATAATCATAGTACTATTATGAAAGCTAATAATAGAAATTTGTAGAAAATAGAAGGTAATTAGTGCTAATCAAACCTTAATTTAAAACAACTGAATTAGTATTTAATTACAAATCTAACCATTAGAAATTTATGAAACTTGGCAATTATGTGCTATCTATTCATATGAGTAATCAGAGACTAAAATTATTAAGTTTGGATAATTAGAAACCTTAATTTTTACTAATTATGCAATTACAAGATTATGGCACAATTAAGGATACATAAATTAGAAAATTAAACCACATAACACATACATTCTACAAGGCATAATGAACACAATGGCACTTAAATCATACAATTTGGCTAAGTATACATGCTAATCAACCCCTAATTTAGTTCTGCAATAATTAAGCTAATCCAAAAAATCCAACCATTAAAAGTTTAATATTGTTTTATATTCTGATTCCTTATGATTTTTTGATCAATTCGGTATATAAGATCATAAGGTTTAGATCAATGGATCAAAAGTTATTCAAATAATTTATTCAGAATTATTTTAATTAATCCAACATATTTTCCTTAAGGAATATAAATATTAGATAGATTAATAAATAGATTAAATGGGTACCGACTCGATCTCAAAACGCACGGGTCAATCGGGCCTATAAGCCCAACACTGTTGGACAGCGCTGGTCACAGGTTGGCCCGATTCACGCTGTCGTCTCCTTCCTCGCCACTGGCCCTGACAGAAGACGATTAGGGTACCCTAATCGTCCAAATTTGCTTCCCACATGCCATGCCAATGACCAAGAAGGATTGACTCACATTACTGAGCTCGAGACAGATCGATTAAGCTCTAAACCCCCATCGAGGACTGGAGGAAGCTCTCAATCCCCATTTGGAGGGTAGACGACTATTAGAGCTCTTTGTGGAAGACATTTCTCTCTCCACTGACCACCAATCTAGCCCAATTCAAACCCCACACATAGTGATATAATTTGTTTTCTACTTATCCATTCTAATTATTCCAAGTTACACAAGTTCAGGATCACCGTTTTCCTACTATCGAGTACTTAAAAATTCGTTCTTATAAGTTAAAAAAGATTAGAACTGATCAGGTTTTAATCTAGTTCAATCAGATAGACGACTATGAGTTAAATTAATAAATCAAACGTCCTAATTTGGTGAATTTAGACGTTCTAACTAAGATCTGATCAAGATCTTCTAACCCTATAGATTATGAATTAAGCACTACGAGATTTAGGTTTAATCACATAATCCAAAACGGATAAGACCTAAGTTCTAGGTTTTATTCTATAAGTGATCTACTAGTTAAGGCAAATCCTATTAAGTAATCAAGCTTAATATGATGAATCTCCTATCTTAAATTTAAGGTTTAAAGGCAAAATAATCAGAATAAGTTATAAAATAAAAGAAAAGTCTATAAAACTAATAAAACTAAGGTTTCACCTATTGAGTAATCCATTTACCTAATGAATGAACTATAATATATGATCTAGTCCTAGTCTCAGGAAAGGTCCTTAAAGTGTAGTGTTTAAGACTTAGAAGAAATTCTGGGATCCGACCTAATAGTTGATCTCACTCACTATAACGATGTCAGGGGTAATTTGGTCATTTACCTAAATTTCTAGGGTTCAGATCCTAAATACTATTTCAGTTTATTGATGACATTGAAATTCTAAGTTAGTTAGCATCTTGAATTTTTGAATTTGGAGTTGATTTTACCAAGTTATGGTCATTTGAATTTCAAGGGCATTTTGATCATTTTTCACTAAGAATTCTAGGGTTGACTTTTTGTCCTGATGTCCAAATAAGAAAACTAATACTACCACGGTGAGGGGGCCGCTCTCTTGAGTATTTTAAGACCCATATTGACTATATTCTGATAATTGGGTAAAAAGTTATGAGGCTCTAAAGAGGTCCTAAAATGCTACATCATTATGCGTACTCCGAAATTAATTTTTACATTATGTTATTTGATTCTTTATATTTTTCTAAGTATTTTGAGACTTATATTGGCTATGTTTGGATCATTCTACAGAAAGTAATTAAACTTTTAAGATTTACTATTTAAAAATAAAATTTGTATTATTTTACTGTTCATTTATTTAAATTAAATGATTTTACTGTTCATTCCTAAAGTTTATATATATAGTTTCTGAATTTATTAATCTTTAATTAATCCATGATTAATTAGGCTTAATTATTAATTAACAATATTTAATCCATTAATTAACTAATTAAATTATATTTAATATTATTTTACTGTAGTAAGATCATTAGCACTAATTACTATTTAATTAACCTTAATCTCCTGTTAATATCTAATTAAGAATAATTAATTATAGTTTACTATTTTAATAATAATTAATTATTCTAATTACTGTTAAGATTTAATTAATATTAAAATAATCCTAATTAATCTCTTAATTACTAATTACAGTTAATTAACTATAATATTAATATTCCAAAGTCATAAACACTAATCATAATTTAATTAACCACTAACTATTAATTAATCACTAATAGTAATTAACTTAATTTAAATAACGGACACTGGGCCCCACCAGACATATGGCACTGCCAGAGGCTGCCACGTGGCACTGTGGGCCCCACGGGAAAGCTGAGTCGGCTCGGGTGACTGGGCAGTGGGTCCCACTTGACACGTGGCGGGCCCAGAGGCTGCCACGTGGCACTGTGGGCTCCACGGGGGAGCTGAAGAGCCGCGCGGGCTCTGGCTGTGGGCCCCACGGGACACACGGCGCACCGGATGGCTGCCACGTGGCGCTGTGGGCCCCACGGCCGAAGCCGAAATGACGCAGGCTCGGCTGGTGGGTCCCACTGGACACATGGCAGGCCCTGAAGGCGCCACGTGGCTCGGTGGGCCCCACATGGCCTACGCGAACCCGACTGCAGCCGGGTCGGGCTTAGGCCGACCCGGCCCGACCCGGACGTCACCCGCTTCGTGGGGCATCCCGAGGGCGCCGGACTAGGGCACGGCATTTGCCGACCTTCCTGACGCCGGACCACCTCGGCCCGCACGGCCGATGGTAGCCCTCGACGAGGCCTACACGTCAGCAGGCAGATCCTAGCATGAGGTGGCCGGAGACGGCGGCTAGAGGTAACCCTAGGTTCTAGGGTTTCGGCGAACGCAACGGGGTTTGGCCCGAGGCTTCAAGCCTTGAAATGGGTCGATCAGACCTGATCGAACTCGATCAGGTCCGATGGATCGACAATCCAACCTAACATCTGCAATAATCAAGTGTTAAAATGGCGATCAAATGGAAGAGATGGGGGAATCGGGGGTACCTGATTCGGACAGTCACAGAGCATCGGGGGTTCGGTTTGGGTCGAGGATCGCTTTGGGCTCCGGTTTCGCTAACTCGGAGCCTGTCGAGCCTGCATGAGGTCTTATAAGGCCTCAGGCGACCTCGCCGAGGCCGGGGAGGGAGTCGGTTGGCCAGGCGGGGCGGCGGAGCGTCGCGTGGTGCGCGGGACGGAGCCGTCGAGGACGACGGCTCCATAGCCGTTGGATCCAGACCTGATCCAACAGCTGCGATGGTGCCGGGATAAGATAGACGGCGCCATCGGCTACAGTTGACGGCAAGTTAAATACTTAACGGCACGTCGTTAAGTATTAAAATAATATATATATTTTTTAAATTCCAAAAATTTTGAACATATTTTTCCTAGCTATTTGAGGGGTGAGGAATGCAATGGCGAGGTCGGATTTTCGATCCGACGAGTATTTTGATTCCTTGATTTCCGGGGTATTTTTATTATTAAAATATTCGTCAAAATTTCAATGACTTTCGATTGACACGAAAACTTCACCCCAAGCTAATTTGGGGTCAATGAACGTAATGGCGGTGTCCGTTTTTCGATCTGAGGTCAATTTAGATAGGTCAAATTTTTAGGGTTTCTAGATTTCTAAAAATCAGGATTCGATCCATTTGACTCCTGATTTGGACTAGGTCTCAGAGGTTGACTCCAATTGACCTAATTAGCACTTATAATTATATTTAAGACTTAGGATTAGTCCTAATTAACTACAGTAATAACTTGGGTTGTTACAATAATGCTCTGCTAATGCTGATATGACTTATGCATTTTATGATATGCCAAGGTGTTAATAACTATATGCATTAAACTGTGTTAAATCTAGAAATTTATTAAAACTAAGTAATAAATCCATTTGTCTCCATTGTGCAAAATTTATCTAAATGAATTCTAACATCTACTTTAGCTATACTAAATTTATGGTTCTTACTATAACTACACTCTAACTAATCAAATAAAGAGTTTACATATACATGATTTAGCATGTCCCAAGAAAGGTGATCTTAACACTTAGTTTATTTAATTACACTTATTGATACTTACAAAGATAAGGGATATAATTTTTTTATAGTTTCTTCTCTCAAACTAAGTTATCAAACTCCCAAACTATAACATATTATGTACTTGGGATGTTTAATCTGAAATGAACTGTACTTATCCCATCACCTAGAATAAAATTGAGACTTTTCAATTTTATTCAAGGTAAATCAACCATTTCCATCTTATGCTGAGTAATAAAGCTCTATGGATATGCATTATCTTCTCCATCTGATAATATTACTAATTCTTATTCTAATAATTCTATTTAATAATCAAGGAATAACAAACTAATGAATCCTTACTCCATTGTGTTGAGTCCTACACCAAGTCTCAAAGGATGTGACTTAGAATCCACATAATATAAGATACTATCACAAGGGATAATCTCAATATATATGCTTTAGGATATTCTACCACAATATCTTAAGATCAAACATCGAGGGGTTAATAGGGTTCATCTAAGTTTCTACCTCAAAATTTGCCAATAAGCTCTTCCTACCTCAATAGTTTGCATATCTAAGATTCTAGCATTTGATAGAATTCACCTCAATGGAGGATGGATTCATTAGTTTGATAATCTTGATTTATTAAATAAATTTGCTGAAATTAGTATATTGTTAGTAGGATGTGATAGTGTATATCCATAATGCTGAATCATTTTAGTAAATTTTAGGATTAGTTGAGTCACTCTAATTATGATTGTAGAGTCTCGCTCTTATCCTATGTGATTGGATAAATACCGTCCAGCTTAGAGTAAGCTTTCCAAGCTTAAGAGTGCTATAATTAAAGAATCAAATGCCTAATTTAAGAGAGAAAACTGTGACTGGGTTCTGCCCCTTATAGTCATGTATTTCGCTAAGTGCAATTAAACAAACTAAGTATCTCAAGTCACTCATCTTTAAACACTAAGTATGCTTATAATTAGGGTATTTAAAGTTTGAGAGAATAAACTATGATCGGGTTATGCCCCTTATCGTCGTGTGCTTCGATAAGTGTAATTAAATAAACTAATTGTTAAATTAACCTTTCTTGAAAATATACCAACTATGTGTATACAACTCTTTTAGTTGATGATTCCAAATATAATCTTAACTAAGATCATTCAGTGGATTAGAATTATGAGTCAGAATTCATTTAGGTGAATTCTACATAATGGAGATAAATGGAATCAGTATTTGATATTGAATTGATTTATGGATTTTGATGATTTAAAGTATACCGTCATTTAAGTCTTGGCATATCGTAAATACATAACTCATGTCTGCATTGTTGGAGTGCTTGGCTCACCTAAGAACCCTGTTAGTAGAGCGTTTGCTCACCTAGGATCTGTGGGGTGTCATGTGACACAAAGTCAGCATATCAGTGGCATGCAGTTCTGTGGCATATTCAGATGTATAATTATGAATTCAGTGGCATATATCACAGTTTTAAATCATCATTTACTCAGTTTCAAATTATTTACTATTTTCCTTGCATTTCAATATTCAATTTACAATCTCAGTTTACTTACTGTTTTCATTATATTTCTGTATTCAATTTGTAGTTTTAGTTTTATTTTACTTTCAGATTTGTACTGTTTTGAATTTTTAGCTATTTCATTACCTTTTATACATTTTTTTCTTAAACTATTTAGATGCTAAATTGTAGATAAATATAACTATTATAGCAACTTTCGATGTGTTAGACTTATTGTCTTACACATGGTACTTTTGGGATCCAACAATTTGTCAGATCCAGAGCAGCTTGTGGAGCCAGATCAAGAGCCTTCAATGAAGATTCATGAGAAGTTCGTGTAGCATTAAAGGACTCTCCATCAAGCTTTATTTTTTGCATTTATTTTCTGCAATTCAGTATTTAGACTCTTCTCCGTATTTTTATTTAGTAAACAATTGTAATAACTCTGGATGTATTCTCTTTTCTTTTCTGATATGAATGATTTACTTAACTTCTGTGATGAATATTTCTAAATATATGCTTTAGCTTTCGCAGTTTGTATTTACTTCATACTTATACTTAGTATTATGATGTGATCATGATATACATAAAATAATAGTATTCATGTAACTTGGATCTTATCTGTATTTATGAGTACCCTATATAATACTTAAGATTATGATACTACACTTATCTTAAGGATTAATACTCAGCCCTATTCTCTTGAGATTGAGTCTCATCAGCTCTTATGCTCAGCAAGTGTATTTGAGGAGGTTCACTTTCCTTCCCGAGTACCACACAATTTTGTCGCCAATGGTTATTCCTTAAACTAACTCAATTGTACGTGGCGACGAGATGGAGCGTTACAGAAAATGTGATAATTATTTAGATTTCAAATTAAAAATTCAACTTTATTTTTGAGTTTCTCACACCCAAATTAGCTAAGAGTAAAATTTTAGAAATTTTTGGAGATTGTTTGATTATTACATTATTTTTATTTATATTATTTGTAATTAATTAAAAAATATAATATAATTTATTTAAAAGAATTAGTCATTGGATTACTATTGGACGACATATAATCTACCTTCCTAGAGAAAATACGGGACATTCATATATGGCAATCTGAGTCATTTGTGGTCTTGATCTAACCAGACAACAACTACTGATCAACTACTAGATCTGATCAGAGATTTTAGATAAGAGATGGATGATCATGATGAGATATGGATGGTTGTTTCTGAGCTCATTACTTAAAATTATACAGTATTTCAAATCGATGTTAGAGCCACCCCTCACCACATCAATACATGAGCGGACCTCCTCCTTGTGTCTGTTTGGTGAAACATGCGCGTTTGAGAAATTGCCGAAGCTCGAGACCATCTTGTGTGAGTAAATCAATTTGACATAGCAAATAAACAATGAACGAGAGGTACCCATTTCCTAGTCAAGTTTGCATCATTTTGTGCTACAATCATGCGAAACTTTATTTCTCAACTAAACATATCATCGGTTGTGAACAATTGGGCTCATTGAGCCTAATCCATATTCAATCAACTTGAGTATGTACAATATTTTACAGTGGTATAGCCGATCAGATCACTAGCAATCCCATGGCGCCCAAGCGATCAAGTAGGAGCTGTGAAGTGGCATGTGGAGGGAACATTCTCTCTCCACAGTAAACCCTAGGGGGTTTGGCATATCTGTGTTGTTATAGAACGATTAGGTCAATTTCAAGTATGGTTCTTAAGGGCATTTAGAAGATCTTGTAGAGTGCTTCATTTTAATATAAGGTATGAGGGTTGGATCGCTCAATGCCCGGAGAATTTTTATGCTTTAGGATTTGAGTTCCTAGGCCCCGACCAACCTCATGCCGTCCTTCGAGCCCGCGCACGCGGACGAACTGTGTGCATGCAGTGGTCTCAAGTAGAGGCGCGTGCATGTGTAGAAAAGTTTAGGTTTAATTAAATAAAAATTAAATTAATTAAATTTTACTTTTTTGTCTATAACTTCTTAACTGCTCATCCAAATATGAAAAAATTATATCTCAAAGTTCTTAGAAAAATATGAGGGATTTACTGTTGGCATTAGTTTTTCAGTTTAAATTATATCTTCACTAATGACATTTTTAACCATAATTAATTTAGGTTAGTGCATAATTAGATCAAATTAGCTCGAAAATAATCATACTTACTGTCATTTTAATCACCATGCCTTAGGGAAGGAAAACTCATTATCTTAAATAGATTTGAGGCTAAATGAGGAACCCAACTCTTTAGGAGCTTAGTCATACATTAATATTGAACCATGAAGTATGGATTTGTTTATTAGGATCTTAGAATGATAAGAGGAGGTAACTTGAACCATGCATTATATTGATTGATTATTAGAGAAAGTAATACTATGGAGAACATTAAGTCAATTTAGTGATTGTTAGCCTTGCCATTTTAAGTAGGGAGGCTATGATAAAAAGGAGATGGGGTGTGAGCTGATTTATATTGTATCTTGGCTTGGTAAATGGGATGGACTATAGTGTAGAAGTATGGATTCTAGTAGTATGAGTAATAACCTTATTAGCTTAAGGTTTAATATAATAAATTATTAGAGATGAGAGGATTTAAGATTAGACTTCCTTTTTAGATTTTATTTAAGTAATGGGAATTAGCCTCAATAAGTTGTGAGTCATAACCTTATTTTAATAGTTTTAAGTGTACATACATTATTGAGATAGGGATGGCTATGGAGTGATCAAAATATCACACATATACTTTAGGGAGAATGTGTGGTTATACAGGTGTGGCGGCCGCCCCCTAATCATCCGGATTAGGAGGTGGTCGTCATCGGCAAACCCTCACTTAGCATTCAAATTAAGGAATAGACCTTCTTAATCAAATGCTAAGGGAAGATGTGCCATAAAATGGAAAGAGCAGCAAATGAAACAATCACTTAAATGAGCATATTGTATTATATCATAGTGCGGAAGAAAGACAAATATAACATCCATACAATCCAAGTAAAAACTGTACAACTCAGAATAAATAAGCATAAAAAGTAAAGCAGTTAAATCCTGTATTATTACAAATGACATTAAAGTTTATGTAGTAAATAATGTAAAGTCTCTCATGTCCTCACAAATAATAGAAAATAACTAATGGTCTTCTCCTGCTCGCTCCTCCTCCTAAACCGGATCTCCAGAAGGTCCCATAACCTCGAACAGCTCAGAATCTACCATTGTCGGTTTCACAATGATAGGGCCCTAGCCAACAAAAGAAAAATCTAGTTAGACAACATGTCTAAGTATATTTTAGGCTATAAATTGTTAAATTTTAATGATATCACAGTATCTAAGCAATATAGGAGCAGTAAAGCATCAAAGAAATGTAATAAAGTTATAATTAACATAATTATAACTTAACAAGATGTGAGGTAAGCACATATCTCAACCCAAGCTGTATAAAAGGTTAAATAATACATAAGAGAATCTATTAAGTACAAAGAAAGTTCCTAAGTATATGATCAATTCAAAACATGCTGATTTACAAAGTACATTGTAAATACTAAACTGAAAGTAAACTCTAACATCCTAACATGCCAAAAAGTAAAAGTAAGCTGCTAAAAGGTATAATGAATATACAAAGCTATAAGTACTAAAAGAACTGTTGAATGATCCTAACATACTCTTAAGAAAGTAAAGTGAATAGATATAAGAAGTTTACAGAAAATTTTGTAATACAAAAGAACTACAAAAAATGAAAATATAACAGAAAGTGTACTAAGCTGTAAGATAAAAGTAAGTCAAAACTATAAAGTAACTAAAAGGGCAACTGCAAAGTGATTGTAAAATAAATGTAAAGTATAAGTGAAGTAACTAAAAAGTCACTGCAAGGTGTGAGATATTCCTACTTAGTCCTGTAACAAGTAAAATCCATCTGCTTATCTAGAAAAGTAGTCCCAAATTAAAGTTAATTCCATTTGAAAAGTACTGCTGAACATCTAGAAAAGTACTTCCATATACACTAGGAAAGTAGTCATAGTCAGAAATAACAGGCACTAGGAAAGTAGTCATAATCCAAAACCTACAGGTACTAGGAAAAGTAGTCATAGTCAGAAATAATAGACACTAGGAAAGTAGTCATAATCCAAAACCTACAGGTACTAGGAAAAGTAGTCCTAGCCCAAAATGACATGTACTAGAAAAATAGTCCTAGCCCAAAACCTACAAGCACTAGGAAAGTAGTCATAGCCTAAAACCTACTGGCACTAAGAAGTAGTCCTAGCCCAAAACCTACATGCACTAGGAAAGTAGTCCTAGCCAAAAACCTACATGCACTAAGAAAAGTAGTCCTAGTCCAAATTATTTTAAAGTAAAGTCATACTAAATGGTAGACTAAATAAGTCATATATCATAAAGTTAAATAAAGTCATTTCCATCCAATTTCCTTCTAAAAATATCTGAAAATGCCATATAAATGTAATTCAAAGTTAACATAGAAATAATCATCTAATATTCTATGTTTAATGTAATGTGTCCAAATGTAAAGAAGCCCAAAACAAAGGAAAGCATAGCATACAATTTCAAATGAATAAAATAGCACTCAACAAATTTGTTATATAACTTTGTTTTCTAATTAAGATGTTCTAACTAACCTGAACTTATACAAGTTTAGGATCTCCAATATCCACCTATCGAGTATAAATTCAAAATATAAATCCTACAAGTTAAAAGAATGTTAGAACTAATCAAGTTCTAACACTTATAAATCACATGTCGCTTAATTAAGTTAAAATAATAAATCAAACATCCTAATTAATGATTTTTACGAGTCCCAAACCAATCTTGATTAGTATGAATCAAAATTGGGGGATTAAGATGTTAAAATCCAAGTATTGGATTTTAACTTCTTAATCCAATAGGTTTTAATCCTAATGGTATAAAGTTAAATCTATATCTCACGAGTTATAATTAAGATTATCTTATTAAGCAAAATCAAGCCTAATAAGATGGATTTCTAATCTTAAATCTAAAGTTTAAATATAAAATAATCATAAATAAAGAATGAAATCTAGAAAACTATAAAACCAAGGTTTCAAGCATTAAGTACCCAGTTACTTAATTGATGAACTCTAACCTAAATTCTAATATAGATCTTAAGAAATTAAGATCTTAAAATTTGAAGGAAAACCTTAAGAGAGTAATTAAACTTTAGGTTTGATATTATTTAACTATTAAAATGATGAATATAACTTAAATGAAGCATAAGGTAAATCAAATTTACCTTATGAAACTTAAATTTAGGACTTAGATTATTTTAGTTTAGGGTTTTTCCTGTATTATTATTTAAATAAGTTTAAATGTTCTAAAATGAGTTCAAATCAGTTATTTTACTGATTTTAGATGTTTAGGAATCTATTTAAGGTTTTAAGATGTTTAAACCTAAATTTGGGCAAAATAGTTATTTTGCCCCTAACTTAAGGGTCTAAATTTTATCTTTATGAATTAGGGCTTAATTCTGAAATTTATTGAAATAGTATAGTTACTTACTGTCTAATATGAGTTTAGGCAGTAAGTACACTAATTTTGGTTAAGGATTATACCTTATAAGGTCAAATAAAAGAATTTGACCTATAAGCGCAAATTGATAAATTTACCTTAATGACACCTAAATTTTTTGTTAGTTTATTAAAGATTATGTTCTAGTGTTTTCATAGAACCTAAAATTATCAAATTCTGTTATGTATTGGCTAAGTTATAGCCAATACAAGCTTTAGGGTTAATAATTAGGGTTTAGTATAATTAGTGAGTGATTAGTGAAATTAATCACAATATCACTAAACAAATCACACAACTATGTTTTAATCTACTCTAGGAGTTCTCTGATACTTGAATTATTTAATTTGGATTATTAGATTTGCTAATCTTTATTAAATAAGATTTAGAGTAATTATGGTTAATTAAGAAATATAAATGTTAGTTTCTAAATATTTTTGTATGTTACTGTAAATTATATTTTTCTGATCCAAAAATATATTTGGATCACCTAATTTGGAGCTAAATTGATCAACTTATGGTCAATTGAAGTTCTAGGGTTAATTGACCTAATTAGAGTTAGGTCCTAAATGTGATTAATCTAAATCTAATCCAAACAGCAAAATAAATACTACTAGATTAATTCTTATAATTTTCTGAGTACTTTGAGATTCATATTGGTTATGTTTGAATTAGTGTGTGCAAAAATATGACCTAATAAGATTTTGAGATATTTAGGGCTTAATTAAGTGTCCTAAATATCACTATACAAAATATTAATCCTATTAAAATTTGAATGGCACCAAAATATTCCTTGCTTTTTGCTAATTAATTTAATATATTTAATTATTATTTTTGGATATGTATTTTACAAGTTATTTAATTTTAAAGTTCTATGAATTAATAGAATTAATTAAATGCATATCATATATATTACTTAACAGTTAAATTAAATTAAATTACATTATTCATATGTTATTACTTCACGAATTTCTCATCAAGATAATCATTTTTTTGTTATATATACATATATCTATATATTTTTATATGCAAATATATATATATATATATATATAATTATACATATATATAGTTATATATTTTACAGTATTTAAGTTAGGATATAGTTATTACACACACACACACACACACACACATATATATATATATATATATATATATATATATATATAATATTATAATTGAAAACAGCAGCGGGGCCCACCTCAAGACACTCGGCGATCCAAAGCCCGCCATCTATCCCTTGCGGGTCCCACCGTGGCAACTGGAGAGACGTGGAGTCTCGGGTCGGGCCCAGGTCGACCCGGGCCGACCCAGAAAGCTCCCGATATCCCACAGACATTCCAGATATCAGGGCCTAGGGCATCGATTTTGACGGCCGAAACGGCACCGGAGGGAGCTGGTCCTTACCTCGATGGAAAGGTATGGTCTTGAAGAGACCTTTCGATCGGTACCTAGAACATCGCCGAAGATGAGGCACAGCTCCGGCAATGACTAACCCTAACGAGCCGTATCAGGATGAATATAAATTACGTTTGGGTTCAATCGGGATCGATAGATGGACAATCAAGCATATGAAATTAAGAAACAAAACTATAGATGCAATTTTTAATGAAGATCAAAGGTGTGGACGTGTACCTTAAACGGATGGCAGGGAAGACTCGCAGCTTGATTAAAAGGATCTGAACTTCGGGATGAAAACCGAGCAAAGCAGAGGTCCTAACGGTCTTATACGAGTCCTAATCCGGTGGCTATGAGCGGTGGGGAGTCCACATGGCGTCGGCTTCGCCGCGTGTCCAGACGCAGGACACGCGCTGCTCTCTTCGGTGCTCGCGAGAGAGACGATCTCGCGACCGTCTGATCCCTCGATCGGACGGTCTGCGAAGACCGTCAAATCGAACGACACAAAAGACTTAGGGTGACGGCGCTACACTTCCAACCGACGGCGCCGTTAACGGCTAATAAAAATAATATTATTTAAATTATTTTGTATAATTTAATTAATTAAATTTAACTTATTAAACGTACCACAAAATTTTCCAATAAATCACTCTTAGCTAATTGAGGGTTGAGGAATACAACGACGTGATCAGATTTTCGATTCGATGAGTATTTAATTACTTAATTTATCGAGGTATTTAAATAATATTAAATATTCATCGAAAATCCAACGACTTCCAAATACTTCCAAAATTTCACCCTAGCTAATTTGAAGGTGGTGAACGCAACAATGGCGGAGTCAGATTTTTGATTTGATGTCAAAATAAAAAGTTAAATTCTAGGGTTTTGAGATTTTCCAGAAATCAGATTTGCACTATTTGATTCCTAATTTGATCCAGATCTTAGAGATGGTTCTAAATGACTTAGTTAGTGTATTAGAACCATAATTAAGACTTAGATTAGTCTTAATTGATATAGGTAACAACTTGTGTTATTACAATAGGAGACCTGATACTTACATTTGGGTAGACATACCTAACTTCTTATTATTCTGTATAAGCCCACATAACAAAATATAAAATAAAATAATAATAAATTTCATTTACAGTTTGCAACTTTTTATTTATTTACATTACTTCATATTTACTTTACAACATTTCTTATATTGTCTTTTAGCAATTAGAATTCATTTATCCAGCTCATACTTGTCTATTGCTATTGCTTAACCAGTTTTTTGTATGGAATTATTGAGTGCACTAGCACGCTTACTTATTTTTACTTATCTTTCTAGTTTATTTATATTACTTTTATAATGCACTGTGCTTCTTAAATACTACTTGCAAAATGTGATATCCTCTAACTAAAATTACTTAGAAACTCTAAAATATGCTTAGATTTATGTAAGTATAACCACTTGTTTATTTTTAGTGGTTGTGCCATATTGTATAAAAAATCAAATACGGTAGACCAGGAGCCTAGAGTGGAGCTAGCAAGTGAACCCGGAGTAGAGCTAAAGGATCAGGAGCAAGCTTGAAGATTTTATTAGTTTTTATTTTTATTTTTGTCATGTGAGGATGAGTGTGTTTTACTTATTAAAATATTATAATGTTTAGCATATTAAATATTTTATTTATTTATTAAATATGGGACAATATTTTTCTTTTATTTTTTTGGATGATTATTTTGGTAATGTATGTCACTATGTATGAAGAATAAATTTATATTTTTTATCTTATGGATCATTTGCCTCTTTTAGTGCTTAATATTAGGTTAAGACATTTTAATCCAGCATTAAGTACTATATTGATGCTCAGTATTGGGTCAGGATATTTGTAATAACCCTTGTTGTTACCTAAGCTTAATCTGGATTAATCAAGCTAAACCAACCTTTGAATTTGATTCTATTGGATTCCATGAATCATTTAAACCTAACCCTAGAAGTTTAAAATCAATCGGAGTTAAATTGGCAAATATGGTATTTTTGGCTATTTTTAAGCCCTGAAAAATACCTAAATTAATTTGATCTTCAAATTAAAATCTAATTTTATTTTTGAATTCCTCATACCCTAATTAGCTAATGATGAATTTTTGGGAATTTTGGGAACTCATTTGGTCCTAAATTGGATTTAAAATATTTATAAATAATTATATATTATTTAATTGACTTATTTTTAATTAAATTATAAATTTAATTAAAATTAAAAGACGGGATTTGCTGTCGGGACCACAGTAGATTCGCTGTGGGGTCCCTACAGCGGGGCGCCGGGTTAAGCCACTCGATGCGTTGGCACGCATCCTGGCGGGGACCATCGAACGGCGGGATCTCCTCCGTGTTAAGATTAGATCCTATGCATCGGATTTATCGCTAGCATCCGACGGCTACTATCATATCTCGTTTAAGTAACGCATCCGAGCCATCCGAGACCAACGGTCGATCCATCAGACGGCGGACAGGAACCCGAGCATTGTGGATCATCGTCCACCTCTCGACCCGCCTGTGTCTGGTCCCCCGCATCCCCCCGACAGCAAGAAACCTCCCAGCCCCTCGGCAGTACGGGAAGGCCCCAAAATTCCTCTCCTGCCCTCGGCGCGTCTGTCTTGCCGGTCTTCTTCTCCCCAAATTACCCATAGTCGTTGGCCCGAGCCTCCTTCCCATTGCCAAGCTCTGGAAACCACCCCCAGAGCTTCCAGCTGCCTATAAATACCCACAGCACCACTCAGTGAGTCCGTTTGCTCACCGAGACTCCTCAATTTCCCCAGCTGAAGCCTCTGGAGCTCTCATCTTCCTCGGTGATTTCCGGTGTTCCCGAAAGCTTGAACTGCTGGTAGAGAGCCCGTCTGGTGTTCAGACCCCCTGTGCACCTTCGTCTAATCTTCAAGAAGCTTAAGGACACCTCAATTTCCCTTGGCCAAGCCTGTAGCCCGACTGGAGGTACAGCCTTTCCCAATTAAAATTTCCTTAAGCTTGGTTTTATTCTATCTTCTGGATTGAGCCCTGGATATCGTCTAGAGCACCTTAGCCACTTAGGTAAACTGTGGTGATTATCGTTTGGGGCTAAGCTAGCTCGAATCGATCGATTGAGCTAGCGGCCGAGCCAATGGCTGAGTCCGAGTAAGGACCCAGCGATTGGCTGCACCCCAGGTTATGAAATGTTGGGGGATCGACTCATCTCACATCCCTGAACGTGTAGGGATCGAACCCCGATCAAATCGAGGCCTCAGTGAAGAGAATTGTCTCTTCACAGTTGGCCTGAGTCGCCTTATTGAAGGCATCTCGGGTGAGTAGCACCCGATCGATCCAGAGGGATCCAGATTGGGGTTCTTGGTCCAGTCGATGCGTCTCGACTCTAGGAACGTGTAGGGATTAATTTGAGCCGCTGCCATTGCTGGAGTGCCAGGGATTTCACTGCGGAAGTCTGGCTGACTCGGGACCCATCGAGAGGAGGAAGACGAAGTCGCGGGTTCTGGGTCGGGCCGACCCGTGACCCGCGCGGTTCTAATTTTGGGCTGCGCTATTAGATAATTATGGGATGACATTTTTAATATGTATGCATTTAAATAATTCAATCCTATAGTTTTAATTTAAATAAACATTCAGAATAAATTAATTTAATAACTTTGGTTATACTGATCCAAATGGTATGATCCAATATACCATTTGAATTAGAAAAATATAAGGAACCTAAATATAAAATAAAATCATAGATCTAATGATTGGATTTAAAAATAATTGCCCAACTCTTTGCTGTCCTTAATTAAATTATATTAAGTTTAATAAATATCCAAATATGGAGATTAAGGGCTCTAATTGCTCCTTAGACCCTATAGAACAATTAGAGACCCTTAAAACTAATTTTGGATATTTATTTTTCTTAATCATCCCTTAATCACCCTAATTAATAATTAGTAAGTTTAACCTTAATTAAGTCTCAGATTTAGGGTAAGTAAGCTCCTAATGTTAAAGTAAGCCTATTAGAACCTGAGGGTAAGACTGGATTGCCCTAAGATACCCTAAATTCACTAATCCCCCCTAATTGGCTTAAGTAGGTGATTAGTGCTAATTAGCTTAATTAAGGGGTCAAAACTTAAGATAAGTGTATTTCCTACTTTAGAAATCAAGATGAAGCACATTAAAATAGATTTGGATTAATTTGGATAAGTGAACCCTAAGATCCCAATTTTAAGCTTAAGTGAGGTTATTTTGGTCATTTTGACCAAAATGTGCTTAAGTGCCCTAAAACCTTGAGAAATTCAGTAAATTAACTCTAAATTAGATCATTAATATCTCTCTAAACTCTTAAGCTAATAATGTCCATAATATTCATATTAAACTAAAGAATCTTCATTTAATCTTAATTAAAAACTTAGATCTTGTGTGATCTTAAAGGGGTCACCATTGCCTTAATAATTGTACCCAAAAATTGTAGATGCTAAGATCTCACATTAATATGTTCAGTTAAGTTAACTTATGAGCTTAAAATTCTAAAAGAAATAATAATGGAAAATTTTAAGTTAAAATCTAGCTTAAAGTCTAAAGTGATCAAACTTTAGATTTTTAGATCTTAGATCTTAGACTTAGATCTTCAATTTTGAATTAAACCATCTCCAATTGAAATTCTTCAAATGATTGATTGTTTAACCATTTGAAACCTTCCATGTGGGTATAGGATGATTCAATCTCTAAACTTAATGAGATTATCTTAAAAGTTGAATATAGATCTTAGATTCTCAAGTTCTTAATTGATTATTTTATCTTATAATCAGTAGAATAACCCTTTCACTAAGTTCGTAGTTCTTGGATCTTTCAGGTTATAGGATTTTTTATCTTTAATTTGGGTAGTAGCATGTGAACCCTAGATCCTAGTGGGGATACTACCTTGGATTTAGGATTTGAAGTCAAAATTAAGGTTTAAGTTCTAAATCCTTAAATCTTAATTCACTTAATCAAGATTTAGGTAAGAGAGTAAAATATTAATAAACTAAGTCATTAATTTAATCACTTAAACTATATAGTTGTCACATGATTTTGGATTAGAAGTTGTTAAGTTCTAATATTAAATTTAAGGACGTAAATCTGAGATTCTACTCAATAGTTGGATATTAGAGATCCTAAACTTGTACCTTCTCAGAGTAGCTAGATTTGGTAATTAGATAACACCAGATATCACATAAATCTAGATTGAGTCTCTTGCTTATCTTAACTAGATTGCTTGGCATCCCTTAGTTATTGAGCATTATTCCTTGAGCATAATAGGAGAACTTAGGATATGGATAATACATCCTAAGTTAGTATTTGAATTGCATATCATTCAGTTTTACCTTGATTGCAGTTGGTAGAATATGTCCTAGCTTAGTCTGCCTCTTCAGTAGTAGTATTGTATAGATTGGACTCAGACCTAGCATACTTGGATGGCTGGGCTGGGAATTGATTGATTGATATTGGAGGCCCTGTATGGCCTATTGGCTGGTATGGCAGTACTATGTCTTAGGCCTATTGCTACTTTAGCTGGATTGTTTAGTATTGTTTTCTGTTTTGCTTTTCACATGCTTCAGTGGCCTTATTTTCAGTACTTGCTCACTTTGCCACATGTCTCAGTGGCCTTACTTTACATATATTGCTTTACTTTTGCCATATGTCTCAGTGGCCTTTCATTTTCCTTTTCTTAATTAGCATGTTGTATGTATACTCATATGGTTTACTTATATATATTGGCATGTTTAGGATGCTAAAATTGCATGTTTCCAGTACTTGTGTTTCTTTTATATACTCAGCATGTGTTAATATGATCATAAAGCATGTTAGGTACAGAATTGTATTGTAGTTGTTGTTTCTTTTAGCTTTGAGCCTCACCTTACTTATTTCACATTGTATGTTCTTCGTACTAGTTGCTGGCTATAAATGGATAGTTTATAGTTACTATTTCTCCATAGCTTGTTGCACCTATTACTGCTTGCATATTTAGCTAATTTAAATATGATATCTTCAAAATATTCAGTTCATTAAAATAGCCTAAAATATACTTAGATAATTGTCTAACTGTAACTTTTTTTTTATTGGCTGGGGCCCTGGCATTTGTGATACCGACAAATGTCAGATTCAGACGTATTTGTGGGTAGTGTCGCATAATAGGAGCAGGTTCAAGAGGAGGATCGTGCTGCTGCTGTTTAGTTAGATATTGCATTTTATTTCAGTGAGATCGAGAGCCATTTTCATTCTCTTTAATATTCAGTTTGTAGTAATTAATTCTGGATGTGTTTCATTTCTGTATTTCGATGAGTTACTATATTATTTTCCCTCTTTCTACTATGTATGCTTATGGATGTTACTACTCACCTATTGCTTCCGCCACTTTGATATTTACATATATATATATATTGATGAATGTTATGGTACTTGGTGACAAATCATTGGCTTAAGGTAGGTTGGGTTTACCTAACTTTACTTAAGTTGGGGGTTTGCCACAGTTGGAGCACCGTACTCTCTTGTTGTCAGTACGGGGGCCCCATAACATCTAATTTAACACTGGGTCGTTACACTCTCAGGGGTTTTTGGAAGGCTATTTATGTAACAATCCAAGTTATTACCTAAGTCAATTATGAATAATCTAAGTCTTAATCTTGATTTTAACTTATAATTAAGTCATATGAGTCATCCACCAAGACCTAGTCCAAATTAGGAGTCAAATAAATCAAATCCTGATTTTTGGGAAATCCAGAAACCTTAGAAATTGACCTATTTATTTTGATCTCAAATCAAAAATCGGACTTCGCCATTACGCTCATTGCCCTCAAATTAGCTATGAGTGATGTTTTGGTGTCAATCGGAAGTCGTCAAAAATTCATTGAATATTTTAATAATATTTAAATACCCCAAAAATTTGGAATAAAATACGCTTCGAATCAAAAATTTGACGTCACCGTTGTGTTCCTCACCCCTCAATTAGCTAGGGGTGAATATTTGGAATTTTTTTGAAGTCATTTTATTAATTATGATTAATTAATTAAAATAAGAAATTTAAATTAATTAAATAATTATTTATTTTTAAGGCTTAACAAGTCGTATCTTTATCGGATCCGAATTCGGATCCGATATCCGGATCCGCTTCTCCTGATCCGTCGGATCGAATCAGATCGGACGATCACGGGGGCTCCGCCCTCGTCTTCTCCGCCTGCCCTCCACGCGGTGTACAGCCCTTGCTCGCACCTAATACAGCACCTACCATGCCTCACCAGCTCCATCCGATGGTCCATAAGGACCCACCTGATGCTCTAAGCCTCCTCATTTGAACAATCGAGATCCCTAGGTGGCATCCGAACCCTCGAACCCAGTTCTTCCTCGGCAACTATCGAAGCTAAGGTACCTCAATCTCCCGATCCTATCATTCGATTGTTCCGTTTCTTGCCCATAACATGATTGCATGCTATAAATTAGAGATAAGATGGATCGACCAAGTTGGATCAAACCCAATCGATCAGATTTAGTGCGAGATCCACAGTACTTACCGTTAGGGTATCGTCTCGCCGAACCATAACGACTAGGGTTTGCATTTTCTCGTCGTCCCGTGCTCCTCTGCTGCTGGTCCGGGTACCATTGAGTAGGTCTCATCATGGCCTACCGTCGGCCGTGCGGGCCTGTGTGCCCCTCCGTTGGAGTCGCCAGGAAATGGGAACCCTAGGTTCCCCCGGCTCGGGAAGGAGATGATCCGTCTCAGGTCGGGTTGGGTCAAACCTGACCCGCATCTAGCCCTACCACGAAAGGGGCATGGGGGCGCAGTGCCACGTGGCGTCCCCTTATGGGGTGACGCATTGCATGTGGTACCCAGTGGGTCACATTGTTCGATAGTGGGTCCTGCTGTTAGCTCGGCTAACACCAAGTTGGGCCCGCGGCAGGCCCGCAACCACTCTCGTGTTGCCACGTGGCTTGTGGGGGCCCACGTCTGTTGGGTCGGTCCAATCACGACCGATAGTTGGGATCCGTGGTTCTGCCCCTGCCAATGTGGCACTGCCGCGTATCAGTGGCGGGTCCCTCAGGTCAAATCCTGCAGAGAATGTATAATATATATATATATATATATATATTAAAATAGAAAACAATATAATTATAATTAAACTAATTTACTGTTAAGTGTAATTAGCAGTTAATTATTTATGTTTGTTAATTGTGATTAGTATTTAATTAGTGGTTAATTAGTATTAATAATTAAACATTAGATAAATAAATAAATTTTAATTAAATTAATAGATTTAATTCAATAGTACTAAAAAGTAATTAAATATTAATTAATTTAATTTAATTTATTAATGTAATTAAACTTTAGTTAATAATCATTATATTAATTTAATTAATTATAAAATATTAATTATATAATAGCAGTTAGTTTAATTAAGTTAATTCATATTATTTAAATAAGTTAATTAAAAATAGTAAAATTATTTAATACAAATTAAATAATGCAAAACTTTAGGATATCATAACTTTTAAAACAATAATCTAAACATAGCAAATATATATCTCATTTTAATCAAAAAAATAAAATGAATCAAATGTTTCAAAATTTTAATTCGAGAAATATTTAATCTAGTGACATTTTATGACATACACAAATACTTATAATTTTTTACTTAGTTATCCAAATATAGTCAATATGGGTCTTAAAATGATCAGGAGAATAGCATCATCATTGTGATAGTATTAGTTTTCCTATTTGGTGAGTAGTTTGCAAAGTCACATTTAGGACTCCCTCCAAAATGACCAAAATGCCCTTGAATTTTAATTGATCATAACTTAGTCAATTGAACTCTAAATCAAGAAATTCAAAGTGCTAACTACCTTAGAATTTTAGTGCCAATAATAAACTGAAATAATATATATGTTTAAACCCTAGAAACCTTAAGTTGACCAAAATATTTCTAACTTTAGTTAGGTCATAACTTGACCAATTGAAGTTCAAATTGGGTCTACTCTTAGTTAAAGTTCTCAGTGTATTATAAGGAAGCTATAGACATTGAGTTTGCTAAATTTTAATCTCAAATGAAAAAGTTCTATTTTTGACCTTCTTGCCATAGGAAAATTACCAAATTGCCCCTGAAGCTTAGAATATCCATAACTTAGTTATTTAACCTCAAAATTTAGTGTTCTTGGATTCTATGGAATCCTTGAATAGCAACCAATAATATACTATATAAAAATTTAGTTTTTTATTAGGTGTAATTGCTAAATTTCCCCTTAGATTAAAATTATCAGTTTGGATCTATATGACTCGTTTCTTACCCAAATGGAGCGTATTTACTATCTATCTTCATGATAGACAATAAGGAATCAATTGGCAGTAAGAAATTTTAATTTGGAGTCCTAATTTTAAGAGAAACTTTTTGGACCCTTAAGTAGTGGTAAAATGATCGTTTTGCTCAAATTTTATCTTAAGTGTCCTTAACTTTTAAAATATTATTTTAATCACTAAAATCAATAATAGAACTATATTAAATCTTTTAAGTGAGTAAAATCAACTAATCAATCAAAATTGTTAAATTTTATAATTTCTCTAAGTCTTATTCCTTAGGAGTTAATACTTCATATTATGACTATCCTTAAGACTAGGATTATATCATAAGTTAGATTTCATTCATTAAATAATAGGGTTATTCAATGAATAAAATATTAGATTTATTAGTTTCTAGATTTTATAACTTAATTTTGATTATTCTGTCTTCTAACTCTAAGATAAGAATAGGATAATCATCATATTAAGTTTGACTTTGCTTAATAGAATCTGCCTTAATTATTATATCACATTTAGATGGAAACCAAAATCTTAAGTTCTACCTTAGGATTAAGTGATTGAACCCAAGTTCGTGGTGTTAATATATAATCTCTAGCTTAGTAAGATCTTGATCAAATCTTAGGAAAACATCTAAATTCATTAATTAGGACATCGTGATTTATTACTTAATCCATAATCATACCCGATTGAATTAGATTATAACATAATCAGTTTCAATTCTTTTTAACTTATGAAATTATGAAGATTGCTCATTTCCAGTTCTAATAGTTTTGACAAGTATAAAGAATAATAATTTATAAGTCAATTCATTGACTATTTCCAATTTTAGAAATTATAAGTGAGAAAATTAAATGAAGTAATTTACTAACCTATGGTTCTTACATCCAAATCAAACACTTATGAAATTAATACGAGTTGCAAGAATTAATTAGCAATTTATAAGGGCAGCAGCATTTGGCTTATTGCACATAGCATTTAATCCAGCATTTTATTTTATAACTCAACCTGCAAAGAACAATAACAATAAATTAGCATTTAAACACAAAAGAAACAATAATTATTTAAACTGAAATTTATCACAGCATTGGTTTCTTACAATATATTTAATGAAAGAAGTTAATTTAATACAAATAATGTAAAGGACAGCATTAGATCCCACATGATCCATTGATTCTTTCATTTATATAATTAATCACCTATGGTTTTAATAAGAGAAGTGACAGCATTTGGTTGCATTAAATGAACTAATAGCATTTGATCATATTAAATGAACTAACAACATTTGATCATGTTAAATGAACTAATAGCATTTGATCATATTAAATGAACTAATAGCATTTGATCACATTAAATGAACTAATAGCATTTGATCACATTAAATGAACTAATAGCATTTGATCATATTAAATGAACTAATAGTATTTGATCATGTTAAATGAACTAATAGCATTTGATCATATTAAATGAACTAATAGCATTTGATCATATTAAATGAACTAATAGCATTTGATCATGTTAAATGAACTAATAGCATTTGATTCACCTTGAAATACATGGAAGCAATTTGGATCTCCCAAAATACATGGCAGCATTTGATTTCATTTGAGATATGGCAAAATATGATTCTTATAATATAAATGGCAGCAATTTGATTCATAATTTACATGGGAGCAATTTGAATCTTATACATTTGATGGCATAATGGGATCTTACTCATAATAGATAGCAGCATGCATTCTCTTATGAAATTGATGGCAACATATGATTTTATAAAGAATGAGAGCATTGATACTCATATAATCCATTGGCAGCTTTTGTATCTTACAAATAGATGGCAGCAATTATTCTCATAAATTAGATGGCATCATTGAATCTTATAGGACACATAACAGCATTTGGATCTCATAATTATATAGCAACATGTGATTTTAATAAAAGAAAATGATAGCATTCATTCTCTTAAAAAGAAAATGATAGTATTTGATCTACCTTAATTGAATAATAGCACTTGATTAACCTTAACTAAATGACACCATTGATTATCTAAATTCAACTAACAACATATAATTTATTTTACAAGATATAACAGCATTTAATCTTAAAGAATAAATGGCAGCATTTGACTCTTAATATAATTGACAGCATTTAAATATTACAATATTGATACATCATTTCGCATTTAAAATAAATGACAACAGTATTCTACTCTACACATAAAGTATAGTAGTATTCATTTTCAGCATTTAATTTTAATATATAAGACTGAAGCATAGCATTTGTATCCAGCATTTGATCAATACTCATTATAAGAACTATGCAAAGAAGAATATAATTCCATCAGTTTCCCTGTTATGTAAGATTTAATTTAATTCATGATATGAGGAAAATCAAGTGTCAAAGAAGAGTCATTATTCAATACTTGGCATACATCTTCCTTATCATTATACAAATTTATACGATATAGAAAACCAAACACAACAGATGTCTTAAGGTTTATACATTATCCTATCCATTTCAATCTAGTGCGGAACCTAGCTTAAATGAAAAGAACTGAACTTTTACATTTAGAAATTCTTAAGGAAGAAGATACAATATGCTTTAAAGAGAAATTAGTATAAACTATAAGGTAATACTGGAATTAACATCTACCCGGTTAAATCTTTAAATGAAGAAATAGAGTTCATCTTTTATTAATTTTTTTAAATGATTATGCCGACTACAATATCAATCATCAAAGGAATTTTGAATTTCATGTTTACATTAATCTTTTCAATAGCCAGATTTAATATTTCAGCTAGTGTTATGGTTTGATGATATCTAAAGTTCCTTTTCTTCACAACTTGCAAAAATTTTCATTTGGAATGAAACATTCTAGAAAATAAAGAAATAATTTAAAAATTGGGAAATTATGTAGCAAATTTATTTTCATTTTTCTTTTGCAGTAATTCTTTGTCTATATTGGTATTTATAACTGAAATTATCTTTACTAGTTTCTCTAGCAATAGTGAGATCTTTGGCTATAACTTTCTTACAAAATTTGGCAATTCAAACAAAACCCATACTTTAATATTTACAAAATTACTACATCATCCCATCTTGAATGGAATCGGATTCACTTGCAATGATTAAGATTAAAGTTTGGTGATTATTTTGAATGCATTAGATATGTATCTAAGAAAGATTCAGGTGGCATATATTCAATTAACCAAGCATAGAAAATTCTAATATATATACCTAACTCTCAAACTTTCATTTTCTCCATTTGAAACTTGCCGATATATATATCACCTTACTGCCAAAAATGTTTGCTTTATAAAAGTTAACATTTTTGACTCAATTATTGTTGGAAGAAGCAAAGGAAATGTTGAGAAATTTGATTTTTGACCCAACGATGTCTCCTATATTGTTATTCCAAGTAACATAAGTAACATAACTATACAGTATTGTATTGTACATGGATTAATGAGCTTCTGTGTTTAGGAAATCATTGTAAGTAAAATGATGAAGAATATAAAGTAATCATCTAAGAAAAGTAACATTTGGAATATTGTAGTAAAGCAGTTAAAAGCAACCCAAAACTTACGTACAGTTCAACAACTCTTATTAAACATACTTACATGTTCTCATTTATAAGGAATTACATAGGACCCATAAAATAACTTTATTAATGTTAACAAAAATCATATAACCAAATTCTCACATATAGGTTCTCATGATTTCTATTATCAATTTAATGAGTCGTGATTTGTGACCCATAATTCATCTAATATTTGACGGCCTTAAACGGGGCCAACTGAAATCTGAGCCTTTACATTCAGAACTTGTAAAGAAGAAGGCATAATTGAATTAGGTATACTCATTCCTATTATTTCTGATTATTCATATGCTTTAAGAAGAAATATCAAAGATTAAAAAGAGGAGAATTTATAATATTACATAAGCATTAATTTTAAGAAATTGCTTAAGAATCTCAACTCTAAACAGAAATATATCTATTAAAATTAAATGAGTTCATTCGAACTCCTCAGGATAATCCATAATCAATATGTTAAACAAACAGAATAATCAAACGGATTTTAGAAAGGAAGTATGATATGAAGTACCTTAGCTCAGACGCAGATCATCTAGGATTTGCCAAAAAGAATAAGCTGCTTTATGAAAGATTAGCATCTAGTAAATAGATGGACATATCGAATATACGACCAAAGGAAGAAGAGGCATAGAAGTACCTCGTAGAGCGTCTCCTTTGATATCACCGACTAAAACTTAGGCTCGCAGAGCACTGCACTTCTGTCAGCAAGCTCATGTGGGTTGAGACGCAGACCTCTCGGCCTTGTCGAGAGAGGAAGAGACCGACCTCTCGGCCTCCTGCCGAGAGAGGGAGAGGCCGACCTCTCGGCCTCCTGCCGAGAGAGAGAGAGAGAGCAACGTCGGGTGAAAAGGATTTAATCGTAGGGAAAGGAGAAGGAAATAATGGCCGCGGCTTAAAGAATGATTAGGTTAGAAGAGATAAGGAAGTCTATACCTTAATTAAGCCATTGGATCTAGAATGAATGATTGAAATTTCTGAGCCAAGATCTGAAGCCATTTGAATTCCAAAAATTATGAACTTGGTATCAAAACGCTCGTCTCGATGAGATGAACGCAATCGTTTAAAAATTATTAAATTTGTACATGTATTTTATTTTTTATTAATTTTTGAGTAGAAAACTTTGAAAATTAATTATGATAAATCGGAAACTCGAAAATTAACGAAACTTGAAACATAGCATTCTCATATGATGCTTAACTTAGATATACAAAAATTTTCAAATTCAAATTTATATTTTTCATATTATTAGCCTTTGAAGTTTAATCTTTATGAATTTATTCAGGACAATCCGGGATCCCAAACATGCTCAAATTTTTGCAGTAGGATTCCTTTAATAAGTATTATAAGGAGATATTTTTATTTAATTTTTTTTTTACTTAAATTAGAATCTTGACATGGACAAAATTTTCTGAGCGATCGAAATACAACAAAATATCTGAGAAATTCAACGACTTCCAAAAATTCTCGGAAGAACACTCCTAGCTAATTTGGAGTTACTGAGTCTAATGGCAGACTCCGTTTTTGATTCTGAGGTCTAAATAATCTAGGCATTCTCAGAATTATTAGAAAACTAGGAAATGCTGAAAATTGACAAACGATCTCCAATTCGCACGAAATTTGAAGTGGAGACTCTTAATACTATTATAAGAGTAATAGAAAAAGATTAGAGTCAATTAGATTACTAATTGACAGGTAATAACATCTGGGTTGTTACGCCTATACATGAATTGGTTAAGTAAATATGGTGCCTCCATAAATTGCCAAAAGAAGAAAATCACTTTGGGTAGTAGAAGTTAGTCAAAAATGTTCGTTGGAAAATTTAACACTCAAGCATCGTTGATCAATGCTATGAAAGCAAAAAAGCTAGTCAGAAAGGGATGAGATGTGTATCTCGTAACAATATTGGGAGAAAAGAAAGAAGTCATGCATATTTTTGAGAACTGAATAGTTTGCAAATTTCCCTATGTCTTTCCTGAAGACCTACCTGGCCTTCCTCCCATTAGAGAAGTAGAATTTGCTATAGAATTAATTCTAAGAACCCAACTATTATCAAAAGTTCCGTATCGTATGGCGCTTAAGGAACTGCAATAATTGAACAAGCAACTTTAAGAGCTGCTAGAGAAAGGTCTTATTCAGTCGAGTTCTTCTCCTTGGGGAGCACCAGTTTTATTCATGAAAAAGAAAGAAGGGTCAATGCGTATGTGCATTGATTATCAAGAATTGAATAAAGTAACTATCAAGAATAAATATCCATTATCGTAAATCGATGATCTATTTGATCAGTTTTCTGGAGCTAAGGTATTTTTCAAGATCGATCTGCGATCTGGTTATCATCAGCTAAGAGTTAAAGATGCAGATATAGAAAAGATAGCTTTCAAAATAGGTTATGGACATTATGAGTGCCTAGTATTGTTATTTGGCTTAACTAATGCACCATCTAATTTTATGGACTTAATGCAACGAGTACTAAAAGCATATTTAGATAAATTCATTATCGTCTTCATTGATAATATCATGAGTTCTTTAAAGAGTAGTGCTGATCATGAGAAGCACTTGAGATTAGTTATGTAAGAACTCCAAAACTATGAGCTTTATGCAAAATATTCCAAGTGCGAATTTTAGCTTGACTCAGTCGCTTCTATGGGCCACATCATAGATGCGCAAGGAATTAAAGTAGAACAAAATAAGGTTAGCGTCATTCAGGATTGGTCACAGCCAAAGTTTGTGACTGATATCAGAAGCTTTTTGAATTTGGCAGGGTATTATAGAAAATTTGTCAAAGGATTTTCTCAGATAGCATCTCCCCTCACAAAGTTGACTCAGAAGGCAGTGTCATTCGTCTAGAGATCAGAATGGGAGAATGCATTCCAGTCGTTGAAGAACGCTCTTTCTTCTGCCCCAATTCTTGCTTTACCTAAAAAATGTTTGAACTACCAAGTCTATACTGATGCATCTGGGATAGACTTGGGTTGTGTGTTGATGTAGGAAAAAAAGTTATGCTTATGCATCCCAACAGTTAAAACCAAATGAGAAGAATTATCCTATTCATTATCTCGAATTAGCTGCCATAGTCTTTACTTTAAAGATTTGGCATCATTATCTGTATGGCATCTAATGTTCCATATTTACAGATCATTAGAGCTTAAAGTATGTTTTCACTCAATACGAACTCAACTATTGTCAGCAAAGATGGATTGAGTTAATAAGCAACTTTAATTTATCAATCCAGTATCATCCGGGGAAAGCGAATGTTGTAGCCGATGTACTCAGTCATCATGCTACGCTTTCCTCCTTAATAGCTTCAAGTCCTTTAGAGGAAGAATTTAGAATGCTCGATATCAAGCCAGTTTGTGGTGCTATGCTAAGCGAACTTATATCTATGAGTACCGTTGAGCCAACATTTTACCGTGATGTCTCCATCTCTCAAACCAAGGATGAAGAATACCTAAAATTTAAAATGGAGATCAAAAGTGGTCATCATTTTGATATGCAGCTGTGAGGTAATGTAATCTATCAAGGGGATCGTCTATGGTTTCCCAAATCCATGCATCAAGAGATTTTAGTCGAATGCCTCAATTCTAATTACCAAGTACATCCTAGTAGTACTAAGATGTATCAAGACCTAAAGGAGCCATTCTGGTGGTCTGAATGAAGAAAAACATGATAGAGTTCGTAGCAAAATACCATGCTTGCAATTTGGTCAAAGTCGTACATTAGAAGCCTAGAGAACTTCTCCATCCTCTGATAATTCCTGAATGGAAGTGGTTTAATATCTATATGGACTTCTAATGGGTTTACCTAGGTCAAGATCTAGCACTGATTCAATTTGGGTCATAGTCGATCGACTGACCAAATTGGTACATTTCATTCCAATGCGTCAAACTGATTCTGTAGAGAAATTGGCGAAGCTGTATATCAAGGAAATTATCAGGCTTCATGAGATTCCGAGGTCTATTGTATCTGATCATGATAGTTGATTCACTTCTAAATTCTGGCAAACTGTGCATCAAGACTTGGGGACTACTTTAGCCATGAGCACCACTTTTCACCATCAAATAGATGGTCAAATTGAATGAGTTAATCAAATTCTTAAAGATCTTCTTCGCCCATATATTCTGGATTTTGGAGGTTTCTGGGAAGATCATATTCCCTTAGTTGAATTTGCTTATAATAACAGTTTCTAATAAAGTATCGGCATGGCTCTGTATGAAGCCTGTACGGCAGAAAATGCAGTACGCCCTTAGCATGGTCTGAAACAGACAAAACAAATAAGAAAGTGCAATTGATCCAGCAGAGAATTAAAGTAGCGCAACATCGCCAAAGTAAATATCACAATGCCCATCATCGTTCTCTGGAATTTAATGTTGGAGATTTTGCATATCTTTAAGTAAGTTCGATGAAAGGAGTATTTCATTTTGGTGTAGCTGGGAAGCTAAGTCCTCACTACATAGGGCCATTTGAAGTAACATAGAAAATTAATTCTGCATCATAGATATTAAAACTCCCTGAAGATTTATCTGTAGTTCATAATGTGCTCCACATCTCCTCTCTGCGAAGATGTCTTTATAATCCTTCTCACCTAATCCAACTTCCAATGGTATCTCTTCGGCCCAATCTTTCTTATATGGAAGAGCTTATCAGAATTTTAGCTCGTGATCAAAGGCAGGTGAGGAATCATTCTATCCCTATGATAAATATTCAATGGAGTAATCATCTTATTGAAGAATCCACTTGGGAAAGAGAGGCCGATATGCAACAAAAATATTCAAGTCTCTTTGAAAATCCAGGTACCATTAAAATTCAAAATTTTAATTCCTAAATTTTTCATGCTTTCATTTCCCTTCTTAGTAATGATGTTAAGGATGACATCATTCTTAAGTGGGGGAGTCTGTAACAATCCAAGGCTATATTACCCACCTTAAGTTTAGCTTAATTATATCTTAATTATCATTCCATTAAGTTCATCTAGCTGTTAGAATCAAACCCTAAAAATTTGGAGCAATTCAGAGCTCAATCAATATTTTGAATTATTTTAATATTTAATAAATTATAAAATTGAAGTATTTAATTTTATCTCAAAATTAAAATCTGACTTCACCATTGCGATCGTCACCCCAAGTTAGCTATAGGTGATGTTTTGGACACGTTTGGAAGTCATCGGATTTTTACGAATATTTTAATATAATTAAATACTTCGAAAATTAGCATAATTAAATAATTATCATAATTAAAATCCGACTTCATCGTTGAATTCCTCACCCACAAATTAACTAGGGTGAATTTTTGGGATTTTTTGGAGTACGTTTATTAAATCTAAATTTTTAATAAATTAAAATTTTGAAAATAATTAAATAAGTAATTATTTAAGAAAATCCATTTTCTTAAATTGCATTTCCTATCAACCCCTCCAAGTCTCTTTGAAAATCCAGGTACCATTAAAATTCAAAATTTTAATTCCTAAATTTTTCGTGCTTTTATTTCCCTTCTTAGTAATGATGTTAAAGATAACATCATTCTTAAGTGGGGGAGTCTGTAACAACCCAAGATTATCACCCACCTTAAGTTTAGCTTAATTATATCCTAATTATCATTCCATTAAGTTCATCTAGCTGTTAGAATCAAACCCTGAAAATTTGGAGCAATTCAGAGCTCAATCAATATTTTGGATTATTTTAATATTTAATTAATTATAAAATTGAAGTATTTAATTTTACCTCAAAATCAAAATTCGACTTCATCATTGTGATCGTCACCCCCAAATTAGTTATGGGTGATGTTTTGGACACGTTTGGAAGTCGTCGGATTTTTGTGAATATTTTAATGTAATTAAATACCTCGAAAATTAGCATAATTAAATAATTGTCATAATCGAAATCCGACTTCGTCGTTAAATTCCTCACCCACAAATTAACTATGGGTGATTTTTTGGGATTGTTTAGAGCGCATTTATTAAATCTAAATTTTTAATAAAGTAAAATTTTGAAAATAATTAAATAAGTAATTATTTAAGAAAATCCATTTTCTTAAATTGCATTTCCTATCAACCCCCCCCCCCCCCCATGCTCTTCATCCTCTCCCTCCATGTTGTGGTGGGAGAGGACTTGCCCCTCTTCCCTAGCCCATGCCCTACCTCCTCCTTCCCTTCTCCTTTAAGAAGGAGCTGAGCCCCCTCCTTCTTTTCCTTACTGCCAAACCGAAGCTTCTCCTCTTTCCCCCATTGTTGAGCTTTATGCTGAAGAAGAATCTCCCCTTCTTCCAAGGTCTTGAAGAAAAATAAAGTTTTATTCTTCCTCTTCTAAAGGCTAAGGTTCCCATTTGCTCTACTTCATTGGCTACTTCATTTCGCTCTCATGCTTATTTTGTGTCTTTAGAGATCCATAATTAAGTATGGAAGCCATTATAGTTCTTCAATGTGTTAAATTTCATGCTCTGTTTTCCTCTATTTTGCATACCCGAACCTTTAACTCCATTATTTGTAAAGTTAGAATAATCCATTCATGCCAATTTTAGTATCAATGAAAAGGTCTCGGAAAGACCTTTCCATCGGTATATGACATCACTTGTGAGATGCCCAAAATTGGAAGTATTTGGGTGTGAAATGAAGCTCGTCACAGTTTTCGCACAGGCGAAATTACCGTCGGGTGCTACATCGCGATGTAGCGGCCAAAGTTCAAATTTTGATCCACCGTAGCGCACCATAGCGCGCTACATGTGCCGTGGTGGCATAATAAATTGTGACGTATAATAATATATTTTGACAAAATAAAGGAAAACCGATGTAGCGCACCGCAGCGCTTTTGAGCGTTGCGCGCCATAGCAAGCTGTCGCGCCTAGCTTTTGGCCAGAAGGCGCTACGGCCCAGAATTGCCCGAAAGTGCCCAGAATTGTCTGGAATTGCCGAAACTTCACCTTTTTTGCATTTTAATATCACTATGACCCTAGTGGGGCCAAGTTATATCAAATTTGAACCTAGTTTAAATAAAATTTAACATTGTATAAAATTTTATGTAAAATCAATTTTGAAAGTTTGTCCTGTATAGCATGCACTAAAATCCCTTATGTGTCTTAAATATTTTGTGCCAAATACTAAATAATAGAATCCTTAATTGCTAGTATTGACCAAGTAAATTTTAATAATAAAATTGTATGAAACTTATATCTTTTAGATTTATAATCAAGTGCTAATTCCTTTGGTTTGATTTATGATTTAGTTAGCCTTAATTACTTTCTATTTTATGTCATTTTACTTTACTATGCTTTCATAATATTAGGGGGTATGTTAGAGAACTTTAACATTCATTTGGACATCTTGATGTGCTTATTTGACATTAAACTATACTTGAACATAAGAATCATAAGAACTTGATTAAGTAAATGATACTTAATCTAAATCTAAAATTTACCATCAATAATATACCAATAATACATTAATTTATCATTGATCTATAAATCAACTATTGGTAAGGCTAAGGGTTAAACCCTAACTTGTCTTGATTAAGATCTAAACCATAATCACCTTAATCAAGTAACTTTGATTGAAAGATAATTCAACTTGCATGATTCTAATAATGCATATGATTTGACATTGATCTTATTTCATTAAAATAGAAGTGCTAAGAAAATTAAAGAACTTGTGTGATTAAGTATATGAACTTAAACTTTAGATTTTTGATTTTCTCTTAAATAAGACTCTTAGCATAAATTTAATTATAAAATTAAATTGATTTATCACCAGATCAAATCTTAATAATACTCTTGATTACACCCCAAAATTGTAGTACATATATTGATTAGATGGTTTATACATTTGATTTGATAAAAACAAGCTTAATGAATAAAACTTATGAATATTAGAATAAATATTAGATATGTGAGGTCTTGATGATCTTACATTAGTTTTTTTATGATAATAATAATAGCCATAACAATTGTTATTATATTGCGGTAGAAATGACTTATTGTGACATCTTGAGGTAGGAACTTAGATGATCCTGCTTAACCCTAGAAGTTTTATCTTAGATCCTTGTGGTAAAATCACTCAAAGTACTTAGAATGAGATTTTATCCATTGTGGTAGTAACCTATATTGGGTGATCTTGTATAGGATTCACCTCTTATGGTCTTAATCTCATAGTCTTGGTAATCCTTGTTGATTAAATAACATTTATTGAACTCAAATTATTAGTTGAGTTTAGTTGTGTTTACCCATAGTGTTGGATCACTTCAGTAGTATTCAGGATTTAGTTGATTCATTTTAATATAGGACTATATTTGTGTTCTATCATGCGAGCTTAATCGGATATAATCCCATGTAGAATAAAATTATCTAGCTATAAGAGTGTTATAATTAGTGACTTAAATCCTTAGTTTGAGATATAAATTGCAACCAGGCTCTGCCTCCTAACGTCGTGCGCGTCGATAAGTGCAGTTTAAAACAAACTAAGTATCTCAAGCCACTCTTCTTTGAACACTAGTAGTATGTTATGATTAGGTAGATGAAATCCTTAGTTTGAGATATAAACTGCGATCGGGTTTTGCCTCCTATCGTCGTGCGCATCGATAAGTGTAGTTTAAAATAAAATAAGTATCTCAAATCACCCTTCTTAGAACACTCAGTATGCTTGTAGTTAGGGGATTTAACAGCTCATTTTGAGATATAAACTACGATCGAGTTCTGCCTTCTATCATCGTGTACATCGATAAGTGCAGTTTAAAACAAACTAAGTGTTAAATTCACCATTTTTGGAAACATACAACCATGTGTATACATGTGATGACCCCCACCTTAGTTCCATACCCAACCTTGACCATGAATCCTTGATAGATCTTGATTAAGGTGTGGAGACTAGGGTGGCATCATCATTTTATGCCGAGGATTGAAGTCGAGAGTTTAGAATAAGAATATAAAGATCACAGATATTTGCTCAAATAATTAGAGAACATGAAATAAGAAATTTTTATTCTAAAAAGAGTATTATTACAAGCGCATGTTTCTCTTTTATTTATAAATACAATAAGAGAATAAAAAGTGTAGTGATAGATTGATTAGGCTATCTCCAGATCATCAGCAATGACCTGACCTGGCATTTACAACGAAAATGCATGGATAGAACACCCGTGAAATATAAACTCTAGTACTTTGAATATCATTAATTACATTATATATATATATATATAAGCAAAAGCATGAAATTTAAGTGCAGGGAAAATTGTAGGGAAGCATAATAATAAAAGTTTAAAATGCAGACTTTTCCTATTTGAGAATTATCACGACTTTTCATGCAAATCAGAATTTCAGCGATAATTTTGAAATAACAATAAAAGTAACCTGTCACAAGTAAGTCATACTTATCAAAAATTGATATCTCTATCTCGAAAGTGAATAATATATATATAACATTTTTATTCGAACAGGCAATTTCTCAAATCTTGAGGAAATCAAGCACGTATGCTATGATTATCATAATTTGTGTTCAAATATTATTATTTAAGTATTATTCCACTTATGCTAGCCCCCTCGTAGGCATAGTCATAGTCTCTTTATATATTCACATAATAGTGTGATAGTGAATTAGCCCCGTTCTGATTACATTTTGTACAAATTATAAATACTTCTCATGGAACCTCATTTAATTCAATCAATCAAGATCCATTATCTATATTTGAAAGTATCTCATATAGTGACAGTAAACTTTAATCATAGCAAAATAAGAAACTAGTTTAGTAAATTTTGCAGAGCAAAAGTGTATAATCAAATAAATATATATAAATATAGCTCATGATATCTGAGATACCTACTTTCTTTAACTAAGTTGACTTCTTTTGAATCTCTAAAATTTATTTATTAGAAAATTATTGATGTTAAAAAAATAAAGATATTTGTATTATCCTATTTCTAATTCTCTCCGTCTCTCGTCTTTCTCTTAGTATTTCAATGTTAGTGTAATTAAGATGATGATAATGATGGTGATGGAGATAGTAATGAAAGTAGTGATGATCTTAGCTGTGACAGTAGTGACAACAATAATAATAGTAATAATAATAATAATAATCAATGTTACTATTATTATTATTATTATTTATATTTATAAGTAAAGAAATGAATGTCGTTATGGAAGAGCAAAAGTATAAATGATAATAATGATAATAATAATATTTTATTATTATTATTAGCATCATCTTTTATAGGAGAATCTATACGTAAAAACTATTAATTTTTATTATTTTATGTGAGAGAGTATAATAAATTGAAGAAAATAAAATTATTATTTCGGGTGATAATTTTATGCACATGAATTTATTTTAAAGAAAGAGAATATTATGATAATATTAATAGGATAATAATAATAATATAAATATTATTATTATTGCTATATGAAGATGATAATAAGTATAACTTATCATCATATGTATTATAATATATATATATATATATTTTTATAATAATAATAATAATATAATTATTATTTTTATTATTATTGCTATATGAAGATAATAATAAGTATAACTTATCATCATATGTATAATAATATATATATATATATTATAATAATAGTAATAATATAATTATTATTTTTATTATTATTGAGAGAATAATAATAGAGAGAATATTATAATATTAATGAGAGATATTAAGTAATAAATGTTATGATAATAATGATAATAATAACATATTTAATTATTATTATTATTATTATTATAACATAATTATAATATGACATATTATCATATTATAACACACACATATATATATATATATATATATAAGAACAAGAATTAAAATTGCCTAAAAATAAATACATAAATTAAATTGTAAAAAGGAAAGTTAGTGATTAACAGCATAAAATAAATGTAAAAATCAGTGATTAATTAATTAGCTTAGGAGTCAAATTAAATTTTTAGTTATTTTAACGGCTCATTCAAAAATTTTATATTTCAATTAGACCATTTTTCTGACTCACATTTCTTTTCTTGAGATTTTGTGGGTCTTCTCCCCGTTCAAAGGGAGCTTGCCAAGGGTGGCAAATACTTGCCGATGAGGTAGTATATGACTCATGGGAATTTCGGTAGCGTGCCGGCGTAGCATCGGCACGGCAAAGTGGCGGGGCGAGGGGTGGTCGTTGGCTAGTGAAGAAGAATAAGAAGAAGCGAGTTGAGGGGAGGCTTTGGGGTTGCCGAGAGGGGAGGGAGAGGATGGTTGGAGGTTGCCAGCAAGGTATGAAAGTGGAGGAGTGAGGTCGATGGCCAGCTGGAGGTAGAGGAGGAGGAGGATGCTTGGGGAAGCTTGTGAGGGAGAAAGGAGGGGATGGGGTGGGATTTTATTAGGGTAGGAGGGGGCAGCCCGCCCAACCTCCGGTCAGCCCGGGCAAGCCGAGCATGGGACAGCATAGCTGCCCCTAAGGGAAGGTAGGAGGGGTCGGCTCTCCATAGTTGGGTGAGCAACATGCCTTAGGGATAGGAAGTGGGGGCAGCGAAACGAAGGAGGAGAATCTTTTTATTATTATTTATTTATATATATATATATATTAAACTAATATATATAATACATTTAATCTAATCTGCCACACATTTATAATATTATTGCATTTCATAGATTAAATATGTTATAATACATCTCTTCTTATAAAAGTTATTATATATAATTAAGAATTCATATACATACATCTAATTTATAACACATTATATTTATATAACTTCAATAATACATAATTGTTAGTTTAAATTTTGATTTTAATTTAATAATATTTATTTATTTATTTATTTTTCATCGTTTGATTTTCAAATTTGATGAAACTTAACTCGGATGTTTATCTTGACGAGATGAACATCCTCGAACAAAATTTTCTAGATTCGGAGCTATATTTTATTCTTAATTAATTGTTGAAAGTAAAAATTTCAAAAATTAATTAAAGACAATTTGGGGCTCAAAATTTGATGAAAAATTTTGTGTAGCCTTATTTTATTATTGGGAAACCAACAACATCAAAATTATTTAATTTGGGCTTATATTTAATTTTCCTTATTTAAAAATTCAATAATCAATATAGGAATATCCATCCATAGGATTACCTCCAAACTTGGGCATTATAATTACAAAAATATATTCTTTTTAATGATCTATTTTGTTTAGTCTAATTTTGTCCTGATTTGATCGATATTTTGGCTTTCAAAATTTTGGGTTGTTACAATACAACTGTTCCAATTAATAATTTTAAGTAAAATTTTAAGCAAAACTAATTATTGAATTTCGAATTAGGAGTCAGAATCCATTTGGATGGATTCGCAAATGGATTATGCGCAAAGGAGACACTTGATTCATTATCTGATTCAAATCATTTTCTGGATTTCTGAATTTAAAGTCATGTAGTGTAGAGACATGAGCACGAGCATAAACATGATGTATGAGTATCAGTGAGGATTTATAAGTTATGGACTATTGCATACATCAATATGGGAAACTCAGGATGTTCAGACATCATAGTAAATCATATTTCATAACAGGATGTATGTAGACATTGGACAGTACATCTTATAGTAGTTCAGTGATATATACAATGGCATGCAGTATGTGGCATAACCTCGGTGGCATACAGTACAATTTTACATGCTATTTATTCAGTTTCAGATCCATCACTATTTTTATTTACTTTTAATATTCAGTTTATAGTTCAGCTTTACTTTACTTTTGTGGCGCCCCACCCCTTAATCCACAAGAATTAAGTTAAGGGATGGCGTGTCACTCTAGCTAACCTTTCACTTATAATTGGATTAGAATGAAATCCACAATCCACCTAATAAGGGAAAGAGTAAGCATATAATCAAACATTCAGTCATTATTTAAGTAAACATGCAGAGTGCGGAATCAATTTTCAATATACATAACATCCAAGCATCACAACATGAGTATAAGGAAATGTATCTCAGAACATAAGTATAAAATCTAAATACGCAGTCATCAGTACATGTATTATTACATCATTTAAAAGTTCCAAATAATAGAAATAAAGAGACACTCATCCTCACTTAGAATAAAAGGCTAAACAGCGGCTTCTTCCACGGGCTCCTCCTCTGGGTATGGCTCCACTCCTAACTCTTGCTCATCTAACTGAAGAGGGTCTGCCATTGTCAGTTTCACAATATAGGGCCCCAGCCAAAAAGAAAAATCTGGTTAGATAATTGTCTAAGTACATTTTAAGGTGATAAGTTTTTTTTTATACGTGTTAAGTAATATCATCATTCTATAATATATATGCAACATATGTATAAAGGAGCAGCAAGTAATACAAGAGAAAAGGAAAAGTTATAAATCATCATTTATAACTTAAGCAAAAGAAGAGGCTAAGACATGCTTCACATGCGAGCTAAACAAGGCAAGTCATATAAATATACATAATCAAATAAGTGCAATAAGAAAAATGCTACATCCTAAACATGCTGGTGATCAAAAGAAACATGTCAATTAAAATAAAATAACTCAGCAGTGGTACATATAAATAGTAGCAAGATTCTAACATCCTAAATATATATAAAAGCAGTACAAAGAAATAGCTAACTGAATAAGAATACTGAAAGGCGACCAAACATCAACTGTATATAAACATACGTGTACAATCTGCCATATAGAACAGAGCTAATCTAGCTCACCAGAAAAGGCTGAAGAATCTTAGCACCAGTATGGCTAAGGCACCAACAGTATAATCGAATGATCCTAGCACCAGTACGGCTAGGGCACCAACGGTGTACCCCTAGTGTCAACAAAGAGACTAGACAAACAACACACAACAAAATAGAGGCCTTCCCCTAGTGTCAACAACGAGACTATGCAATCATAAGACAATACTGAGAGGCAGCTCAAACATATCTAATTATTATCTTCTTGTTAATCACTTTAATATTTTTATAAGGAAATTAAGGAGTCTCCATATTTTCCTAATATTTTATTCATGTATCAAAAATCTTATGTGATATGCTCAAGAAAATATGGCACAAAATTACAATGAATGCATAGCACAAAATATCAAATAGAAGCAAGGGACTCTACTAAACATAATAATATCATTTGTTTTCTACTTAACCATTCTAACTATTCTAAGTTACACAAATTCAGGATCACCATTTTCCTACTATCGAGTATAACTTAAAAATTCGTCCTTATAAGTTAAAAAGGATTAGAACTGATCAGGTTCTAATGTAGCTCAATCAGATAGACGACTACGAGTTAAATCAATAAATCATATGTCCTAGTTTTGTGAATTTATACGTTCTAACTAAGATCTGATCAAGATCTTCTAAACTTATAGATTATGGATTAAATACTACAAGATTTAGGTTTAATCACATAATCTAAAGAGGATAAGACCTAAGTTATAGGTTTTATTCTATAAGTGATCTACTAGTTAAGGCAATCCTATTGAGTAATCAAGCTAAATATGATGAATCTCCTATCTTAAATCTAAGATTAAAAGACAAAGTAATCAGAATAGGTTGTAAAATAAGAAAAAAGTCTAGAAACTAATAAAACCATGGTTTTACCCATTGAGTAACCTAATTTACTCAATGAATAAACTCTAACCTAAGATCTAGTCCTAATCTCAGGAAGGGTCCTTAAGGTGTAGTGTTTAAGATTTAGAAGGATCCTAGAATCTGATCTAAGGGTTGATTTTACTCACTTAAATTAAATGCCATTAAGATGATTATAATATTAGGTCCAGTGCTTTGGAATGTTAACTAAAGGTTATGGGTACTTAATTCAATCTTAGGGCAAAATAACAATTTTGCCCCTACTTTAAGGGTCAAATAGTCAACTTTTGACTTATGGGTCAGAATTGAATTCTCTTAGTTCCAACTGATTCCTTACTGTCTAATTTGAAGATAGACAGTAAGTATGCCTAAATTAGACGAGAAATTGTCAAGTTATGACCAAAACGGGGCCAGGAGTAATTTGGTCTTTTACCTAAATTTTTAGGGTTCATATTCTAAATATTATTTTAGTTTATCAATGACATCAAAATTTTAAACTAGTTAGCATCTTGAATTTTTAAATTTGGAGTTGATTTGACTAAGTTATGATTGTTTGAAGTCTAGGGGCATTTTGGTCATTTTTCACTGAGAATTCTAGAGTTGACATTTTGTCCTGATGTCCAAATAAGAAAACTAATACTACTACAGTGATGGGCCCGCTCTCCTGAGTATTTTAAGACCCATATTGATTATGTTCTGATAACTGGGTAAAAAGTTATGAGGTCCTAAAATGTTATCTCATTATGCATACCCTGAAATTAATTTTTATATTATGTTATTTGATTCATTACATTTTTCTGAGTATTTTAAGACCTATACTGGCTATATTTGGATCATCCTATAAAAAGTTATTAAAATTTTAAGATTTACTATTCAAAAATATAATTTGTATTAATTTACTATTCATTTATTCAAATTAAATGATTTTACTGTTCATTCATAAAGTTTATATATATAGTTTCTAAATTTATTAATCTTTAATTAATATATTGATTAATTAGGCTTAATTATTAATTAACAATAATTAATCTCTTAATTAATAATTTATTTATATTTATTATTATTGTACTATTAAAAAGTTATTAACACTAATTACTATTTAATTAACCTTAATCACTTGTTAATATCTAATTAAGAATAATTAATTATAGTTTACTATTTAATAATAATTAATTATTCTAATTACTGTTAAGATTTAATTAATATTAAAATAATCATAATTAATCTCTTAATTACTAATTACAGTTAATTAATTATATAAATTACTGTTCCAAAATCATTAACACTAATTCTAATTTAATTAACTACTAACTGCATTTAATTAATCACTAACAGTAATTAACTTAATTTAATTAATAGATAGTGGGCATCACTAGACACGTAGCACTGCCAAAGGCTGCCACGTGGCACTGTGGGCCCCACGGGTAAGCTGAGTCGGCTCGGGTGACTGGGCAGTGGGCCCCACCTGACACGTGGCCCTGTGGGCCCCACGAGGTAGCTGAAGCACCGCGCGGGCTTGGGATGTGGGCCCACGGGACATGTGGCGCGCCCAATGGCTGCCACGTGGCGCTGTGGGCCCCACGGTCGAAGCCGAAACGCCGCGGGGCTCGGGCGGTGGGCCCCACGGGACACGTGGCGCGCCGGATGGCTGCCACGTGGCGCAGTGGCCCCACGGCCGAAGCCGAAACGCCGCGGGCTCGGCTGGTGGGTCCCACCTGACACGTGGCAGGCCCTGAAGGCGCCACGTGGCTCGGTGGGCCCCACCTGGCTTACGCGGACCCGACCGCAACTAGGTCGGGCTCGGGTCTACCCGGACGTCACTCGCTTCGCGGGGCGTCCCGAGGGCGCCGGGCTAGAGCATGGCATTTGCCAGCCTTCCCGGCGCCGGACCACCTCGGCCCGCACGGCCGATGGTAGCCCACGACGAGGCCTACACGTCGGCGGGTGGACCTTCGCCGGAGGTGGCCGGAGGCGGCGGCTAGAGGCAACCCTAGCTTTTAGGGTTCGGCGGACGCGAACGGGATTCGGCCCTGGGCTTCACGCCTCGGTCTGAGTCAACCGGACCTGATCGAAGTCGATCAGGTCCGGTTGATCGTCGATCTACACCCTAACCTACAATTCTAATGCATTGCGACAGTGAAAGGTAAACGAAAGAGGGGGGATCGGAGGGTACCTAGTTCGATGGTCACGGAGTGTCGGGGGTCGGCTTCGGGTCGGGGATCGCTTCGGGCTCCGGTTTCGCTAACCCGGAGCCCATCGAGCCGCTGAGGCTTTATAGGGCGAGCCGGTGACCTCGCTGAGGCCGGGGGGGCCGGATTGGCCGCGGGAGGCGGCGGGGCGCCACGTGTCGCGCGGGACGGAGCCATCGAGGACGACGGCTCCGTAGCCGTTGGATCTGGGTATGATCCAACGGTCGCAAGGGCTCCGTCTGGATAGACGGCGCCGTTAGCTACAATTGACGGCGATGTTAAATACTTAACGGCGCCGTTAAGTATTTAATTAAATAATAATAATATTATTATTTTTATTTTTTATTTTTTAAATTTGAACATGTTTTTCCTAACTATTTGAGGGGTGAGGAACGCAATGGTGAGGTCGGATTCTCGATCCGACGAGTATTTTGATTCCTCAATTCGTAGGGTATTTTTATTATTAAAATATTTGTCGAAATTTCGACGACTTCCGATTGACAAGAAAACTTCACCCCAAGCTAATTTGGGATCAATGAACGCAATGGCGGTGTCCGTTTTCCAATTCGAGGTCAATTTAGATAGGTCAAATTTTAGGGTTTTTGGATTTTATAAAAATCAGGATTCGATCCATTTGACTCCTGATTTGAACTAGGTCCAAGAGATTGACTCCAATTGACCTAATTAGCACTTTTGATTAGTCTTAAGACTCAAATTAGTCCTAATTAAGTATGGTAACAACTTGGGTTGTTACAACTTTACTATAGTTTTGCACAATTTTATATAGTTTATACAATTTTATACTTTTAATTACCTGTATAGTATATCTACAGTTTTGTTTATATTATTTAAATATTAAATGAATAATTAGAATTATTTAGATTAGTTTCATTGTATTAGACTTATTATCTAAGACGTGGTACTTTTGGGATTCAATAATTTGCTAGATCCAGAACAGTTAGTGGAGCCAGGTCAGGTGGATACTCTGGAGATCCAAGAGGAGTTTGTGGAGCACTAGTGGACTCTTCTCTAACTTTACTATTGTGCTTAGTTTATTTCAGATTAGTAGTTATACTTTATTTCAGAATTATTTCAGTAAATAATTTGTAATAATTCTAAATATATTTTCTTTTCTTTTATGCGATGAATATTTCATTCAGCTTCTGCAATGAATATTTTTGGATGTTTGCTTTAGCTTCCACATTCTATTTATAACCTACTTATACTTAGTATTATGATTTGACCAGCATACTGAAAATGCTGATATTTAATACATATATTGGATTCTTCATATTATATTTTAAATCCAATGTATGTATTAGTCTAATACTTATGATACAGATGCTATCATTTTCTTAAGTATTAGCTCTTGACCCTCCTTTGAGGTTGAGTTAGCAGTCCTTCAGACGTGCTTTGTTTCAGCTATTCAAGAAGATGAGAAATTTCTCCCCGAATGGCGCACCACTTCGACGTCGAAATTGATTATGATTAACTCTTTTGCGCGCGGTGACGGGGCGTAGCACTACACAGTCATTGGATTAGTGCTGTCGGACGACCGGTTGGCTTTGGATCGGCTTCCATATACTTGGGACTCCGCAGTGGATCTCTCATGGTCCAAACAGTGGATCCAAGATTTAGCTGACTGTTGGACGATAAATTTGCAAATATGAGAATTGCTAAATCTAAATTAGTAATTTTGCCAAATTAAATTAAATCCAATTTAAGCTTAAATGGTCTCCAATTTTTCTTTAAAATTCACTCTTAACTATTTTAGGTGCGATGAATTCAAAAATGAACTCAAAATTTGATTTAGAGGTCAATTTAATTTAATTAATTTTTTAAATCAATAGATTGACTAAATAGCTAATTAATTTAATTGAGTTCCGTTAGATCTCGAATTTTTAGGGTTAGAATCTAATGGTATTTATAACTTAATGGGACATAAATTAAGACTTGATTTAGTCTAACTTAAGCATGGTAATAACTTTAGGTTGTTACAAATATTTCTTATGCTTATTTGGTTGTACAAAATTGACATCCCTTTATATTTAATTCATTACTAAAAAATATCATCAGTCACATATATTTGGTTAATTATTGGAAAATAACATCAGTAACATACACTTGGTTGGTTATTGAAAAATGACATCAGAAACATACGCTTGATTGGTTACTGAAAAATGACATCAGTAATATTATTTTGTTGATTATTGAAAAATGACACTAGTAATATACGTTTGGTTGATTGCTGGAACATGATATCAGTAACATACATTTGATTTATTGTGTGAGAATAATTCTTATGCAAGAATTGAGAATGATTATTATTTTATGCTATTAACCAAATTTTTTGTATTTTATTTATATTATTATTTCCACTAAACATTTTGTCTATTGATAAATATAATGTTTAATATTTATTAAGGTATTTAGAGTATTATCTAATTACCGAGAATTCTAATCACAGTATTGTTCTTATAATGCTAAGTCAAGTACTTCTAGAAGGACATGAAGGCGAACTCTAAGTGGCTACTAAGAGTTATTAAGTTACAGATAGAATTGATGCCATCACTCTTTTTTTATTATTTTTTTATATTTTTTGATAAATTAGTACAACAAGCTTTGAACATTGTAGAAAGTACAATTGATTGATATAGTTTTGTAATGTTAAAATATGATGAATGAAAATATTTTCTTAATTTTTACTTTTGCACTATTCATTCTACTTTAAATTGCTCAATAGGGTTATACGGTTAATGAGTATCTAATGTTCGATTATTTCTCACAAACTAGCATCAGATCACAACAGATCCTAATTTAGATAACTTACTTAGTTATTTACTCAAAAAATATATAAACTCAGGGTTTATCCAGCATCTTTGATGCCTATACTTAGCCTACTTTAGCTTTAAATCTCAAATTGATCGGCTCTTCTAAAGTGTTACTTAAACTTGTACTAGTTAGTACTATATTTGACATGAGAAAATTTAATAAATTTGATTATAATATAATAATATTACTTTATTATTTGATAATTTTTCAAAAAATTTAAGATTTTTTTTTTTTGGAATAAAGTAATATGAGAACTTAATGTATCAAATAATATTGATGGATAAAATTATCCTCATAAAAAAATTTTTTTCTTTCTTTATTTTTATTTTTATTTGTTAAGGATTTTTGTCTCGAAATCGTGAACGTTCTGAGCGAAGGAAGAGGCAATCTAACGTGAACAAGCAATCGCTGATAGAGGAATCGACGGTGATGATGAATCCCAGACCTTAGAAATCACAGCTCCCCGACTGCTCCTCCCATTGTTGGCAATAGCTGTTTAAGGCGTAGGACAGGTTGGCCGGCCATTCGATTGCAGAGCGGGAGCCGACGGCGGCAAGCGCCGTGCAATTAGAGCCATTGCACGCATCCTCAATGGTAAGTGACGTACAATAAGAGCTAATCTTCCTTATAATAACCTCCATGTCCCTAAAGCCGGCTTTGGTGAAGGATGAAACAATGGTGTTAAGGCAAACATGAAGATAATGAGTGAAGCTCCGCTTTTAAGCCTTCGCTTAAAACACGATTTCAGCTGATTTGACCGAAAGATTTTTACACGAATGCTTTTTTTAGTTGTGTAATATGCTTTTTATAGCCAAACACCAAGGATATCAGAGTTTTTTAAATTCTAAAGAGGTTCATCCATAAAAGAGAAAATAAAATTATTTCTAACTTAGCAAAAGCAAGTCTTTAGAGTGGATGCATGGAATTTTCACAAATTTAAATTAAAAAGGATAAAAAGACTTTTTTGACTAATTAGAATTTAAGTAATAGATATAAATTAACAAAATAATGTGGGTATGTATAAATTCCCTCATTTTTTTTTGTCTGATCAGCGAGCGACTGATAAGGCCATCAATCAGCTATGGCCTCTTGCAGGCTTCTTTCGATATCATCACAAGTAGAGTCGGATATACTCAAAGCATGCCGGATACCTGCGCCGACTTTTCATTATTAATTAAAAGACTCGCGGCATAATTTTTATGATTCATTCAGTGTCAGTGCACAATACAATCAGCAGCACTATATTTAGGCCCCCGCTCTCATTACGTCAGGTTAGGAGTGAAAGACCTCTCCATCTCACGGTACCCATGGTAACATCCTCCAGAGGCGGCGATTCCTCTTCGAGTCGATCCAAGGTGTGAATTATAATCTTTTTCGTTCTCTCTACCTCATCATAATTTTACTTCAGTTTGTGGATGCCAGTTTAATATGATTTTTTTAATCTCGAGGGAGAGCAGGAGAAGGAAATTTTTGCCTCCATCTCATGGAAGGTTTCCCAACTCAAGATGCAAGTACAAGCTTCACGATCAGTCTCAATTCGAGTAACCGTCCTTGCTCATTATTTTCTTTGGATAACTAGATCCTATTTGGAACTGAGAATTTTTTTCCTTAATTCTGAAAAACGATAGGAAAAGATTCTGAAGAATAGGAATAATCTGGAGGCTATCACTCGACGTTTCTTCGAGTTGAGTAAGGAGAAGGAAGTGGCGCGAGTGGCTGCCGAGTTAGGAAATTTGCTTTCTGTTCGGTTGGCTGATCCTCTTTGTCTGCTTAGTGCGTGGGAGCCTGATAAAGAGATTGCTAGTAGCCAGGAAGAGATTGCAGCATCAGCTTCTATTATGTTTGGAAGCAGCTGTGGAAGGAAGAGCTTGGTTTGCCTTACTAAGCTTCCTTTTGTGGAGAAGATACCACCTTACACTACTTGGATATTCCTTAATAGGTAGCTTCTGTCGTTTTTTTAACCAATTCATTTTCCAGTTTTTCTAAAGTTCCTGTTGCTGTAGTTGGATTGTGAAATAATTCTTATATATATATATATCGGCCTTATTTACGAGAACTTGTACGATTTATAACTTTTTTTCATTGAAGTTTAACTAGCGAAATCTTGAATTATGGTATTCTGTTACTTTTAGTCGCTGCTATTAGAGCACAGTTCGCTTTATGATGAAAAATAGATATTAAGATAGTTTGATACCTTCTTACGTTAGGATGGGATGAAAGGAGACAATTTCTCTTAAGATTATGAACTTAAATAAGAATGAAAACATACCAACAACTAGTTTTTAACTATCTTCCATTTAAATTTATTTTGAATCCGCTATAACTTTCAAGCATTTGCCTAGTAGTGGTTGTTTGTTCAGAGGAAATTTTCATCCAGCTATCTAATATCTGGCTATAGGAAGGCATTGGGCTTTTTAACGTCTCAAAAGCAACACACGAAATAATACAATGTGCTCATTTGTCGATATCAATTCAAGCGTCAATAGATGTCCAAAGATCTATTCATCTGCTGCTGTTAAGTGATTAATGATAAGCATGAGCCCTAGCTCAAGCACTATAAGAACGATGGTGTTCAATGAGTCAAAAAATCAAGATTAGCTAGTTAATGCTAACGACCATGAGTTGAATGGCAGCAACTAATAACAGCCGATTCCCACCATGAATGCCTGTACATATAATGGTAGATAGTTTGATTAATAACAACCCGTTTAATTTCTACCATTAATGTTTGTGCGTTTAATGGTAGATAGTTTGAATTCCTACCATTAAATGCTGTGTTAAATGGGAACTAATTAAGTGCTTTATGTTATTACTCGGCTGCTATATATACGTTTGCATCACAACATTATATGTATGAATAAAATTAATTACTTTTCTCTACCTTGCTACTTCTTGTGCGTTTCTTCATGGCATCAGAGCAATTCCGTCCTCTTCATTTTTTTTAACACAGAAACAACGCCTCTTCTAGTTTCCATCAGGCAAAAGATCATTCCTATACGATATCCTTCTCTTCAATGTGCCACCACTCCTCGTCGCATCCAGAACTATCCGTACCTTCTCCATTGACATCTATCAATGCTGATTCTGAAACAAGTGAAACCTCCAAATCGCTCAACAGCTCCTCCTTCACAGTAGCCTCCAAGGACCTAAAATTTCTGCTATCCAACATCAAAAAATTGATTAATAATCCTCTTACAACTGGCAATTATCCCATATGGAGAGCTCAAATTCTTCATCTATTCAATGCTAATAACTTACATGGCCATCTAGATGGTACCGATCCTATACCGTTGGTACCAGTCCTGACTATTCCTGGATCTCAATCGACTGAAATCTCACAGCTGCTCTATACTCAATCATACCCCCTTCCATTCTTCCGAACATCCTTAAATCTGACTCTTGTGCCAATGTGTGGAGCAACCTAGCCAAATGCCTCCAAGTAACCAACCGTTCTTGAGTCATTCAACTCAAGAATAAATCACATAATGTATCGTTGAAGGAGCACTCCATGCTTGATTATCTCCCAGAAATTAAATCTATCGTGGTCAAAATTACTGTTGCAGGATCTAAAGTTGACGACGAAGACATCCTCCTCTACACTCTCAATGGTCTTCTTGCTACTTACCAAGCCTTCAAGACAGCCATCCGTACCAAACTGGCACCCATCAGTTTTGATGACATATTCTCACTCCTTTGCAGTGAGGAAATCAATGTCAAATAAGATCTTAACAAAGAACTTCAACTTTGCCATTCCTCCCCAACACATCAACCATACCACATGTCCCTGTTCTCAGGAAGATTCCGCGGGCGGGGACGCACCGGTCGCGGTCGAGTTCGCTTCACAACTCCCTTCCGAGGTTCTTCATCTTCCTCATGCACCTCCAGAGCTCCTCACATAGCATGTCAAATCTGTAGCAAGCCTGGACACTCAGCCAAAGATTGTTGGCATTGTATGAATGCCAATTACAACCACTCACCAAACCAAGCAATAGCCTTGTGTATCCATGGTTCGTCTGATTCTAATTGTTAATTTAATTCAGGTGCCTCCACCCATCTCACAAATGAATTCAACAATCTGCCTGCTGTTGATTCCTATCACGGAACTGATCGAGTCACTGTTGGAAGCGGTCAGACTCTTCAAATTTCTAGTATCGGTAACGACATTCTCTCTACCCCCGCTCGTAAGTTCCTTCTTAATCAACTACTTCACGTTCCTCATAGCAAATACAATCTTCTTTTCGTTCATAAGCTAATCACATATAATTCATGTTCCATTTCGTTCAATCACAACGGTTTTATTATAAAAGACCTCAAACTGGCATACCGCTCCTTAAAGGCACTTGCACCAACGGCCTCTACAAGCTTTGTGCATCGCCCGAAACTCCTCCTCCCCGTCTTCTCAAGTATTCAACTGCTACAACTGCATCTCCATGGCATATTCGGCTAGGACATCCCAGTCGTCAGGTTCAAGATCTTCTACACAAGCACTCTCCAACTCCCGGCTTCAACAACAACCCTCACTCATGCCAATCTGCTTCACCGCCAAGCACCACAAGGTACCTTTTCCCAAATTTTCACATAGAACTTCTATCGCTTTTGAATATTTACACACCAATGTATGGGGCCCGGCTCCAATTTTATCAAATGAAGGCTACAAATATTATGTGATTTTCATAGATGACTACTCAGCTTTTTCCCATGAAACAAAAATCGTAAACATTACAAAAATTCTCCATCTACATAAATTCATCGAATGTCAATTCAACGCGTGTAAAAATTCTTCAATCTAATGGCGGTGGTGTATATAACTTAAACCTCTTTCTCTAGCGCTCTAAAAAATATGGGCATCCATCATCAAATGTCTTTCTCATACACCCCACAACAAAATGGAGTTGCTGAACGCAAACACCGTCACCTACTTAAAACCATCCGCTCTCTTCTTCAAATAGCTCATCTTCCCGAAACCTTTTGGGTTCTAGCAGCCCTTACCTCTACCATCTTATCAATCATCTACCCTTTCTCCTAATACTAACAATCTCTCCCCATTTCAACTACTTCACAAATCTAAACCCAATGATCATCTTTGTGTCTTTGGATGCTTATGCTTCCCCCTTCTACCACCCATCAAAATTAACAAGTTGGTACCCAAATCTCTCCCCTGTGTCTTTCTCAGTTTTTCATCCAATTTTAAGGGTTACATTTGTTATAACCCAAAATTCTCTACCTCCCTCATATCTCATCATGTCAGATTTGTCGAGAAAATCTTTCCTTTCTTCTCACAAAATCATCGCTCCACCACGTGCCCATCTCCACATCATATACCAACCCCTTTACTCTTGTTCCCTCTTTATCTCAATTACCTCATCAACCCCATCATATACCTCAATATATTCCATCACGTGCTTCTCCCACAAGATCTTCAACCTCCTTACTCCAACCCCTTCCTCCAGCCTCTCAAATGTTCGTCTCATGCAATCTCACATCAGTATCACCACCTCGTTTTTTTAGTCCTCCACCAAAACCAACAACTGAACACCCCACACATCCAATGCTTACCCACCTCAAAACAGGAACTATAAAACATAAACCTCTATTTAATCTTCTACGTTCCACATCCTCTTCGTTCGAACCATATTCTTACAAAGTAGCTGCTAACAAAAGCATTGGCGACTTGCTATCAAGAAGAATATCGCGCCTCGATGGATCAACATACATGGACTCTTGTACCTCCGCTTCCCAATCAAAATGTGCTCGGCTGTCTGTGGACATACCATACAGAATACAACGATGACGACACCTTCGCTAGACACAAAGCTCGATTAGTTGCCCAGGGATTTAACCATCATTACAAAACTGATTACTTAAAAACCTTCAGCCCAGTTGTCAAAATGCCAACTATTCGTATTCTTCTGGCTGTCGCATCTCACCAACAATGGCCGATAGTCCAATTGGATGTTTCCAATGCATTCCTTCATGGGCATCTCAATGAAACAATATATATGAAACAACCTCAAGCCCAAGTTATACAATACACCTCCGGTAGATCGACCATGTATTAGCAATGGCTGGTAGGCCAATTGGACAAATCCTTTCTCAAATCAACATACGCCTCCAGTATACTCAAAAACTCCGGCATGGAGCAATGCAATCTGGCGCTTATTCTAGTAACCAACTCACAACCAAAACTCAACATCAACGAGGCCTTCACCCAGCTCAAGCTATACAAACAACTGGCTGGTTCTCTGCAATATTTGACCATCACCCGACCCGATCTCAGCTTTGCGGTGATCTAGATTTGTCAACATATGCACCATCCAACCACATCCCACTTTGATCAACTTAAGCGTATTCTCAGGTACATTAAAGGCTCTATACATCTTGGGATCTCCATTGACCCGGGACTCTTCTCCTTCGTGCATATGTTGACTCTGACTGGGCAGGTGATGTTGAGATCGCAAATCAAGCATGGGATATTGTATTCTCCTAGGAAATATTCCAATCTCGTGGTGTGCCAAGAAACAATCTACTGTCTCTCGTTCATCCACCGAAGCAGAATATCACGAACTCGCTACCGCTGCATTGGACATTATTTGGCTCCGTTGCCTTCTATCAGAATTTGGCGCTTCCCAAACTATGCCAACTTCTCTCTGTTGTGACAACAAATCAGAAATTACCTTGGCACACACAATCCAATCTTCCATCCTTGAACGAAACATGTGAAATCGGCGTGGTTCAACAAACTACGCTCCAATCTTACCATTTCGACTCCGAATGGTTCGTTTGCGAGGGGCTAATAACAGTTGATTTAAATTCTCGCCATTAATACCTGTGTATTTAATGACAGACAGTTTGAAATAGAACAACCCGTTTAATTCCTACCATTAATGCTTGTGTATTTTATGGTAGACGGTTTGAATTACAACCATTAAATGCTGTGTTAATGAGAATTAATTAAATGTTTTATGTTAGTATATATATGCTTGTATCAAAATATTATATGTATGAATAAGATTAATTACTTTTCTCTACCTTGCTATTTCTTGTGTGTTTCTTCAGCGACATTGGTTTCTCTCTCTTTTTGACCTTTCTTCTTTTCCTTTTAAGAAAAAGTGAAATTTAAAAATATATAAAAAATACTTATTTTTGTTGGTGTTATTTTACCTTAGGTACAAAAGGAAGCTTGGTTTGCCTGAGAAGATACCACCTTCCACTACTTTGATATCAGTAGAACAAATTTTTTTTGCCATCTTAAGAGCACTAGCATCTAAGAGCTCGTGTGAACTAAACAACATATGTTTTTGATCATGTCCCCCCATTATTGCACACATTTCAATGTGTATAATATATAAGTTTTAATGCCATCCACACTTTATTTTTTCTAATCTTCTTATTGACGTTTAACTCTTAACAGAAATCAAAGAATGACTGAGGATCAATCTGTTCTTGGAAGGAGGCAGATTTATTATGATTCATATGGGAATGAGACGCTTATATGCAGTGATAGTGAAGAGGAGTTTGTGGAGCCAGAGGATGAGAAACATGAGTTCTCTGAAGGAGAAGACTGGATTTTATGGTGAGCTTTATTTTAATCATATATCCGTTTTAATTTTATGGTGCTATTTTGCCAACACTAAACATCGTTTCAATATTTCTTTTATTTTGAATGCTCCATTTTTGTTAAATTGTCTCAACACTCCAAAGTTTTTTGTTATGAAGGGTGAGACAGGCTGGAGGTTACCCTGGTGCATGGGCATTTGATGTTTCTTAAATATCCTTTATAAATCCTGCTCAAAAAAATTGAGAAAAGCAGGAAGGATTTATAGGCAAGTGATATACTTTAGTAAAATATTCTAGCATCGGGCTTGCACTAGGAAGTGCTTTTTTTGTTTGAATAAAGAGTTAATGGATATAGTCTTGAACAATTTTTTTGCATTTGTGGATAGCAACAATCACTTTGTAAGTTATTTCTAGTTCACTTTAGTGATATGAATTTTTGAATCTTGGAAGCTAGAAGTGAAGTTGTTAGCTGCTAGTGCATGCAAAAGATTAACATATTATTACATTGCAAAGGGCACGAAAATAGTTGAACAAACAGTTCATTAATCCAATCAAGCTTTAGGAGATAAAGGCGATAAAACAAATTGATCTGCCAAGTAAACATGGCAAGTAGAGTAGTTCTAATATAGGATCATGAGTTTTATTTTGTAATAAATTCTTATAACAATTTTTGAGAACAATATGACGAATTGATTAACAACTTTCTTTACTTGAATCGTGAGGTGACCAGTCAGTAAGAATTAGAAACGAAGGTTGAACAATGAGACAAACTTTAGATTCATTTAAAATAAAAGAGCTAAACCATAATTTTTTTTAGCATTTAATAAAGAGCATTTTAATTAAATTACAATATTAATTAAGTATTACAATTTGTTAAGCCGGTAATATATAAATGTATGTATAACTACTGGCAAAAAGAAGAAAGCACTAATGGAAGACAATTACAAAAAAAAATTAAAAAGAAACACACTAAGCACTGCTTGTGACAACATATGTCAGTTATCTAAAATATGATATGAAAAATGGTATTTAATAGTGGATAATCATAATTTTTGTCAAATAATTAACAAAGGGGCTGTTTGGAATGCAAAAATATGTGAATAAAGTAATCTGATTATAATGTAATCTAATTACAGTGTAATTTGATTGCAGTATAATCTGATTATTTTATTCGGTTTGAATTTTTCTGTTTTGAATGAAGTAATTTGTAGAGTATGGTATTTTGAGTAATCTGCGGGGTAAGATTACCTCCATAAAATTTTTTATTAATGTGAAAATTTTTCTTCTTTCTCATTAATCAAACACAAAGACAAACCGATTCCAATGGAATGTATGCGAAGACGATGCCAATTCTTCTTTCTCATTAATTGTGCTCAAATGGAATGAGTGCTAAGATGAAGCTTTCCGATTTGTCTTAACGAAGATGGTGGGAAGCTGATTCATTTATGGTTTAGTATTCGTCTTGACAAAGATCTCCGATTCGTTGAGACGAAGCTCTTCAAGTGAATAAGGTGCGAAGCCGAAATCGATTTGGTTCGAAGTGAAAAATGTCCAATTCTCTCCAAGATCTCCGATTCTGTCCAAGCTTTATACGAAGCAAAGAAGGTTCGATTTGATTCTACCTATGGCGTGATGTAGGCGAAGCTTTGCCAATTTGTCTTCGAATGCTTTGAGAACAAGAACGAGGTGAATGAGATGAATGCTCCACGTCTTTGAATGCTCTGAGTTCAACTTTGAATTCTTAATCTTCGCATGAGAGAGAACGAGAATGAGATGAATGCTCCGTGTAAAGTAAGAAATCGGCCGAAATAATTTTACTCCGGCCCTTTTATAGCGGGGTAAAATTTTTGCTTCAAAATTTTAATTTACTCTGTAATTCATCATTCCAAACACTTGAAATCTAGAATTTCAGGTAAAAAGTTTTCTTTACTGCCTTTTTTCTTCAATCCAAACAACCCAAAAGAGAAAACTAATTTTGCATTCTCTAAATTATATATATATATATACCCAAAATCTGTATAAATGTAAAAGTGAAAGATTGATAGATAAAATTAAATTAAAATTAAACATGTAGCTTTCAAACACATGGAAAGGTAGTTGTAAGCTAAACAAAAATTGAACTTTAGCTGTATGCATCATGCTAATCATTTAAATTTAAGTTAACTTAATTGTGGATAGAGTATCCCTTAGAAACATTGAGTGACACCACATAAGAATTCGTGATGTGAATCTTTTTTGTATCTTTGGAGTATCCTATTCCTAAAGAGTATTTATGTAAAAAATAATGCATACATAGGTCTTTGACATATATGCTTTTATATGAAAGTGTGCGCTAGATGACATTTGACAAGCATTTATATAATTTAACATTTTTATGGAAATTACATTTTTATAAAACATTAATTCATTTCAGAAGATAAAAAAAATTTAATAAAGATTTGTTAATTTTGAGTATAAGCTATGCAACGTTATAAAAAACTTGGGCTTATATTTTATGCTCGTTGATTATCTTGTAGTTGATTAAATTCATTTAATTTTCAACTCATTATGTAGAAACAAGGCAATATGATTCTTATTAACGTTTAATTTAGGTAGGCTGAGACTTTGGGTTTAGTAATCATTCTGAATTCTAAGTTACAATAGGTACCACAAAATGAAAATACCAAACTATTTAATAAACATAGAAAAATGGTAATTATTCAATAACAAATTTTATTACCATTTTATTTAATGTTTGATTTTTTCAATTAACATGATCACAAAAACGTTCATTTTAAATAGTTTTGACCTAAATTGAAGGGTTAGAATTACATGTGGGGGTTTATGTGAGGACCCGGTGCCGGGTCAGCGGGAGCAGATCCCGCACCGGTTTGCTTGTGGGATAGCAATAGCAATGACAACAACAAGTCCTCTAGCCGCAGGATCATATTGAGTGTTTTAAGAGACAAATATATAGACATCAAACATAACTCATTTATTCATTAATTCAAAAATCTTTGATAAAAAAGATCAAAGTGAAAGAAAAATTACAAATTTTTAAAAATAGTAAGAGTCAGAAGAAAAGCGGTGGATCAGCACGTAGCAGTATCAGCACTGCTCAGTTCTTAGCACCTTTCATCGAGGATGAACTGATCTGGGCACGTTTCAAAAGTGCGGGCATTCGAATACTAGTTAGTTGTGAAACTAAGTACTGATAGATGTCATCTTTACAAATATTAAATAATAAGCAAAATAATCAATATTTGACAGGAAATAAAAGCTGTACAAACTTATCCCTTCAAACCTGTTTCAATTGCACTTGAAACTTAGTATAAAAATAATTGCAGTCACAAAAATAAATACAGAATTTTAGCGTTCGATATCTGAGGCAAAATATGATTTTGTTGGGCAAGTACAAAATCGAGGAAAAGGGGGGTTCATTTTTATGTTACATATCTCAACTTCTCTCTATACCTGCCCCGTCAAAGGCTTATCAGTATAGGCTCCTTATGACTCCCGATGTTGGACAGCCCCGTCCTAGCGGTTGTCTGATCAGACAAAAAGTATAAAGCAACATGGAACCCTTGCTTCTCACTTATCCAAATTTATTCATATTTCATTTTATGTGACTTTAAAAAGCACTTTTATCAAATTTGTTCGATGTTGAGCAGAAAAACATATTTAAACAAGAGTAATAAAAGACATCTGGTACCTTGTTTTTTTAAGTTCAACAGTTCAACAGTTCGGATGAGTGACAGTTCGCTCAATCTTCATTTAGGTTTTGGACATTTTTAAATTAGCTATTAGTCAATATTTTTAGGAGTAATATTTATTTTCATTTATATTATTTTCTTCTTTCGCTTTCTTATTTATGATTGAAGTCTGATTTTTAAGGTACTACGATAACAGTAATATTTATATCATTTATTAAGTTGCTGCGGATAGAATCATATTGATATAACATTATTAATATCATTATTTTAATGATAATAATAATATAAGAATGAAAGAACATAATAGAAATAACTGTCAAAAAGAAAATACTTGAACTGAAATTATAGTCATTTTATAACATATGTGTAGTTTTCATTATTAATTAATGAGAACCATATTAATGTGAATGACGATGTTATATCATTATTATTTTCATAATAATGACTATTAAGTAGGTATAAACGAACGAAGAACTAGCAAAATCAATTCTCATATTTTCTTTTACACTTTTTCTTTTCCACTTTTTCTTTCTCTTATACTTATCTTCCTACCTTTAGGATTAGGATTTCCGAAAAATGGAGGGAGGCCGGAGCGGGGTGGCCGGAGGCTGGCAAGTGGTTGGCTGGCTGGGCTGTTGTTGGCGGCTAGCTGGGCTGTTGGGAGAGGGAGGAGGGGCCGAGGGATGTTGCTCTTTGGGAGAAGGAGGGGAGGGGAAGGCTGAGGGAGGAGAGGGCTGCAAGAGGGGGAGGAGGGGATGCGGGTTTAGGGTTTGGAGGAGGAGGCTGTGGGGGAAGAAGGAAGGGAGTGGGGAGGGTTTATGTAGAGGGAGATGAGGGGGTGGTCGGCCAGGTGGGCCGACCAGCCTGCGCCAAAAACGGCGCAGGCAGCCCCTTTCTGGCGTGGAACCTTCCGCGCCAGAAGGCCTGCCGGGCGAGCTTCGTGGGGAACGGGGGGAAGAATGAAACAGAGGAATTAAAAAAAAATTATATATTTACTTAAACTTAAATTATTTGCATTTTTTCACCGTTTGACGTCCAAAAATAACAAAAATTGACACCGAGGTGTGTTATGACATAACAAACACCATCGCGCCAAAAATTTTCGATTCGGACAAATATTTTATTTTTAATTAATTTTTGAAGTTTAAGACTTCAAAAAATTAACCACGATCAAACCGACGCTCAGAATTTGATGAAACTTTTCGAACAGTCTTTAAATATTATACTTAACATAACGACACTGAAATCGATGAATTTTGACACTTATTTTAAAGTTTTGATTTTTAGAATTTTAATAATTCAGAAAAATAAATCGGGAGTTTCTGTTATCCGAATTCTCTTAAACTAGGGCACTTTGATCTTAAAATTATTCTTATCTAAGGGTATTTTTGTTTGCCCTAATTAAAAATTCCCCGGGGTCTTGATGTATGAAGCGGTCTCTGACCTAATTTTGAAAAATAACGACATTGGGTCGTTATAGTTTATGTGACTGCTCAAAATAAAAAATATGAACATATTGCCTGAGTTTAGACTGATTATGCAAGTCGAGATTGCGGATATGCACTCGATTAGGACATAATTGGAGAAAAATTTATAGGTTTTACCTAAATCACGGTTGTTTGGAAACTAATAAGGAGTTTAGATGAATTAGTTTATCTAAGTTTGATGCTGAGACCATCAAAGGTGATGACAATCATTGTCAATGCTGTATATGCCTAAATTGGAGATGAATAAATTAAGATTCAAGAAGCTTCTTGTTTAATTGAAAAAATAGAATAATTACACAAGTATTGCCTTAAGGATTTTGTAGGGCAGCTCCGGGAGGGTTCGGATCAGATGCAATGCTGATGCATCCTTATTATAGGGATTAAAAATGGAGATTGTGTTAAATCTCCATTTTCCTTAAAAAAATTGACATTACAAAAATTAGACCTTTAGAGGATATGGAGGTTAGAAACATTAGTGTTTGTTATCGACATGAAGGGCAGTGTTGGAGTGCAAAATTGGAGAGGATATTGCCTCTTATTAGAAGAGTGGTAGATATGTGATTTTCTTTTTTATCAAAATATGATAAATAAATAAATTTAAGAATGAAAAGGGAGGAGAGAAAAGGTTTAGGTTCAGCCTTGGGTTAAAGGGGTGGTATGGATGTTGACTTTATAGTTTGAGCTCATTTTTATCATATAATTTGGTTTTGATGTTCTCAAATTGTATTTTCTTTTGCTTAATGATTAATGAAATATGTTTAAGTGAAATTTTTAAGAATTGATTTTAAGCATTAATTCTAGCTTAGTAGATCCAAATACGTACTCAAGATTTTGTTCTATTTTATGTTTATTGCACTTGTTATTAAATGTAATTATTTTAAGTGTTAGTCACTGTATACATACTAAAAGTTTGAAAGAGAACAATTTCTTAGAAACCATGTTAAACTACAACTTATATCTTGCTAAGTGTGTGCACACGCCCACATGCACAGAAAATGCTCCAAGCTGCATGCGCCTGGATGTGTAAAATGATGTGCCTAGGCACGCCTTAATTTTCACAGCTTGATCCGTGGGAAGCCGAGCTGCGCCCAAACCTCACGCTTAGACGCGTTTAGCCGGTTTTCAATTCATGCCCAAATGAGTCTGATATGGTATAAGCTGAGCCATGGATCAACATGTCATGTTCCTAGGCATATAACTTCGCGCCTAGGTGCTTTTAAGCTCCAAAAACTAATACTTTACCTGAAATGACTCTTCTCTTGAACATCTAAAAATATGGGTCATGCACTAGCCATATTTAATGAAAATTAAAGATTTTTTTAAATTTTGCAGCTTTCTTTTGAAATTTAATGTACATGTTATATATTGGTTCTTAATATTTCACACTATAAGATAATATAATTTCATTACAATTGCATTTCTTCGACGAGAAAAGTGAAGGTTGTTAAGTAGTTAAAGCCAATATAAAACTTTTTTCAGATCAACATATGACAAGATTTCTTTGAGAATTTTCATTATAGCTAGTGTTCCATTGAAGCAATATGCTGTATTGTATGAATGTAATGAAAAGTGTTGTGTTATGTGAGTTAGGGTTCCCACATTATGGATGTATGCATGTAAAGAAGCTACTTTAGACAATAAGTTAATAATAAAAGTTGTAATTTTGATGGTATGGCAGACAAGTTTAATAATTAATGGATATTATATTAAATGTTCATAATCTTTAAAAAGTAGGTATAAAAAAATAAAAGAAATTGATCCATTATTTTTTTTGAAAATCATGTAATGATCGACATATAAATGATATTTGCATTATTTTATATAAAGTTTAAGAATGATATAGTTGAAGTTAAGAAGGTGATAAATTAGGAACTAAAAGATTTTACTTGGGTTTGTACTCTTTAAGTATGATTCAATATGATTATTAAGGTAAAGTTTAGCATGGTTTTAAAAGGGTGGTTCAAGGAATTCATTATAAATAAAATATTGTTCATCAGGGGAAACTTAAATAGCATATTGAAAGAATAGTTTAAAATTTAAAGACTATATGTTAGGATTTTAATTTGATGAAATTATTGATGAGAAAAAAATATTCCTAGAGTTTGCTTTTGGTTTATGATTTATAATATCAATATTATTTTAAGAAAAAGAATAATTCATTATATTAATAAAATTAGATATTCTATTATGCAGATTTGTTATTTTCTTATTAAAAAAGAAATAAATTATATTGCAATAATTATAAGGATACTTCATGAAAAGACTTGCTTACTTATTGTTGATTATTAGTCCTAGATTTTAAATATGAGTTGGAAAAAGGTGATAAATCAAAGTTATGCTTGAAATTTAAATGATAAAATTGTAAGAATGAAAATAAAGATCTATTTAGAACTAGAGTTTTAAAGTTTGGTCGCCTGGACAATTGAACAGTGAAGGAAAAGTTATTTAGCATGACATAATTATTAGTTGTATTCACAAAATTGTTGAAGATATAATGGAAGAATTGAAAGGGAGTATTCATAATAATAAGGTTATTGTTGACAGGGAAAAAATATATTCAAATGAAAATATATAAAATAAAATTTTTTATCAAGAAAAGTTTAAATTTAATAATAATGAGAAATGGTAGAATTATATATTATATTTGTTATGAATCCAAGAGAGTAGTTTACGATGCTAAGATCATTTATTTTGGAAAGTTTATGTGAAATTAGATAATGTTGAGAGGGAGGGATACATATATAAGAAAGGAAAGTTAAGAGTTTAGAAAATATTAAATTTGATTCAAAGTGAAGCTTAAAGATAGTTGATTAAAAATTCTTTTCATGGATAGAACATTCAGCTAGATAGTTGAATTATTTTGTTTAGCTTTTTATTCAAGGTTATAATAGTAAGTTGACATGAGTGAGTTTTGTAGATTGCTCTTTCATTTGATGAGGTTTATAATTCCTTAAAGAAAATAAAGAATTGTGAAGCTGTAGAATTAGATGACATTCTTAACGATGTATGGAAATGCTTGGACAGGAAAGGAGTGTCTTCATTTACCAAGTTATTAATCTATATTTGAATGCTAAATATATGCTCGATGAATGGAGGAGTATAGTTGTATTTATTTGCAATAAGAGAAAATTATCAAAATGGTCTCTTGACTTTTGTAAAATTTTAAAATAGTCCTTATCTCTTGTAAATTTAGTTCCTTAACTTTTGTTTAAATATTTTTTTTGGTCCCTACAGTTAACTCCCTCGTCCCTTCTACTAAATTTGCGTCTTTCTTGGTCTTCTTCATCTTTCTTCTGTTGTGAGAAGTCTTTGCAGAAGAAATTATTTCTGTGTCAAATTATAAGACTTAATGAGGCTGAATTCAGCCCCGCCGAGGACCTTATCGGCATAATTCTAATTGATGAGTACTATTGTCGGAGAACGGGGCTGGAGTTCTCCTTCTCTGTGGCCGCCAACACCTCGGTGTCATTTGCTAGCTGGATCAGGATGTCTCCAGAATCATTGTCGACCTCCACGATCATGGTTGTTGACATGCCCTTGCCCTGTCACGAATAACTTGGTGAAGGCATTGCGCAGTGATCATTGGATGTAAAGTTCAATCTGGCATGGGATGGTCAGGATCCTCTCCGCGAGCCCTGGCGTGGTCGCCTATATCTCGGGAAGGTTCTCTCTGCCGATGGACAACTTCAGAGAGAGAATCTTTTCCATGTGGTAGTTCAACAGTCGCTTCTCTGTCCACCCTTGCATGGATGCCAACACACCGGAGAGCACTCTGTTGTAGCTTGGCTCCAGCCGGTCTGCCGCCCTCTTGACATTGCTTACCATTTCGGACAATGTCACCTTGATCAAATCGGGAAGAAAGACTTTCAATACTGGATATACCCGTTGAAAGACACAAATTTAACAGAAGGGATGGGGGAGTTAACTGTAGAGATAAAAAACACTAAAACAAAAGTCAAAGGACCAAAAAATATATTTATAAGAGTTAATGACTAGTTTGAACATTTTATAATAGTCTAGGGACCATTTTAATTATTTTCTCTTTGCAATAATATTAAAAGCAATGTGCTTGAATGTGCAAGTTATAGAACAGTTAAATTAATCATCATTACTTTTGAAACTTTGGGAGAATTATTGGGCACAAATTATGATGGAATATTAGTATTTTTCTAAATCAATTTAGTTTTATGCCATGTAGTTTACTTATGGAGGCCATACATTAGCTAGTTGAAAAAACTCTTCATTTTATATTTTCAATATAGAAAAAAAAACATATGATTAAGTACCAAGATAATTTTTGTATGTCATTTATTGAAGTTATTAAAGACCCGCATAACGGAGTGGTTACATGTGTTTGAATGCTTGGGGATTTGTGTAATGATTTTTTTTTAATGTTAATTGATTGCATCCATGCTCTATGTTTAGTTTGTATTTCTTGTACTAAATATGAACATTTTTATGGAAAACATTCAAGAGTAGGTACATTTGTGCGTGCTACTTACAATTGATATTCTTCTTATTGATAAAGTAAATGTTAAACTAAATCTTGAGGTGTAGAGAACTACTTTAGAATATAAATGATTTTATCTTAGAAAATCTAAAAAAAAATATATGGAAAGTAAGCCTAATCATAATAGAAGCTATATTATTGAGGATATAACTGAAGATCATGTTATTAAAAAAATGGTATGCTCACATAAAAATTGAAGGCAATATAGAGGGCGATGCGATGAACATGATCAAACCTGGTTGGATGAAATGGAACACTTTTGGGGTGTTTGTACAACAAAAAAATTCACTCAAACTTAAATTTTGTAGAATAACTGTAAAACTAGCTATGTTATATTTGGCGGAATATTGCCCAACAAAGCAAAAGCATGTTGATAAGACAAGTGCTGTGAAGCCACAAGAGCGGGCTCATGAACAATATGATGAAAAATGATTTTAGTCGTACCAAATTAGATTGACTTCATATGAGATAAGCTTGGCGAAATCATTTTAGATCGTTTGGGCATAGCGTATTCATCCGATGTTGAACTAATTTTATCTTCTATGTAGCTTGCAAAATTAATTCTGATCCCAACAATTTTTTTTCTCCCGACCTCTTTCCAAGATAACAGTGTGTTACATTTCCTTCCATATAAAGCTTTGTAAGGATCCGTTCTTATACTCGCCCGATAACTCTTGTTATAGGAAAATTCAATTAATGGAAGATGATCAATGAAATTTGAGTTATGTAGTTGACCCATTTTAAACGGTAAAACCAGAAAAGACAAATATTTAGAGCTTGAGGGGTTATTTTTTATTGTGCACACGATGGAGACAATGGGTTTATGTAGCGGACCTCCCTTTGTGGAGCTAAGGCTGGGTAGTGGTGTTGTTATTACATTGCTTTTCTCTTGCTCTTGAGTTTTGTTAGTGCACAAAATGTTATTTGTGTCATGCCTATATGCAAATGCATATATTTGAAGATTTTAAGATTGATGAAATGAATTATTATCTGTTTTATGTACTTAAGAGCAAGTATTGGGAAAGTTCAGCTATGGCTTTTTATATTCATCATATGAAACATTGTTGAGATTTTGGCTTTAGCACAATTCTTCCCTAACCCTTAAACTTTGCTTTACATTGTAGTTTATTCATTTAGTATGAGATGTTATATTAAGAGTGCATTAGAAGGTGATATGCTGAATCACCACAAGGTTTGAATATACCTTTAGTTCAGATCATTTCTTGCTTAAGTGAAGCTTTACTACGGTTGTAATTTGTTTATAAATGGCAGGGTTGTATTTTTCTCAAATGTGATAGCCTTTGGCGAAAGCTTGATGTTTTGCTGTGATTTCCTGCCAAGAGAGATCTGCAGTAGAATATTTTGGTAGTAGGAGAATCCTGGGTTAATTGAGGACTTGTGCTGGACATGAACCGTTGAGTGTTCTTATAATTCTTTAGATTTAGTTTCTTTCACAATACACATGTATTTTTATTTTGCAAATTTACTTCAATTTTCTCATAGTAGTCCTTGCATTATTTGTTCTTTCGTTTATTGAGTAGAGATAAAAAACTTGTAGTTAAATAATATTGCTTACACACCATAAATCTGTTAAGATCTCCATCTGTCTTATGTGAATACATTTACCTTGACTTTTAGTCTTGGAATTGTTATTACCTGTGCAGTGATGTTTGCTATTTCTATCATTGTGTTTAATAATACTTGACTCTTGCGGGTTCTTTTTATTAACATACACCATTGTAATCTTCTTGTGATGTCTCCTTAAATGCGTTGATTGTTTGATTATTGTTGTAGTTGTGAACGATTGAGGTACTGGAATCTTCACAAGGAAAGTTTTTCATCCAAAAAAATTTCACTGCCAATTCCCTCCGTGGGCATTGGAACCTTGATATTTGTTTGCAGTAAAAAAATGAAATGAAAGGTAGATCAATATTGGAACTTCACCTGACAATCGATTGAAAACCACCAATGTTGACTCCATTCCGCATGTAGCCTTCCACCTTACGACATAGCCACATGTAGGTGCTAATGCAGCGAGTCCCTGACACTGCTTTGATCGAAACATACTCATGCCACAATCCCTCACCTATATAACCCAAAGTTACTGATTTGATCTCACTGCAAGCAACCGGCTGCCCATGCCCTCACTCAGCCTCTGCAACTTGCACTTTTGCCGATGTGCACATTAACCTTGTTGTCACGAAATTGTTTCCAGCTGTGCAGACCGTTGCTTTCACTCATGTACTCATTAAGGTTCTTAATAATGCTTGAGGATGATCAAGTCTGTTTGAGTGAAAGTCGACAGTTGGGTAAGATAGTTGCAGAGCTTGCAAGTAGGACATATGCTTTGACAAGGGAGTTTGAACCCTCAACAAGGTTTGTCTCCTGCCTGCTATTTCCAGTTATCACTGACTCGCAATCATTTTTCTATACACTCACACAACTGTCAACCTCGACAATCCATTCTGCGTGCTCTATTTCTCACACAACACTACATGTGTGAAACTTAAAGAAACATGGCTGTTCAATTAGTCAAATAAAAAACTTGGCTATCTCCTCTGTGACTAGTCAATTAAACTACCCTCTATAAATGAATAGGAACCAATTACTCCCTCAGCCTCTATAAATAATATCCCTTTCTCATTTCCTAGACACATCCCAAAGGTCCTAAGAGGCCTTTGGAGAAATTTTACCTGACTTTTTGTGAAGATCTCCAATTTAGATGCCCTTAAATAGGAATGTTTTAGAAGAACATGAACACTAGACTTTAGGCGGGTTCATCTAACTTGTAGTTGATCCAGACACATACTTAGTGATTAAACAAAATTCAATATGCTAGAACCAAAAAATAAGAATGTTGCTCTGGCCAATAATACAAAAAAAATTGAAGGAATCGATAAAATTGATGTCTGAAATTTTTTTAATTGAAAATGCGCTTTTAGTGAATGGCTTAGAACATCTAAGTATTAGTCAACAAATGAATGATTCTTGGATCTGTGTGTGGATTCTGATGATAGCATCAATTACTAAAGTTGGGGAGATTATAAAGACCCACTTAAGTTGTAATAAATGAAACTCTTAAACCATCGATGCGCCTTTTTAGATAACGGTGGAGTACCTGATAAGAATTCCAAAGTTAATCGTGTTCAGGTGGGAGTACTCCCAGGATGAGTGATATGCTGAGAAGTTATATTCTGAGGATAAAATCGTGAGACCTTTCATGCTAAAGTAGATTATACTTTGGTGCTTAAGAGCTTGGGTTGTTACACCTACTGTGTCTCTTATGAAAAGCAAACAAAATAGATAATAGTGGGAAATTATATTCTGCACTAGGATGCATCATGTATGTCACAATAGACAAGGCAAACATAGCCTAAATTAAATGTACACTAAATAGAATTATTCATCAATCAAGCTTGGGAATGGCATTAAACCAAAAAACTAGCATTATGACCTTAATGGAAATAGTATAATTAATTATTGAAATTAGATAAAATGTCTGTTTAGTACATAATGTATAATCAATCAAAGAAAGAGCCACCCTTGGCTCCTTGTAATGGCTTTTGATATTATTAAATGGTTTTACAAATGGAAGACATTTAGAGGAGAACTATTAATCCTACTAGACACAATAAAAGAAAAATACAATTATTGGGTAGACTTCTACCCCATTAGGAAAAGCCACAAACATTAGAAGGGTGCATACGAATTTTATTTGTTCACCTTATGTCAAATTTCTTGGATTTGAACTTGGAGCATCCAACTTAAAAAAGTTGATGTTAATAATGCATGCTTAACCCACATCGACAAAGTTAGATGGTGGGATCTTATATTTTAGAACACTTCAATTTATTTTAGCAATAATAAATATTAATGAGAAACATTCATCTCATTCAAAAAAAATTGGACAAAGGAAGTGAGCAAAATAATTCAACAAGTCTTCTAATGAGACAACTGAAGGAGATTAAGAGATGACATCCACCAATCTAAAATTGGAGCTTCAAGTTAATGCTGATGAGGAACACTACTGGCAGTGGGCCAAAATGATGAAAGAAATTGCTAAAGGAAAGGGAAAAGCGGATGAATACCGGAAAAAGAATTAATTAAGCCCCACTGCTAATTTGAAAAAGCATCCAACGTCCCGATTGACTCTATTAAAGTCAAGAACATCTGCTCCATCAAAAGCATCAGCCCGATGGACCCTACAAAATAAATAATTTTATGTTTTATATTTTTTATGTAAAAATGCTCAGCGATGCCTATATTGTAGCATGGTTAACAACATTGGCATTCTTGTTTGCTCTTAGTGTGGTGAAATTCAGATTAGAATCTGGTGGCAAACTATGTTATAAATAAGGATTGTCCTTTCTAAGCTGATCATCACCTTCTAACATAAGCACCTTAGCTTGCAATCCCCATTTACTTAGTGTGTACCCATGATAGCTAAAGTAGTAAGTTCTTAATCTATGTATAATAAAATCATTTCTTGTTTATTATTTATCTTTTTTTTATTCTTGCGTTGCTCACTTGGTGGTGGAGCTCCTTGCCAATTTTTTGGGTTCAAAGGGTAGATGATACTTGGCTAAATGGGTTCCATTGGCGTACAATCGTCCATCTTGTCGTCGATTGCCTTGTGGCTAGCCACTATGTGGTCAGTTGAGAACCTTCAACGATTTTGAAGTGCTCGGAGGAATTTCAAGAAAAAGAGATGCCAAAAAAGGTAAGAGAAGAATTTTCTAGGATAATAACAATAATATAGTTATAATAGTAGTGTTACAATATATCTATTAATTCATTAGGTTTAATAATTTTAAAAATAATGATAATAAGATTACTACTAATAATTATAGCTATAATCATATAATGTTATTAGTACAAGTAGGGTGGTTAGCAAGTTATAGTGCCATATCTTGAGGAAAGAGAATTTAGGTTTATTTAATAAGAATTTTACTATGCTTCCCCCGCTGAATCTCAACGTGCATGGAGGGGAAGCGAAAAAAATTTCTCCTCTTGGTATTGTGTGGTCTACGGGGATAGGCAGCATATAGGATTTTTTTCCTTTTACATTCTATTACCTTTGTCCCCTACTAAAACATGCATAAAAGCACTTTGGGCTGTTGCAGGGGACATGTGTAGAACCTCATTTAATAAACGCTTATTTAATTTATCAAAAAGTTTTGGAAATTTTTTAAAAATATGAAAAATTTCAAAAATTGGCATAAATGTGTAAAATAATAACCATGAACTCGATCATGAGGTTTGTTTTGTGATTTGTCTTTTATTTTATTTATTATTAATATCAATAATAAATTATTAAAAATTTATAGAAAACTTGTTTAATCTTGAAAAATATCTTAAAAAAGAAAATTATGGGCTTTGTAATGACATATAAAGCGTGTACCAAATATTGATATATTATTCAATCATAACCACAAGCTTAATTACATTAGTGAGGTTTAATTGGTGATCGATATCACCCCTTACCTATGCTTAATGTACTTTGATATTACAATTCTAACATCAAAGTTGACAATTCATAATGCTTTATGAATATGAGTGCATTGCATATTAATATGCATTTTTATAATTTGTGCATTATAGGCTTACAACAAATTGCTCATAAAAATTGGGAATTCTCATACTAAGGTGCAAAAATTAATTTTTGTATATTAACTTTCTTTTATAGATGAAAGTTACTCGATTTTTTTCTGTTCAAATGCGGAATAGATGGTGAAGGCCTATACATCGTGCTTGAGTGAAGTATTAGTAGGATGGGCGACCTCTGGGAAATTTTGTGTGTTGTATCTCTTTATTATGTTTTTTAGGATATAAATTTGTAATGTGTATACATGAAACTATTTTTGTTATTTTTATGTCACTTAACATTTTCTTGAAATAGTTGCCTGAATGTGAAGTACTACTAAAGTTAGTAGTTCATTCAAGAAAATGTTTAATAATATAAAAATAAAAGAAATTATTTTGTGCCTACACATTATCGATGGATTATTTAAATATATGTGAAAAATGTATAATACAAGAATTTCTTTGGAGATCATCCATCGTACTACTACTCTTACCTAAACACGCTTAACTACATAAAAAATAATTTGTTTGAATACATGCATTGATCATTTAGTAACTACTCAACCTTTATCTAAAATTAGTTGTTTGAATGGATGCATGGTACAAATATAAACAATCAATGTTTCCATATCAAATGAGTATTCAATTCCTAAGATACTATAATGATGATATACTGTATAGAGTATTTCAATGTGAATGTTAGAGGGTGCGAAATAAAGGGATATAATGTGCTAAATTTGTATGCTTAACATGGTAGATATGGTTGAGCAGATGAAGAAACTAAAGGAAAAAGATTTGTGAAGGAATTTTAATTTGCACTTTTTTATACATTTATTCAATAATTAAGGGTGTGGGTGAGTGGGTTGAAGAACGTGAGACATATCCATCTGATATCCTTGCTTGCGGAGATAATTAGTCACATGGTAGATTGTTTAAAAAGTAGGTTTAATTTCATTCTAATAGTTCTCTCTAGGAGGCAGCTTAACTTGGTGACTACACACCTGAATTATTTTTGTCGAATTCAATATACTTAACTACAAGATAGATGAATAAGTTTTACCCCTTGCTTTACTTTTGAAACTTTTTGATGAAACAAAATTGTAATTTGGCAATATCATCAACAGGAAGGCAATTCAGGAATATGGCCTAAATCAGGAAGTATTACACGTCCTCTGTCACTCATTTGAAGTATTACCTGAGGAAATCCAGGTAACTGAATGCTGCAAAAGGAGAATACATAATATATAACACTGTATCAATCATTGTCATTGCAATTACATTTTTGTTTAATGCATAGCATAATCCAAATTGAACTGTCAAATAGTGAGAGCAGTGCTTAAACTTAAGCTTCCTCAGCAAGCTTTATTTAAACTATTGTATGTTTCCTTATATGTATTATTTTCTATGATCAGGAAAGATATGAAGCTCTCATAGGAAAGCACATAAATAACAGTGAGAGCAAGGTCGAAATTTCAAGTGAGCCAGAGATCAAACCGCTTCTTGATAAGACTCTTAATGCTGCTTTGGATTTCTTTGATAATTTATTCTGTCGGCAATGTTTGGTACTTTTTATAGATGCTAATTCATCATTATGAGGATTCTGCTGCGATTCCATTGTTAGCACAATTTTGATCATCACTTGTTTTTTCATTTTCAACAGATATTTGATTGCCGTCTCCATGGTTGCTCTCAAAATCTTATTATTGTAGTGAGTCGGTTATTCCGATGACTATTATTTACAAGAATGATGAAGTATTTGCTGGTTTAATTAGAGCCTTTTGCTTGACAGAGTGAAAAACTGCCATATGGATCTGATCCTGATGAAAACAGGAAACCCTGCAGTAAACATTGCTATCTCAATGTATGAATTTTACTGAGTTATACTAAACATTGTTATTATATCTGTTCCCTGGTTTGTTTTTGTCATCGTTGAGGCTTTTTAAATTTTTGTTTAGCGTATTTAACTCTTCAAATGTTTTATTAGCCTGTTTGAAGTTAATTTGTACATTAAAATTCCAATATTAGATGCCTGAAATTTTTTATGTATATAAATTAAGGGCATATCCTGAAATATTCTTTATTAAAAGATCCAATAGGCTAATATTTTAATTTATAAATTCAATATCAAATCTTTATTTGCTTAAAAGATGTATCACTTTCCAATGATCGGTAAATGGATGGGATTTCATACATTGGGGTAGTTAGGTGCTTGTTTTGTAACCATTGAAACTTATGTGACATTATAAGTATTTTTATAGAAATAATGGAGATTGATTTTTATTATTACACTTGATATCATTTTACAATGTATGATTAAGTACCCTAGAATTAGATTATAGTGAAAATTCAGGGAGAGAATGCTTTTGCCAAGGCAATTTTTATATTGATAGAAATTATGAAAAAGTTATCAAAGCTTTGGTACATGAAATATGAGTTTATTTAATCTGTGCATTAGATAAAATCATGGAGATTTAAAAATAAATTATGCTTAACTCGTTAAAACTATGAATTATTTAAATTTTATTGTTGTGCAAAATTTAATACTAAAATGTATGCATATTAAAACTAGGAATGCTAGAGAGAAAAATAGGGTGAATTACCTTCTTAGCACTCATCATAATAAACTACTTGGGATGTCGTAGTGGTAATGAACTTGTATATTTTTTTATTGGTGTTGGAAACTCTCTCAACAACTTTGGAAATTTGTCAGTTTGCTCAATGGCATGCCATAAATTCTACATGTAAATTTTTTTGAAATATCTGGCTAACTTAAGGAGAGGCATCAGTTGGGTTAGCAGATTATATCATGACTCAATCCATGCAATTATGGAGTTTACACTATGAGGGAAACCTCTGGATATGGGATTTGACAACAGAAAGCTTGTCTTCTCATATAAAAGTAAAAGAGTAATCACATCTAAAATCATCCAAACCAACTAAAAAAATCACTAATCATCATTAAATATATTGATAAAATAAATACTAAAGAATCTTGCAAATGATTCAGCAGTATTTACTGAAAAAAAACTGTCACCCTTATAATTAAGTAGATGAATTGAAATTGTTAATAAAAGAATATTAGAGTGATATATATAATTCTAAATAGTTATATAAAGTGTAACATAATTTGCATGGTCCTAGAAAGAGCAGTAAATAGAATAATAAATTAGCAGTTACAAGGTTAAAGAGGCATAAAAATAAAGGTTAAAACCAATAATAGACATAACACAATAAAAGTATTATGAATTGTACGGCAATGACATTGCAAGGGCATGTTAAGTATATGATTTAAATGATGATTTTATTAATAATGTTGTTTTCTTGTTTAATTTACATTGATTGAATGTTCTCTTAAATTTGCTTGATTCTTCATAATCTCACTATTAAAGGCTCATAAAGAGACAACTTTTCCATAAGGGGAGACTTAATTCTGTAGAAAGTATTTTTGAAATAATCTCATAAGCCTTGAACAAATTTGCTTTGATTTGCACGTGGTAAAACATTGCCATAGATTGGGTATCTATGTTCTAGGGGTTGTTTGGCAAAGAAATCTGAAAAATTTGATATAAAGTAATATGATATAGTGTAATCGAATTACAGTGTAATAAGATTATTTTACTGCTGTTTGGTAGTTTTATAGGAAATTTAGTATTTTTAGTAATACAGAGGGGTAAGATTACGCCATAATTTTTTTTTTTTTGAAATTTTCTTTTAGGGTTTATCGTTTGAAAGAACGAATCGTTCATTCCAACGTGAGAACGAATCCTTCAATTCATTGTTATCCATTGCGAATCGATCTTGCAAAATTAAAATAGGCAAAATTTGTTTAGGTTTCCGCTGCACTTTCATTAGAACGAACGAATTTCTTTCGAACGAACGAACGAACGAAATATTTCGTTCAAACCCTAAACTATGCGCTTTCATTCGAATGAGATTCGTTCGTTTGAATGAACCCTAAGATTCGTTGCAAAGAACCCTTCACTGCTTTACTCCACTCATTCTCCAAATTCTCCTGATTCGAGGGTAATCTATTTACTCTCATTTATATAGTAACGTAAAATTGAAATACAGTGTAAAAGTTTTTCACGCATTTTATTTCATGCCAAATGCCGGTAATCTTAATTTCTTCAAAAAATATTACTTTACACTGATTTTACTTTATACCAAACAACCTTATAATGTTTTTTCTTTGTTAGACATGGTGGAGTTACAATAAAATTTGGCAAGGAAAGATCCTTATCAAGACTTGAGTTTTAACTTAGGGGTTGTTTGCATTTTTCATCATGAGTGTAAAGTAATTTGATTACAGTGCAATCGGATTGCTTTACTACTGTTTTGTAGTTTATTAGGAATCATAGATTTGTTTTTGGAATGAAATAATTTGCAGAATATAGTATTTTGAATAATTTAGGGGGAAAGGTTACTATATTTTTATTTTTTAAGGAATTTTAGGATTTAAGAATCACGTTCCAAAGAAATTCGCTGTAGGAATGATCAAAATTTAGGGTGCCTTTGTCTAAATAATCAAATGGTTGAATTGATTGAACCAACGAACGAATTTGTCACTTGGGACGCCGTTTGAGGTTGGCGAAATGAGGGTTGTTTCCGCTGCTTGAGACGAACGAACGAACGAGGGTTGTCTTTGATTGAACGAATGCATTCGCCGCTTGAGACGAACAAATGATCGAAGGTTCTTCATCTATTTGATAGAGTGAATAGAATGAACGAGGAATGTCTTCGATCTCGATTGAACGAATGAATTTTCCGTTGAGACTAATGAACGAACGAGGGCTTTGTCTGAAGAATCAAACGGAATTCGTGCGATGCCGATTCAGTGCCAAGACGAAGATCTCTTAAGCTTTCGTTCAAATGGAATCTAGCAAATCGAAGGTTGAATCGACGAAGCTCCAAGCAAAATTTTTGTGAAGGTCGTCTTTTGTTTCACCTTGCTAAAGAATCCTCTATGTAAACTTAGAATCCGGTCGATCTGGCTGAATTTCTTTTACAGTGATTAGTATTTATAGCACTGTAAAAATTTTACACCTAAGTATTAGTTTCTCCTGAAATTGCCGCATGCCAAACACCACTTTCACTGAATTTTTTTTACTTCTTTACATCTGTTCTTTCGCATGCCAAACAGCCCCCTTAGTATATTGAACACGATATTTCTTAATTCTATTTTAATTATTCCAACCACATACTAACTTACTAATATAAATATTTCACATTAACATGTAGAATTTTCACGGAATACTTATTATAATGTTTTTGTTGCATTCTTAATTAATTATTAATTAGTACTAAAAATCCTTTAAAAATTTTAGGTATATTTTAATTAAAGGTATTCTAAATCAATGAGAAATGCCAAAGCTAATGTAATTCACAAAAAATCAAATATACAATTAATTAAATTTTTTATAACTCACATTGAAACTCTCTAATGTTAGAATAATATCCAAAGACTCTCAAGTCTACTATTCTATAATTGTGATAGTACAACCTAGACTAGGTTTGTAAGCATACTAAGCATAGATTATTTAGGAAAAATTATCTTTGGGCAAACCTTAAGAAGGATTTCCTCATCATTGGAGGAAGAATTGATTTTACACATGACTTATAATTTGTCAACCTAATTTTAAAAATTATGGAATCCAAAATATTTGATTAAATTAGGGTTTACCTTGTTAATTCAAAATATTTTGTCTTTTCAAAATGCACATGATAACTCAGAAAGCCTTAATACTTGTCATAGGCATTAATTTGTGACAAAATCTAAAATAAAGTAATTTTAAGGAAGAGTTGCTATCTTAGACGCATCATGGATGTGTAGATCGCATCTCGGCTCATTTGGCGATTAAGTACTTAAAGTGGGGTGATTGGTTGAAAATTAGAACATACACATGTTTTTGTGAATTTCATCTGTGAAAAAAAACAAATCTTACCTTAATATCATATTGGAGGTATTCAACCAGAAAGTAACATTCAAGTTTTTTGTAAAAAATTATTGTTTGAATTGAAAGTTGGGCGCAGAGAAAATAATTTACCCTAAAATTGGCGTCAACATTGTATGAGTTAGACGTGATCAACATTGGCATCAAAATTGCCTAACTTAATGTGAAAAGTTTGAACATTGCTATCCTAAAGGATTAAAATAAAAAATTTAAAAGTTGTATTTTAGGGTTGGCATCAAGGATGAGAAGTTGATAGAAACAGCACCTTTATAAGAAACCTCACCAAATATCTAAATTAGGACTTCTAGTCTTCCAATCCTGTTAAATATAACAAGAAGTGGAAGGAGAAGGGGTGGAAGTCTGGAGGAGTTGAATGAAGAGATGAGTTAGTTAAGGGGTTTGAGGAGGGAGTGATGAGGAATAAGAAGATGGAGAAGAGGTGAGGGAGAGGATGTGACCTTAGGGGAAAGCTGACTTCTCTTGTAGCTGGTGGCGGCATGAGTTGGGTAACTAGGGTTCCTTGCACATTCTTTTGGCTTCTGCTGCAGCATCCTAATTCAAAAATTCTAGTGATTAAACTTCATAAATAACATTTGGCCTTTTTTGTTTGAACCTTCATTTAACATGCGTTGTCTTACGTGTAAAATAAATTTAAGTGTTTAGCAACTAAATGTCGTTTCACCCATTTAACGCTCATCCTTGTTAAATGACGGTCAACAGTGGGGCTAAAATCTTATTTAGACAGAATGTGATTCATTCAATGACCATATCAGTCATTGAACGAAGGTGCTAGAAACTTTTTTTAATTACAACCACATTTCAGCCATCCAATGGTGTACAGAATTGCTTGGAGACCTATATGTACTCTCTTAAAACTAAAGGGTGCTTTTGATCTCTGTGCTCCTCTCCTCCCCTCCAAGCCCCTTTAATTCTCTAAGTTTCTCTTTCCATTCCAAGTCTTCTCCATTCAAGTTTTTGCATATTAAGACATTCTAATTATTGTGATCATCAATGAAGGATTGTTAGAGCTTGAAGTGCAAGGTAGGATCAAGTTAGCTACTAGAAGTCTTCCTCCATCTAAATCTTTCATTTCATCAAGGACTAAGGTAGGATCTTTCGCCTGCTGTCGATTTATGCTTATGTGATTGGCAACCCCTTTATTTTTATTTGGTCAAGATTGATTTTCATACGTTAAGATAGGTTTGAGCAGATTAACATGACTTTCTGAGCTTTGTTTTGGGTTAAACATGTTCTAAATAATGTAAAAATAATTTTGACATGATTATAGGACAACTTATGCAAATTATGATTTGGAAGATTTTGATTTTTTCTCATTGCTTTCTTTTAACTTTTTGATCATTAAATGAAGAACAAAATTATGGAGCGGAAATAGTATAAAGCCTTAAAGATGTTGATTTATGTGTAGAAATGTGAACGCGAATGTTTTATACATGTTTTGCTTTTTGGAATGATGTGTTGATGAGATGAGTGCTAAATTAGGGATTTTGGGCTCTCTATATGTTGAAGGGAACTAAACCCGTTGAATGACTCTCGTTCAACAAGTTCAGTTCATTAAAGGAACATGCCAGAGGGCAAATAATTGATTTGGGAATTCCCATATTCTTACAAAAGTGGATATTTTGTGATTTTAGATAAATTTTTAATATAATATTATGAAAAATTAAGTCTTGAGAAAAACCTATATCAAAGTACAAAATTAAAAAGAGATTTTGGTCCGGTATTCTTGTATTGGTTATTTCATAGAAGATTTATTTCAGATTTTTTGGAGACGTTAGAAATTTACAGAATATTTACCTTTGGAAAAATAAATTTAATGGTGCTCAACTATATTTAGTGTGGTGTGTCGAGTATGGGTTAACTGACTTTTGCTCAGGGGATCTACTTATCTTAATGGGAAATGATTTCGGGGTATTGGTTTATAATTTGCGAGTGCTAATTGGTCTATTTCTATTTTTTGAGGGTTGAGTTCCTCAAAAGAGCACTAAGTCCCAGCTGTGATGACAGACTAAGCTGCCCGTATTAGTTTATAATTTTGTCCTTATATTTTCTGAATCCTTTTTATGCTCTCATCATAATGCTATGCTTAGTTGCCATGGAAAGTAAAATAAATAATTTAATTTTGTTCTAAACAATCATTTGAAAGATAAAACAGAAAAGATGAGATTTGTTCGACTCGATTTTCAATTTTCTTTTTGTTTTCTTTTTCTCTACTTTGTATTTTTTTCAGTTTGCTTTGATTTCAATTGGCCCATAATAATAAATTTAAATAAATAGTATAGCATGATAAAATGAGAAGAAAAGATTTCATTCAACTTAATTACTTTTCTTTGTTTTAATTTTTGTTACATCTCTTACTATAATTTTCCCAACTCTTACCGCTTTACTTGAATACACACTTGATTTTATCTTTTAGTATTTTCAACGTAAATTGTTTGTTTCCCCTGTCATGGATCCTGGTGCTATCTGATGTTATAATTTATTAGGCAGTGCCCACCCGTATTTGTAAAAATGGTTGTAGGTCCATGTACAAGAGCGATTATTGATCCAAAAATGCATCAATGGTAGATAAATTGAGGGACTGTCCTTATGTTGTGAAATTGAGTAGATGTAAGATTGAGTGCATATCGTACTGAGTGTGGAGAGATGAGGGTGATGATGTATTCTAATTATGTACAGATGAAATGTAAGATTTTATTGAATAAATAAAACATTGTGTTTTTATTCAGCTCAATTTTGTTTTGACTTAGCATTTTCTGATTAAATTTTTGATTATGGTACGGTGGTCTTCTGTAGGTGATTAATTGCTATTAAGTGATTTATCTAATACATGTGTCACATTGAATTGGCATCATTAAAATTTGGGTTGAAGTTGAGAGTTTTGAGTTTTTGGTTTGGTGTAAGAGCAAGTGGAGCTTTCCTCTAGAACTTAAATCTTAAGTAATGATAAAACATTTTGTGATCATATATATGTATTTTGTAAATTTTGCAAGACCAATTCGTGTAATATTCTGATAGATCTGGATAAGGTTCATATTGTACCCCTTTGTATAATGTTGATGCAATCTTGTGGAGCATCTGTTGATCCACATGAGACTCTGAGTGTGAACAACCATATAGAACATTTACTTTCACCTCTTGGCATTGGCTATTCTATTGACTGACATTCAAAGGAGAATGCTCCAACCTACCTGTTTCAATCAAGTAGCCTGTTATCTTTAAGAATTTCTGAAGATGAGCCTGACTATATTTGACTTTTCTTTGCAAAGGAGTTGATTGTTAACATAGTGAGGATCTTTCATGGTGTGTAGTAACCATCTGTGCGATGACTTTCTTTGGCGACTTTTATCCTGCATTGTGATGCACAGACATAGTGAGCCTTGCAGCAGGCAGATTGCTTCACTTAGAGATTCTGGATGATTTTGTGAATTGAGTTCATAGGAAATTCAAAACTCAGTATGTCTCTCCCTCAGCACAACATCAGATGTAGAGGAAAATTATGCATTTAGTTCAGGGATTGAGGTTAGTAAATTGGCATGCAGAGAAATTTGATCGATTATCCCGATTTACTCTAGAGATTGTGTGCGGTGGTGATTTGCCACCATTTTGTCTATGACTTGGCCAATTAAAGATCCACCTTATGTAGAAGATGGATGACTTTGTTCATATGTTGAATCTGTCTTGAGTAATTGAGCAGAGCTTGGCCTCTACATCTCATGAGAATGCTAAAGGTTGTAAATTCTTAGTACTTATATCCTTATTTTTTATAGCATGGTAACTAACGAAGACACAATATATATATATATATATATGAAAGGTGTTGTAGCCCAATGGTTGAGGCTCAGGAATTGATATCTCAGGTCATGGGTTCAAGTCCCACTGGCCACACATATTAAAATATATATATATATATATATATATATAATTGAGAATGTACTAGTTTTGTATGCTTAATGAGTTTTTATCACTCCAAACTCCTAGCCCTGAAAATATCCCTATTGTGAATGCTGAAATATTTGGACAGTATTGTAGATGACTCACCCCAAGACTAATGAAATCAATAGTGCTCCAGTAGACGAGTACTTAAAAATATAGCAAGGTACGTGGTCTTTACAATATACATGAGCTACAAATCCTATAGTATCTGAAGATTTTTTCTAGAAGTTGAAAATAAACTGGAAGGAATGTTACACTTAAAGGATCAAAAGGTGACACTGGCCACATTTGCTTAAAATGGAGAAGCTAAACATTGGTGGGGAAGCTAACAACAGGAGAAGGGAAGGATTCCATCACTTTATTTGGAGACTGGTATGTGCTTTCCATTCCCAAATGGAAAATTCAAGTGAGATTTCAAATATTGATTCAGGGAGATTGTATGCGGAGGATTTACCTGGATATCAAGGTATGCAGCTCATCTTGTATCTACTGTGGCAGAAAATTCGATAGATATCTTGATGAACCAAGAGATGCCATAAGGCAACCCTTGGTTCCTCTAGAAATTCAAGACTTCTCTACCATAGTAGAGAAAGCCAGAGGGTGGAAATAGATTTCCAAATTATACCCATAATAAGAAAATAGAACCCAAAGCTCAGAGTTGGTTTTTCAAAAAGGAAACTTTGGATGGAAGAGGCTAAACCATCCCAGCAAGGCATATACAACCAAAATTTAGGGAGTGCGAACTAACAATGAACCTCTTGTGGCAAAAGTCATCGAGGAGAATGCTTGGCCGGTTAAGGAATTTTCTTTAGTTGTCATTAACTGGAACTTATGGGATTCCATTGTCTCAAGAATCAAACTTTTGATCCTAAAGGAAAAAGACTGATCTAAGAAAACTTTGGAGAGGGATCTATTAGTAGAGTGATTAGAGTGAAGATAAACCCTAGTACTTCCAATTAACTTTGGCAAAATGTGCAATTGCTAGTCTGTGCGCCTATTCACAAGGATGCTTGAAATTCTAATGTTGTAGTGTTTAGTACCATTTTTATTAGTGACATTCAAGTGAGTGCTCATTTTGATAATGGTGCATCACATTCATCTATTGATACTAATCTTATAAACTTATACTTATACTATATTACAACTACACCTAATAATATCAGTAAAGTTATCAAATGGGTTTCATATCCAAGTGTATCAAGCTGTACTTTTAGATTATCTTTTGGTGATAAAGATTATTAACTATCATGGCACTTTCATGGTTCGATGTAATATTAATATGAATTGGCTTTCCAATTATTATTTATATGTGGATTGCAACAAAAAATTATTAAGTCTTAATTTCTTAAGTGAAACCATTTGAATTTTATGGTGATCTCAATTAGTTATTTTTTCGTCTCTCAATTCCATTATATTTAAGATAAATAATAATAACAATGAACGTAACAATAGTAATATGTTGAGTTATTGTTTTATTGCAAAAAAAATTAATGTGTTTATTATTTAAATATTAATGGAAATACATATATTAAAATTAAAGATGCAATTATTATTATTAAATAAGAATAATTTTTATTCTTAAATATAATTAGTTTGTTAATAAAATATTTTTAAATTAATTCTTTTAGTAAATTAAATATTAATAATAAAATACTAATTTGGTTTAAGTACAAAATAAATTGGATGTTTAATAGTTATTAAAATTTTATTTTAAAACTTATTTAATGATGTAAAAATCAATATTAAATTAATAGATATTATTACATAACTTGATATTTATATTAAATATTATTTATTAGATAATATATCCTATATTAAAGTTAATATTTTGGTATTTTGTAAACATCTTGAAGTAAGCTCATTGAATAATACATAGTATTTTATTAATGATTTAATCCATGTAATTAATTTGGTAGTATATTTATGTATTACTATCATAATATCTATCAAATATAAAGTATAGAGCATTTTAATTTAGTTAGTACTAATTAATAAATATTTTCAATATGAAAAAAATTTAATTGATGATATTATATAGCAAATGATATAGTTTTTGAATAATGAATTGTTAATTATTACTCATTATAAGTGATATTTATTCTAATATAGTTATTTAATTGTTAATCAATGTTATGTTGCAAATAAATTTAACTTAATATTAATGAATAGATTTAATTATTAAACTTGTGTTATATTTTGTGAAAAATATTTAAATAATGAAATTAATATGTATCAAATAACAATTTTTATTTAAATTAATAAGTACTTTTATGACTATTATTATTTAAATATGATTATTTATATTATTTAAAAGAGCAATTGTGCAATCTTTAGATACTTAAGCATCAAATTCACATAATTCAAGAGCAATAAATTTGAGTATTTAGTAATTTATTTCATATTTCTTTTGATTCTTTAAAGTGGCACTTAACCTTGTTGTAATATAGCATAGATGATTTAAATCTAGACTTAAGAATTAGCTTATAGTATTAATTATGTTTAATGTCATATAACTTTGTTTGTATATATTAAAATATAGAATTAATGAACTTGATTGTTATGTTTATTAAAAGAAATAATTAGTTTGGATAATGAAATTCATGCTATATAACAAGACTAAGCCTATCTTTAAAGATTGATGATTTTTGTTATCACTTTACCAAGCCTATGAATTAAATTAATCTATAACATTGAAAAGACTATGATGAATCAATGCTATGAATATGCAAAATATAAATAACTAAATTATATGTTGCACATGCTTAATAAAGTGCATGTATTTGAGATTTGTACAAGTATAATTTCTGAGATAATCTTCCATTGTGATATGACTCTTGTGCATCAAAAAAGATTCAAACCATGACCTTTCGGTGGTGAATTCGCTCAAAGTTTAAGGGGGTATTTCATCGAGGTTAAGTGAAAACAGAAGCAAAATTAAATGATTATGAATCAAAAGGATACCTTATGTTATATATAACTTTATTATTTATCTTTATTTTCTAAGTATTATTTTTTACTTAATTTGATAGATTTTTTCTTGTTGATTACTTTTATTACTTGAAGTTTATCTTTGTTTTTTCTTAGATCATATATGATGTTTCTTCATTTACCAAAATTTTTTTGAGAAACATGTTCTAAGATATTCTTCTAGGTTCCCATGAATCGATTTGAGTAACACTAGATTACCTAGAAAATTTGATTAGACTTACAAATGTTGCCATATAACTTTGGATTGGTACTACTTTTGTATTTTCATTTGATATTGGTATGATATAAATCTTACATTGATGAATAAATCTTATAATAATTAAAAATATTGATTATTTTAGAGTTTTTCACTTTATAATTTAGAAAATTTCTTTCTTTTAGTCTATGGTTTCTTGATATGTTAAAAAAAGAAAAATGCTTCATTGTTAGACCTTAGAACATGCATCACAAATTTTGAAATGAGATCTCTGATCTCTCTTGCATGGGTTGGGATATGGGCGATCTTACATAACACAAAATGAGGGAACGAGGGGTTGAAATTTAGGATTATGTGATTTTAACTAATGCATAATAAATTATGATTTTAAATTTTTTCTCAAAGGCACAATATAGTCTTTGTTTTTTAATTCATTATTTTAAGCATAGACAACTTACACGACAAGAGCTATGTATGTGCTGAGCTTTAATTCCATATTTTGAACACATTAAAAGTTGCTTTATTTATAAGGATTTTATGGTCGCTTTGTTATCACATATGAGAAATGTTTGAGTTATCCTTTCTTATTTCAATAATTTAAACAAATGACAACTAAGAATTCTTTAACTCAGTTGGCATCCTACTGACCTATCTTTGGGTGTTGGTCATTTCTCGACCTTTGTTGTCAACCATTGCTTTTGGACGATCTTTCTACAGCTTCTCGTTTATACTCGAGCATGCTTTGGAGGTCTCACCTTCAGTTGCCTTGTTGGTCAACGTGGCGGGCCGAGTCTCCCATACATTGTCCTTTTCTTTCTTCTGTTAGCAACCCTCTTCTAAATGATCGTCCCTCCCATACATTGTCCTTTTCTTTCTTCTGTTAGCAACCCTCTTCTAAATGATCGTTCCTTGGACGATCTCCTTGGTAGTTAAGCGTTGCTTTAAGGCTAGGCAATTCAACCTTGACTAAGCTCCTCTTAGTTGGTAACTGGGTTGACACTTTACTAGATGTCTAGCCTTTCCCATTTGTTTCTTCTCACCCAAACAATGGTCCTTTCAGTTGACCGTGCTCTGCAGTTAAGATGAGGATCTATAGATGTGCTTGGGCTACTTCCGAGCTATTAGCCAACTTATCTAGCCCAGAGGAATGGTGTGTTGAGTGACTCCTCAACATCTTTAGTTATAAACTTAGCTTCCCTGAATATTGTGCTTGATAGATCGGCATATTTAGCAGGTAACTCGGCTCTAAGTTTGTCTTTGTAAAGCTTAGCTCTTCTGAGTTTTATACCAATCTTTTTGGCGACTCTTCTCTTGGGCTTTCCGACTCTTCTTATTCTTTTTTTGAGTCGTCTAAATCGGTCTTCGGGCAGATGGTTCACCTGGCTCTCTTTCTTGGTTCCGCGATTTTCAGTATGATATCTAGATCGATCTTAAACCTATTTAAGCATAACTTGTGAATCCTCACACATTAAGCTTAGTTCGTTTGCATATCGAGCTGGCTCATGAGCTGTAACGACTCAAAATCGCTACTCTACAAATTAGGTCAAATTTCGACGTTGACATTAGAACCCCGGGGAATTTCATTTTAGGGCAAACAAAATTACCAATAGATAAAAATAATTTTTAGATCAAAGCGCCCTAGTTTGGGAGAAATTCGATTAATGGAAGCTCCCGTTTTATTTTTTGAATTATTTAAATTATTTAAATTCTAAAAATCAAGAACATTGAAATAAGTGTCCGAATTCATCGTTTTCAGCATGGTTGTGTTAAGTATATTATTTAAAGGTTTCTCGAGAAGTTTCATTAAATTATGAGCGCCGAATTTATCATGATTAATTTTTGAAGTTTTTAAACCTCAAAAATTAATATAAAATAAAATATTATTCTGAATCAAAAATTTTCGGCACGAGGGTGTTCGTCATGTCGTAACACACCTCGGTGTCAAGTTTCGTTTCGTTGTATTTAGACGCCGAACGACGGAAAAATGTGAAAAATTTAACTTTTAAGTATTTTATTATTATTTTTTATTTTCCTTTTTCTCTTCTCCTTCCTTCCCCATTCTCCCGACCCTCCCCCGACCTGCCTGGGTATCGCAGGCTCTGTCTTGCGACAGAGCTTGCAGGCGGAAACTTCCGCCTGCCAGGGAGGGCCCGCCAGCGCCGTTTTTGGTGCAGGGTTCGGTCGGCCCCCCTCAGCCGACCCCCCACCCACCTTCTTCTATAAAGAGGCCCCATTCCCTCTCCTCTCCTCCCCATGACCACAGCAGCTCCAGCCCTTCCTCCTTCCCATCCAACAGCAACCTCCCGCAGCCAGCCTTCCTCCTTCCCAGCCAGCAGCAGCCTCCGGTAGCCAGCCTTTTTTTTTCCCAGCTAGCAGCCAGGCTTCCTCATTCTAGCCTCCCTCCCTCACAGCCAGCTAGCTCCTCCTTGCTGACCGACCACCAGCCTCCAGCAGCCAGCGACATCCCTTTCCAGCCAGCCCCTTGCTGCTGCCACCTCGGACAGCCTTCGGCTAACCTGTTCCGGCCTCCCTTCATTTTCCGGCGATCTTAATTCTAAAGTAAGAGGAGGAAATTGAAGAACACATTTCTTTTCTCTAATCTTACATTGCTATAAAAGAGTTATATTTAGTCTTTTCACATTTTATCATTCTCATTAATTAATAATAGGAATAATACAAATGTTATAAAAAGCTAACTTAAGATATCATATACAAATGTTATACAAATCATTTTGATTTTGACTTTTCTTTCGTACTTTATTACTATCATATACATAACGCGTAAATGAATATAACAGCTTAAATAAATCAAACTTCAATCTTAAAAAAAATGGAAGAAGATCAGAATGAAAATAAAGATGAAATTCACTCCTAAAATATTGGATTAAAAAGCTAACTTAAGATATCCAAAATGCAGATTGAGCGAACTATTGAACTTCTGAACTTAAAGAACAAAGGTATCCAGTACATGACGAATATTACATTTTGCACTTTTATTGCTGCTTAGCATATTTGCTTTGAGCCAATTTCAATTTGAAACTTGGTTGGTTGTTTGGAACCAACATGATAACATTCGGGGTTGTTACTGGAAAATGACATCAGTAACATTCGGGGTTATTGCTGGAAAAATGACATACGCAACATTCGGGGTTGTTATTGGAAAATGACATCAATAATATTTGGGGTTGTTATTGGAAAATGACATCAATGACATTCGGGGTTATTACTGAAAAATGATATCGGTAATATTCGGGGTAGATTACTGGAAAATGACATCAGTAATCTTTATTTGATAAATAATATTTGTTGCAGAAAATTGTTTATTTCGCACTATTGCTTTATTTTTCTTCTGCATTTTTATTTCTGCCTTACTTTCGCTAATCGCATAATTTAAATGTAAATGTTATTATGTACTGCAGTACTTAGAGTATTCTCTAATTACTGAGAATTCAAATCCCGGTATTGTTTTCTGTACAATACCAGGTCATGTGCTCCTAGGGGAATACACGCAAGAGCCATAATGCTTAAAATGATCCAACGACTAATAGATCCACGGCTCTATTTTTGCTTGTTTATTTTTTATTTTATTTTTTTTATTTTTCGCTTTTGTATGAGGAATCCTGAAAAAGATTTTGTAATTTTGAAATGTTATAAATGAAATCTATCTTTTGCTTTTATATGTGTGTTCCTTTTCTCAAATTACTCAATATGATCTTGCGGTAAGTGAACACCCGATGTCGGAACGGTTTCTGCTGAACTGGCATTTGGGGTCCTCACATGAGCTTATTATCAATCTTGAGTTTGATAAACGAATCTGAGTTGAGTGGATTTTGAGTTCAAAAAATTTAGATGAGTTGAGAGCTCAAGGTGGGATCTCACCTCAACTCAATTGTGCCCCTAGTTGTTAGGATGGTGCGAGTGGATTGTATGTGAAGGGTTATGAGGTTTTGGGAGTGCAATGCTATATGAGATCACTGGCTTATAGAGGTGAAGGAACATGTAATTTTGTAGGAGGTAGTTAATATATTTGTGCTGTATCAGCATGTGTTAGAAATATTTGAGATATCTTAATGTTTAATGATAATCTAGTGATCGCTGTATATTTGTGTGTGAAGGGTTGAGGTTTTGGGAGCGTCTGGTAATTTGAAAGAAACATAATAGGTTGTTTGTGATGAGAGTTGTCTTATATAAAGGAATAAATGTCAAGATGGGGTAGTTCATAGGTTGCTTTATTGTGGACGTAAATATGGAAAATTCTGTATAGCTGTGGCATTTGATAGCTTTTAAAATGTCCACAGATCATGGAAACTCGCCTTTAATTTCTTCGTAATTGAACTACCAAAAATCTTGATTGACTAAAAAATTCTTATTTTCTTGCTCTTATACTCTCAATGTTTCAAAAATATTCTTCCTTTTCCTATTTGAATTGCCGGTTGTGCACATGACTGCTAGTTTTTTTGTATATAAAAATATTGTTGAATTATCTTGAAATATTCTGATGTTATGAAAATAAATTGTTAGCATACTTTCTGGTTTTTTATTTTTTTTGGAAATCTAAAGATGTATTGTTCTACTTTAGGTTATATTGAGCCTAGGTTCAAGCTTAATCTTCTATCTTAAAAGGAAGTCGGAGACCTATGCACTGGATAAAATTTGTATGGGGAGCACATTAAGATCGGTGTGAAATGCAAGAGACGTTTCTTGAAGCCATTCGAAGATTTTCAGGTTACTATGATATTGAAGGTTTGAATCTCTTGTGGTGGTTTCGGCATATTTGGAAACAACTCAGATGCATCATGAGGGAGAGAAGTTGTTAGCAGTTGTTACGTATGGGAATGTGCTGCAAGCATTGTAGATGCTGATCGGTGTAGCAAGGGTCTCCAATGCTGGCATCATTGGCGATATATAGATGCTTAGGCTTTGGTGTTTGCTAATGGAGATGTTTACTGTGTCACAGTTTGAACAACTAGGATCTAACAACGTGAAAATTCATTAGAAAGAAAAGATGTTATCCGCTTGAGATGGGTGAGTTGACAAAGTCATTGATCGATAAGGCATATCAAGAAGAAATCAGCAGTTTTCTTTGATACCAATTAATGTAGGCATGGTGGAATGTGAGAACAAATGGTTGGATATAAAAAAAGTGCGGAGAAGGAACGGATGGTGATTGATGGATGCTATTCAAGCCAAACAAGGGACGCTATGCAAACAAACCCTGCGGAGTAGAAATATGCATCCTAAGAAGGAATCATATTTTATTTTTACTTATCAATCAACCAACCTGTTGGATAGGTGTTTTATGTATTTTTGTTTTCCATGGAGAATTAGAAAAGTAATCATAATTTGAATTTAAATTGTAGACATAAATTTAATTTAAAGCCCTCTTGATTTTATTAATAATTATTCTCATTTGCTTCAACAAAATAAGTGAACCACCATAATTTGAGTTTGAAATTAAATTTGAATTTTAAATTCTAATTTTATAGGAAGGTAATGGCACATATAATATAATACAAACTACGAGTATGCTAAACTCAAAATATGAAAGATTAATGTTGAAATAAAGATAGTTTTGATGCTATCCTGCGCTTAAAGAATGAGAGAAGATTTTATTGAAAGGCCAGGAGAATGGCATTTTGGATGAGATGAAAGAGAATAGAGGTCTTTGGGTCACTCATAAAGAAGGTTTGAAGATGTTTTGAATAATAGGTGGGCCAACAATAAGCATGAATAATTAACGTGCAAGATATTTTGCACAAATGGCTTAACCTACACTCTAGGAATGAATAGAGAATGAGGATTGCTGTAGTCGGACTCAAAGAGGATTTGTATACAGCTAGCATTGAGGATGATGATGCTTTGAAATAATATCTCAGTATATTATTCCAAACTAATTGCGTAGGTTTGCGTTGCTTTGTGTGCTCTTTTTTACTTTCTAATACATTTCCTGTCAATTTGCAGAGAAGAGAAAACAAGGAAGGCTTATTTTCTGCTGAAAAAGATTCAAATCAAACCAACAAAACAGAATCTGCATCTCCCTCTGAGCATGAAGATTCAAATTGTGACGATGATATCACAAGTGTGACACCTTCTGATGGTCTATGCTCTGATGTCAATAGATTGACTATTGTTTCTTCAGAGACAGTTGGTAGTAAGGCACGCGTTACTGTTTCCTCTTGTGCGATAGAGCGAAACATCCCTGATGTCCCCCTAAAAAACTTGGTTAACGTAGGCAAGCGGAAGAACTTGAAACATGGGATTTTTTCTTCAGGGAAACCTCAGATTTCTCAGAAATATGTTGGTCCTGCTGATAAAAAGCAGAAAAAGATATCATTATCTGATACTTTTCAAGCAAGTAAAGAGTTAGACAAGTTGTATACAAATATCACTTCAAATCCTGACACCAAAACCCATGGTTGGGCTGCAAATTGCATTCAACTTCAGCATGAATCTAAGGAATATCCATTTCAAATTCAAGATGGTCATAGCAAAAACCATGGTGCTGACATTCAGGACATAGAAATACATAAAAGAACTGAAGTTTCCCTTTTGAAGAGCTTATCCAGTTCCAGCAGGGAGCAAACCAGTGGCTGGAGTCTATTTGAGAAAGATCTTTACCTAAAGGGAGTAGAAATTTTTGGAAAGAATAGGTACTTCACTTCTCTCTCCAACCATCATTTTATCTTTTATTTATGTTAAACAATTAGTCTAACCACCCTATACCCAATTTTAAAACAATTCTGTCACAGCAGTAATTTTTTAACCATTGCTTTTATTGAAAACTTTGAAGTGGGCATCATCATATATCGTTGTGATCTGAAAGTTTGTATATATAGCTATTCTTTCAATAAAGGTTCTAGAAGCACTCATATAGGTCTACTGTGCTTTTTTTAAAAGCAGTCTATGCAAGTGTTTATTAGTTCTTTATGTATTGTTTTGGTATAAGTTACATGTGTAGGGTGTGGCCTGCAAGCAATACGAGGGAATGAAATTAAAGTGTTTTGTATATAATACTATGAAAGATAATCAAACGATAATTTCAAAATAATCATTGTTTGCATTTATTTCTAGTTCTGATCATGTTGCGTATGCATAAATAAGTTAAAGCTGAACAATAAATATTGCCTTTTGAGATATTTTAGCCTGAAGCTGCAATTCGTTTGCATACTACAGGGGAACTCAAGTGTAGCTCATTATTTTTGTCTTCATTGTTTTTGTTTTATGACTTGGCAGTTGCCTTATCGCAAGAAATCTCCTTTCTGGACTGAAGACATGCATTGAGGTATCAAAATACATGTTTAATGATGGAGCTTCATTGCAAACCGGACCTTTATTTACTAGTTCGTACTTGGATGATATTGGAGGATGTGATGTTGCAATGACAGTAAGTAATAATTTCTTAGTGATATATTTTTGTATTTTGCTAATGCTATTGTGTTATCACAATATAAAAATTCATAACTAAAAAATCCTGAAAACTACTGGTGCTTTTCTGTTTTATACTCAAGAAACTTGAACGCTTGCTCGAATGGGAAAATTAGTAGAATGGTTATTATTAACAAAAAAACCACATTTGTGCTCTTACTATTTCACACTTGCTGTCCTTTTACTGTCCTAACTCTTGATTTAAACCTGAATATATCATAGCCACAGAATTATAACTAACTCTAGTATGTATACAGTGACGGGTGTTGCCCTTAATAACCTACATAATTAATCCCAGTTGTCCACTCTAATCATGCCATCATCTGACCTCATACGCCCTATTACCACTATATATATGTATCGCTACATTCTGCAGTGCATTAATAAAAGAGATTATTTCTCTCGCTGTCTTCATGGTATTAGAGCAAGTTCCTCCTCGACGCTCTTCTCGATCTAACCATTCTTCACACACCAAACATCAGCCTCAACGAATCGACGGTTCTTGTCACGAATCGACATCTCTCATCACGAATCAGTGCCTCTTCATCACGATCAAGAACATTAGCGTCTTCTCTGATCTTTTGCATTCTTAACAAAACTGCATCCATGGAATCCAGTAATGTTGATTCTCAATTCAGTGGCAACTCTAGCTCCCGTCACAGCAATTCCACCTACTCGTCTGAAGCAAAGGACCTCAATTTTTTGATGTCCAACATCAAAATATCATCAATGCACCTCTTACCTCCAAGAACTACTCCATTTGGTGTGCTCAGGTAATCTAACTATTCAAAACCAATAACCTATACGGGCATATTGATGGAACTGAGTCTACTCATGCCGACAACCCCAATTACTCCTTCTAGATGTCTACTGATTGGAACCTCATAGCAATCTTATACACCACCAAATGTCTTGTCCTTACACACCTCAATAAAATGGAGTTACGAAACGCAAACATAGGCACATCTTCGAGACCGCTCGAGCTTTCCTACAAACTGCTCATTTACTTCGTCGCATAAAATTCTGGGTTCATGCATCCATTATGTCCACCTACCTTTAGTTGTATTCCCTCTCCAAACACCTGCAATATGTCCCCATTTCAATTGCTACATATAACAAAATCTGACTATAACTACCTCTGGGAGTTTGGTTGTTTATGTTACCCTCTCTTTTCTCCCACAAAGACAACTAAACTCAGCTCGAGAACTCTTCTCTACATCTTTCTCAGCTACTCCCCACACTACAATGGGTACATATACTACAATTCAAAAACCTCCTCTCTAATCTCCCGTCACATAAAATTCATTGAAACAACATTTCTTCTCTACACCCAACACATCTCTCTCCAGTTCCTCCGCTCAACAACTACACTTCAATCCACTCACTCTTGTCCCCACTTCAACCACTTCAACATAAAAACAAAAATATACCTCAATTAACTTAACACCTAGTTCTTCTTCTCAACCTTCCTGGAAAAACACCATCCAACCGAACCCTCTTCACTCAACCTCAAGCTCACCAATCCGTCTTTACCCGCCAGCAGCAATCCGCACCTTACACTATTCTTGGGCAGATTCAAAGGCCGAGGCAAATTCAGCAGGGGACGTGGCCAATCCTCACTTCAACATCCAAACCAAAGTATACCTCAATCAACTTTACACCTCCCTCTTCTTCTCAATCTTCTTCAACAAATATCATCCAACTGCTATATACGACCTCAAACAATCACCTCGCCAATGGTATTCTACTTTTACTAACTTTCTGCAGTCCAAAGGCTTTAGAACTAGAACAACTGATTCATCCCTCATACAAGATACCACACCCAACCGCATTTACCTTTTGATTTATGTGGACGACATTCTCATTGCAGGATTGAAACAAACAGCTTTCAATGATCCCATTCAACAACTAACCTAACGTTTTCAAATGAAGCATCTCGACACACCAACCACCTTCCTTGGCATCACCCTACTACACACTTCAAATGTTATATTTTGTCCTTTGGGTGTTGTTTAATTGTTATTTTTTGTCCCTATCGTTAATAGTTCTGTTAACCTCCACTCGCTTCCATCAAAATGAAGGATATATGCAGAATTAAGCTTAATTGATTCGCTTACGCTGCACTATTCTTTGTTTTACCATGTGGCGTGTGTGGGCTAATTTTAATATTTCTCGTATCGGGAACCCAACAACACTTGCTCTATTCTTCATTTTGTCTTAGGGTTTCTGCGCTATGCTTGCGTCTCTGGTTCGTTTCTTTGGTTTGCTTACGCCGCGCTTGTCTTCATGGAGTTTACAAAGGTGAAGTCTCACATGGTCTCTACAATGTCGACGACCCTTCTCAGCTTTACGACTACCATGCCGCCTCGAACGTCCACGTCGTCACCTATGCCCACGCTGCCTTAGACGTCCACACCGCCTCCGACTTCCACCCCCTCTCCGACGTCCATGCTGCCTCTGGCGTCCACGCTGTGTTCAAAGTAGTTTCCGATACCCACCAGTATCAATTACGTCTAGGCAATCATTCCATTTAGGTAGAATCACTAATTTACGACAACATTTGTGTTTAACTTATCGTTGGCTGAAATTATTAAGTCTAGGTTAATATTGCTAAACTTATTGTTCTTATCACAAATCATTTATTATTTTGTAACTAGATGATTTAACTTTTGTAACAAATTATTTTATTATTTTGTTTTTTATTTTCTTAATGTTGTCATTTTGTGAATATTATAAAAAATTTCAGTTTGTAGTGTCATATAATCAAATTTTATTCATGTGTGCTTTTTAGAATTAAAAGTAATGATTTAATTAATCAATTGGAAGGATCTGGAAGTAGTAATATTGGGATTTATGATTTTGTTTCTCATTGACTAGATGATTCGAATTTTTCCTAGCTGTGTTGTGGTACAAGTGTACAAGTAAATGAGACTGTTAGAGAAGATAGAAATAGGATGATGATGATGATAATGATTATGCATGTGATAGTTCAAAAAAGTCTGAGGGATTTGTTGAGAGTGATTTTTCTATGGGAGAGGATTAAATAATTGTTGAGAGATATATTAATCAAGTGAATGATATATTTATTTTGAGCTTGAAACAATTCAACTAAAGAACATTGATATAGATTGTATGTTTTTGATGATGATGCAAATGCTCATAGCAGGTGTGGAGATGAAACAATAAAATGGCCTACATTTAATCCTTCAAAGAAATGTTCAAAATATTAGTTTTGAAGTGTGGATAATATTTAGCAATAAACAGGAGTTCAAAGAGGTGGTTAAAACTTGGTCTATTACAAATGGAAAGTCAACCATATTTGTTAAGACTGATAAAAGTCAATGTTGGGTTGTTTGTCTAAAGCCAAATTGTCGATGTTCTATTTACATTTCAAAGAATGAAGGGGTTGATTTATAGCAAGTAAGATCATTGTAAGATCATACTTGTTTTTGGATGTATCATAATAAAACGCTAACGTCTTCAACAATTACGAAAAAGTGCGTGAACAAAGTGAGGAATAATCCAAGAGTTCTAATGAAGGTGTTTAGGAGAGAAGTTATTGTTAGCAATGGTACATCTAATGGAAGAACAACAATTTAATAAAGTGTGGAACTTGGTTTAGAGATTGCAATGATTAATTATTGTTCAACAATCTCAATTCAGACTACATGTAACCATGATATTCATGACAAATATTTTTTATGCTTTTACTTATGTTTCTCAGCATGTATAGATGGTTTCAAGATATATTATTGACCCATATAGGGTTGATGGATATTTTTTGAAGGGAAAACATGGTGGACAGTTACTTGCCGTGTTTCTTTAAATGTTAGTAACAATATCTATCCTATTGCTTGGGCTATTGTGGAATCTGAATCAAAACATAGTTGGGAATGGTTTTTAAAAATTATTGCAAGAGATTTAAATATTACTGATGTCAGTGCTAATGTTACATTTGTTTTTGATAATCTAAAAGGTTTGATACCTACTTTTATGAATGTATTCCATAATACCACTAATAAATGTTGTGTTAAGCATCTATATCAAAATTTTAAGGTGACAGGATTTAAGGGAAACCTGTTAAAGAATGCTGTATGAGAAGGCCTTTTTATCACTAAGTGATAAAGATCCGAGGACACGGTCAAAAGCATATTTTTCAGGCGCACCAAAGTATGATACTTTGCTCAACCATATGTGTGAATATTTTAATGAACTAATTTTGGATGCAAGAGAATTGCCTATTCTTTCTTTGTTAGAATCCATAAGAAATCTTGTAATGTGAAGGATTTATGAATGCAAAAAGAAGGCTAAGAATTGGAATACATTGTTTTTCTCGGATAGCTGAAAAATTAGGTGCTAATATTTATGAAGCTGCCGCATGCTTTGGTGTAAAAGTAAATGATAATATTGGAATACATTGTTTTTCTCGGATAGCTGAAAAATTAGGTGCTAATATTTATGAAGCTGCCGCATGCTTTGGTGTAAAAGTAAATGATAATAATTTTTCAAATAACTACAATGCATGGTGCGCAGTATACAATCAACTTGGAAGTGCGATCATGAGTTGCAGGCAATGAGAACTAAGTGACGTTCCTTGTTGACATGCATATACGACCATCAACATGCAAATGGAAGAGCCACAAGAATATGTTCATCCTTGTTATAGAGTGAAACATTTATGAAAATTTTTAGTTATGCAAGCATGCCAATAAATGGGCCAGAAGAATGGCCACAAAGTAGCAAGGATCCACCTCTAACGCCATTTAAAATAAAATCTTTGGGAGGAGGGTAAACAATGGCAATGTGGACAAATGAGCAGAAATGTTATTCTTGATTGTAAAAACTGCAAGCAAGTTGCACCATATTTTGTCTTGTGGGAAACCAAGCAACCAAAAGGCATAATAAAAAAAGGGCAAGCAAATATTGAACCTTGATATAGTTGACATTCACAAACACAATGTAAGCAATCAAACAAATTAATAATCTCAATTTATTTAGATACATATTTAATTGTTATATTAAATTATTTTTTGTATAATTCATGTTGGTTGACGTGCATGATGCGTCAACTTCAAACGTATAGACTAGTATAACTGATCAATGGGAAACACGGATGAGTTTTTTTATAAAGCTATTTTTTTGTTAAAATGTATAATATGCAGACTAATACATTTTTTAAAGAAGGTATATAGTCTGAGAAATAAAAGAGCACTGGAATTAGACAATGAATAGTTGGATAATGTCTTTTTTGTATTTACTGTTGTGGTTGCTGCTTGGCTGGTGGATGGGCACCACCTGTTGCTAATGGAAGTCACCACCTGCTGCTGATGGAGACCAAATGCTGCAGTTGCTGCTTGGCTGGTGAAAATATTCAATTTTACTTTTGCAATTGTTGGCTTGATTGCATTTCTCAGCAGAATGGTGGATGACCAACTGTAATAATATGTGCATTACTGTTGAAATTAATATTTGTCTCATTATTGAACAGTTGAAAATATGGGCGTTTGATTTATCTCCTTATAGTATTTCTTAGGGGCTATTTTGCAAAGTGCAAGATTCAACTAATGTATGATTATAAATCTATTAAATCCATTCATTATTCCAAATCTATTGAATAAAGTGAATGAAAATTGTTTGGCACAGGTTATAAATCTTGCAATAGTGCAACATGTTGAAACAATATATACAATAGCAGTTTGGATAATATTGAAAAGCAAACTTCAAATTTAATTGATAAGAGAGGATGCTAATGTAAACTTCAAATTGTAAAGGACTATAAAATTTAAGAATAATGGAATGAATGCAATCTGAGCCCTCTATCTCGCTTCTTTTCTAAAGGGTTCTTTGTGAAGACAAAATTTATGTATTTGGGCATGATTCCAGTCTTTTTAATCATGAAGAGATCTGTTGCTAACAAACAGGATTCAACTTTAGAATTAGCTAAATCTTGCGATCTATGGAGATGACATTAAGAACCCATACCAGGGCTTAAATATGATAATTTATTTGGATGTGTAAACACAAGGATTTGGGTGTATATATGTAAAAATTTGTTTAGTCTCTTTTGTTTGTCCAATGAGCATTATGGATTGCCTTATCTTTCTAACTCTTTAAATAGTTGATGAGGGTGATGAAATTGCGGAATTATTTTTGGTTTGATTGCTGCTTAAATTGATGTTATTAAAGATATGTATAAAGGGTTTATTACTTGCGTTTGAGCACAAAGAGGCTTGTCTAATGATTTCTTAATTAGTGATGTATTGCATCAATATTTTACTCTTCTAAACTCTTGACCCACAACCCTTAAACCTTAGATTAAAGAGACATTCTTTGTAGGGTATTGGAAAAAATTGAACTTGTTAGGCATATCTAATGATGCTAATTGTAACGGGGCTGCTACAAAAAAACTGAGTTGTAACTGATGGTGTTGAAATTCATCATAGAATGCAATTGCAGAACAATTTTTGGCTTGAATGTGTTTCAAAAAATATAATTTTCAGAAATTTAATGCACTAGTTCAAGCATTTTTTCTTAAAATACGAAACTTACAGGCTAATACAATTTTTTGTTCAATTTTCTCTCTTAAAAATATTATTGAAAATGGTAAGAACTTTATAAAAAATCAATTATATGAATTACATTTTATTAGTACAATTATAATTTTTTTCAGGAAACTTGCCGGAAATCGCTCACTCTTTAGTTAAAATTGAAAAAGAAAAATATTATTTGGCTCCTAAGTAACTCCAAAAAATATGTTTTTGTATTGCCCGGTATGCAAAAGTGGATTTAATGATGGTTTTTTGTGAAATAAAAAATTATTTTGTATTTTTGGGAGCTGGTTGGGAGATATTTGGGAGCTTTGTATCAAAACCCATTGAAAAAGGGGTTAGCAGAAATCACAATTTTTATATTCCGCATATACCCTCCATTTTGACGGAAGATAGGGAGGTTAGCGTGCATATTAACTGTTACGGACCAAAAGAGACAATTAAGCAAGACTCAAATGACCCAAAATATCATTTTCAAGAGTCGATGACTATTTTGATCATTTTGCATGAGTTAAGAAACCATTTTGATAAATAACTTGTGAATAATTAACTGTTTGAGTTAATGCACAATTCAAGTTAAATGGTATAAAAATGGATGTTGCATAGTAGCTCCATAAAAATTTAAAAAATAACAAAAGACTAACATGTTTAAATGCAATATCAAATGTCAAAAGTCAGTTGTATGTCAAAATGAAAGGTTCATGTCTTATTTTTTGTTGAGTTCTTGCACGTTTGCTTGCATGGGTAGTGTCTAAATTATATATCAGCATAACATGTATCGACCTCATGGTTACATGCATGTTTTTTTAGCCCCCCAAAATGGACAATCCTCTGTCAAATATATCTGTACAGATTCATGAAATTCATAATTGTGGAACCAAATAAAAATCACGTAGCTACTTTATAAGACTATGCTCAATTGAAAAATATGTATTATAATGTAAACAAGGCTAGCCTTTCTCAAGAATAATGCAATTGATGTAATAATCTACACTCATGAACAAGCCTATACTACTTTTCTCTAGAATAATATAATAAATACAAAAATCTCTACTCATGCATTAATAATTTGTATCTATATATGCAGCAATTGAATAAAGAGATGCTTTCTTTGATGATTCAATACTTTTAATTCCAATAAAATTATTGTGCCAATATGAAGACATTGTATGCATACAATAATTTTAAAGACTACAACAGGAAGTTCAAGACTTAGGGAATTAATAACAAATACTAAGAAAACACATCAACTAGATTCATGATTTGTACAACCTTCAATTAATATGATAATTTTATTAAAATTAATCATAGCCAATATATGTATATATATATATATATATATATATTGGGGAAATCTATTAAAATTTATTAATAAAGATGAATACAGATAGATATTGGATGGTATTCAATAAAAAAAATAATAATAATAAATCAATAAAAAAAAAAACATGAAAATATAATTACCAATCCCCCAAAATTCTCACAAAGGAAGAATTAATTAAAGTAGATAAGCACAAAATGTTGGGTTAATTCTTTTTTTTCATTGATAGTATTGTGAATTTTTTTAGAGGAATTAGAGCCCTTATTTATCTGAAGCTTGTTAATGCAAGCCTCCTCTAGTTTCTAAAATTCATTCTCTTCGTGCATTTAATCCTCATCATAGTCATTATAATATATTGCTGGAGTGGATGAATGAATTTCATGTGTATGTTCGCCAAAGCCACTCGTATGGCCTTTATTAGCAAGAGGATGGAGGTTCGCCACCAACTGAACAGTCTCGACATCATCCCACATAAAATCAACCAGGATCAAAGTTCTCGGCTTATCCCATAGAATGTGTGACAGCCTACCTGGGTGCTCATCCCCCTCAATTAAGACAATCACCTAACGGGGAAAAAACTATAAAATTCTCAAGTGCGGTTGCTATCACATGTGCGGTCAACAAACAAGATATTGTGGAAAGTCAAAAGAAAGAAAAGATGTCTATATTGTGAGTCGATCCACATGTCCTCTGTGTCTGCTCCTAAGCATGTTTGATCTGACGCAAAGAGTAAGGCAATCGCCCTCTATAATGATGTCACCCATCCCAAAGATCTAGTCCCGGGCTTCTCTCTTGAGAAGAAATGCCACCTGAATCTCAGCCTTTGTCAAAGTCCGCACCTGCAGCTGCACTCATCATGAAGTTGATAATTTCAGGTTACTAAATTATGCAGTGACCACAAAGTGACAATTTCTATAATGCAGTTCTAAATTCCAAGTTTAGTAGTAGTCAAGACACAATCAGCATTTAAATGCTGAGGCAGTGAAATGTCTTCATATTAAACAACATAATTGTTAAGACCACAAAGTGACAGTTTCAAGACAATCATCATAGTGACAATTTCAACATAGTCAAGACACAATTGGCAGTAGTCAAGACCACAAAGTGACAAATTCAACTAATAGGCTACGAAATGCTAATATCTAACGACAAATATGAACAACTTAATGGTTATATTAGATTTAAATGTACTTTTGCATATTGCATTGATGATAGGAATTAGCACTTGCCCTGGTTCAGAAAATCTGTTCAACTTGATGCTAAGGCATAAAACAGTCCTACATAGCTTTGGAGTTCAGCAAAGTTATACTAAAAAATTAGGGAAATAATAGAATTTCAAGTGCAATAGGGGTATTTCTATGCTACAGCCTTGTATTTAGATGCATATGAGCGCATGACTTGACTTACAGACTGTACCAGGCATTTAATAAAAATTTGGCATGACCTTATCCGATTCATGCCTGGGCGCACATTTGGTCGTGCCTGGGCGCACATTTGGCCACGCCTGGGCGCTCAAACATATAAACTAATATTATTTATATTTATAGTAATAATAGTATTATTGTAATAAAAATATTACAACTACCATTTCGTTAGAGAACTTGTTTGCAAAAATTATCTGACCAACATATGCCAACCTGAATGCAACTCAACGACAACCTCACCAAAGCACTACCTTCTGCTAAACCCTAAACATTACTAAAGGGCCATGCGCTTGAGGGGTAGAATTAACAGAAAAATCACATATTTGTGCTCTTACTAATTTACCCTGTTTGTCTTTGTTATGCTTTAAATCATTGATCTAAACCTGAATGTATCACAGCCTCACAACTATAACAAACTCAGGTATATATAGTGGCTAGGGTGTAGCTCTAAAATATGAATAAATAAAAAATTATTTCATCTTGCTGCTGCTGTTCTTCGCCAACAGTTGTATCGTAACTAAAAGGTCAAAATTCTGAAAAATTTATCAAAGAGATTTCAGTCCATCTGTTTTTTAAGTGCAATGTATTAAGGTACTGGAAAAGTTTTTGTTTCTCCTTTTTTATTAAGTGGCCATTTATTTGACAAAAAACAGTTGTAAGGTAAAGAATAAATTAATTTCTTGGTGCTTAGTATGATGGAAAAACAACTAAATTGTCTTTACACAATGTTACGTTTTATGCCACTTCAGAAAGTTGCTGCGAAGTCATTGCATTCAATATTGCCATTTTTGATTAGCAGGGATTTAGATTTTTCTACGTTTTTTGCAATTGAACAGTTCCTAGCTTTACTAGAGATAGTGAAGAATAAAGTCTGTCTTCATACTTGAATAATAAAATTTAATATATCAAAAGCATTGATCAGTTTTATAGTATGTGATCTTGAAATTGCTATATTGAGATTCTTAATTTGTACGAGCTGATGTTCTTTTGGTTAGCTCAGTAGCCTCTTTTTCTATCTGCAGGAACATGATATGACAGCAAGGACCAAGATCTGGCGTAAAAGGGGCAGAGCTAAGAAGCTGAAATATACATGGAAATCTGCTGGCCATCCATCTATTCGGAAGAGAATAGGTGACGGGAAGCCACAACCATGTAAAAAATATACACCGTGTGGTTGCTGGCAGATGTGTGGAAAGCAATGCTCTTGTTTGGAAAATGGAACCTGCTGTGAGAAGTACTGCGGGTAACTGTAAATACATATATTATTTCAACTTCAGTATGCAATGCTCTTTCCTGTAATCAATGACAATGCATTGAAAAGCATGGCATTTTGCTTATCATTGGTCAACTAAATTCTTAGGTTTTTTTAATATTTTCTAAATATAGATGAAAAGACTTTTATACTTGTACTAAAATATAAGAGTACTTTTCTTCCTTTTTTCTAACATTCTTTGTTAATTTTATTGAGAAAGAGTTTAAACTGCTTAAGGATAATCTTTTCTTACTGTTTTAGCAAAATTATCTCTTAGCTACTTAAAATTTTAGCATTTTAAATTTGTATTCACGGTAAAAAATGTCAGTGAAAAAGTGCTATTTTCAGCGACTCGGCAAAAAGTTTATTAAAAACTATAATGGGGTATAGAATCTTATTTATATTTTGGGAGAAAAGAGAGAAATAAAGCGAGCATACAATAATAAGCAAGAATTATTCAGTTTGGCAATTTGCCAACATCATTATTTTTTCTTGTTTCAACTTATCGGATAAAAATTATGCTTTACTACTGCGAATGCCCAATACCTGTGCATAGCAGACTGTCACACAGGTATGCTGAATCACATAATGTCTTGTCATAAAATTTAGACTGAACGAGGGTTCACTTGCTAAATCAGTCTTTATATCAATATAATACAATAAAATGCTATGATGCTCCAAAAACTCTTCCCAAAATTCTCAAAAGGAGAGGATAAAAACTTAGTGAGAAGGATCACATGCCCACAACTAAGTGCGTTGCATTAGTCCCTACTTTTCAATTGCATTTCTAACTCATCTAGATTCTTATAACTAGATATGGGGTATTGCAACAACACTCCAAAAAAAAAAAATCAACGTTTATGCTCATATTTTAACTTCAAAGTTAATTAGCACAAATTAAGCTAAATGTTCAATTTCAAGGCATGCCTTGGACACGGGCATACACCTTAGTCTACCGGATGTATGCTCGGTAAGTGAAAAGCCTGCCCTAGTTGACCTAGAGAAAATATTACCTACCCTGCTCCAAGGGAGAGCCTCAAATATGCCTTTTAATACACTCATTGTGTCTTTTGTTCTCATTCTCTTCTTTAGATTTATGTTCTATTTTATTACTATGCTTGCCATATGAAAAAACATTTGTCGTTTTTCTGTTTTAATTCTTATAATAATAGGTGTATCAAGATTGTGACATTTCTTTGAATTCATTCGATAGGCATCTAATTTTTCAGGTGTTCCAAAAGCTGTAAAAATCGCTTCAGAGGATGCCACTGTGCCAAGAGCCAATGTAGAAGCCGTCAGTGCCCTTGTTTTGCTGCTGGCCGTGAATGTGATCCTGATGTTTGCAGAAATTGTTGGGTCAGGTAAAGTGGAACGCTTCTTGTTCCCTTTTTCAAGCTGCATATTTCATTAAATTTATACTTAGAACTCATATTGGAGCTGGGAACAATGATGTTGGAGCTGGAGCTGATTTGTTATGAAGACGTCGAGAAGGTTGGAGTCGGGCTGATTCACTGCAGCAAAGCTGGGAACGATAAAGCTGGGGATGACGGGGTCGCGCTGAGGCCGGTGAAGCAGGCATTAACGCGGAGAAACTCCCAAACGGAGCTGGGCTGGGCCAATTCACTTTGACTGAGCCATGCCGATTCACTGTGACGAACCTTGCAAACACGACAAAGCTGGCGTGAACATGTCGAAATCAAAGCTCGGGGACGACGATTGTGTGAACACAAGAATTTTTTCTTACACCATGTGAACATGACATAATAGTTTAGCGCATGATTTGGTCGTAAAATTTTGCACCAAATTTGTGATGAACGGGGGGACTTAAATTATCCCACCAAATTACATCTTAAAAGGCTTACAGTCCTTTTATAGCAAACTAGACACCCAAATTTTGTGTTTCCCGAAAACATAGATACTAACACTCAAAGTGCAACATACCAAACATCCCATAAACATAAAATATACCAATTATGAAAATTTAAGACATTCACCAAGTTGTTTGTCAACTAAAGAGCCTTAGGCGTTTTTATTATGTATTTGTAATGGCTCTCCTCTAAGGAAATGCGATCTCTCTTTCTCTGCCCACCGGGTCCTGTCAATGTCATGAAAAGTTATTTATTATTTTATTCATGTGTTTTGACTATACAAAAAAAACTTTTCAACAACATGCTATATTGAATTTAATGAACATGTTGGATTACAGTTTTTTGTCATTACCTGCTGCCTGAATTTTAATTCCAGTTCAGAACAATCATACAACTATGAAAGCTTATAATTTTTGGTCCTTAATTTATTTTCTTAGTTGACGTGCCATCACAAAATTCGTTTGTTTAAATATGAACTTTGACTTGTTATTTTCAATCTCAAATCATCTAAATGTGGTCTTGAAACTTTAGAGTTTGTTTAAGGTCATATGAAGTTCTGTTAAAGTCAACTAAAGGCTTTATTGCATTGCTCAGTCTAATTAAAGCTATCACTCTTTTTGAGTGCTTTTAAGAGTGATGTGCATTTCTCACTCAATTTTGAGATAAATTGATTGAGACTTGCCAATGATCGGCTAACTTTCTCATCTATTTAATGTTTCTAGGCTGAATGTCGAGCATGGCTTGCACCTTAGGTGGCTCTTATCCCTTTTGAGCAAATGACATATCTAAGGAACTTATCAGGTTACCCCAAATATGCATTTGTCGGGATTTAACCTCATATTGTATGCTAACAAAATTTGGAAAGTCTCCTCTAGATCGGTGAGGTGTTCCTCGTTAGGTTTTTTCTGTGTCATATTCATAGACTTAATAGCTTGTTCAGGCTTAACATATTTTGCTCATGAGGCACTGATTAGTTGCCTCGGCATTTTTCAATATGAACAATATTTATTACCTTTTATCAGTATGTACAGTAAGGAGTGGTGACACTATCTTTTCTTTGCCAATTTAGTTCATTTTTATTTGTTGGTGCCCCAAGTATGCGTCTAAAAATTAAATACTCGCAATCCGGCTATCTAATTGATTAAGTTATTGAGTTTCATCAGGGGGTGCAAGTCCTTTGGGCTGGTCTCATTTATTTTTCTACAATCGATGCACATTCGCCACTTTTGGCCTTTTTGATCAGAATAATATTTGACAGCCAAAAGGGGTAACGATTTCACGAATGAATACTTCTTGGAGGAATTTTGAACCTCCTTGATGACCAAGGACAATTATTGAGAGAACGGTCTCAGCTTTTGTCACAAGAAGTATGTGCAACTAATGTGAGATTATGGCACGGTCTCAGCTTTTGTCACTAGAAGTATGCGCAACTAGTGGAGATTTTGGCACGCTCTCAGCTTTTGTTTCAAGAAGTATGTGCAACTAATGTGAGATTATGACCAAATCAATGCTCAGCATGTCTTGATGGTGCCTCGTGAAACATGAAGAGTAATTTCCTAGTAATGTAGTGAGCCGGATTGAAAATTTACATGTGACTTCATTGCTCATGGGATAAGAGCCTCAGGTTTCAAGTGGTTCTGACTTGAGTTGCCGTCTTCAAGGGGAATAACACGGGTTTCAGGAGGTTCGGATGAGTGGAAATTGACAGGCTCTTTCCTGGGTCTCCTTACCACCTCTTGTATAGGAATTTTTAGAATATAAAGTTTATTGTCTTAGTAGATCTAAAATAAAATATATAAAGTATAAGTTTAATCTTAATAGAAGCCATAATTTTAAGAACATAACTATTGAAGACCATGTGATCAAGAAGAGCGAGAGATTCAAATTTATCGGTTCAATTATTCAAAATAATGGTAAAATAGAAAATGATGCTAGTGATAAGATTCATGTTATTTGGATTAAATGGAGTGCTTATGGAGTGTTGTGCGAATGAAAATCCCTCTCAAAATAATTTATGGAGCAGTTATACGATCAGCTATATTATATGGAGTTAAATGTTGGCCAACAAAAAAGAAAAGGATAAAATGTGTTACAGAGATGAGGATGTTGAGGTGGATGTGTGGGTGTATACTCAAAAGGATAGAATGAGAAATGTTCAATTGAATTCCCTTTACGATCTTATGTACCAAATTATTTTATCTGCCATCAAATTTCTAATGTGGAACAATATTATTTTTTCCCTTTTCTTACGCAGATTGATCTTATGCTTTAAAAAAAAGAGCATCAATTCCTGTCCTCTTATTTATGGTGAATTCCCTCTATCGGCATATATGCGTGAATGTATTGGAATCTTTATTTTGGTGAAAGAAAGATGAAAGCATTTGTTCTAACAAAATATTTTTTTGGCCAGCTGTGGAGATGGATCCATAGATGAGCCGCAAGCTGCTGGTGATAGCTATCAGTGTGGAAACATGAAGCTCCTCTTAAGGCAGCAGCAGAGAGTGAGGCCACTTGTATATACGCATATGTACGGGGCTGTTTGCAATTGAAACAGTTTAATTGACGGAAGATTTACTATATTTTTAAATCCAGATTTAAGAAATGTTGGAGATGATAAATCTGGAACTGTTTGGCTCAAAGTTAGATAAATACTATTAAATCCTGAAAAAACTTTGGTTCAGGATTACTCTTTTCCTTCATTGTGGCATAAATACTGATGTAAAATGATAATTGCATGAGGTATAGGGATTTACTAAATCATAGATTTAGCTGTGGATTTATCAACTTATAGGATTTAAGGAACCAATTGCTATAATGGTAAGAGAAATCCTATTTGGCAAATTATAAGGATTAAAAAGCTTAAATCCTGCCTTGCCAAACAGCCTCGTACTTTTTATTCCCTAAAAGAATTAATTGCTTAATTAGAATATTTTTTAGATTATATCTTGTCATACATAAATACATTTTGCATTATAGATATCATAATAATGATCTTAATGTATCATTATAAAAATCTTGTCCCTTTTTTTGTTCTTTCTTCTCATATTAAAATAATGTTATTGCAACTTGTGTTTTCTTGATTCAGATTTTATTGGCAAGATCTGATGTTGCTGGATGGGGAGCTTTTATAAGGGTATATAAGTTGTAGAATTCCTTCACCTTAATTGCATTTTATATATTATTGTTTGTATAACAATTAAATTTTTTGTTTTTCCTAGAATCCTGTTAACAAAAATGAATACCTTGGAGAATACACTGGCGAATTGGTCTCTCACAAGGAAGCAGATAAACGTGGGAAGATATATGATAGGGCAAATTCATCTTTTCTCTTTGATTTAAACGATCAGGTGACCTTATGTTTGCCTATAAATATCAAACTGTTGCATAAAGTATGGGTTGAGACTTTTCATTCCTTGCAGCTCGTATTGGATGCCTACCGAAAGGGAGATAAACTGAAGTTTGCAAATCATTCATCCAACCCTAATTGCTATGCCAAGGTATATTGTTGTTTATTCCTTGGAGCTTTTTTGATAAGAACCCGATGTCTTATTATTGAATGGGTGGTCTTATTACACTACTGTTTAGAATTAAATAGTTATTCTTCTTTTTTGATTCATTACTTTATTTCGCTTGTTGCTTATAAATTTTTGTTAAGGAAGTTGAGCTTAATGTAAATATATGGCCGGTAGGATTTAAACGTTTCACCTGTCAAAGATTCAAACACAAGAGCCCAATTACGGAACCACAACACACTGCTTATAAATTCTTAAGAGTTCGTTTATTCAGGTGATGCTGGTTGCTGGAGATCACCGTGTTGGAATATATGCAAAAGAGCATATTGAAGCTGGCGAGGAGCTTTTTTATGATTATCGTTATGGGTTGGATCAGGCACCTGCATGGGCTCGTAAGCCCGAGGGATCGAAGAGGGACGATCCCACTCATTCGCTTTGCCGCGCCAAGAAAATCGCTTTGGCGCGCCACGAATTGCTATAATATCTCTTTGTACATGGGAGAATGCCGAGGTAAGTCTTTGATATAAATATTTGGGTGATTGAGATTCAAAGTTAAATCATTATTTATGTTCTTAAAACATAATTTTTAATTTGCTTTGATTCCCAACCATTCAAATATTTGATGCTTGTGGGGTATTATGACAGATGCTTTGGAAAATGAGCGCTCATCTCCTAAATATAGCGTATGTTTTCTGTATATATACTGTATAAATAGTGTGCGAGGGAGAGGGAGTGTGTGGGCATTTTGTATTGACTGAATAATGTGCAGAAGAATAGTTTGATAAAGAGAGTATTGCTACACTCACTGTATAATAATTAAAGAAATGAATTATAAACTGTTTTTATAAAGACAAAAATTAAATGTGATTTTTTTTTAAAAATTTGCATTAGTATTGGATTGTATTGATTCTTTAAGAGAAACTTTCCTTTATATATATATATATATATATATATATATATATATATATATATATATATATATATATATATATATATATATATATTAACAATGAAACAAAAACAAAATGTATGCTTGATGAGGTGACATTTATTAAATTTAAAATGGAAATTGGTGATCCTTTTTTGCTCGAGAATTATGATTATATTTTATTTTGGGAGTGCTATAATATTCTTAAAGTATTTAAAATTAGTGATTAGTTTATAGTAAATAAAATTCATAATTTAAAATTATAATTAAAAATTTATTAAAGATTAATAATGATTTAGAGAAAAGTGTTGGGTATTTATTGAGGTGTTGAAATATTTTATTTTTTATTTTAATTAATTATTTATAATTTATTTGTTGACATCATGTCTCATTCTTCGTGTGTGCTAAAGGATAAAATCATCTCATTTTTAGTAACTGATTTTGAATGGAAAATGCTATTTCTCTTTAAAAAAATTTAAAAATATTAGATGATTATAGTTTTATTTAAAATATGTATTTTTAGTGGTTTAGTGTGTAAAAAATACATTTAATTTGAATTTTTATGAAAAAAATATTTGTATTTATAAGGAGTTGTTTTAAGATAATTTGGATGTGTGAACTCATTTTTAAAAATGATACGATTTGTTTTATGAGGTTTTGTATATCAATTAAGGAGAGATGATTTTTATTGGAAAGCATTATTGGATTTTTACATAAATATTGCAAGCTTCATATTTATTGATAAACATTATTGCATATATGACATTTTAAATATTGCATACAACAATTCAATTCTTTATAATGAAGTTTTGTGATTTTAATGTTGATACTTAGTTGTTATACATTATTAATAATGACAGTTAATATTTATATTTTCAGTTTGGTATGCCCTTAATGAAAAATGAAATGGATATTAATAACATTTTAGATAGAGAAATGCTATTTAGACCATTATCTCCAAAAAAACTCGTTCAATAAAATTTAAACATTATTTCATGAGTATTTATTTATTTATATTAAAATAATATAAATACTATTTTTAAAATTTATATTAAAATAATATCTAAATTTTATTAGATAAATTTTTTTGAATACCACACCAACAAATCTTAATAATATTTTTTTTTAAATATAACAAACAAATATTAATTTTATATTTTTTTGAGCGTGCAACAGAGAGCTGCAGTTGTATCAGAGAATGAAAATGAGCTACAAAAATATAGCAGCTAAAGGGGATCTTTGACATCGTTGAATTGTCCTAATTGTGCCTTTTAAACTATCCCAAATATAAATATAAAAATCACAATTTTCTTACAAAGCATTACTATGATACCCAAATTATCCCCAAAAACACTAAGAAATAAATTAAGAAAAAAAAAAAAAAAAAAGTAGAATTTGTACAATGTATTCGCTATCCTTCCATTTTCAGTGCCTCAGATGCTAGTATTTTGGGACATTTTTCTTATTGACAAGATCAGACCCCAGCAGAACTATGGCTGGAAAGCAGAAAAAAATACAGAAGTTCATTCCAGCTATCAGGAACTCCTGGAAGGCACCAATGGCTGCAATCCTGGCCACCCAAGGGCACCCCAATTCCAGGCCTCTTCCCATAAACTGAAGGGTGGCCATCTATCCTAAGGCCAGAGAGGCCTGTTATGTTGAGGACAGTCACGGGAGTTCTCATCTGTCTTAAGACTTGATCAAGTATTAGGTTGCTTTCAGGAATATTTGGCATTATGAAAGTATAGTTCAGAGGTGCTGTGCTTTCTTTGCAATGCCCTCCAGAATTCCATGCCCCTCCACTGAAATCATTATAGATAGAAACAGCTGATGACACTATTTTTAAAGAAATAGTAAGAGATACATATATAAACTGACCTGAAATGAGTGGGTGCTGAACTCCTGAAGAAGACCTGGGTCTTGTTTGCATTGATATTTGTATCAATCCATGAAGCCCAAGTAGTTAATGCTTTTCTGAAAGCAGTGGAAACATCAAGGTGGGAATGGACTGTGCCCCCTTCTTGGTAGTAGTTTATTCTGTTGTGAGAACTGTCAGATGCTAGAAGAATATATATATATGCAAGAAAAAAAGAAAGGAAAATGCTATGCCACACCGATTCATTCCCAAAAAAGCAATTATACTGCCAAAAAGCAATCCCACCTGCGCAAGTGTTTAATTAAGAAGAGGAATAAGTATCTTATAGCACTCTTGCCGCCCTTGAAACTCTACCGATAACAGCCTGAAAGCTCATCCCCAATGGCGTATGCCTCGAAGCTTCTGCACATACAGTTGTAAACAGGTCTTCCTCAATGCTGGCTGCGCGAATCCCATCTATTAAGCCCTTTTGACTCAGGAATCTTGAAGCATCAATGTACCTAGCTAATGTCAAACCCTCATGACCTGTTACCTCGACCACGGTAGCAAATCATCTCTAATCCTACGGCCTCACAACTCCAGCCATTGTCGCAATGTTTTATTCCCGACATCAATATGTTACCTTATTGATGAAAGTCTTTATTTATCGCCCCTTTTACTATCTGTGACACCTACTAGGAGCCAACTTTGCTCAAAACTAGAAACAACACCTTGCTAGACGCCTCGGATCTTTTCTCCAACACCTGCCAACTGCCCTCCTGAAAAAAATGTTGAAAGAACCTCGCAGCATATGTAAAAATAGCAGTCATAATATTTTCGTGATGATTACATTTACACATGGATTCCTCATCAAAGAACCGATGTCACAACTTTTCTCTGATGAAATCCATCTATAAATGAAATTCTCACTAAAATATGCAGCCTAATATAAGTAAAATAATAATCTTTTTGCATATGCTGTGAAGTTCTAACAACATTTTTAGAAGGCTGGAGGTTGGCAGGTATTGGAAAAGACCTTTGAGCGGTTAAGCAGCACAAGGATCTGCATTCATCCCTATCATCATCCCACTGCAATCTGATCAGCAATGTTATAAGAAAATTTGAATAGCGTCCTATTTTGATATATTTTAAAATAACATCCAGCCAAACGAGTTTTTAAGCAAGCCTAACACATGTCAAATTGTTGTCAGTGGCAACATAAGCGGCATTACAATTGCCAGCACATAACAAGGCGCAAGTTTATAATTGGTTAGTCGCCAAAGTTAGAATAGAAATCAAGGTGAATTCGTATATTGCTGACCATCTAGGGAGAGAAGATCTACATTAAAGTTGATATCAAAATACACGATGTAGAGCCATTTTAATTAAATAAAAACTAGAACATTATCCAGAAATTACACTTTAGAAGAAAAAAATAGAAAAATGCAAATAAACTCAAGATTGTTTGATGGTTTGCTTATTCTCAATGCATCCCAATGGAAGGAATAATTTTCTCCAATACAACAGATCTTCCCTTTGAATTTTTTTCAAAATGCAAAGTTCATACTGTTAAACATCTCCATATTGAGCGCTCTGATACTAGTTCTTAGAAATTTTCTGCTAATCCCTTTCTCCGTGAAGCACTGAGGTTTTCTCAGTTTTTTTACAAAATAAAAAACAAGCAGCAAAGAAGCAAAAAACAAATCAGAGGCAAGCACACAAATTTTGCATAAAAAAACTTCAAAATTGGGAAAAAAAACTACGAAATCATATCACAAAAAACTTTTACTATGACTAAGAAGAATATTACAGTAAAGAGATCACACTCTCTTGCACATAGAGCACTCAAAGCCTTTCACCCAGCCCCACAGACAACAAACTTCTTCCTCATAGCACCTCACAAATTTTCCCAAACCCTCACAACAACCACAATCTCCTTAATAGCTCTTTTGCATCCATAGCAGCCCATAGAACCTAATTAACTTAGTTATTTATAGTATCCAGCAAAATCAGCCCTGAAGAAGTCATATTGGCCCCAATTTAGCTTCAAGCATAACATATTTGTTGTTACGCTCCATCTGGTGCTTGGGTTAGGGTCAGCTAATTTAGTTGTTGGCACTTGGGTTCGGGTCAGCTAATTTAGTTGTTGGCGCTTGGGTGCACCCAAACGTTGGGCTCTCAATTCAGGCGCCATTGTTCAGCAAAATTCGTCAGTGCTTGGGTGCGCTCAAGTGTCGGGCCGTCCACTGTTCTTCTGGGTCATTTTGCCAGAGCGCTTGGGAAAACGTCATGCCTTCAGCCTAAGCAATCCATTCAGCACCAAGCCGAGCCTAAACACCAGGTCGACAATCATCAAGAGCCCAACCGGTACCTAAGCGTCCAGCTTTCCATAACCCATCTTGACTCATTCCAAGTCCAGCTTGCACCAATTGATATGGGCTAACCCAAAGTCACTCCAAGCCATGAGACAATTGCAGTCCACTCCAAGACGACTCTAATGTGCTCGAAGCTTCACCATCAAGTCTAGTTCCCACTCGCTTCAACACTCCTTGCTTCAGCGTTCAGGTGCACCAAACCTTAGTGCATCAATTTAGGCCGCACTGGAAGTTCCACAAACCCAACAAGGACGACAAGTTCGGTTTTGCTAATGATCATTTTCTCAAGGAATGTTTGCTCAAGGGGTAAACAAAAGTCATGGCGATGACCAATGAAAAAGTAGGAGCCATTGCAACTATGAGATGTGCAATCCGTGTTGCCTTGATTTTAAAGGCAGAGTTTGAGCTGTCTGTAGCTTTAGTGCGTCTACAAAATCAGCCATGCATGGCTAAAATTGATGAATAATCTCAAAAGGAGACAGTACAGAACCCATTATGGAGGTTTAAAAAATTGCTAAAAAATGGCAATGGTAATGCTTTTTTTAAAAAGAAATTTAATTTCCTGATAAGAAATATGTAGACTACATGATTCTAATCATGCAACAGATTTTTCAACAATGTATGCCCGCAAATAAAATTTTGTTTTTTAATTTTATTTTGAAGGTTAATATTCTAGAAGAGCTTCTAGATATCCTTCAAGAAGATATAAGATAAATGTAATAGGATTGTTGCATTGTTTTCCTTTTCTTTTATTTATATAATTGGCAAAGATCATTTTGCTCATAAAATGGCTCCCAGTTCACTAAAACTAGGTTAAAATCAATGAACATAGAATTAAGTTATAGTATCAGAGAATGCAGAATTTGCAAATCAGAAATGACATGTTAAAATCATTTCACGGCAGTTTTCAATGAAGAACTTATGCAGCATTTATGCCTCGGAGTGATTCCATACTAGATTTGCTAACTTGAGAAGCAATGCTGCAATCGGGGTGTGAGGAAAAAAAGCAAAGCATGTTCTCTAGGACCTTTTCTAGAACTTAAAATGTGGCACTCTTTGATCATTACTTTATAAACAATGATGACAAAAGTTCACATATTTCGTAGAGTGGTTCCTCACAATCCATCGAACATCAAAAAAGGTCCTCTTTACTCTCTGTCGTCACCACTCTTTGACATCTCAAACCACTCCTCTGTCATCACAGATGCTATTTTGCATTTAAAATGTAAGAATTTGGAGGGAGCCAAGGGAAAAGAAAGTTTTGAAGAAGAAAAATTTAATGATTGGTGAAATTTGGAAAAAAAAATTGAGTATTAGAGCATAGGTGATGGGGGTTAAAGTGGAAGAATTGTAGAAATGATTTTGGAGAGCTCAAGAGAGTTTTTGGTAGACCAAATGATGTCAGATTGATGTAAAATTTTAGGAGGACGTTGGTAATCTGTAGGAGGTTGTTTTGTATGGTTTTATGAGAGATGACATTGGATTATGCATAGGTTTCATAGGAGAAATATTTGAAGGCCAAAAAGGAAGTGGATTTGGATGAAAGAAGGTGGAGATGAAAGCTAATAGAAAGTACTATGATACCAAATAAAGAATAACAAAAGAAAAGAAAGATAACCCCAAAATTATCCACACCTTGCTTGAAGACTATGCGCACCTTCAAGGCCTTTGGTCATGCACATCGAAGAGAAGCTCCTTTGGTTATCCACACCAATCAAGCTCTCAAGCCACAATTTCTGTATTATCATTCCAAGTCATTGGAAAGTAAGGTTTACATGAGCTATATAGTCACCATACCCTAATTCTAACATAATGGCGCTAATAATGGCAATAAGGTCCAATTACACTTCTCCATATGACATTTTGCATTCCTGGTACACAATAAAAATGTCATTAAAACACATACACTAAAATAATATAAATGCAAATATAACCAAAGAAAATACATAAATAATATAGATCCACAACACATCCTGTCATGACCTGATAGCCTCCTTCAAGCTCCTTGAGTATGCTCATGTCATCACATGCTCTCATGTAGGTCTCCTTGTTGCATCAATAAGGTTTGATAGATAGCCAGCAAGAGAGTTGCCCATTAGTTAAAATAACATAAATGCAAATATAACCAAAGAAAATACATAAATAATATAGATCCACAACACTCCTGTCATGACCTAATAGCCTCCTTCAAGCTCCTTGAGTATGCTCATGTCATCACACGCTCTCGTGTAGGTCTCCTTGTTGCATCAATAAGGTTTGATAGATCGCCAGCAAGAGAGTTGCCCATTAGTCAATGAAACGAAGGAGAGATATAGTAACTGTGAATAATTGAGAGACCGCTGAAATCTGAAATTAGAATATATTTTCACATTAACTTTACAAGAAATATAACTCTCTTTAAATAGGTAGAGTCTAACAGTAAATAGAAGTAATTTATCACATCCACATATCAAGAATGTGATTAGCAGATGAGGTTAATCTCATGTAAGCTTAGTCATCTTATTACATCCCCACAAGTGAGGCGTGATGGACGAAACAAGGAGCTTGGAGATGTACTTCTAAAAATTCTTAGAAGATAGAGACTTTGTGAGAACATCTGCAAGTTGTAGTTTGGACAGGATATGTCGCACTTGAACTTCTTTCTTGACAACTAGCTTGCGAATAAAATGAATATCAAGAGCCATATGTTTTATGCGAGTATGTAGCACGGGATTTGCAGCTAGATAGGTTCTTCCGAAAGTTTTGCACCATATTGTGGGTATTGACGCATGAGAGAAGCCAATTTCTTGTAGAATATGAACTACCCAAAGAATTTCACTAGTAGTATTAGCTGCAGTTTTATATTCTGCTTCAGTACTTAAGCTAGCAATAGTGGATTGCTTTTAGGAAAGACCAGGAGATAAGTGTAGGTCCAAGAAAGATGAAGTATCCACCAGTAGATTTCCTATCAATCATGTAGCTACTCCAATCAGCATTGGTATATGCCTGAATTTATCGATAAGGAGAAGGATGAATAGCATAACAATGACTAATGGTGCCTTTTAGGTAGAGAAGAATACGCTTGAACGCTTGCAAATGTTCAATAGTGGGAGAATGCATAAATTGACAGATGCAATTGACACTAAATGAAATATCCGACCGCGTAAAGAGAAGATATTGTAGAGCGCCAGCTATGCTTCAGAAATCCTTTGCTTCTGCATTAGACAGAGGCCGATGAGGAAAATGGCATAGTGCTCATGGGACTTCGACATGGCTTCGAACTCTCCATATTAGTTTGTTGAAATAATGTTGAAATGTATTGGGATTGCGAGAGGTAAAGAGTAGACTTACAGTAGAGTTGAATCCTGAGAAAATTCTATGCTTGACCAAGGTCTTTAACTACGAAGTTATCATTGAGGGACCGTATGAGTTGAAGTATAGTAACTAAAATATTTCCTATAAAAATGATGTCATCGACATAGATGAGGAAGAACAAAATAATATGTTTATTGCGATAGAAAAATAGTGAGCTGCCAGCAACACTTTGTTGAAATCCCTGCTTAAGAAGAAACCCTAAGAGCTTTGAGAACCATGAATGAGAAGCTTGCTTAAGACCATACAATGCTTTATGCAGTTTGTAAATATGTGTAGGGAAGGTTGAGTCAACATAATCTTTTGGTTGAGAGATGAAGATGTGTTCTTGCAGATCGCCATTAAGAAAAGTATTATCAAAATCGAGTTGATGAATAGGCCAAGTGTATGTTACTGCAAGTGTTAGTATTATCCGAATGGTGACAAATTTTATCATGGGACTAAAAGTCTCATGTTAATCAACTCCTTATTGATGAAAGCCACGAGTAACTAACCTTGCTTTGTGTCGGTTGATGGTTCCTACATTGTTGTATTTTAGCCTATACAACATTTGCAAGTGATGATATTCATGTCAGGAGTTCGAGGAACAAGAGACCAAGTTTTATTGCGCATTCGGGCATTGTATTCAGATTGCATAGCATGCTACCAGTCAGGATTGAGCATGACTTGAGAATACCTCCGAGTAGATGTAGTGGAATTAGTAGCAATAAAATAGGTGCATGTTGTATGCTTGGATATGAGATAACACTTATGTTTGTGATGCCCAGATTTATGTCTAGTTGTCATTGGATGAGTGTTGGCATCCTGTTGGGGAGGTGCAATTGAAGAAGAATTTATTAGTGGAGGTTTTAAGGTTGTGATAGGTTCTGAAATAGTTTTGGGTGGAGGCAAATTTGTAAAGTTTGGTGAAGATTCGGGTACAGGTAGATTGGGAGGATCTATTTTTTGAGAATATGTTCGGGTATAGGTTCTGATAAAGGTTCGGGTTTGGGGTTCAATTGTAGTTTCAAGAGTAGGAAGGTTGTTGGTAGGTTGCTGCACCGAAATGGAAGGAGTTGAAGGTTGATTTGTGAGTTCGAACGGTTGTTGGAAAAGAGAGATGGGAGCATTGTTGATTATTGGGTTAGAGTGGAGAGGTTGTTTGGATGTGCTAGGTATCGTCAGAAAGTTTGTTTCAACAAACACCACAAAAGGAGAAATGAAAACTTTACTATTTTTCGGGCCAAGACACATTTAAGTGGAATGAAAACTATTGTAGCCAAGAAAAAGATACAAGGTGTGGATTGATTATCAATCTTGGATTGAGTGTAGGGTTTGAGCAAAGGGAAGCATAAGCACCCAAACACTTTTAATTTGCATAGTCCGATTTGATGCAATGAAGAAGTTCAAATGGAGAGATGGTGGTATTGTTGTTGTTAGGTAATTTGTTAATGAGGTAATTGGTGATTTGAAAAGCATAAAGCCAATAGTTGATGGAGGGATGAGGTGGACAAGAGGGCACTTCCAATTTCGACAAAATGCCGATGTTTGCGTTCAGCGGTGCCATTTTGTTGGGGAATATATGGAGCACTAAAATGATGCTGAATACCATATTTAGAAAGAATGGGAGTGAATTTTTGAAATAAACCCCTGCCGTTGTATCGAATTTGTTTTATTTTACAATTATAGACATTCTCTACGAGGGATTTAAACTTGATGATGGTGGGGAGAGCATCACTTTATGATGTAGAGGAAACAACAAACATAATCAAGTGCATTCATCAATAAAAATAATGTAAAAACGAAAACCAGTAACAGACACAACAAAAGCCGGCCCCCAAACATCAGTATATATTATTTCCAAGGATTATTGTAAACATTTAAAGAGTCAAGTAAATGGAGTCGATGACTCTTAGCTTGCAAGCATGAATGACAAACAAGTTATGAAGAAAAAGTAACATCTAAAGAATGTAAATAGCAGTTTTAAGAACTTTGAGGTGTGGGTGATCAAGACGATTGTGCCATATATGAGAGGGAGTGTGTCGGCTAATATAACGGGTAGTAGAAGACATGTGGGCAAGACTGAGACCAAAGCGGTACAAACCACGATCAATTGTTCCTCAAAGAAGGTCCTTCTTGGTATGAACATCCTTGACAATACAACAATCAGAGTGAAATTCAATATAGGAATTATTGTCTTTAGTAAACTTGCTTACGAAAAGAAAACTGTTAGTAATATCGGGTGCATGAAGGATGTCTCTTAATTTTATAGTAGAGTTATAAAAAATAGAATTGCCTATATTGTTGATAGATAAACCTTGTCCATTACCAACATGCATCATGTATGGTCCTTCATACAACTGAGCGGATTGAATGTTCTGAAGATTAGGAGTGATGTGATGAGTTTCCCCAAAGTCTAGATACCAGCCATCGGTGTTAGAAGTCACCAGGGGCGTAGAAAAGGATTAGGTCGGCCAACAGTGGTGCCATAATATCGTTTGACGACGATAGGTGAAGATCGGCCATAAATTTGATGGTAGGAACATCTTGACGATGATAGGAGTTGATTGCTAAGTGTCTAGATCGATTGCATACTTGGCAAATGAGTGAAGATTGGCCACGACCATTGAAGTAACTGTGTCCATGCAAGCGACCCCTTTCTTGACCTAAGTTGAAAGTGATATTGGAACAAGAAATAAAGTGATTTGGTGTAGGTTTGGTGTTGGCTTGAACAAGATAGGTGGAGGTGACATTGTAGTCAACGGTGCCTGTGGAACATAGAATTGTATGATTTAAAAGAATGTTGCAGAGCTCATCAACTTTGATGGGCTCTAATTTTGCTGTAATAGTGGTGGCTAGAGAAACAAATTCTGGTCCCAAACTAGTAAAGATGTTGATCACAATCTGTTGATCAGTAAGTGGAGAACCGGAGATAGCTAGTTAATGGGCGAGTTGCTTTACCTACTAAAGAAAGTCATTCATGGGGGTAGCACCTTTCCGAAGAGAACACAATTGATACTTAAGTTGTTGTAGACAGATCTGAGAAGTAGAGGCAAGAATTTCGAAGAGAGCTTGCCATATGGAATAAGAGGAATCGTGCCCAAGAACTTGAGCATGAACATATTCCGTTAGTGAAGAAATGATCCAGCTGAGAATGAGTTGATCAGTGGTAAGCCATCTTAAATATTTAAGAATTGCGATAGAGGTGCTAGAGAACCATCAATGAAACCTAGGAGTCAATGAGCTCGAAAAAGAAGGATGAATTGAGACCTCCATAGAGTGTAGTTGGCTTTGTCTAGTTTAACGTTGAGGATGTGATGAGCATTACCAAGATGCGTAGCGTCATCGAAGCCAATGGTGGTGGTGGTTGAAAGATTGGGAGGGTGCGTGATTCCATCGACTGGACTCGCCGAATGAGGGGTGGGAAGAAGATCGGTTAGAGAAGCCATATCTGAAGATGAAGAAGAATCTTCTTCATATGGTTGACGTCGATTCTTGATTGCCGATTCTTGACGTCTTTAAAGGCATCAATTCTTGACGTCTTCAAAGGAAAGATAGTCGGCGAGGACGAGCGTAGCAAAAAACAGCGATCGATTATTGATCGTCGATTCTTGACGTCTTTAAAGGTGTCAATACTAGATGGTGGATCTTCTTGATTGCGACTAGAGAAGTTGTAGGTTTCTTGATCACAGCAACAGGTTTCTAGAGCGGCTGCACGTTTCTTGATCATGCAAATTTCTAGAGCAGCTGTAGGATTCTTTATTGTTAGCACTCGACGGAAGCGTTTTGACCTCGAGGACGACGAGGATCGGGGTTTACGGTGACTGTTACCAAGCAAGAGACAATCAACCAAGCATGACAAAATAAATCACAGCACAAGCACATGCATCAAACCACACAGCATCCAAACACAAGATCTTACGTGGAAAACTCAAAAATGTAAAAAATCATGAAGACACCACACAGAAATTTTCACTATAAATTAAGAAGATTACAGAATTACAGAAAACTTCACCTTCACATGAATAAGAAGGATCTAATGCATGCACAGCCTATCGATCAACTCTTCTCTTCCCGAAACTTCCAGTTTTCACTATAGGTTGAAGGAGAGGAGCAGCAGTCACCACCAGATTAGGGTTGATTTCTCCTTAATAGACATCTCCATTATGTTCCCTTATATATATTCAAGCAACATTTTAACACCAAATGATCTAAAATACCTCCCAAATCACTTAAGGAAGTGCCTAAACCGAAGTAGAAAGTGCTTTGTCCACTGTAATGTTCAAATACCTCAAAATCCACTTGACTGCGTCCTAGTGGTGCTTCCCTGGATCTCCCATGAATCTGCTGACTACTCCCACTGCATGTGCAATGTCCGGTCTCGTGCAAATCATCACGTACATCAAGCTCCCAACCGCTAAAGCATAAGGAACCTTCTGCATGTATTCATTCTCCTATTCAGTCTTAGATATCTGATAGTGACTTGCTAGGGGAGTGCTCACTAGTTTTGTCTCTCTCATATTGAATCTTTTCAACACCTTTTCAGCATATTCCTTCTGAGACAACTTTAGATTTCTTGTACTTCTCTCCCTGTTGATTCTCATCCCAAGAATCTGCTTGGCCGGCCCCAAGTCCTTCATGTCAAACTCCCTTGGCATATGCTCCTTTAGTATCTTTATCTCCTCCATATTTGATCCTGCAATCAACATATCATCCATATACGGCAAAAAAATGATATAGGAGGACTTACATTATTTTATATAACAACAGTGATCCATCTGGCACCTCCTGTACCTAGTTTCTGATATAAATCTATCAAATCTCCTGTACCATTGCCTAGGCGTTTGTTTCAAGCCATGGAGACCCTTCTTGAGCTTGCACACAAGCTCTAATTTACCCTTTTCTTGAGCCTTATACCCATCCGGATGCTGCATGTACAACTCCTCTTCCAGTTCTCCGTGAAGAAACACAATCTTTAGATTTATTTGCTCTAAGTGCAAATCTTCAACTGCAACAATGTTCAGCACTACTCTGATAGTAATCATCTTCACAACTAGGGCAAAGATCTCACTGCAGCCTAACTCCATGCCGCTATTGAAAGCCCTAAACTACAAGCCTCGCCTTATAGAGTTTACTCCAATTCGGTTCTTCTTTCAGCTGGTAACCCCACTTGTTCTGAAGAGCTTTCTTTGCAGCTGGTAGAGCTGCCAACTCTGATGTTCCATTTGACATGAGTGATGCCATTCCATCATTCATGGTAATCTCCCACTTAATTAAATCATCTACTTAAAGCGCCTCTTCAAAGCTTTTTGGTTCACCATCATTCATTAGCAACAGATAAAATAAGGAAGGAGAGTACCTCTGTGACGGTCTAATGACTCTTGTGGATCTCCACAACATAGGTGTTTGTGGTTCAAGTTCTTCAACACCCTCCTGAGTATCTTCTTGTACACGCACATCTGGCTCAACATAGTCATCAACTTCTATGGCCGGGGTCAACTATCTGAAGCAATCTTGGAATCTGTCCTAACTCCAAAACAATCCTTGTATATCTCACTTTCATTGAAAGTGACATCTCTGCTTCTGATAACATTTTGATTCTGATTGTCCCAGAATCTATAGCCAAACTTTCCCGCATCATATCCAATAAATGTGCACTTGATCGCCTTTGCATCAATCTTGCTCCTGGATCCTGCATCAATATGAACAACCAAATACCTTGAGGTGGTTTAATTTCACCTCCTTTCCATTCCAAGCCTCCTCGGGAATCCCTTCATTTAGGGGTACAGAAATTCCCAAGTTGATTAAGTATACCGATGTATTAACAACCTCAGCCCATAACTACTTTGGGAGACCTGCATGCAACCTCATGCTTCTGGCACATTCTATGATCGTCCTGTTCATCCATTTTTTAACACCATTTTGCTGTGGTGTTCTTGAAACAGTGAATTCCCTCTTTATTCCTCTCAAAGCACATAACTTCTTGACCTCTGTCATGATACTCGCCTCCATTGTCGAATCTTGAGCACTTAAGCTTTAATCTTGTCTCATTCTCAATCAAAGTCAACTATTTCCCAAACACATCAGATTTATATCTTAAGAAATAAACTTGTACCTTCCTTGTATGGCCATCAATAAAGGTGACAAAATACATGGCTCCACCTATGAAAGAAGTAGGAGCTAATCTCCATACATCTGTATGCACCAACTCAAGTTTCCTGTCTTTGAGCTCTCTTCCAACTTTAGAGAATGTAATATTCTTCTGTTTGCCCAGTACACAATCTTCACAGAAATCAAAATCCACTGACTTCAGTCCTGGAAGCCTTTCCCTTGACAGTAGGGATTTCAAATCCCTTTCGTGCATATGGCCAAGTATCTGGTGCCATAGACCCGCGTCTATTTGTTCTGCAGCTGCAATGAAATCAGACACTTTATTGATCAGATAGAGTATGCCTTCCATGTTGCCCCGTGCAACAACGAGTGCACCCTTGGTGACCTTCCATGAGTCCCTTGTAAATGTTGATTGTAGCTCTCCCTGGCTAGCTGGCTAACTGAAATAAGGTTCATCCTTAGACATGGCACATGTCTAACTTCTCTAAGCTTCCAAACTGCACTGCTTGGTAGCTGAACATCAACATCACCTTTACATATGAAGTCGGATGCCTTGTCAACTCCTAAATACACCTTCCCCAAGTCACCCTTGGTGTAATTCTTGAAGGCACCCATCGCAGGAGTTGCATAAAAGGATGCACCCGAATCCACTACCCAGGACTCTGTGTTGACAAGTGACAAGATCAATGCATTGTGATCCTCTTATGCTGAAACATTCACTGTGGGGAACATATCCTTGCTCCCACCATTTGTCTTCTTCAGGATAGGTGATGAACTCATAATTATTAGTTTATGTTTTTATTAGAATTAGTTATAGTTTTAATGCATTTCTATCATTTCAGGTGAAAAGAGATAAAAAATGCAAAAGACAAAGAAATTGAGTAAAAAGGATGCCACAGCGCGCTATAACGTGCCACGACGCCCTTTTTCCCGATAGCAAGGCGCTATAGCGCGCCATAGCGCCTAGATTTCAGAGAACAAGGGGATATAGCGCACCACAACGCACATCCACAGAGGAAAAGGCGCCACAGCGCCAGAACTCCGGAGAACAAGGCGCTACAGTGCGTCACAGTGCCACATCCATAAAGGAAAAGACGCTGCAACTCGTCACAGCGCCAAATTCTTGAAACCTTGGCGCTATAGCGCATTGTAGCGGCAGACGGGCTGAAAGCCTGGCGCTACAGCGTGTCATAGCGCACGTCGTAATGATGCCTTGGAAGTCTGCTCCAAGTTAGTATTGGAAAGGTCAAAAGACTAGATTCTCTTCATTTTCCCACAGCATAAAATAATTGCAAGCATTAAAAGCCTTCAATTTCCAAGGGAATAAAGAAATAAGAATTAATTAAATCCCAAGTTTCAAAGAAGGGCTATTTGGGAAGAGAGAGGGGCAAATGAGATATTTATAAAAGGAAGAAAGAGAGGCTTCGTCAAGGTTCTGATTTTCAGTTTGGAAAAGAGACTAAAGGGCAAACCCTAACCCAAGAGGAAGAAAATGTTGCAGCTTCAGAAGAAGATAAGCACAGAGAGCAAGGAGGAAGGGGAAGATTGGAGAGAAGAGGAATAAAAGAGAATGCCAAGGATTGTTCCTGCATATAGTATTCTCACCTATCTTTCTTTCTATTTCCTTTTAAGAGCTATGAATATGCTCAACATCTTTAGTTTTTTTTTTTTTGTATCTTTTGTAATGACAGCCTAAACTCTCCTTTGGGAAGAGTTAGGCAAAAACATGTAGCAAGTCATGGTTAATGCATGTAAAACTCTTCCTTAATGAAATGTCATTTAGTGCTCAATTTAATTGAATGTTATATCTTATAGAATTAGTTGATGAATGATAATGTTATAAACATCTTTTAGATTAAACCCTTCAAGGAAATCCTCATAGAGCTTAAAGATGGCTTTGTCAAGAAAGTTGTGTACCATGAGCGTTAACGTCGCGAATGAATATGACAACATTCGTTGTGCGAAAATAGCTCGTGCATAACTTTTGGACAAAAGCTTGACAGTTTGAGCCATGAGAATATATAAGAAATTCTCTGAGCTTCATAGCTCAGTTCATACCACTTGGATGAGGCATGTTAGGTAGTGGATGATGTGACATAGTTCACGTAGGCTATTGCCAACCCCAAGTTAAGATATGAGCTTGATGCATATGAGCTGAGAACCACCTATAAAGCTCCACAACTCACTCTTAATTTACGTGAGGAACTCGAACGCGTCAAGCTTAAGCGATGTGACATAAGATCATTTAGCTTCGCAGCTCATTTCCTAAGCTAAATTAAGAGTAGAAGTATGTGAGCCATAGATAGAATCAAGGTCATGTGATCCTTAACTTAAAATGTAGATTTTGTCACTTAGATGCAAGGGATGATTTTTAATCACTAAAAGATCACTTGAATATCAGTGTGCCGAGATTGAACCATAGTGTGTTCATATCAGAACACTAAATAGGATTTAGTGCATTTAATGATACTATTAGAGAATGTTAAATCTCTTGATGATAAAATAAATATAAATTCAACTTACTTGACATGAGAATTATAAGAAGTGTAACCATGTATAAAACCATGATGAACTGCATGTTAGACCCTAACTCTCCCCAATTTTCCCAAATTGAATCTAAACCAAAGTAATTTAGAATTGTTAATCTAGGAACAAAAACCCAAATAATTTGATTGCTTAAATATTATTAAAAGTGGATAAGCTTTAGTAGCAAATCACCATCATTCTCAAAGGATGATAAATTTCGGGATATCACCATTCCATATTACTTCAGACCACGTACACTTGTGTGCAAACACAGACAACATATTTTAAGTCTGTCAATATGGCAGTCCTCCTTGAAGTGACCTGCCTTTCTACAGTTCCAGCAATCTAGCTTTACTTTTCTAAGTCTTGACTTTCCCTGTCTCGACATAAACATGTTTTTGTTGTGCCTCCGGTTTATAAACTCATATTGATCTGAAGGAGGAACTATATATGATGCAGCCACAAGGTGGTGGGCTATGAAACTCAAGAAAATGATGAGCTAGTTTGCAAACTAAGAAAAATTATATACGGCTTGAAACAGGCGTTGAGGCAGTAGTATAAAAGATTTGATAGGTTATTGTCAGACACAAGGTACAAGAGATGCCAGACGGATCATTATTGTTATATAAAGCAATTTGAAAACTCCTTTATCATTCTACTTCTGTAGATAGATGATATGTTGATAGTGGGATCATCAAAAGATTGAAGAAACATCCATCGAAAGAATATGACATGAAGAACTTGGGCCAAGCGAAGCAGATACTCAGGATGAAGATTAGTAGGGAGAGGAGTGCAGAAACACTGAAGTTATCTCAGACATACTATGTTGAAAAAGTGCTCAATATGTTCAATATGAATAAGTTGAAAAAGTGCTCAAAGCAATTTGCACCCCCCTAGCAAGTCACTTTAATTTGTCAAAAGAGCATATGCTTAAGACTGAAGCGGAACGAGAACATATGAAGAAATTTCCTTATGCTTCAACGGTTATGTCATGATATGCAAGAGATCAAACATAGCCCATTCAATGGAAGTGGTTAGCAGGCTCATGAGCAACCCCGGGAAGCCCCATTGATAGGCAATTAAATGGATACTTAGATATCCAAGAGGCATTGTGGACAAAGCCATATGCTTTGGGAAGTCCAAGATAGAGCTACAAGGATATATAGACTCAAATTTAGTCATAGACATTGATATCAAGAGAAGCACAACCGAATACATGTTTACAATGGGTAGTGTTACAGTGAGCTAGATCTCTAAGCTTTAGAAGATAGTTGCCATGTTTACAACAGAGGCAGAGTATGTTGTCATCATTGAGATAAGCAAAGAGATGATTTGGTTAAAGGGTTTTCTAGCTAAGTTGGGTAAGGAGCAAGAGGATGGAAGACTATATAATAACAATGTGAGTACCATCCATCTAACTAAGAATTCAACTTTTCATGCCAAGACGAAACACATTCAGTTGTGGTACCATTTCATTCGATCATTGTTGGAAGATGATCAGTTGGCATTGGCGAAGATTCATACGTCGAAGAATCCAATCGACATACTCACACAGCTTCAGTTGGCCTCGAAGCGTAAAGAAGGTAGGGTGAGCCACACCACATTTTTTACAAAGATAAAACTCAAGATGAAGAAAATCAAGAGTTGAAGATGGATAAATCACAATTAGTCTCCAAGTGGGAGATTGTTATGATGTGGAGATCAATTGGATCATCAATGGAGGTGTAAATGGAGTCTCAGTAGCTTTCGGGGAAAGGCTACACCAGCAAAACAATGAGCTAAGAGCCCAGGCGCACCCCTAAATGCTCAGCACTGGAATGTCGAGATCTAGGCGCGCCCCTGGGCGCTCGCAACAACAGCAGGCTGAGACCTGGGCACCCAGGCTCCCGTGAAGCAAGCCCAAGCACGAGGCTTGGGCGCCCAAAGACGATGGTGATGTGTGTGCTATTTTCTGTGAGAGCTATGGGTGGAGGCTAAGAATCCAAAAATCCTAGAGTGAGAGCAAGAAAAATCCAAGAGAAGAGGAAACTCAAACACGGTGATTCCTTCCTTTCTCTAGTGATTGATAAGTTCTCTGTAACTCTATATTCTTCTCTTTTAAAGTGAATTTTCTTGTGCTGGAGTGGCTCCATAGTTTTTCCCATTCTAGGGTTTTTCACATAAAATCTTTTGTGTTCATATGCTTGTGGCTCGAGCTAGGATTATTGTGTTGTGATTTATCTCTTGCTTGTGTTGGTTGATTTTCGTGTGTTGCTTCATTGACTCTCAGCAGTCAAACCTCGATCTAATCCCTAACAAGTGGATTAATCCAACGCACAAACATAGGTTCGGAGCTTCGTCTTCTTTTGAAGACGAATGATGTCGCGCAAAGGCCATCGCACAAAAGCCGTCGCATGAAGGCCATCGTCTTCCGGCCAAATGATCGAAGACGAATTAATGGCACGAAGATGAAGGCGGTCTTCTAAAAGTTCGAAGATGAAGGCTGCCTTTGATCGAACGCAAGAATAGCACGAAGGTTGTCGCACGAAGACGGATCGCAGGAATCACACGATTCGTTTGATCTCGTTTGAAGATGATTGCACAAATCAAATGAAGTTTCAAAGATGAATTACACGAATCGTACAATCTTGTTCAAAAAATTCGCACAAAGCTCATGAAAATTTTTTTTTGACATTCGTTCTTAGGGTTTCAATTTAAATAAGAGAAGGTTTTTGAAAAAAAAATTATTATGGGGTAATCTTACCCCACATATTAGTCAAAATATTACTTTGCAAATTATTACATTCCAAATAAAGTAACCCAATTACAATATAATCAAATTAAATTATCTCCACTTTTTTACATTCCAAACAGCCCTTAGCTTAAATAGATATCCTATATGTTACAAGGAGTGTTGTCATCCTAACTGAAGAAATAAAATGATATGCTAACTATATTTCTTAGATGAAAAAAATGCCTAATGTCTCACACTTTTAATTATCCCTTCCCTCGGATGGATCGGCGGGATAAAAGCAAGGAAACTACTTTTTTTTTACCATCAAAGTGAATTTAGGGTTAAATATATGTAAGCCTCAAATGTGAATTCTTAAGATAAACCAATGGGTACAATTCTTAGAGGCTAAATGGCGCAAGTTCTATCAAGAATATACTTTAAAAAATTCTTAATTCTACCAAATGACACTCAAGAACAACAAAAGATTTAACATACATCCGAATCCCCTGGTATGACCTTAAATCACAATGTATACATAGAAATATTGTAAATTCCTAAATCTCATGGTTTGATTGATTCAATAATTTGCAAGAAAAAAAAACAACCGAAAGCTGAAGAAGGATAAGAATCACAAAATCCTCACAAAAATAAGTTAGAATAAAATAAAAACTAGGTCAAAGGAGAAGAGGTAATGGAGGTGCCAAAGAGTAAATATTAACTAAGCATTATCCAAGGTTTAAAATAAATAATAATTAAATAATAATTTGGTTATTATGAAAAAATCAGATTAATTACTCTGATAAATATAAGAATTAACAAATAAATAATGCATGGACACACCCAACAAATATTAATTATGCCTTTTATATATGATTAGTGTCACAAGGATGCGCTTATCTAGACTTTATAAAGCACCAGCAAAAATGCAAAACTCGGTTTGGTGTGCTTAGTTAAGTGCTTAAATATGCTTGATGATTGATCAATAATTGGGGATTAAACCACAGCTTGAGTGAGGCTTACCAAACATGTCCCTTATAAATTTAGAGGGATTCAAAGTTTAATAAAATGTACAACTAACAAAAAATCAGTTATTCGTAATGCTAAAACAAATTTCAGATATACCAAAATTACCTAGATATAACAGCTATCATGGCAATTAATTTTTAAAATTTAGCATCCTTGTGATTTACCAAATATGAATTTACGCATAATTAAATCTTAGTTAAATCCTACTTGCAGCAAAAGGTTAGCAATTAGTTCATTGCTCCTGCATATGCTTCTATATTTCAGATATATTTTATTAAAAAAACTTGTAAGCCCCAAAACTAACGGTGAAACTGCATTTAGCTTCAAGTAATCCAGTCTTTAAGATATCAGGAGAACATAAGTTTAAATAGTTGAATGGCATATTTTAATTTTTAACAAAAAGGCTGGTTCTAAAATGGTGTGCAATAGGTCAATACAGTAAATTGTTTTGTATCCAATAGCAGATTAAAGACATAATTATATCGGATTTAACATAAATATTGCCAAAATAGGAAAAAAGAAATGCAAGTTGTATATCCTACATTATTCTGAACATCCTACAAGCATGTTTGTTTCTAAATCTAAAATTATCATTTTCAACTTCAGTTTTTTTATAGATTGAAATGCTATCAAAATATAAAAGTAGATTAAGACAAAATTCTAATTTTTTATAGTTTAATGCAATGCATGCCAAGGACAACAACTGCTATGATTGAATAGAATGGCTGCATTTTGGAATTTGCCATTCGGAAAAAATTTACTATTAAAAGTATTAGTTATTATTGCTTACTCCAGTACAAAATTGTTATGCATACGCTCGGGTAAATTTGATTTTCAACTTTGTGCAAAAGTATTTTTGATATCCCCTAAGCTTTTAATTTTCAAAAATTTAAGGAACAAATTATTTAAAAAAATTAAGGAACAAATTATAACTCGAAGAATCTAAAATGGTCAGATATTTAAATTTCTAGTTAAATATAACTAAAAGATACGCACAAGAATGCCTTCTAACAAAAAATACAATGATATGCACAGCTATGAACGCATCACATCATATATAAGTGAATCTTCAAAATACAAATGCTTCACATAAAAGTTATTTTTATATTGGTTCGAGGGCAAATAAAAATGAAAAAAACTAGATGCTACAAAAATTTCACTTACCCAACTTTAGTTTTGTCATGTGACCACCAATGTGCAGTATTAAAAATTAATATATCAGCCCCTTTCCATTTGGATGAGCTTCTATCCATGGTATCAATCCGCAATGTCTTAACTCTCTTCTGCCCTACCCTTGCCTTGCTCTCAAGAACCAAAAAATGAGTGACATAATACTCAACACTGCAATGATAATCCTGCAGCAGTTCTAAAATAACAACCATTAATAACCTTCCTTAACAATACAATAATTAAAAAGCAAAATTGTATCAGAATATCCAAATTCATATTGGCTTGAGAAGACTCAATAAGAAACATTAAAGGCTAATTAGTTTGCCAACATCTTGATGTTTCTGAGATGTCAGTGCTAATGGAATATTATGCTATTTAAATGTTAACGTCAGTTTGATTTCGATGCTTTTTCTTAATGTGATTATTTTATGCAATAAAATACCTTCTAGCAATCATCCTCTTTATTTTTTTATTCATTTGATTATGGTTACCCCAAGAAGTAAAACATCAAGGGAAACCATCATAATCAATCAACAACAATGCATAGAATCAAAATGTCAGCAAATTATGTAGCTCTGATAGTAAAACTTTATAGCATACTATGTCAAAATCAATCCAATGACCTTGGAAGCCATCTTAATTCCAAAATTTGCATCAAATCCTGATACAATATACTCATTTTCCTATTCAGAGTATCATTTCGTAGCATACCATAAATTTGAAGTTGTACATCCCCTTTCCTTTTGTAATCCTTCGTCCCCGAGCTTCATAAACCCTTCTATGATTTAAAATCGCGCCATTTAACAAACACATCATGGATTCCCACTGGTTTCTATTAATCGAATCACCAATAAAAACCAGCCGTTTTCCTCTGATCAAGTCGAGAAATTTCAGAGGATCGAACCTAAATCCCAAACAGCAACAAAAATTCCACTACCCAATCAAATCCTTAATTTCAGATTGCAAAAACATGAGGAGCTACAGCAATTACAGAGTGAGATTTGTACCTTGGGATGTTACAACTATTTGGCTGCCACCTCCACTTCATATAGTTTGTATCAGTTCTCCCATTAGCCTCACAACTAAAACCTTCATCTATGTAGGGGCATGCTTTGCTTGAATAGAGGGGATAGCTTTCATCATAAACCCATCTTCCATCCATAGCCTCGCAAGGTCTAGCCCCTTCAAGCTCCGCAATAGCTGAATCCGAATTCTTCTTCTCATAATTAAGCAAACTGCTGAAGTTAGAGATAACAGCTTCTGCTGAACTCGGAGCGCTCCTCGTCCCTCGTTGTAAATCTAAGCCTTCCTTGGATAAAAAAGTAGATCTAACGAGATAAGGATCACTCGTAACCCCATTTTGAACAGCGCAGCAGTTAAAATCCAAAGCATCGTTAGGAGGATTAGCAATGTCCGCTTCAAGGGTTTGCCAAGGAATTAAATCCTTGGGTTTGGGGTTTGGGATCGACAGATTCGTGTTGGAAGAAGGAGAGGCATCTGATTTTGAGACATTTTTGAGGCTGGGACTGAGCCAAAGTTGGATTTGAGAGGAGAGTGAAAGACTGGTGCTAAATGCCCAGAAGGCAAGAAAAAGGGTGAAAGGGGCAGTGAAGGAAAGGCAGAGGATCTTCGCGGACTTGAAAGAGAAGATCCTTTGCCACTCCATGGCTGCGGATGCTAATGAAGAAACGGGCAATAACCACAGCAGCCTCACGAAGCTGAAGAGTGAAAGAACGCGAGATTGGAAGCCATGGCAAAGTCCAATGGGGACTCCGCACGTATTATTGACTAAGTAAAACTAAAAGTTTATCTATACTTAAATTATATATAGGATGTGAGAAACTCTTGTATTTTTTTATTTACAAAATATTATGTACGCTTTACTTTTTATTTGGAGGTCTGTTTAAGTATGGTTTAGTATAATTCTTGTTTTACTTTAGATGCTCTTTATTGTATGTTATATTTTCAATTTTATTTTTCATTTAATACATTATGCTCCTTGCTGCTTACACCTAATATGATATTTTAAAACTAAAATAATTAAAAACTCTAAAATATGCTTAGATATTATTAGTATAATCATTTATTTTATCTTATTAGTTGTGTCTTATCGTGTTATAAATCAAACACGGTAGATAATGAGCTTAGAGTTGAGCTAGCAGGAGAACCAGAAGAGTTGGAGTACTAGAAGCATGCTTCAAGGGATCACGAGAGATATTTTATTATTTTCACTTTTATATAAAGATGAGAGAGTTTTCCTTTCTTATTTGTAGTTAATGTTTTAGTTTAAATATGATGGACTTTACTACTTATTAAACTTTGAGAGGAATATTTTTCTGTTATTTTTTAAATGAATGTAATGGAATAAATGTTAGTTTAATACTACTCTAAGAAATGCATCTATATTTTTCTATCTTATAGATCCTTTGCTTGTAGTAGTGCTTAATAGTAGATTATGAGATACTAATTTAATATTAAGTACTATAGTGGCATTCAGTGTTGGGTTATGATAGTTAATCTGACACTGAGTTGCCATAGTTTGTATCAGGGACATTTAAGATAAGAGGAAAATAGATGCATAGAAAGATTCCATTACAATCAAATTGATAAAATACGAAAAAATGAACTATATAATTATTAGGATATGTTAGTGATGATTAGTTAGAGTAATCACTAAGTGTATGACTAATCAGGCTTAATGACTTTGGACATATGGCTGAAGTTTAGTATGGCCTGAGTTATTATACTATAATATTCTATTTGTACTGGGATAATGCACACCAGCAGTACGTACAATATGGAAGGCCAAATTCTGGAGTATCCCTAGTTGGACTGCAAGTTCTCAATAAAATATTAAAGTCTCCTATCTATAAAGATAGTGAGCTAGTGCCTTTAGCTAGAGAGTGGTTACATAGAGTGATAGACACCCTCTATGCTATTGGAAGGCTAGACTCCGTTTAACTATAAATACTAGGTCGATTGTTGGAGGAAGCGGTTGAGGAATGATGGAGGACTGCATCCCTATTGATAAACAGGGAAGGAAGGAGACGACGTCATCCACTTACTTTCATAAACAAGCCTTTGCTTTTATGATAAATTATGCAAACGAATGCATCATTTGATGTCTAAAATAAACTTAACATTTCATTTTTATTTTATTTTGTTATGTACTTGAATGATTTGATTAATAGAAATATTATTTTTCTTTTTCCCTTGAATTAATTTATTGTCACATGACAGAATGAAAATGTACGTTTGAGCTCACACGCAAGTGCACGTGGTTTGAAGTAATAAGGGATTGTGAAGTTCCGAGATTTATCATTCTCTGGGAACAATTTCCTTCTGTTATTAGAGTATGTTTGATTTAGCTAATATTCAAATGTTCAATAAGTTGTTATTTTTGGTTCTAGTCAGGCAATCAGAGTTTCTTAGGTTTGAAATTATATTTAGAGAAAGTAAGGAGAGTTGGGCTTAGCAATGTAATTCCTTGAGTTTTTATGTAAGTACTCTTTTTTATTAACTTAGTGTCCAATAAATTAAATTATTTAATTATTAATCAATAGATGTAGCTTTCTTTGGGAGTGTCCCCCTAGGTGAGCTAAGTCTTGCCTAGTGCTTAGACATGAACTCGCCAATATTCAACCTCGACACTTAGACACTCATGTGATCAGAATATAATTCAATATTTATGTCCAAGTCATGAAATCCTTAGTTTAAATTATGCATCACATGAGCTTGATTTCACCGATAGCTCACATGCATCAGTTCTGAGTTTAGCTAAGGAAAAGAGCCATTGGGCTAAGTGGGTTCTGTCACATCACCCATAGCACACAATGCGTCTTAATCATTGCATAAACTTAGAACAAGCTATGGAGCTCAACTAGTGGCTCTCGGCTCACACGTATCAACTTCTCAGCTTAGCAAAGAAATTATGCTATGATGCTCATAGAGCTTGTCACAAGGCTCTAGGCTATCGTGCATTAATTCATCGCATAAGCTAATGGTGAGCAGTGGAGCTCAGAGATTACTGAATATTCCGTGGCTCGATTCATCATCTTAAATCTAAGGATTTTCATTGGTCATCTTCGCATAGCGAAAGTTGTCACAGACATTCGCGGTGAGAATGCTCAACATGCATAGCCTTAGTTCTAAGAGATCAACGAGTTCAATGATTTTTTTGGTTTTAAAACAACCATTTGCTTAAGAATATATTCATGATAAAATAATTCATCCAATACATTCTCCACATCAATTAATCAAAAGAAATTATTAATAAGATATTAATTAATATTTAAAGAATACAAACACTACATTCTCAATTCATTACATGTATATGCCCAACCCTCCTAAAGGAGGGTTTAAGCTTCCATTAAAAAATAAATACAATGATAGCTACTAAGAATTAGGAGCCATTGCATGGCTCTTACAGAAAAAAAAATGAGTGAGAGGGCGATACATTACTAGGAACTGTTGTCACATTTGATAGGCTTTCTCTCCCTCTCAAAGCTCTTTCTCCCTTCAGTTTCCTGTGCTTGATCCTTTCCCTTTTGGTGCAGACTCTCTCCTTCCTTGGGTAGGGGAACTCTCCTTTCTATTCTTGCAGCAGACTTAGACTTTAGGAACTTTGAACTCCAAAATTGGGAATCCTTTCTTAGCCTTTCTCCTTGGCTTTTATAACCTTTGACAAGATTTGTGCAGCCAACCTTTGCTTATTCTTAAAAGTTAAAATGCAATTAAGATTTATTCATTTATTCCATTAAAAATGAGGAGGTTTAATTAATTTGCCATTAATTTCTATTGTGAGAAGGAGAAAAAATTAAGTGTAATAACTCAAGGTTATTACCCTAGTCAATTAGGGTTAAACTAGGTCACAATTTTGATTCTAACACTCTTAATAAGTCATTATGATCACACTCTGAAGTTTTGGTCCAAATTAGGTATCAAATAGATCAAACCCTAATTCTCGGAATTTCAAGAACCCTAGAATTTAACTTATCTAAATTGACCTCAAATTGAAATTTGGACTTTGCTATTGTGCTCATCACCTCTAAATTAGCTAGGGGTGGTGTGAAGATCCACTTAGGTAGTAATAAGTGAAACTCTTAAATATCGAGGAGCCTTTTCAGATAATGGTGGAGTTCTTGATAAGAACTCCAAAGTTAAGCGTGTCATGTGGGAGCACTCCCATGATGGGTGACCTGCTGGGAAATTATCTTATGTGGGCAAAACCGTGAGGCATTTCAGGCCAAAGTGGACAATACCTTGGTGCTTAAGAGTTTGGGATGTTACAAATGGTATCAGAGCAAACCATAGGGTGTCAGATATGAGCCAAGTGCCATATAGAGCAAAGTACCACTTCATGTGAGCAGCCACTTGAACCCATGATGGTTAAGGTGCTACATGGTTGTGGGTACCTCTTGTGCCTGTAGGGGTCACCTCTAGTCCTATATACTCAATGGATGATTCTTGGATCTGTGTGTGGATACTGACGAGGACGTCAGTTACTTAAGTTTGGGAGATTGTGAAGACCCACTTAAGTAGTAATAAGTGAAACTCTTAAATATCGATGCGTCTTTTCAGATAACGGTGGAGTTCCTGATAAGAACTCCAAAGTTAAGCGTGTCATGTGGGAGCACTCCCAAGATGGGTGACCTGCTAGGAAGTTATCTTCTGTGGGCAAAATCGTGAAGTCTTTCAGGCCAAAGCGGACAATACCTTAGTGCTTAAGAGTTTGAATCGTTATAGGTGATGTTTTGGAAGCATTAGTTATTGAATTTTTATCAAATATTTTAATATATTTAAAATACCCCAAAAATTAAGAAAATTAAATACTTGTCAAAATCAAAATTTGACTTCGTCATTGCATTTCTCACCCCTCAATTAGCTAGGGGTGAATTATTAGAAAATTTTTAAAGACAATTAATTATTTAATTATAATAGATAAGAATTAAATTTATTAATTAAATAATAATTTTGTATTTTCTTTAAACGACGCCGTCCGACAAATCGCCCGTGCTGTTTCCCTTTCCGTTGGATCGAATGACTATTTTGAGCCATCTGATCATCTGATCAGACGGCAGAGCCGTCGTCCCTCTCTCGTTCGCTACGCATGGCAGGCGTAGTGATGCGCGTCGCCCAGCCGCCTCACAGCGAGTCATCCTCCACCCTAAAGACCTCCGCCGAGCTCCATTAAGCTCCCTAGTTCATGTTTGTGTCCGAGTTCGAATTCCATGAAGCTCTCGAAGCCTCCGAAGCCATCTGTCGCAACCATAGCAAGCCCTAAATCCAAGCCATCCATCCGAGGTACTCCCGATCCCATGCAATTCTTCATGTATCGCATGCATCTAGATTTCAAATCCCTATTCTATGTTCTGAATTCTCAAATGAACGGGCCCAATCAATCTCAATTGAGGTCGGTCGAGCAAGCTTAAGGGTTCATCTGCAGTGTCCAGCAATGCTGACCCACCCATCTGTCGGGTTGGCTTTAGGGTTCACATTGGCCGACGTTTGCGGCCACCTTCGAAGCTGACCCACCCTATATTGGGAAGATCTCAGCGAGCATTTCTCATTGTTGTGCGGTCCGGCCTCCGGTGAGGTCAAATCAGGCTTCATTTCTCTAGACCTAGTTCTGTCGTCGCGAGCTGATGTTGAGGATGACAGAAGTCCAGGTTGGGCCGAGTCGACCCAGGCTTGACCCGCGCATTGGTGGGTTGTCACGTGGAACCAGGCCTGACCTAGGCCTATCCCTCTATTGTCGCAGAGGCGGGTCCCCCCATCTACCATTTTCATCGAGGTGTGGAACCCACTCGTCCTGTTGGGCCTTGACCTGTAGGGCCCGCTCACCTTATTGTCTGCGGCTGTAGGTCCCACCACAATTCGAATTAATCTAAGCCAATTTAATTAAAATACATAATGTACATATATTTTTTAAATTAATTCAATAATTGTAGAACTTCAAACATGTATAACTCTTAATCCAATGATCTAAATGCCTTGATGTTATGTCTCATTTTAATCAAAAAATTATGAGGAATATTATGGTGGTATCAATTGTTCTGTTTGATGTATATTTCAGTTAGTGATATTTAGGACCCATAACTAATTACCTATTTAGCCTTAAACTTTCAATGCTCATAACTTTGCACCCTTATCTCCAAACATAGCCAATATATATCTCATTTTGCTCAGGAGAATATCAAGAATATTCTAAAAATATTAGTTTTGCTGTTTAGAGTGTGATTTGACTAATAACTTTTAAGGCCTATCCCTAATTATATCCTTAAATTCTAAAATTTCATTTAACCATAATTTGATATTTTAAACTCCAAATTAGATCATCCAATACATTCTAATCAGGAGAATGTAATGATCAATAAACTACAAGAATATTTCATAGTTAATATTTAGATCTCATAATTAGTCCTAATCACTCCAAAATTTAATTAGTGAATATTAGCATAATAAATTTTTTTAAATTTAAGTTGATGTAGACTCTTAGAGTATAGTAGAACACCTTAGTGACGTTAAATTTCTATTTTTAAATTTAATTTCACTAATCACTCACTAATTATATTAAACCCTAATTGAGATATAAATTAAGCAAATGATGTCTAAATTGGGTATACTCCTAATTATAGTACTCAATCTATTATAGAGAAATTATAGCCACTGAGTTTGCTAAATATAGACATCATTTGAAAAAGTTAAGTTTTTTAACCTTTCATAAATTTCATGAATTACCCTTTTAGATCCCAATATTATTTTGGCCATAACTTGGCCAAATAATATCAGAATTCAAAAATCTTAAACTCTATGGAATTTTTAGATAATAAACAACATAAAGTATAGCTAAAATTTTGTATTTCCTTAGGTAAAATTATTAAAATACTCATAATGAGCTAAAGTATTAATTTGAGCTCATGAGGTTTAATCCTTGGCCAAATTGGGTGCACTCACTGTATATCTTCATATTATATAGTAAGTAACCTTTTAGCATTAATAAATTTTATTTTAGACCCCTAAATTAAGAAGTTGCATTTTAGATATTTAAGTAAGGGAAAATGATCATTTAGCCTAAAATTAAGTTTATGCATCCTTAAGCCAAAGAAATCTGAATTAGTTAGTAAAATCAGTAAATAAGTGTAACAACTCAAGATGTTATCCTAGTCAATTAAGACTAATTTAAGTCATAATTTTAATTATAGTGCATTAATTATGTCATTAGGAGTTCACCACTAAGACTTAGTCCAAATCAGAGTCAAATGGATCAAAATCTTGATTTTGGGAAATTCAGAAACTCATGAAATTGACCTAATTATTTTGGCCTCATATTGAAAATCAGACTTCGTCATTGCACTAATTGCCCCCAAATTAGATGTTTTGGTGGCAATCGGAAGTTGTCGAAAATATGTCGAATATTTTAATAAATACCCCAAAAATTGTGAAAATAAAATAATCATCGGAATCGAAATCCGACTTCGTCGATACGTTCCTCACCCCTCAATTAGCTGGGGGTGAGCATCTGGAAATTTTTGAAAGTCAAATAGATATTTAATTTTCTTAAATTAGAATTTTTAAATTATTAAATTATTTAATTGTATTAATTAATATATTATTATTCAATTTAACAGAGCCGTCCATTTATTCTTCTGTGTTGTTCCCTGTTTCCAACTTCGTCGCCTTTTCCATTTGATCGGATTTGGCGATCTGAGCCGTCCGATTGGGATCGATCGAACGACTCCAGGTGTGTCTCCCTCAAGTTCTCCACTCGTCCTCCACGCGGCGCGCCCGCTGCGCCTCTGGCCAACCGGGGTCCTCTCGTCCTTGGCAATACTTTCGTCGCGTCCTTAAGACCCAGACAGGCTGCCATGTCGCACTTTTGCGCGATCGAAAACCCTCTGGAGTCGAGCGAACCTTCATCCGAGCCCGAGTCTCTCGCAACTATCAATTCAGGTACCCCCATTCCCTCACATTTAACCCTTAGAATGCCTGATTTTTTGTTTTGCATAGCTATTTCATTTTGTGGATTGTACCATTATTGTGTCTGATTGAAGCATCATCGGTTCGATGGATCACAATTTAGAGATCGTCCACAGTAGAAACTGTTGGGCTTGGTTCGTCCAGCGTAGCCTCATTGGGCTAGGACTAGTCGCCCCCTCGAGTCACCTCTGGCGATGATCCAGCCATTGTTGGGAAGCTCTGATCGAGCCCTATTTATCGGCATGTGGGTCCATGCCATGCACCACTGGGAGGCCATCCAAAATCGAGCCCTAGCTCGCGGTGGCCACTTGGGAAGACGAAGCCCCTTCGGGTCGGGTCGGGTCAGACGCGCCTCGCGTGGAGCCGAAGGCAGTAGGCCACGCGTTGCGCGTTCATTGGCTCGGGGCTCGTATGTGTCAGCATGATCGTGCACATGGGTCCCGCGATTGACCTCTCCCACTCACAGGGTGCCGTGTGTCCTGCCCTGTCAGCACGGTCAGAACGTGGTCCCTGCCTGTAGCCGCGCGTCCAACCAGCAGCTGCCACGTGTCTCTAATGGGTCCCGCCGCCATTAAATATGCAGAAAATAAATAAAATAAATAAATCTATATATATATATATATATGTGCATATATATTATAACAGAATTATAGGTATATATAGTTACATATATGTATATTAATTCACTAAATTAATTAATTTAATTATTTAATGTTGATTATTAAATTAGTAGCTAAATGTTATATAAACAATTAGTTAATTAAATGCAGAAATTTAATCTAATTAATAAGTTATTATTAAATTAATTTAGTTAATGTTATTAAATTACTTTAATTAATTAGCTTAATTTTTTATCAATAGTGAATTAGTATTAACAGTAGTTAAAATAATAATACATTAAGTCATTAATTTAAAAATAGTAAGTTAAATTAACTAATTTAATTAAATTAAATTAATTCAGATGATTAACTCAATTAAGGTAGTGGATTAATAAATTATTTAAATAAATTCAAGAGTAAAATAATAATTAAATAAAATTAAAATCAACTCAAATTTTAGAGTCTCATAATTTTAAAAATAGTGATTTAAATATATCAAATATATATCTCATTTTATTCAGAAAAATAAAGGAAATCAAGTAGTATAAATCAAAATTTTCTTACAGGGAGTATTTAACATAGTAATATTTTAGGACCTACACAAATACATATAATTTTTTATTAGTCAATCAAATATAGTTAATATGAATCTTAAAGTGATGAGTAGAATAGCCCTATTACTATGGTAGTATTAATTTTCTCATTTTGTGATTTGTTTGCAAAGTCACATTTAGGACTCCCTCCCAAAATGACCAAAATGCCATTGATTTTCAATTCACCATAAATTTGTCAATTGAACTCCAAATTAGAAAATTTAAAATACTAACTAGGTTAGAAATTCAGTTTCAACTGTAAATTAAAATAAAATTTAAGTTTTGAACCATAGAAATCATAAGTTGACTAAAATACTCCTAATCCTAGTTAGGTCATAACTTGACTAGATGAGGTCTAATTTGAGTCTACTCATAATTAAAGTACTCAGTGTGTTATAGGAAAGCTATAGCTACTGAGTTTGCTGAATTTAGATATCAAATGGAAAAGTTAAAATTTTGACCCCTCTTAACTCTAGGAAAATTACCAAATTGCCCTTGGAATTTTGAACATCCATAACTTGTCATTTAGCATCAAAATTTAGTATTTTTAGACTCTATAAAATCTTTGGATATCAACCACCAATAAACTGCACAAACTTTTAGATTTTATTAGGAGAAAGTTACAAAAATGCCACCTTAGGCTAAAAATCTTAGTTTAATCATGTCGAACCCGTTTCATATCTAAATTGAGTGTACTTAATGTCTATCTTCATGTTAGATAGTAAAGGATCATTTGGCAATATTAAATTCTAATTTGGAATTCTAAATCAAAAAATAACTTTTTGGACTCTTAAGTAGGGGCAAAATAATCATTTTGCCTAAAATTTAGGTTAAGTGCTCTTAACCTTTGAAATAGCTATAAAATCATTAATAATAGTAATAGAACTATATTAAAATATTTTAAGTGAATGAAATCATCTAGTCAATCAAATTAGGTTAAATTTCATAAATCTTCCCTAAGTCATATTTCTAGGAATTAACATTTTATATTAGGATTATTCCTAAAATTATGACTAGATTATAGGTTAAATTTCCTTCATTAGATAAAGTGAGTTGTTTAATGAATAAAACCTTGGTTTTATTAGTTTTTAGATTTTTTAACTTAATTCTGATTATTTTATCTTTCAATTTTAAATTAAGAATATGAGAATCCTTCTATTAAGCTTGACTTTGCTTAATATGATTTACCTTAATCATTAATTCACTTTAGAAATTTAAAAACACTAAATCCTTAGTCTTGAACCATTGGATTATGTGCTTAACTCCAATTTATGGTGTTAAAATCATAATCCCCAGTCATAATTTATTACTTAATCTATAGTCATACATGATTGAACAAGATTAAAACTTAATTAGTTCTAATCTATTTTAACTTATAATACGGTGCATCTAAGTTACACTAGATAGTATGAATTGGAGATCCTGAACTTATATAATTTAGAATAGTTATAATGTGTTAATTAGATAACAAATAATATCATCATATGTAGCAGAGTCGCTTGCTCATTATTGAACTTTTGTTGCTTACACATTTCTTAAATTTTATGCCTTATTCCTTGAATATGTCATACAAGAACATTATTGCATAAAAATAAAAACTTATAATATTTAGGATAACCTTACATTGGGTTCATTTATTGGTTGACTTTTGCGCATAGTATCCCAATAGGCAGAGGGAAGGTGAGATAAGGATTACTTAAGTTCACTTATTGAGGAGTCTGTTGTTAAGTTGGAACTCGAATAGTCTTACAGATGTGCTTGACTCCTCAGCTACTTCTAAAATTGTCCACAGAAGTAAAGTAAATAACTAAAATATGAATTGCATGTGTTTATTACTGCATCTCACTTCAGTTGTATACAGCCCTAATCTCCTTGTTGACGATAAGAAATATTTTGTGCCTTAGCCTCCTTATTGATGCTAAGAAAAATTTTGTCGTCTTAGCCTCCTTATCGATGCTAAGAATCCTTTTAATTTAAGCAAGATAAATTTAGCCCTCATTTGTATGGCAGTTATGACACAATATTTTTACTTTTATTTCTAATTTCAGTTATACTCTTCAGTTTACTTTTACTTCAATCAGCTATTTTACTTGCATTACTTATTTATTATAGGATGCTAGATCTTTTGTTGCTTAGTTTTATGTACCACAGTTGGATTGATTTTCTTTAAATCTGCATATGTCATATGATCATCAGCATATTTAGGATATAGTATTTCTTTTTAATATTTTATTTATTTTATCTATACATGTATGCCTAGTCTTATTTTAGCTTTTTTTGAGGTATGTCTTTTGCCTCAGTATTGCTTAAGTTATAAATGCTGTTATTTATAGCTTTTCTCTTTTTATTGTATGCTTGCTGCTCCTACTTTACTTTCTTTTGCTTAAAGTTTAAGAAAATGGTGATATTAATAATTGTATAAAAAAGTTTATCAGCCTAAAATGTATTTAGACAATTTGTCTAATAAGATTTCTCTTTTGTTGGCTAGGGCCCTGGCATTGTGAAACCGATAATATCAGAGTCTGAGCAATTTGTAGATTTAGTACCTGAGGAGGAGCCATATATGGAGGAGGCGCAACAGGGTGGAGCGGAAGATATTTAGTTCATTTTTATATTATTGTGAGGATGAGTGATGCTTCTAATTTATTTTAAACTTTAAGTAAATGATGTAATAATACAAGCACCCTTGTGATTATGTTTTTTTTCTGCACTATTATTTCTGAGCATTTTATTTCATTTCTTATTGAATCATGGTGAAGTGGATGTATTTTGTACTTGTATTTTATTTGCTTTCACATTTTGTACTTGTATTGATTTAGTAACTGGTATTATGCATTCATTCTTTACACACCCTTCTCTTATTAGTAGATTGTGGATCTTACCTAATCCAATGATAAGTAAGAGATTTGCCAGAGTGGCACACCTCCATTTAAGTCTAATCTTGTGGATTAGGGGGCGGGGTACCACAATAAGTGATTTAGAATCATTATTAACTCATTTAAGTCTATTAAACTAGATTTTTAAAGCGAACCCTAATATTTCATGAGTTAAGATTCTTCCTTAAACCTTAGAACTTTCATTATGATTTATATATAGACTTATATTAGAATGTATTCATTGGATAAATTGGGTTACTTAATAAATAAAACCTTAGTTTTATTAGTTTCTAGATTTCATTCTTTATTATGATTATTTTATATTTAAACTTTAGTTTAAATTTAGAGATCCATCTTATTAAATTTGACTTTGTTTAATAAGATAGCCTTAACTTGTCATTAGAACCTGTTAGATTAAGAGGTTAAACCCTAATATTTATAGTTTAACTCTTAATCTCTTAATCTTGATTTGTATTAATCAAGATTGGTTTGGGCTTAATTAAATTCATTAATTAGGACATTTGATTTATTATTCAACTTATATAAGTGTTATTAATTGAATTATATTAAAACTTGATTAATTATAATTATTTTTAACCTTATAGGACCGTAGTTCTGGGATTGTACTTAATAACTTGATATTGGAGATCATAAACTTGTACAATCTTAGATTAGTTAGAATAGATTAAATTAAAAAACTAGTGATATCACATATTTTGAGTAGTGCTATATTACCTTGAATTGAATGCTTTGCTTCCTTATTTGAAACTTTTGTAATTGTGACATAATAGATGAAATATAAGATATTTGATAAATATTCTATGTTAGTTTTAAAAATTTTATAAGGAATATTCATTAATAATTAAGATGAAATAAATTTAAGATAAATCAATACATCATATAAACATTTTAGATGGAATGTGTCACATTTAGTCTTCCTCTATAGTATCATGGTATTTTGAGATTCAAATGTAGTTTAGTGCCCAAGTATTTGAGTCCTGAAGGATATATATTTTTGATATGGCATATTTTCAATGGATCTGTTGATCTGGAAAATTTCTCCTAGATGCTTTAGATGATTTATTTAGTGGCTGGATGAGCTGCCATTTTTTGTTATGACAATTCTATGTAAGCATATGTCCATATGAGATAGCATTTTCATTATATAATTTCAGTTTGGTATTCTTTAGTATTTATGCAGCATTTTTGAAGTTATAGTATTTTCAATATTTATTTATATATTCAGTAGTTCTTGATTTTTATATGTAAGAATATTAGGATGCTAGGCTTTTATTTTAGTTATATATATGCATTTTATTAGGAAATCAACATAAATATAATTGATCATATTTACTTAGGATGTTTCTTATATTTAGTAGTTTCTCTTGCATATTCACTGTTTAACCATTTCTGCAGCTTTGTGTTGAGGTATGTGCTTCACATTTTGATTTATATTATAATTAAATAATTATAGTTTTTTCCACTTTCTTTTGTTGCTTTATTACTCCTAAGAAGCTTAGGATATTTGTAATATCATAAAATATAAATAATAATAGCCTAAAATGTACTAAGATAATCTGTCTAATCAGATTTTTCTCTTTTTTGGCTGGGGCCCTAACATTGTGAAATCGACAATGTTAGCTTCTGAGTATTTTGAGGAGATAACATCTTAGGTGGAGCAAGTTTAGGAGGAAGAGCATCTGGGAGCTAAGGAGTTTTAGTAGTTGCTTTTTTTATTTCTGTGAGGATGTGTTCTTTCTTTCTGCTTAAAACTTAATTTTTAATATTATAATAATACAGGTTTCTTTGTATTTTCCTTTACAGCATACTTTATTCTGAGTTGTATATTTTATATTTCTGCATTATAGTTCAATGGATGTAAGCTCATTATTCTTTTCTTTTGCACTCTGATAATCATGTATGTTATTTGGTAAATGATTCACCTCTTCATGTTGCACATCCCTCCCTTATTAGTGGATTAGGGATCATAACCTAAAATAATGATAAGTGAAGGGTTGCCCAGTGATGACCACCCCAACCTACTTGTCGGGGCTCGGATCGCCACATTAAGTCTATTTCTCTTCCCAATGCTGATTTTGATACCTTTTACAGAGCAATTTTACAGCGGGCGTTACGGCACACTGTAGTGCGGAATATTTGAGTTTGGTCTACTACGGCGCGCGGTAGCACCTTGCTTTTAGGTTGAGAGGCACTAAGGCGTGCTGTAGCGCAAACCTTTTAGGTTTGGTCTGCTAAGGCGCGCGATAGCACGGACCTTTTGGATTTGGAACACTATGGCGCATGGCAGCGCGAACCTTTTGGGTTTGGTTCGCTACGGCATGCAGTAGCTCCAGGGTGCTAGGTTTAAGTCGCGCTGCGACGTGCTGTAGTGCCAAATTGTCGGGATTGAGTCGCGCTGCGATGCGCTGTAGCGCCAGAATGTGTCGCGGCGCGCTATAGCGCCAGAATGCGTTGTGGTGCGCTGTAGCGCATGAATTTTTGTTTTTGAGCGCGCTACAGCACGATGTAGCACTAAACTTTCTAATTTAATCTGTTAGGGTGTGTTGTGGCGCGCTATAGTGCGTAGAATTCTCCATTTTTATCAATTTTCATTTTTTTTATAATCTGATCACTTACCAGCTGCAATGACAGTAAAACATACTAGAATAATGACTTGTTTCAAAAAAAATCATACATTTAAAATATGAAAATGACTATATTATATTTCTTAGAATGAATTCTAACTCAATTCCATCTTCTACCCCCATCAATATGACAATAACATCGGAGTCCTCATCAACTGCAGATGAGATTAGAACACTGATAGAATTAGTGAAATTTCTGGTGGAATCTCAAACTCAAGTAGCCTAAAGGTCTCTAAATCCACCTAATCCACATATTCTTAAAGTGAATCCTACTGCAACTAATGGACCCATCAGAGATGGATTTTTTCACGCATTTCTTCAGTTGAACCCTCCAACTTTCAATAGATCAGCTACCCCTATGGAGACAGTGAACTAGTTAAGATTAGCATGGAAGAACTTACTAAGTATCAAATGCTTCGATAGGGAGGAAGTTCATTTAACTACACACCTACTAACTGAGGAGGCTAAGTTTTGGTGGGAAAGTGAGTTGAACTCTCATTTTGCTGGACAAGGCATTTAAAATATTTCATGGGATGATTTTGAAGAGGCTTTCAGAGAAGAGTTTTTCCCACAATCTACACAGATAATCAATGAGAATGAATTGATCCAAGAAGGTTATCTAAATTTGCTCCCAACTTGATAAGAACAGAGGTTGCGAGGTGTAGCAACTTCTTAAAGGGACTAAGGGACTCCATCAAAGATCATATAATCTCTCAGCATCATGACAACTTTTCTAAACTACTAGAAGGAGCTCAAATGGTGGAACATCACTTGCAGCAGAAAGAGCAGAGGAAGAGATCATCACCAATACCAATTATAATGGAAGAAATTAAGAAGAATATGCCTCTACCACTGAAGGTATATCATATGGCACAACAACCACAATCTAAGCAGACACCAAGGTGCTAAAGGCTACATCTCTATGGCAAATGCTACCATTATAAGAATAAGAGCTACACTTGCGAGAGGCTTGAACCCATATTTTGGGAGTGTCAATCCCGCTGGACCATAGACAGGGTGAAGATCAATCACCCATCTTCTTCAAACAACTATGTGCCAAATAGAGCTAAAGCACTAGTGCTGGCCATTATGACTCTGCCTACTACTAGAGAAAATGTGATCCAAAGAAGGGCACCTCAAACTGCTTAGAGGAACCCGAATGCAGCATTCAAGAATTATCAAAATGGTAGAGCCAATGGACACTCTACCATTATGCTAAGGGTGTACACTCTAACACCAATAGTGGCATCTGAAGATAATAAAGTGATGTCAGGTGCGCATTTAAATTTGTAATTGTTAATTGACATATATGTATTCCCTACTTAATTATTTAGGATGTAAGAACTTTTGAACTATTCTAAATAGGCATGCTATATATCTATAATCAACCTGACGACACCGTATTCGACACCTACGCAAGCCACTCATTCATATCTGAGAAGTATGCACAACTACTAAATCTACAATGTTACGAGTTAGGAAAAACTATACACATACTAATGTCATCAGGTGCTAAAAATATAACAAATACTTTATGTAAATTAGACGTCTCGATTGGAAAACAAACATATGAGGCAAAATTTATGGTTATGCCAATAACAAATTTTGGCGTGACACTAGGAATGAATTAGTTAAGCCATAATAACTCCATAATAGACTGCAATAAGAAGAAACTCACAGTCAAGATAGGAAAGAAGTCTGAATCTTTCATTGGAAGACAAGGGGTAACTGCATCCATAATTAGTGCTAGAGGCTTAAAGATTGCTTAATAGAGGCTGTAATTCCTATCTAGTAACTATGATTGGGGATGTCAAGAAAGAGCAACTAATAGAAGAAACCAGGACTGTGAGAGAATTCAAGGATGTGGTGCCTTGCCCCACCTCTCTGTGCAAGAGGGCGTGTGATTAAGCGACGGGACGGGTCATCACTCGGGGATAACCTTTGACTTAGCATTAACAAAGTAAATATTTACTAAGATTCCACTTACTTTACTAATACTAATATTGCTAAGGTGTCTAAGTAATCAACTATTTAGACACACGATTATGCACCAAATTATCATATAAAGATAATCATAATTTGAAGTACAATTAAGCAGGTACAATAAATAAATAGAGTGCAAAAATTGACTGAATTAAATACATACATTCATCATATTATATAAATAACAGAAAAATAGAGAATAATTATTATATTCTAGATATAGTGCTGAAATGAAAATATATAATGCAAAAATTATAATTATTATAAGCCATTTAAGCAATTCTTAAGGAAAGAAAGACTGAAGCTAAAATAAAATGCTTTCTCTCTTCAATAGAAATAAAATTTAAGCAATTGCAAACGGGTCTTCTCTACACTCCTGCTCTTCACCTGGATTTGACTCTTCAAGCTGCTCTAAGACTGACATGTTGGTTTTACATGCCAAGGCCCTAGCCATGAAAAGAAAATCTTTGTTAGACAAATTGTCTAAGTATATTTTAGAATGATTATTTTTTTTATTTTAATATATCACAAATCATCTTAAAAAAATAAGAATTACAAAGCATCAAATGAAATATTAAAATCTATAAACAATACATTTATAACTTAAGCAAAATATGAGATAAGAAAATATATTTCAAACTAAAGCTATAGAAAATGTCAAGCAATATATATATATATATATATATATATATATATATGTAAATTACTAAGTACAAAGAAAGGACCTAAACAGATATGATCAATATATATATATATATATATATATATATATGTTGATTTTTTGATAAGAATGCAATATAAGAAAAAGTGTGCTGAACTAGCAACCTAACATGCTTATACAAAAAATAATGCCGAAAATACAAAAATACTGAAATGTCACAGGATACTGAAAATGCTGAACTGAACTTAACTGAAACTGACTGAAATTGAAACAACTTAACTAAAAATAAATCATTTTATTTTAATTAGACATGTGCCTAAAATAGTTATGCCATAATAGAAACTGGCTCAACCTAGCCATAGAATATACATGAATCATCTAGACCACTGATAGCTAGATTAAACATATATTATCCAGAATACTGATGTCAAGATCTGAGCTGAAAAATAGAACTACTGAGGCAGATTAACTAGGACATATTCCACTGAACTGTTATCTAATTTACTATTTATATTATTCATTCATGCCAATGACATATGCAATTCCAAAACTAGCATAGGATATTCATCAAATATCCTATGTCTCATATAATATGCCAAAATAATAAATGCTCAAATCAAGAAAGCAATGTGTACAATTCAATGAATATAAAGCAGTACTACACAAAAATCTATGATATAGTTTATTTCTTAATTTAATCATTCTAACTATTCTGAGATTATACAAGCTCAAGATCTATAATATCCTATTATCTAGTATAAACTCAGAGTTATGGTCCTATAAAGTCAAATAATTTGAACTAATTAAGTTATAATCTAAATCAATCAATGTTGACTACATAAGTCAAATAATAAATCAACAGTCTTAATTGATAAATTTATTAACATAAACTAATGTTGATTAAAGTAAATGATATACGAGAAATACACATCTGCACTTGCACACAAGTGTACGTGGTCTGAGGTAATATAGGATGGTGAGATCCTGAGATTTATCGTCCTCTGGGAATGGTGTTTATTTTGTTACTATAGTTTACTTAATTTCACTAATATTTAAATATAAAATAGTGGTTATTTATGATTTTAAATTTCAGATTAGATTTTCTTGGTGTAGAAAATACTATTTGGTTAAAATAGGGAGAGTTGGGTTTAAGATTTCATGTTGATACTCATCTTCTTAATGTCATCTCAAGTAAATGATTTATTCATTGATTAATAATTAAGAGACTTAGTCTTTTCTAGAAAGTCCCCTAATTATTCTAAGTCTTGTTTAATGCTCTGAATTGAGCATAAGAAGGTTTAATTTCGACACTTAAACACACATGTGATCTTTAATAAACGAGTTCATTTTTTACGTCTAAGTTATGAAATCAGAAATTGGTTTAGCATCACATGAACATGATTCCATTAATGGCTCACATGCATCAATTCTAAGTTTAGCTAAGGAATTGAGCTACTAGGCTACATGGGTTTATGTCACCTCACCCCATAGCGCTTAATGCTCCAAAACCTCGCGTAAATCTTGGAATGAGCTATGGAGCTCTATTAATGTCTCTAAACTCACATGCATCAACTTCTTAACTTAGCCAAAGTTATGTTATATGATTTCCAATAGAGCATATCACTTAGACCTAGGCTTTTTGTGCACTCTGACCTCTCATAAATCAAGCACAAGCTATGAAGCTCAGAGGTTCATTAATGATATCCATGGCTCAAATGATCAAGTTAATCTTAAGGTAGTGCATGGGTTGTTTTTGCATAGCGAATGTTATCACAGACATTTGTGGCGTCAACGCTCTGTAGTGCAATGCCTTAAGTCTAAATGATCTATGAGCACAATGGAGTTTTCTCTATAAAATTATTTAATACATAGATTTTTACATTTTTCATTGATAGCATCAGCTTATTGTAGATTATTGGCAACCACATAGAAAGTTTATTGGTAATGTTGAAGAAAAGTATATCACTCGCCAAACTGCTCTTGAGGAACATCACAAGCTACTTAGTGTATGAAAAATGAAGTTCTAATTCACATTAAAATTGGTGAATATAATTACACCAAGTCGATTGATCCTAAACTCAACTTCTAATTCATTATGATAGTGATCAAATTCAGCCTTACTAAGAGAGCCTATTAATATCAAGAAATGGGTACAAATGCAGAATTAAATGTGTGCAAATATACCTTTGATTCCACGATCTCGCTAAGTTCTGCGCCAGTCGCCGGCCTCCTTTATGAAGCTCACACACATAGCAGAGAACCATAGCTGAAGAAGAAAGGTGAAGTGTTGGTCGGTGTTGATGAGGTTGACGTCAGTCAATCGAGAGAGAAGGGACAAACTAGCGATTGGACCCTCGGCCTCCATCTGAGAATGAAAGAGACAGAAGCCTCTCGACTCCAAGCCGAGAGTGGGAGAAGGTGGAAGCCTCTCGACCTCCTACTGAGAGCGGTGAGATGCAGGCCTCTCGGCCTCTTGCCAAGAGGGGAGAGGCCGCAGACCTCTCGGCATCCTACTGAGAGTGGAGAGAAGATGGAGTGGCTTGCGTGGGAGAGAAGGGTATATCGGCTGGGAGGAGGAAGAGTTCTCGGCTGAGGGAAGAAAAGAGAGGGAAGTAATTCAGTTTTAACTGATTTAGGTTAGAGTTGATTTAAAAAGCTATATAAAACCAAACTCCAATCAAAATCAACTATTGGATTTAAATCAAGTTGATAAAAATTCTAGAGCCCTGATCTACTATAGCCATTCCAACTCCAAAAATTAAAAAACTAGGTACCAAAATGAGCACCTCAATGAGACAAACACAAGCATCCAAAAATTATTGAATTTGGACGAGTATTTTATTTTATATTAATTTTTAAGTGAAAAACTTTAAAAATTTACTACGATTAATCCGGAGCTCAAAAATTTGTGAAACTTAAAACATAGCATCCTCGTATAATGCTTAACTTAAATATACAAAAATTTCTAAATTAAGATTTATATTTTATATATTATCAACTTCTGAAGTTTAAAATTTACAAATATATTTAGGACGATCTGAGATCCCAATTGCGCTCAAATTTTCGCAGAAGGATCCACTAAATACGCTTTGTTTTAAAAAAATTTTATTTAATTTTTATTTGACTTAAATCAGGATCTTGATTTTTGCTTTATCTAATCACGATTAAGTATAATCGGCCTAGTAACTACATCAAGTTGTTATATAAACTCTCCCTCATGTCTTCATTTCATGGATGGTTGAATTAATATCTATCTCAATATGGGCTAAATTGTGCTAAAACAAAGTTCATCTAAGTATCAAACTTAGGCTACGAATGATCCTCATGAGTTCATTGACTCATCCTTAAGCCAAAATTGAGATTGAATACTAGATGGCTAGGCTATAGCCTTGATCCCTAGCCATGACTTGCTAAGTCATATTGGCATATATAGTTAGTATAACAACTCTAAGTTGTTACTCTAGTTAAACAAGGCCAAATTAAGCTTTAATTATCATTCAATTAGCCTCATCTAGTTATTAGAACATAATCTTACAAATTTGGGGTTAATAGGACCTCAATGAGATTAATTGGTTATTTTTGCTAATTTTAAGACCCAAAAAATTAGTTAAATTAATTTGATCTTCAAATTAAAATCTGATTATATTTTTAAATTCCTCACCCCCAAATTAGCTAGGTGTGATTTTTTGAGAATTTTTGGATGTCATTTGGTCTTTAATTAAACTTAATCTTAGTTAGTTTAATTAATTTAATTAAATAAATAATTAATTAATTTCCCTAATTTTCCAACGGTTGATTCCCTTAGAAAAGGTAAAGCACATCCCAGCCATTGATCCACGTTTATACCCTATATCCTTCGACGCACGATCGATGTATATCAGACACGTCTTTAACCGTTAAATTATGTCCGCGATCCAGCAGCTGCGATCAACCCCGCGATTGGCCATTAGGATATGATGCATGAGGACTATATCACTATTTCAATGGATCCATAGATGGCTGGCATAGCTCTTGCCACTGTGGATCATCTCATTCGCTTGATCATCCCTGATATTGGGGATCCTCCCATACAATCCGCCCTAGAGTTGTCCCCCACTCCTCACCCCACATCAGGGAGATCGTTAGCCATCTCCCTAAGTTTGTTAGGTAGCTCCCATCATACCACAAGTCCTGATTAACTCCTATTTGGCAATTGGATACCGAGATCTTGACCTGAGCTTGAACCTCAGCCTGTCCACTCCCCAGTCTTTCGTTGCTATAAATTGCTACAGTAATCCTCACAGTGGGCTCTTTGCTCACTATGCATCTTCATTTGCATCTATGATTTCCTTTGAATCTACAAGTGCTCCTTCCATTAGTCTAATCGGTAGATAATGAGTCCATAATTTATAGCAAAAATAAAGGAAGAAGCCATATAATTTCCTATTATGAACAACCTACTTTGATCAATTCCTTATATTTTCTAGAAAAAAGAGAAGCTCAATAAGATCTGGAGCAATTCTGAAATTTCTGGGAGAAAATTGCTACAGCGCGCTATAGCGCCCACGGGCTACTGGGGTGTAGACAGTAAGGACCAAGGGAAATTCTGGAGCCTGGAACAATTCTGCTATAGCGCGCTATAGCGATTGAAAGATCGAAACTCAACTGCTACAGCGTGCCACAGCGTGTTGTAGCACGCTAGCGCAAGATAAAACATCAAAACTCAACCGCTACAACATGCCACAGCGCACTGCAGCACCCTACTACGGGATGAAACTTCAAAACTCAATCGCTACAGTGGATTGAAACTTCGATACACAACCACTACAACGCGCCGCAGTGCAGTGCAGCACGCTACCGCGGAATGAAATATTGAAACTTAATTGCAACTGCGCGTCACAGCACGCTGCAGCGAGCTACAGCGGATGAAGTTTGAAACTTAAAAGCACTACAGCGTATAATAATTCAAAACTCAAGCGGTGCAGCGTGCCACAGCACCCTACAACGGGTGCCAAAATTTCTTTCTTTTCAGAGCATTTATTGCAGCTTAGACATGACTTCTGGTCAACAATTTGTCTCCCAGCTGACATATCCCTTGCCACTTAAATCTTTGAGGAGAATAGAAGGGATTTGGAATGATTACAAAAATTAAAAATACAAAATATGTAATCATTACATACAATAGGACATGATTCAAGTGGAGTATTCATATATTACAGAGAAAGAGTGGAGGGAAGAGCAGAATTTGAATTGAGGAAATAAGGAGGACTCCTCTATAAGTACAACCTCTCTTGACAAAAGAAATATTCTAATTTTAACTTCAAAATCTCTAGAATTCAGAGGCTGCTGGAAAAAGAGAAAGGAGACCTCTCCAAAGTAGGTTGAAGAGTCCACTACTAGAAGAGGAAGAAGAAAAGACTGCACTTGAGAGCTAGAAGGAAAGAAAAGAGGAAGGACAAGGAAGATCTAGAGAACCCCAATAACGGCTGTTCCTAATACACTCATAATCGTTCTTTTTAATTTCCTTTTAGTTGGATCATGAAAGGGTCCTTATCTTTGTATGCTTTTTTTTGTATTTATGTTGTAATGTAGAGCTAGACTCTCCTTTGGGAGGGTTGAGATGAAATCATGTGGAATGTAAAGGATAGAAATGTGTTGAAGATCTTCCTTAAGTAATGAATAAAAATATGCATTCAAATGTTAATCTAAACTATCTTAAGAATATATGCTGCGGAATGATTGAAAATATGCTAAAAATATAAATATTGAAAATAAAACATCTAAATAACTATCTAGTGCTCCATAGCTCATGATTGTCTTAGAGTTGGACATGTGTGCGTCAACGCTTAGAACTATGTGAGAAGTTCTTGAGCTTAACTGCATCATACCCTGAGCTCAGTCAAGAATTTGATGCGTGTGAGCTAAGATCTACTAACGGAGCTCCGTTCCTCAGCATACGTGAAAGGAGGAAGAAGATTAATCGAGAGCTTATGGATGATGTGACATAGTCCATGAAGCCAGATGAATTCACTTTCTTATCTGAACTGCGCGTAAAGCGCGTGATGCTCGTTAGTGGAATTAATACTTATAAGATCGCCTAATTAAAATGACTGTCTTGATAACCTAGACGTAGAAAAACTAAGATACTATATAATTGCGGTCTCATGAGAATCTTTGTGCTGAGGTAGAACCCTAGTGTGTTCATCTCATGCATAAGATTTGTAGTTATAGGAATTAGAGGACCAATCTAAGGAATACAATATTCACTTGATTATTTGGCATGGCAACAAAATAATGAAAAGTTGCTTAAAAAGTATTTCAACATGAGTCCCTATTAATTCACATGGAGGAAACCCAACTCTCCTCTCTTAATCAAGTAGTTTCTTAAACTTAGAATTTTGCATTGTTAAGTAGGGACCAATATAAAATTGAAAACATACAGTTTAAACATTATTAAATATAGATATACCTTAGTATCAAAACACACCATTCTCTGAGCACGACAAATCTCAAAACTTACCTTCCATTATTACTTCAGACCACGTACACTTGCGTGCAAGCGCAGACGTGTAATCGCTGTCTGTCAAGTTTTTGGCATCGTTGCCGGGGAATGGTGAATTGTTTTGTATTAAGGACAATCTATTAGTAAATAGTAATTTAAACCAATCTCCCTTTGCATATAGTTTTAATTTCTTCTTATAATTATATCTACACTAGTTGTAGCTTAGATGGATTACTTAACTTTTCTTTAATTTGCTGAACTGTTAAACTTTATCGTTATAATTATTCTTGATATCTTAATTTTTGATTTGTATTAGTAGAAGAAACTGTATGGAATTCCTTTTTGATCCTGAAATTTAAAGAACTTATTTGCAAGGTAGAAGAGAACAATCAATTTTAAGTCAATAACAAGTTATTATTAAAAACTTTGAAAAAAATCCTAGAGAGCTATTAGGAGAATAAAGGGGTAGAGCTTTAAGAGATTATGCATTGCCTACTATTAGAGGCATTCCCCATGCTATTGTTAGACCTAACATAGAAGCCAATAACTTTGAGATCAAACACTCAACCCCAAGCATGGTTCAGAATAACCAATTTGGGGGATTAGCCATGGAGGACCCTAACTCTCACATATCAAACTGTTTAGAAATTTGTGATACCTTCAGATTCAACGATGTTTCTAAAGACGCCATTAAACTCAGGCTTTTCCCATTTTACCTTAGATATAGAGCCAAAAGTTGGCTCGGCTCTCTTCCGAGCGACTCAATTCGCACTTGGGATGATTTGGCTAAGAAGTTCCTAGCCAAATATTTCCTTCCGGTGAAAATTACTCGATTGAGAATTGAGATAACTAACTTCAACCAGTTAGAGGGTGAGACTTTGTAAGATGGCTGGGATCGCTTCAAGGAATGCTTAAGGCGATGCCCGCATTATGAGTTCCCCTTGTGGATGCAAGTTCAAACCTTCTACGATGATTTGAACTCACCTACGGGGACACTCATTGATGCGGTCGCTGGAGGCTCTATCAGTAGTAAAACCCAAGAGGAGGCTTATGATCTCTTAGAAGAAATAGCTACAAATGTATACTAATGGCCTAGTGAAAGGCATGATCACATAGTTAAAATGAATGTAATGCTCTGAAAAACTCACAATAAATTCGTGAACTCCAGAATCAAATTTCTCAACTCAATAAGAAGTTAGAATGTGCGTAATTAAAATCTTGTCAAGAGGTAAATTGTGAAATGATAAATGTCAATGTTATTATGAACCATGGTGAAAGTAGAGAAAGGTTTGAGTGTTCCTTTAACGAATTTAGAACATCCACCTCTTAGTTTATGAATAAAATAGATGCTACACTAAACCGACATGAACATACTCTTTTAAGGCAAGAAGAGTCAGTAAAAAGAATTGAACAAAAATTAAAAGAGATCATGAGACAATTAGAGAAATCGATTTTAGTGGGAGTCATTGGTGAGTGTGAAAATGAATCGGAAAACTTTATAACCTTGAGAAGTAGGAAAATAACAGAACCGGTTGTTTATAAGGAGGCTGAAAAGACCATCACAATAACTAGAGAGGAACTAAGAGAGGAAGAAGTGATGGGTAAGAATGGGAAGAGTTAAATAAGGGATTCAGAAAAAGCTCTACTAAACAACCAACCTCAGTTTACCCCTCACATCCCTTACCCTCAGCGAATGACTAGAGAGAAACTAGATGCCAAATTTCACAAATTCTTAAAAACTTTCAAAACTCTTCAAATAAATATTCTATTTGCTGAAGCATTAGAGAAAATGCTCAGTTATGCTAAGTTTATGAAGGATATCCTATAAAAAAAAAAGAAGAATTGATGAGAAGGAGACTGTGGTTTTAACGGAAGAGTGTAGTGCAATCCTTCAGAAAAAGATCCCCATTAAGAAAAAGGGCCTTAGTAGTTTCACTATCCCCTGCGCTATTAGAAACCAATCGTTCCAAAAAGCTCTTTGTGACCTAAGTGCATCCATAAATCTTATGCCATTTTACATCTTTAAGAAATTAGGAATAAATCACTTGAAGCCCACCTATGTTCTACTCCAACTAGCTGATAGATCAGTAAAAACTCCTTTAGGAATTGTTGAAAATGTACTTGTTAAGGTTGACAAATTCATCTTCCCAGCTAATTTCATAATCTTAAACATGGAAGATGAAAACCAAGAAATCCCCATCATTTTAGGAAGACCCTTTTTAGCTACTGAAAGAACAATGATTGATGTTTATAAAGGAGAATTGAGATTATGATATATGGATGAGGAGGTGAAATTTCAAGTAAATGATGCAATGAGGCACCCATCAAAACCTAATGAAGAATGTTGGGGAACTAGTTTAATTGAGGATGCGATGATACTCGGAGACGTGGGAGAAAAGGAGCTACAAATGAATGAGGAAGATGAGGACCTCAGGGAAGAAAGAGTGGTCGAGGAATTGATCAAAGAATAAAAAAATAATTCAGCCATCCATAGATGCTACTCCAGAATTAGAACTAAAACATGTATCTAGGGGAAGGGACATCTTTACCCATAATAATCTTTGTCTTGCTAGGTCAACATCAAGAAAAGTAATTGTGTAAGGTTTTAAAAGACCACAAGAGAGCAATTGGATAGAGTATAGCAGATCTGAAGGGGATTAGTCCAACTCTTTGTATGCACCACATTCTCTTGGAAGATAACTCTAATTCATCGATTGAACCTCAAAGGCATTTAAACACAAACATAAAATAAGTAGTTCACAAAGAAATTATCAAACTCTTAGGTGTTAGAACTATATTCCCCATCTCGGACAGTCCTTGGGTGAGCCCTATTCATGTGGTCCCAAAGAAGAGTGAGATGACTGTCATGCTCAATGATAATAATGAATTGATCCCGACTATAATGGTGACCAGATGGAGAATGTGCATTTATTACAAGAAGCTGAATAAAGTAACTATGAAGGATCATTACCCTCTCCCACTCATAGACCAAATGCTCGATAGGTTGGCGGGAAATCCTTTTTTCTCTTTTCTGGATGGGTATTCTGGGTATAATCAAATCCTGATTACACCAGAAGACCAAGAGAAAATAACCTTCACCTGCCCCTTCGGGACATTTGCCTTTAAGAGAATGCCCTTTGAGTTATGTAGTGCTCCAGCCACTTTCCAACACTGTATGATGGCTATCTTCTCGGACATGATAGGGGATTTTTTAGAAATCTTTATGGATGACTTCTCTGTTGTTGGAAGTTCTTTCGACCATTGTCTTGCCAATTTGGGCAAGGTTTTAAGAAAGTGTGAAGAAGCGAATTTAATCTTAAATTGAGAAAAATGTCATTTCATGATCAAAGAAGGTATTGTCCTTGGTCATTTGATCTCAAGGAATGCAATAGAAGTAATTGAAAAACTCCCTCCTATCAACATGAAAAGAATTAGAAGTTTCCTTGGGTTACAGAAGGTTCATCAAGAATTTTTCCAAGATAAGCTTGCCGCTGTGTAGACTTCTAGGAAAAGATGTTGAATTCAAATTTGATGAAAGTTGCTTAAAAGGTTTTAATGCTATTAAAACTATCTTGATCTCTGCTACTATAATTTCCACTCCAAATTAAGATATACCTTTTGAAATTATGTGTGATGTAAGTAACCTTGCGGTAGGTGCAGTCCTTGGGCAGTGAAAGGAATGAACATGTTATTTAATTTACTATGCTAGTAAGCTCCTGGATGATACCCAAGGAAACTACGCCACTACGGAGAAAGAACTGTTGGCTGCCGTGTTTGCATTCACTAAATTCAGGTCATATCTCATTGGGTCTAAAACTATTATTTACACTGATTATGCTGCCATTAAATACCTCTTTCAAAAGAAAGATGCAAAAACTCGCCTAATATGTTGTGTTCTGCTCTTACAAGAATTTGATATAAAAATTCGAGATAAAAATTGGAGTGATAATGTGTTTGCTGACCACCTCTCTAGATTGACCCACCTAGAAAATGATGAATTGATCGATATTAGTGAGTCGTTCCCCAATGACAAGCTATACACTATTGCATCAACAAAATCTCTGTGATTTATTGACTTCCAAATTATCTTGCAGGAGGGGTTATACCGAAGGACCTGAACTTACAACAAAGAAAATAAATTCTTCGCCGACATAAAAAATTACTTTTGGTATGATCCCTTACTTTATAAATCTTGCAATGATCAACTCCTAAGGATATGTGTGCCCGAATCGGAAATTAAGGACATTCTCTACCATTGCCACACATCCCCTTATGGAGGGCACCACGGAATTGACCGAACTGCCGCTAAGGTGCTTCAATCTGGGTTCTTTTGGCCAAATCTGTTAAAAAATGTTGCTGAATACGTTAAAAGTTATGATAAATTCCAAAGAACCGGAAACCTAAGCAAAATGGACGAGCTTCCTTTAAACAGAATCTTTGAGGTGGAGTTATTCGATGTTTGGGGAATTGATTTTATGGGCCCATTTCTTCTATCCCAAACTAACATTTATATTCTTGTAGCTGTTGAATATGTTTCAAAGTGGGTGGAGGTGCTTGCATGTGTGAACAATGATGCTATAATTATTATCAAATTTCTCAAGGAGCATGTGCTTACAAGATTTGGTATGCTTAGATTTCTGATAAATGATGGGGGAAAGCATTTCTATAATAGGCAACTTTAGGGGGTGCTGAGAAGTTATGGAGTAAAACATAAGGTGGGTACTGTGTCCACCATCAAACTAGTGGGCAAGTCAAAGTTTGAAATAGGAAACTTAAGCAAATTCTGGAGAAGATAGTAAACTAGAATAGAAAGAATTGGACATCAAAACTTCAAGATGCCCTATGGGCATATAGAACTGCTTTTAAGACCCCCTTGGGAATGTCTCCTTATAAACTATTGTATGGTAAATCTTGCCATCTGTCGGTGGAGCTGGAACACTGTGATTTTTGGGCCATCAAGAAATTAAACTTCGACTTTCAACAAGCAGGAGTAAGGAGAGTGCTGCAATTGAATGAACTCGATGAATTCATATTGAATGCTTATGAGAGTGCCAAAATATACAAAGAAAAAACAAAAAAATGGCATGATAAATTGATTAAACCAAAGCACTTTCAACCAAGGATGAAGGTACTCCTTTTAATTCAAGGTTGAGATTATTTCCAGAGATATTAAAGTCAAGGTGGACGGGCCCTGTAATAACCCTAGGTTGTTACCATGCAAAATAAATGTTGATTGATTCAATTTTTAGCATTATTGCTTTTAGAATATCAAGACAAGCCTACCTGGAAAATTTGAAGTCCATTGGACTTCTCTAAGTCAAAAATTTTAATTTGATCAGTCTAGATGTCCTAGTCTAGACCCAAAATATTTTGATCTCAGAATTAAAATTTGATTGCATTTTTGAATTCCTCACCCCCAAATTAGCTAAGGGTGAAATTTTGGTGCAATTTGGAACTCATTTGGGCAATAATTCAATTTAATTTAGAATGGTTTAATTGCACTTAAGGGCTTATAACTTTCCATAATTGCATTTTTACCCTAATACCTAATATAACAGCCGGGATCCGCTGTGCAGACCGCGGGTGATCCACTGCGGAGCCCGGGTCACGCAACAGCGGGATCCCTCAAATCTAGCCGTCGCGCCTTTCTATCTGACGGCTAGGATGAGAATCGCGGCTCCGCCGTTAGATCAACCCTAATGATCCTGCAGCGCAGATTTAATCTGGTTCGGCCGTTAGGATCCCGAGGATCAGGACCGTCGCGCCTTCCCGATCGATGCATCAGATGGTCCACAGCGCACCCGCACTGTGGATCTTCATCCCCGCCAAGCCGCGCCCGACAGGGAAGATTCCCCGTACTGCCAGTGGTCTCCCCTATCCCCCACGCGCGCATCCAGCTCAGCAAACCGTTGCTGGTCTTACCCTAAACACCATGAGACCCCAATTGGGCCTTGTGGCCCGGCCGAGCTCAAAATGGAATTTCGAGAGCTCGGCCATGGCCCGCCCTCTCGGGCCACCCCAGCCCGAGCCAATGGCTCCAGAAGGTTCCCTAAGTTCAGCCAAGCCTATAAATAGCCCCAGGTCTGCTTCAATTGATCCTTGCTGATCAATTGGAGCTTCTGAAATTTGTCGCCATTGCCGAAGTCCCGGAGCTTCACCCAGGCGCTCCCGTGCTCCTGAACCGCTGATAGAGGGTTTCTCCTGGAGTTCAGGACCCCTAAGAGCTTCTAGAGTCCCTGCAGCAGCGAGCCACGATCCGTCTTCCAATCCGTCGAAAATCAGGTATCCCAGTTGCGGGAATCGAGTCAATAAGACTCGAATCCTATTCCATTTGATGTGTTTATATTCTCATTGTCATTTCAAACTTAGCCGTATCGTACTTAGGGCTTGAGCTAGCCCCGATCGATTGGGCTAGTTTCCTTCTGGATCGCCTCGGTCGAGTAAGGACCCGGCGATCCAGGCTACCCCAGACCCCCAGACCAGAGGGCTTCGATCCGTCTCACCACCGTGATGGTCTAGGGATCGAGCCTGGGGTCTGGCAAGGTCTCAGTGGGGAGAATTATCTCCCCACAGTAACTCAAAGGGTGAACACCTCGGGTGAGTAAGGTCCGGCTGATTCAGACCATCTCACAAGGGGCTTCAGGTCCCAATCGATGCGTCTGGACATGGTGATGGTGTAGCAATCGAATGCTGACCGATCCGTGGACCGGATGCGCCAGAATTTGGCAATTAGGTTTCCCCTAATCGGCCAAATCCGCAGGACGAAGAATCGGGGACGACGACACTGTGCGGGCCGGGTCAACCCATGACCCGCGCGGTGCGACAGTGCCGGGTCACCCGGGCCCCGGTCGACCCGCGCGTTTTCGATTCCGGGCTGAGCTGTTTAATTAAATCGAATTAATTTAAGGAAAATAATTCGATTAATCAAATCATAGGAATTTGATTAAATAAAAATACAGAATGCATTTTCTTAATAACTTTTAATCCACTGGTTAAAATTTTATGATATCATATATGAAAATGTTCAGAAAAATCTCAGGAACTTAAATATAAAATAAAATCATACATCCGATGGTTAGATCTTTAATTATTTCCTAATTACAGTGAGTCTTAATTAGGGTAGATTAGCAAATTTACTTATCCAAATTGCATGTTTAGGGTGCCATTAGTTCACTAATGTTATGTAGATTGCATGTGCCAAGTATAAATTTTTTTTGAGTTCTGTAAATGTAGTTATGCCATAATCTTGTCAAATCATATTTAGTAAATTTTAGGGTTTATACACATTGGATCATATCAAACTCAGTCTCTAATTACTTGTATGATTAATTAGGACTTGCATGCCAAATTTTATGTAATTTGAATGGTTAGATTTTTATTTATGAAATTATCCTTTTTGCTTAAAATTAGGGTTTAGTTAGCTCTAAGCAACCACTGTTTATTTGACTCTAATTATTATTTTGGCTTATAACAGTAACCTAAATGAAATGAAATCACCTTTTATAAACTTATTAAGTATACTTGAATCAACTTAAAACTATAGAATCTTAAACATCTTAATTAACTTAAGAAATCCTAAGATTTTGGATCAAGCTTTCAAGACTTGATCTAGATCTAGGATTGCCACCAATAATGTATAATTAATCCACTGATTTGACATTAATCTTTAAATATACACTTGATTTGACTTAAAATTTGAGAAGGAGTCAAGCCCTAATCTACTTAAGGCAAATCTAAAACCATAACAGCCCTAACTTAACTATATTGATTACAAGACTTTGAATTGAACATTTTCCAATAATGCATTTGATTTACTATTGATTCTAAATAATTGAATTAGACAAAGTAAGGATAATAATAATCCTTGTGATTTCACAATCTGAATCGGACCTTAAGATCGCTGATTTTCTCTTAAATAACAAACCTGCATAATAAGATCTTTAATAATATGTTGATTTAACAAGTGATCAAATCCTTAACAATATGTTTGATTTACCCCCCATAATCTTAGTCTAAGTATGATCAGATGATTCCATCATCTGATATAATCATTCTAAATCTAATAATAAACCAGAACCTGATAGTCTAATAGCAACATCTAAAGAAGAGATCTTGATGCTCTCTTCATAAGATCGTCTTAAATTATCTAAAAGACCTAAATTCATATATCATGAGGTAGGAGGCCTTGTATGAATCATTGAGGTAGAAGTATAGAAAATCCCTTCATCTTAGAGCTTGATCAATTCTCCTTGTGGTAGTAATCCCTTAAGACACTAGAAGAGATACATCTCCTTGTGGTAGAATCCATATTAAGTGATCACTGATCACATTAGATTGGTGAAACCTTATATAGGACTTACCTATAATCTAAGACTTGTAGTCTTGATAAATCCTTGTTCTATTAAATAGATTTGATGGAACCACGATTGTTGGGTAAGTGTAGTATAGTATACCCATATTACTGGTCCCCAGTAATAATTTGGATTGGTTGAGTCACTCTAAGTAAGATTTGTCTTTGTTGCTATCCTGCGGGCTTAGGCGGACATAGCCTCGCTTAGAATAAATCAATCAACCCTAAGAGTGTATTAAATGGGTATCCATTTCTTAGTTTTATTGAAGGACAGTTGCCATCGGGCAATGCCTACTGGCGAAGATCGCTTCAATAGGTATGGCTTAAGTGAATCTAAGAAAAAAGGGAATTACCTTCCTTAAGACACTAAGTATGATTGTGAGGTTAGTGACTAAATGCTTAGTTTGAGCTACAAATCATCATCGGATGGTGCCTCCTAATGAAGATCGCTTTATTAGGGTGGCGTAATCAAACTAAATGTTGTGTCCTATCTTTGCAGCATATTTAATATGTGTATAAAATCACCCTGACCAGTAATCTTTAAAGTAAATAAACAACTTTAACTAAATATCGATCTAGAGATTTGGAGTCAGAATCCTTTTAGCAGGATTCTGCGCAGTTGAGACTTAGGATTCACTTATGTTTCTTCTACATTCTTCATGGATTTGTTTGGATTTTCCTTTCATATCATACAATGGCATAAACATGAAGCATAAGCATGAGTTGACCTCATTCCTTCTGTTGTGACACATGGTTATCAGTGATACAGTATGAGATACGGAATGTATATACACAGACTGGGGAATTTCAGGGTGTATCTGCATCACCATACTGACTTCCTAACTGTTGTGATTACATTGGACCGTACGACTCATAAGCCTTCAGTGATAGTTCTGTGATATACCGTGATATAGCATATCTGTGAGCATTATTTCAGTAGCATATAGTGTAGCTTATAGCATCCTTCTTAGCATCTAACATTTTTAGGTATTTTCAGTACTTGGTTTTGATGCAGTTTTTCTTTACTTAGTTCTTACAGTTTAGTTATTTGATGCTTTACAGTTTTCCTGTATTTTTACTTTATGTTCTGCATATTTATTATATTTAGATTAGCTCGTATAGCTAGCTTCGATGTGTTAGACTTCTTGTCTAACACGGGGTACTTTTGGGATCCGGCAATTTGCTAGATCCTGAGCAGTTGTTGGAGACAAGTCAGGAAGACGTCCCAGAGTCTCAGGAGGAGCACTAGGAGCTGTAGGGGATCGAGCACCTACTTTTACTTTCTAGTTTCTTCCAGTATTTTAGCTAGACTCTTTATATTATGCATTATTATAGTTTGTAATAAAACTCTGGATGTATTTTCACTTTTCTTTTCTGAGATAGATATATTTTCTACTGCTTGAGACGAATGTATTCTGGATGTTATGCTTTTAGCTTCCGCACTCTGTTATATTACTATACATAGTATTGTGATGTGATCGGCGTACTGGAAACGCTGATATATTTTGTAACGTACATGGGTCCTTCTCTCCTCCCTTGCACCTTATGTACGTACTAAGTCTAACACCTAAGATAAGTGCTCCATTCTTATCTTAGGTATTGGCTCTCGAGCCTACTCTTAGGGTTCGAGTCAGCGGCCTTCAGTATGGCTCTGTTCCTTTAGCCTATTCGGGACGATGGGTTTTACTTGTAAGGCCCACCGCTCCCGAGTTGCGCACCGTTCCGCCGCCAACCTATGAATTATACTCGTATTTTGCACGTGGCGACTGGACGGGGCGCTACAGGCCCATTCACAATGATAAAGGCTTACCCTCATGGAGCAATAGATGTCACTTTAAGTGAAGAGACTTTCAAGGAGAATGGGAATCGATTGAAGCCATATTTGGAAGAGAGTAACTTGCAGGAAAAAGGAGGACGAACCTTACAAGACCTCCCTATAGAAGGAGTCACATAGGAGATCTTACACGCGTCAGACTGAGACGTTAAAACAAGCGCTTGGTGGGAGACAACCCATGCCTTCTAAGGTTGTTTCTTTTTCTTTATTTTCATGATTTTTATTTATTTTCCATTTTTGTGGTTTGCCACTTTTGAATGAATAAATTTTGGACTTTCATATCCTCTCAATTGTTGTGGTTTGCAAAAAATAATTTTCTTGAACTTTTCAATGCCATGAATGTTAAGAAAATATCATTGTGAATATTAAATGTCAACAAAAATTTGCTTAACAAAAAGTGACAAAACTAATTAACATCACTAATTCATCCAAACAAAGGGATGGTCCTGGGTTGTATCAAGTCTCCAAATATTTAGCAAGATCTATGCAAGGTCTAAGTGTGGGGGTGAATTGAGAGATCGAAACTAGTGATTGGAAATAAATGAGTATACTAATGAGTGTGCTAGACTCTTGAAGGATTTCATAATCATAAAGAACTGGAAAAATGGATGAAAAAAAATGTCTCTCCCTTAAGCTGAAAAAGAAAAGAAATAAAAAATCAGGGATGAAGAAAAATATATCTCCCTAGGAAAAAAGTGAAATAGGATGATGAAAAATATCTCTCCTGAAAAATGTGTATCTTTGTGATTTATAAGAAGGAGCACATATGGCACAAAACTCTTGGTCACTCATAGCCTCACTAGTTTAGGGAATTCTAAGTAACATCTCCCATAATGAAGTAACAAGCATTACAAACTTAAAATTGGAGACTAGACAAGCAACCAAGGACTATAACTTGAGTTTAAAATCAGTTAGTGGCTGAAGACTTGTGAGTCATTTTAGTTAAAATAAAATTTGAACGACAATAAACTTCACATTGATATTAAAACTTTGACTCTCATACTTTAAAATCAGAATATTTATTTCTAAGTTTACTCGAGGACGAGCAAGAATCTAAGTGTGGGGGTGTGATGAGTCCATAATTTATAGCAAAATCAAAAGAATAAATCATACAATTCCATATTATGAACAACCTACTTTGATCAATTCTTTAAATTTTCAAGAAAAACGAGAAGCTCAGCAAGATCTTGAGCAATTCTGAAATTTCGCAGCCGCACGCCACAGCGCGCCTCGACTACTGGGGAGCAGACAGCAAGGACCAAGGGAAATTTTGGAGCTTGGAACAATTTCGCTATAGTGCACTATAGCATTTGAAAGATCGAAACTCAACCACTATAGTGCACCACAGCACGCTACCGCGAGATGAAACATCAAAATTCAATCGCTACAGCGCACTACAGCGCGCTCCCGAGGGATAAAACTTCAAAACTCAATCGCTACAATTAAATGAAACTTCGAAACTCAACTGCTACAGCGTGCTACCACGGGATGAAATATCGAAACTTAATCGCTACTGCGCGCTACAACAGATGAAGTTTGAAACTTAAAAGTGCTGCAGCGGATTAATTCAAAACTCAAGCGCTGCAGCGCGCCACAGTGTCCTGCAGTGCGCTACAGCGGGCGCCAAAATTTCTTTCTTTTCAGAGCATTTATTGCATCTTGGACATGACTTCCGGCCAGCAGTTTGTCTTCCAACTGACATATCCCCTGCCACTTAAATCTTTGAGGAGAAAAGAAGGGATTTGGAATGATTACAAAAATTAAAAATACAAAATATGTAATCATTACATACAATAGGACATGATTCAAGTGGAGTATTCACACATTACAGAGAAAGGGTGGAGGGAAGAGCAGAAGTTGAATTGAGGAAATAAGGGGGACTCCTCTATAAGCACAGCCTCTCTTGACAAAAGAAATGTTCCAATTTTAACTTCAAAATCTCCAAAATTCAGAGGCTGCTGGAAAAAGAGAAAGGAGACCTCTCCAAGGTAGGTTGAAGAGTCCACTACTAGAAGAAGAAGAAGAAGAAGAAAATACTGCACTTAAGTGCTAGAAGGTAAGAAGAGAGAAAGGACAAGGAAAATCTAGAGAATCCCAATAAGGGCTGTTACTAGTACACTCATGATTATTCTTTTTAATTTTCTTTTAGTTGGATTATGAAAGGGTCCTTATCTTTGTATGCTTTTCTTTGTATTTCTGTTGTAATGTAAGGCTAGACCCTCCTTGGGGAGGGTTGAGATGAAATCATGTGAAATATAAGGGATGAAAATGTGTTAAAGATCTTCCTTAAGCAATGAATAAAAATATGCATTCAAATGTTAATCTAAACTATCTTAAGAATATATGCTATGGAATGATTGAAAATCTACTAAAAATATAAATATTGAAAATAAAACATCTAAATAACTGTCATGTGCTCGATAGCTCATGATTCTCTTAGAGCTGGACATGTGTGCCTCAATGCTTAGAGCTATGTGAGAAGTTTTTGAGCTTAACTGCACCATACCCTGAGCTCTGTCATGAAGTCGATGCATGTGAACTAAGACCCACTAACGGAGCTCCATTGCTCAGCATACTTGAAAGGAGGAAGAAGATTCATCGAGAGCTCATGAATGATGTGACATAGTCCATGAAGCCCAATGAATTCAATTCCTTATCTGAACTGCGCCTGACGCTCATTAGTGGAATCAATGCTTATGAGATCGCCTAATTAAAATGACTGTCTTGACAACCTAGATGTAGGAAAACTAAGATACTCTAATTGCGGTCTCATGAGAATCCTTGTGCTGAGATAGAACCCTAGTGTATTCATCTCATGCACAAGATTTGAACTTGTAGGAATTAGAGGACCAATCTAAGGAATGCAATGTTCACTTGATTATTTGGCATGACAATAAAAAAAATGAAAAATTGCTTAAGAAGTATTTCAACATGAGTCCCTATTAATTCACATGAAGGAAACCCAACTCTCCCCACTTAATCAAATAGCTTCTTAAACTCAGAATTTTGCATTGTTAAGTAAGAACCAATATAAAACTGAAAAAATACAGTTTAAATATTATTAAACATAGATGTACCTTAGTTTCAAAATACATCGTTCTCTGAGGACGATAAATCTCGAAACTTACCTTCCAATTATTACTCAGACCATGTACACTCGTGTGTAAGCACAGATGTGTAATCGTCGTCTATCAAGTTCTTGGCGCCGTTGCCGGGGAATGGTGAATTGTTTTGTATTAAGGACAATCTATTAGTAAATAGTACTTTAAACAAATCTCCCTTTGCATATAGTTTTAATTTCTTGTTGTAATTATATCTGCTCTAATTGTAGCTTAGACTGATTAATTTACTTTTCTTTAAGTTGCTGAACTGTTAAACTTTATCGCTATAATTGTTTTTGATAGCTTAATTTTTTATTTGTATGAGTATAAGAAACTGTACTGAATTCCTTTTTGATCATGAAATTGAAAGAACTTATTTGCAAGCTAGAAGAGAACAAGCAATTTTAAGTCAATAACAAGTGTTATGGAAAACTTTGAAGAAAGTCTTAGAGAGCCGTTAGGAGAACAAAGGGGTAGAGCTTTAAGATTATGCATTGCCTACTATTAGAAGCATTTTCCTTGCTATTGTTAGACCTAACATAGAAGCCAACAACTTTGAGATCAAACACTCAACCCTAAGTATGGTTCAAAATAACCAATTTGGGGGATTAGCCACAGAGGATAACTCTCACATATCAAACTTCTTAAAAATTTGTGATACCTTCAGATTCAACGACGTTTTTGAAGATGCCATTCAAAGCAAACACTAGGAATCGTAGTAGCCATTTCGGTGATCTAAGTGCTCTCCCAAATGGCTTAGTTGTGCAATCAACGTGTCTCAATGATTGGAACGTTTTGCAATCAAAATCGGGACGTTAAACCATCGGATTACCAGGAATTCATCAAAGATACCTAACCCTAGTCATCGAGTGTCGGGAGAAATTAACATGGAAGAGGAATAGTCATGGGCCAAGTTGGCCCCGACTCGTGCATTTTATTTTGGGCTATTAATAATCAACTGATTATTAGAATAATTTTCCTTAAGGAAAATGATTTGGAAAAATAGAATCTTATGATTTCATTAAAAAAATATTTCTAATTAAATTATTCAAATAACTTGGTCAATTTAAGTCAAAATATTATGTTCCAATATGCCATTTTAATAAATAAAAAATGCAAGGAACAATAAACTGCAAGAATACTTTAATTTTTGTAATTATATTATCTAATTTAGCCCAATTACTCTAGAAATTTGATTAGTGAATATTAATCTCATTTCTTAACCAAAATGCATGATTAAGTTCTCTAAATCTTCCTTAAATAAAGGAGAACATAATTATATGGTTTGAAATATTTTATGAGGTTTAATTTCACTAATCACTTCTTAATTATCCTATTATTGATTAGTAAATAATTATCCTAATTAAGCTCTAATTTTGGTGAATTTATTATCTATAAACTCCTTAAGTGATATAGAACCCATTGATAAGCTAAGAAACCATTTTCATATATTAATTTGGTTAATCACCTCTTAATGACCCAAATCTTGATTAGTGCTCATAAAGCCTAATTTAAGTCCAAACTAGATGTTTAAGGTGTATATCCTCTTCTTAGATAATAAGGAATCATTTAAAATTACGTAAATCCAATTTGGAGTCCTAGAACTCATAATGTCATTTTTGACCTTTAAGTAGGGGTATTTTGACCAAGTGTTTAGTTTAAGTGCCATTAAGCCCTAAAAATTTACCAAAATCCTTAGAATGAGTACATTGAATGTTTAAGAATCAATTTAAGATTATTTAGACTTGTGGAAATTTATTTAAAGGATTAATCCTAGTTTACCCTAAGTCTAATCAATTGAGTTATTAAGATTCTTAAGGTGGATTTAGAATCCATATTTGTCATCTCCTTAAATGCTAGTTAATGCTTATAAATCAGTAATGATTAATTTGGACAATTATTGGATTTTTCCAAATATCTTCCTAAGTAAATCATTAAGTAAATTCATAAGTAAAATTTATAAAAAATTCCTAAGTGTTGTAATCTTAGATCTTCATTTCTAGCTTTTAGTAAATTCAATTCCATTAGTAATGGAGTTACTCAATAGATCGAATTTTGATTAAGTATAAGTTTCTAGTTAAGTGCACAAGTTGATTATTTTATTTTCTAACTTTAGTCTTTCAGCCTTCTTATGATTTAGTAATTCAATCTTAATAAAACTTCATTCCTTAGATTCTTAAACCCTTATAATAAAAATTGTGAGAAACCCTAGAACTTTAGATATTAGCACTTTGGGTTTTAAGGCTTGAACCTCATGTTTGGAATTTTACTATAAATTCCTTAATCTTGATTTATCTTAATCAATATTGATTTTGGATTGATAAATACATCAAATTAGGATGATTGATTATTTACTTAATCTTTGTATACGACATTTCCGATTTTAATTTAGAACTTATTATGTTTTAATGATTAACCTTATAAGGCCGTGAATATGAGATTTTACTCAATAGTAGGATATTGGAGATTCTAAACTTGTATTCTCTCAGTATAGTTAGAACGAATAAATTAGATAATAACAGATATCACATATATTTTAGTAGAGTTTTGCTTACTTTTGACTTTGTTACTTTGCACTCATTACTTTTGAGTATTTTTGCCTTGAAATATATCATATAAGATGAATTTTATGCATAAAATAAAAAACATAAGAAATTAAATAACATTTACATCAGATTCATATCAGGATGGGTGATTGCGTATACACATTACTGCTAATGGACATGTGGTAAGGGAAAATAAGAATACTTGACACATACTCATTAGAGAGAGTTATGTCTAATTTGGGAACCGACTTCAATCTTGTAGATGTGCTTAACTCATCAACTACTTCTAAACGTGTTCACAGAAGTAAAATAAAACAACTAAAATTAACTGCATATGTATTTTTTGTCTCTTCAGTATAGTTTAGTTTTTCTGCTTTAGTTTGTAGGAGCTAAATGACTTGCAAGACAGTCACAATTTCAATTACAGTTACAGTGGCTTTATTAGCCAAGGCTTCTTATATGATAATTGTACATGTTATTTTTTGTATTATGCACACCTTTACTTCAATTCAGCTTTAGTACAATCTTTTACTTATATACATGTTAGGATGCTAGTTTTGATTACATATTGGACTTGGTATACTTATATGTACCACAACTCAAATTTATTTTCTATTTAATTGGCATATATTCAAATGATCATAAGCATGTTATGATATTCTTTTTAGTAGTTACACTTACTTTATAGCCATATATTTATATATTGTCTAATCTTGTTATATTTTCTAGTTTGAGGTATATTTCTTACATATTTCTTTTTGAAAAGTTATAAATGCACTATTTATAGCTTTCCATTTTCTTTGTGGCTTGTTGCTCCTTTTGTTGTTGTTGTTGCTAAAGTTAAATGTGATTTCTTAAAAATGTAGAATTCATTAAATTAGCCTAAAATATACTTAGACAATTGTCTAACGCAAGATTTTTCTTTTTTTAGCTGAAGCCCTGACATGTAAAAACCAACATGTCAGATTCAGAGTTGTTCGTAGAAATAGCACCAGGTGAGGAGCTTAGTCAGGAGGAGGACCTTCCTGTTGATGTTGAGACTTAGATAGTTTTTATTATTATTTGTGAGAATGAGTATTTCATTTTAGTTAAACTTTATTTAGTATTGTAATAATTAAGGATCTAAATGTATTTACTTTTATGCACTTTTACTCTAAGTTGAGATATGTTCCTTTTACTTATGCCTTATGGATATAGATGTTGTATATACTTTGCTTCCGCACTCTATTATTTAAGTATGCATATTTGATGGATGAATTATAGAAACAAGTGGAAAATTCTGTAGTTATCGACAGATTAAGGAGAAATCCTAATATGACTATAATTGAGGATTTGCGATACGGTGACCACTATATTGTAATCATGTTAACATTAATGTTAACATGACCAACATTAATGTTAACATGACCACGGAAGGGTTGTGGCTCCACAATTAGATTCTTTGATTTGCAACCATTACATTTCTATTAGTAATACTTTCATGTATTCATAAAAGTGTGGAATGTGGCATGCTTAAGTGAAACTTATAATGGTAGGTTAATCAAGAACTTCTACTTAAGAAGATGTCATCTATATGTAGATATGTATGCTAGCACACAACCTTGTAATGAAATGGTGTTATTATTGTATGGTTAGTTTTCTTAATATTAAAATTTGAATCTTACATGCATAGATAGATTAGCATTTTTAAAATCTTAAGAATACCTTACCATGTTGATTTAGGTTTTGGTTAAATGTGTTTAATCCTAGTTTAATTCAAACATTTGTTTTATGAACATGAGACCCTACCTTTTCATGGAATAGCTTTCACATTTTGGAACTTAAGTTGTAATATGGTTAAGATTAAACCAATGTGTACATTCACCCTTGAATTTATGAATGGCATGTTCATCATAGCATTTGTTATATGCATAGGTTTTAAGGAATGAAGTGGTCCCACCATAAACTATAATAATCTTATCATTATTATTAAATGGCATATTGGCTTAAACTATGCACTTGATTAAAATTATATGCAACCTATTTATTTGTAAGTATAAGGATGTGATTAGATGCAATCTTGAACTTACTAATTAGCATAATTAAATATAAATATGTTTGGCAAAGGGAAGCTTTAGCTTCTGCAAATCATATGTTAATGAAATATTATAAAATGAATTAGTACAAAGCATGCATGAGAATGGTGATTAACTTAGAGCTTTATATTGACAGTTCTTAACTATAAGTGTATGAACCCTAGAGCTCCTAATTCTACACAAAGTCAAATTTTCTTACTTTTTTACTCAACTAATAGAGAATAACTATTCTTGGGTTTTTTCATTGTTGGCCAAGTTATGCACTACTGAATGATCTATTTACTAGAGGTTTATGTTGAAGTTGTTTCATAGTCGATTTAGGTTTATGTTGAAGTTGTTTCATAGTCGATTTAGGTTTATGTTGAAGTTGTTTCATAGTCTAAATTGAGCTATGTTGAATATTTGTATTTAAATAAATAAATATATATATATATATAAAGCAATTATTATTAATAAATATTAAAATAATAGTAGATAATAAAATATTATAATAATAATATCTTGATATTATTAATAATATGAATGCTGTTACTTTAATATCCAAGTACTTCACTCTAAGCGGAATCGATTCACTGGTATCTTATCTTTCATATGTCAGGTTTGGGAGTATAGGAGCGACTCTGATCATCAAAGATAGAGCTTGAGGAAAAGCCATTGGAAGGCGAGGATTTGAATGCCGATGCCGCTTTATCTTTTATGTTCTTTTTATTTTACTTCCTCTTATTTTATTTGAAGCGTTGTAATTTTAAATCTAATGGCTATGGATGCTAGCTTTGACAATGAGATTTATAGATGCTTGCTTCTCGTTTGTATCAGTGTTGTTGTTTGATATCAATTGCTACAATTAGCATCAATCTTCGAACATAGATGCAATTGTGGGTGTACAAAGTGCAAGTCTAATAAACTCCAGCCCACTTCATGTAAGTTTCATGAAAGAGTTTCTCATCATTTATCGGGCTGATGGTGGTACATAAATATATATATATATATATATATGAACGATTTGTGGAACTATTGGAGATTTGCATCTGCCACCAATTTTGAAATTCCCCTTAGAATAAATACATTTTTAATCATACTTTCTTCTATTGAGGGCAATTCCCCTTTATTTATTTCAACCAATTTTTAACCTCATATGAATTAGTTAATTGATAAAAATGTAGAAACTGAGACATTAACCCTATGAATTCATTGAGAGATGTGATGAAGTTTAATCATATAATTCATTGAGAGGCAGATCCTAAACAGTAATGGTTGCATCTCTATACAGCACAATTATCAACGAAGAATCTATAGCTTATTATTATCTTCGCCCTGTACATACAAATTCATTGTTCTTTGTGTTTTCTTATTATAATACTAATGAGAGCTGATTAGAGGTCACGAAACTTCAAACAAAAGATGAATAAATCATAAAAAATTGAAATCAACTATGGAATATGAAACATTTTCACTGATCATAAATAATTGAACGTGTAAAGTTTTATAACACAATGGCATTTCTCTTTACATCATGATTGAAAAATTGAATGCTAAAACATGCCGGAAAAGTTCAAATCAAGTAAATAGTGTTAAGATATTATGATTATAACACATTATTGCCTCCACCTTCCAAGAAAATTTGAAATTTTACAGGACAACCGAGACTTAACTAATCTAAAGATACTATTCGGTGCTTTAAGAAGCGCACTGCTTCTGTTTACAATTTTTACTTTGATCATCAGGCAGTAAAGAAACCCCAGCCATTAGAACCTTCAGATTTCTCATCAGAAGTCTCAGTATACTCACCATCTTCACTCGCAGCTATAAAACCACTGTCAGAATCAATATAAGCCGATGGATCTTGGGATTCCATTCCTTCTGGAGCAAATAACCGAAAAACAAGAGCCGCCCCATTACACAAATCATAAGCCATCAAGCCTATCCTCCCTCCAACCCAGCTTCCTAGATGGCTCCCAAGAAGATAACCCAACTTTCCGAGAATCTCTTCGCCGTGAAAGCCGCCAGCGTAAGTCCCGAACAACGTGCCCGTCCCTCTGAAAAATGCCTCCATCATGGTGCCACCATAGTACACGGCTTCGAAGAAATCCCAGCCAGATGAAATGATGGGGCCTGCAATGCGTTTGGCCTGGCGCGAAGCCGATTTGGCGGCTTTCTGACCCAGCTTCTGGGCCTGCTTGGCCGCAGTGCCGGCGGTCAGGCCGTCTTTCAGCGCCTCCATCAGCGCGGCCTCAATGGCTCGCTGCCTGATTTTTTCTATGTGCTTGCTTCGGATGCTGTAGACGTAGAGCTTGACACCCTCTTTGCCAATGCACGCCAAAGTCCCAGAGCCCATATCGAAGCAGTTCAGCAGCGTGAACTTGCCGCTTTTGGATGCAGCCTCTTCTCCGACCATTTCCCTAAACTTCTCAGCTGTTCTTAAGAAATAGAACCGAGACTCGTAAGTTTTTCACGTCTCTAATCAGAGCATGCATACAACTCATTATGTTATGCTACACTTTTTTCAAGCTGAAATTTCTGTTATGGCCATGGGAGATAACTCTTACAAAAGCATAGGATAATGCACTAAATAATAACTCTTGTTCAACTTGATTATTTATCATTATGATCCATTTATGCTAATGTGTTTTTTTTTTTCCAAAATAGTCCACTAACACTGAAAAGTTCAATTTAATCGAAAAATTTTAGTCATCAAAGCAAGTCCTAAACTATTTTTTTGAACTTTTGAGAAATGCGTTCATTACTTACTGTTGGGCTAAAAATTACCCGAATACGCCTCAATTATGTTATATAGAGATGGATAATTACCTGCATGGCACTCAAGGCATGAGTATTTACAGATCACTATCACCATAATCTTGATGTTTACAAAACTAACATCAGCTTTATGTATTTTGAGATACATTTTGGTTATTGCTTGGCAAAATTTAAAGTTGTTTCAGAACCATTTTGTTATGATCGAGGTCGCAAAAACAATAAAAAACACAAACAAAGCACACAATCTTAAACATAATTTACGTAGTTCGATGTAAAGAACTACATCCACGAGAGAAGAAGAGAAGAATTTTACTACATGCGAAGAATAATTATAATAGGACTTCAAAAACCCAGCCAAGCATACTATATGAAAAAACCAATCCCTTTACATAATGTCTTCACCATGGTTATAATCGGCAAGCCCATTATACTATTTTAATTGGTGTCGGTTTCATTTGGCAAGCGCATCATAATTTCTTAATTGGTGTCGCTTTCAATTGTCACACCTATTGATTATAATTGGCAAGCCACTACTTTTCTTTCCGTTTTTTTGCTTGTTCAACAATTATCCACTTCAGCTCTCATATGCATGATATGAGAGACGACTCCAACAAGCTCTCAGGCATAGCAGTTACACCTCAAAGGTTGCCTACGTATCCATCTCCCAAAAGAATCAAGACGCATATATTTCGTCAAACAACAAGCCTTAGCAAAGCTCCTTAATGTTCACTATATTTTTACGATGAGTGAACTTTTGAACGATGAGTACTTTAGTTAGTATGTATGCTGGATTATCTTTGGTGTCAATCTTCTTTAAAAATATTTTATCTTCTTCAATGATATCCCGTACAAACTTATATCGCACATCAATGCGTTTTATGCGAGCATGATAAGCATGCTTAGTAGCTAAGAATATAGCACTCTAAATATCACAATAAACTACTAATTTATCTTGCTTCACACCCAAATCTTTTAATAAGTCTCTCATTTAAATAGTTTCTTTAAATGCTTTTGTGACTGCTATACATTTAGCTTCTATTGTAAATATGACAACCATAGATTGTAGTGTTGAATGCCAACCAATTGAACGTCCTGATAGGTTGAACAAATATCCTATTGTTGATCTTCATCAATCCAGATCACCAGCATAATCAAAATCAACATATCCAACATATAATCAGTTATAGATGACTGCTTCTATAATAATAATCCCACCAATTGTATTATTCAAAAGCGAAATATCAACATCACTATTTGCCGATGACTATTTCCTGGTTCATGCATAAATCTGCTCACTACACAAGACTTATAATTGCACTTGCATATGGTACTGTGTGCATCTCCTCTCATCCTAAATCTATCTTTAGACACATCAACGATCAAGTGGAAATGAGGTGTTAAAAGAATACTAACAGACTTTGTGAAATCATCAACTTTAAATTTTTTCAACACCTTCTCCAAATACGTCCTTTGAGCGAGCCAAATCTCCTCACGTTCTTGTCCCTGCTGATTTCCATCCCAAGCATTTTCTTTGCTTCTCCTAATTTCTTCAACATAATATTTCTTGATAATTGATCCTTCATGTGATCCATTTCACAATAATCTAGGATTGCAATCAGCATAATATCAACATAAAGAAGTTGGTAAATGAAGTTTTGGATAATATCATGATGTACACACAGTGATCATATTGACTACGCTTATGCATAAACTAATCAAACTTCTTGTACCACTATCTAGGTGATTGTTTTAAGCTATATAAGGATTTGTTCAATTTGCAAATCAAGTCTTTTTGATTTGATTCAATATACCCTATAGGCATCATGAAGATCTCTTCTTCAAATTCTCTGAAATATATCTTCACATTGAGTTGCTCCAACAACAAGCCATATTGTGCTACCAAAGCTAGAAGTACACGGGTTGATGAGTGTTTAAAAAATAAGAAAAATACCTCATCATAATTAATTCCTTCCTTATGAGCAAAGTCTTTTGCCACTGCTCCAGCTTTGTAGAGCACATCAACTCCATGCAATTTTTCTTTCTTTGCAAAAAAACACTTACACCCAATAGCATTTCTTTCTTGAGGGAGCTTCACCAACCTCCACACTAAATTCTTATGAAGTGACTATCTCTTCATCCATGGCTTGCTTCCAAAAGTCTATTTCAAGACTCTTCATAGCTTCCTTATAATAAGAAGGAATATCAACCTCTGATGTTGAAAGTGCATGTGTTATGTAGTCTTGAGCCAAGCCAACATTGGGGATGTTTGACAATGGGTTCTATCTCTTGCAATGAACTCCTGAATAAGAACCTCACCTACGGTGTCTTCTACAACTTCATCATCATAAAATATTATATTCAATGGTAAAAGTATCAACCGCTTCTATAGTATGATGAGAAGAATCATGTGGAACAAATGAAGTGACATTAAACCCTACTCTCTGCTTGTCGAAACAAAAAGGGTGATATCAAGCCCCACCCTTTACTAGTCAGTAAAACTCATTGTAAAATCCTCCACCCGATGTAAATTTCTTTGTCTTATAAAATACTCCTCATCAAAAGTAACATTTATGCTAATAATAATTATCCTATCAGCCGAATCATATAATTTGTGACCTTTGACACCCTCCTTGAAAACCAATGAAGATCGACTTTCGTGCTCGCAGCACTAATTTATCTTTCCTCACATGATAGTAAGTTGGGCACCCAAGTATCTTCAATTGATTGTAATAAGTAGTAGGACGTCCAGACCACAACTCAATAGGAGTTTTCTTCTTAATTGTAGCAAAGGGAAAACGGTTCACCAAAGAGCATGCATAGTCTATCCGCCCAGTAGACCTTTACCAATCTAGCATTGGACAATATGCACCAAACTTTTTCCACTAAAGTTCGATTTATTCATTTTTCGCTACCCGTTTTGTTGTCGTGTCTCCCTGATAGTAAAGTGATGCTCAATCCCTGAGCCTGACACTCTTGCAAGAAAGAATTAGAAGTATACTCACCACCATTATCCGATTGGATCTTCTTGATTTATCTGTCAGTTTGATTTTCTGCCAACTTCTTCCAATTTTTGAAAATCTCCCGCACATTGCTTTTGCTCTTAATGATGTACACCCATACATATATGGAGAAATCATCAATAAAAGGAACAAAATATTGTCGACCACCGAAAGAAGTATTTTTTGTTAATCCTTATACATTTGTGTGTACATAATCTAGAATACATTTGGTATTGTGGATGTCAACACCAAACGATGTCTGTGCCTTCTTGTTAAACACACAATGCTTACATAATTTTAATTTGCAAAAATTTATACCTCCCAAGTGTCCTTTCTCCAAAACTTTTAGAGAAGATTTTCCTTCAAATGCCTATCTTATATACCATAAAATCATGGCATCATCTAAATTCTCAACAACCACGACCAAACCAGTCACCGTACTCCCTTGAAGATAGTAAAGATTTTGTTGTCGAGCTCCGCGCATGCAAGTCATTACTCAAATAATCTTCAAAGCTTTAGCCTCAATATCCACTTTGTAACCCTTATCTTCCAAGGCTCCAACAAATAGCAAATTCTTCTTCATCTCAGGATCATATCTGACTTCCTTCAATTCTTAAGCAATTCCATCATGTGTTATGATCAAAACACTCACAATACCAGCAATACAACATGCATTATTTTCTATAGTAACAACTTCGTTGTTCGTCTCCTTGTAAGAACAAAACCAATCCTTTTGTGGGCATGATATGTCGCACTTGTATCCATGATCCAACTGGAACTATTTGCTAACAATCCCATGGAAACTATAACAAGAGAAACTTCTGAGTTCGATGCCTCCACCAAATTCGAATTAACGTTATTCTTCACTTCAAAAGATCTACTAGCCCTCAATTTTTCTTTCCACTTAGGACGATTCTTCCAATGATCGGTTTTCATGCAAAATGCTCATTGATTGCGCCCAAAACTATGACTCTTCTTTTATCGATGCCTTTTCTTCTCAAATCTATCTCTATGGAGGGTCAATGCTCTGCTAGCTTCGACTTTGTTGACTCCTTATCTCAAGGCCTCCTTCCCATGAATGAGTGTCATTGTAAAGTTCTCAGACTCATCTGGCAGCGAGTTTAAAAGAAGAAACACCTTATCTTCATCCTTTATGATTTCTATGGATTTAATAAAATGTCAATAATTTTGTCTCATTCAAATGTTTATCAATAGAAATATCTCATCGCATCTGAAAACGTACAATCTTCTTTTCATGTGGAGACGATTCTTCACACTTTTCATCATATATTTGCTCTCGAGAATTTTCCACAACTTCCACGCAAAAGTTTTTGTCATCACCGCATACTTAATATCTTAGGTAAGAAAATTTCGGATCAAACCGTACGCACTGTGATTCATCTTTATTCAATCCCTTTCTGTTATCTCTTTTGTTGGTCTTTCACTCCATCAAGAACATCTTCGAGATTCAATGTGTAAAGTGCATCAATAACTTCGCACCTCCACATACCGAAATTGTTTTTGTCGTCAAACTTGACGACATTAATTTTTGTCGGATGCGTCACAATATGGTGGTCGGTCCACCACCGTTAGAGATGAAGAACAAATATCTCCCATGTCTTTAACCAACCTCTCTCTGATACCACTTGTTGTGATCGAGGCCACAAAAAAAAAAAAAAACAAAGCGCACAATCTCAAACACAATACTTACGTGGTTCGATGAAAAACATCTACATCCACAAAGAAAATAGAAGAAGAGTTTCACTGTATGAAAATAACAATTACAAAAAAGTTCCAAAAACCCAAGTGCCAAACACGCTTAAAAAAAGAACCCAACCATCCCTTTATATAATGGTTTCACCATGGTTACAATTGGCAAGCCTATTTTACTTTCTTGATTGGCGTCAGTTACAATTGGCAAACCCATTACACTTTCTTAATTGGCGTCGGTTTCATTTTGATAAGCCCATATACTTTCTTAATTGGCGCCCGTTTCAATTGACAAGCCCATTATACCTCCTTAAATTAACGTTGATTATAATTGACAAACCATTATTTTTTTCTTTTTTTGCTTCGTTCAACAATAAGAGAAACTAAGGATTGTTTTAAGTACTTCAAAAAAAGTTGAGATTAATCGATAACTTTAAAGGGCGAGGCAACTATTTTGGCAAAAAAATACACATTAAACAAACTTTAAGATATTAACCAAATTTAAACATTAGCAAAATGCAACTAGAATATTTAAACAACATAATATATTTATAATAAAAGTAATAAATTATTATATTAATATTATTACATTAATTTGTTTTTTACTTATAATAAATTAAACTATATGTTTATATTATATTTCTACATTATAAATTTATGGATTTGAGTAACTAAAATACGAAATACACTTGGGGTTGTTTGGCATTTAAGTAAAAATTTTATCTACAATTTTAAAAGACGGACATTTCATTTGCTGCAGTTTAGTGTAAACTAAATTAGGGGGATTTAGAATCCCTCAAAACCCCAATTTTAACGTAACACTTTTATGCCGAAATCAGGCTGTTTATTAATCATGCGCCGACTAAATAAAGGATGAAACCCTCGCCCCAGGTAGGACACTCGCAGGATTTTGCCAAATTGACTGACTCACCGGCGTTTGCCTAGCAACTATCGGCGTTTGCATGCCTGGCCATTGCCAGATTTTGGATGGCCTCTTCTGTCATTTGCTGAGTATTGATGATCTTCGCTGACCATCATTGACTGCCTATGCCGGTCATTGACAGTAGCACTATGCTGACCTTCGCTGGCAATCACCTTTGGCCTGACTGACTTAATTATATAGACAATGTTTTATATTATTTTTTCTACTTTTTATATATACAATGTTCTATATTTTTAAACCCAAAAAACATCAAAAAAAGTAAAATACATTATAAACAACTAGGCACCCAAAATATTTTTACACTGCATTCAATTTTTCTAAAAATACCCAAATTTACTTTAGAATTTCATTAAATCAAACTAAATAGCCCCAAATACTTAAATCTGGCTCATTGCATGCAATTTCCCCACCTAACTCCCACTACTGGTATCAAAATGCTGAGTTATTGTGCTAATGTGAAACTATTCTAGTGTAGTGTTTGAATGATTCGACTCTATTTTGTGGACATTTGAATCGGGTTTAGCTTTAAAAATTAAGTTTAGCTTAACTAGCTAAGCTAAGTTATCAAGCTGTTTGATTGAAGAATAAAATAAGCTAGGTTAAACCAAGTTAAGCCAAACGAAATTAGTTGTTAGGGAGCGATTAAAATTATGTCAAAATTAAATTCATTAATTTTGCTAGCTAATAATATTAACTAATAATTAATGCAATAGGTAAAAATTAAATGATTAATTAATTTTTTATATTAATTAATCAATTATATTATTTATAAATAAGTTATTTAATTAAATAATTAAATCAATTAATAATTACATTAATTAATTTATACTATTATTTATTTAATTTTATAATTATACTATTTAATTATAAAATGAATAAGTTATGCTAAACTAGGTAAATTGAATAAATTTAATAAGTTATATATACTCGATTCAAGCTTCGGCTGTGTAGCTATGGCTTTTTAAAGAAGCAGCCGTGAAGTTGGAAATTGTGGACTTGTAGAGGAAGTTGCTATTATTGTTAATTTGAATGCCCAGGCTATCATATACGTGCACATCGTAGATGGTGGACGGCAGGGTAAACGGATGATTGGCCAGTTGGTGAGCGTTGGAACTAGCGGAGGGAAAGCAATAAAATCATAGTTTTCATATGTTCTTAACATTAGAAAGTAGCCAGGCCGCAATTTGAAATTTGTGCCAGGTCTAAAAATTGCTTCCGTAAATAGTATTACATTTATAGTGGTTAAAGTTCATGATTTGTTATTTCAAGTTTTAGATTCAAATCTGTAACACAAATTGCTTCATATTTGAAGACATCTAATTTAAAAAAAAAAATCTTTCTAATCTGTTTCAAAAAATATATAGATTTCTAACCTAACATGACATAAGCAGACAAATGAAAACTTTATTTTAAGCGTAGCAGACAAAAAGCTGTTCCAAATCCAACTTTAGCCGGATAAGATAAGATAAGCAGAGAAGAAAATGTTAGGCTATTTGGAATTAGCTAATACAATAAAGTGCAAAACAAATCGCCCCGTCCTTATCATTCCCTTTAAAAAAAATAAAATACTGATATTACTACTATGTACTAGTCTAATTAAAAGAAATCTTAAACATTGAGTGGCATTTTGAGACAATGGTGATGTTTCTAATAAGAATTCTAAAGTTAAATATGTTCATAATGAGAGCACTATCATGATGGATAATCTTCTGAAAAATTTATTTCTGAAATAAAATTGTGAAGCTATTAAAATAAAAAATAGATAATACATTGATACTTAAGAACTATAATCATGTACACTATCTAAAAGAAAATTTTCCCAAGTTTCAATCATATTTTAATTAAAAACACTGCGCTTGTTCTGTCTTAGTGAAGCAAACCTATGGCAATAATAGAGATGCATGTCACAAAATTAAACCATGATTCAATGCTCATGTATCTAATTAACATTTTCCATAACAGTCAATTGTCCTACACACTACTCCCCAAACACTCCACTCTCACACTATCATTATCCTAAAGGAAGATCTCAACATCATTTTTTTTTAACCTCTCTACCTCATCTTTGTCGTGCCCTCATTCACATCCACCAATATTATTTAATCTACGAATAAAAAAATAGAGAATTGAGTTAGTTTTTCAACTCTTTTCATGGATTGTGCATCATTGACTATATACCTACAACAAAAAAATTCATGATGTTCACTTTAGGTGTTGTTAAGGAAAAAAATAGTGCTGTTAATTCATGTTAGGCAGCTCTTTTTATATGTATGGTTTTAAAAATCAAATAACTATGCTCCCTATAGATTTAAAAACAATAACAGTTATCATTCTCAAGGTGTTGTTTATCCTTTTGCATCTACCCCCTTGATTTTCTAGTGAATTTAAATCAAATCTCCTCTCAACTTAAGGAAATGACTTGCTTTATAGATATACATTTTAATAATTGCCTTGTGGCTAATATCAATTACTATAAATGAAATCAAATTGTATCAATAGTTCTCCAATTAACTTCCTGCTGTGTGGTTATGAAAAGAAGCCTTTATTTTTTATCCAGTACAACTGAAGGGAGATCTTTATGGATTCGGAAATTCAGTGAGAGGAAATGGCATTTTCAAATCATTAGTTTGATGCAATTTTTCAGCAGCCAACCTGTGGACAGGTAAATTTATCTCTACAAAATTCTTGGGTTTCTTATTGTTTTCACAGCGAATACAGAAAATACTTTGAATCCTATGACCACTAAATCCTATATATCGCATGACAACATCGCGTTCACACACTGCATATAACTTTTACCCGGCAAAGCCAAAGACGAAATATCATGCAAAGTTCTCGAGCTGATCTTTGTATTGTGAACATGCATTGCAATATTTTTGATAGTAGCTATTGTGAATTTCACATTTAACCAACTATCAATTACATTTAATTGGTGGTTCACATGATAATAAACTGCATATTGCACTGCAAAATCATATCAGAAACTAGCCATTTGATTATCAGACTAGCCGTTGAAATTTCCATAAATATAATCGCACAATGATATCTAAGTGATTGCACTATGAAAGTTTAGGATTAGCAACTCTTCGATAAATATCCTCCTACTTATTTCAATATGATACAGAATTTTGCGATGTCATTTTTCCCAAGCATACTCATACACGTCCTATTGCTTAGCACTTGCATATTCATATTATAATCAATATAATTTAATTCATTGTATCGAATGATTCAAAAGACATGACAATATTAGAGCTTTGGAATATTTTCTTTAGGAGTAATCTTTGTAGAATTGTTCTTAATTTAAATTTAATTGTAGATGTATATTTTGAATTTTTAGCTCACTTGCCTGTGCAAGAGAACATGTTTTTCTTTAAATTTTCATTATATGAAGAATCCTCACGCAAATTACAATCCATGCTACAGACATATCAAAGGAATAAGACGATCATCCTCCAAAACGTCCTAGGCTCTCAGCCAAGTCATAAATAAAGAATAGCTGATGGTAAGTGTAAGTTGAGAATTGCCACCCAAGTAGTCTAACCACTTTAGAACACTATCAAGTGATGTGTCGAATGCTCCCCATATCAGCCGAGTAAAAGAAGATCATAATCGAGTGAGGGATGATCACCGTAAGAACGATCGTCTAAAAATAAAAATAAAAACCATCCAAAAGATCAAACATATGCGAGACTAGTTAACAATCGTTCAAAATATAAGGAAAAAGCTAAAAAGAAAATAATGAAGAAGAAAGAGTCGAATAAAAGATCAGCAATAGTCTATCTGACTCTTGAACATGCTTTGAGGAAGACTGTCAAGGACTACACACCGAAAATCCGAGTTCCACCTATACTTGGTTCAGTCTGAAACTCCACCGACCTAATTCATCCCGAGTTATTGAAACTCGGATGATGCTTTTACCAAGTGCACTATCTGCGTATGTGGCGCAATACCGGACCACGTCCGCAGGCACAATGAACTGCTTAATTTTATTCTCTAACAAATTAATGCTTGTTATGATTATATTTTTGCCTCTAGAAATGTAGTATAGATGTGTTTATATACTTCATTTGACAAGTTATTTCGCTAATTATTTGAGCAAGCCAAAGATCAATCGGTTCTAACCTTATATTTTGTCTTGGTTTAGTAAAAATTGGCCTCAAACTTCTTGTTGTGTTTGTGTTTTTGATTGTGAATAATAAGGCCATTCCCTTCACCCTTAACCATCGCAGCAATCACGGACTGAGCAGCAACGAGCGATAAGCATATGTCAAGTATATACGGATCAGATACATAGGCTAAGGTTGAACCATCGGTTAATATCAGTGTTTTTTAATAGTTAATGGATAGAACAATGTTAGATCGGGGAAGATTTAGATGATGGATGGCATAAGAAGTAAACAAATCGCCTAAAGATATAGTGTCTATGTAACAGCCTCCTTAAGCATTAGTTAATTAAGCCTTTAAAGAGAGTAATTAAGCTTTAAAGAGAGTAATTAAGTTTAAATCCATCGGTTAACTTATTACCAGCGTACGCTCCACTTCGCACGATCGCGGCTGCCAGAGAAGGACCGTCCGGCTCTCCAGCTGGCCTCCCCGTGGTGTTATCCCCCTCTAATACTTTCCTAAGAGGCTTTTGGGGGTATTTGCCGAAAACTTGTTGAGCTGTTGTGTCCGAAGCGCTGCGGGAGCTCCTTCGTAGGGTCGCGATTCCTTTCGAGGCGATTGACGCGTGCGGAAGAGAAGAAGTAAGAAGAAGCTTTGCGTACCTTAAGCCTCCGTCGACGAGCCGTTCGGTGCGAGATCTTCAGGTACGTCCGTCTTCATCTTCTCCCATTTTACGCGTATATCAAGTGTTACTTCCGGAAAATCTGTCGACACCTCCCCCATTCCTGTCGGCATCCCTGTCGGCGTCCCCTTATAGAAGGTGAAGGAGACGACGCTTCGTCCCGGCCAGTCGCACTCCACCCGCTCGTCTGTGACGACTCGCGTCGACGACGCTTCCTCACGGCCAGTTAATCCTCCATCTGCCGCTCGCTGTGACGACTCGCGTCTCTCGCGATTTACGGGACGGCTGATGCGAGGATTGTCTGCAGCTGCGATCTTCTTAGTTTTATTCTTCACAGTACTGCTGTTTCTTTGCAAAATAAAGAAGCAAGCAACCAAATCTGGTTGATGTCACGCGGCTTCGTGGTCAGAGCGTGATTAATGGTTGAGATCTTTCAAGATCTGTGTACTGTTGAGGATCGTTCCCCATTACATGTGATGGGGGATGACCCCGAAGCTGTCTGACAGACAAAACAAATTTTGGATGAAAATTTTAATAATGAAACAATTAGAATAGTAATTAAGAGAATTTAATTTTTACAATTATCATTTATAAACCTTTATATCCCAATTAATTTTGCTTTCTAAATAAATGTTGTGTATTATTAATTATTGAATCAGACCTAATTTAATAATTTATTTAGGCTATTGGTTAATGTATAAATAAATCAATATTCTTAATATTTATATAAATTGTTTAAATCATAACTTTAAAAATACAATTCCAATTAATACAAATTCACATACTATTTTGATCATAAAATTTTGAGGATCAATAATATAGAATACAATCCAATATTTAAAACCTAATTTTCTTAATCGCTTTTTAACCTAATTAAGAGTCATTAAAACCCTAACTTTCTAAAGTTGTCCAAAATTGACAAACTTAGTGTCAATCTTCTCCTTATGAAATAAGGATTTCATTTAAATTGTAAAACATTTCAATTGGACAACAAATTATGATTTTAGATTTTTGACTCTCACTTAGTGTTATTGTGATTAACCTAAATTCATAGGTAGCTTACTATAAGTCTCATAAACCCTAGGATAGCTAACTTGTCGCATTTATTATCTCTTTTAGCTCTTAAATAATATTTTTATGAGCTTAGTTCTCAATTCCCTAGTCATGCGAATTAATTGCCAAGTGCATAATTCACTTGTCAACCCTAAGGTAGAAATCCTAGGATTTGAATTGTAATTGATCTATAGTTGGATCCTAAGTTTATTAGTTGAAACTATTAAGAATAAATAGTCTTAATGAATTAATAATTGTAGGATTGTTAACCAAATAGATCTAGTGTTAGTGATTAGTTCAATACTTAGCTTATTCATCCTAATCCCTAAAACCCAATTTGTTAAATTAAGATATAGTAATAGGTATCCTTAACTTACTTAGATTAGTTTAGGAAACCTATTGAATTCTTTAAACATACATTAATAGTAAACATAGAACTTGTGGTTCTTAGGTCTAGTAAGTACTTATCCTAAACTTTACTATTACTTGTAACTTAGCTAGATTATTATGTTTGATTAAAACATTCAAACTATAACCTAGCTAGAAAACTATAATGATTAGTAGTAGAATTTTATTAATTTCAAATTTCTTAAGTTAGATCTTATGGTTTAGGAAGAGGTTAGGAGTTAGTCTCTAACAACAATCATTATATTTACAAATTTTTTTGTCACATCATATTAAACGAATTGAATCTATAAATTTTCAAAATCCTAATTACTATTATATTACAATTAACTTGAGATCATTAAATCAAAGTTAATTGGGAGCTCAATTAGCTCCAATCATTAAGTAGATCATTAAAATTAGATAACTTTGGATATCACTTAGTTGCAAATATTGAATTTCCCTTGTTGGCTTGCTTAGCTTTGAGCCTTATTCATTGAATCATTCATAAAAATATTGTGCATGAACAAAACTTTCACCTAAAATTATTAGGGGTTCTATATGGTGGACCAGTCTAGGGCAGACTGAAATGGAGTAATAAGGAGACATCGCATTCTTAGAGGGAGAATGTGAGTGTTTTAGGTCTGAACCCCATTTTCTTTAGATGTTAAACAGACGTGTTTAACTCCTCATCTCATTCTGAATATGCCCACAGAATGAGTACAGATTAAAATAACTTCAATTAATAAACATGTGAGATCTTCAATCTAATAGATTGTCAAGATTCACCATAGCTTTTAGCTATCCTACTTTACATAGTCCTAGGCTATGTGTATCTTAGATTTAAATCTAAGATTATTCCTTCAATTTCTTCATTATGCATTTTTTGATTTAGGACTGTACTTTACTTGTTTACAGTTTATTTAGATTACAGTGAATGTTGTATAATTCCATTTAATTGCTTCACTGTTTATTTTTCCTTACTAAGCATAAGTTCATTTGAACATATCATGCTTTATTTCATTTAATTGCATATGCACACTAGTTCGTTCTAGCCTATTTAGGATGCTTCACCCTTGTATTGATTGAAGGCTAGGATATTTGATTAAGTGAGCAATTATACCTCACTTGTTTTTCCTTCACTTAATTGTATGCTTATCATATTGCACCTATGCTTGTGTCTGCATTGTAACTAGAGCTGTGATATCCAATTATAATAATAGCATGTTTAGCCAATCTTAAATTGTGCTTAGACTGTTTAGTCTAATCAGGTTTTCTATTTTTCTTGGCTTTGCCCTATCACATTTAAATGTCAAAATGTGATAGATCAGGTGCACTTGGATGCTAGTGGAGCTGGACCAAGCGCTAAAAACTAAAATTTGCTTCCGCCTATCATATATTATAAATTATAGCTTATTAAAAATTCCAAGTGAGCTGTAAATTTTCTTTTCTTATTCAGTTTACTGTTGTTTTGTAATAATGTCATTTACTTTAATTTACTATACGTGTTGGAACTTAGGTTATACTTAAATGCTTGTGATGAATGAATGTATGAGTAAATGAATGGATGAATGGGAATTAAATGTATAAAATTTGTACATTAATTAAGTCTTTGCATATTTTCCTATGAATATTTAATGTCTTGATGAAATAAACCATAGTTTAGACAATTGTTACACATGTACTTCTCTCCCTTTCTCTATTTAGAGTTGGAAATGAGCAATCCCATAAAAAGGATTGAACTCTATATTAGAATTGGAGTTTAAATGGATTGAATGTATGAAAGATTAGAATGTCTTTTCTTTTAAATTATAACTCCCATTGGAATGGGAGTATTGCATGTACTTCTGCAGGTGTTTCCTTAACCATTTTCAAAGAAGACTCTGCCGAAATTTTTAAGAAAATTTAGACTTAGATTAATTGAAGACAAATTACAAACCCATAAGTCACATGTTAATTTCCCCATAAATGATTAGAATTCCATGTCTAAGATTAAATGTAATTAGTTCATTTGTTTTAGATTACATTTGCATGTACTAATGTCTTCTTTCATAAATAGTATGTTCAATTCTACCATCTTTCATTCTTGAAACCCATTTGTTGCATCTTTATTTACAAGCTTCTAAATACCATTCATAACTTCCCTTCCATCTTAACTTAAGACCCTCTTCTAAATCCTTGGCCAAACACAATACTTGATGATTTAGATTAGCTTTCTTCTAATCTAGTATTAGGTATTGTGGTGACGTATCAATATTGAGTTAAGTGATTTCCAATATTGGGGTCGTCACAGTCTATTCGCTCAATAAAATTTTATTCATGATTTCCATTATTTTTTAGAATGCCTTGTCTTTCCAACATTTACTTATTAACTTTTACAACATAAGCAAATCTTTAAACACATAATTCACTACCTTTGTGTGATATCTGGCATTTGAACTCAACACTAATTACAGCTGCCACTTCTCCAGCAGCTATTTCTATTCTAAAAGGAGAAATTTCATATTGTCCCAATAAATAAACTAAAAATTTGACAAAATTTAAAGTATTTATTAGAAAGTAAGAAAAATGACCAATTAAATCAGTGTATTTTTAATAATTAACGGATAGAACAATGTTGAATCGGGGAAGATTTAGATGATAAACGGCATAAGAAGTAAACAAATCGCCTAAAGATAGTGTCTATTCGCTCAATAAAATTTTATTTATTATTTCCATTATTTTTTAGAATGCCTTGTATTTACAACATTTACTTATTAACTTTTACAACATAAGCAAATCTTTAAACACATAATTCACTCCCTTTGTGTGATATCTGGCATTTGAACTCAACACGAATTACAGCTGCCACTTCTCCAGCAGCTATTTCTATTCTAAAAGGAGAAATGTCATATTGTCCCAATAAATAAACTAAGAATTTGACAAAAATTTAAGTATTTATTAGAAAGTAAGAAAAATGAACAATTAAAAGTATATCACACAAATCTCATTCTTATACATAGGAATTGTCATATTTCAAGCCTATTTTTATCATAATTTTACTCCAGGTAGCAGCACTCTCTTAAAAAATACAGATACCCTTATGGGTTGAGCTTCACTAAGCTTTAATTTTGACAGATAACTCCACAATGGATTTCCAGCTTTACTTTTGAATATTGCAAAATCATTGGCCAGAAGCAACTCAAAGTGGTTCCTTGGTTCTTCAGTGAAGAAAAATGAAAATAAAAATATGTATTGATTCAATTAAATATGTTCTTGAATTTCTTGAGAAATAATGCTACAATACCCTTTCTAATGCCCCACAATAATAATGGGATGACTAGGATGCTGACTTGGCAGCTTAAGACATGTAGGATGATTCCTTTTTTTTAACCGCATTACAATTACTCCTGGCAAAGAAACATGATCGCATTTCTCATCAGCAGAACCTGCCGCAGTTCACATGAGCAGAACCCACCCCAGTTCACATGAGCAGAACCCGCCACAGTTCAATCCTGACACAGTAACCTAATTGAATTCCTTTCCATTGTCAGAATTCTTCTCCTTGTGATTTTTGTTATTTCCTGCATGCTCGTGACGAATGAAGACATCCTCTCCTTTGCCCTAAACCACGATGGAATTCTCTCCTCTGCCCAAAAATGACAAAGACAAAGCTGAGCTGCAGTTCGATCCCGGCACAGTAACCTAATCGAATAGCTTTCCTTTGTCACAATTCTTCTCCTTGTGATTTTTGTTATTTCCTGCATACTCGTGACGAACAAGGACGTCCTCTTCTTTGCCCTAAATGACAATGGAATTCTCTCCTCTGCCCAAAAATGACAAAGACGAAGCTGAGCTTTTCTCGACAACCACTCTCCACCGACGGTCCTTTTCCTCTGTCGAAGAAACATTCACTCGCCGTTCATTTCCCAGACGTCACGAGAGTTGCAAAATTTTGCTTGATTCACGCCAAGAAATTTGAGAAAGACTGCAACCCCTCCTCTCATGTCCACAACTACAGCCGAAGGGAGGAGATTGCTGGAAGTTTGCTGCAGCCAATTCTAAATTTCTGACAAATTTAAGTATACAAAGTTATAGCTCAGATTTATTGTTTATTATCTGTGATCAAACACATGTAACAGCTCTGTTATACAAGAATTGAGAAGAACATTGAAAATAAATTTCCTTTGATTTGGATCATGTTTTTGCTTGAGAAGTTCATTATTGCCAATAATGTGTCTAAACTTCTGATCTCAAACAGATACAAACACGACAATAAATATCATAGTTTATGTTTACTTTTCAAGCATTGTCCCTTGATTCAACAACTGTGTTTTGATGAGCAAGTTTAAAATATGTCTGAAGTTTAATGCATTGCCTCTATATATTTATAACCAGCAACACTGGTACGTTTTGCTCAATTTGTGGGCAATATCACTTAATTACAAAAAGCGTATATGTATTTGTATGCGAAATTGTATTATAGAAGTATTACACTTCTCATAATGAAATGAAAATGAATCAACTATTATTACCTCCATTTTGATTCCATCCTTTTAAAGAAGGGACAAGTTCTACAATACTTTCCTATTGGCAGACATTGGCCCCAATTGAGATTGTTCACCAAACACAGTAGTTGAACCAAGTCTATATGTTGTAGTAGACATTCTCCCCAATAATAATTTTATTAATTATTTTGTTATTATTTTTAGTTTTCATATTTATATTTTAATTTAGATGCTTTTTCTAAGTTGTATTAAATTTATGTTTATTATGTGTGGTTTACCTTTACTCATCATAGTGCACAAATTTGTACACATTGATGTAATAAAGGATGCTAGCAATTTTGAAGACCGAACATTGCCAATGAGCAACAAATTAGAGATGGAATGTTGCCCGCAATGAGTGCAAGGAGCAATACAAATGGATAATAACTCAAGTTAATTATTGTGTTGTAACAATAGCTAAATAATTTGATGCTTATAAGTGTGCAATTGTGATAATTGCTTTAATGCACGTTTAGAGTTGTTCAACATTTGTGTGAATAAGATTGTCTCTAATACTAAAAATTTTTCTTAAAATTACTTAGATTGGAATAAGCTTTAATTTTCTTGAAAAACATTCAAATTTTACAAAACATATGAGTGTTACAGTGGTTTTTGCATTATAAAACGTTCAGGTCACAATATTGATAGGTAAAAGAGTCGTTGTGTGTTTGATGATTGTAAAGTAGGGCAATCACGTGCAATAATTATGAAAACAAAATTACACAAAAAATTTGTAAAAAGAACAAGTTGTAAGGCAAAGTTCATTGTCACGGATTGTTGCTTAAACTCTAACTGGGTATTAATGATTTGTTCTTAGAGCATAATCATAATTTGAAGCCGCAAATGATTCACTTTATGCGCTTCTACCACGAGCTCCTTTTAACTAGCCAGAGACAGCTAAATAGTTAATGATAAAGCTGAAGTTCTGCTAAATAAATCTATTAACGCAATATTTACACTGCGATGGATTCAAGAAGTGTTCGTTTACAAAGAAAGATTATAGAAATTTTGTGGCAAAGTATAGATCATTGAATTCAGTTGATGGGGTGTGATTGCTCTAATAAATTATTTTGAAAGGTTGAAAATAAAGACTTAAATTTTTTTCTGCAATGTTAAGCTGACAAATAACAATCGATTGAAAAATATTTTTTGGGCTGATTCGCAGTACCAAATGGCATGTAATTACTTTGGTAGTGTTGTGATGTTTAACACAACATATCTCTCAAATTGGTATGTTATGCCCTTTGCACTATTCGTGGGTGTGAATCATTATGAAAAATTGGTCTTTTTTGTTGTGAATTATAAGGTGATGAATTAAATGAAATGTTTTCAAGGTTGTTAAGCATTGGTTAGACTGCATTCAAGATAAACATCCAAATAGAATAATCACTGATTAGTGCAGAGCAATGCAATCAGTAATTTTGGAGGTGTTTTCGTGTATAAAGCATATTCTTTGCTATGGTTTATCTGATTTTTGGCTTTGTGATGTATTCCTTGTTTGTTTAAATGATGAGGTAATTGATGAAAACAAATATGATGCAGGAGTGTTGTCTAAAATTTCTATTTGCTGAAGAATTTGTATAAAAACAAACAAGGATGAGGTAATTTGATGAACATTTGAATTGATTCATAGCATTAAATCTTGATGGAATCAGCATATATTTTTTCAGTTAATTAATATTTTGTATTGATTCATAGCTATGAATCAATTCAAATTTTTGTCAAAATACGTTACTTTCATTTGTTTTTCATACCAATCCTTTAAGCAAACAGGAGTGTTAGAAAACAGCCCCTCATCCTTTAACCAAATAAGGACACATCACAATGCCAAAAACTAGAAAAACCATAGCACGGATATTGGATTGTCCTAATAAAGAGAAACCAAACTTATATTATCAGAGCAGCAATATCAAACTCAAAGAACTAATCCCAATACAACTATTTAATAAAATATGCTTATAATGCAATGTTGTATAAAAGTGGCTATTGAAGTAATTATGTACATATTGGAAGGAACCGCATATCAACATCTATTTGTAGTATCTTAAACTCAAACAGCTTGAAAAAACGCCGAACAACTTCAACACCTACAAAAAAGAAAATTTGCAGAAATTGAATCCATGCATAAAATTACCAAGCTTATTTATGTTAATTAGCAGCGATAAAATTATTATTAATAACAGAAGTAAATTATTAATATTAAATTTTACATTTTTATTTTGAGCTTTTTCTTCCCTTTTTTATGATTGCTTGTAAGCCTCTGAGTTGGCGGGCGGCCCTTTGAATGTGCACGAACAGGCTCTGTTATCACATTTGTAATTCTACGACCACAAAAATCTTTATTTTTTTCTCTAAGATCTTATACGGTGGTTAATGTGTATGAACGTGCCTCATCATTTACTCCTCCAATATCAATAATCTCATTTGAATAACGAATGCCTTCAACATAGTAGTCATTTGATATTCTTTGGATGTTGGCTCTAAGTTGAAGGGTCTAATAAAGGAGCAAAGCATTTGTGATCTTTTTTTCATCTTGGGCTTATTAAATTTTTAGGGATTCTAGCAATCCCATTTTGATGCAACACACAATATGTGTGAGCAAACAATACCTCTAAATTGAAATGAGTGACAAATGCACCATACATCATCTTCCATGAGATTTTAAACAACTCTAAAATCAAGCCTTCTCATTCCATCTCACTAAGTTATCATATATTTTTTAAATGATCCATTAAGTTGTGGTTTGGAATAAGTGCACTGCATTAATTTACAATTTTCATATTGAAAATTGTAAAAGATGTTTAGAGTATATAACTTAAAAAATTGTTCTTCGTAAATTAATTTTGAGATGAATCGTTGTTGCAAAATATGTGATCTAGGATATGCTTGAACTTCTTTTTCCAGCTTATCCCTAAGATCATTTTCATATTGCTCAATCAAGAGACGTAGAGTCGTCTTCAAGTTCACATAGCCATCAAAGAAAGCATTAATGCCTTCACTTTATGGTGTTGTTGGCATTCCAGCTAAAATAGAATATTCCAGAAATATGGGCACCACTATGCCCTATTCTCATAAAAAACATAAACCAAGTATTTTCAATGAGCTAGTATTTGACCATCACTGTGAACTAACCAAGTTCAAACCCGTTGGCAGACCAAGAGTCATAAACAATAGATGTGAGATAAGAGATTATAAATTGCTTATCTAAGTAAGTTTGAAATGATGGAACCAAAATGAAGGTAACAATAGTTAATTCATTTTCATTTCATTATGAGAGTATTACACTATATAATAATACATATACACTTTGTGTAATTAAGTGATTGCCCACAAATAGAGCAAAATGTGGCATTGTTGCTAGTCATAAATATATGAAGGCAATGCATTAAAATTCAGATATAGAGACAACGCATTAAACATCAAATATATTTTATACTTGCTCACCAAACACAACAACTGAATCAAGTATACAAAGACTGATCAAATAATTTATTTTTTTAAATAAATTTCCACGTCATCTTATAAAAGCAGACCCAAATATGAAACAAATGTTCATTTTTGGCTTTCTTAAAGGCTGCATCAAAGTGTTAAGAGCAAACAATAGCACAAAATCTTAAAGTTACCAACAATAATGCTTCAAAAGCAAACAAAAATCATGATATTACTGTTGTGCTTGTATCTATTTGAGATCAAAAGTTAGACACAATATTGGTAAAAATGAACTTCCCAAGCAAAAATATGACACAAATCAAAGAAATCTTATTATCATTGTTCTTCACAATTGTTGTATAACAGAGTTGTTACTTGCATAAAAGGATAATTGGAGCTGCTAAGTGAATCTACTGGTTGGAGAGGAAAGTTCTCATTGAGGATCTTGGAGAGCATTTCATAGTAACTATGCCCAACTAACTCAGGCAATTTTCCCTGTAATGGTTTGCACCTCAGGTTTTGTTTGTCAGAGATGCCGGTGAAGACTACCAGCCAAGGACCTGGGCCTACTATCGCCAAGTAGCCTATTCAACTTCCCTCTAAATAATATTATCATTAGTCGGCTTCACCCCTTTGAATTTCTTTCATACGTGTTCTCTTCTTTTTTCCCAGGAGACTGATTATCTCTAGATTCAAGGGGAAACTGGGGGATGCGGTAGACCAAAGATCGCCTTTCAATTGATCGTGTGAGGCATAACAGCGTACCAAGGGAGCCCCGGCCGCTAAAGGTTCTAGTTAGCTAATCGCATAGTGAGAATCTCTCAAACCTCTGTTGGAGCAAAGACTTCTCCCTTCTTGGGCTCAAGGAGAAGAGAATGGTGTGAGTGGGGAATCAGTTCCTCAGTTTCAGTCGATAACGAAGTTCGAAATTTCGAAACGAAGTGTATGGCGTTAGATAATATAATGTAACGAGAACGGCCACAAGTTGGCCGCGGTGGGCAGGCAAATAGCAAAGCTCAAAAAAAGAAGTAGAGCTTTCGAAGTGAGACAAAGTGGAGAGTCATGTGTTGGAGTTCCTACTCTGTATTCGTAGCGGGGGTAGCTTTCTTTCTCGATGGAACCGGTAATAAGGATCTAGATATATGTCTAGTGTCACCTTGACGTATTTGACGAACAAATAACAAACAATAAATCTGAGCCTACAGCAGACTACCAATGATCTCCTCTCTTCAGTTGCAGTCATTGTCAAATTTCCTGGCGTCAATCTAGCAAAGCTTGCGACTTTAGTGACGCCGGGTAAGTGAGTGGCGAGTGGATATCGCTTTGACAAAGAGCAAGGACCGTCGGTGGAGAGCGGCTATAGAGAAAAGCTTAGCTTCATCTTTGTCGTTTTAGGGCAGAGGAGAGAATATCAGCATCGTTTTAGGGCAGAGGAGAGGAGTCTTCGTCGTCGTTCGTCACAGGTCGTCTTCGTCTTCATCTTCATTCGTCACAGGCATGCAGAAGAAAATGAAAATACAAGGAGAAGAACTGTGGCGGATGAAAGGAATGCGAATAGGTTACTGCGGAGGGATAGAGCTGCGGCGGGACCGAACAGGTGGGTTCTACTCGTGCAAACTGCAGCCGATTCTGCTCATGCGAAATGCGAGTAAGTTTCTTTGCCAGAAGGAATTGAAATGGCGGCGGAAAAAAATGAAATAAGGAATCATACTACGTGTTTTAAGCCGCACAAGCCAGCATCCTAGTTATCCTAATTATTGTAAGGTATTAACATTATTCAAACTCATAACAGATTTTCTTTGTACTAAGTCATGTGCATAGGCATCCAACTTGTAAATACACTAAGTACAGCATAAAAATTGAAAGTAGTTAGACTATGAATCACATTTCCGTAACTTGAACAAACATCCTCATAATGCTTACACATGCCAGCCTCTCACTGTAACTATTTCTTCGAATTTTTAACTATATTCAATAATTAATGCAGGAGACGAGAAAATGAAACGCGTTCTTCAATATCCAAGAAATGAATTTTGTGGGTTGTAGTCTTATTTCACTGTCATTTCACACATACGCCACTCATAATTATGAAAAATTACAGCTTAACTTTCAGGAATCTAATGAGGCTTAAATCGCATAATGATTCAAACAGCTGAAGAAATTCTAGCATAAAAAAAATGAAGCATTATTTTTCCTGAAGTAATTGACTGAGTTCATGATCGAGAGAAAGAAGACGATACGGAAAGGAATACAACAGAAGGAAAAAGTTGAAAGAAAAAGAAGAGCGAGGAAGAAGGAAGAGGGGCATAACCTGCCATGCTGATTGCGATGACTCCGAAGATAAGCAACACCACATGAACGCGAGGATATTGGAGATCCATCGTCTTTTTCTTAGGCAAGCAGCAACCCTAAACTCCGAAGAAGAGAGATCGAAGAATTCTTGTTAAAAAAGTGGACGGGATGGTCGAGAGGGGAGAGGATAAACCCATAGAGAAACTTTGACTGCAAGTTTGACGGCTTTGGATTTTTGAAAGAAGGGAATTAGGAATTGCTTTTTTTAAACACCTTGAATAGTTGAGCAATGGCCTCAAATTTTAGTTAAAACTCATAATTGTTTATAGTTTTAAATCTTAAATTGAATTGAACTCGTTTTAAAACTTTTGAGTTAATTTTCGATTTAAATGGATTGGCTTGAACTCAATTTGGGTTAAGTTTGAGTTTGGTTTGACTCGAATCAAATTTTAATCAAGTCACTTGAAACTTTAAATCAAGGCACTACCTTCTGAATCAACTTGATCAACAAAGATGCTAGTTGGGAGAAATTTTTAATAAATTATTTGTAGTATCCGACTAATCCCAAAAAGTTGTGAATGCCCATTACTGGTTTAGGCTGCACCAAATCCTGAATTGCGCTAACATTTTTCTAATCTATACGAATTCCTTGGGCATCGACGACATGACTCAATAATACTACCGAGTCTAGCCATAATTCACACTTAGAGAATTTTGTGTACAAACGATGAGCTCGCAATATTTCCAACACTACTTTTAGATGATCTTCATGCTCCTTGAGATCTTTAGAATAGATTAAAATATTATCAATAAAGACTATGATAAATTTATCCAAAAGAGGCTTCTTGACTCGTTACATTAAGTCCATGAAGATAAACGACGCATTGGTGAGCCCAAATGACATTACAAGGAATTTTCATAATATTCACAACGAGTGCGAAGAGTTGTCTTTTCGATATTATAAAATTTTACTCGTAGTTGATGATATTCCGATCTCAAATCTATCTTGGAAAATATCACTGTTTCAGATAATTGATCGAATAGATCATCTATTTTAGGGAGGGGATATCTATTTTTAATGTTGACTTTATTTAATTCACGATAGTCTATACACATGTGCATAGTCCCATCTTTTTTTCTTAATGAACAGAATTGGTGCTCCCTAAGAGGATATGTTGGGTCTAATTAACTTTTTACTCAATAGCTCTTTTAGTTGCTCATTTAATTCTTGAAGTTCCTTGGGTGTCATTCTTTACAGAGCTTTAGATATAGACTAAGTCGCAGGAGTTAACTCAAAAGAAAATTCTACTTCTCTAATAGGTGGCAGATCAGGTAGGTCTTTAAGAAAAATATCAGTGAATTCCTTAACTACCTTGCTTTTAAAAAGCGGGATACTTTCTTTTGCTCCACCCATCATAGTAACAAGGTAAGCATCACATCCTTTACTATTCAATTTCTCAACTTTGATTGCATTTATTAAGAATGCCTGAGTACTGAACTTCCATACAAAGATTTTTGGCTTCCTATGGGAATGAAGAGTAATTTTCTTCTTCTAACAATTTATTATCACATTATGCCTACTAAGCCAGTGCATACCAAAAATAATATCAAAATTGGCTATAGGCAGAATAATTAGCTTAGATTCATAAACTTGATTATTCAACAAAATACTAACGTCACAAAACTTATGAGTACTGAGTTGGACTCCAGAAAGAAGTCTAATACTCAAGGATTATGCTAGCTTGTATGAAGGAAGATTGAGAGTTTTAGCCAAATGCTCAAAAATAAATAAATGACTGGCCTCAATATCAAACAATATATTGCAGAGTTTGTCATTTAAGAATAGAGTTCTTACAATTAATTGATTGAAGGTACATTATAACAATTCAAGGTTATTATCTAGCTTAATTTTAGCTTAATTATATCCTAATTATTATTTTGTTAAGTTCATCTAGTCATTAGAACCAATCCCTGAAGATTTGGTGCGATTCGGAGCTAAATTGAATATTGAGAATATTTTTAATAATATTAAATTAAAGAAAAATTGATATATTTAATTTGATCTCGAAATTAAAATTTGACTTCGTCATTGCGATCGTCACCCTCAAATTAGCTAGGAGTGATGTTTTGGACGCGTTTGGAAGTCGTCAGATTTTCGTGAATATTTTAATATAATTAAATGCACCGGAAAATAGAATATATAAATAATCATTGGAATCGAAATCCGACTTTACCGTTGAATTCCTCACCCTCAAATTAGCTATGGATAAATTTTTGAGATTTTTTGGAGCGCGTTTATTAAATCTGAGTTTTTAATAAATCAAAAATTAGAAAAAAAATAAATATTTATTTCATATATTTTTTCTAATTTTCCTCATTTTTCTATTATTTTTCCCTGGCTGCCCATTCCCCATTCGGCGCCCCTACTTTCCCCTCTAGGCGCAAGAAAAGCAGAGGACCTCCCTCTACTCCCCCTCACCTTCTTCCTCCCTAGTCCATGCCCTATCTTCTCCTCTCCTTCTTCTTTAAAAAGAAGTCTCAGCCCATCACTCCTTTTCTTTCCTTAAGCTGAGATCTCCTCCCTCCTTCCTCTATTGCTATCCCTTGTGCTGAAGAATAAGCTCCTCTCCTGGGTTCTTAAAGAAAATAGAGATTTCTTCTTCCTCTTCTAAAGGCTAATGTACCAATTTGCACTACTTTTTTGGTTACTTTCTCCTTGATTTATCAAGATGCTGTGGTTGATACTTTCATTAGCTATTGCATAACATCTAGGTGTAATCGTAGAACCTCAATCGAACTCAAAGAAGTCCGATTGAAGCACATATCTTCATTAAAATTCTGTCAAGAAAATTGTTAATTTCCATATACCTAGGCTTTAACTTAAATATTTATATTGTTAATATGATCTGTTCATACTGATTTTGGTATCAATGGAAAGGTCTCAGAACAGCCTTTCCATCGATATATATCATCGCACATAGAATGCTCTGGATTGAGAGTATTTGAGTGCAAAGGAGTCCCATAACGATTTTCACAAGCGAAATCACTGTCGGGTGTTACAACGCACCGTAGCACCCGAGCCTTGGGTTGAATCCGCCATAGCGCGTCATAGCACGCTACATCACACTGCAGCGCATTCTGGAGCTAAAATAATGGCCTGAAAGCAAACTGTTACAGCGCGCCATAGTGCGCTCCATCGCACCGCAGCGCCTTCTGAAGCTAAAATAATGGCCTGGAACCAACCGTTGCAATGCGCCACAGCAGGCTGCAGCGTCATTTCAGGGAAATTATATGAAATCAAGGGATAAATTAATTGAATGGTAACATTCGAAAGTTAAATTGCTACAACGCGCCACAACGGGCTGCAGCGTCATTTCAGGCAAACCATATAAAATCAAGGGATAATTTAATTGAACAGTAACATTCGAAAGTTAAACTGCTACAGTGTGTCGTAGTACCCAGCTCTCGGGTTAGTCACGTTGTAGGACATCGTAGCGCCACAAAGCGTTGCAGCGTGTCACATCATTGTTTTCTGTCGCAGTGCGCCACAACGTCTAACAGCACTGTAGCGCGCCGTAGCACCCAGCTCTCAGGTTGGTCACACCGTAGTGTGTCATAGCCAAAAATACTACAGCGAGCCACATCGCTATTTTCCGCCACAATGCGCCGTCGCGCCTGACTTTCAGCCAGGAGGCGCCACAGCGCCCAGAGTTGCTCAAAAGTGCCCAAAATTGGCTGGAATAGCCTAAACTTCTCATTTTTTGCATTTTAAAATCCATAAGACCCTAGTGTGGCTGAATTATATCAAATTTGAACCTAGTTTAGGTAAAATTGAGCATTGTATAAAATTTTATGTGAAAAATCAAAATTTGAAAATTTGTCATTTATAAGATGCGCTATAACCTCTCATGTGTCTTAAATATTTTTGTGCCAAATATTGAAAAATATAATCTTTGAATGTTTGTATTGACTAAGTAAATATTAATAACTAAATTGCATGAAACCTAAGTTTTTTAGATTTGTAATCAAGTGCTAACCCTTTTAGTTTAATTTAAGATTTGGTTAGTCTTAATTACCTTTTATTTTATGTCACTTTATATTCCTATGCTTTCATGATATTAAGATGTATGTTAGAGAACTTTAATATTTATTTGGACACCTTGATGCTCCTAATTATCATTAAACCATAATTGAACATAAGAACCTTAAGAACTTGATTAAGTAAATGATACTTGATCTAAATCTAAAATTTGACATCAAAAATATATCAATAATGTATTGATTTATAATTAATATATAAATCAACCATTAATTTTAATTTTGGTAAGGCTAGGAGTTAAATCCTAACTTATCTTGATTAAGATCTAAATCTTAATCACCTTAATTAAGTAACTTTAATTAAAAACTAATTTAACTTGCATGATTCCAATAATGCATATGATTTGGCATTGATCTTAATTCATTAACTTAGAAGTGCTAAGGTAATTAAAGAACTTGTCTAATTATGTATCTGAACTTAAACTTTAGATCTTTGATTTTCTCTTATATAAGACTCTTGGCATAAAGTTAATTCTAAAACTAAGTTAATTTATCACAAGATCAAATATTAATAATACACTTGATTAGATCCCATAATTATAGTATATGTATTGATCATATGGGTTTACCCATATGATTTGATCAAAATAAGCTCAATGAATAAAACTTATGAGTTTTAACATATATGTTATATATGCAAGATCTTGATGATCTTACATTAGGTTTTGCTATAGTAATGTTAATAGCCTTATTAATTGTCAATACATTATGGTAGGAAATGCTTATTGTGATACTTTGAGATAAGAACTTATATGATCCTTCATAATCTTAGAAGTTGATTATAACACATCGTGGTAGGATTCACTTAAAGTACTTAGAGTGGAACTTCTCCCTTGCAATAAAAATCAATATTGAGTGATCATTTGTTCACATCCTTTGCAATAGAAATCAATATTGAGTGATCATTTGTTCACATCCTTGGAGCCTTATGTAGGTGTGGGGACCCTCCTCATGGCGGATTGATATCAGAGGATCAGCCCCACATGAGGTTCCTCGTCGAGGAATCCGATTGAGCAGTTTAAGTAGTATAGCAAGTAAGCAGAAATGAGATCATCCATTCAATTAAAATAAGATTACATCACATAGTTTAATTTAATACAACAGCATAAAGAAAAAGAAAATAAAAGAGATATGCTGTGCCTCTCCTCCTTACTTCTCAGCTACCTCGATCTCCACTAGCTCCTGACCTGACACATAAAAGTGCGGGTGTTAGAATGCTGGTTAGTCCCGTATACTAGGTACAAGCTATAAGCATACATTTATAAAATCGTTAGCGGTAAGCAATAAAGGGATAAATATAGGAGGATATGCGAAAGTTTTATCCTGCAAAGTAATTTGTTAGGTTCATAAGAAAAAAAAATTCATAACAATATGCTGAATTTTATCAAAAATATGCCAGGAATCAGTATGATATGTCTTGCATCAGTAAGCATAATCGTAAACAATTTGTCCTGCTGGGCAAACACAGAACCTTGGGGTCAGTAGAATATGGGTTCATATCGTAACATAATACCGTACTGTGCCCCCCCATAGGCTACAGCACGCTCCCTTATCTCCCCTCTTGGCTAGCCCCGCCATAATTCCCACCTAAGCCACTGTTTCAAGAACCCAAAATAATGCATGCATTCTCAAGACATTTCATTCAGTATTTAGTGACAGTAATGGATAACTTAAAAAGGAAAGTAAAACTAAATTTAAGGCTCAAAATAGTGCTAAAGCGTTTAAAAGAAAGTAAGTAAGAAATAAATGTAAAAAAATATTCGGTACCTTTCTTGCATGATTTTCAAGTTACCTGCATGGTTTAGAAATTAGACTAGTTAGTGATTAGTTAATTAATCATCCTGATAATGCTATTTGGCCTAAATTTGAGTTTTGGCACGCTTTACGAGGCACAAAAAAGGGTGTGCAAGTTTTAATTATTAATTATTATTTATTTAAGTTATCCAGGTGATTACGGGCGCAATGGCAACAATTTTACTAAAACCGAAAATGGCACGCTTTACGAGGCAAAAAATAACTTTTTAAAATTTTGAGGTCAAATAAAAAATATGATAATATTTTCAGAATCCTTGAAATTTTCTGATCATTTTGATATATAATTTCACTATATTTGGACTCCTATTTTGAAAGATATGAATTTTTGAAGTTTTAAGAATTTTCTAAATTTTTACTATTTCTGGAATATTCTGTTACCATTAACGGTTTCCGTTAAGTTACAGCTCAAACTCTTAAGCACCAAGGTATTGTCCGCTTTAGCCTGAAATGCCTCACGGTTTTGCTCTTAAAAAATAACTTCTCAGCAGGTCACTCATCCTGGGAGTGCTCCCACATGAGCACGCTTAACTTTGAAGTTCTTATTAAGAACTCCACCATTATCTGAAAAGGCATCTCGATATTTAAGAGTTTCACTTATTACTACTTAAGTGGGTCATCACAATCTCCCCAACTTAAGTAACTGACATCCTCGTCAGTATCCACACATAGATCCAAGAACCATTCATTGGGTAGATAGGACTAGAGGTTACCCCTACAGGCGTAAGAGGTACCCACAACCATGTAGCACCTTAACTATCATGAGTTCAAGAGGCTGCTCACATGAAGTGGTACTTTGCCCTGTATGGCACTTAGCTCCTATCTGACATCCTATGGTTTGCTCTGATACCATTTGTAACAGCTCAAACTCTTAAGTACCAAGGTATTGTCCGCTTTGGCCTGAAATATCTCACGATTTTGCCCTCAGAAGATAACTTCCCAGCAGGTCACCAATCCTGGGAGTGCTCTCACATGAGCACGCTTAACTTTGGAGTTCTTATTAAGAACTCCACCATTATCTGAAAAGGCGTCTCGATATTTAAGAGTTTCACTTATTACTACTTAAGTGGGTCATCACAGTATGACTCACCTATTTAGAATAAGGATTAATAGCTTTGATAAATCATTGTTAATAAAATAGAGTTTTTTGAACTCAGATTATTGGCTGGGGATAGTAGGGTATACCCATAGTGCTGGATTATTTCAGTAGTATTCAAGATTTGTTGATTCATCTTAATATAGGATTATATCTGTGTTATATCATGCAAGTTTAGTCAGACATAGTCCCACTTAGAATAAATCATCCAATCTTAAAAGTGTTATGATTAGGGACTTAGACCATTAGGTTATTTAAATAAAAGTCACCATCGGGTGATGCCTCCTATCGAAGATCGCTTCCATAAGTGTGCTTCAAATAAAGTATGTGATTCAAGTCACCCTATTTAGAACAATAAGTGTGTTTGTGATTTGGGTATTTTAATAGTTTAGCTTATCTACAAATCGCCATCGGGTGATGTCTCCTATCAAAGATTACTTCATTAGCTATGGCTTAATCAAACTAAGTGTTAAAGACCACTCTTCTTAGAAATATGCTAAATATATGTATACAACCTTTCCATCTAATAATTTTAAGAAAACTCTCAACTTTAACCAATTATCAAAACTAGAATCTAGGAGTCAGAATCCTTTTAGTAGGATTCTGCACAATGGAGACCTTGAATATATTATCAGATTTCAAAGTATTTCTAGATTTCTAGATTTAACTCATGTAGCTTAAAAGCATGAGCATGAACATAAGCATGATGTATGAGTATTAGTAATGATGTATAAGTATCAGTGATAATTTATGAGTTACAAAATATTGCATACATCGACCAGGGAATTTCAGGATGCATCGGCATCATAGTAAATTATATTCCCAACCGGTGTATGTAGACATTGGACAGTATAACTAATAACAGTTCAATGATATTTTGGTTGCATATCAACAGCATACAGTATTGGAGAATATTCAGATGCACAATTTTAATGGCATACAGCATAGTTTTACATGTTATTACTCAGTTTTATATTCGTTACTATTTTTGTTTACTTTCAGTATTCAATTTCTAGTACATCTTTATTTTACTTTATTTTAGTTTTGTACAGTTTTATACAATTTTATATAGTTTTATACTTTCAATTACATTTACAGTATTTCTGCAATTTTATTTACATTATGTAAATGCTAAGTAAATAATTAGAACTATTTAGATTAGTTACAATCTGTTAGACTTATTGTTTAACATGTGGTACATTTGGGATCTGACAATTTGCTAGGTTCAGAGCAGTTAGTGGAGCCAGACTAGGTGGATACTCAGGAGATCCAAGAAGAGTTTGTGGATCACTAGTGAAATCTTCCCCAGCTTTACTATTTTGCTTAGTCTATTTTAGTTCAGTACTTAGCTTTTATGTTCGTATTTCAGTAAACCATTTGTAATAATTTTGGATATGTTTTTCCTTTCTTTTTTGAGATAAATGTTTTATTCAACTTCTGTGATGAATATTTCTGGATGTTTGCTTTAGCTTCTGCACTCTATTTATATATTACTTATACTTAATATTGTGATGTGATCAGTATATTGGAAATGTTGATATCTTATACATATACTGGATTCTTTATATTATATTCTAAATATAATGTATATATTTGTCTAATACTTAGGATAATGATACTACTCTTATCATAAGTATTAGCTCTCAACTTTTCTTGGGGTTGAGTCAGTAGCCCTTCAAACGGATTTTGTTTGAGCTATTCGGGGAGATGGGATATTTCTTCCAAGTGGCGCACCGCTCAGCCGCTGAACTTGATTATGACTATATCTTTTGCTTGCGGTGATGGGGCTGGGCGCTACATACATTAACTGCTTTCAATAATAAAAAATGCATAAAAAAATAACTTTACAAAAGAAGATAGATTCAAAAACTTGTACTTAAAATCGCATTATTATATTTTATTGCTTCAATGGGAGTTAGAGCATAGTCAAGAGCAGAACTATCAGGACAATTGCTATGAACCTACTTCCTGGGGTTGTTTTGAGTTTGCACTCAAGGGGAAATAGGTTGCTCCTTAATCGGTTCTAAGTTTGTTGCTTGCAGTAGTGGCATTATTAACATTATTGGATCTCTCTTGTTTAAGGGTATTATCTGAAAGACTTGGTTTCGACAAGAGTGATTAATATAGACTCTGTCTACAGTTTCCTGCTGTGTGTACTGGTAGTACACTTGGCATTTCCTTCCACAAGTGAAATAACAATGGCCATAATGATAACACTTGCTATATGGGTGGAGTTTGTTACAACTCTTAATTTGTTTAGATGGTGTGGTAACTTCGATCCGATACACCTTGGCACGCTGCGACCGATGCCTTTTAAAAGCATTGGTGTTGCGTGTACTTTTCTCTTCAAATATTTCTTAGATTGGTGGTGCTCCACTACTCTGGCACTTTTCCCATGTGAAATATGTGAGACGTAGGGGAACAACATGGTATTTAATGGAATCACTTAGACCACTTTGAAATTGGTGGCATTAAGGGCTTCAGATCTAACTAAATCTGGGGCAAAGCAAGTCAATCTCTGATACTCCATCTCATATTCTGAGATTGGGCATCCACCTTGCTTCATCCTTAATAAAGTGTCTTCAATGATATTCTACGCATATGGGGGAATGAACTTTGCCTTGAATACCTCGACAAATGATTCCCATGAGATGTCATTAATGTTGTAGTCAATGAAATAAGAGTTTCTTATATTATCCCATAAATATTCTTCTTCTTCTTCTTCTTGAAATAGATGTGTTGTAAAGCAGATAACTTCAGAGTTAGGGCATTTAATGTCAGTGATATTCTTCTCCACCAGTTAAAGCCAACTTACGGTGTAACAATCCTATGTTATTACTTAGTCCAATCTTAGCATAATTGCATCATAATTATTATTCCATTTAGTTCACTTAGTCATTTGAACTCAACCCCGAAGATTTGGAGCGATTTAGAGCTCAATCAAATATATGGATTATTTTAATAATATTTAATTAATTTGAAAATTAAGATATTTAATTTGACCTCAAAATCGTAACACGACTCCGCCATTGTGCTCGTCACCCCTAAATTAGCTAGGGGTGATATTTTGGAAGTATTTGGAAGTCGTCAGATTTTCTCAAATAATTTAATATATTTAAATACCTCAAAAAGTATGATAATTAAATTAATCTCCAAATTAAAATCTGACTTTATCATTATATTCTTCACTCGTAAATTAGCTAAAGGTGAATTTCTATGATTTTTCAGAGCTCGTTCTTCCATCGAGTTTGGATTAGCAAATCATATTAATTAAATTTAATTAATTATGTTAATTTTTAAATAATTCTAAAATTATCTCTGCACATGGAACCCACACTTCCCCTTCTCTTCCCAAAGGCTGCAAGTAGCATCATCTCTTGCTAGCCAGCCTTCTCCTCCATGCCGTGAATGGGATGGCTCCACCTTATCCCATCCATGCCCATACCTCCTCATCCTCTTTATCTAGTCTCCTTCAGCACTCCTCTTCCCTCCATTTGTTGTGCTTGCTACTGAAAAAAACTCTCAAGCTCTCCAACTCTCAAGCTCCCAAGGAACCAGCAGACATTTTCATTTAAAAGCCAAGGTGCCCTCTTCTTCCTCTATTTTTGCAAACCAAAGTACATCTTTGGTACCACTTCTTTTTTTTCAAGTTGGTTACTACATTTACCTTGCATGCCTATTTTATGCTGTTAAGAATCTATGTTTGATATTTGTAATTTATTAGAACTCATTAAGATTGTAAATTTTATGGAAGATGAACAATTTATGCAAGTAGATTTTTGTATATCATACATAGAACGTCATTGTTTGTGGCATTTCAGTGGTCTATTATTGCTGACTTTAATATCAATAGAAAGGTCTCAGAAAGACCTTTCCATCGATATATGGCACCACCAATGAGGTGCCCTAAATTAGGAGTAATTGGATGCTCTAGGGAGAACTTTACGGTTTCATCTTTGCGAAATTGTCGTCAGACGCCACAGCGCGCCGTAGCATCTGACTCTCAGCCAGGAGGCACTACAGTGCGTCGTCGCGCCCAAGCCTCGAGTAGACCAATGCTACAGTGCGCCATAGCGCCTGACTATTGGCTAGGGGGGCGATACAACACGCTGTAGCGCCCAGGTCTCAGGTTTGTTGGCGTCGTAGCGCATCGTTGCGCCTGGATCTCCGCCAGGAGGGCACTACCGCGCGCTGCAACACTAATACCTGTCGAACGCGCTGTAGCTCCTGGCTTTTGGCCAGGAGGGTGCTACAGCATGCCGTAGCGTGCCGTAGCACCCAGGTCTCAAGTTGGTTGGCATCGTAGCGCGTCGTAGCGTTTGTCTCTCGACCAGGAGGTCATTACTGTGTGCCGCAGTGCCAAAACCCGCCATAGCGCGCCGTAGCACCTATCTTTCAAACATAAGGGCGCTACAGCACGCCGTAACGTGCCAAAGTGTCGTAGCATGCAAAACTGCCCAATTTTATCTTAACTTTATATTTTTGCAGTCTGACAGTTCCAGAACCTTAATAACATCAAAATAGACCACAATAAAAATTAGATTTAGTAAAAATATGTATTTTGCAATCATCTAAGTGATTTTTGAATGTAGAACTTCATTTCTTAACCAATTAGTATGAATTAAGTTAATATTTTTGATATGAACATTTTAATCTTAGAAATAGTAAACTTGAACTATTAGACCATGTAATCAATACATTTAATCCTGAGGCTCATAACTTGATCTTAACTATAATTGATGTTTGAATGATTTAAACTACAACCTTATCTTATAAGTTGTTTGATGATTTACTATTTGATAATTACATAATGATTTGCATAAGTGATTTGCCCATAATCAAGTGATTATGCAATGAACTTGCATAAGAATCTATGGATTGAATTCTATGGAAACCTTTGATATAATTTATTAATCTTTAGACTATTAGAAGTCTTAAGCTTAGACAAGTTAAGATAAGATCTTATGATTAAGATAAGATGGAAAATATTCTTTAAGTAAGAAAAACCTTGAGGTAGGAAATATCTTATTGAATATATATTGAGGTAGGCCTATAGATGTACCTTTTGAACCTTAGATAATTGAGCATCTCTTTTGTAGTAACCTAATGAACTATAGTTTGAGCTTAAATGAGGTAGTGTACCTAATTAGAGCAACTTTTATGTTACAACCTTGGAATCCTATTGTTAGTACCTCCAATGGAGAATTGATTCATTAATTTAAATTTTCTTGGTTTCTAAATAGTTAGTTTAGAATAATAACATTAGTGATTATCATGTGGAGACTGTAGTGTATATCCATAAAGCTGGTTTGATTCAGTAAGGATATAAAATTAATTAATCATAAATAGAAAGGTATATCATAATATTGTCTTAGATAAATCTATAATAACATTATGATAAATTTCCTAAATTTATCAAGTGTATTATATGTGAAGTATTGAACAACTTAGTTTGGGAGAACAAATAGTAAAAGGATGGTGTCTCCTTATCTTTGTGCATATCGATAAGTGCAGTTAAGAAAATTAAGTGTTTCAAGTTACTTCTTTAGGACACTTTAAATTATATTATAAGTTAGGGATTAAACAACTTAGTTTGAGAAAACAAACTATAAAAGGGTGGTGTCCCCTTATCTTTGTGCGCATCAATAAGTGCAATTAAAAAACTAAGTATTTCAAAATTACTTTTCTTAGAATATTTTTAATTATAATTATAAGTAGGGAATTGAACTGTTTAGTTTGAGAACAAACTATAAAAGGGTGTCGTCCCCATATCTTTATGCGCATTGATAAGTGCAGTTAAGCAAACTAAGTGTTTCAAGTTACCCTCCTTAGAAATATGATATTTATGTATATGCACTCTCAAGTTGTGATAAATCATGGAAATCATAAGATTTAGTTATTTTAATAGCATTTTTGTATATACTGCATGAGCATAAGCACAAGCACTAAGTATCAAGAATCCTTATAAATTGCGGGATCTAGCATACATTAGGAAAGGAATTATGGGATATAATGGGCATCAAGATATTTGATTCCTAAGAGAATGTATGCAGACATCAAACTGTGTATTCATGATAATTTAGTGGTATTTCAGATATATTTGCATTGGTATACAACATGGTTATATTATAGCATGTTTATTCAGAATTATGTCTTTATAGTGGATTGTGTTAGCATTTTCTTTCAGTTACTATTTTACTTTACATTATAGTTTTTAGTTATTATAATATTTTTTGCAGCGTCTTCTTGATTTATTTAAATATTAAATTCTATAAGTCATATAAAGGCATGTTGTGGTTTTAGATGTGTTAGATTTATTATCTAAGATGTAGTACTTTTGGGATCTAATAATCTACTAGGTCTTAAGCAGTTTAGTGAACCAGCATCGGAGGTTACTCAAGAGATTCAGAAGGATCCAGTGGAGTAGTAGAAGGCTCAGCTTTATTCTATTAGTTGCTTTTATTTATGAGCTTGAGTAGCTTTTATTTCTGATCTCTTTATTTTAAAATAATGGTTTGTAATAATTATCTGGATATTTATTATGAGATGAATATTCTAGTTAGTTATGTGATGAATTTTTGGATCAAAGCTATTAGCTTCCGTACTTTGATTATCCATACTTATACTTAGTTTTGTAATGTGATCAGTAGCAAATGCTCATATAGAGTACTTATGTACATTAGAAATACATTTGTTGTCTTATCAAATTCAATGTATATAAGTATTATATTTGATACTTAACTTAAGTATACTACTTATCTTAAGGATTAGCATTTTGTTCTACCCTGTGTAGTCTCTTAGTTTTCATGTATGGGAAAGTTTAGAAACTTTTCCTAAGTAACGCGTCATTCCGCCGCCAACTATTTAGAGTTCTTACTCCTTAAACACTTTTATTGTGTGCGGCAATGGGATGGGGCACTATAGGTAGCTAACTGTAATAATACAAGTTGTTACCCAGGCTAATTAGGACTAATCTAGGTTTTAATTTTAATCTTAGTGCACTAATTAAGTCATTAGGAGTTCACCACCAAGACCTAATCCAAATTCAGGGTCAAATAGATCAAACATTAATTTTGGGAAATCAAAAAGCCCAGGAAATTGACCTATTTAAATTGACCATAGATCAAAAATCGGACTTCGTCATCGCGCACATTGCTTCCAAAATAACTAGGGGTAATGTTTTGGCGGCAATCAGAAGTCATCAAGAATTTGTCGAATATTTTAATAATATTTAAATACTCCAAAAATTAGAAAAATAAATAAATAAAATAAAATACTCGTATCAACATTACGTTCCTCACCTCTCAATTAGCTAAGGGTGACTATTTGGAAATTTTTGGAAATGATTTAAATAATTAATATTAATTATTTAAAAGACTAGGAATTTAATTAATAAATTAAATTAATTAATTAATTAAAGGCTTAATGGGTCGGATCCATGGGATCGGATCCGTATCCGATAATCGAACAGCTCTATCCGAGATCAATCAGACGGTCGAGAGACCGTCTTCTTCCTCGATTCCTTCGTCGCCTCCACGCGGCGAGCGGCCGCTACCACTGCCCATCCATGGACTCCTAGGCCTCTGCGAGTCCGCCCAGTCCTAATATTTAGTCTGAAACTTCGTTTGCGCGATCAGGAGCTTCCAGGCATTGAACCGAGCCCTAAATTTCTTATGCCCGTTCATTACAGGTACTTCCTTATCTCCCTCAATTCTGCTATGATTGCAAATCTTATTATTGATATACCTTTATTGCAAGCATATCGATAGATCAAACTGTTCGATTTAGCTCACACTCGCCCGATAGGACGGATTTGGCAATTCCTCTTCGGAGGGATTGGTTCTCGTCATGCCTCGAAAACCATAGGATCCGAGGCGTCCAGGTTCCGGGTCGGGTCGAACCCGACCCACCTGAGGTGAACCTGTGTCCACGTTTAGTGCCCCATCAGCTGACTGTTGGGTCTACCTAGATTGAGTGGCGGTCTTTCGGGACGCCGCGTGGCATCCCCGTCAGCAGTCGCAGGCGTGGGCCCCACTGTCTCCTCAGTCTAAGCACTTGATATAGAATATCTCAACACAAGATCATTTTTGAAATATTTTAAAGACCTAAATTTGAATATACATTGAGGTAAGAGGACTTTGCACAACTCATTGAGGTAGAAGCTTAGATGATCCCTTAACCCTATAAGGTGATCTTAACCCCTCGTAGTAGGAATCACTTAAGATATTAGAATGATACCTTTCCTTATGGTAGAATCTATATGGAGTGATCCTTGATCACATTTTTCTTAGAGCGTTATATAGGACTTACCTATTTAGCATAAGAATTTATAGTCTTGATAAATCCTTGTTAATTAAATAGAGTTGTGTGAACCGAAATTATTGGTTGGTGTAGTATGGTATACCCATAGTGCTAATTTTCTTCAGTAGTATTCAGGATTGGTTGATTCACTCCATTAAGGACTTATAAGCAGGTGCTATACCAATAGATTAGACAAATACAGTCCAGTTAGAGTAAATCTCCTAAGACTAAGAGTGTATTAAATAGGTACTCGTTCCTTAGTTTGATTAAAATACAAATCACCAACAGGCGATGCCTCGTAGCGAAGACCACTTTAATAGGCGTGGCTCAAACAAACTAAGTAATTAGAATCACCTTCTTTAAGACACTGAGTGTGATTGTGAGTTAGGCATCTTAATCACTTTGCTTGAGATACAAATCGCCAATGAGCGATGCCTCATATAGAAGACCGCTTTATTAGGGTGGCTTAATCAAACTAAGTGATAAAAATCACCTTTCTTGCAATCGTGTTAAATATGTGTATACAATCATCCCATCTAATGACCTTTAAGTAAATCTTTAACTTTAACCAATCATCATTCTAGAAGCTAGGAGTCAAAATTCTCTTAGCAGAATTCTGTACAGTGGAGACTTATAATTCATCATCGGTATTCAAAGTTTTGTAGATTTCTGAATTTTCCTCATGTAGCATAGAAGTATGGGCATAGACATGAGCATGAGTTTGAGGAATCATTTCAGCAGTGATACATGAGTATCAGTGATAAATTATGGGTTACGGAATATTGTATACATAGATTGGGGAATCTCAGGATGCATCGGCATCACCATATTGTCTTCCCAATTGAGTGTATGTATACATTAGATCGTACGACTCATAGCCTTTCAGTGATAGTTCTGTGACATACCGTGTCATACCGTATTGTGGCATATTTGGGTGCACCATTCCTGTGACATATAGTACAGCATTAAATATTTTCATATTGATTTCTAAGCACTTGATATTTTTGTTTACTTTCAGTATTCAATTTTGATGCAGTTTTTCTTTGCTTAGTCTTTTACAGTTTCAGTTACATATTGCCTTTACTATTATATTCTACAGTCATATTTACTTTACTGTTTATTGCAATTACTTTAGAACTGCTTAGTTAGTTGCGATGTGTTAGACTTCTTGTCTAACACGGGCTACTTTTGGGATCTGACAATTTACTAGATCCCGAGCAGCTTGTGGAGACAGGGCAGGAGAACCTACAGGAGATCCAAGAGGAGTACGTGGAGCCTTAGTGATCAGCTGTAATAACCCAAATTATTACCGTAGTTAATTAGGACTAATCCTATGTCTTAAGCATAATTATAAGTGCTAATTAGGTCAATTGGAGTCAACCTCTAAGACCTAGTTCAAATCAGGAGTAAATAGATCGAATCCTGATTTCTGGGAAATCCAAAAAACCCTAAAATTTCACCTATCTAAATTGATCTTCGATTGAAAAATGGACACCGCCATTGCGTTCATTGACCCCAAATTAGCTTTGGGTGAAGTTTTCGTGTCAATCGGAAGTCGTAGAAATTTCGAGAAAAAATACCTCGGAAATCGAGGAATCAAAATACTCGTCGGATCGAAAAATCCGACCTCGCCATTGTGTTCCTCACCCTTCAAATAGCTAGGAAAAATATGTTCAAAATTTTTGAAAATTAAAAAAAAAAATATTATTTAATTGACGACGATGTACGACGCCGTCAACTTAAGTGGACGGCGCTAACGACGCCCGTCCGATCGAACGGATCCATCCGGACCGTTCGATCCGCGCAGATCCAACGGCTCTCAGCCGCGATCCGCGTCGCGCGGTCCGGGCTGATCCGGGCCATCCGCGTGTCGCGAGATCGGACGGCCCGGGGCCTTCGTCCTCGGCCCCGTCGCCCGCGAGCCACGCAGAGCATCCGCCGCTCGCCTGGCCAACCGGCGGCCTCCCCCGCCTCGGCAGGTTCGTCCGGAGGCCTTTAAGAGGCTCCCCCGCACCGCCCTGACCCCGGTTACGCAAACCGGAGCCAGACCAGCCTGAGCCGAGCCCTCTCGCAACCGTCGGACTTCCAGGTACTGGATCTCACCCCCTCCTCCGTTTTTCGCAATCTGACTCCTAATTGTTGTAGATCTTAGGCTTAATTGTCGATCCATCGGACCTGATCGAGTTCGATCAGGTCCGATCCACCCAGATCAGGGTTTGAAACCTTTGGGTTCCGCCTCGTCACCCCTAACTGTAACCCTAGACCTAGGTTTGCGTTTTGCCGGCGACTCCGGCCTCCTCTGGCGATGGTCCGCCCACCGACGGGTAGCCCCCGACGTGGGCTACCATCGGCAGTGTGGGCCGAGGCGGTCCGGCACCGGGAAGGCCGGCAAAAGTCGTACCCTAGTCGGTGCCCTCGGGACCCCTCCGCTGAGAAGACGAAGTCCGGGTCGGGCCGGGTCGACCCGAGCCCGACCCGACCTCGGCCGGGTCCGCGTAAGCCCAGTGGGGCCACAGCGCCACGTGGCGCCATCCTGGCCTGCTAAGTGTCATGTGGGACCCATATGCAGAGACCGCGCCTCTTCGACTTCGAACGTGGGGCCCACTGCGCCACGTGGCAGCCACCCGACGCGGCACGTGTCACGTGGGGCCCACAGCCCGAGCCCGCGCGGCTCTTCGGCTACCCAAGTGAGGCATACAGTGCCATGTGGCAGCCACCCGGCATGCCACGTGTCAGGTGGGCCCACAGCGCGGCTCTTCGGCTCCCCCGTGGGACCCACAGTGCCACGTGGCAGTCTCTGGGGCCGCCACGTGTCAAGTGGGACCCACTGCCCGATCACCCACGGCATTTCGGCTCCTTGTGGGGCCACTGTGCCACGTGGCAGCCTCTGGCAGTGTCACGTGTCGGGTGGGGCCTACTGCCCAGTCACCCGAGCTGACTCAACCTTCCCGTAGGGCCCACAATGCCACGTGGCAGCCTCTGGCAGTGCCACGTGTCCAGTGGGGGCCCACTGTTTGTTAATTAAAATTAGTTAATTACTGTTAGTGATTAATTAAATGTAGTTAGTAGTTAATTAAATTAGGATTAGTATTAATTACTTTTGAACAGTAATTTTATAATTAATTAGCTGTAATTAGTAATTAAGAGATTAATTAGGATTAATTTAATATTAATTAAACCTCAACAATAATTAGAATAATTAATTATTATTAAATAGTAAAATATAATTAATTATTCTTAATAAGAAATTAACATGTGATTAAGACTAATTAAATAGGAATTAGTGCTAATGACTTTTCAATAGTAAAAATAATAATAAATATAATTTATTTAATTAATTAATTAATGATTAAGCCTAATTAATCATAGATTAATTAAAGATTAATAAATTCAGAAATTATATATCTAAACTTTAGGAATGAACAGTAAAATAATTTAATTTGAATAAATAAATAGTAATCTTAAAAGTTTAATAACTTTTTATAGGATGATCCAAATATAGCCAATATAGTTCTCAAAATACTCAGAAAAATGAAAGGAATCAAATAATATAATGTAAAAATTAATTTCGGGTATGCATAGTGAGGTAATATTTTAGTACATCTTTAGAGCCTCATAACTTTTTACCCAATTATCAGAATATAAACAATATGGGTTTAAAAATACTCAGGAGAGTGGCCCCACCAATATAGTAGTATTAGTTTTATCATTTGGACATCAGGACAAAAAGTCAACCCTAGAATTCTCAGTGAAAATGACCAAAATGCTCATAGACTTCAAATAACCATAACTTAGTCAAATCAACTCCAAATTGGAAAATTCAAGATGCTAACTAGCTTAGAATTTCAATATCATTGATAAACTAAAATAATATTTAGGATTTAAACCCTAAAAATTTAATTAATGACCAAATTACCCTTGATCTCATTTTGGTCATAACTTGACCATTTGAAGTCTAAATCAGGCATACTTACTGTCTATATTCAAGTTAGACAGTAATGAATCATTTAGAACCAAGAAACCTCAGTTTGGAACCTTAGATCAAAAGTTAACTTTTAGATCATTAAAGTAGGGGTAAAATAATTATTTTGCCCTAAATTTGGAATAGGCACACCTAACCTTTAATTAACATTCCAAAATATTAAAACTAATATTATAATCGTATTAGTGACATTTAAGTGAGTGAAATCAACTACTAAGTCAGATTCCAGAAATCTCTCTAAGTTTTAAACACTACACCTTAAGGATCTTTCTTGAGACTAGGACTAGATCATAGGTTAGAGTTCATTCGTTGGGTAAATTGGGTTACCTAATGGGTGAAACCTTGGTTTTGTTAGCTTTTAGACTTTTCTTTTATTTTACAACTTGTTCTGATTATGTTGTCTTTTAACCTTAGATTTAAGATAGGAGATTCATCCTATTAAGCTTGATTACTTAATAGGATTAACCTTAACTAGTAGATCACTTATAGAATGAAACCTAAAATTTAGGTCTTATCCTTTTTGGATTATGTGATTATACCTAAATCTCATAGTATTTAATCCATAATCTATAGGTTTAGAAGATCTTGATCAGATCTTAGTTAGAATGTCTAAATTCACCAAACTAGGACATATGATTTATTGGTTAAACTCGTAGTCACCTATTTGATTGAACTAGATTAGAACCTGATCAGTTCTAATCCTTTTTAACTTGTAAGGACGAATTTCTAAGTTACACTCGATAGTAGGAAAATGGTGATCCTGAACTTGTGTAACTTGGAATAGTTAGAATAGCTAAAGTAGAAAATAAATGATATCACCATGTTTAGTAGAGTCCCTTGCTTACTTTGATGATTGTCGCTTACGCATTCCTTGATTTTTGTGCCATATTTTCTTGAGCATATCATATAAGACTTTTGATGCATAAATAAAATATTATGAAGATATAGAAACTCCTTAGATTCCTTGTAAAAATGTTAAAGTGATTAATAAGAAGATAATAATTTGATATGTTTGAGCTGCCTCTCAGTATTGCCTTCTGACTGCCTAGTCGACTTATGTCACTAGAGGAAGGCCTCTATTTTGTTGTGTGCTGTTTACCTAGTCTCCTTGTTGACACTAGGGGTACACCATTGGTGCCCTAGCCGTACTAGTGCTAGGAACCGCCCTAGCCGTACTGGTGCTAGGATCCGCCCTAGCCGTACTGGTGCTAAGATCCTTCAGCCTTTTTGGTGGGCTAGATTAGCTCTGTTCTGTATGGCAGATTGTACATGTATGTTTATATATAGCTGATGTTTGGTATCCTTTTAGTATTCTTATTCAGTCAGCTATTTCTTTGTACTGCTTTTATATATATTTAGGATGTTAGAATCTTGCCGCTATTTATACTTACCACTGTCGAGTTGTTTTATTTTAATTGGCATGTCTCTTTTGATCATAAGCATGTTTAGGATGTAGCATTTTTTTTTCTTATTGCACTTGTTTGATTATGTATATTTATATGCCTTACCTTGTTTAGCTGGCATGTGAGGCATGTCTTAGCCTCCATTTTTGCTTAAGTTATAATTGATGATTTATAGCTTTTCCTTTTCTTTTGTATTGCTTGCTACTCCCTTATACATATGTTGCCTAGATGTTATAGGATGGTGAGATTACATAATATATATAAAACTTATCAGCTTAAAATGTACTTAGACAATTGTCTAGTCAGATTTTTCTTTTTTTTTTTGCTGGGACCTACATTATGAAACCGACAATGGCAGACCTTCTTCGGTTAGATGAGCAGGAGTTAGGAGTGGAGCCATACCCAGAGAAAGAGCTCATGGAAGAAGCCGCTGCTTAGCTTTTATTTTATATGTGAGGATGAGTGTATTTGCACTTCCTTTTATTTAAACTGTTAAATGATGTAATAATACAGGTACTGTTGATTGCGTATTTAGATTTTATACTTATGTTCTGAGATATGTTTCCTTATACTCATGTTGTGATGCTTGGATATTATGTATATTAAAAATTGCTTCCGCACTCTGTATGTTTACTTAGATAGTGACTGCATATTTGATTATATGCTTACTCCTTCCCTTATTAGGTGGATTGTGGATTTCACCCTAATCCAATTATAAGTGAAGGGTTAGCTAGAGTGACACGTCATCCCTTAACTTAATTCTTGTGGATTAAGGGGTGGGGCGCCACATCAGCCTTCCACCTTTTTCTTACTGCTTATTTCAGTACTTTAGATAGACTTTACATTTCATCTTTTAAATCAGTTTGTAATAACTCTAGATGTATTTTACTTTTCTTTTCTGAGATGAATATTTATTACTGCTCTGTGATGAATGTATACTAGATGTTTTGCTTTAGCTTCTGCACTCTGTTATACTACTATACTTAGTATTATGATGTGATCAGCATACTGAAAATGCTGATATATTGATAATGTATATTGGATTCATATTTATCTTATTAAATCCAATGTACATATTAGTCTAATACTTAAAATAAATAATCCACTCTTATCTTAAGTATTGACTCTCACTCCTACTCTTAGGTTCGAGTCAGCAGCCTTTAGTATGGCTCAGTCTCTTTGCCTATTCGGGAAGATGGGTTTTGTAAGTTCATCCCCTCGAGTAGCGCACCGCTCCGCCGTTGATTATAACTATACCTTTCTTTGCGCGCGGCGATGGGGCGGGGTGCTACAGTTGTATCAGAGAAGTATCATAAAGTGTCAGATAAGGAGTTTTATTCCTATCTACCTTATGATTTATTCTCTGCATCAGGTCAAGGTCACAAGTTACTAAGTGTAATGAAAAGCAAACATCTTAACATTCATTGAATTACCTCAGAAAGGAAAGGATTGACTATGTTTAGATTAATGACATCCTAGGAATTTAACGCACATAATAAATTGATTTAAACTATGCCTATTCTTAATATCAAAACTGACATCTTAGGATTTGAACAAACTTGAAGGTAATGATAAAATGTGAATGAAAAACTTATGAGTTGAGTTATTTTAGGAATGGAATACTCGCAGTCGGCCTTTTGGTTCTACCTTAGGAGGTTTGACGACTACTGGATAGATGACCTCCGAGATGGCCAGATCTACGGAAGGGTCGTCGTTGGAGTGTCACCTTGAGGTGTTGATGTGCTAGATAAAATCTTTATCAATTTATCATTTAGAGGCACTAGTCTTTTAGCACTCGCCAAAGAGTGGTTGGATCGCGTTACTACCGCACTTTGAGAGACAGCTTGTCCGGAGGAGTATCGCTTGGAGATCATAGAGATCCTACTGAGGGGATCAGCGGGTCATTGGTGGTATTAGGTATATAGGAGATTAGCTCGGAGGGGCCACATAGTCACATATAATGACTTCTGTGCTGCCTTTTGGATAGAATATTGTAACTATATTTTAGAGATCTTATTATGTCATTTTCTTTATCACAGTTATATATTTTGTGGATCTATATATCTACTCTTTTTAAAAAGAAATTAATGAATGAAATTATAGTAAAATTTTATATTTCTAAGTTCATACTTGTATTTACAGTCATGAATCATGGCTCTCCATCTGCTCCTACTCCAATTAAGAATACGGTCGCATCGTCAGGCGGACCTGAGGAGTCCAACCCTATGGCTAGTTTAATGAAGGCTGTAATAGATAGCAATGCACAACAGGCGCAAGAGACACGTACTCTTATCCTCTTGGTTAGACAACAATCTGCACCCCCATCAAGATTCTCATCGTCTTCACATTATACGGGGGATGTAATCCTACATAGTTTCCTTCGTCTCCGAACTCCTACGTTCAATGGAGCGCTGAATTCTATGGACACAGTGAACTAACTTAAGATAGCTGAGAAGAACTTGGCCAGTATCAAGTGCCCTAACTCTGAAGCCTTCCACTAAGTAACCCATTTATTTCAAGAAGAAGCTAAGTATTGGTGGGAGAACAAGTGGAATAACAAATTTGTTGATTATAAAGTAGAGGACATTCCTTGGGATATATTTTTGGAAGTATTCCATGAAGCGTTCATACCGGCGTCAGCTCAAGAAATTCTGGAGGATGAACTCCTCCATCTCACACAAGGCAATAATTCAGTGTTCGACTACGAGCAGGAATTTTGAAGATTGTCACGTTTCATTACGGATCTAGTTAGAATGGAAGCATCTAGATGCCACCGTTTCCTGAAAGGTCTGAGAGACTCTATTAAAGCACACTTAGTATCTCGTCAGATTAAGACTCTGACTAAATTAATCGAGGTTGCCCGTCTACAAGAAGGATGCCAAGGTCAACTGGATCGGAAAAGGAAGGCAATAGTAATGCAGTCGAGGAAGGAACGTTTTGGCCATCATAAGGTGGCAAAAGTCTATAATATGGAAACAACACAACCCCAACCTCATAATTTTGAATGCAAACGAATGCATCTGTACAGGAAATACTACCATTTCGGTGATGCATGTTTTACTTGTGGTCGTAAAGGCCACCGCTATTTTGAATGCAATGAGAAGAACATAATCGACAGAGTGCTCATCAACCACTCCCGTTATAAATAAGCATTCCATGCACAACCAAGGAACAGCCGAGAGCCTGCTCCTGCTATAATGTCGGCTCCAACCTCAAACTCAAAGGCAATTGTACCGGCACAAAGGCTAAATCATGATCGTCATGGTCAAAGGTCTCAGAACAATCAACCCTCAGCACCAGCAAGGGTATATATGTTAACTCCTGCCTCTGCTCCTGAGAATAACAATGTGTTTTCAGGTACACCTTAAATTAATTTTATTCAGTTCTTATTATTTCAGTAATCAGTCTTTACCATTTCAGTACTTTTAAATGTTTGAATAGTCATTCTTATTAAGTCATATTAATCATAGGCACCATATCAATAAATGATAAATCTTGTAACATCCTTTTTGATACGGGAGCAAGTCATTCCTTCATATCAGAAAATTAAGCTAAAACTCTTAAGCTACCAACCTATCGATTGGCTAAATCATTGAGAATCGGGTTGCCTTCCGAAGCCCGTATGCAGTCCCAACAATTCTGCAACATAGATATTCCTATTGGTGAACAAAATTATGAGGCTAAATAAATTGTATTGTCAATCACAAACTTTGATATAATCCTAGGCATGAATTGGTTAAGACAGCATGGTGCTTCAATTAATTGCCAAAAGAAGAAAATAACTTTGGGCAGTGGAAGTAAATCAAAATTATTCATGGGAAGATTTAGCACCCAAGCATCGCTGATTAATGCAATGACAGTAGAAAGGTTAGTCAGGAAGGGATGCGATGCGTATCTCGTAATAATGTTGGGAGAGAAGAAATAAGTCGTGCCTATTTCTGAGAACCATATAGTTTGTGAATTTTCTAATGTTTTTCCTGAAGACCTACTCGGTCTTCCTCCAGTTAGAGAAGTAGAGTTCGCAATTGAATTAATTCCAGGAACTCAACCGCTATCAAAAGTTCTGTATCGTATGGCGCCAAAAGAACTTCAAGAATTGAATAAGCAACTTCAAGAGCTATTGGAGAAAGGTCTTATTCATCCAAGTTCATTTCCTTGGGGAGCGCCAGTTTGTTCGTAAAGAAGAAAGATGGATCGATGAGAATGTGCATCAATTATAGGGAATTAAATAAGGTAACCATCAATAATAAGTATCCTCTACCTCGTATCGATGACTTATTCGATCAGTTATCTGGAGCTAAAGTTTTCTTAAAGATAGATTTGCAATCTGGATATCATCAATTATGAGTTAAAGATCCAAATGTGGAGAAAATAGCATTTAAAACCCGCTATGGACATTATAAATTTTTTGGTAATGTTCTTTGGCTTAACAAATGCGCCATCTATTTTTATGGATTTAATGCAATGCGTGTTGAAAGAGTATTTAGATAAATTCATCATCGTATTCATCGATGATATTCTAATTTATTCAAAAAGTAAAGTGGATCACGAGAACCATCTGCGAATAGTGCTAGAAGAGCTCTGAAGCCACGAGCTATATGCTAAGTATTCCAAATGCAAATTTTGGCTTGACTCAGTCGCTTTTCTGGGTCATGTCGTAGGCTCTCAAGGAATCAAAGTCGATCAAAATAAAGTGAGCACAGTTCAAGATTGGTCACAACCAAAATCCATGACCGATATTAGGAGTTTCTTAGGACTAGCAGAGTACTATAGAAAATTTGTTAAAAGCTTCTCATAAATTGCATCTCCTCTCACAAAGTTGATGCAGAAAGCAATATCGTTTATCTAGAGTCCAGAATGTGAGAAAGTATTTTAATCATTAAAAGATGCTCATTCCTCTGCACCAGTTCTAGCCTTGCCTAAAGAAGGCCTCAACTACCAAGTCTATACTGATGCATCTGGCATAAGTTTGGGATGTGTGCTGATGCAGGAAGAAAAATTTATAGCCTATGCATCTCGTCAGTTAAAACCGCATGAAAAAAAGTATCATGTTCATGATCTTGAATTAGCAGCCATCATTTTTACTCTAAAAATCTGGCGTTATTATCTTTATGGCGTTCAGTGTTCCATATTCACCGATCATTAGAGCTTGAAGTACATCTTCACCCAGCATGAGCTAAACTTCTAATAATGAAGATGGCTAGAGCTAATAAGTGATTGTGATTTAAGCATTCAGTATCATCCAGGAAAAGCAAACATCGTAGTAGTTGCACTATGTCGTCATGCTACTCTATCTTCTATGGTATTATCAAGTTCTCTGGAAGAATAATTCTGAAAGCTTGAAATCAGGCCAGTGTGTGGTGCTATGCTAAGCACCCTAATATTTATGAGTTCAGTTGAACCTACATTTCATCGCGATGTCTCTATCTCCCAAACCAAGGATGAAGACTATCTAAAGTTTAAGGTGGACATCGAAAGTGGTCATCGCTTTGATCTTCAGATTCGAGGTAATCTAATCTATCAAGGGGATCACCTATGGATTCCCAAATCCATACATCAAGAGATTTTAGTGGAAGGACACAATTCTGGTTACCAAGTACACCCTGACAGTACCAAGATGTATCAAGACCTGAAGAAATCATTTTGATGGCCTGGAATGAAGAGAAGTGTGGCTGAATTCATTGTAAAATGTCATGCTTGTAACTTAGTTAAAGCTAAGCACCAAAAGCCTGGAGGACTTCTTCATCCTCTAGCAATTCCTAAATGGAAGGGGTTTGATATTTTTATGGATTTTGTTATGGGTTTACCCAAATCAAGATTCGGTGTCGATTCAATCTGGGTCATTGTTGATCGACTGACCAAATCAGCACATTTCATTCCTATGCGTCAAACTGATTCTGTGGAGAATTAACAAAGTTATATATCAAGGAAATTATTAGACTCCATGAAATTCCCAGATCTATCGTATCTGATCGAGACAGCCATTTCACTTCTAAATTTTGGCAAGTAGTGCATCAAGACTTGGGAACTACTCTAGCCATGAGCACGGCTTTTCATCTTCAAACAGATGGTCAAATGGAAAGAGTCAATCAAGTCTTGGAAAATCTTCTTAGTCTCTATATTCTGGATTTTGGAGGCTTCTTGGAAGATCATATTCCTCTCGTTGAGTTTGCGTACAACAATACTTTTCAAGCAAGTATTGGCATGGCTCCATATAAAGTTTTGTATGGCAGGAAATGCAGTACCCCACTAGCATGGTTTGAAATAGACAGTATTCAGATATATTGTTCTGATTTAGTTGAAGAAACAAATTGTAAGATTCAGCTGATCCAGCAAAGAATCAAAGCAGCTCAAGATTGCCAGAGTAAGTACCATAATGCTCATCATCGTACTCTGGAATTTGATGTCGAAAATTTTGTGTATCTTAAGGTCAGTCCAATGAAAGGCATGTATCATTTTGGTGTAGCCGGGAAGCTAAGTCCCCGCTACGTCGGACCATTTGAAATCCTAAAAAAGATTGGTTCTGCAGCTTATTGATTGCAGCTTCCTGAAGATTTCTCTGCAGTCCATAATGTATTCCACATCTCCTCTCTGCGGAGATGTCTTCGCAACCCATCTCATTTAATTCAACTTCCAACGGTAACTCTCCAGCTAGATCTTTATTATGCGGAAGAGCCAATTAAGATCTTAGATCATGATCAAAAGCAGCTGAGAAATCGCTCAATTCCAATGGTAAAGATTCAGTAGATGAATCGTTCTTTAGAAGAATCTACTTGGGAGAAAGATGCGGATATGAAAAGAAAGTATCCTAGTCTCTTTAAAAATTCAGGTACCCTTTAATTTTCTAAATTTTATTTCTATTCTTCAAATCCTGTGTAGTTGTCCTCTCTTTGAGATGATGTCAATGATGATATCGTTCTTAAGTGGGGGAGTCTGTAACAACCATAAGTTGTTACCATATTAAATTATAGCATAATTGAGTATTTATTTTGATCCCAATACTCTTAGAATATCAAATTAAGCATATCCTGAAAATTTGAAGTCAATTGGATTCCCCTAAGTCTAAAATTGCATTTTGATCAATCTAGATGCCCTAGATTAGACTGAAACTATTTTGATCTCAGAATTAAAATATGATTGCATTTTTGAATTTCTCACCCCCAAATTAGCTAGGGGTGAAAGTTTGGTGCAATTTAAAAATTATTTAGACCATAATTCACATTTAATTAAAATAGTCTAATTGCATAAAAGGGTTCCTAATCTTTCCAAATTGCAAATATATCCCTAAAACTAACATGACGGCCGGGATCCGCTGTGCGGACCGTGGGCAATCCACCGCAGAGCTTGGGTTGTGCGACAGTGGGGTCATGTAAATCTAATCGTCCCCTTAAATAATCGACGGCTAGGATTAGATCCAGCGAACCGAGGATCAGCTGTCAGATGCGCCCCGTTGTAAAATACAAAAAATCTCATTTCTAATTGTTTATTAATAATTAAATAATTTTGTCATCAGATTGAAAATCTGATTTTGACATTACGTTCACCACCCCTAAATTAGATAGGGGTAAAGTTTTGAATGCATTTGGAAGTCATTGACTTTTTGACGAATATTTTAATATTATTTAAATGCTTGAAAATTCGAGTAATTAAATACTTGTCGGATCAAAAATCCAAGTGCACCATTGTGTTCAGAAGCCCTCAATTAGCTAGGAATGATATTTTGAAAATTTTTGAAACATATTTATTAAGTTAAGTTTAATTAATTAAATTGATTAAAATAAATTAAATAATTATTTTTTTAAATAAATTAGACGGCGCCGTTAGCATTAATGTAACGCCATCCAATTGCTTTGCTTCTACCGTTTGATCAGACGGTTCTTTTGAACCGTCCGATCGAGAGATCGGATGGCTGACATGCGTCGTCCCCATTGAGAGCCGCGTGGATCACGCGTGTCGACGGTCTCTTGTCGCGTAACTCCCAGCGGTACCCACGTAGCTTCCCACCACCTTAGGAGCCCGATAAAGGCTCATATGCTTTGACTAAGGTAAGGTTTTCACAAAGGAAGCTACCATATTAAGGATTTTCGTTCCAAAACGAGCCCTCTAAACCTAAGTCTCCGGAGTCGTCAAACTTTAGGTACTTCTACTTCTTAGATCTTACATTCAATCGCTTATTTTCTTATTCAAAATTGCATCTACTTTATCAGATTAAATTTTGATCGGGTACGATCGTATTCAATCGAACTCGATCGTGCAAATCAAACGCTCAAAATTTTGACCTTTCGCCTAACCCTAACTCTCTGCACCTCCTCGCGTAAGAAGATGAAGGGTCACGGGTCGAGGCTTCGGGCCGCGCTCGACCCGCCCGTCTTCCTTCGCGTTTGGCCTCGTGTGCATCCTGGGACCCACTGAGTGAGGTGTCGTGCGCAGATTCAGTCGTTGTCCTGGAGCGGGGCCCACCGCTGTTTCTATTAACAGTGGCAGTGGGACCCACATTGGCTGTCTGGGCCAGTGACATCGCGCCATGTGGGCTTGAGGCTGCCGCTGTCTGCATCCTGCAGAAAACAAATAATTAGATAATAAAAATATATTTAATTATTATATAAAATTTAAATAATACTTACATATCCATATATATATATATATATACATATTTAAAATCAAATAATAAATAAATCAATAACTAAATTAATGTATCAATTAGACAAACATAATTAGTTTTAAATTTAACTTAAAACAGAAACATTTAATATTAGCATATTAATATTAAGTTAAATAATTCAATTAATTATCAAAACTTTAAAAATCCATAACTTATAAAATATGTATCTAAATAATATAATTAAATATATTAAATTAATCAGCAAAAATCAAGGAATAATCTGAGATTATCAAATCTCAATTTGGATAGGTATTTAATATAGTGATATTTTAGGATATTTAAATAATTACAAAAATAATACAAAAACTTAGATTAGCCATAACTTTGAGTACACTAATTTAAACATACCCAATATGGGTCTCAAAATACTCAAAAAACTCTAAGAAATATTTTAGAAATATTAATTTTTGCTGTTTAAAATAAATTTAGGCTAATCACAATTAGAACCTAACCATGATTAAGCTTTTAACCATAGAAACTTTAAATAGCCATAAGTAAGTCAATTTAGCTCTAAATTGGGTAATCCAAATATCAATTTAGATCAGAAAAACCTAATTTATAGTAAACTACAAAAATAATTAGGATCCAACAGTTAGATCTCTTAATTAACCCTAATTACTTAAGAACTTGATTAGTGAATATTAACAAATCTAATGATCCAAATCAAGTAAATTCAATTTCAAAAGACTCATAAAGAAGATAAGAACCTAGCTATATAATTAGTTTAGTAATTTTGTAATTAATTTCACTAATCACTCACTAATCATAATTAAACCATAATTATTTAACCTAGAACTTATATTGGCTATAACGTAGCCAATATATATCAGAATTTAATAATTTTAGGTTCTATGGAAACCTTAGGACATAATCTACAATAAATTAACATAAATTTTAGATTTCATTAAGAGTAAAAATTTTCTAATATGACCTTATAAGGTCAAATTGAGAATTTGACCTTATAAGACATAAATAATTAAATAACTTAATAAATAAATCAAATATTCAAATAAATAATCATAAAGCATTAATTAATGACTTAAATTATTTTTGGCAGATCAAAGAAAGTAAATTGGTTGATTTTTAATCAAATCAAGTCAGGTACGTAAATCTATTTATAAGTTTATTTCAGTATTCTTATTTGAGCCATCTTCATTTGAGCATTATTTAACTACTTACGGCTATTAAACTTGCAAAAGAATGTTATCAAATAGCATATAACAAAAAGTTGAAACAATGAATATATTATTGTGGTGTTTATATTTGGAGGGTGGAACGCAACATTGAGAATCTGTACAGATTGGGCCAGCTAGCAGCCCCTGGGAGTTATATGGAGGGATTTAGCCTCTTGTAGGAAGTAGGTAAATCCAGAGGAAAGACACACCAAGAATTATTATTTGAGTAAGCTACTGACGGGAGGCGAGATAAGCTTCCTACAGGTTATGCCTATGGGTTTACCCATTTGGGCTCAGGAGTCTCCGGACTCGCCTTATTGTTACAAATGCTTTTGATAAAATTTATTTCATGTTGTTCATATATATTGATTTTCACATCTAACTTGCAGGGCAGAAATTGAATTTAGAAAATTGATTTACTTTCTATGCAGACTTTCAGTCATTTTCATACTTGATTCATGCCTATTATAGGATGCTAGATTTATTCTTATAAGAATAATTTACGTACTCCTACCTGACTGGTAACTAAATTTTTTAGGTTTTGATAATTAAAGATCTGCCAAATAAAAGAAAAGAAGAAAGAAGCCAGAGAATGTGAATATTTTATCTTTATTTTTGCAAAAGATAAACTATTGTAAAATTTCATATATATTTTGGCTCTATCTTTAAATGTATTATTGGACTTTGGACTTTTATTATTTTATGTTCTTTTTGCTTATAAAAATATATATGTTTACATTTGAGATGAATTGTTTTTTAAAGACTCTCGAACTTTGATCCCCGGTCGCCACACCTGTGAATCCTACGGCGTGGATCAAATCGGATTCGGCTGTTAGGATCCAAAGGATCAGGACCATTCCATGGTCCTGATCGATCCATCAGATGGCCCACAGTGCACCCGCACTGTGGATCTTTGTCTTCGCCACGCCCGTGATTGACCGAAGAAATCCTGCGAATTCTGGATAGCCTGGCCTGTCCCCCACTGCCCGTTCCACCTCAGTATGCCGTTGGGGATCTTCCCTCAATAGCATATTGATCCTAATCGGGCCTTGTGACCCGGCCGAGCTCAATTAGGAAAATTGAGAGCTCGGCCATGGCCCGACCTCTCGGGTCTTTCCCAGCCTTAACCAACCCTCTGGAAGCTTCCCTAAGCTCGTCTGAGGCTATAAATAGCCTCAGCAATCCTTCCTTTACCCCTTTGCTATGTAATTGAGTTCAATACTCCACTGTCTCCTCTCCGCCATTGTCGTCTGTCTGAGATTGCGTAGGTGATCCCAGGAGCTCCCGAACCGCTGATAGTAGGCTCTCCTAGTGTTCAGGATCCTTTGTAGTACTTGGAACCTCAGCTAAATCCAGCCGATCCCTCAGTCGATCATCCTGAGCTCCCCCATCAAACCAGGTACCCTCTTGCTAATTTTGAGCTAATAAGGCTCGAACCTCCCTTCCTTTGATGCGTATAGATGCGTATTATAGTTTCGAACTCACAGCTATCGTAACTGAGTCTTAAGCTAACCCTGATCGGTCGAATCGATAGATCGGGCTGTCCCTTAAGGAACGCCTCGTGTGAGTAAGCTCCCGGCATTCCAGCCCACCTCAGGCCCTCAGACCAGGGGGCTTCGATCCGTCTCACTTCCCTGAAGGTGTCGGCATGACCTCTGTGGGGAGAATTGTCTCCCCATAGTAGCTCCATTAAGGGAGTCCTCGGGTGAGTAAGGTCTGGCCAATCCGGACCACCTCACAGGGGGCTTCAAGTGTCTATTAGTGCGTCTCGGCTAGGGGATAGATTCTCAATTGATCTGAGGCCAAGGTGTGCACTCTAGATGGAGAATTTTGCCATCTAGGGTTTCCAGAATTGGCTTCTGTCGAGAGGAGTCGGGGAGAGGACAAAGATCCTGTGCGGGTCGGGTCAGCCCGTGACCCGCGCAGAGCGACAGTCCTAGGTCTTCGGGCCCCAGTCAACCCGCGTGGTTCGACTAATGGGCCGAGCCCATTTTAAATAAATTCGATTAATTAGATTTATTTTCCTTAAGGAAAATAATCCAATTAATCTTATCATAGAAAAATTAAATTGGAAAAATACAGAATAAATTAATAGAATAACTTTCAATCCACTGATCCAAATCCTATGATATTATATATGAAATTAATTCGAAAATTCTTAGGAATAAGAATATAAAATAATATTGAACATCTATTGGCTTGATTTTTTGTTTTAACCTAATTATGGCAGAACTTGATTAGGGTGAATTAGTAATTATACTCAACCAAAATACATGTTTAGGGTGCTATTAATTTGCTTATGATGAGTAGAATAAATGTGCTAAGTAGTTTATTTTTTTGATTCTGTATTTTAATTTATTCCCTAATCTTGTTAAACCATGATTAGTGAAAATTAGGATTTGTAGATATTGGATCTTAGCAAATTTGTCTCTAATTAATTGTATGATTAAATAGAACTTATGTGCTAATTTGTATGAAATTCTGATGGCTAGATTTGCAATTATGTGATAATCATTTTAGATTGATTTAGGGTTTGTTTAGCACTAATTACTTTCTATTTTCATAAAGTTTTTTGTTAATATGCTTCATAACAGTAAGGTAAATGTAAGGAAATAATGTATGTTAATTTATGATGTATAAATTGAATAAATCTAAGATTAGAGAACTTAATTAACTTAAGAAGTCTTAAGACTTTGATCAAGCTATTAAGACTTGATCTAGGTCTAATATTACCACCAATAATACATACCTAATTCACTGATTTAATATTTGATCTATAAATGAACACTTGATCTTAATTGGACATGAGTAGGAGTTACCTTAATCATCTGATCTGATCATCCTAAATCTAAATGATAAGTAAAACCTAAAGTGTTAGCATTAGAGTTAAGAGTGTGAGATATTAAGTATCTCAACACAATATCATTTCTAAAATATTTTAAAGACCTAAATTTGAATATACATTGAGGTAGGAGCACTTTGCATAACTCATTGAGGTAGAAGCTTAGATGATCCCTTAACTCTAGAAGGTGATCTTAACCCCTCGTGGTAGGAATCACTTAAGATATTATAATGATATATTTTATTGTGGTAGAATCTATATGGAGTGATCCTTGATCATATTTTTCTTGGAACCTTGTATATGACTTACCTATTTAGTATAAGAATTTATAGTCTTGATAAATCCTTGTTAATTAAATAGAGTTGTGTGTGCCCAGATTATTGGTTGGTGTAGAATGGTATACCCATAGTGCTGATTTTCTTCAGTAGTATTCAAGATTGGTTGATTCACTCCAATAAGGACTTATGAGTATGTGTTATCTCGAGAGATTAGACGAATACAATCTCGTTAGAGTAAATCTCCCAAGATTAAGACTGTATTAAATAGGTACTCGTTCCTTAGTTTGATTGAAATACAAATTGCCAACAGGCGATGCCTCCTAGCGAAGACCGCTTCAATAGGTGTGGCTCATACAAACTAAGTAACTAGAATCACCTTCTTTAAGACACTGAGTGTGATTGTGAGTTAGGCATCTTAATAACTTAGCTTGAGATACAAATCGCCAATGGGCGATGCCTCATATCGAATACTGCTTCATTAGGGTGGCTTAATCAAACTAAGTGATAAGAATCACCTTTCTTGCAATCGTGCTAAATATGTGTATACAATCATCCCATCTAATGATCTTTAAGTAAATCTTCAACTTTAACTAATCATCATTCTAGAAGCTAGGAGTCAAAATTCTCTTAGCAGAATTCTGTACAGTGGAGACTTAGAGTTCATCATCGGTGTTCAAAGTTTTGTAGATTTTTGAATTTTCCTCATGTAGCATAGAAGCATGGGCATAGACATGAGCATGAGTTTGAGGAATCATTTAAGCAGTGATGTATAGTATCAGTGATAAATTATGGGTTACAGAATATTGCATACATAGACTGGGGAATCTCAGGATGCATCGGTATCACTATACTGTCTTCCCAACTAAGTGTATGTATACCTTGGACCGTATGACTCATAGCCTTTCAGTGATAGTTCTGTGGCATACCGTGTTGTGGCATATTTGGGTGCATCATTACGGTGACATATAGTACAGCATTAAATATTTTCACATTAATTTCTGAGCACTTGATATTTTTGTTTACTTTCAGTATTAAGTTTTGATGTAGTTTTACTTTACTTAGTCTTTTACAGTTTCAGTTACATATTGCGTTTACTATTATGTTCTACAGTTGTGTTTACTTTACTATTTATTGCAATTACTTTAGAACTGCTTAGTTAGTTGCGATGTGTTAGACTTCTTATCTAACATGGGGCACTTTTGGGATCCGGTAATTTACTATATCCCGAGCAACTCGTGGAGATGGGGCAGGAGGACCTATAGGAGATCTATGAGGAGTACGTGGAGTCTTAGTGGACCAGCCTTCCACATTTTTCTTACTATTTATTTCAGTACTTTAGATAGACTTTATATTTCATCTTTTAAATTAGTTTGTAATAACTCTAGATGTATTTTACTTTTCTTTTATGAGACAAATGTTTACTACTGCTCTATGATGAATGTATTTTGGATGTTTTGCTTTTGCTTCCGCACTCTGTTATACTACTATACTTAGTATTGTGATATGATCAGCATACTAGAAATGCTAATATATTGATAACATATATTTATTTATATTTATCTTGTTAAATCTAATATATGTATTAGTCTAATACTTAAGATAAGTAATCTACTCTAATATTAAGTATTGACTTTCATTCCTACTCTTAGATTCAAGTCAGCAGCCTTTAGTGTGGCTCAGTCTGTTAGCCTATTCGGGCAGATGGGTTTTGTAAGCTCACCCCCCCCGAGTAGCACACCGTTCCGCCGCTTATTATAATTATACCTTTCTTTGCGCGCGGTGATGGGGCAAGGCACTACAGATATAGGGAAGCTATATGTGGCGACCGGGGATCGAAGTTCGAGAGTCTTTAACGAACAATTCATCTCAATTGAAAATATATATATTTTTATAATTCAAAAAGGACATAATAAAATAATAATAGTCCACATTCTATTTATACATAGAGCCCAAATATATATGAAAAGTTATAGTTTATCTTTTACAAAAATGAAATATGAAATATCTACATTCTTCTGCTTCTTTAATTCTTCTTCTTTTAATTTGGCAGATCTTCTAAGTTTTTTTAATTATCAAAACCTGAAAAATTCAATTTACCAGTCAGGTAGGAATACGCAAATTGTTCTTATAAGAATAAATCTAGCATCCTATAATAGGTATGAATCAAATATAAAAATGACTGAAAATCTGCATAGTAAAATAAAGCAATTTACAATTTCAATTTCTTCCCTACAAATTAGCTGTGAAAATTCAACATATATGAAAAGCATGAAATTTATAATTTTATCAAAAGCATTTGTAACAATAAGTCGAGTCCGTAGACTCGAGTCCGTAGACTCCTGAGCCCAAATGGGTAAACCCATAGGCATAACCTGTAGGAAGCTTATCTCGCCACCCGTCGGTAACTTACTCAAAATAGGAACTGATGGTGTATCTTTCCTCTGGATTTGCCTACTTCATACAAGAGGCTAAATCCCTCCATATAACTCCCAGGGGCTGCTAGCTGGCCCAATCTGTACAGATTCCAATGTTGCGTTCCACCCTCTAAAGACATACACCACAAAATGTATATATACTGTGTTTCATTCTTTTTGTTACATATTATTTGATATAAATCTTTTGCAGATTAAAAATGTGGTAAGCAGTGTAAATAGTACTCAAATGGAAAATGGCTCAAATAAGAATACTGAAATAAAACTTATAAGTAAATTTGCGTACCTGACTATTTTGACTATAAATCAATCAATTCAATTTCTTTGATCTGTCAAAATAATGAAATTTATTAATTTAATATTTTTATCATGATTTGTAGTATTATGTTTATAAAATGACTATTTTAATTTATTTGAATTATTCTTATTAAGTTATATAATTATTTATGCCTTATAAGGTCAAATTGGGAATTTGACCTTACAAGGGCATTTTAGTAATTTTACCCTTAATAAAATATAAAATTTCTTGCTTTTCATATATGTTGAATTTTCACAGCTAATTTGTAGGGCAGAAATTGAAATTGTAAATTGCTTTATTTTACTATGCAGATTTTCAGTTATTTTCATATATGATTCATACATATTATAGGATACTATATTTATTCTTATAAGAACAATTTGCGTACTCCTACCTGACTGGTAAACTGAATTTTTCAAGTTTTGATAATTAAAAAGACTTAGAAGATCTGCCAAATTAAAAGAAGAAGAATTAAAGAAGCAGAAGAATGTAGATATTTCATATTTTATTTTTGTTAAAGATAAACTGTAACTTTTCATATATGTTTGGGCTCTATGTATAAATGGACTGTGGACTATTATTATTTTATTATGTCCTTTTTGAATTATAAAAATGTATATATTTTCAATTGAGATGAATTGCTCTTTAAAGACTCTCGAACTTCAATCCCCGGTCATCACACTATAGCCACTGAGTTTACTGAATTTGGATCTCTAATAGAAAAGTTAGGTTTTCACCCCTCTTAACATTAAGAATTGTATAGATTTTGAAATGCTTATAACTTAACCAATAGACCTCAGAATTTAGTGCTTTTAGACTTTATGGAATCCTTGAATAGCAAGCAATAATAAACTGCATAAATTTTTAAACTTCACTATGTGAAATTCCTAATTTGCCCCTTTAGGTCAAAATCCTCAGTTTGGACATATATGACCCAATTCTTGTCTAAATTTGGTGTACTTAATATCTATCTTCATGTTAGACAGTAAAAAATCATTTGGCATTAATAAATTCTAATTTGAAACCTTAAATCAAAAAATAACTTCTTGGACCCTTAAGTAAGGGCAAAATGGTCATTTTGCCCAAAATTTAGGTTAAGTGCTCTTAACTCTTAAAATATCTTATAAATTAATAAAAATAGTAATAAAACTAATTTATGATTAATTTAAGTCATAAATCTCTCAATTTTAATAAATTTTGATAAAAATCATAATTTATGCTTAAAATTTTCCTAAGGATAATATGCCTTACTAAGCTAAAATTTATCATTAACTTATGTAATTGAACAAAAATAGCAAATAAAATTAAATTGAAAAATTTTCAATCAATTCTCTAAATTTTCCCTATGTTATTCCCTTAGGAGCTCATTGAGAATCTTTACCCCACTTTAGAATTTTTTTCTTAAGAATTAGAATATATACTAGGTTAGATTTCATTCATTGAATAAAATGAGTTATTCAATAAATGAAACCTTAGTTTTATTAGTTTTAGATTTTATACTTTAGTTCTGATTATTTTATCTTTCAACTTTAGATTAAGAATAGTAGATTCATTCTATTAAGCTTGATTTTACTTAATAGAATTTGCCTCAATTATTAGTTCACATTTAGATTAAAATCTAGATCTTAAACTTTACCACTGGATTATGTGGTTAACTCTAATTCGTGGTGTTTAATTTATAAACCTAGCTTTAGTAGATCTTGATCTGATCTTAGCTTAGAGCATCTAAACTTGTCATTTAGGACGTGATGATTTATTATTTAACTTGTAGTCAATTCTGATGGAATTAAATTAGAACATGATGAGTTCTAATTACTTTTAACTTATAAGACTGTGCTTTTAAGTTACACTCAATAGTAAGAATTGAAGATTCTAAACTTATATAACTTGGAATAGTTATAATGGTTTTAATAAATAACAATGGGTGTTACTTTGCATAGTAGAGTCACTTGCTCACTATTGATGTATTTGTGCTTGCGCATTCCTTATTATTTGTGTCATTGCCTTGAACATGACATGTAAGACAATATTGTGCATGAAATGAAAACTTAGAATAATTAGGATAACATTTGCATTGGGTTTATTTTGTTGGTTGATATGGCGTATTTTAACCCAATTGACAGGGGTAAGGAGAAATAATGGATAACTTAGCATTACTCATTGAGGAGTGTTGTGTTAAGTTTGGAACCCAAAAAATCTTTTAGACGTGCTTGATTTTTCAGCTACTTTTGGACGTGTCTACAGAAGTAAAGTAAAATAACTAAAATTCACTGCATTTGTATTTTCTGCCTCCTTAGTACTATATTGTTCTTTTCTGCCATAGCCCTAAAAGGCTGTGGAAATTTTTGTTTAGCCTAAACCCAGAAATGGGAATATGCTGAGCCCGATTGACCAATTTCTGATATGGCAGTTTGTACATATCTATTTTTTGTTTACTATTTTACTATAGCATTTTACTTCAGTCAGCTTTACTTTACCTGCTTACTTACTTATAAGATGTTAGTTTTTATTGCTACTTACTATACATATCACAATTAGATTACTTATTTTTAATTAGCATATATCATATGGTCATTAGCATATTTATGATTTGTCTTTCTTTCAGTACTTTTCTTATTGAGGTATGTCATTACCTCAGTAAAGATATACCTTCCTCGTATGGTCATCAATGAAGGTGACAAAATATGTGGCTATGGAAGAGGTAGAAGCCGACCCCCATACATCTGTATGCACCAACTTAAGTTTTCTGCACCAACTTAAGTTCTTAGAGAATGAAACCTTCTTATGCTTGCCGAGCACACAGTGTTCAGAGAAATCTAAGTCTACTGACTTTAGTCCTTAGAGCTTCTCCTTTGACTATAGGAATTTCAAGCCCCTCTAGCTCATATGGCCAAGCCTTCGGTGCCATAGATATACATCTATCTGTTCTACAGCTGTAATAAAATTAGACACTTTATTGATCAGATAAAGTGTACCTTCCATATTACCCTATGCAACAGCGAGTGCACCGTTAGTGACCTTCCACAAGTCTCCAGTGAAATAAGTCTTGTAACCTTCTCTGGCTAACTGGTCGACTCCTTTCATTGGAAGATACAACTTCTTCTGGTAAAGCAAATCATCCATTTGCATTTTCCAGAACACAAAGTTCGTACCACTAAATTTTTATATCTTATGTCTCATCTTGTCGGCCATTGCTCCCACTCAAACAGCAAACCCAAGAACCAACAAGGCAACCTCTCTCTAATACTACTTGTTGGTAAATAAATGAATTTTAGACCGAGCGCACACCGTAGCAGAAACAGTTTGTAGGAGAGCACTCGATCGAGGACCGGAGTTGAGTTGACAGTTACTAAGCAAACAACAAAATCACATAATCCACAAGCAAAAGATCATAGCACATGCATGCAAGACAATAACAAACATGTAAACATCCAAACACATAAATTTATGTGAAAAATTCAAGAATGAAAAAAATTACGGAGCCACACCACACAAAAAAATTCTATTATGAATCTTGAAGAGTATAGAATTACAAAGAGCTTCACTTTTGATAGTAAACACAAGATCTTACTCAAGAATGTAGAGTAGAAAAAGCAACAACCACATGGAGTATATTCTCTAACATGCAAGAGCTCCATTGCACTGTAAGTTCCTTAGGGTTTCACCATGGGATCTCCTTCTCACAGCAGTCAAAGCCTCTCAACTAAATTTTTAACTTGGGAAATTCCTCCCAACTTGTTCCTTTAAGTATTCTACTCAATTTTGGACACCAAATAGTCCAAAATGCCACCAAATGACTTAGGTCGAAATCTGAACCGGAGTAGAATTCCGCTAGGCGGCAGGGTGTGCTATAGCGCCCGCCTCTCAGGATGACTACTGTTGGGACGCGCTGCAGTGCCAAATTCTGCTGCATCGTAGACTTCTCTATCTGCTGGTCGCTGAGGCACGCGATAGCGCCTCCTTCGCGGGCGTGGAAGCGCCAAGGCGCGCCACGGTGCGCCGTAGCGCCTGTGCTGAGCTGGACTTCACACCTTGTTCCGAATCGTCTTGGAACCTCCTCGAAGCTCATAGGAGAACTATTAGCATCCCCATGATAAACTAATTAATCTCCACAACCTGTATGTGTCGTTCATGAATTGAGATCTCCACAAGTTTGACAAAGTATTGCTAAACAAATACATACATTAACTCTTTCTCCTTTCTCTCTTTTACATTAGTGTTTCATCAATGATGATTATTAATGTAAAATCAGGAGAAAATGTGTCATTTGTAGCAATTTTTTCTTAAATTTTTTTCAAATAATTGATTTTATAAATAATATGGATTGCATTTTACAGAACATTATTTTTACATATATTGCTATGCAATAATATTATGTTCTTTAAGAATTTTTTTAACTTTTTTTGTAGATTATGATTAAAGTGCTATAATACATATATTATCATCATTATTTTTTATAATGAATCGGCATTTTTGAGCTAAAACATGATTATTTTTGAGAGAAAATAAATATAAAACCAAAACAATGCATTCAAATAATCTAATATTTATATATGAATTTATAAGTGGTAACTTTTTTTTCCTTTTTTTATAAAATAATAACTTTTAACAAAATTGTAGCAAATATGTGATAGATAAACTTTAAATTATTAACATATAAAGAGTATAAATTATTAAATATTATTCATCCAAACACAACATTTAGATATATATACGACCCGCCCTAGCACGACCATTTTATAGGTATTATTCAAGTTTTAAATGCATAAGAAATATACAAAATCTTAGTTTAATATGTTGATTAAATGGAGTTCTTTATGGGCATGCCGCAGCACATGCAGCTTGCTCGCAAGGCATCAAGGCGCGCCGTAGCACCTGACGCTTGACATCGCTCGAGAAACTAGCGTCAGGGCTCTCCGCAGCGCCGAGCCGTTCGACTGGAAAGTGCCACGGCGCATCGATGAGTTCGATAAGAAAGAGCCATGGCGCGCCGTTGTGCCGGCAGTCAATAGGCGCTCGCAAGGCAAGCACCACAACGCTTTAATCGTCGGCGACAACGAACCTGAATTGCACTTCCTCCCTAGGTTGTCCTATAAAAATTTACTTTATATACTTTTTGAGTCATTTTTCATGTTGCATGTTCTTTGTTTGAATTGAAACTCAATTTTAATTTTAACTTCCATATTTTTTATATATCTACCAAAGAGGCAATACCTTCAAGTTTATATATCACCTCTAATGAGATAAGCATACAAGTAGAATTTCTTATGCTCTTGCGTATAGTATTCTCATCTATCTATTTTTCTATTTCCTTGTAAGAGCTATGAATATGCTTATAATATTTTGTTGCTTTCTTTTTGTATCTTTTATAATGGCAGCATAAATCCTTTTTTTGAGCGTGTCAAGCTATGAGTGATGTGACATAAGCTAATTTAACTTCACAAATCATTTCCTTAGCTAAATTAAGAGTGGACGCGTGTGAACCATAGGCGGAATCAAGATCAAGCGATCCTTAACTAAAAATTGTAGATTTTATCACTTAAGCGTAAGAGATGATTTTGCTCACTAGAAGATCGCATGGTTATCTATGTGCCGAGATTGAACCTTAGAATGTTCATCTAAAAGCACTAATAAGATTTAGTATATTTAATGATTTTATTAAATAATACTAAATCTCTTAATAATGAAATGAAGATTATTTCAACTTACTTGATATAGATTTGAGAAGATAAGTAATTATGCATGAACTTGTGATGAACTGTATGTTTAACCTCAACTCTCTCCAATTTTTTCAAAATTAAATCCAAACCAAAGAAATTTAGGATTTATAATCCAGGAACAGAAAACCCAACAAATCATTGCTTAAACATTATTGAAATTAGATATGCTCTAGTAACAAATCACAACACCATTCTCAGAGGATAATAAATCTCGAGATCTCACAATCTCATATTACTTCAGACCGCATATACTTGTGTGCAACGCAGACATACGTAAATCAGGTATGTTAATATTCAACATTTACAAATTGATCATCTTTGTTTAGGGATTTACGTTTATATTACATTAGTTTTTATATACATATGCTTAACTTTTTCTGCAGCAGTTGAATTGGAGGTATGTTACTTTACTTGCCTCATTTTATTTAAGTTATAAATACAATATTTATAGCTTTTCTGTTTAGTTGATCGCATTATACTTCTTTATTGCTTAGGTTATTTGTGATATCTTAAAATTCAATAATAATTTATCAGTCTAAAATGTACTTAGACAATTTTATCGAATAAGAGAATTTTTTTTTTATTGGCTGAGGCCATGGCATATAAAACCCAACATGTCAGATCTAGGGCTTTTTGAGGATTCAGCACTAAGTGAGGAGCAGGAACAGGAGGATAATACTACTGCAACTACTTAGTTTAGTTTTCATTTCTTTTAGAAGAGAATAATTTTCAATTTTTTATTCTTTTTATTTTCTTTAAAGCTTGGTCTATAATAATTAAATTCTGAATTTTATATTTCTTATTTCAGCATTGTATTATCTGAGATGCATACTTTATATTGTGTCCTTTATTGTTGCTCTAATGTGATCGATGTATGTCTGCATATACTTTTTATAACTTCCACACTCTGTATTATATATTGCATTTATTAGCCTGTACTCCAAATTATTATTATTATATGATAATTTGAGGCACAATTATATGTTTATGTATTTAAGCACTAAGACATTCCAGTGGGACAAGTGTGGGCAAAATAAGCATTTCGCGGCATACATTTACCTTATCGGCACTTATCCAAGGGTTCATTTTGAGTGATGACCCGTCCAGTAGTTAATTTATACTTTGTTTGCGGAAGCGGTGGGGCGAGGCACCACATATATTAAGCTAGGAAATGTAGACTTAGTATGCAAACTGGACAAGTATCTTTATGTCCTAAAGTAATCACCAAGAGAATGGTATAAGAAGTTTGATCTATTTATGCAAAAACAGAAGTACATGAGGAGCCAGTTTTATCACTACGTGTATTTAAAGTGTTAGCTCAAGGTAACTTCATTTACCTACTCTTGTATATCGATGATATGTTGGTGGCAACTTCAGATCAGTCTAGGATGGATCACATGAAAGATTAGTTGTTGAAGAAATTTGAAATGAAGAACTTAAGAAGACAAAGAAGATTTTGGGAATGGAGAACTGTAGGGATACAAAGGTAGGAAAGATTTAGTTTACCCGAAAGGAGCATTTGGAAAAGGTGCTGAAGAGGTTAATAATTGATGACTCTATAAAATTTGTGAGTATACATCTAGCACCTTATTTTTATTTATCTACAGAGCTATGTCCGAAAATAAATTTAAAAAGGAAGAAATACACTCAGTTCCTTATGTTAGTGAAGTTGGAAGCTTGATGTACACAATTGTTTGCACTAGACCGGACTTGAACCAAGCAGTTAGAGTTGTGAACTGATATATGCACAATCCGGAGAAGGATCATTGATAAGTAGTGATGAGAATATTTCGGTACTAGAAAAGTGCAGTTAGTGTTAGCTTATTATTCCAGAAACAGTCATTAATAGCTGATTTGTGTGCTTAATATGTGGATTCTAACTATGCGGGACATTTGGGTCAAAGACGATCAACGGCTAGATATGTGGATTCCTGTTGGGTAGAGATTGACTCTACAGCCTACAATTACCCTGTCTACAACAAAATTTGATACATGGCAGTTACTGAAGCATTTAAGGAAGCTATCTCGATGAAATGTTTACTTAGAGATTTGGGTGCGAAGCAACAAGAGGTAGCAGTCCATTATGATAGCCAAATCGCTATACTCTTAACTACAAACCCGGTATGCCACGCTCGCACAAAGCACATAGATGTGCGACATTATTTTGTTTGGGATATTATTGAAAAGGGTGAGATCTTACTGAAGAAGATTGACACTAAAGACAACCCAACAGACATATCTACAAAAGTGCTCACAGTTCAGAAATTCAACCATTATAAAACTTTGGTGAATTTGGAAAAACATCCATAGGCTTCTCGTTTGTTGGAACTACGGATAATATTATTCTTTTAGGAGGGGAATATGTAGGCAACCAAGTTGGTGCAACAATAATGCTGGAAAATATATTTGATTCAGCTCTCATGTGATGCACATGAGATATGAGGTGGCGATTGTTGATTAAAGGGGATTATTTATGGGCAGACACTACAGTGCGCCACAGCGCATGGAGCTCGCTCGCAAGGCTCCAAGAGACCGGTGCTAGGGCGGGCCGTAAGGCAAGCGCCACCGCGCGTCGTGGTACTCGCGATTCAGCAGACCCATTTTGTGAGGGGCTATAAGTACTTCTTAAACCCTTTTTTTAAGTTTAAGTTTCTATGTTTTTGTTTCTGTGTGTATGGTGATTGATCCAAAAGTAGACTGAAGTTCCAAAAGGCTTGGAGAAGGGTTTTTAAACATTAAAAATTTTGTAATATATTTTTAATAGTGAAAATATAATCTTCTTCATTTTATTTTACTTTCCGTTGATATAAGTGTTCACACTGAATCACGTAAATTTCTCATCATATGTTGTGGTTGTTCCTACATGTGATTTGTCTTTGCTTAATTTTAATATTTGTTCAACCACATTGATGGAACCCTAAGATCCAAACATAATATTAAATTAACATTAAAAAATGGGTGATTACATAAATTTTCTTTTTCAAAAACATAATATATAAAATTTATATACTAAAAAATGTTTTAAATAGTAAAGTCTAATCTTTCCTAATGAAAAGTAGAACACTATTCTGAGTTAGTTTTGTAACTATAAAATTTAACTTCTTAAGGCAGTTAACCTATTTCTAAGGCAGTGATATGATATAAATTCAATTTTATTATATAAGAATAATATGATATAAATTTTTTTCATCAAAATGCAGAGTATTAAAAGCTTTAGAATTTTATGCCAGATGATTTTGTGCATTTTTGGCTTTGTGTTCGGCATAGGGCTGGCTCGAGTTGAGTTCGAGTCGCCCATACTCCAACTCAAAATTTTCAAGTTGGGTCTGATTCGGACGAGTTCGAGTTAGTCAAGTTCGAGTCATTTCGAGTTGAGTCATCCGACTCGAGCTCAACTCGAAAACATTGAGTCTTAATAGGAGGCTTAAGTGAACTAATATATAAATAAATAAAAATTTAAGATATTATAATGTGTATATTACAGTGCAAATATAGTAAAATTCAATATATATATATATATATATATTAATTTAATATGTAAATAGATTTTTAGATATAATTAAAAATTAAATTAATTATTTACGCATTTCTCTGTGAGAATGATGAGATACGAGATCTTAGAAAATGATACAATAAGAAAGAATAATGGAATCGTATGAGCACAAAAATACAAAAGTTAAATTTTAATAAAAATAAAATACTGAAATATTATTTATATATACATTTGAGAAAGAAATGTAATACATTTATAATATCTTTTTTGAATTTTTTTTATATAAAAATAATATGTATAGTATTTTTATTTAAAAAGCCTATAAATTAAAAGCAAGATAAATACAACAGAAAAAGTCATATTCAGCTAAAAAAAATAAAAGTTAGGATTATTTAAGAATATCTGCTTTGGAGAAAATTACGAACATTTCCAATCCCTGGGTGTTTTCATGTGATTTTTTGGTATTCTAATCGAGTTCCAATCGAGTTCATTATAAATTGAGTTTAGAGTCGAGTCAGCTCAGACTCGAAGAGAGAAATAAAAACATACTGTACGGGTAGAGCTCGTTAACAACTCGGATGAAATAAGTACTGATCTAACATTTTTGGAAATGACAGAAGATCCGGCAGATTGGACCATTAGCCGCTAAAGCGGACGGCAACAATCAAGCGATCTAACAGATTGGAAGCGAATTAGAACGGTTCGGGCTCGACGAGACCCAGCCGAGCAACCTGACATAATTCTGCTCGACACTTAACAAATTTAACTACTTTTGATGTCTATGGATTCATCCCTGTAAATGCATGATTTTGAGTTAATAAAATTATTATTTATTATCTTAACTAATTTGATTAATCTATTAGTCATTTTTGAAAAAGAAACTTATCATATTGTTAAAAATAATTAGAGAACTTTTGGAAATTTTTAAGAATTTTTATCGACAGGTAGAAAAGTGAGGATTGGAGATCCAAGTTCAAACATGAGATATTTATGTCACAAAATTTATTTCAAACTATTACTTTATTACTTTAAATTATTGATTTGATTATGTCTTTATCTCAATTGAATACAACTTATTATAACAAATTCAAGCAAATGTAAGCTTTTACTCTTTAGGCTGCAAAATTTTAGCTCATTTATTTGTTTGATGCAAAACTCTCTTTGAAATAATATTGTTGCTAATTTCACATTTTATATAAAATGTTAAATGTTAACTTTTACGAAATGCTCTATGTACCCTTGACTAATTGACAAATGTTGTAATATTTCTGGTTTGGAAAATTAATTAAGAGAAGATCAGCTTGAGATTAAAGAAGCAAAATAAAGATGCATTTAATATTATTTTAATTTTTATTGTATTAATTGATCAATTCATATATTTTATTAATGCTAATGGCTTAGTGTATGAGAAATAATTTCATATCACTTAAGTTTGATATTTATATTTATTTAATACAAATTATTATTTAAAAATTTTCGAACTTAACCCCGGAGTCACCCGGAGTCATCTCATGAGATGACATCTCATGAGGTGAACTTACATATGGAAATCTCGATGCGTGACAGGGACATGAGGAAATCTACAACTCAAGCTACATCGGATTGTGTTATATTTTTGGGTCGTGCTTGTAGTGTCTTGTATTATTGACAGGGACATGTGGTATTATATTTGATGTTTATTACTTTATAGTTTTAGGGGATATGATGGGTGATTATCCATGTGTATGAATTGTGTTCCTTTGTTTGGTGGGTAGTGATGTCAAATGTATTACCTTTTCTTTGATGAATTAGGTCATTGCCCGCTTTTTTTATTTTATTCTCCTACTAACATCATTTTCCTCTAACATCAAATTCTCTGAGTCTCTTCTCCAACATCTTAAATTATAAGCTAAACCTTGTACCCACTCCAAAATCCACCATAATCCCCCACATCTAAACCTAAGATCAGCCGGACCTAGTCTAATTCCCTACCAGCTACCATCAAGAGGCTTAGCCTATTATGAGGCCCAAGGCAGTGTATACAGGGCTTGGCATAATGAGACAGGTGCAACAGAATTGATGCAGAGCAAGAGTGAAGAACAAAGCATTGCCGGAGAGGGGTCAAAATTGAACTATCTCCTTCCATCAATTGACAGTTTAGATGTATTAGCTACTTATTATGAACAAGACTGTCCCATTCAATTAATTGATGTTTATCTTAATGCTAAATTTAGGCAAATGAACTCTTGGATTTAAAGATGTCAAAGTTTTCTTGATCCCAAGAGTTCAAGATTTAAGTGCTAGACATGAAAACATCCCTCGTTTAAATAAACAATGCATATATTATAGAAAACAGTTATGTTTAGGAGCATTTAGATTCATTCATGAGAACACGAAATTTTGTTGATCAAAAGACTAATAAAAAGGTCAGAAGCAACAATTCCTTTTTAAAAGTTCAAATTTTGTAGGTAAGAGAAAATATTGAGAAGAATGTTGCATTTTTCACAAAAAGGCCTAATGGAAGAACTGCCCGCAACATGTAATAGATTCAGATAATGTTATAGCTAATCAAAAACATCTCTATGAATGGCAGTAAAAAGAGAAGGCATCATCATAAACTACTCAAACAACGCTAATGAAATTGTGGGTTATTTTGAACTGCTCCTTCTCATAAATCACACGACCTCAAAATCCAAACATATAAAACAAAACAAAATGCTCAATCACTTGTAATGGATGATCAGAGAACTCATCGTAAGCATTTTAGAGGCCGTTTTGTCTGAAAAACAGGAGTACAACATCATCAGGATTAGATATAATATCATAGAACATCATCAGGATTAGATATAATATCATAGAACATCATCAGGATTAGATATAATGTCATAGAACAGTATATAAATCGAACACATTATTTACAACACCAGAAACATAGTACTAACAGATAAAAAACACGCTAGAAAGAACCTGCAAAGCTGGGCAACACGTCACTCCAACATATTGGAAGATGCAAAAATGGGCAGTGATAAAAAAGGGAGTTGCCAAGGCTTAAGCAGTGGATCTGGAATCTCAGGAATGTCCACCGCCATCCCGCTGAATTCTGCCACAAATTGAAGAACGGAGTTAAGATATTTGAGTCTGTCAGTCAGTTCCATAACCTGAGTTCTCATGATTGTGTTCTTCGATTGCTGTTCCATATACTGCTGACTGAGATCGTTGATCTGAATCTCAATCTGGCTGTTCTGTTTCTTCAGACCTGCAACCTCATTTACAATATCATCAAGGTGCTGCTGTTTTCTCATTCGAGATCTGCGAGCTGACTCCCTGTTAGATTCCATTCGCCTCCTCTTCCTTTCATCGACTGAAGGGCGAAAATCTTCCTCAGAACTTGAAGATGAGCGTGCAAGTTTTGTGGGCATCTTTTATTGCAAAGCTTTTTCTTGTGATTTGGGGTCTTTATTGCTTTTAATTTGAATGAATCAATTAAAGAGAACAAGCGGGTGCTTATTTCATGAGAAAACGTAGAACCAGTAGAGAAATACAACCGAGAAGGACTGTAGGAAACAGATCCGGGGGCTTGAAAAATTCATAAAGGGTTAAAAGTAAATTTCGCACAAGAACATCGAGATCTTTGACTAGATATCAAACGCAGAAAGAGGAGATTTTGTAACAAAAAAATGACGACTCGGACCGATTTAGAGATCCAATAAAAGTAACAGCAGAAAATAAGGATTCAGGCAGAAAGACCCCCACGAAATTAGAACAAGAGGAGACGATGCGCAGATTACCTAGTTGGGAAGAAAGAAAGAACCAAGAAAGGCCCAGATCTTGCAATAACCGGAGAGATTAAGAGCCAGGAAAGGGAAGTCAAGCGAAGCAGGCTAAGATGCCCTTTTATAGGAGGACGATGGGGGCATTTTAGGAAGAAGAATCCATCAAAATTTTGGCGTCTCCGGCAGCTTCCGAGTTCGTTCTAGAGTTAAAACGTGCGTCAATGTCGGGAGTGTTTCATTTTTCAACTCAGTTCATTGAACCTAATAACACCACGAAACACGTGACATCAGAAATATTTGAATAATATTTGAGAAATGATAATATTTTTTTGATATGATCTTCAAGATAATTTATCGAACTTATTATTATTATTTATTTATATTAAAATAATATAAATATTATTTTTAAATATTATATTAAAATAATATTTACATATTTCATTAAATAATTTTTTCTAAGTCTCACATTAATGAGTGTTGTTCTTTAATTCCTAATATTACTATAATACTCTTCAATGTTTTGTTACTCAATAACTAATTTATTTATTTTCTAATTATATACAAAAAATATTTATGTTATTTATGAAAATATATGTTATAATAATTCCCACTTTACCTATAAATTATATCATCTTATTAAATGATTCTTTATTGATTTTTTTATTTTTATATAGAAAATAAAGATTTTTAAAAATATGAACCTCAATTATTATATTATAATAAGTAAATTAAAAAATTATATCATACTTATATGAGCTCTACACTTAAGAAATTCTTATTAATTAAATAGGAGCACAAGGAACTAAAAGTGTATACTATTATGATATATGTATAATGGCAAGATAAAGTTATATGTCTCAAAAAACTAAAATTGTATCACTTCACTATATATAATGATATGAACTGAGCAAGTAAAGAGCAACAAGTAACAGAGAACTCACAAGCATATTATACAGCTATTATCTATCCATCCAAACATCACAAAGTGTGGTGAGTTTGAAATCAAAGGTCATCAACTTCTTTCTAGTGGGCATGGCCTCTCTTTATTCTTTTATTGTACGATAGCAATATTACATATATAGGGGACTAGTAAAGGATCCCAAATATATGGACCTCACCATCAAAAGTCTCAATTATATGCAGTGATGAGAAACATATGGTATATCAAAAAGTAAAGTATAAAATTGTAATAAAAGCTAGTTATAAGCTCAATAGCACAATAAAAAATATAATGACTCAACGATGGGTTAGCAAAACTAATTTAACATTGGATGTTATTGACATATCTAAAATACGTATGTCTGCATTTGCACGCCAGTGTACATGGTCCAAAGTAATATGGGAAGGTAAAATTTTAAGATTTATCATCCTCTGAGAATTGTGTTTAGATTTGTTACTAGAGTGTATCTAATTTTAATGATGTTTAAGAAATCAATTGATGGTTTCTCAGTGTGGCGGCCCTACCCCGCCGTGGTCCTGTTAACCCTTAAGTTAACATGATTACAGTGGAGAGGTCACCAAATGACAAAGTCCCCACTTAGAATTGAATTAGACACGTGTTCTAATCCCACTTAAATAAGAACTTTGCCATTCAATCCATAAGAACTATCACTAAATGACTATATATGAACTCAGAGTGCGGAAGCATAAAATTTAACATCCATCCAATACAGTATAAATACAACAATACAGAATAAGTAAAGTGCTGAAAGAGAATTATAAACCTGTATTATTACAATTAATAAGTTTAAAAGAACTGAAAGGAACTCTCAATCTCACTGAAAGAATGAAAACCAAAGCTATAAATCTTCAAGTATAGGCTCTTCCTCTAATAGCAAGCACTCCACAGGATTAGCTGCTCTATCAAACTCAGAACCTACCATTATCGGTTTCATAATGGTAGAGCTCCAGCCAACACAAGAAAAACTGGTTAGACTATTGTCCAAGCACATTTTAGGGCAAACAATTTTATTAAGTTAAATAGATATCACCATAAAAACAGAACTGAGCAAAATAAGTGCAGAAAAGCATACAAAGGAACAGTGATAAGTTATAAACTATAGTTTATAACTAAGCAAAAATAGAAAATAATACATACCTCCTCCAAGCAACTGCAACAAAGACAGGTAAGTAAAAGAAAAGTAAAACTGTAAGAAAATACAACCTAAATATGCATATGATCAAACAAAAATATGCTAAGTGACATACAACATTTAACAGTGTGAAACTGAAACAAACTAACATTCTAAAAGTATAAGAAAATAGCAAGTAAAACTAGCATCCTATATAGTGCAGGAAAACTGTAAGTAAAATAGTGCTACAATGCAGAGTATATATAAGTAAAATAGTAACTGTAAACTGAAACTACAGTGACTATATAAGTCACCTGAATTGAACATAAACTCAGCAAATCTTAGCCTGATGAGCTAAGAAACTCTGAACTGAATATCACTGAAAACTCTTAGCCTGATGAGCTAAGACAGAACTGAATGTAAGTGTACTTGAATTAGTATAACCATATCAAAATCCTAAGTCTATAGTCAGTAGGGCAAGAGTCTATCCATCCTATCCCACGAACTAGGCATGGCATAGACTATCGGACTGAAACCCCAAACAATAAGCCGACCCCGAACGAGTTGATCGAAGAGGTATACTAATCAAGCTACACCTTACAAACTACTTGTGAAACAAAAAAACACAATCATATTTATGAATGTTCAAACTTGACATAAGATATTTATCAAATATCTTAAGTACATAATACATGTTCAAGGTATAAGGCTCAAAATCAAGGAATGCGAAGCATCAAAATCAAAGTGAGCAAGAAACGCTATCTAAAATACAGGTGATATCCGTTGTTGTCTACTTATTCATTCTACCTACTCTAAGTTACATAAGTTTTAGAATCATCAATTTTTACACATTCTGTAACTTAGAATAATGAATCCTACTAGTTGAAGATAATTAGGACTGGCCAAGTCCTAATTATAACTTAATCAAAAGACGACTATTTGGTTAAAATGAACAAATCATCGACCTAATTTTGTATTTTAATTCATCCCAACCTCATCTTAATTAGCCAAATCAAGATGAAAATATTAAGAATTAGACTCCAGATGATGGGGTCTAATCACTTAATCTAAAGGTATAATCTAAGGGTCTAAGTTTAGAACCCAAATCTCACAGATTAAATTAAGGCAAGTCCTAATGATAAATCAATTCATTAGGATAGATTCTTTATTCCTAATTCTAGGGTTTAGAGATCAAATAATCATTTAATAAACTAAGAAAATCTATAAACTAAAAAACTCAAGGTTTTACCTATTGAGTAACACAATTTACTCAATAGATGAATTTTAACTTAAGATCTATTCCTAATCTTAAGAATTAAGGCTCTTAATTACTAAGAGTATCTCTCAAGACACACATCTTAACTAATGTTATAGGACCTAAGGATGGGTCTAAGAATGATTAAAGAAGGAGAACACTCACTTAAGACTTAGGAATTTTCTTAAGAAGCAAATTTTGAGATTTTAATCAAAATCTAATTTAGACTTGAATTTGATTAATTTCAGTTCTAAATCATTCTATTTACTGATTTTAGTGATTTAGAAATTGAATTTAGGGCTTTTAAAGGCTAAACCCTAAATTTGGGCAAAATGACCATTTTACCCCTACTTAAGGGTTCAAAAGATCAAATTTTGATTTAGGGCTTAAATTCTAAAATTTTATTTTGGAAAGTATTTCTTATTGTCTAGTGTAAGATTAGACAGTAACTAAATTAATTTTGGGTGATTATTAAGCCATATGAGATCAAATTAGTGAATTTGACTCATAAGGGAAAATTAGAAATTTAACTAAATGAAAGTTAAATTTTCTTTCTGATTATTGTTCTTTACTGCCTAAGCTTTCCATAGAATCTAAATTTGCTAAATTTTGATAAGTATTGACCAAGTTATGGCTAATACAAGATCTAGGGTTAAAAGGGTAATTAAGGAATCCTTAATTATGGGTCAAAATCCTAACTTTGTCAATTAGTGCCCAAATTAAGCAAAATCAGTGGCTATGGTTTACAAATAGTCCACTGATCAAAATGGCATATGGTAGGCTCAATTTGAATCTAATTTGACTAAGTTAAGACCTATTTAGGGCTAAGAGTAATTAGTGAGTGATTAGCAAAATTAATCACTCAAACACTAATCCAACTTTACAAATTGATTCTAAATGGTTCTATGAGTCCTCTGAAACTTAAATCACTCAATTTGCATTACTAAATTTGCTAATATTTACTAATCAAGATTTAGAGTAATTAGGGGTGATTAGCAAATCTAACTATTTGATCCTAAATATTTTTATAGATTACTATTAATTAGGTTTTTTTAATCTAAATTGATATTTGGATCATTCAATTTGGAGCTCAATTGACCAAGTTATGGTCAATTGAAGTTCTAGGTCTAATTAAGGTAATTAGGGTTAGGTCCTAAATGTGATTAGTCTCAAATTAATCCAAACAGTAAAGTTAATAGTCTTAGATTAATCCTTAGGATTTTCTGATCACTTTAAGACCGATATTGGGTATGTTTGGATCAATGGGTACAAAGTTATGAGCTAAATAAATTTTGAGACATGAAGTTGAACTTAATTAACCCTAAATAATCACTTTGATAAATATTGATTCTACAGTAAAATAAATGGCATCATTAAATTCCTTATATTTTTTTGATCAATTTGATATATTCAATTGCATAATTTGGATGAGTATTTTAGGAGTTAATAAGGTTTAAAGTTTGGTATTAATATAATTAATAGTTACTGATTTAATTAAATTAATATAACTGTTATATATATATATATATATGATTTTGATTATTTAATATATCTGTTATATATTTATAAATATTTGATTTTATTAATTAAGTGCAGGACACGTGGCAGAGCCTCACTGGCTGGGCAGAACGCGGCGGGCTCCACGAGCCAGATGTCTGCAGGACCAGGCCACGTGGCGCGACCCCACTGGCTGGCGGATCACGGGCGGGCCCCAAAGGTCAGGCAGCTGACCCGTGTGCCACGCATCGCGCGGCGACTGGCAGCGCGTCGCGAGGTGGGTCCCGCTACTGCAGCCGAAACGCCACTGGTCCTGGCCTCGGGCTGACCCGGCCCAACCCGAGAGGTCTTCGACTTCGCGCGATCAACCCGACGGCTGGAATTCAGGGCTTCAAAAATGGCGGCGAAATCGCCTGCACTGGAGGGCAAGCCGTATACCGATCGAAAGGTCAGTACCTACAACATCACCGGAGAAGAAACACAGCTCCGGCAATACCTAACCCTAGATTCCCTACGCTCGGCGAGAAGATGAGTAACGGTTTCTACTGTTGCGTTTTTGTCAAATCTGAGCTAATCAGACCTGATCGACTCGATCGGGTCTACTAAATTTTCAATCAGGACTATGAAATCGGCATGCGAACAAAAAAATTTAAGGTTTGAAAGCATAGATTGAAAGGTAGAGGGTACCTCAAATTGGACAGTGGACGAGTACTGGTTTCAATCTAGATGATCTGAGCACTTTCGAAGATGAAGATTACGCAAAGGATTGCATCCAGCCAAACACAGAGTTTTATCTGCGTGCGAGAGCGGTGGATCGACGCTTGGCGAGCTCGGGAGCGACGCGTGTGATCCCTGCTGCCACGCGGAGTCTTCCGCGGTCCGGACGAAGAAGACGGTCTTCGGACCGTCAGATCTTTCGATCGGACGGATCGTAGGATCCGTTTGATCAAACGGCAGAATTAGAATTAGGATAACGGCGTTACTTAATTATGACGGCGCCGTTTAACTTTAAATAATTAAATAATTATTTAATTTAAATTATACAGATTTAATTAATCAAATTTACCCTATTAAATGTATCCCAAAAATTTCCAATAAATCACCCATAGCTAATTTAGGGGTGAGGAATGCAACGGCGCATTCGGATTTTTATTTCGACGAGTATTTATTTATTTGAATTTTCAGGTATTTAAATATTATTAAAATATTTGACAAAAAATCTACGACTTCCAAATGACTTCAAAACTTCACCCCTAGCTAATTTGGGTGTTTTGAACGCAATGGCGAAGTCAGATTTTCAATCTGAGGTCTAGATAAAAAGTCAATTTTCTAGGGTTTGGGATTTTCTAGAATTTCTGATTTGACTCAGTTGACTTCTGATTTGACCTAGGTTTCAGAGATAAGTTCGAAATTATTTAATTAGTGTCTTAGAACCTTAATTAAGACTTAGATTAGTCTTAATTGAGCCAAGTAACAACCTGGGTTGTTACAAACTCTCCCACTTAAGAATGATGTCGTCTTCGACATCACTCAAGTGAGAAAAAGAATTTAAGCAGATATAAATAAACGAATTGAAATAAGATAGAGTTGAAGAATCACCTTGATTGAAAAGATTTGGGTACTTTTGACGCATATCCACCTCTTTCTCCCAGGTGGCTTCACTACAAGACCGATTCTTCCACTGAATCTTTATCATTGGAATAGATCGATTCCTTAATTTCTTCAGATCACGATCTAAGATTTTAATTGGTTCTTCAGTGTAAGAAAGATCAGGTTGAATTTCAATTGTAGGATGTTCAATAAGATGAGAAGGATCTCGAAGACACTTCCTTAGAGATGAAACGTGGAATACATTATGAACAGTAGCAAAGTCTTCTGGTAGCTCTAATTTATAAGCTGCTGAACCAATCTTCTGCAAAATTTTGAAAGGTCCAACATACCTTGGACTGAGCTTTCCTGAAATTTCAAAACGATAGATTCCTTTTATCGGGCTCACTTTTAAGTACACAAAATCTCCTTCGCTGAATTCTAGAGGACGATGATGGTTATTATGATATTTACTCTGCCTATCTTGAGCTGTTCTGATTCTTTGCTGAATGAGTTTGACTTTCTTATTTGTTTCTTCCACTAGCTCAGATCCATATAATTGGGTATCTCCTGACTCGGACCATGCTAGTGGAGATGAACATTTTCTCCCATATAAGGCTTCATATGGTGCCATCCTAATACTTGACTGAAAACTGTTGTTATATGCAAATTCCACTAAAGGAATATGCTCTTCCCAAGATCCTGAAAAATCCAACATACATAAATGCAGGAGATCTTCTAATACTTGATTTACTTGCTCTGTTTGGCCATCTGTTTGGGGATGAAATGCTGTACTCATAGCCAGAGTTGTGCCTAAATCTTGATGGACAGCCTGCCAAAATTTAGAAGTAAAACGACTATCTCTATCGGATACAATTGTTTTAGGAATTCCGTGCAATCTGACTACTTTCTTAATATATAGTTTAGCCAATTTCTCCACTGAGTCAGTTTGACGGATTGGAATAAAATGAGTAGATTTTGTGAGACGATCCACTATAACCCATATTGAATCAGCTCCAGATCTAGCACGGGGCAAACCCATGAAAAATTCCATGGATACATCAGTCCATTTCTATTCTGGGATTTCTAGTGGGTGCAATAAGCCACCAGGCTTTTGATGCTCTGCTTTTATTAAGCAACAAGCGTGGCATTTTGCAACAAATTATGCAATACTTTTCTTTATTCCTGGCCACCAGAATGATTGTTTTAGGTCTTGATACATCTTAGAATTTCCTGGATGAATTTGATATCCTGAATTGTGACTTTCAATCAAGATCTCTTTTGGCATGGACTTAGGAATCCATAGACGATTATCCATGTAAATAGCACCTTTCTTAAATTGCAATTCTGGATGACGACCACTTTCTATTGCCACTTTAAGGTTTAAATATTCATCATCCTTTCTTTGAGAGATTGAAACATCTCTATGGAATGTGGGTTCTATATTATTAATGGATATTATGGTACTGACTGAATTTCCCTTAGCAAGAGAAATTTCCATTTTATGAAACTCATTCATCAACGAACTTTCTAAAATAAAGTTGTTAAGAACAGTGTGACGGCTTAACGCATCAGCTACCACATTAGCTTTTCCTAGATGGTACTAGATATTTAAGTCATAATCACTAATTAATTCCAGCCATCTTCTTTGCCTACAGTTCAATTATCTATGGGTAAAGATGTATTTCAGACTTTGGTGGTCTGTGAATATAGAGCATTGAACTCCGTACAAATACTGGCGCCAGATTTTTAATGCAAAAACTAATGCTGCCAATTCTAAATCATGTACAGCGTAGTTCCTTTCATGGGTTTTAAGCTGGCGAGATGCGTACGCTATAACTTTGCCTTCTTGCATTAATACGCATCCTAACCCAATTCCAGATGCATCCGTATACACCTGATAATTCACTCCTTCTTTTGGAAGAACTAAAACTGGAGCAGAAGTTAATGTGTCTTTTATTGACTGAAATGCAGTTTCACATTCTTCTGACCAAACAAATGAAACTGTCTTCTGAGTTAAATTTCTAAGAGGTGCGACAAGCTGGGAGAAGCCTTTAACAAACTTTCTGTAGTATCCGGATAGACCCAGAAAACTATGAATTTTCGTAACTGTCTTGGGCTGAACCCAATCTTGAATAGCACTAATCTTGCTCTGGTCTACTTGGATTCCACGAGCATCAACCACATGTCCAAGAAATGATATAGAATCCAGCCAAAATTCACACTTAGAGTATTTAGCATATAACTAATTTTCTCTGAGTTTCTCCAGAACTAATCTCAAGTGGTCTTCATGATCCTTTACTGTCTTGGAGTAAACTAAGATATCATCAATAAAAACTATAACAAATTTATCTAGATAAGGTTTCAGAACTCTTTGCATTAAGTCCATGAACAGAGATGGGGCATTAGTGAGACCAAATGACATTACAAGAAACTCGAAATGCCCATATCGTGTTCTGAACGTTGTCTTCTCTACATCGGAGTCCTTTACCTTCACTTGATGATACCCTGACCTTAAATCAATTTTAGAGAACACTACAGCACCGGCAAGTTGATCGAACAGATCATAGATACGAGGAAGTGGGTATCTATTTTTAATAGTGACTTTATTCAGCTCCCTGTAGTCTATGCACATTCTCATAGACCCATCTTTCTTCTTTACAAATAATACTGGAGCTCCCCATGGAGACATACTAGGTTTAATAAACCCCTTATTTAGCAATTCTTGCAATTGCTCATTCAACTCTTGTAATTCTTTCGGGGCCATTCTATATGGTGCTTTTGATAGAGGTTGTGTCCCCGGAACTATATTTATTTCAAATTCTACTTCTCTGGTTAGTGGTAAACCAGACAGATCTTCAGGAAAAACATCTTCAAAATCTCTAACAACTTTTATTTTAGAGATTGGGGTTACTTCTTTGCTACTACCCATCATCACCATCAGAATACAACTATAACCTTTACACACCATTTTCTCTGCTTGAATTGCGTTGATTAAGGAGCTACTAGTGCTGAACTTCCCAATAAATGTTGTTGAAGCTCTTGGAGTTTGCAAGATAACCTTCTTCCTTTGACAGTTAATAGTAGCATTATGCATACTAAACCAATTTATGTCTAGTATGATATCGAAATTTACTATAGGTAGCATAATTAACTTGGCTTGGAAGGTATGGTTATTGATTGGTATTTGAACATCACAGAATTTGTTTGCACTAAGTTGGGCTCCAGAAGGAAGTCCAACACTTAAGATCTTCGCAAGTTTGTAGCAAGGTAATCCTAATCTCTTAGCAAAATTTTCAGAGATAAATGAATGACTAGCCCCAGTATCAAACAATATATTGCAGAGCTCATCTTTAAAGTATAGAGTGCCTAATAAAAATAGAAATTTTAGGAAGTTCTAATTCAGTAAGAAAGACAAAAATTGCAAATTATACCTGAGACTACGTTGTTATCTTCTGCTGCTTCAACAGGAGTAAGATTATACACCCTTGCCTTTCCAGTAGATCTGCTGTCAGATGTCTGAGCTATTGATTGATTTGGATTTGAAGGTTTTGCAGCATACAGAACCTTTGCAAGGGTTCGCTCTTGAGCAGGAGGTGGCATGAGAGTCATCTGAGGTTCTCTGAAATTGATGGGAGTGGCACGGAATATTTTATTCGCACGATTCCGTTCAATAGTCGCTCCGTCAATTGTCTTATTTGCTTGGCAATCCTGATATGCATGACCCAGTCTTCCACAGGTAAAACACACTCTGCCGAAATGATAACATTTCCCATAAGGATGTGGCCTATTACATGCAGTAGTTTGGCCTGATGTTTCAGCGGTCTCCATCTGATATACCCTTCCTTGATTTGTTCGTTATTGCTTGAAGTTCTGAGAATATTTGTTCATATTGAAAGCCTTTCTCTTCATGTCTTTAATATTTTGATGATGCTCTACTACCTGAGCTGTCTCAACCAGCTTCTCGAATTTGGTATGTTGTAAGGGAATTACATGATCTTTGATAGACTCTCGGAGTCCATTCTCATATCTGAAACATCTATCCTCTTCAGTAGAAACCAAATGAGGTGAAAATCAGATGAGCTTCCGAAATTCTTAAGTATATTCCGCCACTGATCGACTTCCTTGGGTTAATCTCAATAAGGACTCACTAATGATGTTCTTGGTGGAGGGTGGGATAAATGATTCTTTGAAGGCTTGGACAAACCAGCTCCATTCAATTTCATCCAATTCAAATTCTTCAAAACGTGTGTTCCTTTCTTATTCCCACCAATGTTTTGCCTCTCCTTGTAGAAGATGAGTAGCTAGTCTTACAGATTGGTTGCTTGAACAACCAAGACTAGTGATGTTCTTCTCTATAGACTTCAACCATGCCAAAGTATCCATCGGGGATTCAGATCCTTCAAAAGTAGGAGGCCTTAGTCTTAGGAAACTGTGAAGTATCCCATCTGCAGACTGTCGAAAGGTATTGGGAACTTGTGGAGCGGGAGATGCTGAAGAGGTGCTAGCATTAGTGGCGGGTATTACAGATACTAACTTTTGAATAGCTAGAGCTTGCTGATTTTGATTCTCTAGCATTGCAGTAATCATATTTCTCAGAGAGGTTATTTCATCCATAGTATTAGAAGTGGCCACGGTATTATTTGGAGCGTTACTCACAGATGGTTGAGGGTTGAGTGGAGTATTATTTGGAGAAGTAGCAGGATTCATTTTCCTGAAATCAAAACAACCATATTGAGTTCTTTATTAAAACAAGATGTAAGATAACTACTGCTTTTCTCATTTATTTAAAATTTTATTGAAATAACAGAATACATCATCATAGATTATGAAACTATTCCCATCCTATATATTCCTTTATGAATGCAACCCGGAAATCTTCATAAGTAAGTTCTCGTCCTTCCTCTTGAGCTTTTTGGAAGAGGTTCCCATAGGAGTTGGTCCACCATTTCTTTGCTCGACCTCGTAGGAGACATAATACTACTTCTAATTGAATATTATTTGGCCATTCCATTACACCAAATATGTGATCAACCCTTGCTAGCCATTCTCTAGCTAGAACGGGGAAATCAAGGCCTTTATAGATGCTTTCCATCAGTAGTCTATCTAAAAGTTGGGATCCTTGAGCTGAGACACCTGCTATAGTTCTTCCTTGTTTCCTTCCTAGCTTGTCTTCATATTTCCATATGACCTCGAATTCCTTCAAGTGTGTCATGAATGCCATTCCTAGATGATCTTTTTATTCCTACAATTATAATCATTCTACTTAGATTTGTTGAGCATATATATATATATATATACATAATTTGATATTTATAGTTTATTATCTTTTATAGTTATTTAATAACTTAACTTATTCTGAGTTATACTCATAATGTGATGGATGTTAATTCAAGTATTCATTTAGTGATCAAGTGGCAGAAGAACAATCCATTAGGTAGAAAGGAATGCAAATTCCAATCTGACACCTTATGGAATTCTCTGATACCAACTGTGGCGACCATACCCCACCGTGGTCCTATTAACCCTTAAGTTAACATTATTACAGTGGAGGGGTCACCAAATGACAAAGTCCCCACTTAGAATTGAATTAGACACGTATTATAATCCCACTTAAATAAGAACTTTGCCATTCAATCCATAAGAACTATCACTAAATGACTATATATGAACTCAGAGTGCGGAAGCATAAAATTTAACATCCATCCAATACAGTATAAATACAACAATACAGAATAAGTAAAGTGCTGAAAGAGAATTATAAACCTGTATTATTACAATTAATAAGTTTAAAAGAACTGAAAGGAACTCTCAATCTCACTGAAAGAATGAAAACCAAAGCTATAAATCTTCAAGTATAGGCTCTTCCTCTAATGGCAAGCACTCCACAGGATCAGCTGCTCTATCAGACTCAGAACCTACGATTATCGGTTTCATAATGGTAGAGCCCCAGCCAACACAAGAAAAACTGGTTAGACTATTGTCTAAGCACATTTTAGGGCAAACAAGTTTATTAAGTTAAATAGATATCACCATAAAAATAGAACTGAGCAAAATAAGTGCAGAAAAGCATACAAAAGAACAGTGATAAGTTATAAACTACAGTTTATAACTAAGCAAAAATAGGAAATAATACATACCTCCTCCAAGCAACTGCAACAAAGACAGGTAAGTAAAAGAAAAGTAAAACTGTAAGAAAATACAACCTAAATATGCATATGATCAAACAAAAATATGCTAAGTGACATACAACATTTAACAGTGTGAAACTTAAACAAACTAACATTCTAAGAGTATAAGAAAATAGCAAGTAAAACTAGCATCCTATATAGTGCAGGAAAACTGTAAGTAAAATAGTGCTACAATGCAGAGTATATATAAGTAAAATAGTAACTGTAAACTGAAACTACAGTGACTATATAAGTCACCTGAATTGAACATAAACTCAGCAAATCTTAGCCTGATGAGCTAAGAAACTCTGAACTGAACATCACTGAAAACTCTTAGCCTGATTAGCTAAGACAGAACTGAATGTAAGTGTACTTGAATTAATATAGCCATATCAAAATCCCAAGTCTATAGTCAGTAGGGCAAGAGTCTATCCATCCTATCCCACGGACTAGGCATGGCATAGACTATCGGACTGAAACCCCCAACAATAAGCCGACCCCGAACGAGTTGATCGAAGAGGTATACTAATCAAGCTACACCTTACAAACCACTTGTGAAACAAAAAAACACAATGCTATTTATGAATGTTCAAACTTGACATAAGATATTTATCAAATATCTTAAGTACATAATACATGTTCAAGGTATAAGGCTCAAAATCAAGGAATGCGAAGCATCAAAATCAAAGTGAGCAAGAAACGCTAACTAAAACACATGTGATATCCGTTGTTGTCTACTTATTCGTTCTATCTACTCTAAGTTACATAAGTTTTAGAATCATCAATTCTTACACATTCTATAACTTAGAATCACGAATCCTACTAGTTGAAGATAATTAGGACTAGCCAAGTCCTAATTATAACTTAATCAAAAGATAACTATTTAGTTAAAATGAACAAATCATCAACCTAATTTTGTATTTTAATTCATCCCAATCTCATCTTGATTAGCCAAATCAAGATGAAAAGATTAAGAATTAGACTCTAGATGATGGGGTCTAATCACTTAATCTAAAGGTATAATCTAAGGGTCTAAGTTTAGAACCCAAATCTCACAGATTAAGTTAAGGCAAGTCCTAATGATAAATCAATTCATTATGATAGATTCTTTATTCCTAATTCTAGGGTTTAAATATCAAATAATCATTTAATAAATTAAGAAAATCTATAAATTAGAAAACTCAAGGTTTCACCTATTGAGTAACCCAATTTACTTAATAGATGAATTCTAACTTAAGATCTATTCCTAATCTTAAGAATTAAGGCTCTTAATTACTAAGAGTATCTCTCAAGATACACATCCTAACTAATGTTATAAGACCTAAGGATGGGTCTAAGAATGATTAAAGAAGAAGAACACTCACTTAGGACTTAGGAATTTTCTTAAGGAGCAAATTTTGAGATTTTAATCAAAATCTAATTTAGACTTGAAATTGACTAATTTCAGTTCTAAATCATTCTATTTACTGATTTTAGTGATTTAGAAATTGAATTTAGGGCTTTTAAAGGCTAAACCCTAAATTTGGGCAAAATGACCATTTTGCCCCTACTTAAGGGTTCAAAAGATCAAATTTTGATCTAGGGCTTAAATTCTGAAATTTTCTTTTGGAAAGTATTTCTTATTGTCTAGTGTAAGATTAGACAGCAACTAAATTAATTTTGGGTGATTATTAAGCCATATGAGATCAAATTAGTGAATTTGACTCATAAGGGAAAATTAGAAATTTAACTAAATGAAAGTTAAATTTTCTTTCTGATTATTGTTCTTTACTACCTAAGCTTTCCATAGAATCTAAATTTGCTAAATTTTGATAAGTATTGACCAAGTTATGGCCAATACAAGATCTAGGGTTAAAAGGGTAATTAAGGAATCCTTAATTATGGGTCAAAATCCTAACTTTGTCAATTAGTATCCAAATTAAGCAAAATTAGTGGCTATGGTTTACAAATAGTTGACTGATCAAAATGACATGTGGTAGGCTCAATTTGAATCTAATTTGACTAAGTTAAGACCTATTTAGGGCTAAGAGTAATTAGTGAGTGATTAGCAAAATTAATCACTCAAATACTAATCCAACCTTACAAATTGATTCTAAATGGTTCTATGAGTCCTCTGAAACTTAAATCACTCAATTTGCATTACTAGATTTGCTAATATTTACTAATCAAGATTTAGAGTAATTAGGGGTGATTAGCAAATCTAACTATTGGATCCTAAATATTTTTATAGATTACTGTTAATTAGGTTTTTCTAATCTAAATTGATATTTGGATCATTCAATTTGGAGCTCAATTGACCAAGTTATAGTCAATTGAAGTTTTAGGTTTAATTAAGGTAATTAGGGTTAGGTCCTAAATGTGATTAGTCTCAAATTAATCCAAACAATAAAGTTAACAGTCTTAGATTAATCCTTAGGAATTTTTGATCACTTTAAGACCAATATTGGGTATGTTTGGATCAATGGGTACAAAGTTATGAGCTAAATAAATTTTGAGAAATGAAGTTGAACTTAATTAACCCTAAATAATCACTTTGATAAATATTGATTCTACAGTAAAATAAATGGCATCATTAAATTCCTTACATTTTTCTGATCAATTTGATATATTCAATTGAATAATTTGGATGAGTATTTTAGGAGTTAATAAGGTTTAAAGTTTGGTATTAATCTAATTAATAGTTATTGATTTAATTAAATTAAATTAATATAACTGTTATATATATATATATATGATTTTGATTATTTAATATATCTGTTATATATTTATAAATATTTGATTTTATTAATTAAGTGCAGGACACGTGGCAGAGCCTCACTGGCTGGGCAGAACGCGGCGGGCCCCACGAGTCAGATGTCTGCAGGACTAGGCCACGTGGCGCGACCCCACTGGCTGGCGGATCACGGGCGGGCCCCACAAGTCAGGCAGCTGACCCGTGTGCCATGCATCGTGCGGTGACTGGCAGCGCGTCGCGAGGTGGGTCCCGCTACGGCAGCCGAAAACTCCACTGGTCTGGGCCTCGGGCCGACCCGGCCCAACCCGAGAGGTCTTCGACTTCGTGCGATCGACCCGACGGCTGGAATTTAGGGCTTCAAAAATGGCGGTGAAATCGCCAGCACCGGAGGGCGAGCCGTATAGCGATCGAAAGGTCTTGAACTACAACATCGCAGGAGAAGAAACACAGCTCCGGCAATACCTAACCCTAGATTCCCTACGCTCGGCGAGAAGATGAGTAACAGTTTCTACTGTTGCGTTTTTGTCAAATTCGAGCTAATCAGACCTGATTGACTCGATCGGGTCCACTAAATTTTCAATAAGGACTATGAAATCGGCGTGCGAACAAAAAAATTTAAGGTTTGGAAGCATAGATTGAAAGGTAGAGGGTACCTCAAATTGGACGGTGGACGAGTACTGGTTTCAATCTAGATGATCTGAGCACTTTCGAAGATGAAGATTACGCAAAGGATTGCATCCAGCCGAACGCAGAGTTTTATCTGCGTGCGAGAGCGGTGGATCGACGCCTGGCGAGCTCAGGAGCGATGCGTGCGATCCCTGCTGCCACGCGGAGTCTTCCGCGGTCCGGACGAAGAAGACAGTCTTCGGACCGTCAGATCTTTCGATCAGACGGATCGTAGGATCCGTCTGATCAAACGGCATAATTAGAATTAGGATAACGGTGTTATTTAATTATGATGGCGTCGTTTAACTTTAAATAATTAAATAATTATTTAATTTAAATTATACAGATTTAATTAATCAAATTTACCCTATTAAATGTATCCCAAAAATTTCCAATAAATCACTCTTAGCTAATTTAGGGGTGAGGAATGCAACGGCGCATTCGGATTTTTATTTCGACGAGTATTTATTTATTTGAATTTTCAGGTATTTAAATATTATTAAAATATTTGACGAAAAATCTACGACTTCCAAATGACTTCAAAACTTCACCCATAACTAATTTGGGTATTCTGAACGCAATGACAAAGTCAGATTTTCAATCTGAGGTATAGATAAAAAGTCAATTTTCTAGGGTTTGAGATTTTCTAGAATTTCTAATTTGACTCAGTTGACTTCTGGTTTGACCTAGGTTTCAGAGATGAGTTCTAAATTACTTAATTAGTGTCTTAGAACCTTAATTAAGACTTAGATTAGTCTTAATTGAGCCAAGTAATAACCTGGGTTGTTACACTCAGTTCCTAATTTTATAAATCCTAGATTTAATTTGGTTTGAAAATAGTTTTGAAAAAATGGGGAGAGTTGATATTAAACATACTATTGTCATGGTTCATGCAAGTTACTCTTATTCTCAATTATATGTCAAGCTAGTTGGATTAATTTTAAAATCATAATCAAGAGATTTAGCATTCTTTAAATAATATGTCAAATGTATTAAATCTTATCTAGTACTCTTAGGTGAACATTATGATGTTTAATCTTGGCATATAGACAACCATGTGATCTTTTAGTAGATGAAAGTATCTCTCACGTCTAAGTGATAAAATACTTAATTTTAGTTAAGTATCACTTGATCTTGATTTATGTAACAACCCCAAGTTGTTAATCATCATTTAACAGTCCAATCAACCTCAAACCTCTTCTAATTATCTTAATTAATCATTAGGAGTGAGTTTCAGAGTTTTGGTCCAGTTTGAGGATCAAATGAGCAGAATCCTAATTTTGGATAATTATTTAAATAAAGAAAATGAGAAATTTATTTTGACCTCAGTTCAAAAATTGAACTTCATCATTGAGTTCAACGCCCCAAATTAGCTAGGGGTGAAAATTTGGCGAGTTTTGGAAATCGTCAAAATTTCTCAAATATTTTATTGCATTTTGATATCTTGAAAATTGAAATATTTAAAATGACTTTCGATTAAGATTTTGATTGTATTTTTGAGTTTGTTACCCCTTGTTTAGTTAAAGAGTAATTTTTGAAAAAATTTTAGAAGCATATAATTGCTTAATTCTAATTTAGTAAAATGTGTAATAATTAATTAATTAATTAATTAATAAATTTTAGTATAACTGAATTTTATTATCTCCTAAATTACTATACCTCTCTATCCTAATCTCATTTGCACACCGTTCGATCACAGCAATCGGCCAAACCTCGCAAAGGATCTCCTTCTCCTCTATGATCGCAAGAGCAATGTGTGGCTTGCACCGTGAGTGGGCGCCAATGGGAGGCCACGTGAGGATCAGATCATTGATGATCTTACCCATTCATGTCCATACGTTTTGCATCTTAAGGAGGGGTTCTGCATCTATTAAGATATTCTAGGGAAACATCTTTGCAAGCTTGCACAGGAATCCTAGCGGCGACCTCACGACGTGCAAGTAGGTACTTCCTAACCATATCATATAGTTCGATTGCTATAAGGATATAGTATTATCAATCTTCAATCAGGTTTGGTTGAACTCGATTGAAGCTCAGTTCTTGATCAAACAACTAGGACTTAAAAGAAGAAATTAGGACTTTAAATTTTCATGTTGCGAGATGTTTAATTGATAGGTTAGATCATATTCTTGGCTTGATTTGCTTAGGATTTTATATTGCCTACAACATTAGGTTTTGTTTATTAAGGATGTATCAATTTATTGTTGATCTTTCTATAAGAATATTGAAGAGCATTCAAATTATAATTAGTGATGAATGCTGCTTTTAAGTATAATTTGAGGATTAAGAGTTGGTAACATAGTTTCATGCTTCTTTAACTTGGATGTGTTATTTATTCTTAAGAGAATATAATTATTATAAATGAATTATCCTTATTTATATTTCAGCAGTTACCAAGGTTCTAAATCATGAAAAGTATTCATGAATACTACTTAACTAATAATGTTTATTTTAACAGCTTTTTTCTTAGCCATACTATTTTGATGTATCTGTTCTTATACCTATCATTTTGTTTGTCAAAATGAAGGGTGCTATTATCCTAGTGATTTCTAATTTTATAAAATTTCTCTAAATTATGAAATCCTTAATAACTTTGTTAGATAGTATATTAGTTTGTGATTATTAATTTACATGAGTTGTGTAATTTCTATTATGTGCATTGTTTATATGAATTCATAAAAATTGCACCTACATATTTTGAGATATAACTGAATTATAATACATATGTATATGGACGAAATAATATGTTTGTGATATTTCTATTTTAATTAGCCACTCTTATTGTGGAGAAAATTGTTATAGATGATGCTTTGATTTTAATATAAAATTTATATATAATATGGCTTAAGGTTCAGATGATATAATAAATGGCTTACATATTTAAGCCAATTACTTTTAATGCTTTCTTTTGAATTTAATCAGATGATTTGATAGGATTTGAGAGAAACTCACTTATTTTGAGAGTTTACTTTAAAATACCCAAAACATTATGATAATTGTAGATTTTGCATCGAGTATAATGAGTCTCTATGATGTAGGTGTCAATTTTCAAAACCTATTATGTATCTTAAATATATTATGCCAATTGTTAGATAATAGAATCCTTAAAAGCTTGCAGTGAATAGGTATATCTTAACAAGTAAATGACATGAAATCTAAGTCCTTTAGATTTGTAATCAAGTGCTAACTCCTTTGGTTTGATTTAGATTTTAGTTAGCCTTAATTACTTTCCATTTTATATCAAATTTATATTTCTATGCTTTTATGATTTTAGGATGTATGATATAGAATCTTAGCATTTATTTGGACACTTAAGTGCGCTTAGTTGACATTAAATATAATTGAATATAAAAATATTGTTAACTTGATTAAGTGGATGATACTTAATCTAAACTTGAAATTACCATCAATAGTACACTAATAATATATTAATTTGTCATTAACCTTTAAAATTAACTTTTGGTCTTAATGGCAGAAGGGTTAGGAGTTAAACCCTAACTTGTCTTGATTAAGATCTAAACTTTAATCACTTAATCAATTAACTTGATTGAAAGATAATTTAATTGACATTATTCCAATAATGCATCTGATTTAGTATTGATCTTAAACTATTGAATTATAAGTGCTAAGGTTAATAATGAATCTGTGTGATTTAATCATCTGAATTTAAACTTTAAATTTTTGATTTTCTCTTATATAAGATTATTAGCATAAGATGGATAGTAAAATTATACTGATTTATACAATGATATAACTCTGAATAAGATCTTTGAATTTATCCCATAATTGTAGCATAAAGATTGATAAGATGAATGTTATTCATCTGATTTAATCACTTAAATCCAAGACTAATAAGTAAACCTTTAATGTTAGCTTAAGAAGTAGAAAAGTGAGATCTCAATGGTCTTGCTATAAGATTGTTATTAAAATATTTAAAGACCTTAATTATTGATATATTGAGGTAGGAAGAACTTTTGTAACTTATTGAGGTATGAATCTTAGATGATCATTCATAACCTTAGATGTTGATCTTGACACCTTGTGGTAGGAAATACCTAAAGCATCTAGAATGGAACTTTCCTCTTATGGTAGAAATCATTATTGAGTGATCTCTATGAATATATACTTGGAGATTTGTATAGGACATGCCTATTTAGAGTAAGGATTAATAGCTTTGATAAATCCTTATTGATTAAATAGAACCTTCTGAACCTAGATTATTGGTTGGGTATAGTAGGGTATACCCATAGTACTGGATTATTTTAGTAATATTCAGGATTGGTTGATTCACTCCAATGTGGACTTATGAACAGGTGTTATCCTGAGAGATTAGATGAATACAGTCTCGTTAGAGTAAATCTTCTAAGACTAAGAGTATTACAATTAGTGAGCATGATCCTTAGTTTGAAATGTAAACTGCGATCGGGTTCTACCTCCTATCATAGTGCGCTTCGATAAGTGCAGTTTAAGCAAACTAAGTATCTCAAGTTATTTTGCATAGAACACTAAGTATGCTTGTAATTAAGATGTTTAATGACTTAGATTAAGATGTAAACTGTGACCAGGTTCTGCCTCCTATCGTAGTGCGCTTCGATAAGTGTAGTTTAAACAAGCTAAGGGTTAAATCTATATTTCTTGCAAACATGCTAAATATGTGTATACAATCATCCTAGCTAATGATTTTCAAGTAAATTTTCAACTTTAACCAATTATCGAAGTTAGAACATCAGGAGTCAGAATTCTTTTAGCAAGATTATGCACAATGGAGACCTTGAATTCATCATCAAATTTCAAAGCATTTTCTGAATTTCTAGATTTATCTTATGTATCTTAGAAGCATGGGCATGAGCATAAGCATGAAGTATGAGTATCAGAATAATGTATGAGTATTAGTGATGATTTATGGGTTACAGAATATTGCATACATTAATTGGAGAATTTCAGAATACATCGGCATAATAGTAAATGGTAACCCAACTGGATGTATGTATATATTGGACCATACTACTCATGGCAGTTTAGTGATATTTTGGTTGTATATTAGTAGCATACAGTGTTATGGTATATTCAGATGCATAATTTCAGTGATATACAGTATAGTTTTACAGATGATTACTTAGTTTCAAATTTATTATTATTTTGGTTTATTTTTAGTATTCAGTTTATAGTTTAGCTTTACTTTATTTTATTTCAGTTTCGTACAGTTTTATTTAGTCTTATGCTTTCAATTACCTTTATATTTTTTCTGCAAATTTAATTACATTATGTAAATATTAAATAAATAACTAGAACTGTCTAGATTAGTTTCGATATGTAAGACTTATTATCTAACATGGGGTACTTTTGGGATCTGACAATTTGCTAGATCTTGAGCATTATATTGAGCCAGGTCAGGAGGACACCTAGGAGATTCAGGAGGAGCTAATGGAGCACTAGTGGACTCCTCTTCAGCTTTACCTTTTTGTTTAGTTTATTTCAGTTCAGTACTTAGCCTTATGTCTGTAATTCAGTAACTGGTTGTAATAATTCTAGATGTATTTTCTTTTCTTTTCTGAGACAAATATTTTCATACAGCTTCTGTAATAAATGTTTTTGGATGTTTACTTTAGCTTTCGCACTCTGTTGTATACTACTTATACTTAGTATTGTGATGTGATCAGTATACTAGAAATATTGATATCTTATGCATATATTAGATTCTTCATATTATATTCTAAATTCAATATATGTATTTGCCTAATACTTAGGATAAGGATACTACTGTTATCTTAAGTATTAGCTCTCAACCCTCATTAAGATTGAGTCAGCATCCCTTCTGATTGGTTTGGTGCTTCAGCTATTCCGGGAGACGGGATATTTCTCCTCGACTGGTGCACCGCTCCGCCACCCAACTAATTATGCTTATCTTTTGCGCACGGCAACGGGGCGGGGAGCTACATTACCATTTTTGGTTTACTTTCAGTATTCAGTTTACAGTTCAGCTTTACTTTACTTTACTTCACTTTTGTACAGTTTTATACAGTTTTATACATTCAATTACCTTTACAGTATTTTTGCAGATTTATTTATATTATGTAAATATTAAATGATTATCTAGAATTGCTTAGATTAGTTTTGATGTGTTAGACTTATTGTCTAACATGTTTGTCTAACACGTAGTACTTTTGGGATCAAGCAATTTGCTAAATCTTAAACAGTATATTGAGCCAGGTCAGGAGGATGCTCAAAAGATACATGAGGAGTTCGTAGAGCACTAGTAGACTCTTCCCCAACTTTACTTTTCTGCTTAGTTTATTTTGGTACTATTTCAGTATTCAATTTATGATAATTTTGGATGTATTTTTCTTTTCTTTTTTGAGATGAAAGTTTTATTCCGCTTCTGTAATGAATATTTCTGGAGGTTTGCTCTAGGTTCCACACTCTGTTATATACTACTTATACTTAGTATTGTGATGTGATCAGTATACTGGAAATGCTGATATCTTAAATATATATTAGATTCTTCATGTATATTTTAAATCCAATGTATGTATTAGTCTAATACTTAGGATAAGGATATTATTCTTATCATAAGTATTAGCTTGCAACCCTCCTTAAGGTTGAGTCAGCAGCCCTTCAGATGGGTTTTTTTACAGCTATTCGGGGAGATGTGATATTCCTCCCCGAGTGGCGCGCCGCTCTGCCGCCAATCGATTACAAGTGCCCCTTTTTGTGCACGGAGACGGGGTGGGGCGCTACAAGATGTGTCTACATAATAATAATCATATAGTTCATGCAAAGATTGTTAAAGCCCACTCAATTTTATCACTAAGGGTTAATCTAGAATATATTGATCTAAATGCAAATTTTTAAATGCAATTTTTCTTCTTGTATCAAGCACAATGATAATGCACATTAACAAGTTAGTATCAGACAAATACTTGTCAAATTTTTCTTTCATTAAAATGCATATTTATATAACAAAATTTTCATTCTTGCTGGCCCCACTCATCAAAATACATTTAATCTGATTCATTTCAAGATATAAGAGATTAACAGTTGGGTAAGTTGAACCTGAAAATATCTTTGAAGTATTCTCAAAATCTTTAAGAATATGTTTAATTCTATCAAATCTATCACAATCAATATTAGTCAAATCTCAAACTAATCCGTTATCTTTTCTTACAAATTTATGCAACACAGTTTTATAATGAAAGACACAATCCAGCATAAAGAATGCAGAGATTCACCTTATTCTTCCATCACCTGAAAGACTATGAGTTGACACATCAACTAATCTTACAATCTTACTAAATATTTTTAAGCGGCATGAATATATTTTAATATAAACAATAGTTTCTCTAACAACTTCAATAATATTATTGCAGTTTTTAAGGGCTTTTTGAACAATCAAATTTAAAACATGTGCACAACAGTGAACATGAAATATTTTTCCTTTAAAAAAGTTTGTTAGTGTTCTCAAAATTTTTTGACAAAATCTTTGTTACATATTATTAGCACACTCATTATCAAATGTAATCATCATAATTTTTGTGTGGATACCCCATTGCATTATGCACTCTCTAATGCCATCAACAATGACATGTATGGCATGCGGAGGTTCTAGGTCAATTAATTTTATAATGGAATATTATAGCACTCAATCTAAATCAATGCAGTGTGTTGTTAAACACATATACCTTATTGATTGATTTGAAGTTCAACAATTAGCTATTAAAGAAATATGATTCATAAACTTTAACACTTTCTTCATCTTATCTTTTTTTATTTTATAAACTTTCAAGCATTCAGTCCGTATAATATTTTTAGAAGTTTTCATATAATTAATATTTAAAATACGTGCAAAGAAATAGAAATATGGTTACTCTACAAACTTAAAAGACAACTCAGCCATAATAAATATTTTTATTAATATATTTCTAACTTTGTTGTTACTGTACGCATATGCAACATAAAGATTACTAATTTTAATGTTAACTTATTTTCCCTTATCCATTATCTCCAAGTTAAAAATATTCTATTTTTTGGCATGACTTTATGCATAACAAAGTTTTATATGCTTAAAACAATTTGAGGTAGATCCAAATTTCTAAGACATATAAGTCTTACGACAATGTTTATATGCTAGTTTATCAACTACATTATCATTGTTATCTTTAGACTTTATTATTTCAAAGTGGTCCCAAACTACACTTTTTTTTTTAATATCATAATATTTGAAGCAATTTGGCTTATTTCACATATTTGAGATACAATAACAATATGATATATACTTTTTTTCCCACTTTTGACTCAAATACAATATTTTGTTCATCTCTTCATTTATTATTTTCAATTTCAAATGATTTACTTTTATCTTCCATTTAGTTTTTTTTTTTTAAATACATCACCTGATCAACATATATAAGTTCATAAGAAGAAATATTTTAAAAGCCAAAAAACAATTATAATTAGCATATATAAGCTTATATTTTAACTCAAAAAATATGCATATATTTTGCAGTATGTTTAAAGCCCTAAAAATTTTAAAATAACATTAAACAAATAATATATATAATGTAGAGAGAATGAAACCAACAACTTGAGGTTTTAACCCTAAAACATATGATTATGCAAATAATTTATTGCAACTCCAAAAATCCTAAAAAAACACATAAATAATTTGACAAAATATTAATCAGACCGTAATATTGTAATTGTTAAAACATAACACAAATTCACAGCTTTAACCTTTAAAGCAGAGTTATAGGCTCATAAATTATTGCATGTATAAAAACTTTAAAATTAAACATAAGTACATAACGTAAACAGAATCATAATAGCAGCTTGTAACTTTAATCTAAAAGAATACAAAAATAATTTGATAAAATATTAAATAAATTATTAGACTGTAAATCTATAACTATAAAAGCATAATTCCAACGCATAGTTTAATCCTAAAAATAGAGTTATAAGCCCAAATTATTACATGTCCAAGAATCCTAAAATTAAATAGAAGTACAGAATATAAATAGAATCACAGTATGAGTATATAGTTTTAACCTTAAAACATGCAAACAACTTGCTGTAATACTAAAAACTCTAAAAAAATATAAAATAAATTGTCATAATATTAAACATATTATTAGACTATAAGTCTATAATAGTAAAAATACAAATTCAACTCATATCTTAACCATAAAAATAAAGTTACATGCTCATAAATTATTGTATGTCTAAAAATCTTAAAATAAAATTGAATTACAGAATATAAATAAAATCACAATATCAGATTATAGCTTTAACCCTAAAATATGCAAATAGCTTAGTGCAAGAAAAAATCCTAAGAAAATACAAAATTAATTTGATAAAATATTAAATAAATTATTAAACTAAGTCTGTAACTATAAAAGCACAAATTCAACTTACATTTTAACTTTAAAGATATAGTTACATGCTCATAAATTATTATATTTTTAAAAACTCTAAAATTAAATAGAAGTATAAAATATAAATACTATCACAACATCTGCTTGTAACTTTAGCCTTAAAACAAACAAACAACTTACTATAAGACTAAGAACTCTAAGAAAATACAAAATTAATTTTAAAAAAAATTAACAAACCATTAGACAATAACTATAAAGGCACAATTCCAACTCATAATTTAACCTTAAAATTAGAGTTACGAGCTCATAAAAAATTATTACATATCTAAAAATTATAAAATTAAACATAATGTAAACAGAATTACAGCATCAACTTACAGCTTTAATCAGAAAATATGAAAACAACTTATCACACTAGTGAAAACTCTAAGAAATATAAAAATAATTTGATAAAATATTAAACAAACAGTTAAACTGTAATTGTAAAAGCACAATTCCAACACACAGTTTAATCATAAAAATAGAATTACAAGCTCATAAATTATTGCATGTCTAAAAACCATAAAATTAAATATTATCGAAATAATATCACAGCTCACAACTTCATGAATATTTGAAAACCCTAAAAAAACTATATAAGCTATTAAACAACTTACAAAACCTTTGCAGATTTACGAAACATGTGATTTCAAAGAGAAGAATCACGATTAGCAAGAAGCAAAGAACAAAAAGCTAGGAAGATTAGATTCATAACATGGGAGCGAACGAGCTGTCAGCCAGAAGAAGGTGATAAGCCAGAATAATGTGAGAAGCCAAAAGAATGTGAGAAGCCAGAATAAGGCGAGAAGCCAGAATAATGTGAGAAGCCAGAAGAATGTGAGAAGTCAGAAGATGGCGAGAGAGTTGTAATATGAAAGATCGAAAAATGGGAACTTACCCTCTGCGACTGTATGCGAAAGGACAAGCGAGTGGCTCACCCGACTATGCTGCAGTATATTTTCATAAATGAAAAGTATCTTTATTTATTTTTATATTATTGATATGTATATTTCAATTTGACTTAAACCCAATTCGAGTCGAGACAAGCCTAACTCGAAATTGACTCTAATCAAACTCGAGTCCATATATTCAACTCGAGAATCGACTCGAAAATTTCGAGTCGAGTTCAATTTGATTTGAAATTCAAATGATTTTTTTGCGAGTTTAAAGTTTCGGGTAAAATTATCACCCGTATATATAATATATATACACAAATAAATAAATACTCTTGTGATATTAAATATTGTAGCTTTTGTTACATATTTTAATAAAAATATAATAGAAAGCATAAGAAAATTTTAATAATAAAATTTTGATAATAAATCTTTTTATTTTACATATTTAACATTAATATCATAAATATTGCAAAAATATAACGTAAAAATTTATTATTATATAAAAAGTAATTATTTAAAAATTTAATTAAAGTATTTTTAGATATTATCATTATAATATCAATATTTAAGTTTTATTTAGTAAAGTTTATGTTATATGTATATATGAAAATAATAAAATATGCTATTTAAAATATGAAGATGATATTTTATTTATATAATTATAAGTGATGGTAAATGGAAGCTGGTACAATACCTCAAATATATTTTCAATGTGAACAGTCATTAATATACTTAAAATTAATAATTAACTTATAATAAATAAGATTTACTAAGCTAAAATTAAGATTAAAAATTTATTAAAAACTAATAATAATCTATTTTTTTTTAGAAATTTTGAACGAGTGACCTGTATATTGATTAAAAGAAAAATTTTACAAGTAAAACACGGCCATAAATGGCTGATGAAAGAAAATAAAATGCAAAATAAAGGAAAAAACTAATGTTTCACGAACTTAATTCTAAAATAAAAAGGAAAATAAGTAAAAAACAACATAGTAATAAATAGGACTCAGCTCCTCCAGGATGAGGCCGACGAAGACCGATGATCTGCCGGGCAACAGTCCAAAGATCAGAGTAGTATCAGTTGTGTATTATCAGAGGCTAATTGGAAAGTCGCCAACGAGCAAATGAGGTCTAGAAAATCTTCATTATCCATTATAGTCCAAAACCGAGCCGAAAAAACACAAAAAAATTGGTAAAATTAAAAATGAGGAAGGAACAGGTGGGCGACCATCTGATGAAACGCTGCATCAAAATAGATGACAAATTCTCCTCAGAAATACTTTTAATCTATTGCTTTTCCACCAATTAGTAAGAAGAGAGGTGTTACAAAGGACATACCAGCATAAAGAGATCTTACAACTCAAAAGAAATTTTGAGGGGCAAATAATTCCAACTCCGCTTTATCAGTGGGAGCGGCCAATTTTTCCCACACAATAGTGTGAAGCTTATTCTCGAGGGATCCATGATCCAGAAATTTAGCACATATATTGTAAAATACCAGAATTTATGATCAAATTTGTTTATTAATATTTAAATAATTTTGACATCAGATTAAAAATCTGATTTCACCATTGCATTCACCACCCCCAAATTAGCTAGGGGTGAAGTTTTGAATGTATTTGGTAGACATAAAATTTTAATGAATATTTTAATATTATTTTAAATACCTGAAAATTCGAATAATTAAATACTCGTTGGATCAAAAATCCAAGTGCACCATTGTGTTCAGAAGCCCTCAATTAGCTATGAATGATATTTTAAAATTTTTTTGGAACATATTTATTAAGATTAAGTTTAATTAATTAAATTGATTAAAATAAATTAAATAATTATTTATTTAATTAAATTAGACGGCGTCGTTAGTATTAATGTAACGCCGTCATCTGGTTTTAATTGGAGCGCCGTCCGTTTGGACGGATCACCTGTGCCGTCTGATCGAGCGATCAGACGACTGAGGATCATCCTCTTCGCGAAAAGGACACGCGGCGAAGGTATCCACGCGTCGCTTCAAACCCTAAACCACGTGGCACTTCGACATCTTTGACCACGCAAGGATCAATCCAACCACTCAACACTCAATCTTAAATACCCTAATCACCTCTCTACCTTCTTTCACTCATTCTCTTAATTCAGCAATTGATTCAAGTCGAGAGAATCATCTTCTCAGATTTTTATCGCCTCCAGCCATTAGAGGTAAATGCTCTCCTATTCTTTATGCATTTTTAGAACCTTAAGATTTAGATATGCAATAAAGTTTGAGTGCAATCAATCGGAAGATTCAGTCATCGTTTCATCGAAACCCTAAAATCGCGTCGAGGGTTTCGAGTGGGACGGGAAAGCGAAACGACGCCATCCCCTTCTGAACCGGGTCACGCTCGACCAGGTTCGCTCTGAACCGGGTACGTGTAATGACACGTAGGATCAGTGGGACCCGCCCTGTCTGACCGCGGCAAATAAGGAGACGCGATGTGGCCCTCCTTTAATTATTTCCTGCTGACGTGATAACATGCAATAATGATAATAAATATATATAAAAACAAATATATTATAACCTGTTTATATATATATATATAAGTATAAAGTATACTTATATATATATATATATATATATATATATATATATATATATATATATATATATATATATATATACATAAAACAGAATAATTTATATAACAATAAATTAAATTAAAAAAAATCCAGTAATATATATAAATAAATAAATAGAAAATTTATAATTAATAATTTTAGATATATTAATCAAACATAATAAATAAACAATAACATTAATATAACTAACATCTAATAAAATATTAATTATTTTAAAATAAATAATAATCAGAAAATATAAAACTATATAATAATAAAAACAGAAGATGAAAATTTTTAACAATTAAATAAATTAATTAAACAAATTAATTAAATTAATATTAATAATACATTTAATTAAATAAAAATCTTAAAACTTTAAAAAATCCATAACTTATAAAATATACATTCAAATAATATAATTAAATATATTATATTTATCAGCAAAAATCAAGGAATAATCTAAGACTGTCAAAACTCAATTTGGATAAGTATTTAATATAGTGAAATTTAAAGATATTAAAATAATTCAAATTATGTAACAAATATTCAAATATTCATAAATTTACACTCACTTATCCAAACATATCTAATATGGGTCTTAAAATACTCAAAAAATCATAAGGAATATTTTAGTAGTATTAATTTTGCTATTTGGATTAAATTTAGACTAATCACAATAAGGACCTAATCTTAATTTAGCCTTAAACCCTAACAACTTCAAATAGTCATAAGTAAGTCAATTTAGCTCCAAATTAGGTGATTCAAATTTCAATTTAGATTAGAAAAACCTAATTTACAGTAAACTACAAAATATTTAAAATCTAACGATTAGATCTCATAATTAACCTTAATTACTCTAAAACTTGATTAGTGAATATTAGCAAAACTAATGATCCAAATTAAGTAATTTTAATTTCAAAAGGCTCATAAAGTAAATTAGAACCTAGCTGTGTAATTAGTTTAGTAATTTTATGACTAAATTCACTAATCACTCACTAATCACATTAAACCCTAATTATTAACCCTAGAAATGGTATTGGCTATAACTTAGCTAATACATATCAGAATTAGATAATTTTAGGTTCTATGAAAACTTTAGAACATAATATACAATAAATTAATAGAAGTTTTAAATTTCATTAAGGGTAAAATTACTAATATGCCCTTATAAGGTCAAATTCCCAATTTGACCTTATAAGGCATAAATAATTATGTAAAATAATTCAAATAATCAAAATAGTCATTTTATAAACCTAATATTACAAATCACTATAAAAATATTAAATTAATAAATTTAATTATTTTTGGCAGATCAAAGAAATTGAATTATTTGATTTTTGAATCAAAACAGTCAGGTACGCAAATTTACTTATAAGTTTCATTTCAGTATTCTTATTTTTGAGCCATTTTCCATTTGAGTATTATTTACACTGCTTACCGCTTTTTAATCTGCAAAAGAATAATATCAAATAGCATGTAACAAAAAGAATGAAACATGGTATATATATTTTGTGGTGTTTATCTTTGGAGGGTGGAATGCAACATTGAGAATCTGTACAGATTGGGCCTGCTGGCAGCCCCTGGGAGTTATATGGAGGGATTTAGCATCTTGTAGAAAGTAGGCAAATCCAGAGGAAAGACACCATCAGTTCCTATTTTGAGTAAGCTACCGACGGGTAGCGAGATAAGCTTCCTACAGGTTATGCCTATGGGTTTACCCATTTGGGCTCAGGAGTCTACGGGTTTGACTTATTGTTACAAATGTTTTTGATATAATTATTTATTTCATGCTTTTATATTTATGGAATTTCACAGCTAACTTGCAGGGCAATACTTAAATTTGAGAAATTGCTTTCTTTTTATTTATGCAGATATTTTCATATTTTGATTTATGCCTATTATAGGTTGCTAGAATACTCTTATAAGAATGATTTGCGTACTCCTACCTGATTGGTAGTTATATTTTTCAGATTTTGATAATTAAAAGCTTTGAAGATGTAACAACCCAGGTTGTTACTTTGCTCAATTAAGACTAATTTAAGTCTTAATTAAGATTTTAAGTCACTAATTAAGTAATTTAGAACTCATCTCTGAAACCTAGGTCAAACCAGAAGTCAACAAAGTCAAATCTGGAATTTTGGAAAATTTCAAATCCTAGAATTTGACTTTTTATCTAGACCTCAAATTAAAAATTTGACTTCGCCATTGCGTTCAGAGCACCCAAATTAGCTAGGGGTGAAATTTTGAAGTCATTTGGAAGTCGTTGAATTTTCGTCGAATATTTTAATAATATTTAAATACCCTAAATAATAAAATAAATAAATACTCGTTGAAATAAAAATCTGAGTGCGCCATTGCGTTCCTCACCCTTTAATTAGCTAAGGGTGATTTATTAAAAATTTTTGGAATGCATTTAATAGGTTAAAATTGATTAATTAAAACTATGAAATTTAATTTAAATAATTATTTAATTATTTTAAATTTAACGGCGCCGTTCACTTAACTTGACGCCGTCACCCTAATTTTATTTCCGCCGTCTATCCTAACGAGAATTCTGAGCCGTCTGATCTCACGATCAGACGGCTGTGAGCCATCGTCCCCGCGATTCGCCGGGTGGCCGAAGGATCGTCTGCACGCGTCGCTTAGCCGAAGCGCTGAAGCTCGCAGAGGCCAGATGTCCTCCCCACCGCTCTTAGCCGCCGCTTTAGAGTGCGTATAAGATCTCTAGGACCTCTGTCGTGCTCGGTTTCAAACGAGAAGGCCAGAGCCAAAGGATCAAGCCTCGTCCATTCGAAGCCGTCCAAACCTAAGGTACCTGATCTCCTAAATCCTTACATTTCAAATTACTGTTTCATTTCGAAACTTTATTTCATATTGTGGATTGTCAATTTATCGGGACCGATGGAACTCTAATGAGTTCGATCGATCCCAATTAGAAATTCTTAAACAGTGCAAACCGTTAGGATGTACAGTCAAAAATTAGGGTTTAGTGCATCGGTGGTCTTCGTCCATCTCCGGCTAGGCTTAGACCACCTATGGATAGCTCGAGTCGTGTTCTATTGTTTGCTGGTTGAATCGCATTGAGCCGTGACCGGAGGCCGCTGGAAAAGCCAACCCTAGTTCTAGCAGTCGGGGTCGAGCGCGCGAGGAAGAAGACCCTCGGGTCAATCAGGTCGGCCCGGGCCCGGTTCGCGGCCCATGGCATTTCGCCTGCCCCGCGGGACCCACTCCGCAGCGCGCCAGCTAGTCCTGGCGCGACGCGTGTCCAGCTCGCTGACCGTTTTGATCTGTGGGGCCCGCGGCAGTCTGCCCAGCCAATCAGGTTGCGCCGCGTGTCCTGCAGAATTAAATAATAAAATTTAAATATATATAAATAAGCAGTTAATTATAATCGAATTATAATTATATATATATATATATATAATAACAGATTTAATTAATTTAATTAAACAGTATTAAATAATTAATTAAATACCAAATTTCAAACATTAATATCTTGCAAAATAAGCATCCAAATTATTAAAATAAATATATCAAATTGATCAGAAAAATATGAGGAATTTATTGATGCCAATAATTTTGCATTTGGACCTGTATTTAGTAAATTGACATTTAAGGTTTAATTAAGTTCAAATTTATGTCTCAAATTTTCAATTAACCATAACTTTGTGTAGGTTAATCTAAACATACCCAATATGGGTCTTAAAGTGATTAGAAAATCCTAAGGATTAATTTGATAGTGTTCATTTTGCTGTAATTACTTAATGACATTTAAGACCTAACCCTAATTATCCTAATTAGACCTAGAACTTCAATTGACCATAACTTGGTCAATTGAGCTCCAAATTTGATGATCCAAAGGTTCATTTAGATCAGAAGAACCTAATTAACAGTAATCTATAAAAATATTTTAGATCCAATGGTTAGATTTGCTAATCACCTTTAAGTACCATAAAACTTGATTAGTGAATATTAGCAAATCTAATAATCCAAATTGAGTGATTTAAGTTTTAGAGGGCTCCTAAAGTCATTTAGAATCTATTTGTAAGATTGGATTAGTGTTTAAGTGATGAATTTTACTAATCACTAACTAATCACCCTAAAACCTAATTAGGTCTTAACTTAGCCAAATTAGGTCCAAAATTGAGCCTACCTCATGTCATTATGATCAGTGAACTATTTGTAAACCATAGCCACTAATTTTGCTTAATTTGGACACTAATTGGCAAAGTTAGGATTTTTGACCCATAATTAAAGATTCATTAATCACCTTTTAACCCTAGATCTTGTATTGGCCATAACTTGGCCAATACTTATCAGAATTTAGTAAATTTAGGCTCTATAAAAAGCTTAGGCAGTAAAGATCATTAAACTGAAAGAAAATTTAACTTTCACTTAGCCAAATTACTAAATTGCCCTTATAAGTCAAATACACTAATTTGATCTCATATGGCTTATAATCACCCAAAATTAATTTAGTTGCTGTCTAATCTTATATTAAACAGTAAGAAACACTTTTCAAAAGAAAATTTTAGAATTTAAGCCCTAGATCAAAATTTGATCTTTGAACCCTTAAGTAGGGGCAAAATGGTCATTTTGCCCAAATTTAGGGTTTAGCCTTTAAAAGCCCTAAATTCAGTTTCTAATCACTAAAATAAGTAAATAGAATGATTTAGAATTGAAATTAATCAAACTCAAGTCTAAATTAGATTTTTGATTAAAATCTCAAAATTTGCTCCTTAAGAAAATTTCTAAGTCCTAAGTGAGTGTTCTCATTCTTTAATCACTCTTAGACCTTACCTTAAGTCTTATAACATTAGTTAGGATGTGTGTCTTGAGAGATAATCTTAGTAATTAAGAGCCTTGGTTCTTAAGATTAGGGATAGATCTTAAGTTAGAATTCATCTATTGAGTAAATTGGGTTACTCAATAAGTGAAACCTTGAGTTTTCTAGTTTATAGATTTTCTTAGTTTATTAAATGATTATTTGATCTTTAAACTCTAGAATTAAGAATAGAGATCTATCCTAATGAATTGATTTATCATTAGGACTTGCCTTAACTTAATCTGTGAGATTTGGGTTCTAAACTTAGACCCTTAGATTACACCTTTAGATTAAGTGATTAGACCCCATTATCTGGAGTCTAATTCTTAATCTTTTCATCTTGATTTGGCTAATCAAGATGAGATTGGGATGAAATAAATTACAAAATTAGGTCGATGATTTATTCACTTTAATCAAATAGTCGTCTTTTGATTAAATTATAATTAGGACGTGGCCAGTCCTAATTATCTTCAACTAGTAGGATTCGTGATTCTAAGTTACAGAATGTGTAAGAATTGATAATTCTGAAACTTATGCAACTTAGAGTAGATAGAACGAATAAAATAGATAACAACAGATATCACCTGTATTTTATATAGAGTTTCTTGCACTTTGATTTTGATTCTTCGCATTCCTTGAGTTTGATCCTTGTACCTTGAACATGTATTTTGTACATAAGATATTTTGATAAATATCTTATGTTAATTTGGAACATTATTTATAAGCAGCATTATGTTTGTTTCACAAGTGGTTTGTAAGGTGTAGCTTGATTAGTATACCTCTTCGATCAACCTGTTCGGGGTCGGCAACCTTTCGAGGGTTTAATGTCCGACAGTCTATTGGCCATGCCTAGTCCGAGTGATAGGATGGATAGACTCTCGCCCTACTGACTATAGAGTCAGGATTATGATATGGAAATACTAATTCAAGTACACTTACATTCAGTTCTGTCTTAGCTCATCAGGCTAAGAGTTTTCAGTGATGTTCAGTTCAGAGTTTCTTAGCTCATCAGGCTAAGATTTGCTGTATATGTGTTCAGTTTGGGTGACTTAGATAGTCACTGCAGTTTCAGTTTACAGTTACTGTTTTACTAGCGTATTCTGCATCTCAGCATTGTTTTACTTACAGTTTTCCTGCACTATATAGGATGCTAGTTTTACTTACTGTTTTCATATGCTCACATAGTATGTTAGTGTTTTCAGTTTTATACTGTTCAAATTATGTATGTCACCTAGTATATTCTGTTTGATCATAAGCATGTTTAGGTTGTACTTTTCTTACAGTTTTACTTTTCTTTTACTTACCTGTCTTTGTTACAGTTGCTTGGAGGAGGTATGTATTACTTCCTATTTGTTTAGTTATAAACTGTAGTTTATAACTTATTACTGTTCTTTTGTATGCTTTTCTGCACCTATTTTGCTCAGTTCTGTTTTTATGGTGATATTCAGTTAACTTAAATAAACTTTTCCCCTAAAATGTACTTAGACATATTGTCTAATCAGTTTTTCTTTTGTTGGCTGGGGCCCTACCATTATGAAACTGATAATGGTAGGTTCTGAGTTTGTTGGAGCAGCAGATCCAGTGGAGAGCTTGCCATTGGAGGAGGAGCCCATTCCTGAAGATCTGTAGTTTTAGTTTTCTTTCTTCCAGTGAGATTAAAAGTTTCCTTTCAGTTCTTTTAAACTTATTAAATATTGTAATAATACAGGTTTATATTTTTCTTTCAGTACTTTACTTATTCTGTATTGTTGTATTTATACTGTATTGGATGGATGTTATATTTTATGCTTCCGCACTCTGAGTTCATGTATGATCATTTAGTGATGATATTTCGGATTGAATGGCAAAGTCCTTATTTAAGTTAGATTAGAACATGAGTCTAATTCAATTTTAAGTAGGGACCTTGTCATTTGGTGACCCATCCACCGTAATCATATTAACTTAAGGGTTAATAGGACCACGGCAGGGCTGGGCCGCCACAGAAGATCTGCCAAAGTAAAAGAAAAAGAAAAGAAGAGAAAGAGATATGAGAAAATAAAGTTGTTAAATTATTATTGTAAATATTAAACTGTAAATTTCATATATATTTGGCTCTATCTTTAAATGTATAATTGGACTTTGGACTTTTATTATTTTATGTCCTTTTGTTTATAAAAATATATATGTTTACATTTGAGATGAATTATTCTTTAAAGACTCTCGAACTTCGGTCCCCGGTCGCCACATATACGCTTAATAACTTTAATGTCACTTTTCAGAATGAGAACTGACTTAAACCAATGAATTAATAAAGGCTAGATAGAAAATTTTAAAAGCTGCAATCTACCTGCAAAAGAAAGAGATTTTTGTGCCCAACCTAAGATCCAATTATGCAGTTTAGAAATGAGAGGAGTGAAATTCTCCACCTTTGGCCTCCGAGGGAGAATGGGGAGACCTAAATACTTCATAGAAAATTTTGCAATTGAAAAATTCAATAAGCTCGCAAGATCAAATTCATTTGTAACTGAATTTGAAAAATAAATATGAGATTTTTCTTTGTTTAAACTAAGACCCGAGGCCTTGAAAAATCTTCAAAATAGTGATTAAAAGCAATAATATTTCTTTTTAAAGCTTTCCTAAATATAAGAATATCGTCGACAAAAAGGAGATGAGAGCAATTGAAATTTCCCATAAAGAAGGGTGTAATATACTTGTTTCTGACTGCTTCATCAATAGATGTAGAGAGAAAGTTCATAGCAATAATAAATAAGAGCGGGGATAGAGAACAGCCTTGTTTAAGCCCCGTCGAGGAGCTGAAATAGCCATGAGCAACACCATTTATATTGATTGAGAAGTGAATATTTGAAATGCAGGCTGAAATCCAAGTAATAAGCTTTTCAGGAATATTAATATTAATAAGGGCATTAATGATATAATCCCTATTTAAACTGGCAAAAGCTTTTCTTAAATCAATCTTTGCACAGAAATTTTTGAGGGGTGCCAATTATAGGTCCTCAAGATTTTGTTGGCAAGAATAACATGATGCGAGAGCTACCGACCTTTAACAAAAGTTGCTTGAGCAGGATGGATTAGCTTTGGAAGAAGCATGGATAATCTAGCCGCCAGAAGTTTTGAAATAGTTTTATATATGGTGTTACATAAAGAGATGGGACGAAAATTGTCCATGAACATCATACCTTTGCCTTTAGGAATGAGGGAAATAAGGGTGTGATTAAGCCACCTAGGAATAATGCCTTTCTGAAAGAAAAACTGAATTGCCTTGAGGTGAGAACTTGATAAATGACTCCAGGCTTTTTTTAAAAAAAGGGAGGTGAATCCATCCGGTCCAGGACTTGCATTATCTCTAATTGAAAAAATAGTACGCTTGATGTCCTCAATAGAGAAAGGCCTGCAAATGATATTATGAAGAGAAGAATCCACCAACGCAAATGGGGTAGAAAAAATATTGCCATGACCCATCTTTGTATTTAGCAACTTTGAAAAATAAGCAACAGCATGATCCTTTAAAAGGTAGAGGAGGGGATAACTTGATTTCTTCTAATGGCCATTTGTGTGTAAAAATTTTTAAGATTATCTTACCCCAAAGTGAGCCAATGAGCTTTAGATCTCTGTTTGGCCCAAGAAAGTTCATTGAATATGGCTAATTTGAGAGAATGATGAATGTCAATATATTTCTTTCTATTTTTTTCAGATAGACAATGCAAATTAGTCACATTCATATCAGCAATTTGGGCTAATCTCAGATTTTTGACCTCAGAAGGATGATGAGGGAGGGCTTTGTTAATCAGAGTAAAAACATTCTTAGTTTGGACAAGCTTTTTATGGACCTCAAAAAGAGGATCCACATCATAAGTTTCATTCCAAGTGGCTTCGACAATATTAAGAAAATCAGGACGATTAGTCCAGTAGTTTTTAAAACAGAACCTGGTTGGAAGAGAAGAAGTAGCCGACTGACCAGAAATGACAAGAGGGGAGTGGTCAAAAGTAGCAAATGGAAGCACCTTGTAGAAAGTCTCAGGAAAGGCGTGAAACCACTCAACATTACCCATAACACGATCCAATTTAGCTTTGATAGGCTCATCCAGCCTGTGGTTGTCCCAAGTAAATAAACTGCAAGTATAATGTATGTCAATGAGCCCAATATCATTCAAACAATTATTGAACGCAGAAAGTTTAGAAAGGGAAGGAGAGATTCCCCCAATTTTCTCATAAGCGTATCTGATACAATTTTCACCAGTGACGATCCATGGACCATTTAAGCCATTTTTTATCTGAATCAAATCTTTTCAAAGCTGAATGCTTTCAATTTCATAATTAGAAGCATAAATAAAAGTAATCCAGCAATCGAACCCATACTGACTTAATTTACCGTGAATCAATTGGGGCTTTATAATAGAAGGAGTAAAGTCTGTTTTTGAAGAGTTCCATTTTATCCAAATACGACCAACCGAGACCGCATCAAAATTATTACATAAATTTTCCGGATTATACAAAGCATATTTATTCAAGTTGAAAGGAGAGGAGATATCAGAATTATTGAGTTTTGGTTCAAGGATTCCTACAATATCAGGGAGAAAATCCTGGAAATGAGATTTAAGGTCCGCAATCCGGATTTTGGAATGCAGGCCTCTTACATTCCAAAGAATTTTTGGGGTTTGCATAAAACAGAAATCTGTGGGGAGGGAGGGGGAGGGGATCAAAGGAAAGGAGATTATTTCAGGCGAGCCCTGAGAGATCGGCTGCGACCTTCAAGTTTTTGTAGATCTTGAGCTGCTTTGAGGTCAGGGAGGGAATCAAAATTACTAGAGGAAGCAATCTCTTTTCCTTTACTTGAGGAAGGAAGAGAGGAAGGAATCTCAATAGGAAAAGGAGGAGAAATACGAGTGATATTTTGTGGAGAGTTACTTTGGGAGCTTGAACCCGTAAAAAAGCTGGAATCATGAAGAGCATTCAAGTCCTGAGCAGGAAGGGGGCCGTGTACAACCGGGACATTAACTGCAAATAGAGAGTGGGGAAGAGATGGAGATTCCAATATTGGGGAAAGAGGGGAGAGGGAAGAGAAATATGATTCTCAGATACCAAATTAGGTGGAGGATGACCAGAAGATCGAAGTCCCCTTGATCTGGGAGGTCGGGATTTGCTTCTACCCCGAGCCAAAGGAGGGGGAGAAGCTGGGCAATAATAGCCAGCATTCTTAAAAGAGCTACATTTTCGGCAAACTGAAGGGATCCGGTCGTATTCAACTTTTTGATTTAATATTTTCCCATCCACTCTCATTTGAATTACCTCATGAAATGTAGTAGAAGTGCTAATTTCAACACAGACTCTTGCATAAGTAAGACGAGTTTTTGAAGCAGTTAGGGTGTCCGCCATTATGGGGATACCAATTTTACTCGCTAGTTTTGAAATAATACCTTCCAACTAGAGATGAAGAGGGAGTTCAGGAAACCTTATCCAAACAGGTAGTGTTGCAAATGATGAAGCCGTCGGAATAAAGCTTCTATTCCAAGGCTTTACCAGAAAAGGAATATTAAAAAAAAACCATGATTCGCCTTGAAGTATGGCTTGCACATCTTCCTCACAAGAAAGCTTTATCAGATAATAATTTTCATTTAATGAAAATAAGTAAATGGAACCTTTTAACTTCCATGATTTCTACATGGATTCAAATAAAGCTCGGTAAGAATGTTTACGCCCCAAGCTATAACCAACGATACAATTTTCCCATTGCTTTTCCCCTACAGAAATTTCTTCTTCCGAAATATTTATGATATCCTCATCAGTAGGAATAAAAGAGAAAGTAAAGTCTTTTTTTTCTTTTTGCACAGAAGAAAATAGAGATTTTCAGGTGGAGCAGACCCTCCAGAAATAGGAGTTGCTCCAAGAATACTTGATAAAGGAAGCGATGAAGGAGGCGGAGAAGAGGACGCGGGAGGCAACCCCATAAAGAGGCGAGCCGGAGGCCGCCCATACAGGAAGGAACTTCGAGCGGCTAGGGCATAAAAGAATGCTCCAACCTATATTAAAAATGTATAAAATCATATAAAATCATTTTCTTAAAATATTATAAATATGTGAGAAAAAATCATTTTCCAACATATTCATAAATTTCATAATTAAAAATGTATAAAATCATTTTCTTAAAATATTATTTTTAGTGTTATCAGATTATTTTATTTGAGATTTTTTTCGTGCCAAATAACGCTGTTCCGATAATAAATAAATTAATGAGAAAAAAGAAATTGACGATCATACCCTGTACAGCATTATATTGTCCTGCACGAATCTCGAGGCATATTCCAATTTAGTTTAGGCCGTCGCACTATAGGTGTGCGGACTGTTTTTCTTTAGTTTTTGTCCGAACCTTAAAAAGTTGCTTAAGTTTTGAGAAGAGAAATGCTAGTTAAAGATATGCCACTTATAAAAGTTTAATAAATAAAATTTAAATATATTTTAATATAAATTTTAAAATTAATAATATTTAAATATCATTTCTTTATGAGCTTAAATGTCTATCCAATAATATTATAATACACATTTCTTTACGAGAGATAATGCAGAAAAAGCCAACTGGGACACAGCTGTCAAACATTAATCCTAACCATTCTCACTCTGAAAATGAGAAATGCTATTTAGAGTTATTTATATGGTACTTAAAAAAGTTTATCCAATAAAATTTGAATATATTTCATTAATGTATATTTATTTATATTAAAATAATATAAATATAATTTTTTAAATTTATATGGAATACACAAAAAAAATTTTATTAGATAAATTTTTTAAAATACCATCTCAACAGGTCTAACCATCATTTCTCCTTACTTCAAAATGCAAAGAAAATATATGAATATATAAATTTCAAAAAAAAAATATGAATATCTCAATAAATACTTCAATATTTTTTAATTTAATTAATTTATTTTAATTATTTTATAATCTTAATTTTTTTATAATAAATTTCAATTATTATGAACTAAACATCAAAATTAAATATTTTAATAATACTGAGGCACATATAAAAACATAAGATATTATAGCAATTTTCATAATAATTTTTTTTTATATTATTAGATACAATATATTTTTCATAAAAAATTAGATTGAAAGATTAAATTATATATAGATATATATATATTTTTTACTTATACAAAAGAGTATTATTACATGACTAACAAATATCTCCTAAAATATATTGATGATTAGAATTTATGAAATTAAGTGAAATAAATTTTTTTTATTAAATCTATTTTTATTTGTGGGGCCCATAAGAATATATTTTTTAAACTTTAAATCCTAATCATCCATACTTTTTAAGAAATATTTGAGAGCTAAATAATATTTTTCTATACAAACTTTGACTATTCTTTATAGAGCAGATTATTATCTTTTATATATATATATATATACATATTTTAAAAGTCAAAATAATCATTTTTCTTAAGGTTATAAATATAATATAAATATAAGATAATAAGGAATAAGAAATGTACTTTGAGTTATATAATTTATGATATATTAAATAATCTTGCTCCTATTGGTAAAATAATATTTCTTTTTTGTATAAAGATTTATTGTTCAGCTTTCTTTATTGGGCTTAACTCAATCACGTCGTCTCTATATATACGAACTCAAAATCAAATAACAGTGCAAGGGCTAATTTTATTTCAAACCAAACCTAAATTATTTTAATTTATTCGAATTTTTTTTATATTACTCACATTTTATTTCAAACCAAACAACCATTTGATATTTTATAATGCAAAAAAATTGCTATATATACTAATCTCATAAACCCTAAACCCCATATATGTTTATACTTTGTTCAAACCTAGTGGGCCGCCCTACTTGGCTTTCTCTACCTTGTCCTAGCTCCGTAGCAGAGCAACTAATGCTTAAAGTATCCCGACTGATCGCTGCATCTGCCTGATCATACTAACAACATAGATTAATATGGGATAACCAATCATTTATTATTCGATCACTAAATTCAGAATTTCATGAGAGAATAGCATCCCTATGTAGCTACTAGTCTCCAGAAGCACCTTGGGTCAAATTGCATACCAGACACTGAACCCAATGCAGAGCGTGAAGTGAAAGTGCTGGTAGCAGAATATCAGAAATGTAACCATACTCTTATAGTGACTGCTCACATTCATGGTCAGGTATCCTGGTGCAACCTCTCTAGGAGGAATCAATTAGAATGGCTTTGAGTCTTACGACCCTAAGAATTTGAGAGGTTCTTACTCAGTATGCTGTTAGAAAAGCGAAATCGATATGCTGTTAGAAAAGCGAAATCGAAGAGAACACAGACGTAGATTGCTTGCGGCTAAATATGAATTGAGACAAAATCTTTCTAAGGCCTTTTGTCAAGATACTGATCTTCCGCCTGATATGCGGGACAAACATTTGTTTTAAGTTTCCCACAGCATGAGCAAGAAATCGATGTATTTCGATGGGTCTCCCTCATACTTGAGTACTTTCGCATTTCTCTTAGATATATCTTTTTATTAAAATAACTCCTAATATTTTAATTTTAATAAAATTATCATGTAACTACATATATATATATATATATATATATATATATATATATATATATTGACTTCAAATCCCAACTATGAATGCAAATTTGGACTCTTCACATCAAAATATAATAGAGGTGCAAGTTTCATAATTTTTGAGTTTTAAATGATCAAAATATTCACAAAATATAATTTAAATTTTTATTTAATCAAAATCATAGGTTTTGAATTTAAATTAAATATATTCAATTTTATAAATTGAATTAATGTTATTTACTTCGGAACCGCGGGAATCCCATCCACCGTGCTAGAACATAAAATACGAGAACTAAATCATCACAATCATCCTGCAATTTGATTAGAGATAAGATGTATTAGATCTGTAACAACCATACCACAGTTAATCTAAACTAAATCAAATCATAATTTTTATTATATTAGACTTAAATAGTTATTAAAATCTAATCCTAAAAATTTGGGCTCTAGATCACGAATGGATCAGTTGAATATTTTGCTAATTATTTGACATAAGAAATTAGCTAAATTAAAATTGAAATATGATTTTAATTTTGAATTCCCCACCCCCTAATTAATTATGTGTGAATTTTTGAAAAATTTTGGAGCTCATTAAAATTTCTTGAATATTTTAATTATTTATTTAATTAGAAAATTAAGATAATTTTATTGACATTCGATTAAAATCTGACTTTATTTTTGAGTTCCTCACTCCCAATTAAGTTATGGGTGAATTTTTGAGATTTTTGGAACTCATTTGATAGCTTAATTTTAATTAAATAAATTGTAAATAATTATTAATTAATTTAACTTAATTTGCCGTCCTCTTAAACGACGCTCCACCGTTTGATCGAATGGCACAGATTCCACCCCAATGCACCCCCATATGTTGTCCATGGTCCAAGGATAACATCAGGAACTAGCCTGAGCATTTAAACCCACTATGGAGGGAGAAATCTCCCTGCATAGTAAACCTTAGCTCAAAAATTAGGACTACTTGGTTTAGGCATTAAGGTTATCAAAGGATGGTGCTTTTATGCGCATTGGATAGGCCTTGAACTTAGCTTTAAATTGGTATGAGGTAGGCCATCTGAAATTATCGGTGCTGAGAGAATTTAAGAGCTCTAGTTTGCCCTCTACGATCCTGGTTGAGGAGAGGAACAGTGCCAGGCGGGTCGGCCCGACATTGTTTATCAGGCTTGCACACGCGGCTGACCCGTGTGCGTGCAGCAGCCGCAGGCTAGTGCGCAGGTGTGTCGTGCGTGCGGGCTGTTATATATGGACAGTAAACATCAAGTTTTTAAATAATTCAAATTAAATTATTTTAATAACTTGTAAAATATAATTCCTATTATATTGAAATTATATACCAAAATTATCATAAGAATATGTAGAACATTAATATGATATTAAATTTCCATTTTAATGAGTAATTTTACTAATCACTTTTTAAATATCATTAAGAATGATTAAACCCTAATTGAGTCATTTGACATCCAAATCAAGCTTGCTTATTATCATTGTACTCCCTAGTTTATAGTAATACTATAGCTACCGACTTTATATAATTTGGACATCCAATGGAGATTATGAGCTTTTGACAACTAGATTTATAATGTAAGATTTCAATTAATCAAAGCTTAATAATTCCTTAATTACCAATCAAAACATAGTGATGTTATATCTTAAAATGATCATAAAATGCAAAGAATATTAATATGACATTAATTTTCATTTTGATAACTAGTTTTAATAATCACCTTTTTAGTTATTTAAGCAAATAATCCAATTTTAATTAATGCAATAACTTGATCAATTCACGTCCAAATTTGATATTTCAATATACTAGTTTAATAAAAAAAGTAAGGAACATTAATATGCAAAAATATTAAAGTTTAAGTAATTAGTTTTTTGAATTTTTCCTAACTACCCTAAAAAGATGATTAGTGAATATTTAGCTTATCCCCTAGCTAAATTCCATGATTTAGGTCTCTAAACTTTCACTAGACAAAGAAGAACAAGTTCTGTGATTAATTTTACTAATCACTCACTAATTATTATAAATCCTAATTATCACATAATTAAGCTAAATGAACTCTAATTTTGGTGATTTAGTGTCTTTAAACTTCTTAGACATAGTATGTAACGCCTTACTATTAGATTAAAATTTAATAATCTATCAATGAGTGTTACGGTAGTATTTAATATTGAGTTAGGAGATTCTAACTTAACATTTAATACTACCTTATACTATATGGATTTATGGGGAGAAGAAGGATATTCAATTATTCTAACTCAAATATTCATTATTTATAATATGAAAATTCAAAACAACATGAAAGAATAGTTTACACACATCACAAAATATTTATAATTTATTAAGTGTTCATAAGTGAACTTGTTCTCACATAAATAAATAAAAGTAAATTCTTCTTTTCAACTATTGCTCAGCTTCCTCTTTAACTACAGGTCCTGCTCATTGCTCCTGATCTAATATATTTTGATTTTTAAATATGATAGGGCACAACAAAAAAAAAGAAATAGAAAAAGTGGTTAGACTTTAAAAGTCTAAGTACATTTCAAAAGTAGGCTAAACATTAATTAAGCGGATACCACATTACAAATTTAAGAAATAGCGGTACAATAAGCATAAAAATGGTAAGAAGGTATGTAAGAAAGTGTGCTCACAATGTTAGAATATTTTTGCCAATCCTGCAATAATTATGTTAGTATCATTTGAATTATTTGCAATTTGAAAGAAAACATGAATATGTTCAAATAAATTTGTATGCTAAGTAAGAAGAAAAGGAATTGTATATATATATATATATATATATATATGAAATTTTACACTGTATAAATTTATGAAAGATTTAATCATGGAAAATTATTTCAGTCTAAAGACTATATATATCATTCACAATCAATGATATTGTGAGAAATGCAATTTATAATTTATTTATCTTATAATTTTGTTTTGTGGGCGCAGAACAAGTGAGGAGTTGAGCATGTTTACTCAACTTATTTGTATGTGGGGTCAAAAATAAACACACACATTCCCCCTTAAAGGAATTATGTGATCTCCAGATACACCAATAGCCTTGCCCAGGCAAATGACAGTTGCACTAAATCCTCCATATAGACCTCTCTGAAATATATAATAAAATGTTTATTATATGCACAAATGTTTTTTTATGAATCAAGGTTTTAAGCTCAATACGTTGCAGTACAAGGATTTAATCAAAGTATTTGTAAAACCATGTGATATCCATTATTTTTTATTGATTTATATTCTAATGATTTCATATTCACAATGGTTGCCCATATATAGGCCATCCAAATTGTGACATGACAATAAAAGAGACGAACAATAACTATAATATACTTATGAATTTAAACTTTGAATAATATACTGGAAAATTTAATAACATTAAATGTAAATGAAGTAACTGAATATCTGAAATTTTGGCCCTCCACAAACTATAATATGATGTCTAAGCAAAGTAATAAATTATACACAAAATTCTTAGTTGGATATTTGAACTGTACATATTAAAGCAGTATCATAGTTTTTATAAAATAAATTGCAATATTCTTCCTTGTTCTAGATGCTATTCTCTTTATCAAAATAAGAATAAAGTCAACTGAATTATGATAAATAAGGCTGTCATTTGAAGTAGAGTAACATGCTTCTTTTAGTGCTAAACTAATTATCAAGCCCAAACTTTCCCTAATACATAGAATGGAAGCAATATAAAAATTATAGTTTAAGGAAGAGCTAAGCAAGATTAAACAAGCAGAAGTATCTTTATTGAAAATGAGAAACTTTGCAACTAGAAATTATTATCTATTAGTGATAGGATGTATAATGAACTAAAACAGCATTGATAATAATACTAACAAATATATAGATCTTTCTACTTTTAAGGTGATTATCATATTTTGATTTCTAAGGAGCATATTTATTACAAACCCATTTCTGGACAGGTCTATCTGCTCTTAGCAAAACATTCTTAAACATCTTTCTTGAAACAAATTTCTAAATAACTCATATTCGCATTGATCTTTCTGTGATTCACTAAAATATGAATTGAATTAACTATAAGATAATCAAATCAGGTCAATCATACACTTAAGAGAAACTAAATATTTCAGAGTACTAGAATAATCGAATGCATGAAATAATCATTACAAATGCATGTGAATTAGAATTTCTCAAATAAATAGGCAGACAACGTATTAATAATAGCACAGATTGCGCAGTTACTTTGTGGATGATAATTAAAAGATGAAATGAAAATGTTCAGATCCAGTTTAGTCAAAATGCCACTCAGATAGTTAGGATTTAATTCATGTTGATAAGTGCAATTATAATTTTGTTTAGTCAATAATAGACATATACTTATGATTTATATAAGAACTTTCAATTTAATGTGCCAAACTAGTTACAAAAGCCAAACAAACCTATAATCCTAAAGTGCATGCATTCCATTTTTCCTATAATCCTAAAAATATTTCTTGATGGGGTGGGAAACAGAGGCACTGGTAGAGAAAAAAAAATAAAGCATAGTTGAAAATGAACAAAATAGATTTTTTTCTTATTTGATTTTAGAATTTAATGGAAAGGCACTAGTAGGGAGATAGTGAAACAAAAATACACTAAATCATTCTTAAGAATGATAGAGATGATAAATAAAATATGTCACAATTACAACAGTAATTGGGTGAAGCATGGAAGGCTTGATGTATTAATTTATTGAACATTGAAAGGTGACACCAAACAATATCACTAAGTACTCAATGGTATTTAAGTACTCACACAACAATCCTTATCTCAATTATGCAAATTTTTAGTATTATGATAATGATTAATTAATTCGTTCATGTCTATAATAAACTTGCACATAAAGAGAATAAAATACTTCAGGTTTACTAAAGTCATGGTATACATGCCCTACTAAGTTAAAATACATAATGTTGCACGTCATTACATTTGTGTTTCTGGATTTGGTAAGATTTTGAAATCTATACAACAATAATATGTACTAAGTATAGAAAAGAAACATTCGTAGCATTCCATCTTTTCGTTTTCCCAACTATGTCATTAATGTAACAGCAGTTCTGAACCAAAAACATACATTGAAAAAAAAAAAACGCATGAGTTTTCAAGCTACACGACTTTCAGCTGTCTAGAACAAAATTCGAAACTTCGATCCTTTGTACTTCATATTACATCAGATTTAAAAGCTTCAGGTTGCTTGCACATGAATAAATAATTAAATGCAAGTAAGCAATTCTACTAATCAGATTCCATAAAAATTGCATACCATTCGAGCATTTCTGCTTTCCTACTGTTGTCGGCATTTTTTTTTTAAATGACAAAATGTGCAACTACATGCATATGTAAAAAAAAAATCTTGTTTGCCTCTAAAATACAAATTGTCTCGGTAGAGCATCACACCCATGTTTTTCCTTCATCAAACATTTACCTCTTCTATACTCCAAAACAAGCCTACATGTGAACTACTATTGAGGACTCCAAAACAACGAAATGCAGTCACCTCATTATAATGCCAACTCAATAAATCCCAATCCACTATACATGCATCTATATCTTGACTAGAAAATACAATAGGGATATTTAGAACTTCAATTATACAAACTATTTTTAGATTTGTAGGTTGCAAAAAGAAACAACTGAGTTGATGTACTAATCCTACCTTCAGAAGACCGATTAGGATTGAGTGTAAATTAAATAATAAAAATTTTCTAATAGTTTGAATTAAATTACACTAAACCTTGCAAGAAGTAAGGAGCTTTTATATTCCATTAAATATAGATAACCATGTGTACATAAGAAGATCTATTAAGCTTAAAAGGTATTGAGACTCCTTTCAAGTAGAGAAATTCATAAAATTAATATAAAAGCGAAAATAAAAGAAAGACTATATTGTATGAATTACTTGGTAAACTGGTTATAATTGATCAATCAACAATGACTGAGCAACAATATGCAATGATAAGTATCACTATAGCAAAAGCAAAAGTTGGAAGCGCCCAGCACTTCATTTTTAGCTATTGACATTGATATATATAAATATATATGGAGCGCTCTCTGAATTAATTTGCGAACATATACATCATATTCACAGGCAAAGACACTTAAAACAATTCATATCATGCATTATAGAGAGATTGGCAAAGCTTTGGATATTTTATTGTCAAAAATTTAATAACAATAGGTCACTGCTTTATATGAAATAAAAGAGAGACAATTAAGTAATTGATTGCAATTATCCCAATATGATTTATTTTCAATTTAAAGGATGTTCTCCATAGATAATACATGAAAAACTTTAGATATTTGACTCAATCATAAATCAAACATTCATAATTATATAAGCAATATAATTTTTCATTGTAAATAAAGCAGAAAAATATCTACTGTAAGAGATGTAGAGAGAACGACATGGCTTATGACTAGAAGAACTCCATTTAAGTTTATGAAATATAACATGCTCCTTGACAACCAATACAAATGTTACAAAAACAGCTTGCAAATTAACCACCCAATTCTCAAGAGAAATATTTCTTGCAATCATCCAAACATAAAATCCTATACAAAGACATTACTTAAGAAATGAGGTCATAATTTTTTATTAATTGATTCATTCCTTATTAAAAGTTGTAATATCACACAAAATATAACTCACATCACATACGAAGGGCTACCATATTATTACATGCAAGGCAACCATAATGTTGCTCAAAGAGCCTCATCATAGTTAGATGATTAAATATGTATATGAAACAACGATGGTAATAACAACTCAACGCTACGTCTCAACATAAATTGCAGGTTTAATAGGAGAATATACTACAGTTATTCAAGCAACTTAATAACTACTATGAAATATTCAATATTTGAAGAAACATGGCAATTCAAAACAAACATCACTACAAGATTCTTGATAGCATAATTGAGCAACTAAATGCAAAAATTCAGGTAAATAAATTATTCAATATTCTCTAATTAGCAAGTTTTATTCAAGAAAATTAAGAAAAAAATTTACAATGTGGTCAGTAAAATAATGAAAAGATAGCACCACACTAACATCAATTGCATATATGAATTATATTTTAGTTTGATTAGACTCAAATGCACTTCATGAGTTACGCCAAAATGGACAAAACCACATCCTTTTTGCACTTTGACTAACTAGTACAACTTGCTAAAGATGCCAGCGTAAGTTCTTAGAGTTTCACCAAAATCTGAGAACATGATAGAATAAAAATATGAAGATCTCACTACTAACAGAAATTTACAACTTACTTCTAATAATTTAAATTCTGAATGCTATTAAACATAATGAAAGTCTTTTGCTAGAAAAATTATCAAGTATGAAGGAATCCCATGCATGGAGTTCTTATTTAAATTACTGAATTACAAATGAATAAAGAATTTCCTTTCAATAGGTTTACTTTAATTTAAAGTTTTGGATACTGAAATTAATGAAATATTAAAGTAAAATTTGAACATAATTGAAATGTTTTTTTGTAACAAAATATTATTATAAGCTATTTTAAAAAAAATATGTTCCTTATATTTTGAAATCAAAGATTTGAAACATTAATAATAAAAAAAAAGTGAAATGATGAAAGAAATTTCTTAATCAAGCTAGAGAATACTCAAATGAATATTTTTACTTATAGCAATGAGAATGAGCAAGAACACATCCTTTTCTCAATTATCATTTTGAAGCCCTAGATTAACATTGATCATTTGTAAACTATACTAAGGAGGAGAATCTGATAGAGTACCTTTTAAGATATCGTGAGATCGTTGTGAAGAAGTTGCTAGGGTTCAGAGTCTTACGAGGGTTCACTCCTCCCTTTTTTCTTCTTTTCGGAAAGGGTGAAGGTGCGTATTGATAAGGAAGGAGAGCAGCATGGGATTGATTAGGATAAGGCTTACGATTCCATCTCTATCGCTTTCCATTGGCTAACGCTGGCGGTGCAAGCCACGCGTCGATGATCGCTCGAAGAGGAAAGGAAAAGGGGGGGGGGTCGGTCGCGTGAAGGTAATTAGGGCAGAGAGGATGAAATGAAATGGAATTATGTATATATATATATATATATAATGTATTATTTAATTAATTTAGAAATTTGATTTTAGTTAGAATTATATGATTATATGTATCTAAATGAATTCTTGAAAAATTGCTTTTTAGCTAAATTGGGGGTGATGGACTCAAAAATGTAGTCAAAACTTTAATCTGAAGTTAATTTAAATATTTTATTTTTCAGATCTTCGAAAATACAATAAATAATCGAGAAAATTTGACTATCTCCAAAACTCATCAAAACTTCACCCTAAACTAATTTGGGTGTGATGAATATATTAGCGAAGTCCAATTTTTAATCTGAGATCAAATACTTTCCTCATTTTCTTCATTTTAGGAATTACCCAAAATTAGGGTTTTCTTTGATTAAATTCCAAATTGGACTAAGACTTTGGAAGTGATCTTAATGACTAAATAAGATTTGATAGAAGAGATTTGAAGTTAATTGGATGATTAAATGGTGATTAACAACCTTGGGTTGTTACATAGTAGGACCTAAATGTATCATAAAACCTTACTTTACCCAAATTAAATTACTAATCACTTATTAATGAGCTTAAACTATAATTAGAGCTTATTAACCATAATTCTTAACTAATTTAGATGTTCTTAGTGTTAATCCTTATCTTAGACAATAAGAAATCTTTTGGCATTAAAAGAAATCAATTTGGAACCCTAGAACTTTAAGTTTATATTTAGACCCTTAATAAGGGGCATTTTGGTCATTTTGGATATAGTTGTTTAAATAAATTAAAGCTTCTTAATCTATCACTTATCTTCAAGATCAGCAAACTAAGTAATTATAATCAACCTAAGGTTAATTGGACTTTCAATTTTTGTTTAGAAGCATAATCCTAAATTTGCCTTAATTTAATTTGTTTAATAATTGAATGTTGAAATGTGGATGTAGAAACCCACATTTTCTTCATCTTAGATTCAATGAAACTTATCAAATCAGTTATGGTCAATTAGACTTCATCTAAATTTAAAAGTATTCCTTAAGTAAACCCTTATGTAAATTTTTAAGAGATTCCTTTATGATTGAACCCTTAAATTTAGCTTTAGATTTTCATAATTCACTTCTTAGGTTCAAATCCTATTGAGTAATGAAATTACTCAATATATTGAACCTTAATTAAAATGAAGCTTTGATTAAGAGTTATATCTTATGATTTTCTAGTCTTGATTATTTTTTCTTTTGACTTTAGTTTAGGATTAGAAGATCCATCTTATTGAATTTGATTATATTTAATAAGATTTTCTTAATATGTAGCACATGAGAATTGTTGAGAAAAGCTTAGACTTTGATTTTGAGTGTGTTAATAGGTGTAAACCCCATGTTTTAGTGTTTAATTCAAGATCCCTTAAATTTGATTTACTTTATCAAGATTAGTTTTGGGTTAATAAATGTATAAGTTAGGATGATGAATTTATTTACTTAATTTTTGTAGGCGATACTATCTGATTTGAATTAAAACTTGATTAGTTATAATGTTTGAATTTATAGGACCATGACTTTGAGTTTGTACTGGATAATGGGATATTGAATAGTTAGAAAGTATAATTAGCTTGTATAATCCCTTAATCTCAGGATAACTACTAAATTCTTATTTAGTTATTGCTTAACATTCTTAATTCGTACACTCTACTTACCTCATTACTTAGCCTTATTTGATGAATATTTCATATTAATTAATAGTAAATTTAGTAAATTAGATAATAGTTTTATAACAATCCAATAATATTAATAAGTAATTATCAGCCTAATCAATCTAAAATCATTTTCATTAGTCTCTAATTATCATTTAGAACCAACATCTGAAATTTGATTCGATTTAGAGCTCATTTGAATATTTGATTTTTTTTATATATTTATTAATTAGAAAATTACGATAATTAAATTAAACTTTGATTAAAAATCTAACTTTATTTTTGAGTTCCTCACCCCCAAATTAGCTAAGGGTGAATATTTAGGATTTTTTGAAGCCTGTTTGGATATTTAATTTTGATTTAATTAAAAATGATATTAATTATTTTAATATTTAATTAATTAAGCTTGTCATTTAATCAAACAGCAGTTTATATTAGCATCGTTTGCAGCCCAGCCTCACCTGATTAGACGGTTGTAAGCTATCTTCCTCGCATATGCACGACGCATGTCGTGCATGGCTCTGCGCCAGCACACGTAGTTTGCAGAGCCATGACCACCGCTGATCCTCACTAGTCAAGCCCATACTTATATTCCCTTTTTATCAGGATGAATCATAATCCCTCTGCACGCATCAATTGAATTGAAATCAAAGAGGAAGATTTCGTCAGCTTCGAGAACTCCCGAATCCCGATCGTGCAAAATCCTAGGATTGAGGTACCTTAAAAATTCCTACTCATTCCATCTCGAAATTACATTGTTATTGTACGATAGGATATTTCAATTGATCAGGATCAATCGTCGAGCACCAATTGAGCTCGGTCGAGCTCCATTGGAGCCTGACAATGTTAGCTTTAAACAGTAATCTATAATAACAAATCTAAGGTTTGTGATCTAGCTGGTTTTCAAATAGGATTTTGGGTATGGAGGCTAGATCTAGGTGAGCCCATCATTTTGACGTGTGGCTCGCCTCCCGGGACCCTCTGGTCGTCGAAAATTTTGATGCCCTACGTATATTTCCCGGTCGCTTCAACCGAGAAAATCCACAGTACGGGCTGGGCTTGACCGGCGTATCATCATTCGACCCCTGCATTTGTGGATGGCCCGTCCGTGGGAGTTGAGGTTTGCATGCGTATAGAATAATTATACTTTAATTAATTTAATTCATTAAATCCTAAATATTCAGAGCTTTATAATTCCTTAAATATAAGTCCAAATATATTTAAGTTATATCTTAAAGAGATCAAAAAATATAAAGAACATTAATATGATACTAATATTGTATTTTGATAATTAATTTTTCTTATGACCTTTCTAATTATCATTAGAGGTGATTAAACCATACTTAAGCCATTTAACATCTAAATTAGGCATGCTTACTGTTATTTTAATCCTTATGATATAATGATCATATACTTATTAATATTTATGCCATTTGGATATTAATTAGTAAAGTTGCATTTTTGGCATCCTCTTATGTATTAATGGAAATCAAATATTGAATAATTGCATTATTTTGCTTCCTAGATCCTAGAACAACAAGACTTGATTAAAATTGATGATTAGCTGAATCCTAAAACATTATATTAGATGAGATTAAGTAATTATATATTCATTGAATTACTTTGTGTAAACCTCAAACCCAAGAAATGAGATTAAGAACTTTAAGATTTAAACTTAGCAATGGAAATTTAAAATTAAATTTAACTTATCATATATAATTAGAGCTGAATATAACCTTTACCTAAGCTACATTAAACTCAAACATAACATCTTGAGACTTTATGTAGTTAACCTATTATAGGGAATAACCCCATCACTTTAGCCATATGAAATATTCTTAGTTAGCACTTGAATAGAAAACTTTAGAATTACTAGTGATTTGAAGCTTAGGGAAACCTTAATTAATAAAACTTTAGTTTATATATTAAGTTATTAGTAGAATGATAGTATATATTAAGTTGTTAGAATAAAGTGGACGTTAGAGTATACCACAAAGAATATAATAATGTAATATCAGTACTTGGAAACCTAAGGTTATGAGAAAGTTAGATCTTGCATACCTAAATTGTTAAGATTAGATAACCTTATCATACATAAGATTATCCCTTAAGGATTTGCCTAATTAGAATAATAGCAAGGTAAATTCATTATATTGTAAATAAGACTACCATTATTATACTTAGTGGCTTGTTAGGCCAACCAAAGATGTTTAATGGAGAATCAAAGAATAAGATATTTTATTATAAAAGGGAATTAGGGTTGATCATTAAAGGATAATCTAAGCTATTAGATATAATTAGAATATTGTACGTCCTATATCCAAATTCCATTAAACATTGTAGCAGATAGAGAATATAAGTTTAACCATATAATGCCATACCCATTTCTTAGATAATGGAATATCCCAATAACCTAAGTATTATTAAATATTTAATTAGCAACTATCAGTGATCATTAGAATCTAAAATTTCATATTTAGTATTGAGATCTCCCAATGGTAAAATATTAAGATTTAGAATCTTATGTTAGTAAGGCCTTTACCTTAAACAAAACATTGTGAAAAACTCTTAATATATAGTTTAATTGTAGGGTTCATAAAGGGATACAAATACTTAAACTTTGGACATTGTGGAAGACTCAAAGTATAATAAATCTTTAAAGATAACTTAAGATGTTGACTAGAAAATCTTATTATAGAATTTAATACAAAGACTAGGATTTAAAATATTAAACACTAAGCTATATGATTAATTAAACTATTGAATCAGGGTTAATGTGATATAAGCCTTATAAACATTATAATTTAGATTGAGCAATAATAAACTTATATTTACTAATCTTGAATGGCATGTTAGAATTCAATAAGTTGTGATGAGTTTCAGAGTATAGTATGAAGACCCCAATCTTAAGAATTATCATGGTCTTATACTATGGAGGAATTATTATATAACTCAGATAATGAAGTACTCAATAGAATGAGCTCTTAACTCGCATCTAAACAATATACTTACAAGTTATTCTGTCATTATATAACGCTTAATGAAAACATTATTTTTTAAAATCATGTTATTATATAATTATGTTTCAATTAACTTAGAGATCTTTGATGTCTAAGTTAATTAGGGGTTTGATTACCCTAAAATTAAGTAGATAATTAAAAGTAAAAAATAATGAATATCATATGGTTTACAAAAAATTGAAAATTCTTGAATTGTTGTAATGCTTTGAGATTAAATCCTATATATACATTAAAACATTGTGCATGAAAATAAATATTTAAAATATACATTGTACTGCAATTTTAGATATCGATTTCTATCTACCACTCAACTATGATTACATCATGTTTGATTGCACTCAATTCTTATCCAAAAGTAATAAAATTACTTTAACCATTTTAATACCTCATAAAGCATGATTAAACAACTTAGTCTTAGGTTAAGTGATTAAATATGACTAATTGTTGATAAATATTAAGCTCAAATTACTATAATGTTAAAAGTATTTTTAATGATATCAAAATAAGTCACTTAGTTTATTTATAAAAATTATTTATTATTATTATTATTATTATTATTATTATTATTATTATTATACATATATATATACATTATTTATCCTATTAAGTGATCGATCGAACAGAGGAGTCTTACCTTGCGTCGAGCACGAAATTGGGTGTGCAGAGATTCGAGCGATCGGCACGGAAAGGAGGTGGAAGGAGTTGGCTCAGCGTCGATTGAAGGCAGCCGCACGCAAGCAGGCGTCGAGCGCTATGAACCTCTGACGTTCGTCTCTCAGCGCCGAGCGGAAAAGAGGGATCGTGTCTCCTGGCTCTTCGATCGGCCGCCAGGTATGCCGTTGTCGTCGTTGTTTCTTCTGTGAGGGCTTGATCACCGAGAGCAAGAGGCGAGAGGGATCGAGGGTGGTGGGAGCCTTTCGGCTCCTTCCGATTAAATAGGACGTGCGTATGTAACGCACGTCCGATTTATTTGGGCTTGAACAGCAAGTTATGGAAATTAACCTTAATTACTCTATGCATACCTTCCTAATTCAGCCGAGATTTATTGGTTTAACCATTTCAAAAAGGGACAACTGATTCATGCCTTAAATATGAGTTTAAATGAGAAAATTATGCTTTACTAATTTAAATATGCGTTAATGACGGATCTGGATCTAAATTTCAATTTCAGCTTTAAATGAATTTTAAAACTTTCTAAATTAAGGGTTCAAATTAAAAAATCGAATTTTAGCGGGAGTTTTAACGGGAGGCTGAAATTTGCGGGATGATTTTACAAATTTGAATATTGCGGGAAATTAATTCTTACCTTATAAATGACCTAGGGCCATTACACCCCCCCCCCCCCCCCCCGACAGCTGGATCCTCCCATCCCTCGTGGCAGTACGGGAAAAAGCCTGTTCTTCCTCTTCTACCCTCGGCGCAACCTCCTGCCGGCAGTAGCTTTCCTGAATTTCCCCTGGCCGTTCGAACCATACCTTTCCTTTGGCCCAAGCCTCTTATCCAAGTCTGAGCGTTGGAAGCCCCCCCAGTACTCCTAATGCCTATAAATACCTTCAAGATATCACAATGAGTCCCTTTGCTCACTGTGATTCCTCAATTGTCCACCTGAAGTCCTCTAGAGCTCCTCGTCATCTCAGTGAACCCCGACACCGCAGGAGCTGCGAACTGCTGATAGAGCGTGTGTGTCTGGTGTTCAGACCCCCCTGCTAGGTCGCTGCAATCCTCTGGAAAGCTCCAGCTACTCTTAATCCCATTCGACCGCATTTGCATCGCCAATTTCTAGGTACAGCTTCTTCCTACTGAGGTGTATAAGCTCAGCTCAACGATTTAAGCTTTCATTTATTGCCTCTGGATGTCGCCTAGCTCCCTTAGCCCTTTAGGAACCTAACACGATCGTTCCTAGAGCTTGTGTGGGGCCTCGTACTTTCCTGCGACCGAGCTAATACTTATATTAGCATAATTGCAGGGAGTGCGGTGCTCCAACTATTGGATGGCAAATCCCCAACTCAAGTAGAGTTAGGTAGGACCCAACTCACCTCAAGCCGAGGACTTGTTATCCTGATAAAAGAGAAACCGTGAACATACATCAATACAAATTAAAATAGCGGAAGCAAGAAACAGAATAATATAACATCCACAGATATGACATAGTATAAAAGAGTAGAAGAAATAGTAACTCAGATTAAATGCAAAAAAATAAATACATCCAGAGTTTAATTATTAGAAATAGAATTTAAATGAAAGTGAAGTCTCTCAATCTCACTGCAAAAAGGGAAAAATCTATCTACGTAGCAGTAGGCCGATCCTCCTCCTGCACCAGCTTCGATCCTGCAGCACTGCCGACGAACAACTCGGAATCTAACATCTGTCAGTATCACAAATGTCAGGGCCCCAGCCAACAAAAGAAAAAGGTTACAATTAGACAATTATCTAAGTAAATTTTAGGCTATTAAACGAACTAAATTTTAAAAGATATCACATTTAATTATTTTAACATGCAAGTAATTATTGGGTGCAACAAGAAATAAAGGAAATGGGGGGTAACTATAAATTTATCATTTATAGCTAATCATAAGTATGTGAACTAACATACAAAACATGAAAGTAAGCAATGTAAAGTTAGAAGCAAAAGTGACTGCAAATACTAAGATAAATTTGGTCCTAACATGCTCATGATTAGATTTCACTAATCCCTAATTAGAGTAATTAAAATGTGATTAATAAAATTAGGGTTCCTAAATTACTTTTACTGGTCTACATAGGTTCTTTAGGGTCTTATGAGCAATCAGAGCCCTTAATCAATATATTTGGGTATTTATTAAATTTAATATAGTTTAATTAAGAACAGAAAAGGATTAGACAATTATTTAAAATCTAACTATTGAATCTGTGATTTTATTGTATATTTAGATTCTTTCCATTTTTCTGATCAAATGGTATATTTGATCATACCATTTAGATCAGTATAACTAAAGTTATTTAAGAAATTTATTATGTATTTTTATTTAAATTAAAATCATAGGATTTATTTTTTGAATTAATTTTCTTGAGGAAATTAAATTTAGAAATTCTTATTATTCTGTTGGCCCGAAATCAAAAACACGCGGGTGACGGGTCGGCCCGACCTGTGAGTTCATCTCCTTCCTTTCGACGGTTCCGTCCCAGCCTAGACTTCAGCACTGCAATTCTCCGCATCTAGGTGATGATGGCGACCCATTTCAATCTCCTCACATTCCTGGAGTCGAGACGTATCGATTGGGCTATGAACCCCCATTAGGGACGCACCCGACCGTCGGGGTGCTACTTGACCAAGGCGCCTCTTTACAGACGATTAGGGTTTACTGTGAGGAAATTATTCTCCTCACAAAAGTCATTAATCTGTTGGGGCTCGATGCCTACACCACCAGTGAGGTCAGGCGAGTCGAACCCCCATGGTTTCATAACCTGGGGTGCAGCCGATTGTTGGCTCCTTACTCAGACTCAGCCATGGCTCGGTCGCTAGCTCAATAGATCGATACGATCGATTCGAGCTAGCTTAGGCTCTGGCGACAATTACAACTGGTTCCCTAAGTGGCTAAGGCTAGTTATACGACATCTAGAGGCTCAATTCAGAGGACAAAATAGAAACTAAACTCTCCAAGTTCAGTGGGAGAAGGTTGTACCTGAAGTCGGGGTTGCAGGCTTGGTCGAGGATAATTAAAGTGCTTCCGAGCTTCCTAAGTGGCAAACGCAGGTTGGCAGAGAGTCTGAACACTAGATGGACCCTTTATCAGCAGTTCTAAATTCCAGAATCTCCGGGGATTCGCTGAGTGTTATGGGAGTTCTAGGGGACTTCAGCTGGGGGATTGAGGGTTCACAGTCAGCAAAGGGACTCACTGTGAACCTCTGGGGGTATTTATAGGTAGAAGGAGACCATAGGGGTGGATACCATGGCTCAGGAACCATGGCATGGCTCATGCCGAGGAGAGGCTCGGCCTAACGGCTAGGGGAAATTTTGGGAAGCTATTTCTGGCTGGAGGTCGCACCGAGGGTAGGTGTAGTTCCCCGTCCCGTCGCCGTGCGCAAAAAACAAGTAGTAAATCAGATCGGTGACGGAGCAGTGCGCTACTCGGGACGACGAGAATAAGCAAAACTTATCTTCCTGAATAGGCTAGAAGACTGAGCCATACTAAAGGCTGCTGACTCGAACCTAAGAGTAGAATTGAGAGCTAATATTTAAGATAAGAGTAGAATACTTATCTTAAGTATTAGGCTAATACGTATATTGGATTTAAAAAAACAAGTAATGATCCAATATATGTTGTCAATATATCAGCATTTCCAGTATACTGACCATATCATAATACTAAGTAAAGTGGTATAACAGAGTGCAGAAGCTAAAAGCATATCATCCAGAATACATTCACCATAAAGTAGTATGTAAACATTCATCTCAAAAAAGAAAAGAAAAGTATATCCAAAGTTATTACAAACTGATTTAAAATCTACTGAAATAAAGCATAAAGGTAAAAGGAGGCAGACAGATCCTCTATGGCTCCACGTACTCCTTCTGGATCTCCTACAAGTCCTCCTATCCTGTCTCCATAAGCTGCTCGAGATCTAGCAAATTACCGAATCCCAAAAGTACCCTGTGTTAAACAAGAAGTCTAACACATCGCAACTAACTATGCAGTAGGAAAGTAAATGCAGTAGACCGTAAAGTAAAGAAAACTGAAGAAAAGCTGAGAAAAATACTAGGTAACTGCAACTGTAAAGACTAAACATAGTAAAATTGTATCAAAAGCTAAATACTAAAAGTAACTGAAAATGTTAAATACTCAAAAATCGATATGAAAGGAATGTCAAATAATGTACTATATATCACTGTAAAGATGTACCAAATATGCTAGAGTATGGTATATCACGGATATGCAACAGAATGATCACTGAAAGGTTATGAGTAGTACGGTCCAATGTACACATATGCCCAGTTGGGAAGACAGTACGGTGATGCAGATGCATCCTGAAATTCTCCAGTCTGTGTATGTAACATTCCGTAACCCATAATTTATCACTGATAGTCATGTGTCACTACTGAAATGATGCTTCAAGCTCATGCTTATGCTTATGCCCATGCTTCTATTCTATATGGGTAAAATCGAGAAATCCATGAAAACTTGGAATGCAGGTAATGAATTCTAAGTCTCCACTATGCAGAATCTTGCTAAAAGGATTCTGTCTCCTAGCTTCTATGACAATAATTGGTTAAAGTTGCATATTTAATTAAAGATCACTAGATGGGATGATCTTATACACATATTCATAATGTTTGCAAGAAAAGTGGTTCTCATCACTTACTCACCACCATACTTAGTGTCTTAAAGAAGCTGAATCTCACTATTTAGTTTGTTTGAGCCACACCTATTGAAGCGGTCTTTGCTAGGAGGCATTGCGTCGTTGGCAATTTGTATTTCAATCAAACTAAGGAAGGAATACCCATTTAATACACTCTTAGGTTTGAACGATTTATTCTAACGAGACTGTATTCATCTAATCTCGTAGGATAGAACCTGCTCATAAGTCCCCATTAGAGTGAATCAACCAATCCTGAATATTACTGAAGAGTCAGTAGTATGGGTATACTATACTACACCGCCCAATAATTGGGGTTCAAACATATCTACTTAATAAATCAAGGAATGATCAAGACTATAAAGACCTATACTATATAGGTAAGTCCTATACAAGGTTTCACAAAAATGTGATCAAAGATCACTCAATATGGATTATACCACAAGGAGAAGTATCATTCTAATCTCTTAAGTGATTCCTACCACGAGGGGTTAAGATCAATTTCTAAGGTTAAGGGATCATTTAAGCTCCTACCTCAATGAGTCATACAAGTTCTCCTACCTCAAAGTATATGTAATTTAGGTCTTTTAAATATTTCAAGGCAATCTTATGAAGAGATGCTTAAAATCTCCCATTCTAAATTCTAATATTAATATTTTAAGTTCTATTTCATAATTAGGTTTAGAATGATTAGATCAGATGATTAAGTCATATAATCATAACTTAATCTAAGATTATGGGATTTAAATCAAGAATGTTCTTATAGTTTTAGATCACTTGTTCAGTCAATATGATTTTATTAATCTTCTTATGCTAATGGTCTTATTTAGGAGAAAATCCAGGATCTAAATATTTGATTCAAGTTAGGCAATCATATAGCTTTATCAATAACCTTATCATGTCTAATTCAAATGTTTAGGATCAATATAAAATCAGATGTATCATGAAGAAATGTCAAGTTAATTATCTTATAATCAAATCACTTTAGTTAAGGTTTTTAAGGGTTTGGACCTTAATTAAGTAGATTAGGGTTTGACCCCTATTCTTATTCAATTAAGATTATGTGTTTGATTAATGATCAATGTGAAATCAGTGAGTTAAGAGTGTGTTATTAGTGGTAATCTCAGATCTAGATCAATTCTTAAAAGCTTGATCAAAGTCTTAAAATTTTTTAAGAATAATTATGAGGGTTAAGTTCTCATTTCTTTGATTTGTTCAATTTACACATCATAAGTTTGCATAATTGATTTCAATACATCTAGCTTACTGTTATGCATCAAATTAATAGGAAATTTTCAGAAAATAGAGAACATTTAGTGTTAATAAAACCCTAATTCAATCAAAAAAGGATTAGCACATAAGTTTAAATCCAACCATCAGAATTCCATTTAACTTGGTATACAAGGTCAACATTACCATACAATCAATTATAGACTAAGTTTGCTAAGATCCGATGATTATAAGCCCTAATATTCACTAATCATGGTTTAACAAAGTTAGCGCATACTTTAAAATACAAAGATCGAAAAATAATTCCCTTAGCACATGCATTCTACTCATCATAAGCAAACTAATGGCACCCTAAACATGCAATTTAGTTAAGTATAATTACTAATTCACCATAATTAAGATCTATAATAATTAGGCAATAATTTGAAATCTAACTAATAGATGTGCAATTTTATTTTATATTTAGATTCCTGATGATTTTCTGATCATTTTCATATATGATATCAAAGGATTTGGACCAGTTGATTAAAAGTTATTCAACTAATACATTATGTATTTTTCTGATTTAATTTTCCTATGATTGGATTAATTGGATTATTTTCCTTAAGGAAAATAACTGTAATTAATCGGATTTAATATAAGTGGGCTCGGCCCATTAACCGGACCGCACGAGTTGGCCTGACCCACACAGCGCTTCGTCCCAAAGCCTTCGTCGTGACTGAGTCGCCCGATTAGGGAAACCCTAATCGGCCAATTCCGGCGCATCCGGACCACGGCACGACTGGCGATCGATCGCTACACATTCACCGTGGTCAGATGCACTGAATGGGACCCGAAGCCCCCTGTGAGACGGTCTGGATCGGCCGGACCTTACTCACCCGAGAGCTCCTCTTATGGAGCCACTGTGGGGAGGCAATTTCCTCACAGAGACCCCGCCGGACCCCGGGCTCGATCCCTACACCATCAAGAAGGTGAGGCAGATCAAAGCCCTCTGATCTGAGGGCCTGGGATGGTCTGGATCGCCGGGTCCTTACTCGACCGAGGCGGTCCTTACGGGACTTAGCTCGATCGATCGTGGCTAGCTTAGGTCCTATCTACGATCACATTAGGTTCAAAATGACAATACGCAAGCATACGAATCAAATGGAAGAAGATTCGAGCCTCATTAGCTCGAAACTAGCGAGCTCGGGCACTTGGATTTGCTGAGGGACTTATAGACGTCGCAGGGGGTAATGTCGGGCTTGCTGAGCTTTGTTTGAAAGTTCCTGAATGCTAGGAGACTCTCCTATCAGCGGTACGCTCATTGGGAACGCCTGGGAGTCGTCTATGCAAGCTCTGGCAGGCGGCAATGGCGGAAGGAAGATAGAGGCTTCAATTGATCAGCAAGGGTCATATGAAGCGAGACTAGGGCTATTTATAGCCTTAGCAGAGGAGTGGGAAGTTTATGGAGGGACGAATTCGAATGCTGAGGCTTGGATGGATCGGGCCATGGCTGAGCTTTTGAAATTCCATTTCGAGCTCGGCCGGGTTATGGGGCCGATTGGGTTACCTAGCCATTATGGGAGTATCAGCAACGACTTGCTGAGCTGGAGGCGCAAGTGGAGGACAAGGCCGGTAGCTGGCAGTACAGGGGAATCCTCCTGTCGGGCGTGCGAGGGGGGTGGGGATGAAGGTCCATAGTGCGGGGACCCTCAGATGCCGTCTGATCTATCGATCAAATGGCACTAGGCTGGGATCGCTCGGATCCTAACGGCCGATCGCGGGAGCGATTCTGGTCGTAGGATCCATGGGATGGATCCAACGATGGATCTGGGGTCTAGCGAGATCAAATCCTGGCCGTTGGTTGAAAAGGCGCGACGGCTAGATGTGCGGGACTCCGCTGTCATGTGACCGGACTCCGCAGTGGATCGCCCGCGATCCGCACAGTGGATCCCGGCCGTTATTTTTAGTTTAGGGTTAAATTTACAAAATTGAATTGTTGGAAACCCTAAAATGCAATTAGACTATTTTAATTAAATATGAATTATAGCCTAAATGATTTCCAAATTGCACCAAACTTTCACCCATAGCTAATTTGGGGGTGAGGAATCCAAAAATGCAATCAGAATTTAATTTTGAGATCAAAATATTTTGAGTCTAGACTAGGGCATTTAGACTGATCAAAATATCACTTTGGACTTAGAAAAGTCCTATAGACTTCAAATTTTTAGGATATGATTCATTTGATGTTCTAAAAATAATGGGATTAAAATAAATGATTACTCAGACTATAGGTTAACAGGGTAACAACCTAGGATTGTTACAGTAGGAGAGGAATTTCAGCACCTTCCCGTACTGCCACGAGGACTGGAAGGGGATATGGCTGTTGGGGGGAACCAGCACGCGACGGGCGAGAGGAAGGGGATGATCCACAGTGCTCGGGGTGCTCTAGGCCGTCTGATTGATCATCCATTGAAGCGGGACATCCCTGATCTCCCGACAACTAACGAACGAACACGGATAAGAGGTCAGCCGTTGGATCAAATCGGGCGATCTAATGGTTAATCGAGGATACTTACGGCGGATAGCTAGATGCCGTCGGATTAGGATCTCGAAACCACAGAACGATCGAGATGAGATGGGTCTTGATCTAAAGTGCGGCAGTTGGATCAGATCCGTGGAATGGATGGCCCGGATGGCGCCCGCGGTTTGGGATCAACCGACCATTGGAAGTGGGTATAAATGCAATTAGGAATTGTCTAGAACCCTAATTTACAATTGAACCAATTTAAATTAAATCCAAAATGAGCCTAAATAATCTCCAAAATTTTCCAAAATTTCACCCTTGGCTAATTTGGGTGTGGGGAATTCAAAAATGAAATCAAATTTTTCTTTGGAGATCAATTTAATTTAAGTATTTTCCAAGGCTTAAAAATAGCCAAAAATACCAAAATTCTCAATTTAGCTCCGATTGATTTCAAACTTCTAAGGTTATATTTAAATGACCCATTGAGTCCAATGGAGCCAAAATCAAAGCTTAGTTTAGCTTAATTAATCTAGTTTTAGCTAAGGTAACAACTAGGATTGTTACAGCTTGTGCTAGCTTTAATCGATCGAGCTTGCAGTTGAGCTACGGTTGAGTCCGAGTAAGGACCCAGTGATTGGCTGCCCCCCAGGTTGCATAACCTAAGGGCTTCTATCCGTCTCACCACCAGGATGGTGTAGGGATCGAGCCTTGGTCGAATGACGGTCGCTATGAGGAGAATTTACTACTTACAGAAAATCCCTAATCCCCTCCCTTAGTGTGTTTCGGTCGAGTAGCACCCCGGCGACCGGGCACATCCCAGATGGGGTTCTCACCTCAATCGACATGCCTAGTGTTAAGGATGGTGTGACCATTGAGATCAGGGCATGGTGTGGCTTGTGCGTGGTGAATTGCACGTCAGAAGCAAACCCTAGGAGTTCGGGTATCAGGAAGGCGCCGCGGGGAAGATCCACAGTGTTGGGGTGGGTCAGACCCCGACCCACGCAGTTTGAATTTGGATCGCTGATATATTATTGAAATTATGGAATTTTATTTCTTATGTTAATTAATTGATAAATAATTAACCTATGATTCCAATTTAAATAAAAATACAGAATAAATAATTTAAATAACTTTAGTTATACTTATCGAAATGGTATGATCCAATATATTATTTTAATCAAAAAAATGCAATGAATAATAATATAAACTAAAATCAAAGATCTAATGGTTAGATTTAATTAATTGTCTAATCCTTTTTTGTTTGTATTTAAATCAAGATAAATTCATTTAATGTTCAAAAATGGTAATTAAGGTCTCTGATTGCTCATAAGATCATAAAGAACCTAAGTAGACTATAAAAAATAACTTAAGACCATTAATTTTGCTAATCACCACTTAATCACCCTAAAACTTAATTAGTGAATTAAGCCTTGGATTAACTTTTGATTTTAGTAAATCTAGTTTGTAATGCCTTATTAAGTATAGTCGAGCCTATAAATATATTTAGATCATCCTAGCATGCCTTAATTCCCTTAATCACTTTAATTAGCCTTAAAGTGTGATTAATAATAATTAAGCTAGTAATACTACCTAACCCTAAGATAGTGTTTAATATACTTCATTAATCAATATATTACTCATTAAAATAGACTTGAATCAATTTAGATGATTAAATCTTAAAATCCCATTTTTAACCCTAAGAGGGATATTTTGGCCATTTTGACCAAAATAGGTTTAAGTATCCCTTAAGTTTTGAAATTTCAGTAAAGTATCTCTAGTTAATACATTTAATACCTTTATGAAATCTTATGTTAGTAATATAGAGTTAAGTAAAGAAATCTTAAAAAATGTTGTAATTAAGATCTTAAGATCTTAAGAGTACTCAAAACCACTTTCTTAAGAGAGCAAACCTAAAAAAGCTTTAATGCTAAATCTCTAGTTTAATTACTTTATTAAGTTGATTCATAAATTACAAATCTTAAGTAAATATTCTTGTAAAAGCCTAAGTCTAGTCTTAGTTGAGATTTAAAGTGATCAAGTCTTAGATCTTAGACTTTAGATCATTTATTTGAATTGAATCATCTTATTTGAAATTCATTAATTGATTTACTGTTTAATCCTTTTGAAATCTCCTTGTGGGTGTAGGATTGATTTTAATCTATAGAATAATGCAATTATCCTAGAGATTGAATATCGATCTTAAATTCTTAGTTTCTAATAGATTATTTTATCTTATAATATTAGAATAACCTTTCATTAAGATCTTAGTTTCTAATCCTTTAACTTATAAGATTCTGTATCTTTAGTTTATGTCTACGTGTGAACCCTAGATCCTTATTAGGATATTACCTTGGATTTAGGATTTGAACCCCATATGCTGAGTTTAAGTCCGGAATTCTCAATCTTGATTTCCTTGATCAAGATTTGGGTTAAGTTAGTATAATAATAATAATTATGTCGTTGCTTTATTTACTTTAAACCTTTATAGTCGTCACTTGATTTTGAATTAGAACTTCTTAAGTTCTAAGGTTAAATATTAAGGTTATGAATCTGAGATTATACTTGATAGCTGGATATTGGTGATCCTAAACTTTTATCTTCTCAGAATAGTTATATTTAGATTATTTAGATAACAACATACATCACATAAGTCTAGTTGAGTCTCTTGCTTACTTTGACTTTGATTGCTCTGCACACCTTGAATATTGAGTCTTGTTCCTTGAGCGTAATAGGATAACATAGGATATGGAAGATACATCCTAAGTTAGTATTTGCAAAGCATAACAATCACTCAGTTCTTTCAATGCATTCAGTCCAGTAATGTATGTCCTAGCTTAGTCTGCCTCCTCAGTACTAGTTTTGTTATAGAATAAACTCAAACCTAGTCTAGTGCTTGGCTAGGATGGATATATGTCTTATTTTATAAGTTCAACTCAGACTTAGCTCTAATGATGCCTAGGATTGACACATGTTGGACTTTCTATTCAGAGGTCCTGTATGGCCTGTTTCCGTTATGATAGTACTATGTCTTAGGCTTACTTTTACTTCAGTTCAGTTTTGATGCTTTCAGTTGCTTTGCCATATGTCTCAATGGCTTTACTCTTTAGCTCATTTATGCTCTTAGCTTGCTTTTGCCACATACTTCAATGGCCTTTTATATATATTAAATCTGCATGCTTGTATATATGTTCTTATTGAGTAGTTAATAAATATTGGCATGTTTAGGATGCTAGTTTTGTATGTTTATTTCAGTACCTTTCAGTACTGTTTACTTTTATAAAATCAGCATGTCTTCATGTGATCATAAGTATATTAGGATCAATTTATTTCAGTACTTGCAGTTATTTTTGCTCTTTAGCCTCACCTTATTTAGTTTCATATTTTGTACATACTTAATGATCAATTATAAATGAATAGTTTATAGCCATCCTGTTCTTTATAACTTGATGCACCATATATTGCTTGCATATTTAAAGTAGTTAATGTGATATATTTAAATATTCAGTTCACTTAAATAGCCTAAAATGTACATAGACAATTTGTCTAACTGTAACATTTTTCTTTTGTTGGATGGGGCCCTGGCATTTGTGATACCGACTAATATCAAATTTGGAGCCATTCGTTGGTGGTTCTGCAGGAGAGGAGCCAGTGCAGGAGGAGGATCTTCCTACTACCATTTAGTTAGATCTTTTCTTTTTCTTGCAATGAGATTGAGAGATATTTTTTTCTTTTAATTCAGTCTGTAATAATTAAATTCTGGATGTATTTACTTTCTGCACTTGAGCTGAGTTACTGTTTCTCTTACTCTTGTATACTATACTGTGATATGGATGTTATATTATACTATTTTTTGCTTCTGCTACTTTGATATATTGATGTATATTTATAATTCCAAGAGATAAGTCCTTGGCTTAAGGCAAGTTTGGTCTTACCTGACTCTACTTGAGTTGGGAATTTATCATAGTTGGAGCATCGTACTCCCCATGTTTATGCTAATATTAGTATTAGCATGGCTGTGGAGGATACGGGGCCCCACATGAGATGATCGGGTCATTGAGAATTTAGGGTTTCTATGAAATGCTAAACTCCTGATTCTGTGGAACAGCCTAAACACTTAAGCACCAAGTATTGTCTATTTTGACCTGAAAGACCTCACAGTTTTGCCCTCATAAGATAACTTCCCAATATGTCACCCATCCTGGGAGTGCTCCCACATGTGCGCACTTAATTTTGGAGTTCTTATCAGGAATTCCACCGTTATCTGAAAAAGCGCCTCAATTATTAAGAGTTTCACTTATTACTACTTAAGTGGGTCTTTAAAATCTCCCCAACTTAAATAATTGATGTCATCATCAATATCCACACACAGATCTAAGAACTATCCGTTTGGAAGATAGGACTAGAGGTGGCCTCTAAACGCTCAAGAGGTACCCATAAATATGTAGCATCTTAACCATCATGGGTTCAAGAGGTTGCTCACATGAAGTGGTACTTTACCCTGTATGACACTTAGCTCATAATTAACACCCAATGGCCTGCTCTGATACCAATTGTAATTGTAGTGCCCCGCCCCGTCGCTGCGCGCAAAAGATAGGTATAATCAGATCAGCGGCGGAGCGGCGCACCACTCGGGGAGGAATATCCCGTCTCCCCGAATAGCTGAAACAAAACCCCTCTGAAGGGCTGCTAACTCAACCTCAAAGAGGGTTGAGAGCTAATACTTAAGATAAGAGTAGTATCCTTATGCTAAGTATTAGACTGATACATACATTGGATTTGAAGCACACATAAGCAATACAATGCATGCATAAGATATCAGTATTTCCATTATACTAATCACATCACAGTACTAAGTATAAGTAGTATATAATAGAGTGCGAAAGCTAAGCAAATATCTAGAAATATTTATAACAAAAGTTGTATGAAAACATCCATCTCAAAAAAGAAAAGAAGAGACATCCAGAATTATTACAATATTTTAATAAAATAGACATAAAAACTAGTACTGAACTAAACTAAGCAAAAGGTAAAGCTGAAGAAGAGTTCATTAGTGTTCCACTGGCTCATTCTAAATCTCCTGGGTGTCCTCCTGACCTGGCTCAATATACTGCTCAAGATCTAGCAAATTGCTGGATCCCAAAAGTACGTCATATTAGACAATAAGTCTAATATAGCGAGACTAATCTAAACAGTTCTAGTTATTCATTTAATATTTACATAATATAATTAAATCTAAAGTAATATTGTAAAGATAGCTGAAAGTATAAAATTGTATAAAACTGTATAAACTGAAGCAAAATAAAGTAAAACAAAAGTGTAAACTGAATAATGAAGGTAGACCAAAAACAGTAATGGATCTGAAAATTGAGTAATGATATGTAAAACTATGTTGTATGTCACTGAAATTGTGCATTTGAATATACCACAATATCACTAAACTGTTATGAGTAGTACGGTCCAATGTATACATACATCCAGTTGGAAATAGCGTTTACTGTGATGTTGATACATCCTGAATTCCCCAGTCAATGTATGCAATATTCTATAAGTCATAAATTATCACTGATACTCATACATCATTCTGATACTCACACATCATGCTTATGCTCATGCTCATGCTTCTAAACTACATGAGATAAATCTAAAAAAAACTAGAAAATGCTTTGAAATCTGATAATGAATTCAATGTCTCCATTGTGCAGAATCCTGCTAAAAGGATTCTGACTCCTAGGTTCTAGTTCGATAATTGGTTAAAGTTGAGAGTTTACTTAAAATCATTAGTTGGAAAGATTATTGTAATAACTCAAGTTGTTACCTTAGTCAATTATGACTAATCTTAGTCTTAAGACTAATCATAAGTGTTAATTAGGTCAATTGGAGTCAACCTCTAAGACCTAGCTCAAATCAGGAGTCAAATGGATCGAATACTAATTTCTGGAAATTTTAGAAATCCTAAAATTTGACCTATTTAAATTGACCTCGGAGTGAAAAAAATAGATTTCGCAATTGCGTTAATTGCCCCCAAATTAGCTAGGGTTGATGTTTTCGTGTTAATCGGAGTCGTCGAAATTTCGACGAATATTTTAATAATATTTAAATACCCTGAAAATTAGGAAATTAAAATACTCGCCGGATTAAAAATCTGACCTCGCCGTTGCATTCCTCACCCCTCAAATAGCTAGGAAAACATATTTGAAAATTTTAGAATGTTAAAAAAATAATAATAAAATAATATTTTATGGTTTAAATCAAATGGTCGCCGTTTGATTTAAAGCCCCGCCATTACCTTACTAAACGGCGCCGTCTGATCAGACAGCGCTGATCCAACTGTCGGATCGACTGGATCCGACGGCTACGAGCCATCTTCCTCGCGAACTTCGCCCCTCGCCACGTGTCGCCCTATCGCCGCTGCTGCCATATCGTTGCGCTGCCACCCTGGCAAGCTCCGTCGAGCATCGCACTAAAGTCCCGAAGCTCAAACCCGATATGCACCAGCTCGTGTGACGTTCAGTGGCTTGCGACTCTCGGCTTCCGCGGTTCGGCCTAGCTCCGTCAGGTACCTCCCTCACTCACCTTATCTATTACTCGTAATCCCTTCGAATGATTGCTCCTTTCAATTGCAAGCCTTCCGATCGAACAATCAAAACCAACTGAACGTCTATCGAATGCGAGTATCGTTGTATATCTCGGCGTTCATCCGTTAGGTTTAGGGTTCGGCACTAGCGGCGACCTAGTGCACCTGCGGGGCCGCCACGTCCCTCCCTGGCTAGCCCTCGTCCGGGCCTTCGCAACACCTTGCGAGCCGGGCCGTGTTGTCGCCCGGAAGCCTCCCAACCAGCAAACCCTAGCAGTCCGCCTCGGGCACTCGAAGGGGGAGCCGAAGAGGCGTGGGCTGGAGCGGGTCGGTCCTACCCGCTCGCTTCGCACCCGGGTCGCCACACGTCAGCGACGCGTTCGGTGGGTGGGCCCCGCCTCCTGCGAGAATTAAGCCCTGCGGGGCCCACGACTGCTCAGCCGCGTCAGCTGAGGGTCCCGTCTGCGCTCCAGCAGCCACTGTCCTCACGCCGCATGGCAGTGGGGCCCGCTATCGGTCAAACCTGCAGAAAACTTAAATAATAACACATAGTTAAGTATATATATAATTATATGTATAGGTATAATCAGAGGCTTATGTTGTAGAATTATTAGGGTTAATAAGATTATTTGTTAGTTAAGGCATATATATATATATATATATATATATATATATATATACATTTTTCCTATAAAAATTTAATTGGTTACTGTAAATTATAGTTGAGTAATTAAGATTCTATTAACTACAATTAACTTAAAATAATAACAGACAAATAAGTTATATATATATAACTAGTACATAATATATATATATATTAAATATATAAGTTAAATAGATATGCAACAGAAAATCATTAAGGAATAATTATATAAATTAATAATGGTTAATTTAATTAATAATTAGTGACTAATTTAATTAGGCAGCAGATAATTAATTGGAATTAATTAATCAAATACTAAATAGTATGAATTAACCAATAAAGTGATTTGATTTAACAATAAATTTTGAAATTACTTGATTTAAATCACCTTTAATTAACCTAATGATTTTAGTCAATTAATAATGTATATATATAATTTAATTAGTCCCGATTGATTAGCATTAAAAATTAGTTAATGAATATACCTAATGAATGTTTTAATAAGCTATATAAACATAATTAATTTAATTAGTTTAATAATATCATTCACACAAATTTAAGTAAATAAGAACAATTAAATAATCCTAAAAATTGCATTAGTCAAACCTAGATAAAAATATTGCATTTGAATAATAAATTATGTATTAACTTTATTTATTCAAATTATTTAATTCAAATTCTTAAAAGTTTAATAACTTTTTGTAAGATGGTCCAAACATAGCCAATATACATCTCATTTTACTCAGAAAAATAAAATGGATCAAATGGCGTAATGCAAAAATTAATTTCGGGGTACGCATAACGAAGTAGCATTCTAAGACCTAATTAGGACCTCATAACTTTTGACCTAATTGACCAAATATAGTCAATATAGGTCTTAAAATACTCAGGAGAACGACATCATCATTGTAGTAGTATTAGTTTTCCCATTTGGATATCAGGACAAAAAGTGAACCCTGGATCTCGCAGTTGACTTTAAGGAAAATTGACCAAAATGCCCCTATGATTCAAATGACCATAACTTTGTCAATTCAACTTCAAATTTGAATATTTAAGATGCTAACAAACTTAAAATTTCAATGTCATCAATAAACTGAAATAAAATTTAGGATCTGAACTTTAGAAAATTAGAAAATGACCAAAATATTCTTAATCTTAGTTTGGTCATAACTTGACCATTTGAGGTCCAAATTGGGTTTACTCCATATCAACATACTCAGTATATTATAAGAAAGTTATAAAAATTGAGTTTGCTACAATTGAACTTAAAACGGAAAAGTTCAATTTTTGCCACCCGTTGATCGACCCGAAATTACCAAATTGCCCTTAGAACTTAAAACATTCATAATTTAGTCAATTGACCTCAGAATACAGTATTCTTGAACTCTATGGAATCATTGAATAGTAACCTACAATAAACTGCATAAAAATCTTGGTTTCAGTAGAGTGAAGTTTTCTGAATTACCCTTAAGTCGAAAACCTTAATTTGAACCCGTAGAACCTGTTTCTCACCCAAATTGGACGTGCTTACTGTCTATCTCCAAGTTAGACAGTCAGGAATCAATTGAAACCAAGAAATCTCAGTTTGGACCCTTAAAGTAAAAGTTGACTTTTCGAATCCTTAAGTAGAGGCAAAATAATCATTTTGCCCTAATATTGGGTTGAGTACCCTTAACATTTAATTAACTTCTCAAGACTCTAAAACCAATGTTATAATTATATTAGTGATATTTAAGTGAGTAAAATCAACCATTAGGTCAGATTCCAGAATTTTCCTAAGTCTTTAACACTACACCTTAAGGACCCTTCCTAAGACTAGGACTAGTTCATATGTTTGATTTTATTCATTGAAAAATGGGATTTTTTAATGAAGAATCCTTGGTTTTATTAATTTTAGAATTTTTCAACTTATTTTTGATTATTTTGTCTTCTAATCTTAGATCTAAGATAGGAGATTCATCCTATTAAATTTAATTACTTAATAGGATTTGCCTTAATTATTAGATCACTATTAGAATCAAACATAGATCTTATGTCTTATCCCTCTTAGATCATGTGATTAAGTCCAATCTTGTGGTGTTTAATCCATAATCTATAATTTAGTAGTTTTGATTAGAACTTAGTATAGAACGTCTAAAATCATTAATTAGGTCGTGATGATTTATTACTTAACTCTTATAGTATACTTTGATTCAGTATATTAGGACCTAATTAGTCCTAATATTTTGTAACTTATAAGGACGAGTTTCTGAGTTATACTCGATAGTAGGAAAACAGTGATCCTGAACTTGTGTAACTTAGAATAGTTAGAATGGATAATTAGAAAACAAATGATATCACCATATTAGTAGAGTTCCTTGCTTACTTTTGATATTTTATTGCTACGCATTCCTTGTATATTTGAGCTATTTCCTTGGACATATCATATAAGAAAACATTGTTGCATGAAAATGAAAACTTAAAATAAATAGGATAACAGTTGCCTTTGGGTCCAGTTCATGATGAATTATGGTGCACATTTACCCCGAATGATAGGGGTAAGGTGAGCTATTTCCCGTATAGTCTTGCAGAAGTACTTAACTCCTCAGTTATTTTTGAAATTATCCACAAAAACAAAAGTAAAATAACTAAAAGATGTTTGTATAGTGTGTTCTGCCTCTTTAGTTGTACGGAATATTTGTGGTATGAGGATGGAAAGATATATATATATATATATATATATATATATATATATGTATATGTTGGGAATTTCACCTTCCCGATAACCAATCTTTCTGATATGGCAGTTCGTACACAGAGATTTATATACAGTTTGAAACTTGGCTTACTTTTCAGTATTTTTATTGAGTCAGCTATTCCTTTGTTCAGCTTATATATATTAGGATGCTAGAATTTTGCTGCCATTATATGTATTATTGCTGAGTTAAATTATTTAATTTGCATATTTATTTTTGATAACTAGCATGTTTAGGATGTAATAATTTCTTTCAGCACTTGTGTAGTTATTTATATTTATATGCCTTACCTTGTTTACCTTGCTGTTGAGGCATGTCTTAACCTCCTTTTGCTTAAGTTATAATTGTTGTTTATAGCTTTTCCATTTCTTATTATATTGCTAGTCGCTCCTATTTTTATGTATTGTTGCTTAGAAAATGTAAAGTGGTGATATTATAAAACACATAAAAATGTGTCAGCCTAAAATATGCTTAGACAATTGTCTAACACAAGATATTTTTCTTTTTAGTTGGGGCCCTACATTGTGATACCGATAATGGCAGATCCTCTTCAGTTAGACGATCAAGAGCTAGGTGTGGAGCTATATCCAGAGGAGGAGCCTTTGGAAGAAGCAGTTGTTTAGTTTTCTTTTATAAGTTAGAATGAGCGCATTTTTACCTTCATTATTTAAACTTTAAATTGATGTTATAATATAGGAACTCTTGACTGTGTATTTGGATTTCTATGCTAATATTCTGAGTTGTATTTCATTATATTTATACTGTAATGCTTGGATGTTTTTTATTATAAATCGCTTCCACACTCTGTATGATTTCCTTAGATAGTGACTGATTATTTGATTCTATTTTACTCTTTTTCTTATTAGGTGGATTGTGGATTTCATCCTAATCCAATGATAAGTGAGGGATTAGCCAGAGTGATACACTACCCCTTAGCTTATCATGTGGATTAAGAGGAGGGGCACCACAGTTATATACACATGGTTGTATGTTTCTAAGAGAGATGGATTTAACCCTTAGCTTGTTTAAGACTGTACTTATTGAAGCGCACTACGATAGGAGGCAGAACCTGGTCATAGTTTATATATCAAGCTAAGCCATTAAATGACCTAATTATAAGCATACTTAGTGATCTACGCAAAATGACTTAAGATACATAGTTTGCTTAAACTGCACTTATCGAAGCGCACTACGATAGGAGATAGAACCTGGTCACAGTTTATATATCAAGCTAAGCCATTAAATGACCTTATTACAAGCATACTTAGTGGTCTACGCAAAGTGACTTAAGATACTTAATTTGCTTAAATTGCACTTATCGAAGTGCACTGTGATATGAGGCAGAACCCGGTCGCAGTTTATGTCTCAAACTAAGGATCTTATTCACTAACTGTAACACTCTTAGTCTTGGAAGATTTACTCTAATGGGACTATATTTATCTAATCCTTTGGGATAGCACCTGGTTATAAGTCCACATTGGAGTGAATCAACCAATCCTGAATATTACTGAAATAATCCAGTACTATGGGTATACTCTACTACACCAACCAATAGCTTGGGTTCAAATAATTCTATTTAATCAACAAGGATTTATCAAGACTATTAATTCCTATGTTAAATAGGTTAGTCCTATATAAGGCTCCAAGAAGAGGGTGATCAAGGATCACTAAATATGGGTTCTACCATAAGAAAAAGTGTCATTCTAATATCTTAAGTAATTCTTACTATGAGGGGATAAGATCAACTTATAGGGTTAAGGGATCATCTAAGCTTCTACCTCAATGAGTTATACAAAATTCATCTACCTCAATGTATATTTAAATTTAAGTCTTTAAAATATTTCAAAGGGCATCATATGTTGAGATACTTAAGATCTCATACCCTTAATTCTAAGGCTAACATATTAGGTTCCATTTAATAATTAGGTTTAGAGTGATTAGATCAGATAATTAAATCATCTGATCATATTCTATTCTAAGATTATGAGATTTAAATCAAGGATGTTATTAGAGTCAGATCAATTATTAAATCAATTTAGTTCTATTATCTTTTTATGATAGTAATCTTATTTAGGAGAGAATTAGAGCACGAGTCTCTTGCGCTTGCTGTGCATTACTTTCTATTAGGGCTTTCACTAGACTCGCCATTGTGTTTGATTCTTCGAGTCCGCCAGATGACGAGACTCCATTCTCAATCGGGGTAGGGGCTGAAGGAGATCCTGAATTCATGACTGCAACAAAGCATGAATTTAGCAAATGAAAATAAAGATTTACTATCTTTTTCAATCATCACTTCTCAAAAGAAAAGTTACATATGTAGACAAAAGGAAAAACTGATATGAAAGCAAGGTATTATATAAAATCTAATGACATCAGCTATAATATTCTGCCCTAACTGCAGCATAAAAATCATGAAATGTTACTAATTGATTCTATAACCTTCTATCTGTCTAATACCCGACAAATGGTCTAAGGTAGTAGAATGAACTGAACTGCTGATATTCCATACCTAAAGTTTCATTAAATTATTAATTCTAGTTTTCCAATTATTTTAGTTATAAGCATTTAATTCATATATTTTACTTCTTTAAGGTTCATTCAAATCCTAAGATGTCATTTGTCACTCGTATTTATCATTTAGCCATATCTTACTCATTTATGATTTGTTCAATTCCTAAGGTGTTATTTCCACATATTCTTAGTTTCATTTTTGAGATTTCAGTAGGATAAACTATGGATGTTGCTTTTCTTACACTTAGTAATTGTGATCATATCTGATGCAGAGAATGGATCATAAAGTAGATAGGAATATTTCCTTATCTAATACCTTATAATAATTTTCTGATACCAACTATAACGCCCTGCCTCATCACTGTGCACAAAAGATAGGTTTAATCAGATTAGCGGTGGAGAGGTGTGCCACTCGAGGTGGAATATCCTGTATCCTCGAATAGCTGAAACAAAACCCCTCTAAAGGGTTGCTGATTCAACCTCAAGGAGGGTTGAGAGCTAATACTTAAGATAACAGTAGTATCCTTATCATAAGTATTAGACTGATACATACATTATATTTGAAACACACATAAGTAATCTAATGTATGCATAAGATATCAGCGTTTCCAGTATACTTATCACATCACAATACTAAGTATAAATAGTATTGTGGCGCCTCACCCCTTAATCCACAAGAATTAAGTTAAGGGATGGCGTGTCACTCTAGCTAACCCTTCAATTATAATTAGATTAGGATGAAATCCATAATCCACCTAATAAGGGAAGGAGTAAGCATAGAATCAAATCTGTAGTCACTATCTAAGTAAACATACAGAGTGTGGAAGCAATTTTCAATATATATAACATCCAAGCATCACAACATGAGTATAAGGAAACATATCTCAGAACATAAGTATCAAATCTAAACACGCAGTCAACAGCACCTATATTATTACATCATTTAATAGTTTTAATAAAAGAAAGTGCAAATACACTCATCCTCACATATAAAATAAAAGGGCTAAACAGCGGCTTCTTCCACGGGCTCCTCCTCTAGGTATGGCTCTACTCCTAACTCCTGCTCATCTAACTGAAGAGGATCTGCCATTGTCAGTTTCACAATGTATGGCCCCAGCCAAAAAAAGAAAAATCTGGTTAGACAATTGCCTAAGTACATTTTAAGCTGATAAATTTTTATACATGTTAAGTAATATCACCATTCTATAACATATAGGCAACAAATGTATAAGGAGCAGCAAGCAATACAAGAGAAAAGGAAAAGTTATAAATCATCATTTATAACTTAAGCAAAAAGGGAGGCTAAGACATACCTCACATGCGAGCTCAAGAAGGTAAGGCATATAAATATACATTATCAAACAAGTGTAGTAAGAAAAAAAAATGCTACATTCTAAACATGCTGGTGATCAAAAGAGATATGCCAATTAAAATAAAACAACTCAGCAGTGGTAAGTATAAATAGCGGCAAGATTCTAACATCCTAATTATATATAAAAGTAATGCAAAGAAATAGCTGACTGAATAAGAATACTAAAAGGGTACCAAACATCAACTACATATAAACATACGTGTACAATCTACCATATAGAACAGATCTAATCTAGCCCACCAAAAAGGCTGAAGGATCTTAGCACCAGTATGGCTAAGGCACCAACAGTCATAGTCGAAGGATCCTAGCACCAGTACGGTTAGGGCGGGTCCTAGCACCAGTACGGCTATGGCACCAACGGTGTTGTAACAACCCAAGTTGTGACTTAGGTTAATTAAGACTAATCTAAGTCTTAATTATGGTTCTAGTAGCTTAATTAAGTTATTCAGAACTTACATCTAAGATTTGGATCAAATCAGGGATCAAATAGATCAACACCTGATTTCTGAAAAATTCTAAAACCCTAGAAATTGACTTTTTATTTAGACCTCAGATCGAAAATCTAACTTCGCCATTACGTTCACCACCCCCAAATTAGCTAGGGGTGAATTTTGGATGCATTTGGAAGTCATTAAATTTTTGGTGAATATTTTAATATTATTTAAATACCTGAAAACTCGAATAATTAAATACTCGTCGGATCAAAAATCCGGGTGCGCCGTTGCGTTCAGAACCCCTCATTTAGCTAGGAGTGATTTATTGAAATTTTTGGGGTATATTTAATAGGGTAAATTTGATTAATTAAATCTGAAAATTATGAATTAAATAAAAATATTAATGATTAAGCATTAACGACGCCGTCCATTTAAGTTAAACGCCGTTGAAATGTTTGTTAAGCCTACCATTTGGAATGGATGGATCTTTTGATCCGTCCGATCAAAGATCGGACGGCTCTCGTCCATCTTCTCTGCGTAGCCTGCGCGTGGTACGAAGCTCACACGCGGCCCTCCTTCGCGCACTGCTCGCCTCGCATCGCTCCAGATGGTCTCATCGGATCGCCTCCACTGCTTAGAGAAGCTCTTAAAACTCCCAATCTTCCCATTAAATCAGTTTTTCACAAGCCTGGAGCCAAAAGAAATTTGAGCGAAGACCTCACTGTGGAAACCTAATTATACCCTAGCCGACAGCCAAGGTACTCCACCTTTGTACCCTTCAATATTAGTAATATCATTTGCACTTCGATTGATTGTTATATGTCAATTATTGATTTAGAGAAAACAAAACTTCAAACGTGTTTATCGTTCGTCGAATTTATACGTTTAGCGTAAAATTCACAAAAAACTAGGGTTATAGATTCGATGAGGTGTAAGGTTTAATCATCTGAAATTTTTGTATTCTATGGGTAGTTTATGATCTTAGCTTCGATTTGAGATATTTTAGTTCGCCTAAATCGTTCGAAGCTGCGAAATCCTTCGAACCCTAATTCTAGGGTTAGCGCCTCCGTCGGGACGATCCACAGTAACTGGACCGGTCTCGGCTAGACCGGTCCAGTCCTACGCGATGATGGACCGGGTCTCTGCAGCGCTCCATGTGTCGGCACCATATCGCGCCACGTGTCTCCATATGCAGCAACTGCTGTGACATCCTGCAGTCTCATCCTCGACAGGCGGGGCCCACCTAGACAGGTGTCGTGCTGAGGAGGTTTCGTACAGATGCATGGGGCCCACTGCTGTCATTTGCAATTATTAAAAAAAAAAAAAAAGATATAGATTAATAAATTAAATATACATATATATTTCTTATAACATATATATGTATATATATATATATATATATAATTACTGATTTATTAAATATATGTATAAATATAATCAGATACAGAATAATACATATAATTAATTAATAACAGAATCTATGTCAATAGTAGAATATATTAATTAAAGTTAAATTGATTTAATTAAATAAACAGTAAAGTATAATATAATGAGTATACCTTTAAATTAAGTATTTTAATTCCAAACTTTAGAAAAATCATAACTCCAAAAATACATATCCAAATATAACAAATAAATATATCAAATTATTCAAAAAATTATAAAGGATATTATGAGACTATCAAATTTCATTTTTGATAGATATATAATATAATGACATTTAGAGTATTAATTAAATCAACATATGTTACAAATCTTCTTTTAGCCATAACTCTTAATCTACTAATCCAAACATACCCAATATGGGTCTTAAAATATTCACAAAACCTTAAGGAACATTTTTATAGGGTTAATCTTGATGTTTGGATTAGCATTTGACTAATGACATTTAGGACCTAACCCTAATTAGCCTAATTTGACCTAAAACTTCAAATGACCATAAGTTGGTCATCTTAGCCCTAAATTAGATGATCCAAACACTAATCTAGATCAACAAAACCTAATTTACAGAGATCTATAAAAATATTTAGGATCCAACGATTAGATTTGTTAATCACCCCTAATTACCCTAAAATGTAATTAGTGAATATTAGCAAATTTAATAATTCAAATGGGACAAACTAAGTTTTAGAGAACTCCTAGAACCTATTAAAACCTAACTATGGAGTTGAATTAGTGATTTGGTGATTAATTTCACTAATCATTCACTAATCACCCTAAATCTTAATTAAGCCATACTTAGCCAAATGGAGTCCAAATTGAACCTACCACTAGTCATTGAATCAGTGGATCAATTGTGACTTACAACCACTTGAAATTATCTAATTTGGATACCAAATGACAAAGTTAGGATTTTTGACCCTTAATTAAGAATCCTTAAGTACACTTTAACCCTAAAACTTGTTTTGGCTATAACTTAGCCAATATACATCAAAATTCAATAATTTAAGATTTTGTAGAAACCTTAGAACATAACCTATAGTAAATTAATAGAAAAATTATATGTCATTGAGGTAAATTTACCAAAATACCCTTATAGGTCAAATTTCTTAATTTGACCTTATAAGGCTTAATAGTTAACCAAATTTAATGAATTTACTGTCTAAACTCATATTAGACAGTAAATAATCATTCCAAATCATTAAAATCTAGAATTAAGTGCTAATTAAAAAAGGTAAGATTTAGATCCTTAAGGATGGGCAAAATAGTCTTTTTACCCAAAATTAGGGTTTAATAAAATTAAGAGCTAATTTTATCTCTAAATCATATCAAATAATAATTAAAGTGATTTAAACAATAATTTAAATAATTCTAAGTCTTTAATTAGAAAATTGAAGAAAACCCTAAGTTAAGTTTTAAATAAAACCTAAGTAAAATATGAGAGAAATTTTATTTTCTTTAAACTTCTTAGATCATCCTTTAGGTCTTATAACCTTAGTTAGGATGTGTGTCTGAGTGATTCTCTTAGTATTTAAAAGCCTTAATTCTTAAGACTAAGATTAGATTTTAGGTTAAAATTCATCTAATGGGTAAAATGGGTTACATATTAAGGTGAAACCTTGATTTTTCTAATTTATTAGATTTTTATAGTTTATTTACTGATTATTTGATCTTTTAACATTAGAATTAGGATTAGAGATCTACCCTATTAAACTTGACTTAATTTAATAGGATTTGCCTTAACCTTTAATCAGTAAGATGGGATTAAACCTTAGCCCATTAGGATAACCTTGTGATTAAGAATTAAACCTCATTCTTTGAAGTTTGATTCTTAATTCTTTAAAGATTGATTTGGCTAATCAATATTTATTTGGGATTTATGAAATAATAACTTAGGACGATTGATTTACTTATTTAATTTTATAGGCGACATTTGATTCATTTATAATTAGGATGTAGCTAATCCTAATTATGTTCAACTTGTAGGTTCGTGATTCTAAGTTACAAACAGTGTAGAAATTTATGATTCTAAATCCTATGTAACTTAGAGTAGATAGAATGTTTAAATTAGAAAACAGATGATATCACAAAGTTTGCGTAGTGCTATTTATTTCTTTGACTTGAAATGCAATGCTTTTCCTTACTTTTTGAGCCTTTTTATGCCTTTGGACATACTTGAATACTTGTTACTTACTTATATTATACTTTGAGTTTCATTCACATTTCATTTGCATAACTTTAAAAGAAACTTTAATAAACAAACATTTTACTTATGATTTATGTTTTACTTAAACCTGCCACTTAGTATGACTTACTTTAGGACTACTTTTGCCTAGGGAATTTCCCCTATGGTACTTTACTTTAGCATTGGGATGTTTCTCCTATTTGCCCTTTAGATACTTTATGGATTTACTTTAGGATCTGGGATATTTCTCCTAGATGCCTCTTTTGGATGAACTTTACTTTAATCTGGGATGTTTCTCCTAAATTACTAGATGAACTTTACTTTTTGGCAGACTAAGTAAGAGTATCTTTCAAGAACAATAAATTAGTAAACATTATTTACATTTACATTTCAGACATTTTACAGTACCTTACATAGTTTCCTTATATTTCAGACTTACTTTACTTTACTATTTTAGTACACTTTTCTTTCTTTCATATTTTTCATTTTCTGCAGTTCCTTTTTATTTCAGAACTTTTTGTATGTCAGCCATTTTACCTACTTGAGAGCACGTTAGGATGCTAGTCTTATACATTCAGTACAGTACTTTTACTTATACTATACTAGCATATTAGTTTGATCATATCATTTAGGACTTTTCTTTGTACTTATTAGCATTATCTTGTGCTTTACTTACCTTATTTTGTAGCCTGAGTTGATGTATGTTTCTACCTCATGACTTATTCTTGCCTTTCTTTGTGCTTACCGTTATATTTTGCCTAACTTAAAGTTGTGATGTCATTAAAATTACATTAAAATTTATTATCTTAAAATGTACTTAGACATTTTGTCTAACAAGATTTTTATTTTCTTGGCTGGGGCCCTACCATTATGAAACTGATAATGGTAGATTCTGATCTTTTTGAGGAGATTGAGTCCGCAGAGGAGCAAATCCAGGAGGAGGTCCAGACTACTGAGGGATCTTAGTTTCACTAGCTTGCTTTACTTTTTCTTTGTGAGGATGAGTGACTATTTTTAGTTTCCCTTAAACTTTAAATGTTTGTAATAATACAGAACTTTGTACTTTCCTTTCCTGCATTGTATATATTCTGAGCTGGATGTCTTTATTTTATAGTATGAATGTTTACTTCAGTTGTTACTTTTCTTCCGCACTCTGATACTCATTAAGTGATTATTATTCTTTATATTACTCAGAAAAGCACCTCTTTTCCTTAAAATTGGATTGGAGTCTTAAATTTCAACCTAATGTTAAGTATGAGATGTGCTTAGTGACGACCTCTCCTTAAGCTTTGTGATTAGAAGGGGCGGCCGCCACAGGTGTACCCCTAGTGTCAACAAGAAGACTAGGCAAACAGCACACAACAAAACAGAGGCCTTCCCCTAGTGACATAAGTTGACTAGGCGGTCAGAAAGCAATAGTGAGAGGCAGCTCAAACACATCAAATTATTATCTTCTCATTAATCACTTAAATATTTTTATAAGGAATCTAAGGAGTCTCCATATTTTTCTAACATTTTATTCATGCATCAAAATCTTGTATAATATGCTCAAGAAAATATGGCACAAAAATTAAGGAATGCGTAGCAACAAAGTATCAAAGTAAGCAAGGGACTCTATTAAACATGGTGATATCATTTGTTTTCTACTTAACCATTCTAACTATTTTAAGTTACACAAGTTCATGATCACTATTTTCTTACTATCGACTGTAACTCAGAAACTCATCCCTATAAGTTAAAAATGATTAGAACTGATCATGTTCTAATCTAATTCAATTAGATAGATGACTACGAGTTAAATCAATAAATCATACGTCAAAATTTTGTGAATTTAGACGTTCTAGCTAAAATCTGATCAAGATCTTCTAAACCTATAGATTATGGATTAAACACTACAAGATTTAGGTTTAATCACATAATCCAAAAAAAGGGTAAAACCTAAGTTCTAGGTTTTATTCTATAAATGATCTACTAATTAAGGGAGATCCTATTAAGTAATCAAGCTTAATAGGATGCATCTCCTATCTTAAATCTAAGGTTTAAAGACAAAATAATCAGAACAAGTTATAAAATAAAAGAAAAGTCTAGAAACTAATAAAAATAAGGTTTCACCTATTGAGTAACCCATTTACTCAATAAATGAACTCTAACCTATGATCTAGTCCTAATCTCAGGAAAGGTCCTTAAGGTGTAGTATTTAAGACTTAGAAGAAATCCTGAGATCCGACCTAATAGTTGATCTCACTCACTTAAATGTCACTAGGATGATTATAACATTAGTTTTAGTGTTTTGGAATTTAACTAAAGTTTAGAGGTATTTAATCTAATCTTAGGGCAAAATGACCATTTTGCCCCTACTTTAAAGGTCAAAAAGTCAACTTTTGACTTATGGGTTAGAATTGAATTCTCTTAGTTCCAACTGATTTCTTACTATCTAACTTGAAGATAGACAGTAAGTATGCCTAATTTGGACTCCAAACGATCAAGTTATGACTAAGACAATATCAGGGGTAATTTAGTCATTTACCTAAACTTCTAGGGTTCAGATCTTAAATATTATTTTATTTTATTGATGATATTGGAATTCTAAACTCGTTAGCATCTTGAACTTTCCAATTTTGAGTTAATTTGACTAAGTTATCACTGTTTGAAGTCTAGGGGCATTTTGGTCATTTTTCACTCAGAATTCTAGGGTTGACTTTTTATCCTGATGTCCAAATGAGAAAACTAATGCTACCATAATGATGGGGCCACTCTCCTAAGCGTTTTAAGACCCATATTGACTATGTTCTGATAACGGGGTAAAAAGTTATGAGGTCGTAAAGCACAGGAAGAGCATCGTGTAGTAACTTATGAAGACTTTCGTAGAGCATTTTTCACTAAGTATATAGGGTGGGAATAGTATGTAATTCATGATGTAACAAGTATGATATATGTCACTATTATAATAAAAGTTTATTGATGAATAAATATTTTAATTTTTGTCATATGATTCATTTTAAGTAAGCTAAGTATACATGTTTTGATTTCAGGAAAATGAATCCTACTACTTCTCCAAATAATACTCCACTCAACCCTCAACCGTCTGTAGGCAACACTCTAAACAATACCGTGGCCACTTCTAATACTATTGATGAAATAACCTCTCTGAGAAATATGGTTACTGCAATGCTAGAGAATCAAAATCAACAGGCTCTAGCCATTCAAAAGTTAGTATCTGTAATACCTGCCACTAATGCCAGCACCCCTTCAGCATCTCCCGCTCCTCAAGTTCCCAACGCCTTTCGGCAGTCCGCAGATGGAATACTTCACAGTTTCCTAAGACTAAGGCCGCCTACCTTTGAAGGATCTGAATCACCAATGGACACTCTGGCATGGCTGAAGACAATAGAGAAAATATCAATAGCCTGGGTTGTTCAAACAACCAATCTGTAAGATTAGCCACTCACCTTCTGCAAGGAGAAGCAGAACATTAGTGGGAGCAAGAAAGGAATACGCGTTTCGAGGAATTCGAATTAGATGAAATAAAATTGAGCTGGTTTGTCCAAGCATTCAAAGAATCATTTATCCCACCATCCACCAAGAACATCATTAGTGAATCATTATAAAGATTAACCCAAGGAAATCGATCAGTAGCTGAATATACCTCAGAATTTAGAAAGCTCATACGATTTTCACCTCACTTGGTTCCTACTGAAGCAGATAGATGTTTCAGATTCGAGAATGGACTACGATAATCCATTAAAGATCACGTAATTCCCCTACAACACACCCAGTTCGAGAAGTTGATTGAGACAGCACGAGTTGTAGAGCATCATCAATCAGTCAAGGACATGAAAAGAAAGGCTTTCAACATGAACAAATACCCTCAGAACTTCAAGCAATAAATAACAAACCAAGGAAGGGTATATCAGATGGAGACTACTGAAACATCAAGCCAAACTGCCGCCTGTAATAGGCCACATCCTTATGGAAAATGTTATCATTTTGGCAGAGTATGTTTTACTTGTGGAAGGCAAGGTCATGCGTATAGGGACTGTCGATCAAATAAAATGATTGATGGAGTAACTATTGAACGGAATCGTACGAATAAAGTATTCCGTGCCACTCCCATCAATTTCAGAGAGCCTCAGAGGACTCTGATGCCACCTCCTGCTCAAGAGCGAACCCTTGCAAAGGTTCAATATGCTGCAAAGCCTTCAAATCCAAATTAATCAACAGCCCATACATCTGACAGCAGACCTGCTGGAAAGGCAAGAGTGTACAATCTCACTCTTGTAGAAGCAGTAGAAGATAACAACGTAGTCTCAGGTACAATTCACAACTTTTACTTTTCTTACTGAATTAGAACTTCCTAAAGTCTGTATTTTTATTAGGCACCATATACTTTAAAGATGAGCCCTGCAGTATATTATTTGATACTGGGGCTAGTCATTCATTTATCTCTGAAAATTTTGCTAAGAGATTAGGACTACCATGTTACAAACTTGCGAAGATCTTGAGTGTTGGACTTCCATCTGGAGCCCAACTTAGTGCAAATAAATTCTGTAACGTTCAAATACCAATCCATAACCATACCTTCCAAGCCAAGTTAATTATGCTACCTATAGTAAATGTTGATATCATACTAGGCATGAATTGGCTTAGTATGCATAACGTTACTATTAACTGTCAAAGGAAGAAGGTTATCTTGCAAACTCCAGGAGCTTCAACAACATTTATTGGGAAGTTCAGCACTAGTAGCTCCTTAATCAATGCAATTCAAGCAGAGAAAATGGTGTGCAAAGGTTATAGTTGTATTCTGATGGTGATGATGGGTAGTAGCAAAGAAGTAACCCCAATCTCTAAAATAAAAGTTAGAGATTTTGAAGATATTTTCCCTGAAGATCTGCCTGGTTTACCTCCAACTAGAGAAGTAGAATTTGAAATAAATATAATTCCGGGGACACAACCTCTATCAAAAGCACCATATAGAATGGCCCTGAAAGAACTGTAAGAATTAAATGAGCAATTACAAGAACTGCTAAATAAAGGGTTTATTAAACCAAGTATGTCTCCGTGGGGAGCTCCAGTATTATTTGTAAAGAAGAAAGATGGGTCTATGAGAATGTGCATAGACTACAGGGAGCTGAATAAAGTAACTATTAAAAATAGATACCCACTTTCTCGTATCGATGATCTGTTTGATCAACTTGCCGGTGCTGTAGTGTTCTCTAAAATTGATTTAAGGTCAGGGTATCATCAAGTGAAGGTAAAGGACTCCGATGTAGAGAAGACAGTGTTCAGAATGTGATATGGGCATTTCCAGTTTCTTGTAATGTCATTTGGTCTCATTAATGCCCCATCTCTGTTCATGGACTTAATGCAGAGAGTTCTGAAACCTTATCTAGATAAATTTGTTATAGTATTTATTGATGATATCTAAATTTACTCCAAGACAGTAAATGATCATGAAGAGCACTTGAGATTGGTTCTGGAGAAGCTTAGAGAGCATGAGTTATATGCTAAATACTCTAAGTGTTAATTTTGGCTGGATTCTATATCATTTCTTGGACATGTGGTTGATGCTCATGGAATCCAAGTAGACCAGAGTAAGATTAGTGCTATTCAGGATTGGGTTCAGCCCAAGACAATTACTGAAATTCGTAGTTTTCTGGGTTTAGCCGGATACTACAGAAAGTTTGTTAAAGGCTTCTCCTAGCTTGCCGCACCTCTTACAAAATTAACCCAGAAGGCAGTTTCATTTGTTTGGTCAGAAGAATGTGAAACTGCATTTTAGTCTATAAAAGATGCATTAACTTCTGCTCCAGTTTTAGTTCTTCCTAAAGAAGGAGTTAATTATCAGGTGTATACAGATGCATCTGGAATTGGGTTAGGTTGCGTATTAATGCAAGAAGGCAAAGTTACCGCGTACGCATCTCGCCAGCTTAAAACCCATGAAAGGAACTATGCTGTACATGATTTAGAATTGGCAGCATTAGTTTTTGTATTAAAAATTTGGAGCCACTATTTGTACGAAGTTCAATGCTCTATATTCACAAACCACCAAAGTCTGAAGTACATCTTTACCCAAAGAGAATTGAACTGTAGGCAAAGAAGATGGCTGGAATTAATTAGTGATTATAACTTAGATATCCAGTACCATCCAGGAAAAGCTAATGTGGTAGCTGATGCGTTGAGCCGTCACACTGTTCTTAACAGCTTAATTTCAGAAAGTTCGTTGATGAATGAGTTTCATAAAATGGAAATTTCTCTTGCTAAGGGAAATTCAGTCAGTACCATGATATCCATGAATAATATAGAACCCACATTCCATGGAGATGTATCAATCTCTCAAAGTAAGGATGATGAATATTTAAACCTTAAAGTGGCAATAGAAAGTGGCCGTCGTCCAGAATTGCAGTTTAAGAAAGGTGCTATTTACATGGATAATCGTCTCTGGATTCCTAAGTCAATGCAGAAAGAGATCTTGATTGAAAGTCAGAATTCAGGATATCAAATTCATCCAGGAAATTCTAAGATGTATCAGGACCTAAAACAATCATTCTGGTGGCCAGTAATGAAGAAAAGTGTTGCAGAATTTGTTGCAAAATGCCATGCTTGTTGCTTAATAAAAGCAGAGCATCAAAAGCCTGGTGGTTTATTGCACCCACTAGAAATCCCAGAATGGAAATGGACTGATGTATCCATGGATTGTCATGGGTCTGCCCCGTGCTAGATCTGGAGCTGATTCAATATGGGTTATAGTAGATCGCCTTACAAAATCTACCCATTTTATTCCAATCCGTCAAACTGACTCAGTGGAGAAATTGGCTAAACTATATATTAAGGAAATAGTCAGATTGCACGGAATTCCTAAAACAATTGTATCCGATAGAGACAGTCATTTTACTTCTAAATTTTGTCAGGCTGTCCATCAAGATTTAGGCACAACTTTGGCCATGAGTACAGCATTCCATCCACAAACAGATGGCCAAATAGAGCGAGTAAATCAAGTCTTAAAAGATCTTCTACGTTTATGTATGTTGGATTTTTCAGGATCTTGGGAAGAGCATATCCCTTTAGTGGAATTTGCATATAATAACAGTTTTCAGTCAAGTATTAAGATGGCACCATATGAAGCATTATATGGTAGAAAATGTTTATCCCCACTAGCATGGTCTGAGATAGGAGATACTCAATTATATGGATCTGAGCTAGTGGAAGAAACAAATAAGAAAGTCAAACTCATTCAGCAAAGAATCAGAACAGCTCAAGATAGGCAGAGTAAATATCATAATAACCGTCATCGTCCTCTAGAATTCAGCGAAGGAGATTTTGTGTACTTAAAAGTGAGCCCGATGAAAGGAATCTATCATTTTGGAGTTTTGGAAAGCTCAGTCCAAGGTATATTGGACCTTTCAAAATTTTACAGAAGATTGGTTCAGCAGCTTATAAATTAGAGCTACCAGAAGGCTTCACTGATGTTCATAATGTATTCCACGTTTCATCTCTAAGGAAGTGTCTTCGAGATCTTTCCCATCTTATTAAACATCCTGCAATTGAAATTCAACCTGATCTTTCTTACACTGAAGAACCAATTAAAATCCTAGATCGTGACCTGAAGAAATTAAGGAATCGATCTATTCCAATGATAAAGATTCAGTGGAAGAACCAGTCTTGTAATGAAGCCACCTGGTGTGGAGAAAGAGGTGGATATGCGTCAAAAGTACCCAAACCTTTTTTATCAAGGTAATTCTTCAACTTTATCTTATCTCAATTCGTTTCTTTATATCTGCTTAAATTCTTTTTCTCACTTGAGTGATGTCAAGGACGACATCATTCTTAAGTAGGGGAGTTTGTAACAACCCAGGTTGTTACTTTGCTCAATTAAGACTAATCTAAGTCTTAATTAAGGTTCTAAGTCACTAATTAAGTAATTTAGAACTCGCCTCAGAAACCTAGGTCAAACCAGAAGTCAACAAAGTCAAATCTGGAATTCTGGAAAATCCCAAACCCTAGAAAATTTGACTTTTTATCTAGACCTCAGATTGAAAATCTGATTTCGCCATTGCGTTCAGAACACCCAAATTAGCTAGAGGTGAAGTTTTGGAGGCATTTGGAAGTCGTTGAATTTTCGCCGAATATTTTAATAATAATTAAATACCCCAAATAATCAAATAAATAAATACTCGTCGAAACAAAAATTTGAGTGCGCCGTTGCGTTCCTCACCCTTCAATTAGCTAAGGGTGCTTTATTGGAAATTTTTGGAATGTATTTAATTAATTAATTTTGATTAATGAAATCTAATTAAATAATTATAATATTAATATTATTTTTTAAGCACATAACGGCGCTGTCCACTTAGGAGTAACGCCGTCGCCCTAATTCTAACTTCGTCGTTCGATCAGACGGGCATTGAGATTCGTTCGATCGAAAGATCGAACGGACGAAGGCTATCGTCCTCGCGCATCGATCGCGTGCCGCGAGCGCTGACGCGCGGCACGCCAGAGCACCTCCACACCCCCGTTGCCGCTCTAGCATCGATTAAGAGCTCAATTAAAGGCTCGGATCTCTTCCTCACGAGTCTACGCAATCGAGGACCTGTGAAAAAAATCGAAGAAGCTCTCGTTCGAGAATTGTCGTAGCCCAAGCCGTTCGATTTGAGGTACACCATATACCCTCGATTTCCATCAATTGCTATCAAACTTGTTTCGATTAACTATTCCATGTGTTAGATTGAAAAATCAATGGATCTGATCAACCTTAAATGGGTTCGATCGGCGTGAATTTAGTCCGGCTATACAGTGCAAACCGTTAAGAACTCCCGAGTTTCGATAGGGGTCCCTAGGGTTAGTTTTTGCCGGAGATATAGGTCTTCTCCGGCGACGTTTAGAGTACCAATCGACCTTTCGATCGGTATATGGTTTGACCTCCGGTGACGGCGAATTCGCCGCCGTTTTTGATACCCTAGGACGCCACTGCCGAGCCGATCGCGTGAAGACGAAGAATCTATTTCGGGCCGGTCGGGTCGGCCCGAGCCCGGCCCATGACCCGTGCCCGCGGTGCTTCAGCTGCTTTGGCGGGTCCCACCACGTGACGCGCGGCCAGTCGCAGCACGACACGTGGCTCTGCGAGTCAGCAGACTGGCAGTGGGACCCGCCGTCATCTGACGCGCCAGTAAGGAGCCGCCACGTGTACCTGCAAAAATTAAATAAATCGTTTATATATATAATTATGTAACAGTTAATTATAACTGAATTAATTATATATATGTATATTATAATAACAGATCTATTTAATTTGAATATACAGTATTAATTAATTAATTAAATACTAAATTTTAAAACCTTAATAACTCCTAAAATACACATCCAAATAATGCAAATAAATATATCAAATTGATCAGAAAAATATGAAGAATTTATTGATGCTAATAATTTTGCATTTGGACCTGTATTTAGCAAAATGACATTTAGGGTTTAATTAAGTTCAAATTTATGTCACAAATTTTCATTTAACCATAACTTTGTGTAGGTTAATCCAAACATACCCAATATAGGTCTTAAAGTGATCAGAAAACCCTAAGGATTAATTTAATAGTACTCATCTTGCTGTTTGGGTTAGTTTGAGCCTAATCACAATTAGGACCTAACCCTAATTACCCTAATTAGACCTAGAACTTCAATTGACCATAACTTGGTCAATTGAGCTCCAAATTTAATGATCCAAATATCAATTTAAATCAGAAGAACCTAATTAACAGTAATCTATAAAAATATTTAGGATCCAACTGTTAGATTTGCTAATCACCCTTAATTACCCTAAATCTTGTATTGGCCATAACTTGGCCAATACTTATCAGAATTTAGCAAATTTAGATTCTATAAAAAGCTTAGATAGTAAAGAATAATAATCTGAAAGAAAATTTAACTTTTACATAGTTAAATTACTAATTTGCCCTTATGAGTCAAATTCACTAATTTGATCTCATATGGCTTAATAATAACCCAAAATTAATTTAGTTGCTGTCTAATCTTACATTAGACAGTAAGAAATACTTTCCAAAAGAAAATTTCAGAATTTAAGCCCTAGATCAAAATTTGATCTTTTGAACCCTTAAGTAGGGGCAAAATGGTCATTTTGCCCAAATTTAGGGTTTAGCCTTTAAAAGCCCTAAATTCAGTTTCTAATCACTAAAATCAAAAAATAGAATGACTTAGAACTAAAATTAATCAAATTCAAGTCTAAATTAGGTTTTGATTAAAATGGTCAAAATATACTCCTTAAGAAAATTCCTAAGTAAATTATGAGTGTTCTTCTTTCCTTAATCACTCTTAGATCTTACCTTAGGTCCTTATAATATTAGTTAGGATGTGTGTTATGAGAGATACTCTTAGTAATTAAGAGCATAAATTCCTAAGATTAGGAATAGATCTTAAGTTAGAATTCATCTATTGAGTAAATTGGGTTACTCAATAGGTGAAACCTTGAGTTTATTAGTTTTTAGATTTTTCTTAGTTTATTAAATGATTATTTGATCTTTAAACTTTAGAATTAAGAATAGAGATCTATCCTAATAAATTTGATTTATCATTAGGATTTACCCTTACTTAATCTGTGAGGTGGGATTTTAAACCTTAGACCCTTAGTTTTACCTTTAGATTAAGTGACTAGACCCCATCATCTAGAGTCTAATTCTTAATCTTTTCATCTTGATTTGGCTAATCAAGATGAGGTTGGGATGAATTAAATTACAAAACTAGGTCGATGATTTATTCACTTTAACCAAATAGTCGTCTTTTGATTAAGTTATAATTAAGACTTGGCCAGTCCTAATTATCTTCAACTAGTATGATTCGTGATTCTAAGTTACAGAATGTGTAAGAATTGATGATTCTGAAACTTATGTAACTTAGAGTAGATAGAACGAATAAAGTTAATAACAACGGATATCTCCTGTATTTTAGATAGAGTTTCTTGCACTTTGATTTTGATGCTTTGCATTCCTTGATTTTGATCCTTATACCTTGAACATGTATTATGTACTTAAGATATTTGATAAATATCTTATATTAATTTGGAACATTTATAAGCAGCATTATGTTTTCGTTTCACAAGTGGTTTGTAAGGTATAGCTTGATTAGTATACTTCTTCGATCAATTCGTTCGGGGTCGGCAACCTTTCGAGAGTTTAATGTCCGACAGTCTATTGGCCATGCCTAGTCCGAGTGATAGGATGGATAGACTCTCGCCCTACTGACTATAGAGTCAAGATTCTGATATGGATATACTAATTCAAGTACACTTACATTCAGTTCTGTCTTTGCTCATCAGGCTAAGAGTTTTCAGTGACGTTCAGTTCAGAGTTTCTTAGCTCATCAGGCTAAGATTTGCTGAGTATGTTTTCAGTTTGAGTGACTTAGATGGTCACTGCAGTTTCCATTTTTAGTTACTATTTTACTTATATATTCTGCATTGCAGCATTATTTTACTTACAGCTTTCCTGCACATGTTATATATATAGGATGCTAGTTTTACTTACTGTTTTCTTATGCTTTTAGAATGTTAGTTTGTTTCAGTTTCACACTGTTAAATATTGTATATCACTTAGCATTTTTTGTTTGATCATATGCATATTTAGGTTGTATTTTCTTACAGTTTTACTTTTCTTTTACTTACCTGTCTTTGTTGCAGTTGCTTGGAGGAGGTATGTATTACTTCCTATTTTTGCTTAGTTATAAACTATAGTTTATAACTTATCACTGTTCTTTTGTACGCTTTTCTGCACCTATTTTGCTCAGTTCTGTTTTTATGGTGATATCTATTTAACTTAATAAAATTGTTTGCCCTAAAATGTGCTTAGACATATTGTCTAACCAATTTTTCTTTTGTTGGCTGGGGCCCTACCATTATGAAACTGATAATGGTAGGTTCTGAGTTTGTTGGAGCAGCAGATCCAGTAGAGAGCTTGACTTTGGGAGAGGAGCCCGTTCTTAAAGATTTATAGCTTTAGTTTTTTTTCTTTCAGTGAGATTGAGAGTTTCTTTTAATTCTTTTAAACTTATTAATTATTGTAATAATACAAGTTTATATTTCTCTTTCAGCACTTTACTTATTCTGTATTGTTGCATTTATACTGTATTGGATGGATGTTATGTTTTATGCTTCCGCACTCTGAGTTCTTGTATGATCATTTAGTGATAAATTCTGGGATGAATGTGTGGCGACCAGGGATCGAAGTTCGAGAGTCTTTAAAGAACAATTCATCTCAAATAAAAATAAGTGAGGATATGCTTTCTTCATACTTGATTCTTCTTCCCATGTAGCTTCTTCTTTGCGACAGTTCTTCCATTTGATCTTTATCATGGGAATGGATTTACTTCTTAATTTCCTTTCATCTCGATCTAGAATCTCTTCTGGTTCTATCACATAGCTTAGATTTGGTTGCAAATTGATATCTTCTACTTCTATTCTCATTGAAGATTCAGATAAGCACTTTCTTAGTGAAGAGATATGAAACATATCGTGCATCAGACTTAGATGTGCTGGAAGCTTGATCTGATATGCCACTTGACCTACTCTTTTCAAAACTTCAAAAGATCTAATAAATCTTGGACTTAATTTTCCAGAAACTCCAAATCTGGAAATTCCTTTGAATGGGTTCACTTTCAAATATACAAAATCTCCAACAAAAAATTCAGTATGACGATGATGAGCATCAAAATACTGCTTCTATCTGTCTTGAGCTGCTTTCATTCGATGCTGAATTATTTTTATCTTTTCTATTGCTTGAAGAATCAAATCTGATTTGATTATCCTATTTTCTCCAATACTGCTCCAGGATAAAGGAGTGATACACTTTCTTCCATAAAGGGCTTCATAAGGAGCCATTCCAATGCTTGCCTGAAATCTGTCTTTGTTGCAGTTGCTTGGAGGAGGTATGCATTACTTCCTATTTTTGCTTAGTTATAAATTGTAGTTTATAAATTATCACTATTCTTTTGTACCTTTTTTTGCACCTATTTTGCTCAGTTCTGTTTTTATGGTGATATCTATTTAACTTGATAAAGTTATTTGCCCTAAAATGTGCTTAGACATATTATCTAACCAGTTTTTCTTTTGTTGGTTGGGGCCCTACTATTATAAAACTGATAATGGTAGGTTCTGAGTTTGTTGGAGCAGCAGATCCAGTAGAGAGCTTACCTTTGGGAGAGGAGCCCGTTCTTGAAGATTTATAGCTTTAGTTTTCTTTCTTTCAATGAGATAGAGAGTTCCTTTTAGTTCTTTTAAACTTATTAATTATTATAATAATACAGGTTTATATTTTTCTTTCAACACTTTACTTATTCTGTATTATTTTATTTATACTGTATTTGATGGATGTTATGTTTTATGCTTCCGCACTCTGAGTTCTTGTATGATCATTTAGTGATATATTCTGGGATGAATGTGTGGCGACCGGAGATCGAAGTTCGAGAGTCTTTAAAGAACAATTCATCTCAAATGAAAATATATATATTTTTATGATTCAAAAAGGACATAATAAAATAAAATAATAATCTATAGTCCTTTTATACATAGAGCCAATACATATATGAAAAGTTACAGTAGTTTGAATTTTTACAAGTTCTGAAATAAAATATCTACATTCTTCTGCTTCCTTTATTCTTCTTCTTTTAATTTGGCAGGTCTTCTAAGTTCTTTAAATATTAAAACTTGAAAAATTCAGATTACCAGTCAGGTAGGAGTACGCAAATTGTTCTTATAAGAATAAATCTAGCATCCTATAATAGGTATGAATCACATATGAAAATGACTAAAAGACTGTAAATAAAGTAAGTAATTTTCAAATACAATTTCTTCCCTGCAAAATAGCTGTGAAAATTAACATATATGAATTAAATTTTATCAAAAGCATATGTAACAATAAGTTGAATCCGGAGACCTCTAAGCCTAAATGGGTAAACCCATAGGCATAATCTGTAGGAAGCTTATCTCGCCACCCGTCGGTAGCTTACTCAAATTAGGAACTGATGGTGTGTCTTTCCTCTGGATTTGCCTACTTCCTACAAGAGGCTAAATCCCTCCATATACTCCCAGGGGCTGCTAGCTGGCCCAATCTGTACAGATTCTCAGTGTTGCGTTCCACCCTCCAAAGACAAACACCACAAAATATATATAATTTTTTTTTGTTATATGCTTTTTGATATAATTCTTTTGCAGATTAAAATGCGGTAAGCAGTGCAAATAATACTCAAATGAAAAATGGCTCAAATAAGAATACTGAAATAAAACTTATAAGTAAATTTGCGTACCTGACTTGTTTTGTCTCAAAATCAATCAATTCAATTTGTTTGATCTGCCAAAAGTAGTTTAAGTTATTAATTTAATGCTTCATGATTTGTAATAATAGGTTTTTATGATATTTGATATTTGGATTTATTGAAGTAATTATTTTTATGACTAATATTTTCAAATGAAGTGATAATTTATATGAAACTTTTTAGAAATATGTGTAAATATCTATATTTCCTATAAATTTTCTAAGTCCTAAAATTCTTAAAAATTTCGACAGAGTCTCCTCTGTTTTTGTTCAATTTTTCCATTTTACACAAACAATCTCCAATTCTAAATATAGAGTTTAGTCCTTTTTACAGGACTGCTCATTTCCAGTTCTACTATAAAGTTTAATTCCAATTTTAAAATAGAGTTCAATTCTTTTTACAGGATTGTTCATTTCCAATTCTAATAAATAAAGTTATAAAATCAAACAGAGCAGCTTATTAACCTCTATTTCATACATCCTATAACAAATAGTTATGAAATTAATCATGATATGTAAAATTAATTAGTAATTTATAAGGGCATCATTTATTTGACTTGCACATAGCATTTAATTCAGCATTTCATTTGATATTCATTTATAAATTAACCTGCAAAGAACATCATCATTAAAGTTAACATTTAAATATAAAGGATACAAAATCATTTAATATTTAAAGGTAGCATTTGAATTTATTCATTTGATACATGACATTACTTAGATTTCATAACTAAATGGCAGCAATATGACAATATTTGAATTCTTAATATAATTCAATTGACAGTATTGAGATCTTATAATAGAATTGATGGTAGTTTTTGATCACATCACTATAAAGGATAGGTAATTTAAATTTACATTCCATTATGAAGTATATGATATTTAAGAAAAATGTAAATCGTAAGACTAACATAATTTATTTACTATTATAACAAATCTTGAACTCATACATACATTTATGAAGAAATAACAATTTGAACTAAAATGAGAGATGGTGGATAATATGAATCATAAACTCTAACATTTAATAGAAAATTACAATCGATACAACTTTTGAACACTTGGCAAATTAATCATTGAAAATCATTAATTATTGGAGTATGAGTTTGATCATTATATAAGACACAATTAAAGAAAGTATATTATTCTTCAATCTAAGTTTGAACATAATCGTAGATAACTTTAAATTTAAAGAAGACATACATCAAACTATTCCGAAATATTATTGAATGGATTTATTTCAATTCATTTCTAATTTCATACTAAATATTTCCATTCAATAATCGTGAGTACACTTTATTTATAAAACACAACTACTCTACACTTAATTTATTATTATTGGAAGATAATAAACATAACATAAGGAATAATAACATTTAACTCTGCATTTTAAGCCTAACAGTATTGATAATTAAAAGATTCAAGTATAAAGTAAGATAAAAATTTCAGTTTATTAATAAGATTTCTAATAAAAGATGGTCTTCATGTTGATAGTTATTTCCAAGTTCCGTGCGAAAAAATGATAATCATACATATAATATGGGACAGTAATGTTTACTGCATCAATTTAGTCGGAGATGTCCCAACGTCAAATAACTTTTCTTCCTGATTCTGATTCCAAAGATTAGCAAAGAATCAAAATATCGAATCTCAACTTTACATGCCCATGACACTATGAAGCTATCTTTTCTCTGTTCCACATTTGTTTTATTGGATTTAAGTTCCATAAAGCTCATAAACTGAAAAGAAGCTAATCTGAGTTTGAGTGATTCCGGCCTTAAATTTGTTTTCGTATTGATATCTCTTTCTTTCTCAACAGATATTACCAGTATGATAATTGTTAAGGCATACTTTCATAGCATACAGATAGCATAAGAGCAACAATTTAACCAATGGCAATCAAACAGACATAGCTCATTTAGCACAACCATTAAATTTAAAATAAAAACAACATTAAGTGAACTAATCATATGAAGCGAATAAAGATTAAGATTAAGATTCGGATGTCGAGCAGTTAAAAAATAGAAGTAAGATTTAGGTCTCTCAAGCAATTCGTCTCTACTCACATAGAGACTTTTTGATTTAATGGACTTAATGGATATTAAGATCTCAGCATATTTATTGTTTCTCATAGCAAACAAAAATTTCTCCTCAAACTCTTGTCGAATTGAAGAGATATTGATGAGGAACTTAAATCAATGCGAGTACCTTTGTTCTTTGCGGCTAAGAAGAGGCTCGGCAAAGATGGAGGACTCGGTTAGAAGAGGCTTGGCGCGATGATGACTCGGCGAGAGGAAGCTTGGCGAGTGGAGACTCGAGTAGGGTTTGCTTGGCTTCCCCGGCTTTCGGCTAGAGTTTGCTGCTAGAGTTTGAAGGAGATCTCATTCCTTCATCTCGGCTCGCCTCCACCTTCCTCTTATCCTCATAGGAAACCATCTCCCCTCCCCTCGTAGGATAAGATAAGGGAGAGAGAGGGGCAGCTGTCGTGCGAGAGGGAGAGATGCTCGAGCCACGCGTCGCCTTCGTGCGAACGGGAGGAGGTGATCTCGGTCATGCGTGAGGGTGTGCGAATGGATTTTTCGGCTGAAGGAGAACTAGATAAGGAGGAATTAGGTTTTGAAGAGATAAGATTATATAAGTAAATCTAGGATCTTAAATAAGCCGTTAGATCAAAATGAATGGCTAGAATTTCTGAGCCAAGATCTGGAGTCATTTGAGTTTTAAAAATTACAATCTTGGTATCGAAACGACTGCCTCGATGAGACGAACGCACGCGTCCAAAAATTATTGAATTTGGACAAGTAATTTATTTTATATTGATTTTTAAGTGAAAAATTTGGAAAATTAATTAAGATAAATTGGAAACTCGAAAATTAACGAAACTTGAAACATAGCATCCTCATATGATGCTTGACTTAGATATATAAAAATTTTCAAATTCTGATTTATATTTTTCATATTATTAGTCTTTGAAGTTTATACTTTATGAATTTATTCAAGACAATCCAGGATCCCATATGCACTCAAATTTTTGCAGTAGGATCCTTTCAATAGGTATTATAAGAGGATATTTTTATTATATTTTTATTTGATTTAAATTGGATTCCTATTTTGACGAAAATTTCTAAGTGATCGAAAATATCTGGGAAAAATCAATGATTTTTAATAATTCTCAGAATAACACTCTTAATTAATTTGGAGTTACTGAGTCCAATGGTAGACTCCATTTTTTATTCTGAGTTCTAAATTATTTAAATATTAATAAATAATTTTGAAAAGAATTTTTGGTATTTTACAGAATGGCAAAGTCCTTAGTTAAGATTGGATTAGAATGTGTGTCTAATCCAATTCTAAGTGGGGACCTTGTCATTTGGTGACCCCTCCACCGTAATCATGTTAACTTAAAGGTTAACAGGACCACGGCGGGGCAGGGCCACCACACACTGAGCCCCACTAGACACGTGGCACTGCCAGAGGCTGCCACGTGGCACTGTTGGCCCCACGGGAAGGCTGAGTCGGCTCGGGTGACTGGGCAGTGGGGCCCACATGGCACGTGGCACTGCTAGAGGCTGCCACGTGGCATTATGGGCACCACAGGGAGGCTGAGTCGGCTCGGGTGAGTGGGCAGTGGGCCCCCACATGACACGTGGCACTACCAAAGGCTGTCATGTGGCGCTGTGGGCCCCACAAGGAGCCGAAACGCCGTGGGTGACCGGGCAGTGGGTCCCACTTGACACGTGGCGGACCCAGAGGCAGCCACGTGGCACTGTGGCCCCACGGGGGAGCCGAAGCGCCGCGGGTGCTCGGCGGGTGGGCCCCACGGGACACGTGGCGGGCTCGGAGGCTGCCACGTGGCGCAGTGGGCCCCACGGCCGAAGCCGAAGAGCCGCATGTTCTGGCAGTGGGGCCCACATGCCATATGGCGTGCCCAGTGGCTGCCACGTGGTGCCGTGGGCCCCACGGCCGAAGCCGAGGGGTCGCGGGCTCGACGTGTCCCCACGTGACACGTGGTGGGCCCGGAGGCTGCCACGTGGCTTAGTGGGCCCCACCCGGGGCTTACGCGGACCCGACGCGGTCGGGTCGGGCTCGGGTCGACCCGGCCCGACTCGGACTTCGTCTCCCTCGCGGAGATGCCCGAGGGCACTGGGCTAAGGCACGGCTTTTGCCGGCCTTCCCGGCGCCGAACCACCTCGGCCTGCACGGCCGACGGTAGCACTTGACGAGGCCTACACGTCGGTGGGCGGACCTTCGCCAGAGGTCGCCGGGATCGCCGGCAAAACGCAACCCTAAGTCCTAGGGTTCGGCGTTCGGAAACCTAACGGTTTCTACTGTGGACCTAACCCTAATTCCCGATGATCCGGTTGGGCTAGCCCCGATCGGAACCATTTGATCGTTAATCCAGCATATGCAATAGGTAAGGAGACAATAATTGAAGGAAATGGAATTGAGATGGGGGAGATCCAGTACTTGGTTTGGACGGCGGACGAGGCTCGGCTCGGGTCGGGCTGATCGGGGCTCCGGTTTGCAAAAACTTGGAGCCCAGAGGTCGGCCGAGGACTTTTAGGCTCGTCGGCGACCTCGTCGAGGCCGGGGAGGGCGCCGATTGGGCGCGGGAGGCGGCGGGGCGCGCTGCGTGGCGTCGGGACGGAGCCGTCGAGGACGACGGCTCCGTAGCCGTTGGATCCAGGGTTCGATACAACGGCTGCGAGGGCGCCGTCTGGATAGATGGCGCCGTTAGCTACAGTTAACGGTAACTTTAAATACTTAACGGCATGCCGTTAAGTATTAAAATAATATATATATGTATATATATATATTTTTTATTTTTTTTTTCAAAAGAAAATTTTGAATATGTTTTTCCAAGCTAATTGAGGGGTGACGAATGCAATGGCGAGGTCAGATTTTTGATCCGACGAGTATTTTGATTCCTCAATTTCTGGGCTATTTTTATTATTAAAATATTCGTCGAAATTTCGACGACTTCCGATTGACACGAAAACTTCACCCCAAGCTAATTTGGGGTCAATGAACACAATGGCGGTGTCTGTTTTTTGATCCGATGTCAATTTAGATAGGTCAAAATTTATAGTTTCTGGATTTCCAAAAATCAGTATTCGATCTATTTGACTTTTGATTTGGACTAAGTCTCAGAGGTTGACTCCAATTGACCCAATTAGTACTTATAATTAGATTTAAGACTTATGATTAGCCCTAATTAACTACGGTAACAACTTGGATTGTTATAAGTATATAACAGAGTGCGGAAGCTAAGCAAACATCCAGAAATATTTCTCATAGAAGCTGTACGAAAATATTCATCTCAAAAAAAAAACATCCAGAATTATTATAATATTTTACTGAAATAGATATAAAAGCTAGTACTGAACTGAACTAAGCGAAAGGTAAAGCTGAAGAAGAGTCCACTAGTACTCCACTGGCTCCTCTTGAATCTCCTGGGTGTCCTCTTGACCTGGCTCAATATACTGCTCAAGATCTAGCAAATTGCCGGATACCAAAAGTACCTCGTGTTAGACAATAAGTCTAACACATCGAGACTAATCTAAATAGTTCTAGTTATTCATTTAACATTTACATAATATAATTAAATCTATAGTAATACTGTAAAGATAGCTGAAGGTATAAAACTATATAAAACTGTACAAACTAAAGCAAAGTGAAGTAAAACTGAACTGTAAATTGAAGACTGAAGGTAAACAAAAATAGTGATGGATCTGAAAATTGAATAATGATCTAGAAAACTATGTTGTATGTCACTGAAATTGTGCATCTGAATATGCCACAATATTGTATGCTACTGATATGCAACCAAAATATCACTGAACTACTATGAGTAGTACGGTCTAATGTATACATATATCCAGTTGGAAATACCATTTACTGTGATGCCGATACATTCTGAAATTCTCCAGTCAATGTATACAATATTCCGTAATTCATAAATCATCACTAATACTCACACATCATTCTGATACTCACACATCATGCTTATGCTCATGCCCATGCTTCTAAACTACATGAGGTAAAAAAAAAATCTAAAAAATACTTTGAAATCCAATAATGAATTTAATATCTCCATTATACAAAATCTTGCTAAAAGGATTCTGACTCCTAGGTTCTAGTTTGATAATTGGTTAAAATTGAGAGTTTACTTAAAATTATTAGTTGGAAAGGTTGTATACATATGGTTGTATGTTTCTAAGAGAGGTGGATTTAACCCTAAGCCATTAAATGATTTATTTACAAGCATACTTAATGGTCTACGCAAAGTGACTTAAGATACTTAGTTTGCTTAAACTACACTTATTGAAGCGCACTACGATAGGAGGCAAAACCCGATCGCAGTTTACGTCCCAAACTAAGGATCTTGTTCACTAATTGTAACACTCTTAGTCTTGGAAGATTTACTCTAACGGGACTATATTTGTCTAATCTCTCGGGATAGCACCTAGTCATAAGTCCACATTATAGTGAATCAACAAATCCTAAATATTACTGAAATAATCAAGTACTATGGGTATACTCTACTACACCAACCAATAACTTGGGTTCAAATAATTATATTTAATCAATAAGGATTTATCAAGACTATTAATTCTTATGTTAAATAAGTAAGTCCTATACAAAGCTCCAAGAAGATGGTGATCAAGGATCACTAAATGTGGGTTCTACCACAAGAAAAAGTGTTATTATAATATCTTAAGTGATTCCTACCATGAAGGTATAAGATCAACTTTTAGGGTTAAGGGATCATCTAAGCTTCTACCTCAATGAGTTATACAAAATTCCTCTACCTCAATGTATATTTAAATTTAAATCCTTAAAATATTTCAGAGGCCATCATATGCTGAGATACTTAAGATCTCATACCCTTAATTCTAAAGCTAACATATTATGTTCCATTTAATAGTTAAGTTTAGAGTCATCAGATCAGATGATTAAATTATCTGATCATATCATATTCTAAGATTATGGGATTTAAATCAAGGATGTTATTAGAGTCATATCAATTATTAAATCAATTTAGTTATATTATCTTCTTATGCTAGTAGTCTTATTTAGGAAAAAATTAAGAATCTAAAGTTTAGATTCAGATTAATTAATCATATAGATTTATTAATAATCTTAATATGTCTAATTCAAATGTTTAAGATCAATACCAAATCAGATGCATTATTGGAATAATGTCAATTTCCTTATCTTGTAATCAAGTCAATTTAATTAAGGATTTAAGAGTTTGGATCTTAATCAACTAGATTATAGTTTGATCCCTTACTCATGCCCAATTAAGATCAAATGTTTATTTATAAATCAAATATCAAATCAATGAATTTGGGATGTATTATTGGTGGTAATCTTAGACATAGATCAAGTCTTAAGACTTCTTAAGTTAATTATGATGATTCAATTCTCCATTTTTGATTTATTGAATTTATATATCCTAAATTTGCATACATGATTTCAATACATCTCCCTTACTGTTATGAATCATTTTAATAGAAAAATTTTAGAAACCAGAAAGTAATTAGTATTAATCAAACTCTAATTCAATCCAAAAGGATTAGCACATAACTACAAACCTAACCATTAGAAATTCATACAATTTGGCTCATGAGTTCTATCTTATCATACAATTAATCAGAGACTAAGTTTGCTAAAATCTAATGATTATAAACTCTAATTTTCACTAATCATGGTTTAATAAGATTAGGGAATAAATTATAATATAGAGATCAAGAAAATAAATTACTTAGCACATTCATTTTACTATGCATAAGGAAACTAATGGTACCCTAATCATGTAATTTGATAAAGAAATGAGTCATATGGGTCCAAACTAAAGTTTTTGATCTAACAGGCATTTTAGTAAATTACACCCAATAAAATCTAAATTTTTATGTAATTTACAATTGGTTGCTATTCAATGATTCTATAGAGTCTAAGAACACTAAAATCTGAAGTCTAATGAATTAGTTATAGCCATTTCAATTTCCAATGACAATTTGATAATTTTCTAAGCTAAAGGGGTCAAAAAGCTAACTTTTTCATTTGATGTCTAAATTCAACAAACTTAGTGGCTATAGCTTCCATATATTGCACTGAGTATTTTAACTAGGAGTAGACCCAAATTAGACTTCAATTGGTCAAGTTATGACCTAATTAAGGTTAGGAGTATTTTGGTCATTTTCTAACTTTTCTAAGATTCAGAACCTAAATATTATTTTAGATTATTGTTGGCACTAAAATTCTAAGCTATATAGAACTTTAAATTTTTGGATTTGGAGTATAAATAACTAAGATATGGTCAAATGAATTTTCTGGACGCTACGGCGCGCTGTAGCGCCCGACGGTGATTTCGCCTGTGCGAAAACTGTGAATGGTCACATTTCGGGCTCAAATACTCTCAATCCAAAGCATTCCGTAAGCAGTGCCATATATTAATAGAAAGGTTTTTCTGATACCTTTCCATTGACATCAAAATCTGCACGAATGGATCATCCTAGCTATATGAATAATGGTGATAAAGGCAGGGGTATGAATAATGGACAAAAAATAGAGCATGAGGTATATTACTTTAAAGAATTATAATGGCTTCCATAGTTAATCATGAATATCTAAATATGTGAATAAGCATAATAGAAGAATGAAATGACCAAGGAAGAAGAACAAATGGGTACAAGGAGAGTAAATAAAAGGGTACCTTAGCCTTTCAGTGAGGAAGAAGAAACCTTTGTTTTCCTCAAGACGTTTGAGGGAGGGAAGCTCCTTCGTCAGCTCCAAGATCAATAATGAGGGAAATAGAGAGGAAGCTTTTAGCTTGGCAGCAAACAAAATAAGGAGGGCTGAGGTTTCTCTTTAAAGAAGAAGAAGGAAGGAGAAGGCCATGAGCTAGGGAGTTATGAGGTAAGGGGAGTGGGATGGCCTTAGCCATCAAGCATTGCAAGTAAGAAGGGGGAGGAGAGAGATGGCCTCAGCTTTCAATATGCAATAGGGAGGTAAGGGGTCAGCTGAATGAAGGGAGATGGCTAGCCAAAATTAAGAGAGATAAGGTGTAGCGCCCCGCCCCGTCGCCGTGCGCAATAGATGAGTATAAACAGATCGGCGGCGGAGCGGTGCGCCACTCGGGGAGGAATATCCCATCACCCCGAATAGCTGAAAACAGAACTCATCTGAAGGGCTGCTGACTCAACCTCAAGGAGAGTTGAGAGCTAATACTTAAGATAAAAGTAGTATCCTTATCTTAAGTATTAGACAAATACATATATTAGATGTAAGACACATGAGGAATCCAATATATGTATAAAATAATTAGTATTTCCAGTATATTGATCACATCATAATACTAAGTATAAGTAGTATGTAAACAAAGTGAGAAAGCTAAAAACAAACATCCAGAAACATTCATCACAGAAGTTGTATGAAAATATTCGTCACAAAAAAGAAAAGAAAATACGTTCAAAATTATTATAAATATTTACTGAATAACAGACATAGAACTAAGTACTGGACTGAAATAAACTAAGCAGAAAGGTAGTAAAACTGGAGGAGAGTCCACTAGTGCTCCACGGGCTCCTCCTGAATCTCCTAGGTGTCCTCCTGACCTAGCTCAATATAATGCTCAAGATCTATCAAATTGTCGAATCCCAAAAGTATCCCGTGTTAGATACTAAGTCTAACACATCGAAACTAATCTAAACAGTTCTAGTTATTCATTTAACATTTACATAATGTAATTAAATCTGTAGAAAAACTGTAAAAGTAACTAAAAGCATAAAACTGTATAAAACTGTACAAAACTAAAGTAAAGTAACATAAAGTAAAGCTGAACTATAAACTGAATACTGAAAATAAACCAAAAATAATAATGGATCTGAAACTGAGTAATAGTCTATAAAACTATGCTGTATGTCACTGAAACTGTGCATCTAAATATGCCATAACACTGTATACTACTGATATGCAACCAAAATATCATTGAACTGCTATGAGTCATACAGTCCAATGTCTACATACATCCAGTTGGGAACTGCGATACTGATGCATCCTGATATTCCCCAGTCAATATATGCAATATTTCGTAACCCATAAATTATCGCTGATATGCATACATCATTACTGATACTCAACATCATGCTTATGCTCATGCTCATGCTTCTAAGCTATCTGAGATAAATCCAGAAATCCAGAAAAATGCTTTGAAATCTGATAATGAATTTAAGGTCTCCATTATGTAGAATCCTGCTAAAAGGATTCTGACTCTTATTTTATAGTTGGATACTTGGTTAGAGTTAAGAGTTTACTTAAAAATCATTAGATGGGATGATTGTATACACATATTTAGCATGTTTGCAAGAGAGGTGGTTCTTAACACTTAGTTTGATTAGGCCACCCTAACAAAGCGATCTTCAATAGTAGGCATCACCCGATGGCGATTGGTATCTCAAGCTAAGTCATTAAGATGCCCAACTCACAATCACACTTAATGTCCTAAAGAAGGTGACTCGAATTACTTAGTTTATTTAAGCCACGCCTATTGAAGCGATCTTCACTAGGAGGCATCACCCGATGGCGATTTGTATTTTAATCAAACTAAGGAATGAGTCTCTATTTATAACACTCTTAGTCTTGGAAGATTTACTCTAACGGGGCTGTATTCATCTAATCCCTTGGGATAGCACCTAGTCATAAGTCCACATTGGATTGAATCAACCAATCCTGAATACTACTGAAGTAATCCATTATTATGGGTATACCATACTCATCAATCAATAATCTGGGTTCAGATAACTCTATTTAATCAACAAAGATTTATCAAAGCTATTAATTCTTACTCTAATTAGGTGTGTCCTACACAAGGCTCCAAGGATGTGATCAAGGGATCACTCAATATTGATTTCTACCGTAAGGAGTAAGTCTCATTCTAACTACTTTAGGATATTCCTACCACAAGGTATCAAGTTCAACTTCTAAGGTTATGAAGGGTCATCTAAGTTTCTACCTTAGTAAGTTTCAAAATTTCTTCCTACCTCAATATATTAATAATTAAAGTCTTTAAATATTGCAAGAACGATCCTAAGACAAGACCCTCCAGATCTCACTTTTCAACTTCTTAAGGTTTACTTGTTAGACTTAGGTTAAAGTGAATGAAATCCATTTCATCAAACTCTATTCTATAATAATGGGATGAAATCAAATATATTATTAGAGTTAGGTCATTTCATAAATCATTAAAATTTTATGATCCATCTTATGCTAATAGTCTTATATAAGATAAAATCAAATATCTAAAGTTTTAAATTCAAATGGTTCAATCACATAGATTTAATATTAACCTTGGTATTTCTAATTCAATGATTTAAGATCAATACTAAATCAGATATATTATTGGAATAATAACAGTTGAATTATATTATAATCATGTTAATTGATTAAGTAATTAAGATTTACATCTTAATTAAGACAATGTAGGGTTTAACCCCTAACCTTTCCATCATTAAGACTGAAGGTTAATTTAAAGATCAATTACAAATTAATGTATTATTAGTGTATTATTGATGGCAATTTTAGGTTTAGATTAAGTATCATCTACTTAATCAAGTTATCAAGATTCTTATGTTCAATTATAGTTTAATGTCAATTACACACAATTAGGTGTCCAAATAAATATTTAGAGTTTTTTAACATATATCATAATATCATAAAAGCATGTAAATATAAAGATGTCATAGGGCAAAAAGGTAATTAATATTAATCAAATTCTAAATCAAACCAAAGGGATTAGCACTTAATCACAAATCTAAAAAGACTTAGGTTTCATGTTATTTGGTTATTAAGATATACTTATTCAATGCAAACACTTAAGATTCTATTACTTAGCATTTGACACAAAATACATTTAAGGTACATAGTAAGTTTCAAGCACTTATTAAAAATGACAAGGTTTCAACTTAATTTTCATATAGAGTTTTATGCAATGTTCAATTTTAGCTAAAATAGTGAAGTTCAAATGCAAAAATAGTGAAGTTTTGGCCATTTCAGCCAATTCTGGGAAGTTTTCATAAAATTCTGGGCAGTTTTGCAATTTCGAGCGCTGTAGCGCACTGTGGCGCTACTGGCATTGTAGCGTGCTGTGGCGCTTCTGGCGCTGCAGCGCGCTGTGGCACTTTTAGCGCTGCAGCGCCCTTTGGCGCTTTTAGTGTTGTGGCCCGCTGTGGCACGCTATGGCATGCTGTAGCGGTCCAATTTGAGAAAACATTGTTCAATTAATTTATTTTTTATATTTATAAAGCTTTCTCAAAATGCCGCTGCAGCTCGCTACAGCGCGCTAGGGCGTGCTGCAGCAGTCCATTTGTGATTTACTGTTCAAATAGTCATTTAACAAATTTTATATGATTATTCAGAAATTCCACTACAGCTCGCTGCAGCGCGCTAGCGCTATGACGCACTGCAACGGTCAAACTTGAAACTTTGGCGGTATTTTTCGCCTGGATGAAACCCGTAAGGCCTATTTTCGAGCTCAAATACTCTCAATCCAAAGTATTTTATGAGCAGTGCTATATATCAATGGAAATGTCTTTCTAATACCTTTCCATTGACACCAAAATTGGCATAAACGGAGCATTTTAGCTATACAAAAATATAGATAAAGGACAGGGTATACAAAATGGATGAAAAACAGAGCATGATTTTTCAAAGAACTGAGATGCCACAATGAGCCTTAATGGCTTTCTTACACCATCATGAGGTTCTAGAGCTACAAATAAGTGTAGTAGCAATATGAAGAAGACAAAGGAGAGAAGTAAACGGGTACCTTTTGTCCTTAGGAGGGGAGGAAGAGAACTCTATGTTCTTCAAAAACTTTGGAGGTGAAGAGCTGCACTTCTTCTTCTTCAGCAAGCACCCAAGGAAGGAGGAAGGAGGGAGGAGGAAGGAGGAACTTAGCTTTTTGCAAAGGAAAAAAAGAAGGATTTGAGCTCCTTCTTAAATGAGGAGAAGAAATGATGAGCCTAGGGAATATGCCATCATGAGTCTAGGGAGAGGGAGGAGGAGGCCATCAAGCTTGCCTAAGGGAAGTATGGGGGAGCTAAAAATGGAAGGGGAGCTGTCAGCAAAAGCAATAGAAAATTAGGGAAAAGTGTAGTTTAGGGACTGAATAATTACATATTTATTTCCCTCAATTATTTAAAAATTCAGATTTTTGAAACGCGCTCCGAAAATTCCCAAAAATTCACCCTTAGCTAATTTGGGGTGAGGAATTCAACTGTAAAGTTGGATTTTAATTTCGATGATTATTTAATTATTCTATTTTTCAGTGCATTTAATTATATTAAAATATTCACCAAAATTTGACGACTTCCAAACGCGACCAAAATATCACTCATAGCTAATATTGGGGTGACGATCGCAATGATGAAGTCGGATTTCGATTTTGAGGTCAAAATAATTACCTCAATTTTCTAATTAATTAAATATTAAAATATTCCAAAATAATCGATTGAGCTCAGAATTGCTCCAAACTTTTAGGATTTGGACTAGATGAACTTAATTGAATGATAATTGCGATACGATTATGCTAAGATTAAGCTCAATAACAACCTTGGGTTGTTACAATAATAGCCCAAACTTTTAAGCACCAAGGTATTGTCCACTTTGATTTGAAAGACCTCATGGTTTTGCCCTCAGAAGATAACTTCCCAGTAGGTGCACGATTAACTTTGGAGTTCTTATCAGGAACTCCACTATTATCTGAAGGTGTCTTGATGTTTAAGAGTTTCACTTATTACTACTTAAGTGGGTCTTTACATTCTGTCACCCTTATTCGTCTATGCATCAATACGAAGGACTGTAGCCATGGGTCGAACTGATTTGAGGCCCACGTTGTGCAACTATGTAGACCAATCGGGCCCCAGTTGACCCGACAGGGTTTGCATCGATTAAATGAAATAGTGCACTTAATTAATGCAACCCCAAGTTTAAATCATGGGAACATATATGAAAATTAGAGTTTGATATATTTCCTTCATTTGATATTTAAACATAGCAAACTTATATTCCTTTTTGATCTAGAAAACATGTAGATCAATAATATACAATAATATGTAGGTTTCAGTTAGTGATTTTGCTAATTATTGCTTAATTAACTTAAACCATGTTTAATGCATAACTTGATGATTTGACATCCAAATATAATGAACTTAGTCTCATTTTGCTCATCAGACAATAGAGAACATTAATGCATATTTTATTTACAATTTCTACGATTTAAATTGCTAATTATGTTTTAATGATAATTTAGGATGATTAGCATAGATTAAGAGCTGGAGAGCTCCAATTTTAATGATCTTGTTGTCTATGCTTTCATAAGGATGTATAGAATCTAATTATATGCTTAACTTTCTGATTAGAACCCTTGTTGATCAAAAATAGTTTTGAGCTTTGAAAATGACCCTGCTGCCCTTGGAATTTAGTTAAGTTAATCCCAATGGTTTAGACCTCAATGCTTGTTGTCTAAACCATCCCAAAGCCTTAGTGTTAAGTTAATTTGACTTAACACTAATTAGATGCTTGTGTAGGTATCTCTACCCTTGTTGAATAAGATGAATCCCTAATTAGGATTAACCCTTGATTTGACTTCAATTACACTTAGTAAGCCTTTTGGTGTGTCCAAAGTATTCTAACACTCTTTAGATAGCTACCTATCCTTTGGATTAGTCAATCAAATCCATGGATTTTCATTTGGTTAACTCACTTATTATGACTTTTAGTAGTAGTTCTTCCCTTGTGAAGTAGCTCATTCTGTTGAATGAACATCTCCATGCCTTTTTAGCTGTTTAGTTATAACCTTGAAACCCTTGTGGGCTAAGTAAGTCACATTGTAACTTAAGCATTAACCTAGTTTTCCTTAAACTTCAAGCACTTCATTCCATTGGGATGAGTGTTCCCAAATTCTTTAATTTGAGTAGTTTAGCCAAAGAACCTTGCTTTATTAAGTCATTGTTTATGACTTACAATTTGTAGACTTTCTTATGTCTTATCCATTTGGATAAGTGATCCCTTGTCCTTAATCATTTAAGGTTAGCCTTAGAAACTTTAAGGTGTTAAGTCACATCATGTGACTTAATATATTTGTTTTCTTATCCTTCTAAGGTTAAGTATTTAATGAAGATAGTTTCCTTTTATTTTAGTATGATTCTTTAGCAAGAGATGAATATCTCTTAAGTGGTAGAAACCTTAGGGTGAACTAACCCTATGACTAGTTCACCCTAACTCTTAGTTAGTGTGATATTACATGTTGGTTAGATTGTTCTAACCTTTGTATATAAGCTTAAAATTGTAGCTTAGTATTAAAACTTGTATCATTAATGGACTTGGTCTAATAATGGTACCTTAGTTAGGTTGTAAACCTATAATTTATTTTTAGTCAAAGAAGCTTTGTTCTTTTAGGCTAAGTCCTTCTTAAGACCTTAGAATCATAATCTAATGGATTAGAATTAGTAATTATCTTTTGGAACCCTTGTATTAGTTAAGTCACTTGTAGTGACTTAACAAGTTAACATTTGCCTCCTCATCCATCTTAATTGGATGGTAAGCCTTTCCCATTAAAGTAAACTTCTTTAAATAATAAATGTCACTTAAGTCATAGAACTTTAAGGAACCTTGATTTTTCTTTAGTTATCCCAAGGCTTGGCAGGTAATATTACATGCTAAGTGGTAGTTACTTTACCTTTTGTATATTTGATCTTAACCATAGAACCTTTGAGTGCTAAGTCACATATTGTGACTTAGGATCTTAACCTTTAATCCTTTAAAGTTAATTTCAGCTTAGTTGAATATTAGTAACCTTTCCTTAGTTTGAATTCCTTATTAGGTGATGATTTTCACTTAGTTTGTGAAGCTTCTTTTTCAAGATTAGAACCTTAATTAAAATCCTCTAACCTTAGCTCATAGAGTGTCTTGAAGGCTTAGCCTTAAATCCTAAGTTTGATATTAGATTTTAGATTAAAAATTTTGACGCTCTTAAATATTCTTGAGCCTTAGCCTTTCATCCTTTGTTTGGTTTAGAATCTTTCATTATTGGATTAGATCCTAAGTCTGATTTAATAGATTTCCTTAGAACCTTATTAAGATAGTTCTAAGAGTATATTAATAAAGATTAAGAATATGTTTGATTATCAATAAATCTTATCAGATACAAGCTTAAGATGTTGAGCTTGCATAGCTGAATGATTAATTAAGTTGAATTGATGAGATAGATTGATAAGATAATTTAGTTCAAGTATGTAATGTTAAGATTAAGCTGTTAAGTAAGTTAAATCAGAATATTGATTTAAGCTGCTAATTAGATTTGTAACCTTGTGTTTATGCAAATACTTGCTTATGTCTTTGCATTTGTTTAGACTACTAAGTTCAGATTAAATAGATAACAAAAGGGATATTGTTTTGTGTTTTCAATGATTTCTCATTTTATCGTGCTTTCAGATTTCATCTGGATTTTCAACATATCATATTTTGATATATTTCAGTTACATAATTTATGCATGTTTTATAACAGCATGACATGCATAACATGTTGATCATGTACCATCTAGGCACAACCCATTGAACTCGGTGCATTGGACACAATGTCATATTCAATTATCGGTGTGCTTGTCACAATTTTAATGTATATATATATAGCGGTGTGTTTGGCACAACTAAAGACTATTTATAGCGGAGCGATGGGATCAACTAAGGACTTTTATCAGTGCGTTGAGACTATATGTATATGTTATATCAGAGCGTTAGGCTCATTTGTTCAGTGCATTGTGCACGTTTCTTTGACTTAGTGCATTCGGCACATTTTTAATTCGGAACGTTGGGCACATTTCTGTTGGGTGCTATTGGAGCACATTTCGATTACATATTGTAACATATGCAAATTGATTTGGTATAAATATTAGAGTTCATACTGCACACCATGGTTTTCAGTTTCTTTGGTTTAATGTACACATTTTCAGTACTTTCTACATTTCATATTCTTATTTTACAGTAGTTCAATTACTTTTAGTTACTTGTTGCTTATTTTTTTATGTTAAATATCTCTGTAATTTAATGAATGCATTTTAGTGAGCCTTAAATGTACTTAAAATCATTGTCTAAGTAAGATTTTTTCTTTTTTTGGCTGGGGCCATGAGATTACGAATCGATAATGTCATATTCAGTTTGCTTTGAGAAGCCTTTGCTCGTTGAGTTGCAAGAGACTTAAGATGACGTGAAGCGTGGTGTTGCTAAGTAGCTGTGGCGATCTTCATCCTTAGTGTTTTCCTGCTTTAATGAGATGAGAGCTTACTTTCTGCATTTTCATTAAAGTCTGTAAGAAGCAAAATTATTTGGATGTATTTTTTTTTCGTCTTCTTTCTGAGATGAATGTCTTTACTTTATGTTCTAGATGAATGAATATATGAATAATGTCTTTAGCTTCCGCACTATGTTCTCTATGTTATACTACACTACTTATATTATGTTGTGATCATTAGTTTACTAGACTCACATTATTAATTAGATTAGTGAAAAACTTAACTTGATTAATGGTGGAGCATTTCAAATTTTATCATACATTCTCTCGTTAATATCTCGAGTTAACTATCATTGTTTAATCAGAGCATTAATCAGAATGTGACTCGTATATTCCGTAATGACGCGTTTCATTACTAATATTTTTATGTTGCGTGTAGCTATGGGGCTGGGCATTACATGTTCCTTCCACCACAAAAGATATTTTAGATTCGCGTCTTAGTCATTGGAAGCAGCGGGGTTGCGTGTATCCTTTACATGAAGGTGGCTATAGTTGGAGGAAGAAGACAGAAGAACAGTGTTCTATTTAATATCCACCACTGGATCTGAGCTTAGATCCTATGAATATGATCTAATTTAGCTGTTATATTAATTCTACACTGTTGGATTTAAACAAGAAAATGCGGAATGAATTTGCTCGATACACAGGATGCTATGTGATTCCAACATTTAAATGCTTAACCGAATTTATGATCACTTAATTAAATTTGATTTCTAAAGTTTTTATTTAAATAAAAATAAAAAATATATTTTGTATATATTATGATCATTTTAAGTCTAAAAATTATAAAATTTTGACCCCTAAAATACTTCGATGTAAGAAATCCTTATATGCAATTAGATTTAGAGTTCGAGTTCAAAATATTTTTATATTTTTTTAGAGTATTTAAATAATACTAAGAATCAAAATTTTTTTTTTTTTTTTTATTTTGATTACAAATTCTTATAGTTATGTTATAATAATATATAAAATCTAAGAAGAGCGATTTAGACTTAGTTAAACATGATTGATTCTTAGTAACAATCATGAATTGTTCCAAATATGCTTGGCGACAAATATAGTTTATCGTGCTCGAACCAAGCATGATAATAATGTCAAATATCATTTTCTCTGGGATATGCTTGAAGAATGTAATATTTTATTGGAAAAATTTGACACTGAGTTTGATGATTAAACGCCATTGAACCACATAGTATTCAACTTTTGAGTGAGCGTGCCTAAGTGGGTTGTTAGTGCTATAATGTAATTTGTTTCTTCCAAAGGAGCTAAGTTCTTACTTGAAAATGCCCACTCTAATGACCATTGATATTATTCATCATCATTCCTTCAAGAAGCTTATAAGTATCTTTCTAAGAATTATCCATGAATGTTTCTCCAAATATAGCATCAAATGGGGTTCTAGTGTGTACTTGCATCCATAGAGGAAGACCATAGCGCGGGCCTCTCCTAAACAAATCTTTAAATCTTTCACAAACATCATATAGAGTTTCCCCTTTAAATTAGGTAAAATTAGAAATCTCATTCTTAGTTTTGCAGTTTTTCTCGATGAAAAATATTGGTTAGAAAGATACACACTATCTCATCCCATAATGGAATGGAGTTGCTAAGCAAAGAATTTAATGAAATTTTAGCACAATCACAAAGTGAGATTGGGAATAACTGCATTTTAATGGCATCGTCAGAGATGTCGTTATATTTAAATGTACATAGATTATTAAAAATATTGCCACATGAGCATCAGGGTCCTCAATGTAGTACAAAAAATTGTGAGCTTTTGCTCTGTCATGTGGCAGTTTTAATCTAAAAATTATTACTTGAATGCTGAGCCACATTAATGCACCAGGGATCCCATGAATAGTAGGCAAAACATATTCTCTTAAAAGTCTTCTTTGATTAAACTGATCTCTTTCCCTTATTTTAGGGTCAACACTACTATCTTTATCGTCATTTGCTATGATTTCTAAAGTAGTAGTGGGAGTAGCATTGGCCCGTTTATTACGATGTAGAGATCTTTCAATTTCTAGATCAAATGGCACTTGTTCTTCCCGTGAATGATGCATTCACAAAGCAAACACAATTCACAAAAATTTAATTTATACTAAAAATGAAAAAAGACAAAAAAAAATGATAAATCAAGATCACCTAAAATTGAGACTTATAACAAAACATCATTCCCCGATAATGGTACCAAAACTTGTTTGTAATGCTGAAGTATGTAGATCTAATATTCGAATTTATTCACAAGTGCATGTAGTGGCAAGTAATAAGAGACGAGTATCTTGAGTGTCGTCCATAAGAAATTATGCAAGTGCCCATTAGTTTGACTAAGGCTTTATCTGTAACTAAGTTTGGTTGTTTTTATTTAGTTATGCTCAAGCTCCAGGGTTTTTGCTCATAAATGTGTTTTTTTTCATTTTGACAGGGTTGCTTAGATCCAAATGATTGCATAAGTACCTAAAAATAGTAAAATGCTAAGATTTTGAGAATAAAAACCACAAAATCTATTATCATTTCCTAAAAGTCTTACAAATATAACCATACTAAATAGTTTTAAAATTGATACTTAATACTTTCACTATATTAATTTTTTTAAAGATAAAAATACATAGTCCATTGGTCGTGGGTTTACAATTTTAGGATACATTATAGGCATACAATCAATATGTTTGCATTCTATAGACTAGTGATAAATCCTTAGTAGCAACTCTCATGGTTTTGCCAATAGTATCATTTGATATAATATTGTGTATGTACTGGTTGTGCATATAAAATACAATTATTGGTTTTTTGAAAGAGTTGTTATAAATTGACCGTAGAGGTATACTATCATATATTTTCAAAAAGAATGACCATAATTTCTTTGCAGGCCGTAAAAGTATGCTATCAGATTCTTTATATCGTCTTTAATTTCATCTTTTCATACTTTTAAATTGTCCAATCAAGATTCAATTCATTCTAACAATTTGTCATGGGAAGCACCAATTTTTATTTCTTTAAAAGAAATATAACTCAATGTGTATGTGCATAAATTTTATATAACTAACAAAATTACCATAATAGATAAATATCATCTTCATTAAATAGACAAATTGATAGATCAATTGGTGGGAGATAGTTCTCTAAATAGATTTTGAGTAGTGCCTTTTGGATTATCTAAAGCACCATATCTTAACAATATCTTAAAACCTTTAATATGTGCATTATAGTGCTTGTTAATATTATTAATCATAAGCTAGAAGATTGTAAAAATAATTTTTGGAATACACACTTCAATTCTCAAATTAAATGATAAATTCTTTTAATTTGTAAGAAGATAAAATTTTATTTTGGAATACGCACTTCAATTCACAAATTAAACGATAAATAATATAACCAAATTGAATCTTTTTTGTAAGAATTACTCTAAACTCGAGTTTAAACAAAGAATAGCATATGTTACATATGAATTTTTAGTTCATCCTATAAGCTTTCCACTACAAGTCTAGTAAAAGAATTTTTGCATTCATTGTTTCATATGGCTAACATTAATGCCACACTACCATATTAAGTGAGAAAATCGTATCAATCATAGTTGACTCTGATAGTCAGAACAAATATGTTACCACCACTATCAATATAAAATTTATTTCAAAGTAGTCCAACTAATAGAAATAAAATTCAACTATCATTGCTATTTGAGAGAACAAATTGATGAAAACAAAACTCAACCACAAAAGATCTGAGTTAACAGAAATATGTCAGATCGGGTGGCGTCTCCACGATTTCGGTGAATCGAAGAAGATGAAAACCAATTGAATTAGAGAATCAAACGAGAAAATGAAGATGAATTAGTGAATCAAAGAAGGCTAACTTCAAAGACGAATCGAATCAGCTCCATCCCCATAGCCAGCGACTCCTTATCGGAACACATGAACCACTCATTCGGAGGCATTCGGGAAAGCATTGTCCATTGACTGCGATCCACCGCGACAATTGCCATCGACGCGATGGAAGCTCCTTCCCTACTACTGAATCTCCATTTGTCCCGGATGTTCTCGAGGAGTGTTGCTTTTTTTTAATGCATAGCAATGTAAGGGATTACGCTCGATTTTGAGGTAATACGATTACGAAGAAATGCGAAAAAAAGGGGATTTATGTTAGAGAAATGCTATTTAGACCCGCTGAATTGGCACTCAAAAATTTCATCCAATAAAATTTGAATATTATTTCAATACAAATTTTAAAAATAATATTTGTATTATTTTAATGTAAATAAATAAATATTAATGAAATAATATTCAGATCCCATTGGATGAATTTTTTTGAATGTCACGTCGACAAATATAAATAACATCTAATTTTGTATTATCATTCTTATCAATCCCGCATATTAAAGGACATGAATTCATTAGTCTTGAAATTTAGATAAATTAAAATTCAAAAATCATAATTCAAAACAAATACTAAAATAATAATAAAACATCAGCAGTCATCAAATTTTTTTTAAACAAAAAGATATTCGTTCTTCGTAAACTCACGATCACAGTGTTACAGTGTTATTATTAAAGTATTGTGTTGTTATCTGGCTGAGAGTATTTCTGTAGTATTGTCAGTTCCGGCAGAGATCTGCGGGAAGGGAAGGGGCAGTGCGTGTTGGTGTGTTGCTGCTTCTGCCGCGGCTGAAACGGGCGATTTTTGGCCTGCTTTTTCTTTTTAGCCTCTCCATCATCCTCTTCTTCTTTTCTTCTTCTTCTTAACCACACGGACCTTCGACGTTTCCTTTTCTTCTGTACCATCAGAAAAGAAATCGAGAGAACGACGATGGAGGATCTATACAGTATACATCCAGGGATCGCTGGCTGCGGAGGGGAGTTGCGCTTTAATGAAGGAGTTCGGGAAACGAATCTGATGGATCGTATCAAAGCGCGGATTTCGAGTCACCCGAGATACTCTTCGCTTCTCTCGGCTTACATCGAATGTCGCAAGGTCAGTATAATCAGAGAGCGAGAGAGAGATGGCGATCGAGAGATCAAAATGCTGACAGATGCTTTTGTGATTCGAGGAAAAGGTTGGAGCACCGCCGGAGATGGCGACGCAGCTCGAGGAGATTGCTCGGAAGAGAAGCAGTGGCAGCTGCTGTTGCGGAGGGGGAGATGACGGCGTGGAGCTTGGTGCGGATCCGGAGCTGGACGAGTTCATGGTGAGCGTTCGTTCCAAGAAAATCCCTATTTCGGGATTCAATCGATTTCGAGTTAGTTATTATGCATATAATAGCCTGCCCGGCGCTCTTTTGTTTATTTCTTCGGTTTGTTTCTGCATTTGTTTTCTGATTTTTTTTTGTTTTTTCTCTTTTGGGATTGGGAATGGGGCTTGTGGTCCAGGATTCTTATTGCCGGGTTCTGGTGAGGTACAAAGACGAGCTCTCGAAACCCTTTGAGGAGGCCGTTTCCTTTCTCGCTAACATCGAGGCTCAGCTTCGTAGCCTTTGCAATGTCTCCGCACCGGCATCGTCTTCTTCCTCCTCCGCTACCTCGTCCGCGGCCGCCATTGGGACTGGTGCATTCACCTTCGGTAAACCCCGTGAACACTTTTTCTCCTACTTTTTTATCTCTTTCTTTTTGAAAAAAAAAAGGCATTATTGATAAACCGAGAAAAGAAAAAAAAGGAAAGAAAACGCTAGTGGGCTGGAGATCAGTACAATCGTGACCATGCATAAGAGTGCACATGCGTGTCAGAATGGTGTATTGTAGAGAGAGAGAGAGAGGGGGGGAGAGAAAGAGAAAGAGAAAGAGAAAGAGAAAGAGAAAGAAAAAGAGAAAGAGAAAGAGAGTTGTATTTTGTATGCGGGTGAATTGTCTGCTGCTATGGAGGGAGGAGCGTTTTTTTCGGCCTCGGGGCAATATAGCTTCCATTTAAAGCAAACTAGTTTAGTAGATGAAAAGGCTGTTTGCCTTCATTTCAGGGACTACTGGTTCTTGATACAGCGGGACACTGTTCTTCTACTGCTAGGTTTTTCCATGGGCAGCCTATGTATCTTTATGATACTTAGTCAATATTGAATGCGTGGCCATTTAAAAGGATATATATATGTTTGCTTTTATATTTTTGTATTGAAGGAATGATGTTTTAGCCAACTTATGAAGTTGTGAACCTTGCATTTTTTTGGCAATGCGTATTAGATTTCTCTCCTCTTTGATTTCCTATATTGTATGTTGGGTATTGCAAACGCTGAATAGTAACGGGACATCACTTGTTACTCTTTGGTTGTTCTGCAGTTAAAGACTATATTCCAGTCCAAATTAGTTGGCCATGTGAATGGTTTGTGTTTGTTTGTTTTTTTTTTCCTCATGCACTATGATGCCTGAATTATTAAAAGACTTTTTATACAACGTTGATATACACTATGCTCATGTAGCTTCTAATATTTCAATGTTGTTTTGTTCGATAGTCTTGCAACAATCTAATTCATCAGAAATTTCACTATTTTCTTGGGTTCAACTAGTGCTTAATAACAAATCAGAAAGCCTTTGAAACTTTCGTATTTGAGATATTATTAAAAGACTGTTTATACAACGTTTGATATTACATTATGTCCATGAAGTTTCTAGTATTTCAGTGTTGTTTTGTTCATAGTTTCATCTTACATATATTCGATGATTTTACAACAATCTAATTCATCAAAAAATTCACAACTTTTTTGGATTCAAAAGAAATGCTTAATAACCATGCAGAAAGTCTTAGAGACTTGGCAGTACTCATCAATTAGATAAATTTAATGGAACCAAAATCATGCATATGCAATTGCATTTGGACCCCAGGTTGCTTGAATTAAGCTTAATTGGATTGGTCTCTTTTTTAATATCCTGATTTATGCTGTCCATATGAAATAAAACCAAAGCCAGTTTTTGACTTATGACCTGGCTGCAATTATCTGTGAATTTCATCATTAGCAAGAGCTAAGATCAGTTGTTTCAAAGTATGATGAATTGCTCACAGTTCATTGGGAAAGAACTATATTGAACCCATTGGAATGTCTACAATTTGTGAAAACATGGGTTGCTCGTGTTGTTGAGATGTTCTTTGAAATAATAACTTGCCTTAAAAGTGACAGTGTTTGAAAACTTAGTTTTGACATGAAACCTCTACTAAAAGTTTTTTGCAGTTGCAAGAAACATTTATTTCATGAGCCATCAGTGGTGTTGTTGAATTTCTCTCAAGATGAATATTTTTTGTATTTAAATACTTATTGTTGATGTTTTTAAAGTGATGGTAAACTAGAGATGCTTTATCTTTATTATTTTGGTTGATTTGCCCGTCAGACTCAACTTGCTTCTCTTGTGGTATCAAGAGTTCTGAGGCTGTATTGTTCATGCACCATTAAGAGTTATCTGTTCACAATAGCCATCCGACCAATATTATTATTGGCAAAATATCAGATTCATGGGACAAATCTGTTCATGTTGGACCTATCAACCAATTCAGGGTTAACTTCCTCCAATTTTTGTGTTGTAAATGAAGTATTTTTGGTAGTCTAATACAATTTGCAATTTAATAAATCTTAAAAAAATGGTGCAAATGTTGTCATAAAGCTTTCATATATATATATATATGTGTGTGCCTATATATATATATATCATTTTATACATTTTAAAAAAATTCATTAACCGGAAAATTGAATTTTTTAAGAGAATTTTTTTCCTTTGATTTTGTTGATCTTGATGTTTTGCTAATGTGATATCAATCACCTTCTTGGTTGCTTGTGGGCACTTGCTACCTATCGCTGAGCACACTTGCTTATTTGTGCTTTTGCCGCTTAATTTAGCACATGTGCAATCCTTTGTGTAATTGCATTTTTTATCTTGCAACATATGTTTCTGGAACTCCAATGAGTACTTTTTATTGTTGCTTGCTTTTATATACATTTGCACATATATTCCACCCTACCAACACTTGTTCCTTTATATAGGCGTACTCCTTATTGTAAGAACCGAGAAACTTGGCAGGAAAATGATAATATTTCATTGTAATGATAATGAATGATACATGGCTTTATATAGACAATAGCATGTGGGTATTGAATTTAGAATCAAAGGTGCCTTGGCGCGCTTGGGTGTCTAGTCGTCTTTCTGGCTTCTAGGTGCCTAGGCGCCTAGTGCTCTATTTAGCATTTGGCATCCTTGTTCATATGCGCTTGGGCGCCTTGTCATCTGTCTAGCATCTAGGTGCCTGATTCAAGGCGCCTGGGCTTCCAGTGATTTGTCTTGGCATTGGGTGTATTTGATGCACAGACGCCTGGACACCCAGTCATTTATTTGGAACTGTTGTCTTGATGTTCTCCAATATCCCTTTTAAGGTGATGGTGGGTTCATTAACCTTTAACTTATTGCGTAGAAGATTAAATTGTATTATTGAAAGATGATTGGCGAGGATGTCAACTATTTGTTATGTTGACGGTGTGTATTGGGTGATGATCTTTTTGTTTTTAACATTGTCACTGATGAAGTGACAAACCACTTCCACATGTTTTGTATGAGCGTGAAATAGTGATTGCAGAGACAATTGTCAAAGAAAATAGTAGTAGCTTGGGATGGAGGATGATGGAACTCTTGTAGAAGTCATCGAAACCATATGAGTTTGGAGACCATGGATGCGAGTGCTATGTATTCGGCTTTTGCAGAGGACCGTGCTATTGTATGTTGTTTCTTTGCGCTCGAACTAATAAGTGTGGTAGAATTGGAGTATGCAAAATCTTGCTGTGAATTCTTGATCTACGGAGTCGCTGATCTAATCAGAGTTCGAGACTGCATGAAGCTCTAGATGTGCAAAAGTGATTGGTAGGTCTAGCTGGATGGTTCCTTTGATGTAGCTTATGATGCGTTTGAGTTGGGAAAAGTGGAGCTGCGAGGGTTAATGCTTGTGTTGGCAAATGTGGTTGATCGCGAGGCTGATGTTCGGACAAGTGATGGTGAGAAATTGAAGGCAACCAACAAATTTTCGGTAGAGTTGTGGGTCGGTAGAGGTGAGGCTTCAGAGGAGTTGTCGCCAGGAATGGCAGGTGTGTGGGCCGACTTGTAGTTGGACATTTGAGCGTCTTGAAGAATCAAGGAAGCATACTCTGCATGTGATAAGTGTAGATCGTGTACTATTTTCTGAATTGAGATATTGAGAAACTGAGAGGGGAATTCGATGTCTTCATTTTAAAATGAGCTTCTATTGTGCTTATAATTTTGGAGAAATTCAGATTTATTCCAGTGAGAAGAAGATTATCGACATAGATGTGAAGACATGCTTGATTGTCGGACTTGTCGTTGATGAGTAAGGATGTATTTGTTTTTCTTTGAGTGAATCCTTTTGATATGAGGAAGTCAATGAGAGCGGTGACCCTTTGACGTGGGGACTGCTTTAAGGCATAGAAGGATTTCTTTAACCTGCATACATCGTTTGGTTTGGTAGGGTTGGTAAAGCCCGGTAAAGCTCGTTTAAGGATCCGTGAAGAAATGCATTGGAGACGTCAAGTTGTAATAGGGGCCAATTGTGATGGTGGCTATGGTGAAAAGAACATGAATAGTAGACATTTTGGCTTTTGGACTAAATGTTTCAGTGTAATCTATCCCATAGTTTGGACTGTAGCCTTGAGCCGCATGACGAGCTTTATACCGAGTGATGGATCCGTTGGCGTTGTATTTGATTCTGAAGGTCCATTTGCTACCGAGAGTCGAGTGTGTTGGATTGGATGGAACTAAGTCCCAACTTGATTTTTGAGAGCTGTAATTTCTTCGGCCATGGCTTGTATCCAATGATTGCGTTTGGAGGCTTGAAGATAGGTAGCAGAGTCAGGCTATGGGGTGGTTTGATGTGTGGGGGCTAGTTGATTGGATGATGAAGAATTGAAATGAAATGTGTCAAGGTTGGATTATGCCGATTTAGAATCGGGTGAGCATAAAGTATGTTGGAAGCGGAGGAGGCTTGCGGGTGTGGGAAAAAATAGGGAGTGGGGAGTTTATTTCGTGTGTAGTTGAGGGTAGTGAGTGGGAGGAGTTTATGGAGGTGTTGCACTAAGATGAGAGAGTACCTTAAGAGGGTTAGATCGTAGGTGTAGTGGGGTTTGGGTATGTGTTGGAGGGTGGTATGAGAGTATATTGAGGGATAGGGTTGGGAAATGAAGTGTTCTGTAGTTGTTGTTGTTGTGGTGGATTGAGAAGGGAAACCTTTAGGAGAGAAATGGTTTTCTAGAAAATATACATGTCATGAGATAATTACTTTATTTCTGAGAGGGTTGTAACAGCGGTAGCCCTTATGATTGAGTAAGTAGCCTGTAAATACACATTGGATAGTTTTGTGACCAAGTTTGGAGTAGCTTTGGGTGGGTGGAGTGGATGGGAGGAGTGGATAGCAAATGCAACCAAAGACATGAAGGTGGTTGTAGGTGGGTTTTTGATGGTGGAGGAGCTCGTAGGGTGTGTTTGGTGGCTATGGATGGGAGACGGTTTATGAGAGAGGTTGTTAATAGGGCATCGGCCCAAAAGGTGGGAGAGAGGTTGTCATTATTGAGGAGGGTTCGGGTTGTTTCAATTAAATGGCGATGATTTCTTTCAGCAATATTATTTTGCTGAGGTGTATAGGGGCAAGTAATTTGATGATGGATGTCGGTTTGCTGTAGGAAAGGTGTGAGGATGGTGTTGCATTATTCTTCATCACCATCGGTACGAAGTATTTTAATTTGACTATAAAATTGTCTTTCAATGAATCGTGATAGTTGAATGAATAGACTTGTTGGTTTATATATTTTTTTTCCCTTGGAAAGACCCAAGTAAAACAAGAGAAATCATCAATAAAAGACACATAATATTTATAACCATCATTTGATAAATTGAGGGTTGGACCCCAAACATCAGAATGAATTAATTATAACAATTGATAATAATTATTTTTAGAAGCAGGGAAAGGCAATATGTGATGTTTGTTCATGGGAATCGGTGACTGAAATTTTGTTAACAATCTTTATTTTTTGAGAGGTATGCTGCCATTGACTTATCTTTCATGTTGTCGTTGTGCAATGCGTTCTTGAACTGAATCACTTTAGATCGAGTTGTAGATAGGAGGAGTCTTTGTTCCAGCATTTTTCATGCTTCTTGGCAGGTTTTGGCATGGGTTGTGTAGGGAAGAATGGAGGGGGATATGGTGGGATAAAGTTCAGAGATAAGGTTCTTGTCGGTGAAGTTCCATGTTGTGTACAGAGGTTTAGGGATGAGGTTGGCGGCGCTATCTTGGGTGCGGGGAGAAGGTTTTGTCAAGGAGCTATCCAAGTAACCTTGGAGACCATTTGCTGTGAAGAGATTGAGAAGTTACACGCGCTAGATTGGGTAATTATTGGTGTTGAGGAGGTTATTCACTCGATTTTTGATGTTGTTTATCAAGAATGTAAGGTTGGAGATAAAGTTGGACAGCATTGAAGGTTCTTAATATTTTTGAACATTGTTGTTACTGGATTTAGGGTAGGAGGTTGATGAGGCCATGCTAATTTTGAGGTAAGAAGTGAAGGGTTGTGAGTTTTTGAGGTTTTGATGGAGGGAGTTCTGAGAGAGGTCAGTTCTGAAGAAAGAAATTTCTGAGGAGAGGTTCTTGAGATGAGATCAAAAGATGCATGGGCAACCTCTGGGCAACCTCGAGCTCTGATACCATGTAAGAACTGAGAAACTTAGCAGGAAATTGATATTCTTTCATTGTAATGATAATGAATAATACATGACTTTTTATAGACAATAGCATGAGTTTAGATTCGCAGGCATCTATTGTCTTGATGTTCTCTAATACTAATCAGTATTGGACACCGATCATATGCTTACTACCAATCACTATCTGCATGTGCAACTATTGAGTTCAATTTTTGCCAACCGTTTATTTTTAGTTAATCACTGACATATCCGTATATGCTATTGATATTAATTGTATTTTAGCCATTAAATTTGGTGCCATTCTTCTTGTACCCATTTTGTAGATTAAACTTGTAGTTTTTTTGTGGTTAACAATTCTGAAGATGAGATCAATGGAAAGAAAGAGGTGAGAACTTGTTAGATCTCCAATAGAAATTTAACTATGTTCAAAAGATTATTTCATTATTGTTAGCATGATTAATGAGTCCTTGATACAATTTAAGAGGCAAGGCAAGGCATATAGGAAAATTGTGTTTGATGCCATTGGATGAGGCAAAAAAACCATTTAGGCCAACATTGATGATAATATTGAACATCAAATGTACAAACCTTTTCAAGAATTGATTAATGTGAGTTGTATTGGAGCCTTAGAAGAAGGATGCTTACTTTTCATTGTCACAAATGTTTTGATGCTCAACATGACACATTAAATGTTAGTACTATTTCTTTCATTTAGTTGCAAGAATAATGTTGCTAAAGAGTTGCTTTTGCTTAATAATTTCAGAATGGTCTATGATTGATATCAAGTATCAAAGATTTAGACTAAAATTTGCAATAAACTTGTAATCAGAAATTTGCTTTCAGGCATCTTTGGGAAGTGTCGTGTTGCATTGTATAACTATACTAAAGTGTGCAAAGGTTATTACATTAGTGCCCATGTGTAGTGTTAAATGTATGAGAATTCATACATGGATGGATGTGAGTAAAATAGCTAATTTTAAAACAAGGAAAATGGTCACCAAATCCCATTGGATCCTAGACCCAACAAAATCTATAGTAAACTATGCTAGACAAGTCCGATTAGCTGTTGCACCTTCGCCTTAGATTATAATTTGATATCGAATGCGTCCTTTCTTTTCTTGTTTACCTTGTACATGCCAAGAAAATCATATAATAGCTCAGAGTTCGAGATTTTCTCTTAATTTTTCATTTGAATCCTCTTAGGTTTTTTCAAAGTTCAATTCAAATTTCGGAGCCAAAATAGCTTGAGCTCTTTCGAGAGTTGACGGATGGACTTTTGTTGCTTGAGGATTTAGGAGAGAACTAGCTGCCATAGAAGCACCCCCTACAGATTTGGAGGCACATCTACATAAAACAATTGGAATTTCCTCAATGTATGATTGTAGTTCTTCTGAGATGTGCATAATCTCCTCGTAAAAAATCCGGGCAGCCCTATTTCAATACAATGTTCTAAAGCTCTAGGAAGGATTGCCCTAGTTACCACACAAGCTCTTCTTCGTCACCAAAGAGATCTAACTGCAAAGCACCATCCTCAATCACCCCAGATGAGAGGAATAATCCGAGCAACCATCCATATCTGTTGGGGCAACATATATCAATTTCATCTCACAATTATCGACAACACCTTCAGTGGAGAAGCAACAACCTCTCCCAAAATGATCCCGATCTTCGGGATCAGCACTGCCTCAATCGGTAGCAGCACATCAACTTCTACCTCTAAGAAAGTTGGAGTAGGAGCCCCCTCTTTGCCAATCTTAGAGGAGCCCGGCGGCAATACGTCTCCAGCCGAAGGGTTATCAGCATCGTTATCAAAAAACTGGGCATCTAATGTTTAGCCGTAGAAGTGACAATTGTGTCATTCACAACAATGGGAATATCTTACCCTTTAAGTTTTAAATCCACAACATCTGAGGTTTTAAATCCCTTTTGCACGTATACAATTTTTTTTTTCAATCTATTGGCGGCAATTGACACTGTCGACGAATCTTTTTCTTCAATTCAAGATTAAGTTTGAAACAATGTGAAATGTCATGGCCGATAATCAAACAATGTGAGCAATAGATCAGATAGTTTTTGATGACACAATCTTGTAAGTATCCATTTTTATCATCTCCAATCCATATCTTGGATTCAAATTTTTTTGTTAAATCCATCTTCACAAGAACCCGAGCCACAGATGGCCTAGACAAATTAGCCAACACGGAGTTGATTTTCAATGGTTTTTCGAAATACAAATCCAAAGCATAGAGAATTGAATGGGTAATCAAATGCACCTTGAGGTGTGGAAATTAATCCAAACCGGTGCAATCGGCAGTTCACAAGAGGGATCAAAAGAAGTTGTCCATTGTAAGATTTTCATTGGATGATTTTTAATAATGTAGATCCCCCTAGCGGAGAATCAGGAGTAGTCTATTTCATTCTACAACTTGATGAGCACATGCCGAGAATTAATTAACCCTACCTAGGAGTCGACATATAAGCCCAAGTTTATGAAAAATGTTCTGGTGGTACTCATAGATGGTCTACCACATGGACATCTTCCTATCAGGTTAACTCTAGTGGTTCTGCTAGTGCTTGAGCTTCCTCTTCTGATATAATAAGGGCGGATTTACCTTGAAGACGAACAATGGGTTTAATCCCAATCAATTTAATGGCAGATTTGGTGTTTTTAGGCTTTTCTAAAGGATTTATAAGCAGATGGGTACAACCCGGTTCGCACGCGAAAGTTGGACAACCCGCTTCGAACACGATAGATGGGCAACACACCAAAGGCTTCCGTAACTGACGTTGCCATTTTGAGAGCCGAAACACGAGTTGGCGGTGAAGGAACGCTCATCGAAACTCACCTTAGCGGGCTTCATGGTGATTCGTAAGTGAACACGATATCTGCTAGGGTATCGAACGGGAAAGCGGATGGGAGTGTGAGAATCATGGGGTCCTATCCTTTGCTTTTTTATTTTGGCAATTTATATATTCTGACAATGTATATATATATATATATATATATATATATATATATATATGCATATGCATGTGTGTATATGCATGTAGGAGTGAAGTTTAAAGTTTGGATTGCGATTTTGCTGGTGGTGCCAATCATGCGATATTTGATTGCTAATTGTGTTTGGAAAGTAGATAAATAAATAAATATATATATATATATATATATATATATATTTCATAAATCAAAAGGGAGAGCTTTTAATAATAGTAAAGTAGTGAAAATAAGATATTTATGAAAAAAAATTAAGTCATTATAAAAATGGTTTAAATGTATAAAAGATGAGTATGGGAATTTAAAAAATTATAATTTAGCTTTTTGTGAATTCAAAATAGTAATTTGCAATGTTAAGGTTGTTGTTTATGATGATTTATACAAGTAGTTAGATATTACTTAGGGAGAGGGACAACAATTAACTTGGTCAAATTAAGATAAAAGGTCTAAGACTTAACTCGCGTGAATATATCCATGCTGATGTTTAAATTTTGTAGTGAATAATGTATCAGTACATAATGTGTGAGATTGGTAGCCATTGATTTGATATTTATTGTTTAAAATGCTTTAAAGAAATTATAAAAAATGGAAGTGCTATGAGATTGATTGACTTTTTTATGTGTGGAAACTGTTTTAGTGAGAAAGAATTTTATTAGCTCACTAAATTATATAATACAGTCTTAAAGATAAATTATTGAATGACTGTAGGAGCAATGTTTAATCTATTTTAAGTATATGGGGATGCACAAACTCTGTTAATATAGAAGAATTAAGTTAATGAGCTTTTGTTGAAATTTTTGAGTTAGTGATTGATTATAATTTATGATAATACCCAAATTTCACAAAATTAATTTTATTATATGCTTTGCAGATCTTCCGCAGAGGTCAAACATTTCTACGAGTCTTGATTAATAAATTTAAAGAAAATATATTCGTTTAATCTTTATCCATCTAGAAAACACTTATAATAAAAAATCAAGATATATTATGTGGAGAATATTGGAAAGAAAAGAATGTGTCATTTTTTTATGCTATTAAAGATAAGTGTAATGAATTTGTTATGTGCTTGATTGGAAGATGTCTTATGATTTTACCATTATCATTGGATTGCATTAATGTTTCACTTAGAGTGCATATCTCTTTGGATTAAATATGAATGTTCTTACTGAACACATTCATAGGAGATTCCTTGGTGCATTTTATTTGTAGATGATATTCTTTTGATGAGTTGTGCAGGACTATTTTAGAATTTAAAGAAATGATAAGCATGATACAAAATAAGCACAAGTAACTTTTATTTGCGATTATTGTCATAGGAACAATGGGACAACGAGATCCTATTTGTAGGTGGAGGAAAAATGTGCAGGCTGTTAATGCAATTTCTAAATAGTTATTGGCAGGAAGAGATCCCATATGTCTAAAATTTTAGTTTTTATCACATGACTATTTAAAGGTGTAGTATATGTGAATTCGAATTGTTGAGCTGCTTTTTTGGGATTGCATCCCTCTAGAATCACATATTCATTTGCCAATAACATGATCATTAAGGTCTAATGTTAATAAAATAATTATCAATGTACAAATTGAATGGCTTGGATAGAAGTAACCTAAATCAGTAAAATTAATCGCTTTGCTGCGAGAAGGCAAATCTCTAAATGGTTATTTGTAAGAGTTTAAGAAGGAATTAGATATTTGATGAGCAAAGATGATTGTAGCTGCATGATGCCATTCACTCTCAATTTCCTTGCGAAAGTGCCAATAACATGCTAACATCTTGTGAATATCTGATTTATTCCCATGATGTTGTGACAACACAAGATGCCATGAATTAAGTTCTTAGAGTTTTTAACTTTAATGAGATTATTTTTAAATTTGATAATAAAAAGAGAGAGAGAGGTAGCATGAAGTAAGCAATAGTTATAGAATATACAAGCAGTTGTTGCTAGGTGATTTAATCCAATAACTAGTTGTTGACTAAGGGTTGCTGTCTCAGTGTTTAGGTTATTGTGCCACCAGTATTTGGAAATTGGGCATTTTACTTGGTTTTGTGATCATCCCATGACTCTATTGATAATTTCTTTGAGTTTTCTTTCAACATTAAATTTTAATCTATAATTTTTTAACAATGCATATTTTTAAAAACAAAAAACACAGAAATGTAAGATTTTATAATCTCATTTATTGATTGTTCTAATTTTTGAATTTGAATTAATAATGTTGCAGTTCTAAATGATCCTATTATTGTACACGATCATTTTAAATAAAAATGACTAATATCCTTAAAATTTTGACTTTGTTATCAACGAAACCAATGGAAGAGTTTGTGGTTCATAGGTTTAACAATGTAATCTTTTTGACAATGATAAATCATAATTTTAATATAAAAAATATAAATTTTGTAGAGCATACTTTCTAAATTAATGAAGTCTCTTTTATTATGTAATTAGCTAATCATAAAAATTATATTAATGATAAAAAGTAAATGATATGAATTATAAAAAAAAACAACATATTAATAATAATATCGCATAATTTTTCTAGATTTTGAAACTAGTTTTAGTTATTAGTAGAAAGAGAGGAAGACAACTACTAAGGTGGAGGATAAGGAGGCATAGAATGAAAATAAGGGGTTAATAGAGTCGATGACACTATCTTTATCATGATGATTTTCTAGCTTGATAGGAGGTAATGCTCTTTTGGAATTGTATAAATGTCCAATGAATGTGGGCAAATTGCGGATCATAGCTTCCAAGTGTATTGCTGTCGTTGTTGTCATTTGAGATTTTACTCTTGAAAGTGGCTACTCTTGAAAAGAAGATAAACAATGATCTTTTCAATCATAAATAAACAATGAGACTAGGTTAGAGATTTAATGAGCATAAAATACTCTAAATATAAGTTGATGATTTTTTGGCCTCTCATCCAATCCACGAATTGACATACCCAGACGCTATGCCCTTATATGCATCTAAGCATGCGCCCACATGTAGGAGGGACCGCTCCATATGGATCTCACTTGAGTAGACCTGAATAGGAAATGACTGGGCTACGAATCATGATCATGTGTTTAGACACACCGCAAATGAGCATGATCACATGCCCAGATGCTCATGATCATGTGCTTAGGCGCATTCTAAATTTTCTAAAATTATATGCTACCAAATTTTGCACCGCTTGAATTTTACTATAAATAGGAACCCAGGCCAACATCTTTAAGCACTTCAAATTTTGCATACGCTTAGTTCTGGAGAGATTTGATTTCCCGTAGCATTAGACGGACTAGGCCATGTAGTGTGTGGAGTCTCCCAGCCTACCGTTAGCTTAGGATCGTGGTCCAGTTGGGCTTTCAGAGGATCTTCATTCAGATAGTTAGGTGTCACGGTTACAGACCAACCTCTGCGGAGAGAAAACTTCTCAGCGGTCACTGAGCAGGTACGAGGCCGGGTTAGTTCTTGGAGCAATCGCCATCTTTCTCTCACTGGCAGATTGTGTCTAATTAGATCAGTGCTCGCCGCGATCCCCAGCTACCAGATGCTGGTGGCCCCGATTCCGAACTTATGCCTCTCGAACATTGAGCATTAAAATTCTATACTGAACAATTAAAAAAAGAAGGGATACACATATAAAGACCAAATGATATTTTTCATTCATTAAAATTCTATATTACAAAAATCTTCAACGTACACCTCGTACAATGTTCATCTTTTTTGAATAAAAGTAAAACTGAAATAAAAATAAAATAAAAAGATAAGTAAAATAGTGTCGTAGATCCATCAGTAAATTTGAAAATTTATGATTTAGGGTTTTTGTCTGAATTTTTCCAGTAGTACCTGATCTGGTATTGTAAAGAAAATAATATTGAGATTGGAATTCTCAGTAATAGTACCGCAGTAAACAATAAAATATTATATTTTATAATAGCAGAGATGCGATTAGCGAAAATAATAATGCAATATAAACGCAAGAAAAATAAGTCAATAGCGTAAATTGGATAATTAATTTTTTGTAAATAGTATTATCACAAAGATGTAGGTTGCTGATGTTATTTTTCCAGTAACCTACAATGAATGTTACTAATATTATTTTTCTTGTAACTAATCACGAATGTTATTGATGTCATTTTTTTAGTGATCAACCACGAATATTGCTGATGTCATTTTTCAGTAGCCAACTATGAATATTACTGATGTCATTTTTTTAGCAACTAATCATGTTATAAAATGATGTTGATTTCAAACAACCAACCAAATATCAATATGAATTTGGCTCAAAGCGAAGCTAAGCAGTAGCAAAGTGCAAAAGTAATACATGTTTATACATTGGATACCTTTTTTATTAAATTCAAAAGTGTAATAATTAATTGAGTCTGCTTAAGTTTTTGATATTTTAAATTAGCCTTTTAGCCAATATTTTTAGGAGTATTTATTATATTCTTTTCTATTCTGTTTTTCTTTCGCTTGCTTTTTGATAGAAGACAGAATTATAAGTTCTGAGGGTAGAAACTTTTTTATAATAGCGTTATTATTATCATTATTTAATAATAATAATGTATGAAAGAAAATGCAAAATGACTGAAATTAAATTGATAGAATGAAAATAGCAGTCAAATATAACATTTGTACTGTTATCATTATTAATTAATGACAATAGTGCTAACACAATGACAATTAGAGATAGTATAGTTATTAATAAGAAAAATGAATAAAAAGAAATAAAATAATGCAAAACAATTTCTCCTCTTTTTCTTCCCCTTTTCCTTTATCCTCTTACCTAGGGTTAGGGTTGCCGGGAGCCGGACGTAACCGAAGGCGGGTCGCCGGAGTGAGGTAGCCGGAGCAGAGGGGGCGGTGATTGGCTGGTTGGAGGGCTGAGGGAGAGCTATGGGATTTGTGAGGGAAAGGGAGGGGGAAGGAGGGGTATAAATGGAGGAGGGAAAGGAGAGGGAGGGTCGGCCAGCTGGGCCAACCAGCCTGCCGCCCAGCCGCTGGTCAGACGACGCGCGTTGAAGGAATCGTGTGCCACACTATTTCATTGCCAAGGGGTCTCCATTTTGTTGGTTCTATCGAGCGATAGAGTCTACGTGTTAGGGTTGGGGGAGAACCGAGGAAGGGAAATTAAAATTTAAGAAAAAATTTCAAATTAAAATTTTTGCATTTTTTCGCCGTTTGATTTCCAAAAATAACGAAACTTGGCACAGAGGTGTGTTATGATGTAACGAACAATCTCGTGGCAAAATTTTTCGATTCAGAACAATATTTTATTTAAAAATAATTTCAGGAGTTTGAAACTTCAAAAGTTAACAGCGAACGAATCAGAGCTCAAAAATATACTTAACACAATGACATAAAAATTGATAAATTTGAACTTATATTTAATTTTCTCAATTTATTAAATTTAAAAAATTAAGAAATTAAAGCGGGAGTTTTCATTATCCGGATTTATCTCAAACTATTGCATTTTTATCTAAAAATTATTTCTGTCTAATGGTATTTTTGTTTTCCCTAAATTGAAGTTCCCCGAGGTCCTGATTTTTGAGTCTGGATTTAACTTAATTTTGCAAAGTAACGGCATTGGGTCGTTACACTATCCTCCGTAAATTTCTTTGGGGAGGAGTGGAGGGTAGGAGTCTACACTACTTAGGTGGATTCGGGATCAGAGATTTGAGGCTATGGAGGACAATCTTAGCTGCTCGCCGCATCTTCAACTATGTCGGCAGAGATGATCTCCTTTGGGTGAGAGTCACGGAGTTGTGCTACCGACGTTGGGGTGAGGACTTTGCAGTTCGGTGAGCTGACTCTGCAGTCTGGAGGTTACTGAATACAGTTGGTCGATTGTCCAGCGTCACACTTTGCTTGATGATGGGAGACTGCAGTGGCGGGTTGATGACTTCACTGAAAGTCGGGCCAGCCAGATCTATAAAGTAGAGAGGGGTGGTCGGCCGTGGCAGTTTGCGGCCATGTGGGAGATGGCCTTGGGCCACAGGGAGGTTTGTTTTCTGCGGAGGTTGCTTAATGATGCTATCCCAATAGATTGTTGGCTGTTCAGGAGAGGGCTCACTTAGTCTAGTGCTTGTCTCTAGGGTTACGATACATAAGAGGATAGTGCACTTTGTGGTACACTGCAGTTATACGAAGGACATTATGGAGACTTTTGTGGGTTGGGGCTTGCTCCCAGTCACTCTGGCCTCTTGGGATTTGCTCACTATCTTGTTCTCGACTGCTACTGTGTCTCGCCACTGTCGCCTCAGTTGTCTTATTGTGGCATTCTCCCTTTACCAAGCTTAGAGGAGCAGGATTGCGCATTCCCATGACAACCTGCACTCGACTCCGTTGGTTTGTACTGGTTTGATTCTTTCTGCATTAGTCAGTGTCGAACTGCATGACGGGTCTGACTTCTAGGGTTCCATGGCCCACCAGGGTCCCTCTACCTCCTTCAGATGGTGCCCCCCCAACCCGTTGGCTGAAGGCCAACATTGACGCTTCCTACAGCTATTGAGAATCTGTTGCTTTTGGTGGTGTTGTGGTCCACGATTCAAGACACTTGCTCGTTGCTGCTGGAGCCCGTCTTCTGGCCTTGTCTGCCCTTCAGGCGGAGATACAGACGATTACTATTCTCCGCCGGACCCTCATGACCAGAGATACTGATGGACTTATCATTGATAGCGATTGCTTTGGAGCGCAAATGGGGCTTCGAGGTCACTGGGAGATGACTCTTTGTTCACGAGGCAGAGGGCATCATGCCGATCACCTTGCTTTCATGTTGGATCTTTCTCGTGTTATTTTTGTCCACCGATCGCGTGATGCAAATCGGGCAACTGATTTTTGTGCGATGTATCGAACGACAAGACGATTTTTGCTTTGTTAGGGGAGATGTTCTCCCCGAGATGATTTTGGAAATCCTTGCCGTTGAGACCGTGGAGTTTAATCCCGACTGATTTTGCATTGATACATTTATATATATATATATATATATACTTAGGCTACGACCGCATTTCATGAATAATATCCTTTTTACCTTCTTAAGTACAGTAAAGAAAATATTCAAATAGCTAACAGCTCTTTTATGTTCTCTTCTTCATCTCAAAGGCTATCGGACTTTTTGGAATTATTTTCCAGAAATTCTTCGTAATGTTTTTTTTGTTTTTCATTTTGATTTCTAACCGAACTCTAGCTAAGTTTATGCTATAAATCTTCTTAGGAAGCTCCGTCAAGGTAAAAATTTACAGACGGTGGATTATATCACTGCTCTGCAATTAAGTTTTAGAAAGGAGGAAAATGCTTCTTTACCTTCAAGAAGTATGAAGGAGAGACTCAGATTGAGTAAATTTCTAGAAAAAGGTCTCTGAGGAGTGGATGTATGGACATGAGGTCCCAAACCACTATTTGTTTGTGTTCGCTTGCATTTGTTCTTACTTCTTTTTTATTATCTGCGATATAAAGTTTTGATATTTATTTAAATATATTCCAAATAAGTTTTAAATTTTCAAGTTTTTCAAAATCAATTCAATTGACATCTTTTTTGGATAGTGCCATCCAGGCTTTTTGAAGCTAGCAAGTGGTATTCGAGCATGTCTACGATACAATATCTCTTATTTTGCAGAGTAAAGATTTTTCTTTATTAATGACATTATTTGGAGTCAGGATTATTCAGGCAATAGAGAGTGCTTCTCGTATTCGTTCTCCACAGTTTTATGGCTGATGGGATAGGCATTGATTTTTAGAAGATAAAAATGAGGAACTTTTATGTTCATTGACTATCACATTTGGGTAATAGGTAAAGAGAATTAGGTAGAACCCACATTCTCATATAGTGAATGGACTGGAGAACAGCTTGAAGCCACACAACTAAACACAAAGGAAAACATCTGCTTTTAACATGCATTGAAACTAGAGGATTACATGTGTGTTTCTTGTGCACTACAGGTAAAGAAATATGGGATTGTCTTATTACCATCTATGAAATCACAAATGATGTCTGCGAGTTTTGACATAATTTTTAAATACATGACATATGAAGGCATTGATAATGTGTGCATGTCTCGAATTTATTCTTTAATACATGAGTATGAACTCTTTTAGATGAAATCTGAAAAGACCATATTTGATATGTATAAGAGACTCATGAAAATCATAATTACCTTGCACACTTTAGGAAAGTTTTTCTCAAATCAGGAGAGTAAATAAAGTTTTGCGTAATCTTCCAAAAAGTTGGGATACTAAGTTTTAGACAATGATGAAAGAAAGTTTTAAAAACACTTTCTCTTGATTTATTCTTAATTAACTGTTTATGAGCAAGTGTTAGCAAAATGAGAAAAATTAAAGGAAGAACCAAAAAAGAAAGAGAAAATATTGCACTCAACATCAAAGATACAAGTGACAACAAAAGCATAAATGAAGAACTCGCCTTCCTCACCTGCTAGTTCAAACCCATGATAAAAAGAAAACACGGAAAGGATTGAAAAAGACAACTACAACAGAACAAGAATAAAGATATGTTTTCAAATAAGTTTTATAATAAAGTTATACTTGACGACTATAAGGAAAGGGGACATATTGGAACAAAGGACTTGAGACTCAAAAATCAAAAAGGAAGAAATGAGTCGATTTAAAGAAGAAAGATCCTAAGAAAATAAGAAAAATAAAGGAAAGTGCTACAAAAAGAAGGCTTTTGAGCGAACTCTGATCCAATAACAGTTTAGAATAAGGAGAAGAGGAAGAGAATCTGTGCTTAATGGCAAAGAGTCAAGAAGTAAACCTAGACCAATCAGGTGCAGAGGTAAAAGAATTAACTTATTTTGAATCACAATTAATATTTGAATATCTATATGTTTCTTGTAATAATTTCAAAAAATCAAATAAAAAATTAAAGAAATAGCTATTGAATTATAAATCTTTAACTAAGTCTCAAAAAAAGAATTAGTTCTACTCAAAATTAAGTTTAAAACTTAAAATTCATTAGAAATAATGAAACAAAGGACATTCTTGATTTAGAAAATTTGAAATTAAATAAAGAGCTTATTAAACTTTTTTTATATGCTAATTATTTGAAAATAAGTTGAATGAGTTTGAACTTATACTTAGGAGTATTCGATTAGCATAGATCAGAAAGAGAAATAAATCTCTACAAAAGTCATTACTAAATAACAATGTTATTTTTGTGAGCTATTTGATCGTATCTTTTCAAAGAGCAGATCAAGTAAAATTAGGAATATAGTCTGGTTACCTAATAATAGAAAATAAAGTAAACCTTATTTTTCGGCAGGTTTAAATTGATAACATCTTATTTTAATTGTGCAGGTCCTTGCATTTGGAGCGGTGAGGATATGTAGTACCTAGATAACAGATGCTCCAAACACATAACATAAGATTTAGCTAGCTAAAACCTAAAAGCGGGAAGGTTACCTTAGGAGATAACACAAAAATGAAGATCAAAGGCATCGACAAAATAGGTACTCCATAAATTTTGTGTACTAAAATGATTTATTTGTTGATGGACTTAAGCAATCTCTTAAGTATTAGTTAGTTATATGATGATGGATTCTTTGTAGAATTTATTTTGATTTTGTTTTTATTAAGAAAAATAATAAAATTATATTAAAAAATAAGAGTAGATTATGTATATCAATTAGTCATAGTTCACTTTTGGATTCTGAGACAAATATTTTAAAGTTGTATTGATAACCCATGCTTATGGCACAGAAGGCTATGTCATATTAGCTTTCACACATTCGAAGATTTTTAAATTAGGATTATTTTCTAGTTTGCCTAATTTAGATTATTCTAAATTTTCACCTTGGGACGCATGCCAATTTGGCAAGCAAACAAAGAATGCTTTTCATTTATTGCATATAGATAGCACTACAAGACGACTTTAGATTCTACATATGGATCTGCCTAGTCTTGTTAGTTTTATGAGCATTGGAGGTTCTAAATTTTGCTTTGTGATTGTAGTTGATGTTTTAAGATTTGTTTGGGTTAAATTTTTAAAAACTAAGAATGAGACTTGAATTTGAGAAGTTTGCACTTTGATCTATAAATATTTAGGATTCTGAATATCTATAATTATTCTGATCATTGTGAAAAATTTAAAAATAAATCTTCTAAAAATTTTTGTGATTCAAATGGAATAAAACACATAATTTTGACTCCTAAGATGGCACTACAAAATGGAGCAGTGAAGTGTAGGAATAAGCTATGTGAGATTGTTAGGTTCATGATATTTTAATATCATTTACCATTATTTTTGGGTTGAAATGATTAATACTGCATGCTTTCTTAAACAAGATTTGCGTTTGGAAGACACTTAGAAAAATTTTATTTGAATTAAATGAAGTAAAACCTAAAGTATTATATTTTTATATATTTGGTTTTTAGATGCTTTGTGCTTAGGGAGAGTGACAGCCAATTTAACTCGTGCTTTGTGTGGTAATATTTGTTGGACACTCCTCTAGTTAGGAATATAGAGTTTTCAATAAGAGGAAATTAAAGGTTGAGAAATCAATCAATGTTATTTTTGATAAACCAAATTTTGAATCTCAAACTAGATATTCTTCTGATGATGTAGAAATGATTTTAATAAAATGAACATAGGAAGGGATATTTGATCTTAAAATGATGTGCTAAGAGAATAGAAGCATTGGTGTCGTCATCCTCTAAAATTGATCATTGGAGATCCTTTGTAAGGTGTTTAGACTAGGTGATCTATTAAGAATGAAATTAACCATGCAACATTCATATCTTTGATAAATTTAAAACAGTTGATGAAGTGTTATTTGATGCAAATTGAATTGAATCAATTTGAATGGAACTTTGTTTGGGATCTAGTACATGACTTAATTTTGCTAGTATAATTGGAACTAAGTGGGTTTTTAAAATAAAATAAATGATGTTGGTTTAATTTATAGAAATAAGACTTGCTCAGTGACTATGGATTCTAAATAACTAGAAAGTACTGATTTTGAGGAAACTATTGTACCAGTAACACGGCTTGAAGTTATTAGGTTATTACTTGCATATGCATCTTATTGTAACTTCGAACTATAACAATTAGATGTTCAAAGCGCATTTCTTAATGGATATATAAATAAAATTGGCTATATCAATCAACCCGTAGTATTTGAAAGCATAGACAATCTTGATTATGTATATAATTAGAAAAAGACACTAGATGGTTTGAGCAATTACTTATGGTCTGGTATGGCATGCTTAGTAATTACTTACACAATGATTACATTAGGGGGTCTGTAGATATTATCATATTCTTTAGGAAAATTACAATATATTTATGCATAGTACAAATTTATTTAGATGATATTTTATTTGGTTCTACTAGCACAATATAAATAAACACTAGAGAACTACTTGAGCGATCTATGTTTAATAGTAGTAAACACACAAATACCTCTATGAGTTCAACCATAGTTATAGACTTATCACCTAGTAATAAACCTGTAAATCAAATACTCAATCATAGTATGGTAGGTTTGCTATTTTATTTGACAGCAAGTCGACCTCACATAATGATCAATGTTTGCTTGTATGCTAGATTTTAAGCTGATTCTAGGAAAACCCATTTGGTTGCAATGAAACGTATCTTTTGATACTTGAATGTTGTCACAACCTTAGAACTTATTATCCTCATACTAAGATGCCATTTGATCTCATTTGTTTCTCTGATCCAGATTTTGTTCGATCAAGAATTGGTAGGGAGAACACACTTGACACGTGTTAGTTTTTGAGTAGTTCACAGATTTTCTATTGAGTAAGAAACAAAATTCAGTTATTTTTCCTGCTGTTGAAGTAGAATACACGGTGGCAGGTAGTTGTATTGTTCAAGTCTTTTGACTTAAACAACAACCGCTAAACTTTAGAATCAAGCTACAAAAGAAGAATCAAGCTACAAAAGATACTTATCGAGTGTGATAATATAAGCACAATTAGTATTACTAAGAGTTTCGTATAGCATCCATGCACAAAACACATCGAGATTAGACAACTTTATTAGAGATCATATAGCTAAAGGCGCCATAGTAATAAAATTTGTTAGTATTAAGTACCAACTAGCATATTTCTTCACATTGTTGTTCTTCATGAGAGATTTCTTTAGCTAAGGCGTGAACTAGGATTAATTGATCAATTTTAGCCATTTCGAGGATTCTCTTTTTTATCATAATGTAAAGGGGAGAATATCTCAACTTTTGTTTAAATTAAAAGAGCATTTATCTCATTTTTTACTTTCTATTTATAGAATATTAAATTTAGGGGGAGCACCTCATTCTTTTTTGTTTATGTTTCACTTTTGATGATAACAAGATATAACAAATAACTTTTGATACTAATCTAATTTTGTTGAGTTTCGGAAATGGCAATCTTTACATTATAAGACACATGTAATACATTCAAGTCATTCAACAAATGAAGACTCCTTGAAAGGAGTGAACTTGAAGTTAAGAGATGATATTGTATTTTGCTTAGAAGTTGCAGACAGGGAGATGAAGGCCATCAAAGATCCATTCGGTGGCTTTATAGAAGACTAATATTTTTTTCTTTATTTTCATTTTTTACTGTGTAATTAGATTTAGGCTTTGTATGTAGATGTTGCTATGATTTTGGACTATAATAGATTATTAAGGAGCCTAAACTACACTAAATATTTAGTGAATGATCTTCTGGCCTTGCATCCAAATGCATGAATTGATGTGCCCAGGCCCTATGCGCCCAAACACACCAAAGTATGTACCCTAAGATGTAGGCCGAACTGCACCATTTGGGTCCCGCATGAGTAGACCTGAATAGGAAATTTCCTACAATCATCTGTTACATATTTTGCACCTCTTGAATTCTACTATAAATAAAATTGTCTTCCTGTATTGGAGTGGCAAGAGGCACACTTGAGAATGTCCACTATAACCAAAGCTGGAGCAAAGTCACCAAAGTGTTTTTCAAAGGAGGTTGTCGTGAAGCTATGGGAATGCAAGAGAACTAGGTTGCAAAGAAATTTGAAGGTAATATAAATGATTAAAAGCATGAGAGAATTTGGTTTCATTTATAAGAAAAAATGGGGATTAGCATTGTTTAGCCCATCTTCCTACTCGCTTTGGCGAGCATGCATGCTCGATAGGTCTAACTATGGAGAATTGAAAACATGTAAAATAAATGCAATATTTAAAGTTAAACTAACAGCAATTATTATGGGGACATGAATAACAATTGTGTTGAAAATGAGGGGGAACTATTCATGTTTTTATATTACTAAAAAAATTAAAAATAATGTTAATGCAATTGCCTTGAATGTGTTGATCTCAAAGAATCTCAGGCGTTGGGATTTGCAAAGCTTGGACATGTCATTAAAGCAAAAAATTAATTGATTATGAATTAATTAAATTTATAAAATACTGGTCATTTGTGGGAAATTGTCACCTAGTGGGCAAGCCAAACATTGTCTCTCACTTGGTGAAGTTTGGCTGTATGACAGGTGTTGCAACACAACACTTTTCAGACAAACATAAATAAGCGTGATCACTTAGGCGCTCTTTTTTATTGGGCAATTTTTAGTTTTGTGCAATTTAGAATGAAAACTACTACTATCCATTGATGGAATTTATCTCATGACATAACAATCAGGTTTAATGTCTTTCACCTATAAGTATTTTGATAATCTATCTTTGTTAATCACAAATGAGCCAATTTTACCAATGTTACAATTCTTTTCTCGATACTCTGCATTTTGTTGTAGCGTTTTTAGTGCCGAAAATGTATTATTATTGTATTTTTTGCACAAAATAATTAAAAGGCTGATTTTCAAATTATTTAACATTGCATTATTAATAATTATGTTCTTACAACTTAATGTATTTTCTTAATTTGTAGAAACCTTAAATTCATCAATCACTTCATTTTTAAAATTTCAAAAATCTAATCCAAATTAATCATATATAATTTTCAGTTATTACAATTTTATATTCTTTTTCATTTAATTTGGAACTAATTGACTAAAAATTCATGGGTAAAGTCTCAAGAGGTTTAGATGTTAAAGCAGTAAGCAATAGGTGAAATGTGTTTGCATCAAAAAAATAAAACAAACAAGAGAAACATTGAAACAGTCACAAAAGTTTGAATGATGGCAATAGTAAGATCGTTAGGAATTTAAAATATGAAAGTAAAGGGTGAGCGATCTTACCTATAGAAAATCATTGCAAAGGCTTTTTATTAAACACCCTTGTAAATATTGTAGCAAAACATCTCGTCTTGCATGGACAACTCTTAATTAATCAAGTGATGATTTGTAGGCCTTGGAGAATAAGTGTCTCATCAAGAGACTGCATTTAAGAAGAAACTACAACAACTATGGCTTTGGCCGCAGCTGCCCTTTGATGCACTTTAGATTGTCGTCTCAAGAAATGTCTAGTCTTCACTACAATATTTTAACTTCACTAGATAACTCTAAAAGATCACATTGTGTTTCAGTAACCCTACACTGATGAGCTGCTAGCAGCCTAAGGTCGGAATTCAAATTTTCTTCAAATAGCATTACGAGATTAGCTTGAGAGATGACACAGATCTCTATATCTATGTAAATGTTGCTGAAGTAGTCTAAAATGCATTTCACTTTAGAGTAATTTTCATTTTGAAGGCTTAGTTGCTCAAGCTTCAACGCTGTGGCACAGTTCAGAAGATGATTTGTTGAGCAATGTAATGCGAGAGTGTGGGTGGGGCTTGAAAGTCAATCAATGCCAAAGACAATGTAACACATGTAAAACTCCTTGAAGAGCATTATTAACAACATCATACGCATATCAAAACACACCAACCTCAAACCTGGGAGAGAAAAGTGTGAAATAATAAATAAAAATCATAAACATAATGGAAGCTTATTATTAATGATCAATGATATTAGAAAAATTTGTAATAAATATGCATACCAGCATACTCTGTTAGTGTATCAACTACTAAAAGTTTAATTTTCTATCTCAATAGAATGATTATAAATTGAGTAGGGTACTTAAATATATGTTGAGTTAGAAGAGATAGAAAATTTCAACAACCTTTAAACTATTATAATCTGCAATATTATTATTAATGACAATATTCTTGATTGATGACAACCGATGTTTGAATTTGGATAAAATTATTTGAAGGGTGGCATGAATCATATGAATTCGAAGCTCTTGAGGGTGAAATGATGAGAGGTTGGTCTAGTAATCTTAAAGTAGGCTCTAGAGGAAGTTTCTCGAGATAAGAGAGGAGGATGGTCAATGTCCTATTAAGCGTAAAAATTAATTTGAAGAATCAAAGAGCATTAATAGTAAAGATATGTGGAATAATAAAAAAAAAAAGGGGGATGAGAAACAAATCAATGATCACAGATGAAGAAAAGTCAGGGACATTTCTCTTTCGATGGTGTGGGATCTGTTGAGACATCTTTTGAAAATGATTGAAACATATGAAGGGTCCCAAATACTCCTAACTGCTCTATTCGCCTATGATACATTTAGGTATGTATTACAACAAATGAATCATATGTTTGATCCAAGGTAAACATAAATGCTTGATCCCCATGGGAGTGGTAGCTAGAGATGTGTATAATCGAGAGCCTGCCCTTATTAGTAAGAGGAAAATCTCATGACAACGACGCAGACTCTGCACACACTTGAAAGGATAAAGGTTTCATGCATTTAAGATCAATAACCGAGAAATAATAATAAGGCCATCTTGTGGGGTAGCTTTTTTAAAGCTCTGCCAAGTTGTACCCCTCTAAAGTAACAGACTCATGTCATTTTAATACAACATCCTTGTTTGATACTAACTAAATATTCTATTATCGGAATTTAAGTGGATCTGGATAAAAATAAAAGTCTATCATTATATTGCCCATTGACTCCAAAAAAGTACTCCCCATATTATGTGAATATACTTGACCAACAAGTGTCCTATGTTGAATTGTGAAACGATCATATCAAATGGAGAGGTAAGAATAAAAGGCAATTAGATGTTTGTCCGTTATTGTGGCTCTTGTGAGGCACATTTCAGAGGGAAATCATTATCCACGGAATATGAGGGCTATTCAGCGCAACTGAAAGAACCAACAATATGAATATATATATATATATATATATATATATATACACTTATATAGAATGTTCAACAGATTATCAATGCCATGATAGTGTGATCCAACAATAATATTGTATGGATTGAGCTCTCGATGTATCTGAGTTAGAATAGGGCTATGGCTCTCAATGCGAGCTATCAAATTGACCAGTCCTAGGGCAAAAGATTATGTTTCGTCTAGGAAAGACAGAATCTCATATCCAAGCAACAATGGATCCAATCAAGCTATCTCAACATCCACACCATGTCCCAACATATGTGATATCTCGGTAATAGCCCTAAGCTCAAATAATTCTAGAGATCATGTGTCTAAAAAGGTTGTAACATCGAAAGGATCTCGAAGTTGTGTAGATTGAGCCATGTGTGCATCTCATAGTAGAAAATTTGAACCTAAGTGTCAAGAAGAATGATGGTATGACAATCTTGAGCTCTTCTCTTCTAATTCCTTTGTAAAGCTTATAACTGTGTGCAAGAGATTTATCGAGAGCCCCCAAGTAAATGAACTCACCTTATCTCCGACTGGTTGTCGTTGGAATATCTCTTTTTCCATATGCACACATTCTTCATAAGGTCGTAATCAGCAAGTCAACAACGCTCGCTAGGTCGTACAATGTAATTGTTATCTTGACTGGGTAGATTCAAGTGTTCGAACTGCTATCCCAACTCTTAATAACCCCTTTGATTCGTGGGATAGTTAATTTGTTGTTGAATAAAGAAGCTTAGATAGTGTGATAAGCCCCGTTTAACGGAGAATTAACTAATACAATATCAAAATATAACCATCCCAATCAAAGAGCATTAATACTCCAATCATCTTTCCCGTGATGCAATAACTTGGAGCATTTGAGTAGAACAGATGTTATGTTATAAGGAACCTTACCACATGTAGCTGGACATCATGCTCTAGTCAAATGCTCCAGGTAAGGTGAATGAGTAAAATCCGTCATAAACATTTTGGTTGTTTGCATACCTTGGTTCCAGTTAAGGTAATCTCGCACTGGAACTAACACAAGGGGATCATATTTGTCAAAATTTTTCCTTATTCTTTCATCTGAAAGTTCAATTTGAGGCAATCAGCTAGACCTCAGTCACCATGCAAATGTTTCGTTTTCTTCTTACGGTTGTGACAAAAGATTGGGGTTATATCTATAAAATATAATATCATACCCATGACACCACACCCAATATTTTTCAGATTTTATGACTTGTGGATAAAAGATCAAATTGATGAAGTTTACCATTGCAAATGAGTTCCTCTTAATTGGTATGCATCTTTAGTTTGTTTCTTGATGTATGGTAGTCTGTTAGCTATAAAATTTATTGGGTTATTAATTGATCTTTCATGCCTTCTGGAAAATCATTAGCTTGATTAAATGATTAGATTGAAATTAAGATGCAAACATTTTATATTTTGGTTGTTCGGCCTTCATTTTTTGACACTGATTGGCCAGTTTGTGAAGTCACTTGCTTTCTAATTGTGAAGATTAAAATTGTTTCTCTCACTTGATTGTCATGGTGGATGGTTACTCTATGAGGCTTCTAAAGTGATCTACTTCATTTGATTTGGATATTGAATCCCCAATCAAACTAATGTAGACATCTTTTCTAAAGAAACACGTTCACCTTTTCAATACTCCACTATATAGAGTCTTGGTTTGCAATGGTTTTAGAGGTTTACAATTTGATATTAGGTTAGGTATATATTAATCCCAATATAATTAATTAAAAAAATAAAGATAAAGAAAGAAACCTAAATATAAAATAATATAGGTTGTGGATGAAATCGAGTTCATGGTGACGAATGGTCAGAGGAGGCATTGACTAGCTAAAATGGTTAAATTGGGCAATGGGGACGAAGTCGAGGTCGACGAGGACTGTGGTGGTTGGCAATGGCGATGAAGTTGGAGACAAAGTTGGGCACATTTGCCTCGATGTCGACTAAGCTAGTGTTGAAAACAGGGACGATCGCTTGTGAATCACGAACTTTCTTGTGCTTGGAAGAAGTTGGTGAATTGCTTTTATGTCACATGAACGCTACATAATTGTTTTACGTCTGATTTTTGCATAAAACGATTGCACTATTTTTTTGAAGGGCAGGAGAATTAAATTTTCTCACAAAATTATACTGTAAAATGATTACTTGAAGCCAAATATGTAAAATTTATAATTTTCAGGATTTAAATTATTTACACTTAGATTACGTCAAACCAAACAACCCTTAAATAAAAAAAATTTGAAAGATTGAATTATGTATTTATTGATGTGTGGAAAATGTATAGGGTGATTAAGGAATTTCTTGGCTCATTAGGTTATTTAATACAATTTCGAGGATTACAAACATGTCAAATGAGTGAGCATTGCTATACTTATTTTATAAAATTTAGATGCACAAAATTATGCAAATTCTATTTGAATCATATGTTAATGAGTCATATTTTAAAACTTTGGGAGTGAGATTTGATATTCATTATAATATGATGCATGAATTTCATAATTGAGATCAAGCTTTTAACAAATAGATTTATCATAGAAATCATACATTTGTTAACATATTTTATAGAATAGACTTTATGAAATCATACATTTGCTTACCCTTTATCGATTAGAAAATGTTTATGGTAGGTATATCAAGAGAAGTTTAGTGGGAATATTGGAAAGAAGATGTATTATGGTTTATATCAATGTTGTTAAAGATATGTTTAATGGGAATATTACATGTGTTTGATCATGAGTTGGTTTGTCTAATGATTTTTCAATTAATAGTGTGGATTATATCAAGATTTTTGATGCAGGGCAACATTAGGGTTTGGTGTTGCCGGGCTCTAATGCAATCTTAGGGTTTGTGAATGCTTGTGAATGCAGATGTTTTTCTTTAAGATGTATTTGGAAATTTAAGCACTTTTCGCGCAGCCGCTTTAGATCAATTAAGCTTCAGCATTTACCTGCGGAAGATTTCACAGTAATTTGAAAATAACTTTCGTTGGCAATGGGGTGTCTTGAGCCATAAACAGGAAGAGCGGTCGGCACCGGTTCCGGATCAAAGGAAAGGCTCCGGTCAGGAAAGGTAACTCGCACTTCGAGTTGTACTTGCCATGCGGGTGTGTTCGGAGGCGTTTCCGTTCCGAAACCACTCGCAGCGACCAGATCTAGATTTGCGCTCCTACAAATAATTTCTACCCAAAAATCGCATAAGAAATTAATTGAATAAATTCAGTTTAGGGTATGGGAAGAACGAACACACGCCGGTTTAAACCGAGAGCGAGAAGGGGGATCCGAGTAGATTTCTTGCAGCGGCTAGGGCAACGACGGTTGGGCAATGGAGGCGGCTGGACAGCGGTGGCTGGGGCAGCGGCGGCGGCGGCGGCAGGGGCAGCGACAGCAGCTGCGGCTTGCAGGGGCAGCAAGGGCAACGGCCGGCAGTGGCAGCGGCAGCAAGGGCAACGGCGGCGGTTGGCAGCAGCAGGGGCAGCGGCGGCGGCTGGCAGCAGCGGCTGGGCAGCGGCGGCTGGGCGGCGACGGCGGCTAGCAGCAGCGGCTGGGCAGCAGTGGTGTCTGGCAGCAGCGGCTGGACAGCGGCGACTGGGGTGGTGGCAGCGGCTGTCCTGCAGGGAGAAGTCCAAAGGCAGCAAGGGGAGGGGTCCGGAAGGTGGCGGCTAGGGTTTGGAGAGGGAGGATTTGGAAACTAGGGTTTCCCGGGGGAAACAAGAGCCGTTCTCGCTGTTTGGAGAAAACTTAGAATTTTTATTTATAAAAACTGAAATTAACATACAGATCTTGGGTATTTATAATACCCTCAAAGTAATCTAGACCTTAGAGTGTTTTTAATATACGATCGGAGGGCTAATATTCGTCCCTCCGATCAATACATGAAACAGACAAAAATAAATGCGAAAATAAAATTGAAACGGACGAAAATAAATGCATAAAAATAAAACTAAAATATCAAGGCCGGTATGGGTCCGGGCGGGCTCGGCGGCGGGACCCGCATCGAAGATGGTCCCCATCAATTTTGCTTTTAGTTAATTTTTCTATGCATTAATTATCAATTTTTTTGCTGAACACATTCAAGAAGAGGTTTTTTGATCCATATTATTTATAGATGATAATCTTTTGTTGATGAGATCGGTGATGTGATTATAGTAAAGTAAATGGTTGATTGCTTTAAATCTAGAAGGGCTTTGTCTTGGTAGATCTAAATGGAATGCGAAGGGTAAGTTCAATTATAATGTCTAGGAAATATTTATTGAGGAATATGTGGTTAAGAATAGTAAGAGATTCAAGTACCTTGAGATATTTACCAAAATGGTCTCTCGACTATTTTTGTTTTACCACTTTAGTCAAAACTATTAAATATGTTAATTTTAGTCTCATCTATTCAATGTCTAATTTAATCTATTAACAACTCATTTAAAGATCAATTCAATCTCTAAATTTTTAATTTTTGAGATTAAGTTGGATTTAAAATGAATAGTTAAGGGATTAAATTGAACAAACAAAAATAGTCAATGGACTAAATTCGCAAATTGAATAGTTTGGGATTAAATAAACCAAATTAAAATAGTCGAAAAACTTTTTTGGCAATTTTTTTAAATACTTTAGTTCAATTATACAAAAAAAATGGTGAATAGAAGGTCTTATGATAAACTTGATCTTAGTGAGGAGCACGTTTGGAGAACAAAATCCCACTCAAAATAAATAAAAAATTTAATTGCATCTATGAATTTGCCATTGTTATCTAGGGCAAAATGTTGGCTGACAAAGAAGAAACTTTTTGATAAATAAGTGTTATAGAGATGATAATGTTAAGGTGGATGAGTGGGTATATCTGAAAGGATAAGATGAAAAGTGAGTTCATTTATAGCAAGGTTTGAGTGGCTCCAATGAATGATTAGATTAATGAATGTTGTTTTAGATGTTAGACCATTTTTTGTGTTGATTGTCCAATGCCTTTGTTATAAAACTTGAGATTGTGATTTTTGTCCATGCTAAAAGAGGAAGTGAAGATACAAAAGGATGTGGGAAAATTTTTTAGAATAACAAGTTTCTCTATTTGGAACTTAGGGAGGAGGGGCTTTATTTCTTTATGCGTAATGAAAACAAATGATTCATTTAGCGGACCCCATCTAGTAGGACTAAGGCTTGGTGGTGGTGTTGTAAGTTGCATGGTTAATCGTATATAGAAATAATTGATAATGGCTTATTAATATAGCAAACACAAATGATTTCAAGACTTAGTTGGTTAAAAAATGAACAGTATGATTATCGATTGTTTGCTTATGCCTGAGGACACATTGTTTAACTAGTAATATTGCATATATTGAAACCTGGTGCTGTAATTTGCATGGTTAATCCTACATACAAATAATAGATTATGGCTTACTTTATATATTGCAAACACTTAGGTGATTTTAAGATTTAGCTGGTTAAAAAATGAACAGTATGATTATCATATAAAAATGATTTGCATATATCGGAACTTGAATATTCAAGCATTGAACTAACTTGTTGTTGCACTTTGTATTTATCAGTTTGAAAGTTAGTTACCCAATTGAACAATATTAGTAGGGCAAGTAGTTTAAGAGCTCAAGTAGCTGTAATAAATAGACAAATGAGTTATTCAAGTAGTCGTTGTCATACCTTGAAATGCCTTTGCATCTTATTGAAACTTTCTAAAGAGACAACTGGAAATATTTATTCTTAGGAAATGTTGCAATGAAATTCATCAAATGCCAAAATATTCTTGTAAAGATCTTGTATAAAAGTGTTGGTAATTGTACCATTGAAAGACCACCAGTTTCATTTGGGATCATATTACATTTTACTCATTTTATGAGTTTGAAGGATAATGTAAGGAGCAGGAACAGCTGGTTGGTACCTGTTAACTGTTATTAGAGCATGTACAAATTGACAATGACTTATATGGTAATGGGTCATTTAGGAGCAACAATAGGCCTTAGGAAATAAAATGGATGATATTACCAGCTTCTCTGGTAATTGCAGCGGGATTTGAAGACTGATGCAAGCTCCACCATCAAAATTCACAGAGTTTAGTATTTTGAAGGTTCGTGGTTCATAAATGGAAATCAAGGATACTAATTTGACAAGGTTTCCCACACGATGATTCGTGGTGTCGAGGAATTCACATTCTAGGGAGGTTAAACATAACAAAATACTTCTTATGAGGATGGAATTTGAGCCTACGTTTGTTACATGCTATATTTGGCTCAACTGAACTATGATTAATGTAGTTTAATATTTTAAATCATTTTTTTTTTTTCTCAACTTGGCATATTTAGATTAGTCTTAATCCACCCAGATCTAGTTTATCCAACTTGTTAAATTGAGGTTAGTTTATTACCAATGTTTTAATAAATTAACCTAATTAATATGAATAAGTATTTAGTTTTAGTTCATTTTATTAATTAATTATTGTAATTAATATATGTATAAATTTAAAATAATTTAATCTTTAAATTCATTAATAACTTAAGTATCATATTTAGTTAATTAATACAATCATTACTTGATTGTTTATTATACATAATGCAATTATTAGTTAATCTAATTTATTAAAAACTGTTAATTCTTTATCTTAAATAATTATTGTGCTTCGTAATTGAAAATTCACACAATTAATTAACTAAGCAATTCAAATAATTAGTGAATTTAATTAACATAATTAGTGTTAATTGATAGAATTAGTAAATTATATCAATTAATTTATTACTATAGTTAGATAAATTAGTACTAATCATAACAAATAGCTAGACAGCTAACTAAATAGCTATTATTAAAACAATTAGTCATTATTAGATGTTTTTAGTTTATCAATATAGTTAATAGAAACACTTAATTATCCTACGTAATTAATATTATTACAATTTTGTTTTAATTAGTAATGAACGTGATTACCATTTTTTAAATTATTTAGCATATTTAATTTGTTTGTTAACAAAACTTCATCGTTACTATAAAAATTAATTTATATAATTAAGATAAATTTTATAATCGAATTGATTAGTTAACTAATGTAATTAGCATGATTCTTTTATTATATTATTTTATTGTCTACCAAAATTTCATTTGTTTTACACAAATCACTGTATACCAAACAACTTCTAAATATAATTGAATTTTTTGTGACTGCTAGATATGTTAAGACTGGTGTGCTATGTTAATTTGATACTAGTTTATTATAACTGCTGGTTCATCATTGAATCTGTTTTACATTTCCAACTCATGTGAAATAAGATGGTCTAAATTGGTGGGTGCGAATATGGGGGTCAAAAAAGTTATTGTTGGTGAACAGCTCACTTTCGATTTGTTAAGAAGCTTGAATCCAACTTGATCTAAACAATGTGCTGAGTTTGAACATTTATTTGAGGCTCATTTTCTTATCGAGCTAAATGCTAGCGATGACATATTTGATCGTATTCAGCTTGATAATGGTTCAATTATAAACATTAAATAAAATATATATTTGTGAATATGTATATGTAAAATGGGTTTTATTTTAAAATGGGCTTTATTTAAAATATATTTGTGAATTTATATATAAAGCTCTCCCAGATTCAATATTTTAATATAGTGTTATCTTTATTAATGTGGAGCAGTTTTTTGGATGGGTAATGTTGTGGGAAATTGTTCGTCCGAACATGTTATGCGATTGATTGAACAATAATAAAACAAATTTGGTGAATCTATTTCTCAATCCAATTCTTATTTTTGATGACGTGAACTCCTGGTTTTTGAGTAGCAAATGTATTTGGGCAAATATAAAGCCGACTTTGTTAATTTTATTTTGTATTTCTCAAGTCTCGTACTTATTTTTCCGGTCTCTGCTGATCAGCATGTTGGGCGTTTCTTTTTTATTTATTTATTTTTATATACTCATTTGCTGTTGCAATTTATCAGTATGAACTCAGCAATCAGCAGTCAATGCTTTTTAATGAGCCTATGCATGCTTCGTTAGATACTAAATTTCATTTTTGAATGAGCCTATGCATGCCAAAAGTTGTTTTTTAAGATCTTCAGTGCAGTAGATTCCCCTAATTTTTAGCATAGCACCGGAATAAAACTCTTTTGGCGTGCAGATGATGCACTGGGATCATCTGAAGAAGAACCGAGTTATGATTATGCTGATGCATTAGAGAATCAAGACTCTTGTTCCAGAGTTTCGGACAACGAGTTGAAGGAGATGCTCCTTAAAAAATACAGCGGTTATCTCAGTAACTTGAGGAAGGATTTCTCAAAGAAAAAGAAGAAAGGAAAGCTTCCCAAAGAAGCGAGGTCTACTTTGCTTGATTGGTGGAATGCGCATTATAAATGGCCCTACCCGACGGTAATCTCTTACATTATCTGCTATTTTTCTGAACAATTTTACCCTATCGGACAGCATTCTCTATCATTATTAACTATTTTTTAGAACAAATTTGCTTATGACACTCAAATGTATTTAATTTCCATCGTCTTGCCTTCATTTGATGAGTCTGTCATCCAAATATCTACATTTGCAGCATATAGCCTGCCCCCATAAATTTCTTTTCGATGAAATTCCTGCAATATCAGTTTTAGTGCACGACTGACAGTTCATATTTGTGTGGATGTCAAATTTGTAAATGTGGGATTTGCATGACCTCTACAACGGCAAACTAAAGCTCAATTCATAATGATGGCTCAGCTACATAAATCATGTGTTTTTTTTTTTTTTTTTTTCGTTTTGCTCTATCCAACAGTAGTCCCTATGTTCTATGCTTTGTCTTCCTCTTTTGAATATGAGCAAAGTTCGTTAACATGAATTTTCTCAGCCGGGCATCTCTAAACTTATCCTCAGCAAGCACCATACCATTGTTGCAAATGAATACACCCTTCTTGCATCATATTCTTTGGCATCATCAATTTGTCAATATGCTTTGCTTCCTCATTAGAAGAGGGAGGCTCATCATTGTCCAACATTCTTCTTCATTAATTTCATAACAAAATGAAAACAGAATCACTTTTAATCAGGACGATGAGAAAGCAAGGCTTGTGGAGCTCACAGGGCTCGACCAAAAACAGATAAACAATTGGTTCATAAACCAGAGGAAGAGACATTGGAAGCCCTCCGAGGATGTGCAGTACGCCATTATGGAGGGCTTGTGGGGTGGGCCCACCGGAACCACTCTCTGTTTTCAAACTGGCACTATAGGTCCTTCAAACTAATAAACCCCTAAACCCTAGTAATTATAATATTTAAAATGCCTCCATGTTTTAAATAATTTAATAATTCAACTCTATTTTTAATTTTAATTTTATTACCTTTTTTGGATTAATGTATCCATGTACATATATTGTTCTGCTGTGTGCTCGTGCTGTATGTTCAATAAAAAACTGGCTGTAGATAAATTTTGATTTTTAATTTTTGCTCTTTGCTGCATTATTTTGCAATTTCAAATTTTAAACTTTTGCTGTTGGATACTTTTATAAATTTTAATATATATATATATATATATATATAATATAATATAAAACATTATGATATTGAAATATCTTAATATCAAAGACCAAATATCCATGGCATATTAGAGAATTATAATGCATTATTTTTGTCTTGTAAAGCTAAGTGTCAAAAGAGGATATTGTTTCTTTGCAATTAGAAGGTGGCTCGCATGCTTTGTGAAATTGTAGGATTATCTGAGGGCTGAGCCAATGTAAAATTCTTATGCCAAAGATGAATGTATGTTAGAGCATTGGGTTATAGTGACAATTTTTAGGAGAGTTTGGATGCTTGCTTGGAGTTTCAAGTTTTATGTTTAAATGCATGTGGTTTAAGATGTTTACTTATTGATAGAGCTGAATTCAAGTCGAGTTCGAGTGAGTTATCTCTTACTTGAACTCAATTTTTTTTTGAATCAAAGTCAATTTTGATTAGAAAACTTGAGCTTGAATTGATTTGAACTTGATTCTAGTTAGATTCGAAAAATACAAGATAAAAGCATTTATATTATTTACTTGCGTAGGAAATTTTGTGGGTTTTTATTTTACATCTTGTGAGAGCCAAAATTATGTTCTTATTAAAAAAAAATATTTTTTTTATAAAACAAAATTTTGGCCCAAGTAATTATTGAAATTAGGTATCACAAATGGATGAGATGAAATGGATGACTTGATCAATAAAAAAGGTTATTTAGATATATTGATGTGATATTTAAAAAAATTATCTAACAGAATTTAAATATTATTTTATTAGTGATTATATATTAATTTTAAAATAATATAAATTTATTTTAAAAATTTGTATTAAAATGATATTTAAATTTTATTGGATGAGTTTTTTTTAGGTATATGTCAATGGGTTTAAATAGCATTTTTACTTAATCAATGGAGATGTTAAGTATTTTTATTAGCTAATATATAAGTTTTTCTTAGTTGATATATATATGTGTGTGTGTTAGCAATAATTCTAACAAATTGCTAAAAATATTTCCTTTTTTCTTTAGATCAATTATTATAGGGTAAGCTTATAATCAAAATCAAAATATGATTCAATAATTATATATACATTATTATTGTGAATGATGTTGTAGCCTAGTGGTTGAAATTAATGATTTGCTATCTTATCGGCCACATATAAGTAAAAAAAAAATATATATATATATATATATATATATATATATATATATATATATATATATATACATTATTGTTATTAAAAGTATAAAATACAAATCTTATCACTATTATAGAGTAGTGATAATATTATTTTATATATTTCATTTGAGTAGCACACTACTATTATAGATATCCTTATTATTATAGACATAAGAAGAATTACAAGAAAATGATAATAATAATAATGTATTTCAAAGAAGCAAGGCCATTGCCAATTTCCATTTAAAATATATTAGGCAAAATGTAATAAATTTTGATTAAATAGTGACACTATCATAGAAAGCCACCCGATTAGGCTACTTCAGTATTGCTCATTTTATTTGAATATCAAATCTTTGATCTTACATATATGAGTGACATCTCCTAAGCTTAGAATTCATCTCTACAATGAAGTCATTCTTCGATCTCTATAGTCAATCATTGTAAAACCTCTAAAAATTAATGCAATTATGAAAAGCCTGGTTTGCCCTTTGGCAGCTTGTAACTTGGTTGAGCTGAAAATACTGATGAAGACTTTTATCATATCATGTTTGGTACAAATTCATTTAGCTTCAAACTGTTATGACGTGGAGATCATTCAGATTATTATAGAGGTGATAATAGAGCTTCGGTGAGCTTCAGGAATTTTTGAAGCGATACTGAACAAGTTGGGAAAACTCAGCTGCAAGAGGCGCCACAGCGCGTCGTCGCGCGCCATGCAGCGCTGTAGCGCGCCAGGGCGGCCAACAGACAGAGGCCAGGGGGCCGTAGTGTGCCCTGGCGGGTGGAAGTCCAGAGACTGGGGTGCTATAGCTCCCCGAAGCCTGCCCCAGCGGGAAGCAGACGCAGACAGGGGCATGGTAGCGCCCCCAACGGCAGACGATCCAGATACTAGGACGCTATAGTGTGCCCCAGCGCCAGAGACCAAGGCGCTATCGCACGGCCTGGCGCCTGGCTACCTGAGGCCTGGGCGCTACGATGTCCCGTAGCTTCGGACAGAAATCTGCTTCAGTCCATGTTACGCCCAAAGCAATTTGGGGGGAATTTTGAACAATTTGGAGTGCAAATGTCAGTTGGGTACTTAAGGAAACATTATTTGAGGAGTTTCCAATGTTGGCAAGGCAAGCAAAGGGCTTTGATTATTGTTAGAGAGAAACCTTATGGAGGTGGCTGTTGCTCTCCTTTCTTCATCTTAGAGTACGAGATGGTGCTCCCTATTATAGAAGAAATTGATCGGGAGATTGTGTAACTGGTAAATCTTTCCTTTTCTTGTGAAGGTGAAACTCTTGGTAACTCTACAATCCTTTTCATACATAGTAGAATTTCTGTGTGGTGTGGCTCTGTGGTTTTTCCCATCTTTGAGTTTTCCATATAAAATCCTTGTTATTTGGATGCTTGTGTGTGTGCCGTGTTTACTCTTTATTGTTCTTGTGATTTTGTCGTTTGCTTAGTAATCGTCAATGCATCTTCGATCATCGAGCACAAAATTGCTTATGTTGTGGTGCTCTAGGTGATTCACAATAAGTGGTATCAGAGAGAGGTTCTCCATTTGCTCTTGTTATTATAGGGTTTGAAGTTTGAGTAGGAGCAATGGTCAACGAAATGAGACACTCAATAAGTTCAACAACACTAATTTCATCTTCTAAAAAATGCAAATGGAGAATTGGTCTATCATAATAAATTGTATCTACCACTAAGTGGAGCTGGCAGAAAATCGATGACTATGTCAAATGAAGATTGGGAGGTTTTTGATAGAACAACATTGGGTTTGATTCGACTTTCATTATCTTCTTCTATTGCATTTAAGTTAATGAGAAAATTATTGTACATCTCATGAATGCACTAACATTAATGTTTGAGAAGCCCTCGGCTTTTAACAAAGTTTTTTCTGATGAAGAGACAGTTTAATATAAAGATGATGGACAGTTACTCAGTAATTGAACATCTTAATTGGTTCAACATTGTGACAAGTCAGTTGAGTACGGTAGGCATCAAACTTGATGACAACTTTTGAGCTCTATTATTCCTTTCATCATTGTCAGACAGTTGGGATGGGCTGGTTACAGCCATTAGTAATTCGTCAGGAAATTCATCATCGAAATTCGATGACATTGTCAGGCTGGTGCTAAATGATGATGTGCAGAAGAGGTCCCATGGGGAGGCATCTACTTCAGCATTGATTGCTGAAATCAGAGGAAGTGGTGCAGACCGGAGACATAACAAAAACAGGTCTATGTCGAGATGAGGAAAATCAAAACCTGGAAAAGCAAAGCCTGGTTGCTGGAATTGTGGGAAGGCATATCGCTTCAAGAAGGGTTACCTTATCCTAAAGAAAATAAGTAGTTGGAGCAAGGTCATGTGCCCCACTGTCAAATTTGGTGATGAGTTCTAAGCTATATTATTCCTCTCATCATTGTCAGATAATTGGCATGGGCTCATTACAGCCATCTGTAATTCACTAGGAAATTCGTCATCAAAATTCGACAACATTATTGGGCTAGTGCTAAATGAAGATGTGTGGAAGATATCCCATGGGGAGGCATCTACTTCAGTGTTAAATGTTTAAATCAGAGGAAGAGGTGCATACCGAAAACATAACAAAAACAAGTCTATGTCGAGACGAGGAAAATCAAGACCCAAAAAAGCAAAGCCTAGTTGTTGGAATTGTGAGAAGATTGGTCACTTTAAGAAGGATTGCACTACCTGAAAGAAGATAAGTGGTGAGAGCAAGGTCATGTGCCCCATTATGAATATTTCAGGTGAAGAGGATTAGGATGCATTAATCCTCTCACTTGTCAACACAGAGTCCTAGGTGGTGGACTAAGGTGCATCCTTTCTTGACACTCATACTAGAGGTGCTTTCAAGAATTACACTAAGGGTAACTTGGATAAGGTATATCTTGGAGATGATAAGGCATGTGATATCATAGGGAAAGGTGATGTGAACGTCTAGCTATTAAGCGGTAAAGTTTGGAAGCTCAGAGAAGTTAGACATGTGCATATCTAAAAAAGAACCTTATTTTAGTTAGTCAGTTAGCCAGAGAGAGATACAACACATGATTTACATGAGACTCGTGGAAGGTCACAAAGGGTGCATGGGGAAACATGGAAGGTACACTTTACATGATCAATAAAGTGTCTGTGTCCATTGTAGTTGTAGAATAGATAGACGCGAGTCTATGGCACCGGACGCTTGGCCACATGAGCGAGAGGGGTTTGAAATCCCTACAGTAAAGGGGCAAGCTCCAAGGACTGAAGTCGGTGAACTTTGATTTCTGTGAAGACTGTGTGCTGGGTAAATAGAAGAAGGTCACATTCTCTAAAGTTGGAAGAGAGCTAAAAGGCAAAAAAACTTGAGTTAGTGCATACGAAAGTATGGGGGCCAGTGTAACAGACCAAACTCTTAAGCACCAAGGTATTGTCCGCTTTGGCCTAAAAGGCCTCACGATTTTGCCCACAGAAGATAACTTCCTAGCAAGTCACCCATCCTGGGAGTTCCCACCTGAGCACGCTTAACTTTAGAGTTCTTATCAGGAACTCCACCATTATCTAAAAATGCGCCTCAATATTTAAGAGTTTTACTTATTACTACTTAAGTGGGTCTTCACAATCTCTCCAACTTAAGTAACTGACGTTCTCGTCAGTATCCACACACAGATCCAAGAATCATCCATTGCGTAGAAAGGACTAGAGGTGACCCCTACAGGAATAAGAGGTACTCACAACCACGTAGCACCTTAACCATCATGGGTTCAAGAGGCTGCTCACATAAAGTGGTACTTTGCCCTCTAAGGCACTTAGCTCCTATCTGACATCCTATAATTTGCTCTGATACCATTTGTAACAGCCTAAACTCTTAAGCACCAAGGTATTGTCCCTTTGGCCTGAAAGGCCTTCCCAGCAGGTCACCCATCCTGGGAGTGCTCCCACCTGAGCACGCTTAACTTTGGAGTTCTTATCAGGAACTCCACCGTTATCTGAAAAGGTACCTTGATATTTAAGAGTTTTACTTATTACTATTTAAGTAGGTCTTCACAGCCAGCCCCTACTTCTTCCATATGTGGAGCCACATATTTCATCCCCTTCATTGATGACCATACAAATAAGGTATGAGTTTATTTTCTAAAGCACAAATTTGACATATTTAATATGTCTGGAAAATGGTTGGCTTTGGTGGAAAATGAGACAAGGTTGAAGCTTAAATGCTTGAGATCGGATAATGGCGGCGAATACTGTGACAAAGAGTTCAAGAAGTTTTGTGCCTTGAGAGGGATCAAGAGGAAATTTACAGTTCCAGAAACACCACAGTAAAATGGTGTTGCAGAGCGAATGAACTGAATGATCATCGAAAGTGCTAGGAGCATGAGATTGCATGTGGGTCTCCCAAAATAGTTTTGGGCTGAGGCCATTAACACAACAGTGTATTTGATTAATAGGGAACCTTCTGTACCTTTAAATGAAGAGATTTATGAGGAGGCATAGAGCGAAAAGGAGGTGAAACTAAATTATCTCAACGTATTTGATTGTTCATCCTTTGTGCATAATGATGCAGGATTCAGGAGCAAGCTTGATACAAAGGCAAACAAGTGCATATTTATTGGATATGGCACAAGTCAGTTCGATTACAATTTCTAAGACAATCAGAATCATAAGGTTATCAAAAACAGGTATGTCACATTCAATAAAAGTGAGATGTACAAGATTTGTATTGGAGCTATGACAAATTTCAAGGTTGCTTCAGATGGTGAGCCCCAATATATAGAAGTTGATAATAGTGTTGAGCCTGAAAAGCGTGTGCAAGAAGATACTCATTAGGGTGTTAAAGTTGAACTATAAATACCCATGTTGTGGAGATCCACAAGGTCACAAGATCACCACAAAGGCATTCTTCTTCCTTATTTTATAGGTTACTAATTGATGGTGGTTAACCAGAAAGCTTTGAATAGGTGCTTCAGATGGATGGTTTAATCAAGTGAGAGGCTACTATGAACGATGGAATGACATCACTCATATCAAATGAGGCATGAGAATTGGTAGCTCTATCGGCTGGAAAGAAAGCCCTTTAAAACAAGTGGGTTTATTGACTAAAAGAAGAACCGAATGGGAGAAAACGCCAAAAGGAGATGACTGTAGTAAAGGGCTTCCAGCACATCATGGAGTTGACGGCAGTGAGATATTTGCTTCTGTTGTGAGATGACAACCATCAGGGATGTGTTGAACATCATTGCACTTGAAGACTTGCATCTATAGTAAATGGATGTCAAGACTATGTTTCTTCACGAAGAGGTGAAGGAGCTGTACATGCAACAACTAGAGGGGTACAATGCTCAAGAGAAAGGAAAAGTTGAGCTTGTGTGCAAGCTCAAGAAGGGCCTCTATGGTTTGAAATAAGCACCTAGGCAGTGGTACATAAGTTTCAACAGATTCATGTTAGAAACTTGGTACAAGAGATGTCAAGCTAATCACTATTGTTATATAAAAAGTGTAAATCCTCCTATATCATTAAGTTGATGTATGTGGATGATATGTTGATCGTATAATCATACATGGAGAAGATAAAAATTCTGAAGGAACATATGTCAAGCAGATTGTTGAGATAAGAATCAATATGGAGAGAAATGCGAGAATTCTGAAGCTGTCTCAGAAGGTCTATGTTGAAAAGGTGCTGAAAAGATTTAACATGAGTGAAGCAAAGCCAGTGGGCACTCCCCTAGAAACTTACTTCAGTTTATCGAAGGATCAGATGCCGAAGTCTTAAGAGGAGAAAGAACACATGCTGAAGGTTTGTTATGCTTCAGTAGTTGGGAGCTTGATATACACGATGATCTGCACGAGACTAAACATTGCACATGAAGTGAGAGTAGTCAGTAGATTCATGGGAAACCTTGGAAAGCACTATTGGGATGCAGTCAAATGGATATTGAGATATCTGCAAGGTACAATGGGCAAAGCACTTTGCTTTTGTATGTCTAACATTTATATACAGGGCTATGTAGACTTAGATCTTATAGGAGATATTATGTAACAACCCGAGTTGTTACCATAGTTGATTAGGACTAATTCTAAGTCTTAAACACAATTATAAGCGCTAATTAGGTCAAGTGGAGTCAACTTTTGAGATCTAGTCCAAATCAGGAGTCAAACAGATCGAATCCTGATTTCTAGAAATCCAGAAACCCTAAAAATTAACTTATTTAAATTGACCTCCGATCGAAAAATGGACGCCACCATTGCGTTCCTTGACACCAAATTAGCTTGGGGTGAAGTTTTCGTGTCAATCAGAAGTCGTCAAAATTTCTACGAATATTTTAATAATAAAAATATCCCAGAAATTGAGGTATCAAAATACTCGTCGGATCGAAAATCCGACTGCGCCATTGAATTCCTTGACCCCAAATTAGCTAAGAAAAACATGTTCAAAATTTTCTGGAAAATATTTAATATATATATATATATATATATATATATATATATATATATTATTTTAATACTTAACGGCACGCCGTTAAGTATTTAACTTTCCGTCAACTGTAGCTAACGGCGCCGTTAGATCGGACGCTGCCATCGCAGCCGTGGGATCTGATCCAGATCCAACGGCTCCGGGGTCATCTTCCTCGGCCTCGTCGCCCGCTCGCGACACGCGGCGGCCCGCTGCGAATCCCGGCCAATCCAGCCCCTCCCATGCCTCGGCGAGGTCGCCGGCAGGTCTATAAGACCTCGGCCGACCTCTGGGCTCCGGGATTGCGAAAATCGGAGCCCAGATCGAGCCGGAATCGAGCCCCGAAGCCAGCCCACCGCCCGTCCGAGCCAAACTCCGCCGACCCGCACTTCAGGTACCCCGATTTCCGTTCGATCATCGCAAAAATTGTAGAATAGGTAGGTGAACTTGTCCTCTACCCATCCACCGTTCCGATCGGGCTCATAACCACCCGATCGGGCGCACCGAGGTCCCAAAGGCAACCGAGTTCGGTCCGCCGAACCCCAGAAGGCGAAGGGTCACGGGCCTCGAGTTGGGCCGGGTCGACCCGAGCCTGACCCGTCCGGGTCGGGTCCGCGTAAGCCGTGGTGGGGCCCACAATGCCACGTGGCAGCTTTCGGGCCCGCCACGTGTTACGTGGGGGCCCACACGCCGAGCCTCGCGGCTCTTCGGCTTCGGCCGTGGGGACCATCAGGCCACGTGGCAGCCTCTTGGCACGCCACGTGGCAAGGGGCCCACAGCCAGAGCCCGCGTGGCGGTTCGGCTCCCCAGTGGGCCCACAGCGCCACGTGGCGCATCTGGGCCCGCCACGTGGCAAGTGGGACCCACTGCCCGGTCAAACCGTGGCGGTCCGGCTCCCCGTGGGGCCCACAGTGCCACGTGGCAGCCTCTGGCAGTACCACGTGTCAAGTGGGGCCCACTGCCCAGTCACCCGAGCTGACTCAGCCCCTGTGGGGCCCACAGTGCCACGTGTCTAGTGAGGCCCACTGCCTGTTAATTAATTAATAATTTAATTACTGTTAGTGTTAATTAATTACTATTTAGCCTTAATTAATTACAGTTAGTGGTTAATTAAGTTAGGATTAGTGTTAATTACTTTTGAACAGTAATCTTAGTTAATTAAGTATAATTAGAGATTAATTAAATGTTAATTAAAGGTTAATTAAATCTTAAACAGTAATTAGGATAATTAATTATTATTAAACAGTAAAGTATAATTAATTATTCATAATTATATATTAATAAGTAATTAAGACTAATTAAATAGTGATTAGCACTAATTATTTTGCTACAGTAAAAATATTAATAAATATAATTAAATTAATTAAATAATAGATTAATTAATGTTAATTAGTAATTAAGCCTAATTAATCATATATTAATTAAAGATTAATGATTTCAGAAATTTTATATAAAAACTTTAGGAATGAACAGTAAAATAATACAATTTGAATAAATGAATAGTAAAATAATTCAAATTGTATTTTTGAATAGTAAATCTTAAGAGTTTAATAACTTTTTGTATGATGATCCAAACATAGCTAATATAGGTCTTAAAATACTCAGAAAAATGTAATGATTCAAATAATGTAATGTAAAAATTTATTTCGGGGTACGTATAACGAGGTAGCATTTTAGGACCTCTTTAGAGCCTCATAACTTTTTACCCGATTATCGAAATATAGTTAATATGGGTCTTAAAATACTCAGGAGAGCAGCCCCATCACCATAGTAGTATTAGTTTTCTCATAAGGATATCAGGATAAAAAGTCAACCCCGGAATTTAGAGTTGACTTTAGTGAAAAATGACTAAAATGCCCCTAGACTTCAAACGACCATAAGTTAGTCAAATCAACTCCAAATTGGAAAATTCAAGATGCTAACCAGCCTAAAATTTCAATGTCGTCATTATAACAAAATATTATTTAGGATCTGAACCCTGGAAATTTAGGTAAATGACCAAATTACCCCTAGCCTTATTTTAGTTATAACTTGACCGTTTCTCGCCCGATTTAGGCGTACTTACTGTCTATTTTCAAGTTAGACAGTAAGGAATCAATTGGAACTAAGAGAAATCAATTCTGACCACTAAGTCAAAAGTTGACCTTTTTGACCCTTAAAATATGGGCAAAATGGTCATTTTGCCCTAAGATTGAGTTAAGTGTCCTTACCCATTTGGATAATATTTCAGAACCCTAAGACCAATTTTATAATCATCTTAGTAATGTGTAAGTGAGCGAATTCAACCTTTAAGTCAACTTTCAAGAGTTCTAAGTCTCTAACACTACACCTTAAGGATACTTCCTGAGACTAGGACTAGATCATAGGTTAGAGTTCATTCATTAGGTAAATTGGGTTATCCAATGGGTGAAACCTTAGTTTATTAGTTTCTAGACTTTCTTTTATTTTACAACTTGTTCCAATTATTTTATCTTTTAACTTTAGATTTAAGATAGGAGATTCATCTTATTAAGTTTGATTACTTAATAGGATTTGCCTTAACTAGTAGATCACTAATAGAATAAAACCTAGAACTTAGGTCTTATCCTTTGGATTATGTGATTAAACCTAATTCTCATAGTGTTTAATCCATAATCTATAGATTTAGAAGATCTTGATCAGACCATAGTTAGAATGTCTAAATTTACAAAACTAGGACGTATGATTCATTTATTTAACTCGTAGTCATCTATCTGATTGAAATAGATTAGAACCTGATCAGTTCTAATCCTTTTTTAACTTATAAGGATGAGTTTCTGAGTTACACTCGATAGTAGGAAAACGGTGATCCTGAACTTGTGTAACTTGGAATAGCTAGATGGTTAAGTAGAAAACAAATGATATCACCATATTTAGTAGAGTCCCTTGCTTACTTTGATACTTTATTGCTTACACGTTCCTTGATTTTTGTGCCATATTTCCTTGAGCATATCATACAAGATTTTTGATGCATAAATAAACTGTTAAGAAAATATGGAGACTCCTTAGATTTCTTGTGAAAATATTAAAGTGATTTATAAAAAGATAATGAATTTATGAACTGCCTCTCAGTTATATCCTTATTGCCTAGCCTCCTTATGTCGCTAGGGGAAGGATCTGTTTTGTTGTGTGCCAAGTTTACTAGCCTCCTTATGTCGCTAGGGGTACACCGTTGGTGCCTTAGCCGTACTGGCGTTAAGGTTGCCTTGTATGCTTAATTTACTAGCCTCCTTATATCGTTAGGGGCATACAGGTGGGCCTTAACCGTACTGGTGCTAAGACCCTTCGTTTGCTTTGTGTGCTTGTTTTGCCTAGCCTCCTTATGTCGCTAGGGGTACATAGTTTATGACTTAGCCGTGATGGTGCTAAGCTTCTTTGGTATTCGATAGGCTTGAATAGCTATTTTCTGTATGACAGTCGATGCACGTGTGGCTTTATATGCAGTTGTTGTTGTTTACTTTTACTTTTCAGTATTCTATTCCGTCAGCTATTTCCTTGTACAGCTTTTATATATATATTTAGGATGTTAGATTCTTGCTGCTATTTATATGTACCACTGCTGAGTTATTTATTTTAATTGGCATGTTTTCTGTTGATCACCAGCATGTTTAGGATGTAGAATTTTTCTTACTGCACTTGTTTAGTTATGTATATTTATACGCCCTTCCTTGATTAGTTTGTACGCGAGGCATGTCTCAGCCTCTTTTCTTTTCTTTGCTTAAGTTATAAATGATGATTTATAGCTTCCCTGTTTCTTTGTATTGCTTGCTACTCCTTTTTATTTATATATGTTGCTTAGATGTTGTCAAATGGTGATATTACTTAACACTTACAATAATTCATCAGCTTAAAATATAATTAGACAATTGTCTAACCAGATTTTTCTTTTCTTTGGCTGGGGCCCTACATTGTGAAACCGACAATGGCAGACTCCTTTCGGTTAGACGAGCAGGAGTTAGGTGTGGAGCCTTACCCAGAGGAGGAACCCGTGGAAGAAGCTGTCGTTTAGTTCCCTTTTGCTTCGAGTGAGGATGAGTGGTTTTTCATTCTATTTTTCTTTTAAATATTTTAAATTATGTAATAATACAGGTACTATTGACTGTGATTTTTGGATTGTATACTTATATTATGAGTTCTATTTTTCTTTCCTATTTGTCTTGTGATACTTGGATGGTTTATATTTCCTTAAATTGCTTCTGCACTCTGTTTGTTTACTTATATAGTGACTATTAGTTTGATTCTATGTTAATCCTTCCATAATCAGGTGGATTATGGAGTCTATCATAATCTAATGATAAGTGAGGGATTAGCCAGAGTGACACCCCACCCTTAACCTAATCCTCTAGCGAAATAAGGGTGATGGGCGCCACAGTTGGTATCAGAGAATTTCATAAGGTGTCAGATGAGAATTTGCATTCTTATCTACCTAATGGATGATTCTTCTGCCAATTCAGTCACTATATCAGAAAACATTAGAGTCATATCCAAGAACATGGCAATATATAGATAGTGTGGGCGCTATTCACCTATCAAAGAATGCATCTTTTCATGCCAATATGAAGTATATACAGCTTCAGTACCATTTTATCAGGACACTGTTGAAAAAAAGATAGCTTGGATTAGAGAAGATTAATACTTTGAAGAATCCCACTGACATGCTTACGAAAACAGTAACAGTGGAGAAACTGAAGCTATGCACTGCTTTAGTTGGCCTCGGCACATGATAAGAGAGCAGGGGTGAGCTACACCACATTCTTGAAAGAGATTGAAGAAGACAATAAATGATCAAGGTTAGAAGATGGATGATTCAAAAAGGTTTCCAAGTGTGAGATTGTTAGGATGTCGAGACCATTTAGATCATTATGGAGGTGCTAATGGAACTTCGGTGAGCTTCCTAGAGGTTCCGAGGTGATACGGAACACATTAGGAAAGCTTAGTTGCAGCAGGCACCACATCATGTCGTAGCGCTTTGTAGCGCGCCATGGCGATCGGCGGACAGAGACTAGGGCATCGTACCGCACAGTGTGGTTGGAAGTTCAGAGATTGGGGCACGGTAGTGTGCCATTGCACGCCTTGGTGCACCCCGGCGCGCCCCAGAGGGAAGTAGACTGAGATCGGGGCGCTACAATAGCGCACCATAGCGGCAAGCAATCCAAAGATTGAGATATTATAGAGCATCATGGCGCGCCATAGCGCTCCCCAGCGGCATAGACCAAGGCACTACAATGCACTCTGGCACTTGGCTACCCGAGGCCTGGGCACTACGGCGTGTCGTAGCGCCAAGAGGAAATCTGCTTCGGTCTAGGTTACGCCTAAGCAATTTAGGGGTATTATGAACCATATGGAGTCCGAAGGTCGAGTGGGTACTTAATGGAACATTATTAAAGGAGTTTCCAATGTTGGCAAGGGCAAGCAAAGGGCTTTGGCTGCTGTTGGAGAGAACCATAAGGGAAGTGGATGATGCTCTCCTTTCTTCATCCTAGAGTAAGAGCTGGTGTTTCCTGTTAGAGAAGAAATTGATCGGGAGGCTGTGTAAGCGGTAAATCTTTATTTCTCTTGTGAAGGTGAAGCTCTTTGTAACTCTGTAATCATTTTCATACATAGTAGAATTTCTGTGTGGTGTGACTCCGTAGTTTTTCCCATCTTTAAATTTTTCACGTAAAATTCTTGTTGTTTGGATGCTTGTGTGTGGATGCATATGTATGTGCTGTGTTTACTCTTTGTTGTGCTTGTAATTTTGTCGTTTGCTTGGTAACCGTCAACGCATCCCCGATCCTTGAGCGCAAAATCACTTCCGTTGCAATGCTCTAGGTGATTCACAACACTAACATCATCATAACCTCTAACAGTCTAACCTATTCTTCGTGCGCTCTACCACTTATGATCATCGGGATGATGTTTCTTTTTTGCTGAGGCCGGAAGGGTTTCTTTTTTGCTGAGGCCGGAAGGGAATAAGCGTATCGACTATTTTTCAATCATCTAACACGACAAAAATACTCAATTTGATTGAGGATGCTTATCATTAAGTTTGAAGAATGGTAATTAAAATTTAATAAAATATTTTCTTTTAAATTTTACAAATTAAAAATTAATGGTATCAAATTCAATGGAAGATAAGATTTGAAAAATAAAAGATCTATGATTGTAAGAGGTTAATTTTATAAAGAATTTATAAAATGCAAAAAATAAAATATGTTTATAAGAAAAAAAAAAATAATAATAATTTAATACATAAGAATATGCACTAAAAAAATATTTAAGAACAATAATTTTTTTTTTTTTTTACATATAAATCATATAGAAAAATATATTTAATTAATAATTTATTTATACATTTGATTTGATTTTATTGACATATTATATATATATATATATATATATATATATATATATATTAATGTATAATAATATGTAAACCTGACAATAGTAATAAAATAATTGAATAAAGGGTCATCACTCCGTACGTAGCTATCCTTTAAGCACAAAATCAAACAGCTGCATAGTATGTTTATAAGAAAGAAAATACATCAAAAAAAATATTTAGGATTAATAATAGAAATTTTTTTTATTTTTTATTTTTGTATATAAGCTCCACACAAAAGTGTATTCAACTAATAATTTATTTACACATTAAATTGACATATCATCTATATATTTAGGTATATATTAATGTATAAATGTAATCATACTCTATGAGAAAAGACATTTTCATTCAGACGTGCCAACAACATGCATTTTGATGCTTATTCTCCAACCGCTTCTGATGACCATTGTTTCACTTTTAAAAGTCTTATACTCAATAATTAAGAGAAGGAAATAATTAGTAAATATACATTGATTGCTATTGAATAATGTCAACAACATATCATATTAAAATGTATTATTGAACATAATTATGTTTCCAATCAATCATATAACAAGCAATGAAAATCGTATAACAGTAAGTAAACAACTATGAATTGTGTGGCAAAAGTAAATCACTCAAAATAATCTCAATCACTCAAATAGCTTTTTTGTTCTTTATAACTTTAGTTTTCTTTGTTCGACCCAAACAACTAGGTTGGTAGTCCTCATAAAAGACTCATACTTAGCCTACTATTTGAGGTGAATCAGTAATAGTTCTACTAGGAAGAACACTTTTACTTACAATGAGGGCTAGAAAGAAAGTAAGTTTTGTGCCATGTAAAAATGACAAATATATATATATAGAAATACAGAGTTTTAAATTTTACATATCTAGTTTTTCACATTAAGTAAGAAGGAATATTTTGGATAGCAAATTAGCTACTCTCTAAGTGTAACAACTCAATATTATTATCTTGATCAATCGAGATTAAACCAAGTCATAATCGTTGTTTCAGTAGTTTTAATAAGTTATTAGGATCGAACCCTAAAGTTTTGGCCTAAATTAGTAGTCAATCGGACCAAACTCTAATTCTAGAAAATTCAGATAATCAAGAAAATAAGATAATTAAATTGACATCAAATCGAAAGTATGACTTCGACATTGCGCTCATCACCTCCAAATTAGCTAGAGGTGATGTTTTGGAAGTGTTCGGAAGTCGTCAATTTTTTCCCAAATATTTTAATATATTTAAAATACCAAAAAAAATAAAATAAATAAATTGACCTCGATATCAAAATTCGACTTCGTTGTTGCGTTACTCGCTCTCAAATTAGATAGAAGTGAATTATTGAGATTTTTCGGAGCCCATTTATCTATTTAAATTAAATTAATATTTATTTAATTCCTTGGTGGGGCTGTCGTTCCAATCGGGTCGGGCCCGTCTCTCGCAAGTAGATCAGACTCGTCAGATCGGCTCGATATGAGCCGATTGATTGGGTCGTCCCGATCGGACGGCTCGGGGCCTATCATCCACAGTGATCCACATTATACCTTTCGCTCCACCCTTTGTCCCGACCTAGTCACCTATGGCTAACCCTTGCCGGAGCTCCGGAGCTACGGACCTCCTTAGGCATCGATTCAGTCACCATTTGAAAATTTCCTCTGAGACCAATGGCAGGCAGGCGTCAACAGAAAGGCCTCCGTTTTTTGTGCCTTAGCCTTCCACATATGGGTTTACGTTTGGGAAGGCGATCTACTTCGGGTCGGGTAGGGTCGAACCTGACAAGCGTCCCATTGATTGGGCCCCACTCTGTCAGCCATTGAAGCCGACCCGTGGGTCCCACGCCATACCCTGCCAACCCATGGGTGGGACCAGCTATCTTTTTGATTAGATGAATTAAAATGGAGATTTAATAGTTAATTAAATCTAATGTAATTAAATCAAAAAATTTATAATATTCAAATTCTCGTAACTTCAAATCTATAAATACCAATATACCAAAATTATATGTCATTTTACTCAGAATTATATGAGGATCATTTTGGTAGTGTTAAATTTTTTGTTAGATGCATATTTTAATGACATTTTTGGGCCACTTAAACCCACATTAAATCTTAAAGCTTCATTAGCTTATAACTTAGCCAATTTAGCTCCAAACCCTATGATCAAATATACCATTTTGATCAGAAAAGTCTAAGGAACACTAAACCTAAGGAAAATTTTAATTTCAGTTATTTGATTTTTTAATTATATCTAATTACTCTAAAATTAAATTAGAAAATATTAAGCTCATTAATTATCCAAAATTTAAAATTTAAGTTTTTGATCACTCACAAAATAGATTAGAACACAATGGAAAAATAAAAATAAAATTTATGTAATTAATTTCATTAATCACTCACTAATCACTCTAAACCTTAATTAAGGACTAGATTAATCAATCAAGGTTCAAATTGAGCAAACTCAGTGTCATTGTGCTCAGTGTGCTTTAGGGAACCCATAGCCACTAATTTTTTTGGATTTAGATACCAATTAGTAGGTTTTTGGACCCCACTCATAATCTCTCTCAATTATCCGTTTAAGTTAAATCTTGTTTTGCCCATAACTTGATCATTTGACCTTATAATTTAGCAGATCTAATTTCTATAGAATTCTTAGACATAGTAGAACCCAAGTATAATAATATTATTATATTTTTCTTAGTAATTTTGCTAATTAACTCTTAATGAGCTAAAACTCAAATTTGAGCTCATTTACCTTAATCATTGGCCAAATTGGATGTTCTTAATGTCTATCTTCATATTAGATAACAAAAAATTATTTGGCATTAATAGAATTCAATTTGTAGCCATAATTCTAAAATTCTCATTTATTGACCCTTGAGGAGGGGCATTTTGGTCATTTTGCCCAAAATTTGATTTATTGCCCTTAAGCCCTAGAAATCTGTCATATTCTTTAAAATCAGTAAATTAAATAGTTAGGAATCAAATTTAGATCATTTAATCATGTTATTTTGATCTTAAAGCAAAATCATAAATTTCTCCAAAATTTTAATAAGTCAAATAATGAAGCATCATAATGTGGATTTAAACTCACATTATGTCTTCCATAATCCCAATTAATGTTAATTGAATACAATATAAAACTTGGTGTTCAATTATTAGGCTTTCCTTAAGTATAGTTTCCCTCTTAAGCTCTTAGGACTCTCTCCCTTAGTACTTATATAACAACCAAAGTTGTTACTTAGGTTAATTAGAACTAAACCAAGTCCTAATTTTGATTCAAGTACCTTAATTAAGTTATTAAGAGTTCACTACGATGACCTAGTCCAAATCAGAACTCAAATTGATCAGATTCTGATTTTATGTATTTCAGGAACCCTAGAAATTGATCTATTTAATTTAACCTTAGATCAAAAATCGGATTTCGCCATTGCGCTCATCACCCCCAAATTAGCTTGGGATGATGTTTTGGAGAATCGAAAGTCATCGAAATTTCGACGAATATTTTAATATATTTTAAATACCCAGAAAATGAGGAAAATAAATACTTGTCGAAACAAAAATCTGTCTTTGTCGTTATGTTCCTCACCTCTTAATTAGCTAGGGTTGATTTATTTGAAATTTTTAGAATGCTAATAATTAGTTAAATTTAATTAAGAAAATCATTTTTTAATTTAATTTAATATTATTATTTATTAAATACGTCTGCATTTAACGTCCCGCCGCGTGTGTTGAAAATCGGTGTCACGAAGAGCTCGCACACAGTGAGTTCTGGTCGATGCGGAAGGCTCGTCCACCGCTTAATCACCCCTAGAATTCCTTTTGAGCTCTCAAAAAACCTGATAATTCTGCACCTTTTTAAATTATATGAAATGATTGGTATGGTTAATGTACTGTTAATTGATCATTTAAAATGTAAAAAAAAAATTATATTCAATCATAATCTTAAGAATATTAGTCCAAATGTAATAACCTAAGTTATTACTTAGGTCAATTAGGACTAATCCAAGTTCTAATTATGATTATAGTATCTTAATTTAGTCATTTAGAACTCACCTTTAAGACCCAGTCTAAATTAGGAATCAAATGATCAAAATCTTGATTTCTGAAAATCCAAAAACCCTGGAAATTAATCTATTTATTTTGACCTTCAATTGAAAAATGGACTTTGCCATTACGCTCATTGCCCTCAAATTAGCTAGGGGTGATGTTTTCATGTCAATCGGAAGTTGTTAAAAATTTGACGAATATTTTAATATTATTTAAATCCCCTTAAAAATCAAATAAATAAATACTCATCAAAACAAAAATACTATCGCGCCATTGCGTTCCTCACCTCTCATTTAGCTATGGTTGATTTATTGGGAATTTTTGGAATGCGTTTATTTAATTAATTCTAACTAATAAAAGATGTTTAAAATAATTTAAATAATAAAATTTATTAATAAATAAATGGCTCGTCCAACCCTCTCCTCATGTCGTTCCCCTCTATTTCCTCGCATCGTTAATCGGGACGATGCATCCTGCGCTGTCAGATCATTGGATCGGACGGCATGAGCTTCGTCCTCGCGTCCTCGAACGAGATCTCCACGTGTCGCGCAGAGGCGAGACCTGGTAGCTCAGGCCGACGCGTGGAGCCTCCCGCTGCTGTTGGAGCTTCGTAAATCCTCAACCTACCTACCACTTCACCGATATACTTCATTAGGAAAGCTCAGAGGTCGATCCAGCAGCAATCTTCTTCGAGTCGAATCCTTCTGGCGTATCGATAATGTAAGTACCTTCCAACCTATTCAAACCAAATTTGCGAATTGTATTTAGTTTGTTTAATTGCATTATTTAAATCCTGCATGTTGAATTATCGAATTTTTGTTGGATTTGATTAGGTTAGCTGGTAATGTCGATAATGGAAATGTCAAAGGTTTCCTATGTGCCGATCCTAGGGCATCCAACCTCAGTAGCTATATTGACCCAAATATGTAGATAATAGGCTCGATCGAAGCATCGTGAAGAGACCTTCATTTTGGCATGTTCCTTGTTAGCAATGGTCGCTGGCATCACCCCCATTGTTGATGCCCTAGCTGCGTCAGTTCACCGATTTTCTTATCGGGTCGGGTCAGTTGACCCATGCGAACCCGCCGTGCCTCTGGACCCGGTTCACATCAGGTCAGAGCAGCGCCTCAGAAGACTCAAGCGTGGGGCCCGCCTTTGTCACAATAAAATCAATTGGCATGGGTCCCGCAGCCGTGGAATTTAAAAAAAAAAGAAATGATAAATTAATGTGTTCATATGAATTAATTTAAATTCATATTAGATTAATTATATGAAACTTTATACATTCATAAAATAAGATCCATAATTCCAAACATAGTGATATCATATATCATTTGAATAAGTAAAATTAGAGAAATATTATGGAACTATCAATTTTCCATTTGGAGCTATATATAATATAGTGATATTTAGGGTATTTAAATAAGTCCAAAAATGATACAAACCTTCATCTAACCATAACTTTATGTACACTTATCCAAACATACCCAATATGGGTCTTAAAGTGATTAGTAGAACATATAGAATAACTTAGTAGTATTCAATTTTCTATTTGGATTAGTATTAGCTTAATCACTTTTATGACCTAACCCTAATTATCCTAATTAACCCTAAAACTTCAATTGATCATACCTTAGTTAATTGAGCTCCAAATTAAGTCTTACAATATACTATTTTAATCAAAAAGACCTAATTAATAGTAAACTATAAAAATATTTTAGATCCAATAGTTAGATCTCTTAATTAGCCCTAATCACCTTAAAACTTAATTAGTGTATATTAGCATAATTAATAATCCAAATTGAGTAATTTTAGTTTCTGATTGCTCATAAAGTAGATTAAAACTTAGCTGTATAATTGGTTTAATGATTCTGTGATTAATTTTACTAATCACTCACTAATCACCCTAAACCCTAATTATTAATCCTAAACATTGTATTGGCTATAACTTAGCCAATACTTATCAGAATTCAATAATTCTAAGTTCTATGGAAACCTTAGAACATAATATTTAATAAACTAATAAAAAATTTAGATTCCATTAGGCCAAATTACTAATTTGCCCTTATATGTCAAATCCCATAATTTGACCTTATAAGACTTAATACTTAACCAAAATAGATGTACTTACTGTCTAAACTCAAATTAGATAGTAAAAAATCACTCCACTTTAATAAATTCCAAATTTAAATGCTAATTTATAAAGATGAATTTTAGACCCTTAAGTAGGGGCAAAATAGTCATTTTGCCCAAATTTAAGTTTAAGTATCCTTAAACCTTAAATTCATTCTTAAACCTCTAAAATAAGTATTGTGACTACTTTAGAATCATTTAGAATGATTGATCTTATCATTTTCCATTTTTAGAAAATGCCCTAAAATTTACTTAAAAATCTTTAAGTCATAAATTAGGTCACTTAAGATGAATTTAGTTCACCTTATACTTTCCATAAGTTACTTAAATTATAATTTTAGTTAACTAATATCAAACCTAAAGCTTAATTATTCTCTTAGGACTTTCTTTCAAATCTTTAGGATCTTACTTCCTTAGGATTTAGCTTAGAAATTAGGTTAAAGTTTATTTATTAAGTAAATGGGTACTTAATAGATGAAACCTTAATTTTATAGTTTTTTAGAATTTCATCCTTTATTATGATTATTTTGTATTTTAAACTTTAGATTTATGATTAGAGATCCATCTTATTAAAGCTTGATTTTGCTTAATAAGATAGCCTTAATTATAGTTCGTGGGAATTTGGGTTTAACTTTATACCATTAGGATTATAACCTATTGGATTAGGATGTTTAAATTTGGATTTTAACATCTTAATCCCCCAATTTTGATTTATATTAATCAAGATTGGATTGGGATTTGTAAAATCATCAATTAGGACATTTGATTTGTTATTTAAACTTAATTAAGCATCATGTGATTTATATATGTTATGACTTGATTAGTTCTAACTTCTTCTAATTTGTAAGATTGATATTTTGGATTTATACTCGATAGCTGGATATTGGAGATACTAAACTTGTATAAGTTCAGATTAGATAGAATGAGTTAATTAAAAAATAAAGTGATATCACAAAATTATTTAGTGCTATTTTATTCATTTAAAATTATATGCTATGCTTTCCTTATTTTGGACTTTATTATATATTTGGACACATTATATTGAATATGGAATAATTGATATTCTATGTTAAACTTTGAATACATTCATATGGCATTTTCATAACTTAAGCAAAAAATTTAATGAAAATAACTTTATTAAGCTATGTGAGTTATGTCTTATTTAGTCTGCATTCTAGTATAATTTTACTTTTGAGATAGCTTTTGCCTAGAACAACTTTCCTAGTGCGTGATACTTTTTCCTAGGACCATTTTCCTAGTGCGTGTTACTTTTGACTAGATCCACTTTCCTAGTGCATGATACTTTAATCTAGGACTACTTTCCTAGATGCTCAGCAGGTACTTTTCAGACGGAATTAACTTTAATCTGGGACTCTTTCCTAGATGATCAGATGGACCTTACTTTTTGGTAGGACTAAGTAGGAGTATCTCCACACTTTACTTTATACCTTTACTTTACATTTACTTTATTGTTACTTTACAATTCTGGCATATCTTTTGCTTTATAGTTCAGCATTCTTACATACAGTAGTTCCTCTAGTACTTATCTCTTTACATGTGTGATGACCCACTTAAGTAGTAATAAGTAAAACTCTTAAACATCGAGATGCCTTTTCAGATAACGGTAGAGTTCCTGATAAGAACTCTAAAGTTAAACGTGCTCAGGTGGGAGCACTCCCAGGATGGGTGACCTGCTGGGAAGTTATCTTCTGAGGGAAAAATTGTGAGGCCTTTCAGGCCAAAACGGACAATACCTTGGTGTTAAGAGTTTGGACTATTACAAATGATATCAGAGTAGGCCATATGGTGTCTGATAGGAGCTAAGTGCCATATAGGGTAAAGTACCACTTCATGTGAGCAGCATCTTGAACCTAAGATGGTTAAGGTGCTACATGGTTGTGGGTACCTCTTGCACCTGTAGGGGTCACCTCTAGTCCTATCTACCCAATGCATGGTTCTTGGATCTGTGTGTGGATACTGACGAGGACATTAGTTACTTAAGTTGGGGAGATTGTGATGACCCACTTAAGTAGTAATAAGTAAAACTCTTAAACATCGAGGCACCTTTTCAGATAATGGTGGAGTTCCTGATAAGAACTCCAAGGTTAAGCATGCTCAGGTGGGAGCACTCCCAGGCTGGGTGACCTGTTGGGAAGTTATCTTCTGAGGGCAAAATCGTGAGGCCTTTCAGGCCAAAGCGGACAATACCTTGGTGTTAAGAGTTTGGACTGTTACGATATGTATGTTGTACCTTTCAGTAGTTCACTCTTACTTTATGGCATGTTAGGATGCTAGAACTTTACTTTCAGTTCAATACTTTCATTTTATATGGTAACCAGCATGCCTTAAGTTATTCATATTACTTAGGAATTTCCTTGTGCTTAGTAGACTTTATTATGTGTTACTTAATCATTTTTCTGTAGCTTAAGTTGAGATATGTGCTTACCTCACACTTTATTTGAGTTATAATTAAGTTAATTATAACTTTATCACTTTTCTTGATGCTTTACGGCTCCTACTTTGCTTAGATGTTGTGATATCATTTAAATTAACAATTTACAGCCTAAAATGTACTTAAATATCTTGTATAACTAGATTTTTCTTTTGTTGGCTGGGGCCCTATCATTGTGAAACTGACAATGGTAGATTCTAAGCTTTTCAAGATTGTGGAACCTTCTGAAGATCTGATTCAGGAGAAGGAGCGTGCAGAAGAAGACCCTTAGTTGTTTTCTTTTACTTTTTGTGGATTGAGTGATCTTTACTTTTCTGCTTAAACTTAAATGTCATTTTGTAATAATACAGGTTTAAACTGCTTTTCTTTTCATGCTTATGTATTCTGAGTTGTACAGTTCTTATTTGGATTGTATGGATGTTATTACTCGTCTTTCTTCCGCACTCTGATATACTATAGTATGCTCATTTAGTTTTTGGCTCTCTTTTGCTCTTCTCTTTAGGGCATATCTTTCCTTGGCATTTGATTAAGAAGGACTATTCCTTAATCTGAATTCTAAGTGAAGGTTTGCCCGTTGACAACCACCTCTTAATCTGGATGATTATGGAGCGGCCGCCACACCAAATAATACAAAATTATATACCATTTTGATTGCAAAAATGTGTAGATCATTAATATTCCATTTAATTTATATTTTGGTGAATGTTTAATTTAATCATTATTTAGGTTAATTAATTAATTGTAATTTAATTTCATCATTTTATGTGACCTAATTTGATATTTAATATTCAAATTAAATGATAAAATAGTCCATTTCACTCACAAAAATGTGAGGAATATTAATATGAGATCAAATATAGGTTTAGAATCATAGATCTCATAATGATATTTTAACCCTAATTATGAGTCATCTCAAACCCAAGAAATCTAATGTTGTCCAAAATTGACCTACTTAGTGTCATTTTTTTCTTTATGCTATAAGAATTTCATATTTGCATGTAATATTTCATTTGAACAACAATTGGTAATTTTAGATTTTTTGCTCCTAATTAGAGTATTTTTTTATAATTCTTCTAACTTCATAATTTCATATTTTATGTAGGTTTAAACCTTATGGTAGCTAATTTGTCACATTTAATTACTTCTCATGTTAATTTAATTGCATGTTTATAGATTAATTTTCTCATATTAGATGCTTCTTTATTTAGCAAATTGATTGATTCAACCTACAATCTTAGAAGAGATACCTTAGGATTGAGTTTATAATATATTTTGCTTGTGATCTTAGATGAAACCTTAGAAGAAGTTCATGACCCTATAGATAAAACCTTAGAAGAAGTTTATGATGATATTCCATTATCAGATGAAGAATTTGTGGATGATCCTCAAATTAATGTGACGAGATGCCTTACAATAGCTAAGAACGAAGAAGAAGATTGGATGAGAAGGAATATTTTTAGCATGTATGGTGTGTGCAATGAGCGAAGGTGTAGGTTAGTTATTGATGGGGGTAGTGCAATGAATGTTATATCTACCAATGCTATATCAAGAGCTAATTTAAAAATTGAACCTCATCCCCAACCCTTTCATGTTAGTTGGGTTAACCATACTTTACTTCCCATCAATAGTCAATATTTAGTTCCTATTAAGATTGGTAGTTATGAAGATAAAATTTGGTGTGATGTGCTCCCTATAAATATTGCTCATATTCTACTTGGGCGACCATGACTTTATGACTTGAGTGTAATCTATTATGGTAGAGAGAACACGTATATTTTTAAACATAATAATAAAACTATCAAACTTTTGCCAGCAGACCACTAGAGAAGATACCGTCTATAGCACCACATAAACTAACATCTGATCTTCAACCAAAACCCACTATCAAGAAAGGAGCAAAGCTTCAACTGATCGTGATAAGGGATCTATGCATAATCCTAGTTCTAGCTTATTTACTCATTCTTTTTCAATGTTTGATGTAAGTTCAATAGGATTTAGAACCTTAAAAAAAGAATTTTCTGATCTGACCAATGTTCACCTTTTACATATAAAATAAGTTAACTTAAATATTAATGAGATTCTCATTCCTAAAGAGGTCTTACCTCTCCTGTCTGAATTTAGAGAAATTGCTCCAGAGGAACTCCCAAATGAATTACCAACACTTCGATCCATCCAATATGCTATAGACTTAATTCCAGGTTCACAACTTCCAACCCTTCCTCATTATAGAATGAACCCAATTGAATATGCAAAATTTAAGAGATAGGTCACTAAATTACTTAAGAAAAGATTTATACAAGATAGTCTTAGTCCTTGTGTGGTCCCTGCCCTAATAATTCCTAAGAAGGATGGAACATGGAGAATGTGCAGCGATAGTTGAGCTATTAATAAAATCATTATCAAATATCGATTTCCCATTCCCCGATTAGATGACATGTTAGACTTAATCTCAGGAGCAAATTTTTTCTTTAAGATTGACTTGAAAAGTGGGTATCATCAAATTAGAATTAGATCTGGAGATGAATAGAAAATAGCTTTCAAGACCCCTGATGGACTTTATGAATGGTTGGTCATGCCATTTGGACTTTTGAATTCACCTAGTATATTTATGAGAATGATGAATAATATTCTTAAGCCATTTATAGGAAAAATTTTGGTGATTTATTTTGATGATATATTAATTTTTAGCCCGAATAAAGTAGACCACCTTAATCATCTTAGACAAAATTTTGAGACCCTTAAAACAGAGAAGTTATACATTATTTTGTAAATATTTTTATTTTATCATATGAAAGAGTTAACAAACCTCCACTTGCGCAATCTGACTTTTTAGCATGAAATATAGTTCTCCATATGCAAACTCCATCCTTTTTAGACATTGACTACATCATCACTAAGGAGGCTCTTAATGATCAAGATAAAGAGCATCATTTTCTCATTCATTGGAAAAATAAGCTACCTACAGAAGACACATGGCCAACACGTACATATTTGCAAGCTCTAGATCCACAATTAGTAGAAGATTACTTGGATTTTAATTCTTCGGTGCAGAGTTCAATTGGGCCGATGGGAGTTGATGTAACACATCCTAAGAACATTATCAAATTCCCAATAACAAGAGCCATGGCTAAAGTTCAAGGAAAGAATTTGAAGGTGGGCATAATTACAAAAGTCCAATCAAAAGCCCAATAAAGAGCCCAAATATTGGGTTTACTATTTGTATTTTGTTTTTATTAATATTCTACTTTTTTATTTATTATGGCACATGTTTGGCCTGTAACAACCCAAGTTGTTACTCTGGTTTATTAAGACTAATCTTAGTCTTAATTGAGGATCTAGTACACTAACTAAGTCCTTTAGAACTCATCTTTAAGATCTGGGTCAAATCAGGAATCAATTTGATTAAATCTGAAATTCTGAAAAATCCCAAACCCTAGAAATCAACTTTTAATTTAGACCTCATATTGAAAATCTGGCTATGCCATTGCATTCACCACCCCCAAATTAGCTTGGGGTGAAGTTTTGGATGCATTTGAAAGTTGTTAGATTTTCGTCAAATATTTTAATATTGTTTAAATACCCCGAAAAATCAAATAATTAAATACTCGTCAAATAAAAAAAATCCGAGTGCACCGTTGCGTTCGGCACCCCTCAATTAGCTAGGGGTGATTTATTAGAAATTTTATGATTTCAATTAATTAGCTAAATTAATTAATAAAATATATTAAATTAAATAAATAATATTAATATTATTAAATATTACTAACGGCGTCGTCAACAATTTATCTGTGTCGTTCCTTCCCTCTAATGCAGTCCGGGTCGACGCGAGGCCATCTGGATCGTCCGTTCCGCATCTGATCAGGCGGCTGGAGAGTCGTCTCCTTCGGCAGGCGAACGCGTGTCGAAGAGGAGGCGACGTGTAGAGTTCTCAATCGACAGATGTTGATCTCGCCGCTCCAAACAAGAAATAAGGCATTATTAGGATCCTAAGAGAAGCTCCATTGCTCATTTTTTTTGCTTGGAGGTCTCTCGGACGGAACCAAAACGCTCGAAGGTTGAACCATTATCCTTCCTCTTCGTTTCAATCATCAAGTACTTCGCTTCCTAAACATTCTCTTTCTCGATTTGATAGTTCTTAGCATATATTACTCCATGCGATTGTTAAATTCACAATATTGCTTGCCGATTGGAGCGATTTTCGCAAACCCTAGCTGAATCCAGCGAGTCGGGGAGGAGGTGAAGCGTTCGTTCGCCTCGTCTCTGGTTCGTCCGAACCGGAAACCGAGCCGGTTCGACCGGTCAGTGCGTGGTTCAAACCGGGTGGCCACGCGTCGTGCGATTATTGGTGGACCTGTGTGTGCGCCAGCTGCTGATGAGGGGGTGTGGGGCCCGCTGCACAGCGTCGTCTAGCCCGCTGGGGCCCACTCGCCTGATCCAGCCAATCTCTATGGTCCACGTGCCTCTAACGGGTCCTTTCACCTGCAGAAGATTAATTAGCTTTTAAATGAAATTTAGATATGTAAATATATGTATAAATATTACTTATAGTATGTGTATATATGTATAATTAAACTTATATATATATATATATATATATATATATATATATATATATATATGTGTGTGTGTGTGTGTGTGTGTGTATATATATATATATATATATATATATATATATATATATAGAATTAAATAGAAAATTTGAAAAACTGTGGTTTAGTGATAATAGAATATAATAATTAAGGTTAAGATGATTAATTAAATAACAGCAGAGTATATGTGGCAATTATACCCTTAAATAAATTTTATTAATCCCAAACTTTAGAAATGCATAACTTGTAAAATATAAGTCCAAATTATACAAATAAATATACTAAATTTATCAGAAAAATATAAGAAATTTATTGGAGCTATTAAATTTTTAATTGGAGCTGAATATCACATAGTGACATTTTAGGATCCTCACATTAAACCATAATTATCACAAATATTCAAATAATCATAATGTTACAATCCTTAATCCAAACATACCCAACATGGGTCTTAAAATACTCAAAAAACCCTAAGAATTATTTTAGTAGGGTTATCTTTGCTGTTTGGATTAGTATTTGCCTAATCACTTTTAAGACCTAACCCTAATTACCTTAATTAGACTTAGAACTTCAATTGACCATAACTTGGTCAATTGAGCTCCAAATTGGATAATCTAAATATCCATTTAGATCAAAAAAATCTAATTAACAGTAATCTGTAAAAATATTTAGGATCCAACAGTTAGATTTGCTAATCACCTCTAATTACCCTAAAACTTAATTAGTTAATATTAGCAAATCTAGCAATCCAAATTGAGTGATTTAAATTTCAGAGGACTCATAGAGTCATTTAGAACCTAGCTATAAGGTTGGATTAGTATTTGAGTGATTAATTTTACTAATCACTCATTAATCATCCTAAACCCTAATTAGGTCATAACTTGGTCAAATTAGATCCAAATTGAGCCTACCTCATGTCATTGTAATCAGTGGACTATTTGTAAACCATAGCCACTAATTTTACACAATTTGGATATTAATTGACAAAGTTAGGATTTTGATCCTTAATTAAGGATCCCTTAATTACCCTTTAAACCCTAAATCTTGTATTGGCTATAACCTGGCCAATACTTATCAGAATTTAGCAAATTTAGATTCTATGGAAAGCTTAGGCTATAAATAATAGTAATCCGAAAGAAAATTTAAATTTCATTTAGCCAAATTACTAAATTGCTCTTATGGGTCAAATTTGCTAATTTGACCTCATAAGGCTTAATAATCACCCAAATTTAGTGTAAGTGTTGTCTAATCTTACATTAGACAGTAAGAAACTTATTCCAACAAGAAAATTTCAGATTTAAATCTCTAGATCAAAATTTGATCTTTTGAACCCTTAAGTAAGGGCGAAATGGTAATTTTGCTCAAATTTAGGGTTTAGCTTTCTAAAGTTCTAAAATTAATTTATAATCATTAGAATCATTAAATAGAATGATTTATAATAGAAATTAATTAAGTTCAAGCCTAAGTTAGATTTTGATTAAAATTTCAATCTTAACTTTTAAGGAAAATCCTAAGTAAAATTGTGAGTGTTTTCTTCTTCCTTAATTCATTCTTAGATTTTTTCTTAAGTCTTATGATATTAGTTAGGATGTGTGTCTTGAGAGATAATTTTAGAAATTAAGAGCCTTAATTCCTAGGATTAGGAATAGATCTTAAGATAAAATTCATCTGTTGAGTAAGTTGAGTTACTCAATAGGTGAAACCTTGAGTTTACTAGTTTATAGATTTTTCTTAGTTTATTTAATGATTATTTAATCTTTAAACTTTAGAACTAAGAATAGAGATCTATCCTAATGAATTGATTTAATATTAGGATCTGCTCTAACTTAATCTGTGAGATTTGGGTTCTAAATCATAGATCCTTAGTTGTACATTTGGGTTAAGTGATTAAACCCCAATAATTAGAGTTTAATTTTTAATCTCTTCATCTTGATTTGGCTAATCAAGATGAGTTTGGGGTAATTAATAAATTATAAAAACTAGGTCGATGATGTATTCATTTAAACCAAGTAGTCATCTTTTGATTAAGATATAGCTAGGACTTGGCCAGTCCTAACTATCTTTAACTTGTAGGTTCGTGATTCTAAATTACAGAATGTGTAAGAATTGATGATTCTGAAACTTATGTAACTTATAGCAGATAGAACAAATAAGTAGACAACAATGGATGTCACCTGTGTTTTAGATAGAGTCTTTTGCTTAATTTGTTTTTGATGCTTCACTTACCTTGATTTCGAGCTTTAAACCATGAGCATATATGAGGTACATAAGATAATTGATAAATATCTTATGTCAACTTTGATCATTCATAAATAGCATTTTATTTTCTTTTAGTATTTTTTGTAAGGTGTAGCTTGATTAGTATGTGTAACAACCCGAGTTATTACTTTAGATAATTAGGGTTAACCCTAAGTCTTAAACATAATTAGATGTGCTAATTAGGTCAATGGAGTCAACCTCCTAAACCTAGCACAAATCAGGAGTCAATTGAATTAAATCCTGATTTCTAGAAATTCGAGAACCCTAGGAATTGACATATTGACCTCTGATCGAAAAACAGACGCCACCATTGAATTCATTGATCCCAAATTAGTTTGGGGTGAAGTTTTCTTGTCAATCGGAAGTCGTCAAAATTTCGACGAATATTTTAATAATAAAAATACCATGGAAATCGAGGTATCAAAATACTTGTCGGATCAAAAATCTGACTGCGCCATTGAATTCCTTGACCCCAAATTAGCTAAGAAAAATATGTTTAAAATTTTTTTTCTAACAATGTTTAAAAAAAAAAAAATTAATTAATTAATTAACGGCGTCGTACGACGCCGTTAACTTCAGTTAACGGCGCCGTCAGATCGGACGGATCCATTCGGACCGTTCGATCGCGTGCGGATCCAACGGCTCTCGGCCGCGATCCGCGTCACGTGGTCTGGAGCGATCCGGACCGTCCGATCGCGCAAGGATCCGACGGCCCAGCCGCAATCCGCGTCACGCGGTCTGGAGCGATCCGGACCGTCCGCGATCGCACAGATCCGACGGTCCAGAGGCGTCTTCCTCGCCCTCTATGCCCGCGTGACACGCGGCGGCCCGTCGCATTTTCTGGCCAATCCGGCCACATCTAGACCTCGGCGATGTCGCCGTCCGGTCTATAAGACCTCGGCCTACCCCTAGGCTCCGAGTTTACACCGATCGGAGCCCGGATAGAGCCGGAATCAAGCCCCGAAGTTAGCCCTATTTTTCTGCCAAAACCTTCGCCGATCCGAACTTCAGGTACCCCGATCTCCCTCGTTTACCGTTCGATCATTACAAAAATTGTAGGATATGTAGAATAGGATGTCATCTACACATCCACCATTCCGATCGGGCTTAAACCAACCCGATCGGGCGCACCAACTCCCCGAAGCGGACTGGGTTCAGTCCGCCGAACCCAGCCCGGAAGGCGAAGCGTCGCGCCTTCGGGCCGGGCCGGGTCGACCCGAGCCCGCCCCATCCAGGTCGGGTCCGCGTCAGCGCTGGTGGGGCCACCCGGCCACATGGCAGCCTACGGGTCAGCCACGTGTCACGTGGGGGCCCACATGTCCGGTCACCCGAGCTGACTCAGCCCAGGTGGGGCCCACAGTGCCACGTGGCAGCCTCTGGCAGTGCCACGTGTCAGGTGGGAACCACTGCCCGGTCACCCGAGCCGAGTCAGCAGCCTGTGAGGCCCACAGTGCTACGTGGCAGCCTCTGGCAGTGCCACGTGTCAGGTGGGCCCACAGCCCGTCACCCGAGCTGAGTGAGCAGCCCGTGGGACCCACAGTGCCACGTGGCAGCCTCTGACAGTGCCACGTGTCAGGTGGGCCCACAGTCCAGTCAGCCGAGCTGAGTCAGCAACCTGTGGGGCCCACAGTGCTACGTGGCAGCCTCTGTAAGTGCCACATGTCAGTGGGGACCACTGTCAGTTAATTAGAAATTAATTAAATTACTGTTAGTGTTAATTAATTACTGTTAGCTCTAATTAATTACAGTTAGTATTAATTAACCCATAATTAGTGTTAATTACTTTTGAATAGTAACTTTATTTAATTAAAAAATAATTAGAGGATTAATTAATATTAATTAAATGTTAATTTAATCCTAAACAGTAATTAGGATAATTAATTACTTTTGAAGAGTAACTTTAATTAAATAATTATAATTAAAGATTAATTAAGGATTAATTAACTGTTAATTAAATCTTAAACAATAATTAGGATAATTAATTACTTTTGAACAGTAAAACCTAATTAATTATATTTAATTTAATATTAACAAATAATCAAGACTAATTAAACAGTAATTAGCACTAATTACTTTGCTACAGTAAAATTAATTAATTAATTAATAATTAAACAGTGATTAATTAAATAAAAACTTTATGAATGAATAATAAATATAAATAATTAAATATAATTAGAGATTAATTAAGATTAATTAAACAGTAATTAGCACTAATTACTTTGCTATAGTAAAATTAATTAATTAATTAATTAATAATTAAACAGTGATTAATTAAATAAAAACTTTAGGAATGAACAGTAAAATCATTCAATTTGAATAAATGAATAGTAAATTAATTTAAATTGTATTTTTGAATAGTAAATCTTAAAACTTTAATAACTTTTTGTAGGATGATCCAAACATAGCCAATATGGGTCTTAAAATACTCAGAAAAATATTAAGAATCAAATGGCATAATGTAAAATTTCATTTCAGGGTACGTATAACGAGGTAGCATTTTAGAGCCTCTTTAAAACCCCATAACTTTTTACCCGATTATCAAAACATAGTCAATATGGATCTTAAAATGCTCAGGAGAGCGGCCCATCACCGTAGTAGTATTAGTTTTCTCATTCGGACATCAGGACAAAAAGTCAACCCTAGAATTTAGAGTTGACTTTAGTGAAAAATGACCAAAATGCCCTTGGACTTCAAACAGCCATAACTTAGTCAGATCAACTCCAAATTGGAAAATTCAAGATACTAACTAGCCTAGAATTTCAATGTCATCATTATAATAAAATAATATTTAGGATATGAACACTAGAAATTAATAAAATGATGAAAATACCCCTAGCCTTATTTTAGTCATAACTTGACCGTTTCTTGCCCGATTTAGGCGTACTTACTGTCTATCTTCAAGTTAGATAGTAAGAAACCAATTGGAACTAAAAGAATTCAATTCTAACTCATAAATCAAAAGTTGACTTTTTGACCCTTAAGGTAGGGGCAAAATAGTCATTTTGCCCTAAGTTGGACTATGTACTCTTAACCTCTAGTTTACATTTCAAAACTCTTAAACCAAGGTTATAATCTTCTTAGTATCAATTAAGTGAGTGAAATCAACTCTTAAGTTAGATTCCAATAATTTCTGTTAAGTCTTAAAAACACTACACCTTAAGGACCTTTCCTGAGACTAGGACTAGATCATATGTTAGAGTTCATTCATTGGGTAAATTGGGTTATCCAATGGGTGAAACCTTAGTTTATTAGTTTCTAGACTTTCTTTTATTTTACAACTTGTTCCAATTATTTTATCTTTTAACTTTAGATTTAAGATAGGAGATTCATCTTATTAAGTTTGATTACTTAATAGGATTTGCCTTAACTAGTAGATCACTAATAGAATAAAACCTAAAACTTAGGTCTTATCCTTTGGATTATGTGATTAAACCTAATTCTCATAGTGTTTAATCCATAATCTATAGATTTAGAAGATCTTGATCAGACCATAGTTAGAATGTCTAAATTTACAAAACTAGGACGTATGATTCATTTATTTAACTCGTAGTCATCTATCTGATTGAAATAGATTAGAACCTGATCAGTTCTAATCCTTTTTTAACTTATAAGGATGAGTTTCTGAGTTACACTCGATAGTAGGAAAACGGTGATCCTGAACTTGTGTAACTTGGAATAGCTAGATGGTTAAGTAGAAAACAAATGATATCACCATATTTAGTAGAGTCCCTTGCTTACTTTGATACTTTATTGCTTACACGTTCCTTGATTTTTGTGCCATATTTCCTTGAGCATATCATATAAGACATTTGATGCATGAATAAACTGTTAGGGAAATATGGAAACTCCTTAGATTCCTTGTGAAAATATTAAAGTGATTTATGAAAAGATAATGATTTTATGAGCTGCCTCTCAATTATATCCTTATTGCCTAGCCTCCTTATGTTGCTAGGGGAAGGATCTGCTTTTGTTGTGTGCCTAGTTTACTAGCCTCCTTATGTCTCTAGGGGTACACCGTTGGTGCCTTAGCCGTATTGGCATTAAGGTTGCCTTGTATGCTTAGTTTACTAGCCTCCATATATCGCTAGGGGCATACAATTGGGCCTTAACCATACTGATGCTAAGACCATTCGCTTGCTTTGTGTGCTTATATGCCTAGTCTCCTTATGTCACTAGGGGTACACAGTTTATGACTTAGCCGTGATGGTGCTAAGCTTCTTTGGTATTCGATGGGCTTGAGTAGCTCTTTTCTGTATGGCAGTTGATGCACGTGTGACTTTATATGCAATTGTTGTTACTTACTTTTCAGTATTCTTATTCTGTCAGCTATTTTCTTGTACTGCTTGATATACATATTTAGGATGTTAGAATCTTACTGCTATATGTACTTACCACTGCTGAGTTGTTTATTTATTTTAATTGGCATATTTTCTGTTGATCACCAGCATGTTTATGATGTAGAATTTTTCTTACTGCACTTGTTTAGTTACGTATATTTATACGCCCTTCCTTGTTTAGTTTGTATGCGATGCATGTCTCAGCCTTTTTCATTTTCTTTGCTTAAGTTATAAATGATAATTTATAGCTTCCCTATTTCATTTGTATTGCTTAGATATTGTAGAATGGTGATATTACTTAACACATATAAAAATTTTCAGCTTAAAATGTACTTAGATAATTGTCTAACCAGATTTTCTTCTTTTTTTGACTGGGGCCCTACATTATGAAATGGACAATGGCAAACTCCTTACAGTTAGACGAGCAGGAGTTAGGTGTGGAGCCTTACCCCGAAGAGGAGCCCGTAGAAGAAACTGTCATTTAGTCCCTTTATACTTTGAGTGAGAATGAGTGGTTTTCATTCTTTTTTTTATTTAAACATTTTAAATTATGTAATAATACAGGTACCGTTGACTGTATAGTAGATTTTATGCTTATATTCTGAGTCTATTATTCTTATTTACACTGTGATGCTTGGATAGTTTATATTTCCTTAAATTGCTTCCGCACTCTGTTTATTTACTTATATAGTGACTGTTAGTTTGATTCTGTGTTAATCCTTCCCTAATCAGGTGGATTGCGGAGACTATCCTAATCCAATGATAAGTGAGGGGTTAGCCAGAGTGACACCCCACCCTTAACCTAATCCTTTGGCAGATTAAGGGTGGTGGGCGCCACAGTATGCCTCTTCAATCACCCGTTCCGGGTCAACTACATTGTTCGGGTCAGTCCGATAGTCTATGCCATGCCTAGTCAGTGGGATAGGATGGATTGAATCTTGCCCGTACTGACTGAATAGTCAGGATCTGGTATGGTTATACTAATTCAAGTACACTTACAATTGGTTTCTGCCTTAGCTCATCAGGCTAAGAGGTTTCAATGATACTCAGTTCAGAGCTTCTTTCTTAGCCCATCAGGCTAAGTATTGCTGGGTATACTTTCAATTTGAGTGGCTTGAATAGCCAATGCAATTTTCAGTTTCATGGTTACTGTTTTACTTTGCATATTCTGCATTTTAGTGCTGCTTTTAGCTACAGTTTTTCTGCACTTTTTTAGCCTTGTTTCTATATAGGATGCTAGTCTTACTTACTGTTTTCATATACATATATAGGATATTAGTTATGTTTTCAGTTCTATAATGTTTTACATGTTTAATTATTGTTATGTCACTTAGCATAATCCTGTTTTGATCATAAGCATATTAAGGATGTATTTTTCTTTACAGTTTTGTTTAGTCTTTCTTTTGCTTACTTGACTTTGTTGCAGTTGCTTAGAGGAGGTATGTGCTTATTTTCTAGTTGATTTAGTTATAAACTGTTATTTATAGCTTATTACAATTCTTTTCTTATACTTTTCTGCACCTACTTGCTTTTGTATTAGTTTATGGTGATATCTAAATAACATAATCAATTGATTTCCTTAAAATGTACTTAGACAATAGTCTAACCAGTTTTTCTTTTGTTGGCTGGGGCTCTACCATTATGAAACTGATAATGGTAGGTTCTGAGTTTCTTGGTGTTGTAGATCCAGTGGAGGCTTTGCCATGGAGGAGGAGCTTATTCCTGAAGACCATTAGTTTTATTTCTGCCTTGTGAGGATAAGAGTTTATTTTTTCAGTTCTTAAAAAAACTATTTGTAAATGTTGTAATAATTCAAGATTAACTTTTCTTTTCAGCACTTTACTTATTCTGGATTATTGTATTGTATGGATGGATGTTGTATTTTATGCTTCCGTGCTCTTTGCATTTTCTTGTATGTTCATTTAGTGAAATATTTATTTTATGAATGGCAAAGTCCTTAGTTAAGTTGGATTATAGTGTATGTCTAATCCAATTCTAAGTGGGGACCTTGTCATTTGGTGACTCCTCCACCATAATTATGTTAACTTAAGAGTTAACAGGACCACGGTGGGGCAGGGTCGCCACATGGCCAGCCATGTTATGAGAAAAATATTTAATATAAGTAGTTGGAGATACTTCTTCACTAATTGCCAACTACCCATCTTTTCCTCCAAAATTTTCCTCCATATTTTCCCTCCAAATCTCATAAGGCAAGAGACTTGTAGTGCCTATATATATGAACTGAAATGTAATATAACGGGGTAACTTAAATGAAAGAAATTTATAGTTAATAGCTCTCATATTGCTTGGTGCTTGGTGGTATCAAGTTTATTGCATATCTTTGGTGAGTTATGTTATTATCTTATTTATATTTTATTTTTTTTAAATATACTCTTATTTTCATAACCTAAAACCATTTACACATCTTCTCCAACATCTTAAGTATCATTTAAAAATATTAAATCATTATCTAATCTCTCAAACACTCTCCAAACTTCACCATAACTTTTATAACCAAATCTAAAAATAGCTCGACCTGGTCTTCTTCCTTACCCCTCGACACCTATCTAAACACCGTCAAACCTAGCCATCTACTCTAGATCCAAACTACGTATCTTAGACTACATATATTAATTTATTTCTAATCCTTTAACCCACTAAAACTCCACCTACTAAAGGGATATTTTGAATCAGCCCAAATCAGGCTTGATCTAGACTAATCATGGCTTTTTCTTAGATAGTCCACTATAAACCCATAACCAACCCATCATAAACTCCAAAAATCATCTTTAAAAATTATCACCAATCCATTCAATATTTATATATCTAATTTACAGAGAAAAGACAGCCCACTATCATCACTACCTTTTTTAACTAGTTTTCTAAGCTTTTATTTAGTTAATCTAATTAAATTTTATAGTTTAGGATAAGGATAGGATTAGTTTCATTTTAGTATTATTATACTTATAAATTATTTTGTCATATCATAGAATAAAATGAAACTACTATTTTCTAAAACCCCAACTACTTATAATTTATAATTGACTTGAGATCAAAATCTTAAAGTCAATTGAGAGCTCAATTGGCTCTAATCATTAAGGAGATCATTCAAATTAGATAACTTTGGATATCACATAGTTTGCAATTATTGAATTTTCCTTGAATGCTTGCTTAGCTTTGAGCCTATTTCATTTGATACATTCATATAAGACCCTATGCATAAATAAAACTTTCACATTAAAATTATATGGGTTTATATTATTGGTTAAGTCAAGGGCAGGATAATTAGGAGTAATAATGAGACCTCACAATCTCAGAGGGTGAATGCGAGTGTTATTTATTTTGACCGTACTTTCCTTTACTTGTTAGACAGACGTGCTTAACTCATCGCTTCATTCTGTATTTTCCCGCAGAATGAATACTTTTATAAATAACTGCAACTTTATAAAATATGAGTTACTCTACAATATTATGGATTATGAAGACTCATCAAAGCTTTTAGCTATGTTACTTTTCATAGTTCTAGACTATGAGCTTCTTAGATTGATAATCTAAGATTTTCTTCAATTACTATGCTTTGCACTTTCTTTGTTAATTAGTATTGTACTTTACTTATTTACAGTTTATTTAAATTACAGTGAATATTATTATAATTCCATTTAAAAGTTTCACTATTTTCTTTTCTTCACTTAGCATAAGTTCGTTGAATATTTACATGCTTCTTTCATTTATTTTCATATATATATTAGTACTTTTCTAGTCTATTTAGGATGCTTTTACCCTTATATTATATGCAGGCTATAATGGCTCCACTTGTGAGTATTATTACTCACTCTTTTATTTCAATTGTATTTCTTTACAATTGTCTATTTTCCTACCATATTCATATGCTTGTATTTTGCACTGCTGCTTATACTTAAATTATATTTAGTTGTGATATCCAAAATGAATAATAAAACATTTAGCCCGATTTTAAAATGTGCTTAGACTATTTAGTTTAACTATATTTTCTTTTTATTGACTTTGTCTTATCATTATATGCCAAAATGTGATAGACTAGGTACACTTGGATGCCAGTGGAGCTAGACCAAGCGCCTAAAGTTTATTCTGCTTCCGCATTAAATTAGTTTCTTGCTTTTAATTAAAATTGAGAGAGAGTTTTTATTTAATTGTTTCTACCTTATTGTTTAATTAATGATATGTAATAATTTAATTAAATACTTTATATTTACTTATTTTATGTTAGAATTAGTTCCTTCTTACTTAAATGCTTGATTTAGATAAATAGATGCTTAAATAGAAATTTAGATTAATAATTGAATTGATTTCATTAATATGTCATGCTCATTGAACTAATTGTTGCATATCATACTTATCTTTATTGTTACATAATTGTTCATGCATTTCATTATACTCATAAATTTATTTGCTACATGTATTTAATTATATTCTTCCCTACTTGTAGCATAATTGTATATGCATCTTCATAATTGTAAATCTAATAATATTATATGTGAATGTTTACTTCTATTCTTACTTGTAATCTATTATTGACTCAAGTTACTCTTTCCCTTCCCACTATTATTGATTTCAATTAGTTCTTTAGATACATGATCACTTGTCTCTGCATATAATTATCAATCCATTATGTGCACTCAAAATCATTTCTATTATATCATATTCATCACGTGCATTTTCTCTTCTCCTATTCCCCCATCTTAACTTAAGACCCTCTTCATGATTATTGGCCAAACACAGCACATAGTGATTTGGGTTAGTTTCCTTTTAATCCAATATTAGATGTTGTGGTGACGTGCCAATGATGGGTTTAGTTACTACTCAATATTGGTGTCGTCACACTACGCCTCTCGAAGAAGCTCTAATAGTAAATGAGTATGCAGATGTTTTTCCAGAAGAATTTCAGGGTTACCACTTCAAAGAGAAGTAGAATTCAACATTGATTTAATTCAAAGAACGAATCATTTATCCAAAGCACCATATAGAATGACACCCAAAGAATTATAAGAACTTAAGAATTAACTCTATGAGTTAACTGAAAAAGGGTTTCGGGGGCTACGACGCTGCGGCGCGCTACGGCGGAAAACGATGTTGTGGGGCGCTGCAGCGCTTTCGATGCTGCGGCGCGCTACAGCGAGGCCAATTCGAGAGCTGGATGCTACGGCGCACAGTAATTAATTTATTTTTTGGTTTCATATAGTTTTCCAAAAATGATGCCGCAGCGGGCTGCGTCACGCTATAGTGCGTGACAGCGATCCAACTTTCGTGTGACTGTCCAATTAATTTTTCTCCTGATTTCTTATAATTTTTCCTGAAATGATGCTGCAGCCCGCTGCGGCGCGCGGCAGCGGTCCAACTTTCATGTTACTATTCAATTAGTTTATTTATTGATTTTATATGATTTTTCCTGAAATGACGCCGCAGCTTGCTGCGGCGCGCTGCAACGGAACTATTTGAGTTTCGGGCGCTACGGCGCGCCGTAGTGCCCAACAGTGGTTTTGCCTGTGCGAAAATCGTGAAAAGTCTCATTTCGAGCTCAAATACTCTCAGATCCAGAGCATTCCAAGAGTGGCTACATATATCAATGGAAAGATCTTTCTGATATATTTCCATTGATACCAAAATCGGCACAAATGAATTATTCTAACTATACGAACGATGGAGTTAAAGGTTCAGATATACAAAATGGACGAAAAATAGAGCATGAGATTTTCAAGTAATATGATACCTTAATGAGCCTTAATAGCTTCCATACACAATCATGAATTTCTAAAGATACAAACAAGTATAATAACAACATAATAGCAACTAGGTTGGTAGTGCCCTCACTGGCCCATAAACATTTTATTTGGGGTGAATTAATAATATCTCTACTTTTGGAAGCGAGCCATAGCGCACCACAGTGCGCTGCAAAACATAATAGAGCCACTAAACTAGGTTGGTAGCGCCCTCACTGGCCCATAAACATTGTTCAAGATACATGAAATTTCTTTCAATTTTTAATGATTTTTTTTTGCTTTTTAAGATTGGACTTAGCATATTTTTGTTGATGAGGAGCAGTTTGGAAGTAAGCCATAGGGCACCACAGTGCGCTGCAACATTAGTTGCCAGAAACGCGGGAGCCTAGGCGCCCGAGAGGCCGGCACTATAGAGCACTGCAACGCTCGCAGTAAATCTGAGCCGCCTATAAATATTATTAAGCCATTTCTTAGGGTTAAGAAGTGAAAATATTTGAAAAATATCAGCCTTCATTTGATTTTGAAGGTGTGTGATTGCTCCATTAAAAAAAGATGAAATCTCCTAGGTTTTGTGAAAGGATTTAATAACACTATACTTTTGTATCTTCTCTCTACATAATGAAAAGTTGTTGCTCTCCTCCTCATAAACGTAAGTGTTAGCACCGAACTACGTAAATCTCTTTATTTGTGTTGTGATTGCTTGCATATGAATTTTCTTTGCTTTATTTTGATTTACTCAATTTTTATAAGTTTTTGTTCCGTATTATTGAAACTCTACCATCCATCAAAGATCCCAACAATTGCTTCGCTCTATTCTAAAATGATCATTCTATAAAAATGCTAACTTAGTAATTTAGAATGTTTGGGAAGTTTAGTTCCAGGTGCCTTGGTCTCTTTTTTTTTTTTTTTTTTTTTTTTTTTAGTTCAACTTTTTAAGGTGAGGCTTTGGCACCTTTCTTCACTCATTATTTTGTTTAGCCCATTAAAGATTTTGTAGGAGCATATTTATGGTTTGTGATGGTGTGGTCTAGATTTACTTTTGAATATTCTATATAATAACAAGCTTAGTAAATTTTAATAATAATTTATAGAAATAAGTGTTTTGAAAGCAAAGATTTTCTTTTGTGATATGCCTGAGAAAAGCTATAGGATTTATTGTAAGCATATAAAAATCTTATCCATTGAATGAAGATCATTGAACAAATGAGCTTGTGGAGAAATTTGTGTCTATTAAATTTTTCTATAAAGCACCAAACATCTTTTTCTTTTTCTTTTAGTAACACAATTTTTGTCTAATGCTAATCTTACAAAATTATTTTTCTCGTAGAAGTAATTATGTGGTCGATGAACTTGAAGTATTAATATGCCTAGAATTTTTAATTTCAAATACTCTAAACAATAGTCAAATATTGTTCATCATCTCACAAATTTGATAGCTTAGATTAATGTGTATTAAAAGAAAGCATCTTTCCTTATTATATTTTGAAAAGATTGGGATAAGATAAAAAAGCATCTAGATTTGCTTTTATATATGAAAAATACTATATTATATAAAAATATATATCAAAAATATTTAAAATCTATAATTTTTTTTTTAAATTTTATATATAGACCCCATAAAAAATATATTCAATCAATAATCAATTTACACATTAAATTGATACATCATCAATATTTTTTGATATATATTAATGTGTAAATGTATTATTTATAGTAATATTTATTATATATTTAGTGAATGATGTTATATTCTAATCATTAATTATGAGTTATTATTTAAATCGCAAGTTCAAATCATATTATTTATATGTTTTCTTTTAGATTTTTTATACATAGTCTTAGTTTAAGTAATAAGTATTAGGATATCAGTAGTCATTTTAAATTATATAAGATTCAAATAGGAATTTGAATTCAAAATCTAAGAAAACAAAAGCATATGCTCATTTCTATGTAAGAAAAAACCGGCGGTGGTTCCTTTTGCATTAGTTCATACCCACCCAGAGCGAGCCCATGAAGGAATCATCCAGCATTATTCATAAAGAGAGAAGAAGAGGTTTGGGATTCGGGAAAGTTGGGATGTCTCATTTGTTCTGATCGGAGAGCCGCAAAGAGACACAGAGAAAGAAACCGCATTAGGTCGGCAAAGGTTCTCATTGGTAATGTGCATAAACAAAGAATCGTGCAGTTTTCTTCTTTTGTCTTCCTCTTCGCAGCTTCATATTGAGCGGTTCGCCTTTCTGCATTCTTAACAATTTTTTCATAAGTTCAGCACCGGCACGATCGTCTTGTTTCTGGATGGTTCTTCCTCTCGTCTTTCCTCGATATTGTCCATATTCATATACTTCGCCTAACTGGACGGCATTAATACGCAACCCTGCTATTACCGATTTGTTGCCTCTTAGTGGTTTTTAGTAGTATGAAGTTCTGGAGGGTTTCCGGAAAGTTAGGGCAACCGATCCTGATTGAAGATATTGATGGAGGCGAGAATAGAAATGAAGAGAGAGGGATTTATTCGAATGCTGGAATCTGGAGCAGGCTTACCTTTCGATGGCTGAACCCCGTTTTTGAGAAGGGTTGGGTGCAGAGACTGGAGCTCCGCCATGTTCCCAAACTTCCTCAATCGGAGACTGCAGAGGCTTCTTACTCCATGCTCCAGGAATCTCTTCACAGAGAGAAACAGGAATGCTCGGCTCTTTCTAAAGCAATTCTGAGTGCTATATGGAGACCTCTAGCGGTGAATGCAGCTCTTGCTGGTATCTCCCTTATCTTGTTACTGACATTCAGATATGATGTTGTAGATGATGTTTGGGTTTTTAATGCATTTGCTGCACCGAATACTTCAATTTTAGGGATTTTTACCTTTATAATAGAAATGTTTACTCCTAAAACATCTGATTTTTTAAATATTACTCACACAACATTCAAATCTTTAAAATTAATCAAATCTATTACCCAATTAACACCATTCAACTCCGTTTAATGTTATTAGAAAAGAAAAGGATTTAAATCCTTTCGATCAAGACTACTGGCCGGAAATCGAATCACAACGATTGTAAAGAAGAGGCAAAGAACAAGCAGAAAATGACGGCTAGGTTAGTAGAGAAAGAATAGACGGTGGATCACGTACCCTTTATTTTTATCTATCCCTCTCTCACCTAATGATAGGAAGGCCATTCAACGGTAATTTTATGTGTAAATATATGATTTATACAATTTATGAATATGTGTAAAAATAAAATAAAAATATATAAAGATTTTTTTTTTATTATGTATATCATGATCATTTTTCATTTAAATATTACTTATATAATACTTATATCTTTATAATAATCAAATCTCCACGGTCCTCAAATAGTAATTTTTGTTTCTTCGTCTCTATTCCTTAAAATATTGCTATATTTAGACACCAGTGTATAAGCATAAATAATACTTTGGTGTTAAGAGCTTGGGCTGTTATAAATAGTATCAGAGCAAATCATAGGTGTCAGATAGGAGCTAAATGTCATACAGAGCCAAGTACCACTTCATGTGAGCAGCCTCTTGAATTTATGATGGTTAAGGTGCTATATGGTTGTGGGTACCTCTTGTGCCTGTAGGGGTCACCTCTAGTCCTATCTACCCAATGGATGGTTCTTAGATCTGTGTGTGGATACTGACGATGACGTCAGTTACTTAAGTTGGGGAGATTGTGAAGACCCACTTAAGTAGTCATAAGTGAAACTCTTAAACATCGAGACGCTTTTTCAGATAGCAGTGGAGTTCCTCATAAGAACTTTAAAATTAAGCGTGCTCAGGTGGGAGCACTCCTAGGATTGGTGATTTGTTGGGAAGTTATCTTTTGAGGACAAAATCATGATATATTATTAATATAATGAGTAAATAAATTGTTTGTTGAATACATTTTTTTTTTTTTTTTTTTTTTAAGGGATGCTTTTTGTTTTTCGTTGCTTTCATCTTTTCTTGGATGTCCAAAGAGAGTATTTAGTAGCGTTCTGAAAGTTTAAAACCAAAGGAAGTTGAGCCCGAGGAGAAAGGATCGCAGGAAACGCCGATAAATCTCAAAATTATGTGAAAATAAATTAGAATTCCCAAATTTTAGTGGGGCTCAAACAAAACAAAAAACAAAAAACTAAAGGGAACTTGCAAAAATTTCCTTACATTCGTAATGCCTAAATCTTATAGGGCCGAAACTTTAGCTTTTATGTCCCTTCTCGGGCTCAAGCTTTATTTTTTTCTATAAGAACAAGAAAAAATGCTTGATTCAACAGAAAATGAATCGAAGATGAGAACTTTTGGTGAGGATGGTGGATTTGATTAGTTTTAAAATCTCAGTGTTACGTGAATAAATAATTGGGAATTTTGTGGCGATGAATTTCGTTCATATTGATAGAGGAAGACAAAAAATATGGGAAAAACTGTACATGAGTATATATAATTATTATATAAAATATATTAGAACTACCTATAATATACTAGAATCAATTTGACATAATGGGCTTTATACATGATACATGTAATTGGGCTGATATTAACCCTCCGTAATTGAATCATCCTAGATGGAGATGGTGAGTTTGGATCAAAGGAGTCTGAATCGAGGTGCTGTAAGTGGCTTGGTGAGGATGTCCGCTAGTTGATCATCGGTAAGTAGTTGGATTTTCTTTTGGTGCAAGCGTGGAAGATCGGATTGTGAACCAATGCAATGGTTGATTTGTTGTCGCAATTGAGCTGTGTGCGAGTGGTTGGAGTGATCCCGAATTCTTGCAGAAGATGGCAGACCCAGATAATGTTCGTGGTGGCTGTAGCGATGGCACGGTATTTGGCTTTCGTGGATGATCAGGAGACTATGGTTTGTCTCTTTGCACTTCATGAGATTGGAGTGGCGCCTAGGAATATGCAGTAGCATGTTGTTGATTTCCGGTCCTCCTAGCCCAATTGGAATTGGCGTATGCTTGAAGAAGGAAATTTCCTGGTTCAATTTGAATTCCACGGTTGGAAGTTCCTTTGACGTACTGGAGAATGCGCTTGATTTGATTGAAGTGTGTTGTGAGATTATACATATGTTGGCAAATTTTGCTGCAAATTTTGTTGATAACAAGGCTTAGATCCGGGCAAGTAATTGTTAGGTATTGTAGGGAGTTGACTAATTCTTGTAAAGTTTAGGCTGGTTGTAAGTTTCAGATTTGGAAGTGGTGGAGGATGAGGTGGTGATGGGTGTAAGAGCAGAGTTGCATTGCTCCATGCATGAGGTTTTGAGGATGTTTGAAGCATATGATGCTTGGCTATAGGTAGTGGTGTTAGCAGTTTTGGATAGGGAAATGCCAAGAAATGTGAAGGGTGTTCCAGGGTATTTCATACAGAAACATTGTGTGAGAGCTTAGATAAGGGAGGTAAGGGTTGATTGTTGATGACTGGTAAGAAGTATGTCGTCAACATAGATGAGGATGTATATGCTATTTGGAGTGGTGTTATTGATGAGAAGGGAGGTGTTAGCATGACGGGCGTGAAGTCCTTGGGAATGAAGAAATTTGGTAAGAATGGAGTACAATTAACGAGGGGACTGTTTGAGTCCATAGATGGCCTTGTTGAGCTTTCAGGCATGATTGGGGAATTGGGGGTGCTCAAACCCATTGGGTTGTTTCATGTAAACAGTTTTTTGGTGTTGTCCATAGAAAAATGAATTTGAGACATCCAACTGTGTCACCAATCATTAGTGGTGAGTGGTGATGCAGTAGAATTTTGATTGTCAACATTTTGATAGCATGCCTAAAAGTTTCTAAATAATATATTTCTTACTTTTGGTTCAACCCTTGAGAAACCAATCTGGCTTTGTGACAAGCCACCATGCCACCCAATTTTATCCGGTATGTCCAACGACATCCAAGTACGCTTTGGGTTGGATTTGAAGGGACTAGAGTAAAACTCTTTTGCCCAAAGAGAGCACGATATTCTTCTGCTATTGTAAGCTTCCAGTGTTCTTGTTTTGCGACAGTTGTGTATGTACAAGGAGGGCTCGGTGCGAGAGAGTGTGGAATAAATGAGGTTATAGAGAGGCTTGAGTTTTACTAAATGTAGCCTTTGTAGTGGCGAGTATTCAAGGAAGATACAACGAAGACTTAGGGCCGAGCTTGGAACTGTGTGTAGGGCGGAGGGGAAAACACAAGCACCCAAAACCCGAAGGTGATTGTAGTTTGGTTTAGCATTATAGACGAATTGAAATGGAGAAGTATTTTTAGTATTGAGATAAGGTAGAAGATTAATGAGGCAGAGGAGGTGAGAGCTGATGATGCCCAAAAATATTTGGGTAAATGAGCGGTTTGTAAGATAGTGCGAGTGGTTTCCAGTATATGCCAGTGTTTTCGTTCAGCAACCCCGTTTTGTTGGGAAATGTATGGGCTTGATCTTTGATGATCAATACTGAGATTTTTCTTAGAAGGTTTTGAAATGCTAATGAGATATATTTGCTCGCTCCATTTGATTGTAGTATTTTTACTTGAGTATTAAATTGACATTTAATAAATTTGTATAGATGAGAGAATTTTTGTAATGTTGCAAGCTTTTGTTTCATTGGAAAAATTCATGTGAATTTTAAATAATCGTCCACAAAGAGTACGTAATATTTATAACATTTACTGGATAATGTTAGGGCAGGGCCCAACAAAAAGATTATAGACTATTGGAAAATTAGGAAACAATAATATGTGATTCTTGGTTGTGATGCAGATCGAGCAAGGAAAACAAATGTTGTTCAAACTAAGAGTTGGATAATGGTTGAGTAGAAGATGATGGACGTCACAACTGGGATGACCGAGTCAGAGTTGCCATGGAGGTTTGATTGCTTTTGTGGAGGATCGAAGGATGAGCTGGTTAGGAGGAGGTTCACGATGTGTATAAATAGCTAGTATATAGAATATATTATAGTCATTTTAAATATACTAGAATCAATTAGAATCAATTTAACCCATCTATTTGGAATTTGGGAGAGCTTCTATTCGACTCGCACGCAACAAAAACAAAAAATTCGTGTAGCCGTCTCCACAATAGCATTATGGCTAGAACATTCAAGAGAGAGGCCTAAGCTCACCATTTCACCTTAGATCCTCAGAGCACCTTATTCTTCTTATGAGGAGCTCTAAAAATGAAGGTGTAGAGTTAATCTATCTAAAGAAATATTAATTCCTCCAATATCTCTTCGCATCTATTTTAAATACTAATATTTATAAATTCAATTTAAATTTGAATTTTAAAATTTGGATGAATTTATAAAATATGAATTATTTGAGATATAATAGGCAATTTGATTATTTTATAGTTGCTTAAGTATATATTTGAAATAAAATAATCCGATCAAATATAAGATTATCTTCTATTATAGAAAAGTCAAACACAAATAACAATCTATATCACATAAAAGGTAACATCTAAGTCAGAAGTGTTCATCAGTGTAGTCAATTGTTGCTTAAGCATATCTCACATGGGAACGTCGGCAAGAAATCGTCATCGATTCGGCGTCGGAGAGAATCGTCGCAGAGCTCCAACAAACCCATCTGTGATGCCGTGTCTCCTTCGTCGTTGTCTTAGTCGCGAGCTCCTCTCTGCTGTGTCTTATTTACGAACTCTTGCATCATCTTCGTTGCCGCTTTGCGTCGTCTTCATCACTTTATCGTGTCTTCATCGTCGTCTTCGTCGTGAACTAATGCGTCGCGCTGTTGTCTCGTCTTCATTGCCAACTTCTTCGTCGCGTCGGAGTCGGTGAGCTCCACATCGTCATCTTCGTCTTGAGAAGCCTTAGAGCTCCTGTCAGTGTGTTCTTCCAATTCGTCGTAGAAAGTTGCGAGGAAAATTTTGCTTTTATTCGCTCGATTTGGTCAAAACATTTTTTATTGGGGTTACTTTTAGTCTAGTAAACTATTTACATATATATTTTACTTTATTGAATTAAATCTATTTACCAAATATAACAAATTTGTAATATTTTATACCCAAATTACTCCCTAATGAATAACCCCTTGCAAGTGAATAAGTCTAGTTATTTAAGAAAGAATTTAAATTTAGATACTTGATTATTTTTTAAATAAAATATCTTTTTTTTAATTTCTATCCAAAATTCAAATATTAAATTTTGATTAAATTTTAAGTGAATATTTTTTATTAAGGGTCTGTTTGATGAAGTAAAACCGATCTAAAATATAATGATTTTGTTGGTCTGAACTGACGATTTCCGGCATCATCTTCGATGAATGCGTACAAAATCAATTTCTCTGACGAACGAGGTAGTCTTCTTCGGCGAAAATCGATGTTTGAAATCGATTTCGTTCGAATTCAAATCAAACAAATTCAATTTCGTTCGAATCAATTTCGAACGATTCAAAATTGATTTAAACGAAATTGATTTCGTTTGAAATTCATTTGAACGAAATAATCGAACTATTCAAACATAATTTACTCAAAACATCACACTCGCAAATTACTTTATTTCAAACAGAAAAATATTAAATTTTCAATAAATTTGTCAAACAACAATAAAGTAACATGATTACACTGTAATCAGATTAATTTATTCTCAAATTTATCAAAATCGCTCATGCCAAATAACCCCTAAATATCATAATAATAATATTGGGCTTGTAAAATTGATTCATTTGGTTTGGACAAAAATTTTATAATGAGGCTATTAATAATCTAGAAAATCATTTACATTAATAATTTATTTTACATTATAAATTTTGCATATCAAATACCACAAATTTATAATTCTTGAAATTTAAATTATTTTATACTAAAGTCCTACATACCAAGTAATCCCTTATAAGAGAATAAGTCATCAATTAAGAAGGAATTTAATTTTAAATCCTTGATTATTCTTTTAATAAAATTCATAACAAAAACTAAGCCTCTTTCTTTCTCCAAAGTAAATAAGTTAAGAAAGAAGAGGCAATAATTTGATTTAGCTAAAACGTAAGATCAGTATTAAGTATTTTGATCTTGAAGGACATTATGCTTTTAACCCAACAATTGAAGTTTAAGGATGAGTAAAAGATTATCAATTGAGCATCAAACCCAAATTAAGTCAAACCTAGTACTACCAATGTCTTATTAAGTTCGAATAAGTGGGGATAATTAAAGTATAAAAATTTAAATCTTATCTAGTCCAAAACTTTGAGAAAGTCTAGGCTTTTATGTGTTCCAGTTCTAAAACCTAATCAGAAGACTTTCAAGTTTAATTTTTAATCTTATAATTAGCTCATTGCAAAGACTAATAAAATCACAAAATATAACTTTTGTAGACACATCAAATGTCACAGTACTACATCAAAATTTTGTGTGATTTGTTTTTATTAAGTTTACACAAAATTACACTGGATATTATTTTATATACTCTTATTACTTTCATTGCTGTTTAAACATCACTTTGAGCCTATTTTATATTGCTATTAAATGTGTTATTCTTACCACTAATGATGTAAGAGAAACAAAATGATGTTTATGTATCTTGTGAATATTGCAAAGGATTCCGAAACGGAGCATGAATAAATTAGGAACGGGGCTAGTCCTCGAGAGACATAAGGGTATTATCTGGAGCTTTTGAGGGGGCTCAGGTGAAGGATATGTTTTTAAGCTTTTATTGAACTCAGTAACAAGGTTTTGGCTTTGCCCATCAGAACTATTATCGTCGCTTAATAATACCAAGACATAAACATAAATATAAATTCTTATGCGATCATCATTTGAAATTTGGCATGTGATAAAAAAATATTTATTTGCAGGAGAAATGATTATCTTTATTTGCATTTTATCCTATTTTCCTACAATTATTAATATATCATTTTTGTCTTTTCACTTTTGCTTAAAAATATATTAATATAATATATTTTGTACTTAGAATGTGCCTAAGATATTATTTTTATAATACTAGATCAGATCCTGCTGGAGGAGGCTGATGTAGTTTAAAGATGTTAAAGAGAATCATGGTACGGGATTTAATTTAATTTTTATTTTCTCTACGATAGAAATATTTATATTCTGTATGATGTCAAATTTGTAATCTGGATGTTATTTATTTTAAATGTTATTTATTTTTTTGTGGTTCTAGATGTTGTTTAACTGTTATTTTACTTAACCACTAATATGATCATGCGAAAAGATGCACCTGATGTTAGATTGGTTGTTACCAACCTAACATGGACCATCACAGTTTCGCTCACTTATTCACAAAAGGATCGTATTAATGTGATACCTATTACATCAAAAGCCAAAGAAGGGGGATAAGCATAAGTCGATTACAATTTCCACCTCATCTTTAACTCTTAAAGCTCCACTTACAACTATCCTACCAAAGGAGCTTGAGAATCTTGTTTATGCACTTATTATATATTTAATAGAAGACCATAGCTTATGTCAGAAGTTTGAGAATTTTGAAAGAGTTCAAGTCTCACACGTCAAAGAAGTTACCCATGATAATGAGAAATCTTTCATTCTTCCACCATTTGTGAATCTTCTTAGGAACTTTTCAGAGACCTCACTGGAGGATCTTCCAGATGAGTTGCCACTCCTACGAGAAATTCAACACACTTATAATTTAGTATTGGGTTCTTAATTGCATAACTTGACATACTGTCATCTAAACTTTGGGAGCAAGCTGAGCTTCAATGGCAAGTAGAAGCCAACTTCAATAAGGTTTCTTTTAGGAAAATTTGAGCCTAGGGTGGTTAATGGGTGGTCCACTAAACCTTGGTCATCATTACACCCGCAAACAAATGATCCAATTGAAGGGGTAAATAAGTTATTAGTAAATCAAGTAAGTGGCATAGTGGGGGAGAACTTAGTCACTTGGGATTTACACATTCTTACATTAGAATTTGTATGCGAAAGTAGTATTTCTAAGGTAACAATGAGGACACAATTTGAAATTATTTATGATTACAATCCTAGAAAACCAATCGATCTAGTTCATGTGGTTAGCCAATGACATTCTAATATTGCTGTTAATTATGCTAAAATTTTCATAAATTACATCATAAAATTAAAAATCAAATTGAAAAAATTATTGAAGATTATGATGCAAAAGCCATGATTAGGTTTAACAAGAATTTTAAAACAAGAATTTTAACAAAGATGACTATATGCTCAATCACATTTGGCTAGAGTGATATCCCATGATCAAATATAAAAGCTTTATGTGGCGCAACAGGACCTTTCAAGTTCCTTAGGAAAATTAGGCCTAATGCTTACTCTATATATTTGTGTTTTGATATGTTTATAAGTATTGTATTCAATATTAAATTAAATTTCATATTCTAAAGAGCCTTTTACAAGAATATATTTGTACTTATCCAAATGACTGGAATGGTAAAGTGTGTTTGAAAACTCTCCAACTTTTCTTTTTTTAAATTGGTGCTATCATTTTTATTAAGATTAGTGCAAGAGAGCGGGTTGAACACATATTCCTAATGCAATTGATTTTTAGACCGCCATTAAAGGACACTTGGCTGTCCTATGAGTTTAGAAGATAACTTTGGGAGCAGAGTTCTTTTTGTGGGGGAGAATGTGAGGACCCGTGCCAGGTCAGCGGGAGCTAATCCAACACGGGTTGTCGGGGTAACAAGTCATCTAGCCGCAGAATTATATTGAGTGATTTAAGAGACAAATATATAAATATCAAATATAACTCATTTATTCATAATTCACAAGTTTTGATTATAAATGAGCAAAATAAAACAAAAGTTACAAACTTTAAAAAGAGTAAAAAAGAAACAGAATATCAACAGGAAGCGATATCAGCACTGCTTGGTTCTTAGCACCCTTCCTCTATGATGAACTCCTGATCTGGGTACGTTTCAAAAGTACGGGCATTTGAATACTAGTTAGTTATGAAATTAAGTACTGATAGATGTCATCCTTATAAATGTTAAATAATAAGAAAAATAATCAATAATTTGACAGGAAATAAAAGCTATACGAATTTATTCCTGCAAACCTGTTTCAATTGCACTTGAAATTTTAGCTTAAAAATAATTGCAGTCACAAAAATAAATATAGAATTTTAGCGTTTGTTATCTGGCTCAAAATATGATTTTGTTGGGCAGTACAAAATCGAGGAAAATGGGAGTTTATCTTTTGTGTTATATATCTCAACTCCCCTCTATACATGCCCCCTCAAAGGCTTATCAATATAAGCTCCTTATGGCTCCCGATGTCGGACAGCCTCGTCCTATCAGTTGTCTGATCAGACTAAAAATATATCAACATGGAACCCTTGTTACTCAGTTATCCAAACTTGTTCATATATCATTTTATGTGACTTTTAAAAGCACTTTTATCAATTTGTATAATGTTGAGCGGAAAAGCATATTTAAGCAAGAGTAATAAATGACATCTGGTATCTTGTTTTTTTAAGTTCAAAAGTTCAACAGTTTGATCGAATGCATTTAGATGTTTAATATTTTAAATTTGTCTTTTTGCTAACATTAAAATGAAAGTGATATGATATTTTATGGATTGTTACTTTCTACTTTTCCATTCCGCCTTTTCTTCATTCTTTTATCTAGATAGAAGATAATATTTTAAGTCTCTAAGAGTAGCAATAATATTTATAATAGTATTATTATTATCATTATTTAATAATAATAATAATAATAATAAGAATAATGTATGAAAAAAAGAAGACAGAATGAAAATGACTGTAAAAATCTGCAAAAAATAATAATAATAGTAATAATAATAATAATAATAACGAAAAGGAAAATAATATAATAAAAATGCTTGAATTGAAATAATAATCAATTTATAATATTTGTATAATTTTTATTATTAATTAATGAGAATCATAATAATGTTAATGACATGATTTTGTCATTATTATCTTCATAATAATGATTATTAAGTATATAAAAATAAAAATAAAAGAACGAAGAAATAAAGAAAATAACAAAATCTATCCTCATTCGTTCCCCTCTTTTCCTTCTTCTCACACCTAAGTTAGTGTTGCCGAGAAAACAGAGGGAGGCCAGATGTGGGGTGGCCGGGGCAGAGGGGCGGTGGCTGGAGGCTGGCTGGAAGGGGGGCTGGCTGAGGGGCTAAGAGAGGAGAGGGCTGAGAGAGGAATTGAGTGGGGGTGGGGTTAAATAAGCGCAGGAGGGGGGGGGGGGACGACAGCCTGCGCCAAAAACGGCGCAGGAAGCAGCTTCCGCGCGCAAGGGCTTTGTTGAGCGACAGATCCCTGCTCAATCACAGGCCGGGGGGGGGGGGGTTCGGGAAGGGGAGGGAGAGGAGGAATTTACAAGGAATTTATAAATAAGTACTTAAAGTTAAATTTTTCGCATTGTTTTGCCGTTTGGAATCGAAGGATAACGAAACTTGACACCAATGTGTGCTATGATGTAACAAACACCTTCGCACCAAAAATTTTCAATTCGGACGGATATTTTATTTTTAATTAATTTCTGAAGTTTGAAACTTCAAAAATTAATTAAGGCCGAATCGGCACTCAAAAATCGATGAAACTTTTCGAACAGCCTTTAAATAATATATTCAACAAAAATGATACGAAAATCGATGTATTCAAACGCGTATTTAATTTTTTCAATTTATTAGATTTAAATTATTTAGAAAAAATAAAGCTGAACTTTTCGTTATCTGAATTCTCTCAAACTATGGCACTTTGATCTAATAATTATATCTATCTTAAAGGTATTTTGTTTGCCCTAATTTGAAGTTTCTGGGATCCTAATTTCTGAGGCGGGATTTGACCTAATTTGCAAAGTAATGACATTGGATTGATACAGAGAATCTGATGCATGACTACTAGTATCTGCAAGGATGATGCCCATCACTCGAGCCTTCGCATTTATGAATGTTTGTTATTGAGCCATGTTGTATGTATTTTTTATTTTGTGTCATGTGTTGTTTTTGTACTAGACATTTTATTTTATTTTGTGGTTGTTGTTTGGTGTGTTTTTGGCCGACTATAATTTCTTGGGCTAAATCTCTGCTAATAAGCCCACGTATGTTATTTGGAGATTATTATTTAATGAATGCTATTTTTTGAGAAAAGAGGGACTTGAGAGTTCTTAGTGGTTTGGATAGCCATCAGTCCCTTCAGTGTGTACAACAAAAGGACTTGGAGGTGTGCATAACTTTCAATAACCAAGGTGTGGATTATCTTGGCACCTATCTTGTGGTTTTTTTATTTTTCTATTTGTTTTCATAATTTCATCTGTTACAATTCATCTCTACTTTATTTCATCAAATTCTGCTTCCGTTTCGGCCATCAAGCACCTCTCCGACAAAGGCTACACAAATCCCGGCACCCTCTCACTTCGTTGTTCATAACCCTCTCAAATAGCCACCAAAGAAATCTAAAAAACTATTCCATAGATTCTTAATATCCCTATAAACATTCTCCTAAAATTTCAAGCCATTCCGACTTTGTTTGACTCACCAAACGTCTTCTCGAAGTTAAACGGCGGCTTACCCTTAAAAAACTGTTCACTTCAACTTTACGCCACAAAGAGGTCTCAGTTATAATCAATATATTGGCACTGGGAAGCTTGTTACGCAATTTCCCAAAATGCAACCACTTTATTTGAAGATGATGATTCTGAGCTAATAATTGAAGTTAAAAATGCTCCAAAGAGGCTTGAGGATGGTGATTAAACCATATAATCTAGTCTCCAAAAGATTAGCTTATGCACACATGAAGAACTGAGGCCAACATTATTAGTGCATTCCTTTTGCTAAAAAGAGTGTTGAAGAGTAAAATTTTTTGGATATTGCTTCGCTTGGAACTATGCTGAAATGTCAAGATTGTCTTCAGAAGTAGTTGTTCATAAGTTATTTATAAACTCAGAAATAAAATTGGTAAAACAACTATTGATATGGATGAGAATTGAAATAGAAAAGCAAGTCGTTGCTGAGACCTAAAGCTCAATGAAGCTGGCTTTCATCTAGTAAGAAAAATATGCTTAATTGAATTGCAAACATTGTTTCAGTGAGAAAGAAGAGTGGGCAAATTCAGGCCTGGATCAACTTTTGATATCTAAACAGAGCATGCCATATGATGACTTCCCATTACTAAACCTGGAACTCCTCGTCAGTAGTGCATCAAATCTTGTGATCTTCTCATTTATAGGCGGATTGCTGGAATACAACCATATAAAAATGGCAACTGAAGATGAGAAGCATACATCTTTCTGAAGTCTATTGGTGTTTACTACTATAAAATAATGCCCTTTGGACTGAACATTACAGGTGCCACGTACTAACAGTGATGACTTACATGTTCAATGATCTCGTACATAAAATGGTAAATTATAATGTTGATGATTTAGTGGGGAAGAGAAAAATTTGCGAAGATTTATCATGTCAAAGATCTCAGAATTGTTTTTGAAAGAATCTAAAAGATTAATTTGAAAAAGAACCCACTAGAATGTGCCTTTAGAATCTCCTCTGGAATAATCTTGGGATTCATAGTGCTCCATAGTGGAATGTAAATTGACCCATCTAATTAAATATGATTGTGAAAATGTCACCATATAAAACATTGAAGAAACTATGTTCATTGAAAGGCATTTTACAGTATATATAAAAATTTATCGTTAATCTTTCAGGAAGTGTCAACCTTTCTTCAGATTACTGAAGAAGAATATCCCATTCATATGGAATGATGCATGTTAAGAGGCATTTGACAGTATAAAGAACTATATGTTACATCCATTAACATTGGCGGCACTAATCTATGAGAGAAACCCTTGATTCTTTATAGGATGAGTCAGGCCCTACTTCCTCAAATTAATAAAGGGTAAGCAAATGCCCTATACTGCATTAGTTGATGATTGTTCGATGCAGGAGTCAAATACTCTTCAATTGAAAAGCAATGCTTGACTCTAGTTTTTGGAATGCAAAAGCTTCGTCATTATATGCTATAGCATATAAAATAATTTTAATACTGAGGGTCAATCTCTTGAAATTTCTTATGACTATGCCAGCATTGACAGAATGTCTAGCTAAGTGGGTTGTATTGTTATTACAATTTGATATAATGTATGTGTAATAAAATGTTATAAAAGGGCATGTGCTAATTGACTGAGTTATCAGGTGAACAAATCCTTAGCCTGAAAGGACAAAAAAGATTCTATGGAATGTGAACTATATTTTGATGGAGCCACTTGAATGAAGACAACATTTGCATCTAACCTATTAACCGTATAGACTAGAATAGGCCTAGTCTTTGTAGCACCTTAGGAGGAATGCTCCGATATTCATATAGCTATCAGAGCCCTTAACCTTTAATGAAATAGAGTATGAGGCCTTAATAGTAGGTCTTGAGCTTGTGATCAACATGAAACTCCACATATATGGTGATTCCCATGGGATTCTAGAGTAGGTTGTTGGTGAACTCAAAATCAATAATCTAGAGCTAATCTTATATTACAAACATGCAATCAAATGCAAAAGTAAATTTCAGAGTCAACATTATTAAGAATGACACACGGGTTGTTTTGGAAACTCCTGCCGTGGAAGCTCAAGATGCTCAAACGATAAATGAAAAAAATGCTTGGAGTCTTTAATCACTAACTTCAAAGAGGGGAGGTTTCCTAAACACAAATCAATGGCTTGACATATATCCCTGAGGCAATACATTATATCGAAAATCCTTTGATTAGATGTGATTGCAATGCCTTAGTCCAGATGAAGCCAAATTTGTTATTCATAAATATATAAATATTGTGGTGCACACTAGTTTGGACCCAAAATGAAAATGAAAGTTAAAAGAATAGGATATTATTTGTCAAGCATGATGAAAGATTGCATAGAACATGCAAAGAAATGCCACAAATGTTAAATTCATGGAGATTTCTTTTATAGACTATCAAGCACCATGGCCTTTTAAAAACCGAGGAACAAAGGTGATTGGCCCAATATATCCTCCATTCTCCTTAGGTTATTGATATATTCTTGTCACTCCTAACTACTTTTCCAATTTGACATAAGCTATCCCATTGAAATAAGCCAAAAGTGATTAAGTTCTTTCGAGGTCATATTGTATATTGATCGGGGTTCCTTATTACAATTATAATGGTATAACATTTAGAAATGTGAAGATTTATCGTTTTGTTGAGTGCCATAGATTGGCAGAAGCTTTCAACAAAACATTGGTAAAGTTGTCAAAGAAAGTCATTGCTAAAATAAAAGAAGATAGCATGACAAACTGACTTAAGTCTTATGAGCATATCAAACTACTTATAAAACGACAATCTAAGCCACCCCATTCTCATTGGTATTTAGAATAGAAGCGATACTACCTCTCAATGTGGAAATCCCATCAGTTCATGTTGCCATTTAGTACATGATTATTGATTAAGAAAATGCATTGTTTAGAATAACTCGAGGCGCTAGAAGAGCAAGACTCTATGCTCAATAGAATCTTCAAAGTTATAGGGTAAGGATGATTAGATTGTATGATCACATGGTCTTCCCTGAAACTTCAAAGAAGGTAATTTAGTTCTAGTTTGACGATGGCCTTGCTCAACGAATGATTAAAATTAAATTTGTGCCAAATTGAGGAGGGCCCTTCATTATTGAGAAGGTATATTAAGAAGGGGTATACTAGTTCATGAATGTTGACGGTTTAAGACCCATGTCTCATAAATCATCAATACTTTAAGAATTATTATGCTTAATTGCATTTATTATCATTTGAGTTATATTTAAACCAAATATATATATATATATATATCGAGAAATTTATTGAAAATTTATTAATAAAGATGAGTACATGTAGATATTGAAAGTATAATAAGTAAATAAAGTAAAAAACTAAAAAAGAAATAATATGAAAAGAATTGTTACCAATCCTCCCTAGGATTTATATAAAAGAAGAATTAATTAAAGTAATAAAACACAAATGAATGTGAAAGCATGGCCATCTCTGCTCATGCTTCTGGGTCAACTCATCTGTTTTTTCTTTGATAATACTATAAAAAAATTTTAGAGTTAAAGCCCTTCTTTTTCTGAAGTTTATTAAAATAAGCTTCCTCCAATTCCCTAAATTCATTCTCTTCATATTCATCAGAGCCATTACCAAGCATTGTAGGAGTGGATGAATAAAATTTGTTTGTATCCTGGAGACTCACTACTGCCTGGATAGTCTCAACATCGTCCCTTATATATGTACCTCCTCGGAAGGCTGAACGATCAGAAGAGAAATTTCTCTATAAGAAGTTGTCGGATTGCGTCAATTTTAGGGAAATCACCACTTCTAAATTCTTATTAAAATTCTCAATCAAACTCTAGATTGAGGCATCATTCCACTCCATCTGACCATGTAAGAGACTATCAATAGTAGTTAATAAAAGGAAATTGAATGCCGGTTCAACATTGTTTCTATTTATGACAACCTATTTTTCAATTCGGAGCCGTATCGAAAATCTGCTTGGTAGTGTTACCCGCCTCCTTCCCCAAGGAACTGTCAATTGGCTGATCGACGACAATGCGATCATCATTCGAAATTTGTTCTTCTGCTTCCGTAACATTTACCGGATCAGAATCATGCATGACACAATGCAGTTCATCAGTTTCCACAACCACGGTCTCCAACCCCGGATTTCCCAACGAAACCCTTTTGTGCTTAGGCACGTAAATCTGTTTGCACGGCTTTCCTTTTGATATGGTTGGACCTCTTGGGGTTATTTAGTCTTTTTTAAGTGAGGGTGTAATTTGAAGCAAGTATCATTTTCGTGCCCAACAATATTACAGTTTGTGCAATAAAGATGTAAGTTTGCGAAAATAACCCCTTGGAAGGATCCATCATTTTTTTCTCCAATCCAAATAACTAGCTCAAAGGTTCCCGTCACTTCAATTTCAACCAAAACATGCAGATGACTTGCGGATATTAGCTATTATAGCTCATACTCTTAAGCACCAAGGTTATGTCTTCTTTTGCTTGATAAGCCTCACAGTTTTGCCCTCAAAAAATAACTTCCTAGCAGCTCACCCATTCTGGGAGTGATCCCATCTAAGCACGCTTAGCTTCAGAGTTCTTATCAGGAAGTCTACCATTATCTTAAAAGGCATCTCGATGTTTAATAATTTTACTTAATAATACTCAAGTGGGTCGTTATAATCTCCCCAACTTAAGTAGCTAACGTCCTCGTCAGTATCTACACACAAATCTAAATCCAAGACACCAAAGGCGAGATCCTGCCAACGTTTCTTTGAGACGAGATGAGATCCTGTCAGATGCGACAAGATGAGATCCTGTCGGCAGTCGAGACGAGGTCTCTTCAGCAACGAGATGATCCTTTCGTCAGCGTCGAGAGGAGAACCCGTCAACAGTGATGAGTTGATCCGGGAGAAGGTGTAATCACCGAACTATTTGTGCCACCATACTCACGTCTACTTTGAAACCCTGCAACATATATATATATATATATATATATATATTTCATATGTGTTGTCGGTGGGATTTGAACCCATGACCTGGGATAAAAAATCCTAAGTCATAACAACTGAGCTGCAGTACTATTCACAATTATATATATATATATATATTCAAACTTATAAATCTTAAATATACTGAGCTCACTTAGTCTAATTGACTGCTGTCAATATAAACTGCAAGTTTCAAAAGTCTAAAAATTGTGCTTAAATCATAATTTATTTATTGAGTCTAAATATTGAGAAAAAAAAACTCCCAAGCCTTGAAAGGTTGTGTTCTTATAATAGACTCAACATGTCTAAATGACTAAACTCAGTAAAGTACTTAACGCTTGCTCAATAAGCCTAAAGGCCGAATAGTGTTGGCTTACAAATCTTAGACGTCGAGACATAGTTGATGATTTATCTTGCTTCATAATAGAGTAAACATGACATAACTAAGTCTACTATGACTAAGAGATTGAACCTTGAGAATAAAATAAACTTAACAAGCTTAAAGAGAGTTGAGTTAATATACTAAATTTATAACCTAATCAGCTGAAATATGCTTGTTCAAGCAAGGATGAAGAATTGGTATAATGTGCTTGAGATTAACGAGTCTAAAAGAGTAAGCTTAAAGATATATATGTACAACAAAAAATAATATAATTGTGCTCCATTAGCGCACCATATTCTTTGGGGGGCAATTTGTTTGCATCTAAATTTTTTTTAATAAAGTAAAGGAATAAAATAATAGCAATAATTATAAAAATAACATTAAGTTTGGACATGAAAGTAAAGAAATAAAATAATCTTATCTTCAGGTGAAACATCTGATTCAGCCCTAAATGCTGAAATCAAAGTAAGTGTAGGCCAAAAATTCAACAGGAATAGGTCTAATCAATGCATGGAAAATCAAGGCCAAGAAAAGAAAAAGCAGAATGCTAGAACTATGGAAATACTGGACACTTCAAGAATGATTGTTAAAGAAATCCAGAGGTGGAAACAAGGATAAAAACTCTTCAATGAATGTCTCAGCAGAATAAGATCAGGATGCATTGATCTTGTACTTGTTAGCATTGAATTCTAGGTTGTGGATCTAGGGCGTCATTTTATGCAACTCCAAACAAGGACGCATTCAAATGCTATACCAAAGGTGATATGAGAAAAGTTTACCTGGGTGATGACAAAGCATGAAAACATTGTTGATAAAGGTGATGTGGACATCCGATTACTGAATGAAGTAGTATGAAAGTTGAAGGATGTCAGCCAATTAGCCTGTGAAGGCTATATAGTACAAGTTTCACAAGAGACTCATGGAAAGTAACGAAAGATGCACTAGTTGTAAGTCGAGGCTGTATGGATAGGATACTTTACCTGATCAATAAAATATTTGACTCTATTGTAGCAACAGAACATATTGATTCAAGTCTATGGCACCAAAGACTTGATCACATGAGCGAGAAATAGTAGAAGTCACTGTTATTTAGAGGGAAGATTTCATGACTGAAATTCGTGGACTTGGAGTTTTGTGAAAATTGTGTTTATGGCAAGCAAAAGAAAGTTAGTTTCTCAAAGAGTGGGAGAAACATGAAGTCTCAGAAGCTGGAGTTAGTGCACACAGATGTGTGATCCAGCTCCCACTTATTCTCTTGGTGGAACCATTTTATCATATTTATAGATGATCATACTAGGAAAGTATGGGTATACTTCTTGAAACACAAATCTAATGTGTTCAAGAAGTGGTTAGCTTTATATTTGGTTCAAAATGAGACAGGCTTGAAGCTTAAGTATCTCAGATTTGATAATGGTAGAGAATACTGTGATAAAGAGTTCAATGAATTATGTGCTTTGAATGGGATCAGACATGAGTTCACTGTTCAAAGAACACCTCAACAAAATGGTATTGCAAAATGCATGAATTACATGATGGATTATCAAAGTAGTTTTGGGTAGAAGCAGTAAATACAAAAGTGTATTTGATCAATAGGGGACCTTCAGTTCCTTTGAAAGAAGGGTACCTGAGGATGCTTGGAGTGGTCAAGAGGTGAAATTATCTCACTTAAAGGTATTTTATTGTTCATCTTATGTGCATGATGATGCAAGTTCCTGGAGCAAACTTGATTTAAAGGCAATAAGTGCACCTTCATAGAAAATGGAAAAGGAGAGTTTGGCTACAGATTCTGGGATTATCAGAATCAAAAAATCATTAGAAGTAAGGACGTCACATTTAATGAGAATGAAATGTACAAGGGTAGTAATGAAGTTCAAATTAATTCAGAAGGAGCTTTAGATGATGCACCAAAATATATTGAAATAGATGATAACATTGAGCAGAGTAAGAAAGTACAACAATATGCTCAAAATGGTGGAGTGCAAGCAGATGATGACACACCTACTATTGAGTTGAGAAGATCCACCAAAATTTTATGACCTACACAGAATACTCTCCTTCATTATATTATTTGTTACTAACGGATAGTGGTGATTTATAATGTTATGAAGAAGCACTACAAGTTAATGATTCAAGCTAGTGGGAGTCAGCCATAGATGATGAGATGAAATCACTCGTGTCAATTGAGACATGAGAGTTGGTTAGACTACCATATGGGAAGCAGGCTCTTCACAACAAATGGATTTACAAGTTAAATGAGGAACCTGATGGAAGCAAGCGCTACAAAGAAAGGCTTGTGGTAAAAAACTTTAGCGAAAAAAAGGAGTGAACTATAATGAGATATATACTTCAGTAATGAAGATAACTACTATCAGAGTAGTGTTGAATGTTGAGCAGTGGAAAATCTACACTTGGAACATATGGATCTGAAGACTGCATTTCTACATGATGCAACCACAAGGTTATGAAACTCAAGGAAAGGATGAGCTAGTTTGTAAGCTCAAGAAAAGCTTATATGACTTGAAATAGGTGTCGAGATAATTGTACAAAAGATTTGATAGGTTTATGTCAAACATAAGGTGCAAGAGATGCTAGACAAATCATTGTTGTTATATAAAACAAATTGAGAACTCCTATATCATTCTACTTATATATGTAGATGATATGTTGTTGGCAGGATCTGATATGGAGGAGATTAAGAGATAGAGGAAATAGATATTGAAAGAATTTGATATGGACTTGGGCCAAGAGAAATAGATACTCAGTATGAGGATGTCTGAGTGCAGGAATATTGAAGCTTTCTCAGGCAGAGTTCAAAAAGTGCTTTAGAGATTCAACATGAATGAGGCAATTTTAGTTTGCACTCCCCTATCAAGTCACATCAATTTGTCAAAGGAGTGGATGCCTAAGATTGAAGTAGAATGGGAACATATGGAGAAAGTTCCTTATGCTTCAGTGGTTGGGAGCTTGATGTATGCCATGATATGTAGAGACCGGATATAGCTCATTTAGTGGGAGTGGTCAATAGTTCATGATCAAATCCAGGAAGCCCCATTGGGAGGCAGTTAAGTAGATACCTAAATGTCTAAGAGGAGCTGTGGACAAAGCCCTATGATTTGGGAAAAACAAAATAGAGCTACAAGTATATGTAGACTCGAATTTAGGCAGAGACATTGATAGCAGAAGAAGCATAATTGGATATGTATTTACATTGGGTAGTGCTGCGGTGAGCTGGATCTCTAGGCTTCAAAAGATAGTCGACCTATCTACCACAGAGGCAGAATATGTTGCTATCACTGAAATGAGAAAGGAGATGATTTGGTTAAAGGGCAAGGAGCTAAAGGATGGAAGACTACATAGTGACAATATGAGTGCCATCCATTTAGCTAAGAATATTACTTCATGCTAGGACAAAATACATTCAATTGCGATACCACTTCATTCGATCATTGTTGAAAATGGTCAGTTAGCATTGTGAGAATATTTACATGCCAAAGAATCCAGTCGACATGCTCACGAAGACGGGTGACAGAAGAGAAACTGAAAGTGCGTGCAGCTTCAGTGGCCTCGAAGTGCAATGAGAAGGTGGGGTGAGCTACACCACCACGTCCTTTGCAAGATGGATGTCAAGATAAAGAAAATTTAGGGTTGAAGATGAATAGATCGCAATTAGTCCCAAAGTGAGATATTATTATGATGTGAAGACCTAGTGGATCATCAAAGGAGGTGCAAATGTAGTCCCAATGGGTTTCGGGGAATGACTACATCAGCAAACAACGAGCCAGGTGCCCCAGGCGTTTGGGCTAAGTAAGCTAGCCCGAGACATGGTAGCCTAGGCGCTCATGAAGCAGGCCCAAGCTCGAGTCTTGGGTGCTTGCGGTGAATTAACCTGAAAGCGACATGCCTCATGAGCTGTTTAGGGCACTTTTGGGTTTGTTTTATCCCCATATATAAGCCTAACTTATTTTGCTAGGTTATGTGTGTGCAATTTTTGTGAGAACTTTGGGTGGAGGCTAAGAACCTTAAACTAGAGTGAGAATTATGGAGAAATCGGAAAGGACAAGAAGGGAAACTTAAAGGCTGCGATTCCTTCATTCTTCTAGTGGTTGATAAGTTCTCTGTAACTCTGTATTCATCTCTTTGATATTGAATTTTTTTGTGGTGGTGTGGATCTATATTTTTTCTCATTCTTGAGTTTTCCACATAATTTTTTTTTTATTCACATGCTTGTGGCTTGTGCTGTGATTGTTATGATGTGATTTATTTCTTGCTTTATTATTATTTTGTTTATTGTTCCGGTGACTCTCAACGATTAAACCTCGGTCGTATCCTCCTAACAGTAGAGAGTTTATTCTACAAAATGAAATCTTGTTTCTTAAGAAATCAAATCATTTGAATTTTCCAATAATTTATGGAAACATTTTGCTGATAAAATAATTTGTTGGAAGATAAACCTTTACCACTTCTCATGACTCAATGTGCTATAGAATTGTATAAGAAGGCTCTCCCAAGGATGTTACACCTTTTGATTGATACTCTTGCTATGATAGTGTAACGACCCGAGGTCGTTACTTTGCAATTTAGGTCAAAATCTTGACACTAACATTAGGACCCCGGGGAGTTTCAAATTAGGGCAAACAACAATACCCTTAGATAAGAATAATTTTAATATCAAAGTGCCCTAATTTGGGAGAAATCCAAATAACGGAAGCTCACGCTTTATTTTCTGAATTATTTAAATTCTAAAAATTAAGAATATTGAAATACGTGTTATAATTCATCATTTTCAGTGCCATAGTGTTAAGTATATTATTTAAAGGCTGCTCGAGAAGTTTCATCAAATTCTGAGCGCCAGTTTTATCGTGGTTAATTTTTGAAGTTTTTAAACTAAAAGATTAATATAAAATAAAATATTACTTCGAATCAAAAAATTTCAGTGCGAGGGTGTTCGTAATTGTGTAATACGCCTCGGTGTCAAGTTTCGTTGTATTTGGACGCCGAACGGCGAAAAAATGGGATTAATTTAAGTTTAAATAGTTTTAAATACAATTCCTTAATGATTTTTTATTTCCCCTCCCCCTCGTAAATGGCAAGTTACGTAACTCCTCCCTCTTGCGCTTATTTAAGTGCAGCTCTCCCTCCCAACCATTCTCTATCAGCTCCCTCTCTTCAAAACAGCAGCAACCTCCCATTTCAGCCCTCTCCCAGCCAACTCCCAGCAGCAACTCCCCGCTAGCCCCTCCTCCTCAGCCCCTACCAGCTGCCACCCCTCCAGCAGCCAACTAGCAAGCTTCCAGCTCCTCCTCAGTCCTTACCAGCTCCTCCAACTCCCACAGCCAACCTTCTCCCATTCCAGCCCCTACTAAGAAGTCAACAACCCCTTTGCAGAAACAGCAAGGAGCCAGCAACAGCAGCCCCTAGCAGTCCCACAGCCAGCTGCAGCTTTTGCCAGTCAGCCATCAAGCTGTCGGCCACCCCGTTCCGGCCTCTCATCGTTTTTCAGTGATCCTAATCCTAAGGTAAAAGGAATTGGAAAGGAAGGAAATTTATGGGAATATTTTTGCTAATCTTATTACTCTATATGCTTAAAACATTGCTATAAAAGAATTATATTTAATCATTCACATTTTGATCATTCTCATTAATTAATAATGGGAATAATTCAAATGTTATAAAATGATTACTATTTACATTTAAGTATTCTTTTCATTTCTATCTTTACTCTTTCATACAATAATTTTATCATAATGATAAATATTAAGTGACTTAAAAATACGAACTTAAATCATTATATGAATGTGAAGGAAAAGTACATAATAGAAAAGAAGAATGTAAAAATCCTGAAATATCACATTACTTTTAAAAAGATTAATTTAAAGAAATATTAGAAACTTAAATGCAGATTTAGCGAACTGTCACTCATCCGAACTGTTGAACTTCTGAACTTAAAGAACAAACGTACCCAGTACATGATAAGTATTACATTTTTATTGTATTTTTACTGCTTTGCTTATTTGCTTTGAGCCGAAATTTATTTGAAACTTGGTTGGTTGTTCGGAACCAATATGATAATATTCAGAGTTGTTACTAGAAAATGACATCAGTAACATTCGGGGTTATTGCTGGAAAAATGACATCAGTAATATACGGGGTTGTTATTGGAAAATGACATCAGTAATATTCGGAGTTGTTATTGAAAAATAACATCAATAACATTCGGGGTTATTACTGGAAAATGACATCAGTAATATTTGGGTTAATTACTGGAAAATGATATTAGTAATCTTTATTTGATAAATAATATTGTTGCAGGAAATTATTTATTTCGCGCTATTGCTTTATTTTTTCTGCATTTTATTTCCGCCTTACTTCCGCTAATCGCATCTTTTAAAATATAAATATTATTGTGTACTGCAGTACTTAGAGTATTCTCTAATTACTGGGAATTCAAATCCCGATATTATTTTCTGTACAATACCAAGTCAGGTGCTTCTGGGGGAATACATGCAAGAACCCTAATGCTTAAATGTTCAAACTGTTGCTTTATCTGCGGGCGAACCAGCCACGGTTACCGTTACTGTATAGCCAAAAGGACAATAGACAGAGATATTATCCCTGGGGCAAGATCTGCCCCAAGACAGAATTCAACACTAGCAACCCCCCTCGCCAACAATCGTCGAAGAGAAACTGCTCTTAGGCAAGTCGCTTCAACGACATCGCCTACCCAAATGAATGGTCAGGCCCCTCGGGCCACCATTCCAGCAAGGATGTACACTCTAACTCCTATCATGGCACCCGACGACAACAACGTGGTGTCAGGTACATTACCTTTCTCATTTTAAAATTTATCAACACGCTTGCATAAACCTTTTATATATATATATATAGTTGTTTATTTTTTAATTAGGCATCATACAAATTAATAGTGAATCTCTTAGCATTTTGTTCGATACGGGAGCAAGCCACTCCTTTATTTAGAAAAATTACGTTAGGGCCCTCAATATTCCATGTTGCAATCTAGCCAACACCTTCAATATTGGGTTGCCTTCCGGTGCCATCATGTGCGCTCAACAATTTTATATTTGCAACATCCCAATCAATGATGTAGTTTATGAGGCTACTCTACAAGTTCTCCCTATAATGAACTTCGATATCATTTTAGGGATTGATTGGTTAAGTATGCATGAAGCAGTCATTGACTGTTAGAAAAAGAAGAATACTTTTAAGAAAGAAAGGAAACCGGAAGTATTCATGGGAAGATTAGGTGATAACGCTTCTCTAATCAGCGCACTCAAGGCCGAGAAGTTAATCCGCATGGGATGCGAGGCCTACCTAGTCTCTTTGATAAATAAGCCAGAAGAAGACATCTCTTTATCAGAAATCAGAGTAGTAAAGGATTTTTCTGATGTCTTTCTCGACGAGCTCCCTGGTCTACCTCCATTAAGGGAAGTAGATTTTTCTATTGAATTAGTACCTGGGTCGCAGCCTCTGTCTAAAGCACCTTACCGTCTAGCCCCAAAGGAACTGCAAGAACTTCATGAGCAAATTGCAGGACCTAATGGAAAAGGGTCTTATTAAACCCAGCACGTCACCATGGGGAGCTCCAGTTCTTTTTGTAAAGAAAAAGGATAGATCAATGCGTATTGTGCATTGACTATCGAGAATTGAACAAGATAATCCTAAAAATAAGTATATGTTACCTCGAATAAATGATCTATTCGATCAACTCGCTGGGGCTGAAGTCTTCTCCAAAGTAGATCTGCAATCAAGATATCATTAAGTTCGAGTGCGAGAAGAAGACATTCCAAAAACAGCATTCAGTACTCGTTGCGGACATTTTGAGTTTTTAGTGCTCCATCATTCTTCATGGATTTAATGCAGTGAGTTCTTCTTTTTGGACAAATTTGTGATCGTGTTTATTGACGACATCCTGATTTACTCCAAAAGTGAAGGATCACGAGAATCACCTAAAACTAGTTTTATTCATACACGGGTCTGAAGTTGTAAGTCTGATCGACCTCTTGGGATAATGTTAGGTCTTAAGTATATTTGAGGGGGTGAATTTATGCATTTCAAAAGTTGAATGAAAATAAAAAATAATAACAATTTAATGTAAAATGTCCCTATTCCAACATAAAAAATGTGAGAACAAAAAGATGAACACATAATTTCTAGGTAGTTTCGTCTCTCTTCATATATCCATCATCATATCACTCCCAATCTAAATCATCTCACCAAAGTTCACTAAAACAAGAAATAGAAGAAATAGTGCACGAATTAAAATGATGATTCAGCCACAACTTATATCTATCACTCTAGTCAAAATGGCAAAGGACTTTTCACAATTGAACCAAAGTTTGAAAATAAACATACACAAATCTTATTGGATTAAATAAAAAACAATCTTACCTGATAACATGCATATTTTATAAGATGATCTTGATTTGAAAAGCTTATGTGCATTTCATAATCCCTTCTTGATTGTTGTAGGGTGTTGTAATTAGAGCTCAAATTTTCTGTAATTTAAGCTTAGGGAATATTGGAGGCGAAAAGGGTATGCAAAAGTATAGAGAAATTGAAGAGGTGTTTATGGAGATTTTGGCTGGCTGAAAGGCATTGCAGAGCAATGTCTTGTAGCAAAATCTTAAGGCTAGTTTGGTGTAATGGAAAAACTCAAACGGCTAGTTTTATGAATCACTTAGCAAACCTGTGTATGAATAAAAGACAAGAGGAAACATTAACGCAAAATCTTAACATGGATTGCTAAACAAAACTATTATGAATCACTTAGCAAACCTCCAACGTTCAAAATTTAATAACTGGTTCAACATAATAAAAAGACAAGAGGCTAATTAACTGAATTTACCGTGCAAACCAGACAGGATTGCCGAGAGAATGCAAGATAGAGAGTTTCACTCCATAAATCATCAACTATCGCTCTATAGTTTTGCTTTGCCAGCTTTGATCCCCAAGTGAGTTGATAATGATCAAGCGATAACAAGTTTTAGGTTATGTGAGGAGAATTTTATGAGTGATTAATCTAGGACTTAACAATTTGCTAAGCTAACATTACAAAATAAAATAAGTAAATTTTTTAAATTCTAGAGCTTTTACATTGCGGCTAATTCTATATTGAGCCAAGCAACTTTGTGTTAGCTGCTTTTCTTTGAGCTAGTGATTTTGCTGAACTTGATACATTCTAAAGTACTTGTGTAATCTGTTGTCTTTGTTTTGTTTTTATCAAAATCAAGAAAGCTGCATGAGTTGGTTACTAACATCCCATACTACCTTCAACAAATACTTTAGCGGTCGTTGTACTTGTGACTTCTTTTGTTTAGGTGACATTTTGATATTTAGTGTTATTAAAATGGCATGTTATTTAGATATTAGTTATACTCGTATTTGTCTCAATTTAGTTCATTGTTGTCTAATTCAATATATTTATATATGACAATTACTCCTTAATTTTGTAATAAAAAATAAAAAAAACTTTTCCCTTTTTAATTGTTCTTTTTTTCCTCTTTCGTGCCTCCTTCAAAGCATACATCATTTATCGTTGTTTCACCGATCTTACCTTTTTGTATGCTATCATGCTTAGTCTTGCCAAATGTCATTCTCCTGATTTTGTCATTATTTTTTCTACCGCTGGGATCGGTGCGATTCAACATCTAGATGTCAAAAAAACTGGATATACTAATCAATTTGGTAATTATTGAGAGAACATGTTTGTGAAGGTATCTCCCAAGAAGGAGTACACTTTTAGATGTTGGTAAATCAAACAACTAATGTTTAAGATTTTCTTTCTTGTAATGGAACATTTGTTGGGCCCAAACATAGCAACTGGCTTTCATTGAAATTCAATAGAGCGTAATGAGTGAAATAAATGAATGTTTCTATCAGATGTTATAAAATTAACTAGTTATGTTAGCACCCGCTAAATACAGATATGTGAGTGAAGCCATATCCATAGTGGCGATGTTAGTAATGTGCAAAGATGAAGTTCACATCAATTTTGGTGAAAACCAATACATAATACGCAATACTGATATATTCTTTCACATAATATACTTAACTTTTACTTCTTAGGTTTCACTCTCTAAGATTTAAACCTGGCATAATAATATTGTGGTGGCAAACTTGAAATGTAGGAATCAACACACTTGCTTCCTATCTGTGTCCTTACCTTATCATAAGCTTTGTTAACATTCTGTCCAAAGAGGATGATCAGAACAGCAGCCATGGCCATGGTTACAAACTTGCATCCATCTTTTTCCTTGCCAAAATGTTAGAATCTCTGTCTCAGAGGCACTGGTACTTCGGAGCACGCCAAATTGGTATTAGAGTTCGGGCAGCACTAATGGTGTCTCTTTATAACAAAGCACTCACAATTAAGTACTCAAGGATGAGTTCTGGGAAATTGATAAATTTTCTCGATTTAGATGTGGAAAGGATTGGAGATTTCTTCTGGTACATCAACGGCATCTGGCTTCTTCCTGTTCAAATTACCCTATCTTTAATCGTTCTTTACACTAGTCTTGGCGCAGCAGCATCAGTTACAACGCTTCTTGCTACAATAACGATAATGATGAGTAACACCCCACTGGCCAACTCTCAAGAGAAGCTCTACTCTAAGATTCTGGAAGCTAAGGATGCTCGAATCAAGGCAGCATCAGAGACATTAAAGTGCATTAGAATCCTAAAGCTTCATTCATGGGAGAGTGCTTACTTGAATAAGCTACTTCTACTAAGAGACATTGAAAGAAGCTGGTTGAAGAGATACCTATACACTTGTTCATCCATTGCTTTTCTGTTCTGGGCATCACCTACTTTGGTTTCGGTTTTTGCCTTTGGTGTTAGTATACTTGTGAAAGCTCCATTGAAACCAGGTACTGTTCTTTCTGCTCTTGCAACTTTTAGAATACTTCAGGATCCCATCTACAATCTCCCGGAGCTTGTTTCTATGATTACTCAGACCAAAGTTTCAATAGATAGAATCCAGAGCTTCATTCACGATGGCCAGATTAAGTACCCAAAATCGAATTGCAGTGCTAGTAACTCTGAAGTGGCTGTAGAGATTGAACCTGGGGAGTACACTTGGCAGCCAGACTCGAGCCCAAGAAAGCCTACCGTTCAATTTGATAGCAAACTTAAGATTATGAGAGGAGAAAAGATAGCTGTTTGTGGATCAGTTGGGTCGGGAAAATCAAGCTTCCTTAGTAGTTTAATAGGAGAGATCCCTAAGATTTCAGGAGTGGGGAACAAAATGTTTGGCTCAAGAGCTTATGTACCTCAGAGTGCTTGGATTCAAACAGGAACAATCTCGCAGAATGTTTTGTTTGGGAAGGAGATGCAAAAGGATTGGTATAAAGAAGTAATTAAGGGGTGTGCTTTGGATAGTGATATTGAACTATGGGCTGATGGGGATATGACAATTGTGGGGGAAAGGGGTACGAATATCAGTGGAGGGCAGAAACAAAGAATTCAAATGGCAAGAGCTATATACAGCAACTCAGATGTTTATTTGTTGGATGATCCTTTTAGTGCGGTTGATGCTCGAACTGGAGCTCATCTCTTCAAGGTATGACCAATCTACTTTTAAATTCATATTGTTCTCTTTTTCTCATAAGAGATGAATGACTAAACTCCTACCCTTTTTCTTTCTTTTTCTTATTGTTTCTAGAGTTTTAATAATGAGATCATATGATTAATTCTATTACACATACAAATGTTAAGTACATAACTGTTATGGCTAATAGGCATAATTTATGATGTTCAATGATATTTTTTTTACCTGCCTTGCATATTAGCTACTTAAATGTGAAAATGAATTATATAGCCACTTTAAGCTTGGGGTAGTTAAAATATGTAATGGACAATGAGTGATGCATAAGAATGAGTGCAATCATATATATTAGCTGCATCTGACCTTTAGTAAATACTATACATGCCTGTAAGATAGTTTGGCAATATATTATTATTAAGTTGTGTCAGGTTATAGATGGATCAAGTTAGCTTGAACCCAGATTTGACCCGTTTTAAAAAAGGGATCAAGTAGATGAGTTAAAAAAGTAATCCATATGTTGTTTTAAATGGATCGAAGATGATCAGGTTGGATCAAGACTCGGCTTATTGTGTGGGTACTACTGAATGAAAGAGACATCTTTTTGTTATAGTTGAGACCTACATTTGAGCTCAGGGGCAGAAGTTTGAGGGAAATATATATATATATATATATATATATATATATATGGATATATACCTCATTTCAACAAAGTATTTGTTCTCAAACTCAAAATATTATATTTAAGTAGTGTATGCTTATTAATTTTATGATAAATCATTAACGTAATTTGTAGGCAATTTCTTTTAGAAATTTTACAATTCCCAAAATTTTTCTAAAAACTGCAAGTAACAAAAATGCAAAAAAGAAAAACTTTGTAGTTACATGCTTATTGCACGTTAAACCAATCTCACTTTTAAATTTACAATAGGTCTTCCTATACCTCATAACTTGCTACTTGTAAATGCGGAAAATCATCCAAATCCCCCACCCACTATTGCTTGAAAATTGATGGACCATATTGAGATTATTCATGTTTTAAAATGCAACTTAGTAGTTGCCTCTTAGTATGAATTACTAAGATGATGGTTCATATTTATAATAATGCATGGAAAAAACTCCTTTTTTGGGTTTATATTAGGAATGTTTCCATTACAGTAATGTTCCATTAATAGCTCATAAATTGTTTATTATTTTGTTCTAACCACTTGGATGGCCTACTCTATCAGGTCATAATGATAATAATGTTCATCAAAGGAGCTTTGATACATGTGCTTTATAGCTAAACAAACTTTCATGGTTAAAACAATGGAAACAGAAATTATAATTATAATGCAATTAAATATGTTCACAGTTAAAAATTTAATGTAAATGTTAAGTGTAATTTTATGGTAAATACTAATCTAGCACGTCTCAGTATTAGATTTCATCAAAATTCATGAAGTTGGTTAGTAAGCACTCTGTCGCTTTTCCCAAATAGGTGGAAGTTGTACAATTCTCTTTTGTACATTTTGGCTGTTGAGTTACAAAGGTTACCCTCCTTATCAAAATCGTGCCTTGGCAAAGCTACCAAGAATCGCAGAGGGTTAGTGATCAAAAAGTTTGCTTGACTCTACAGGTGAACATTGTAGAGGAGAGGGGTATCAACAAGCTCTTGAGATTTGAGGCGTCGATGAAGATGCAAACATAAGTTGTGATTCAAGGCGTAGATAAATACGTGAACTCTAGATGTAATTTGAAGTGTCAATGTCCGTGAAAGCTTTCTGCAAAGCATGAACTCTTGTGTTGGCGTCGTTAGCTTTTCCTACGTCCGCGAGATGTCGAGGTTTGAGCTGCGACCAGAGTCAGGAGCTTTGCTTAGTAAAATTTAGCCTTATTTTAACGTCAAATTTTCAACCTGCTATTATATGAGGACCAGATGCTGGGTCAGCGGGAGCTAATCTAATACCGGCTTTTAGGGTAAGTCCTTTAGCTGCAGGATCATATTGAGTGGTTTAAAAGGTAAATATATAATTATCAAACATAACTCATTTGTTCATAATTCATAAGTTTTTATTACAAATGATCAAAATAAAACTAAAGTTATAAACTTTAAAAAGAGTTAAAATGCAGTAAATCAGCAGGTAGCAGTATCAGCACTGCTTGATTCTTAGCACTTTTTCTCTTGGACAAATTCCTGATTTGGGCACATTTTAAAAATATGGGTATTTGAATACCAGTTAATTGTGAAACTAAGTGCTGTTAGATGTCAACTTTATAATTGTTAAATAATAAGCAATATAAGCAATAATTTGACAGAAAATAAAAATTGTATAAATTTATCCCTACAAATCTATTTCAATTATACTAAAACGTTAACATAAAAATAATTATTGTCACAAAAATAAATATAGAATTTTAGCGTTTGATATCTGGCGTAAAACATGATTTTGTTGGACAAGTACAAAATCGAGGAAAAAGGGGGTTTCATTTTTTTTTTTGTTGCATATCCTAACTTCCCTCTATATGTGGCGACCGGGGATCGAAGTTCAAGAGTCTTTAAAGAACAATTCATCTCAATTGAATATATATATATTTTTATAATTCAAAAAGAACATAATAAATAATAAAAGTCCATTTATACAAATAGAGCCAAAACATATATGAAATTTTTACAACAGTTTGTATTTTACAATATAAAAAAATGAAACATTTACATTTTTCCTGCTTCTTTTAATTCTTCTTCTTTTAACTTGGCAGATCTTCTAGATTTTAATTATCAAAACCTAAAAAAAATTCAGTTTACCAGTCAGGTAGGAGTACGCAAATCGTTTTTTTAAGAATAAATCTAGCATCCTATAATAGGTATGAATCAAGTATGAAAATGACTGAAAATTTGCATAGAAAATAAAGCAATTTCCAATTTCAATTTCTGCCTTGCAAATTAGCTGTGAAAATTCAGCATATATGAAAAGCATGAAATTTGTAATTTTATCAAAAGCATTTGTAACAATAAGTCGAATCCGTAGACTCCTGAGCCCAAATGGGTAAACCCATAGGCATAACCTGTAGGAAGCTTATCTTGCCACCCGTCGGTAGCTTACTCAAAATAGGAACTGATGGTGTGTCTTTCCTCTGGAGTTGCCTACTTCCTACAAGAGGCTAAATGTGAGGACCCCGACGCCGGTTCAAAAGAAACCGTTCCGACGTCGGGCGTTCACTTGCCGCAGGATCATATCGAGTAATTTGAGAGGAAAAGAGCATACACATACGAAAGCCAAAAGATATTATTTATTTATTTAAATGTTCACATTACAAGGTCTTTTCAGCGTTCATTGTACAAAAGTAAGAATAAAGAAAAGATAAAAGATAAATAAGCAAAAACAGCGCTGTCGCAGATCCATTTGCAGATTGAAAATTTCAAGCATTAGGGTTCTTGCTTAAGCTCTTCCAGAAGTACCTGACCTGGTATTGTACAACAAACAATACCGGGATTGGAATTCCCAGTAATTAGAGAATACTCTAAGTACAACAGTACATAATAACATTTACATTTTTAAATGATGCGATTAGCGGAAGTAAGACGGAAATAAAATGATTGAGAAAATAAGGTAATAGCGCGAAATAAACAATTTCCTGCAACAAATAATGTTCGTCAAATAAAGATTACTGATGTCATTTTCCAGTAATCTACCCCGAATGTTACCAATGTCATTTTCCAGTAACAACCCCGAATGTTGCTAATGTCATTTTTCCAGCAACAACCCCGAATGAAAAGAACTGTTGGTTTCTAACAACCAACCAAGCATTAATGTTACTGATGTCATTTTCCAGTAACCCCCGAACGAAAAGGATGTTGGTTTCTAACAACCAACCAAGCTTCAAATGAATCTAGCTCAAAGCAAAATACGCGAAGCTAAGCAGTAGTAAAAGTGCAAAATGTAATACATGTCATGTACTGGGTACTTTTATTCTTAAGTTCAGAAGTTTAACGGTTCGAATGAGTGACAGTTCGCTCAATCTGCATTTAAGTCTCCGATATTTCTAAGTTAGCTTTTTTAATCAATGATTTAATAGTTTAATTTCTTTCATTCTGTTCTTCTTCCGCATTTGAAGTTTGATTGATTTAAGCTGCTATTAAAGCAGTTATAATTATTAAAGTGTTTTAAGATTATCAAGGATAGCGATTATAATGATACAATATTATTATTATCATTGTTTCAATGATAATAATATAAGAATGAAAGAAGAACATAATAGGAGTGGTGGTCAAAAATGAAACTGCTTAAATTGAAATAATAGTCATTTTATAATATTTGTATAGTTTTCATTATTAATTAATGAGAACCGTATTAATGTGAATGACATAATCTTATTTTCAAAAGATTATTAAGTAGAGAAAATAGCAAAATAACTCATCTTTTTTTCTCTTAAACTTATCTTCAAACCTTTAAGGATTAAGACCGCCGAAAAACGGAGGGAAGCCGGAACGGGCTGGCCGGAGGCTGGCAAGGGCTCCAGCTGGCTGGCGGGGCTGCTGGGATGCTGCTGGTCAGCCGACAAGGAGGAGCTGGCTGGCTGGGAAGGGCTGTTGGTGGCCGTCGAAGGCTGCCAGAAGCTGTTGGTGGCTTCTGGAGATGCTGGAGCTGCTGGAGGGGACTGCCGGAAGTTGCTAGGAGGGTCTGCCGGAGGCTGCCGGGAGCTTCCGGAGGCTGCCGGGCTGCCGAAAGCGGCTAGAAGGGGGCTGCCGGAGGGGATGGCCGGCTGCTGGAAGGGCTGAGGAGGGGTGGCCGACTGCTGGAAGGCTGAGGAGGAGGCTGGAAGCTGCTGTGGGGAGAGGAGGGGGAGAGATGGCTTCTTATAGGCGTACGAGAGGCGCCACAATGTGCGCCAACTGGCGCCAGGTGGTGCCTGGCGAGCGCGCCAGGAGACTCTGGCGCGGAAGCTTCTCCCGCCAGAGCGCGGGAGTGGGGCCGGGAGTCAGTGTCGGCCCTCTGGGTCGACAACCTGCGCCAAAAACGGCGCAGGCAGGCGCCAGGCTTCCGCCTGGCGCGGAAGCTTCTCCCGCCTAGCGCGGGAGAAGAGATCGCAATGCGCGATCGAAACAGGGGGGGCCTATGAAGAAAACAGAGGAATAAAATTCAAAAAAAAACTTAATTTAAAACATTCTCAAATTTCCGTCGTTCGCCATCCGAATACAATGAAACTTGACACCGAGGTGTGTTACAATATGACGAACACCCTCGCGCCAAAAATTCTCGATTCGGAGCAAAATTTTATTTTATTTTAATTTTAGGGGTTTAAAACTTCGAAAATTTGCCACGATCATATGGACGCTCAGATTTTGATGAAAACTTATCGAGCAATTTTTAAATAATATACTTAACATGTTGACACTGAAAATGATGAATTCGGACACGTATTTCAATGTTTTTGATTTTCAGAAATTACAAAAATTTCGAAGATAGAACGGGAGCTTCCGTCTTTCGGATTTCTACTGAATTAGGGCTCTTTGATCTTTAAAGTTGTTTCTATCTACTGGTAGTTTTGTTTGCCCTAAATTGAAATTCCCCGAGATCCTGATTCCTAAGATGGGATTTTGACCTAATTTACAAAATAACGACTTTTGGTCGTTACACTAAATCCCTCCATATAACTCCCAGGGGCTGCCAGCAGGCCCAATCTGTACAGATTCTCAGTGTTACGTTCCACCCTCCAAAGACAAACACCACAAAATATATATATACAGTGTTTTATTCTTTTTGTTACATACTATTTGATATAAATCTTTTGCAGATTAAAAATGCAGTAAGCAGTGTAAATAATACTCAAATGGAAAATGACTCAAAATAAGAATACTGAAATGAAACTTATAAATAAATTTGCGTACCTGACTATTTTGATAAAATATCAATCAATTCAATTCCTTTGATCTGCCAAAATAATGCAATTTATTAATTTAATATTTTTTTTATCATGATTTGTAGTATTATGTTTATAAAATGACTATTTTGATTTATTTGAATTATTTTTATTAAGTTATATAATTATTTATGCCTTATAAGGTCAAATTGAGAATTTGACCATATAAGGGCATTTTAGTAATTTAACCCTTAGTGAAATATAAAATTATGTTAGTTTATTGTAGATTATATCCTAAGATTTCTATAGAGTCCAAAATTATCAAATTCTGATATAATTTGACTAAGTTATAGCTAATCTAAGTTTTGTATTATTTTTGTAATTATTTAAATATAAAAGTATCATTATGAAAAATATTAATCCTACTGAAATTTGGATGGCACTAAAATATTCCTTAATTTTTGCTGATCAATTTAATATATTTAATTGTAATATTTGGACTTATATTTTGCAAGTTATTAAGGTTTATAGTTTATGAATTATTTGAATTAAACTAATTGCTTTTTATATGAATTAATATTACTTTTTAACTTTTGATAAATTAATATATTTGCTAATCATAAATTTTATTTAATTAATATTCTTTTTTCTGTTTGAAGTAATTAAAATATTTATTTAGATATTAGTTAGATTTAATTTTTTTTTTCTATTTATGTAAAAGTATATATATATATATATGAATTTAAATTAAATTAATTAAATGTATTATTTTAATTAATTTGTTTTATTTTATTTAATTATTAAAAATTTTTATTTTCTATTATTATATTTTTATCTGTTTGTAAAAAAAATGTTATTATTTAATTATATACATACATATATTAAATAAGTATATTTATATATTTGAAATAATATTCTTAATTTAATTTTCTGCTTATATATTTTTGCTGTTTATCTAAGTATTTAAATTTGATTTTATTAAATATTTTATTTATCTATTAAATATATTTATTTAAGATGTTATTATTAATTTAATACTAATTATATATTCATATTTTTATACGTATTTATACTTACCCATTTTATTAAATTAATTAATATCTTTATAATATTATATATATTTTTATTATAATTATTTTTTTTTTTACTCTATCTGCAGGTTTTAATCATTCCAGCGACAGTGGTGGGCCCCACCATCCAGGTGGTGCGACGACACTTGCTAGTCAATCGCTGGCGGGCCCCACAATTGACAGTTTTGAAAGACTGCGAGGCCCGCAGTCAAAATTGTGAAAACTTACACATGAGGTGGGCCCCATGCCATCCACGTGGTGGCTTAAGACTCGCAGCAGAGTATCATATGGGCCCGCGTGCCACATCGGCTAAGTCCACGTGGATGGATTCGGATGATTTGATTAAGTGAATTGAACGATTTGAAACTTTGATTCAATCGGACAATCGTAACGATTTATTTAAGATCTAATGGTTCTGATTAATTACATAAATCAAAAGAGTTGAAAATAATCCAGATCGAATCTAATGGTTGGATTCTGATCTGGATCTTACGGTGGATTCAGAGGGACGTTTTGCCTTCCACACGCGTTCTCTCTTCGCGATTTTAGAGTTTTGTCGGTGCGATCGATCGAGGGTTCGATCGATAGCACCTAATAACTTAAGAACTTAAAGGAAATTAATGGAAAGAGGAAGAGATACCTCTATGCAGATATGCTTGACCTAAATCGGTTGGGAGAAAGAAGCAAAAATGATGATCGAGATCTTTGTTTGATCGATTACTCAATGAATGAGGCTTAGAAGAAGATTGAAGTCTTTAAATTAGTCCTAAAGCGACGGATGGACGCGTGGTTGCGGCTCGGTGCGTCGCGCAACACGTAGGGTTACACGCGTCGAGTGTTCCCTGAGGGCCGAGGAAGATGAGTTCAGATCCGTCCGATCACTCGATCGGACGGATCAAAATTCCTGTTAATTTGTAAGGTTAAAAGGAGACGGCGTAGTGATCGGACGGATCAAAATTCCTGTTAATTTGTAAGGTTAAAAGGAGACGGCGTTAAGCACTGCAAATGGCGCCGTTTCTTCTTTATTAAATATTTTATTTAATTAATCTATTTAAATACATTTAATTAACTAAACTTAACTTAATGAATATGTTCCAAAAATTTTAAAAATATCATTTCTAGCTAATTGAGGTCTTCTGAACACAATGGTGCACTCAGATTTTCAATCCGACTAGTATTTAATTACTCGAATTTTCAGGTATTTAAAATAATATTAAAATATTCGTCAAAAATTTAATGACTTCCAAATGCGTTCAAAACTTCACCCCTACCTAATTTGGGAGTGGTGAATGCAATGGCGAAGTCAGATTTTCAATCTGAGATCAAAATTATTTAAATATTAATAAACAATTACAAATGAGATTTTGGTATTTTACACTATACCCCCCTTATCAGTATATGTTCCTTTTGACTCCTGATGTCGGACAACCTCATTTAGCAATTGTCTGATCAGACTATAAATATATCAACATGGAACCCTTGCTACTCAGTTATCCAAACTTTTTTCAAATATCATTTTATGTGACTTTTAAAAGCACTTTTATCAATTTGTGCGATGTTAAGCGGAAAAATATATTTAAACAAGAGTAATTAAAGACATCTGGTACCTTTTTCTTTAAGTTCAAAAGTGCAATCATTTGATCGAATCTACATTTAGATTTTGATATTTTAAATTAGCCTTTAGCTAATATTTTTAGGAGTAATTATTATCTTCCTTTCCATTTTATTCTTTTTTCGCTATTTCTTTAAGTTACTGAGGGTAGCACTAATACTTTAATAGCGTTATTATTATCATTATTAAATGATAATAATAATGTATGAAAGAAAAAAAAGACGGAATGGAAATGACTGAAATTAAATTGACAAAAATAGAAATAATAGTCATCTTATAACATTTTCGATGTTATTCATTGTTAATTAATGACAACAATAATAATGTAAATGACGTAATTTTATAATTATTATTTTCATAATAATGATTTATTAAGTATATGTAAATAAAGTAAAATAAAATAAAAAGAACGAAGAAATAATAGCAAAATTTTCTCTCATTTTCCTCCTCTTTTTCTTCTCCTCTCACCTTGGTTAGAGTTGTCGAAAAATGGAAGGAGGCCGGACGTGACTAAATGGAGCCGGAGGGGTGGCCGGAGTAGCGGGGGCTGGCTAGCTGCTGGCTGGCAGGGTTGGCTGAGAACTGCTGGCAGGAGGGCGGGATAGAGAGCTGAGGGGAAGAGGAGGGCTGCTGTTGTGCTGTTGGGAGAGGGAGGGGGTAGGGGGAGTTAAATAGAGGGACAGGGAAGAGGGCTGGCCGGCCAGGTGTCGACCAACCTGTGCCAAAACGGCGCAGGGGCCCTGCCTAGCACGGAAGGTTCCTTGCCTGCATGCTTTGTCGAGCGACAGAGCCTGCCTGTCGATCGCAAGGGAGAGAAGAAGGTAAGGAAAATCTTAAGGAAATTTAAATAGGTATTTAAAGTTAAATTTTTTTGTATTTTTCTTCCGTTCGAGGTCCAAAAATAATGAAACTTAATACCAACGTGTGTTATTATGTAACAAACAACCTCGCGCTAAAAAATTTTGATTCGAAGTAATATTTTATTTTATATTAATTTTTGAAGTTTGAAACTTCAAAAATTAATTGCGATCGAACTAGAGCTTTGAATTTGATGAAACTCTTAGCCTTTAAATAATATGTTTAACACAATGACATGAAAATCGATGAATTTGGACACATATTTAATTTTCTCTATTTATTGAATTTAAAAAATTTCAGAAATTAAAGCGGGAGTTTCTGTTATTCGGATTTCTCTCAAACTAGGGCATTTTGATCTAAAAATTATTTCTAACAAATGATATTTTAGTTTGCCCTAATTTGAAGTTCTCGGGATCCTGATTTCTGAGTCGAGATTTGACCTAATTTACAAAGTAATGACATTGGGTCGTTACGCGTTATTTATAGTCCCCCATAAGAATTACATCTTTGTTTTACTTTCACCCTAATTTCAACAAATCAAATACAGTGAATTGTAACTCCTGAAATGTACATTATTTTATGCTAAAATTGTTGCATATCAAACAACCTCTGAGTTTAAGTTCATCAAGAAGTTAGCTTTAAACTTTGGATAGTCGTGTCTTATGTGTCATTTCTGTTTGCATTCTTAGATAGGGATTAGAGGTACTTTTAAATGCTGAGTTAGAATGCTTAACTTTGCTGCTATAGTAATGTTCATACTTCTTTAGTAATTTATTGAACTTCCTTGTGATTAATTTTATATGTTCATTTACTAGGATTCCATCACTACTCGAAAAATCATTCGCAATCTTCTTGTCTTTCAGAGTGATTATTTTTTTTTGGAGTTCCTTCTTTTTTGTAATTTATTGCTACATGTTCATAGTTTTAGGAACTTGTTCACATTCTCTTCATTAGAAAAAGTTATTCTACCAAATAAAGTGCATTAATAACCTTAATCAACCTTGTATACATTTCAGATATGTTTTTTTAGGTTTCATCTAAAAGAATTCATGTTTAAAAATTAAAATATTGATATGAGATCATTTAATGCCATTAGTTCATTCATATATTACAATTAAATTATTATATATCTCTTTACCAATTGTGCAAAATAAAATGTGCATGGAATCTTCTTACTTCAATGCAACATTAAAAGCAAGTGATTACTTTCATATTTAACTTTTTAATATTTTCATTTGTCCATTATCTATGTAAGATGCTAGGTTTTGAATAACTAGTTTTATTATTTTCTGCAAATGATAATCTACGAACTAAAAAACTTCTCTTTATATTTTTCAATAATAAAAAAAGTTACGTCAAACAACAGTAGTCTGGTGTAATTTGCACCCTACATATCGTGCACGTTTAAAATCCCTAATTGTTTCAATTGAATAAGATTTTTGTTTTACTAGACTTGCTCTAATTTCACTTATTGGGTTTTAGGAAATCTAAGTGACTTCTGAGGATGAATTGAATTTTAACGTAGTGAAAATTAAACTTAAGAAACTTTTACTTATTTTAGCAAGATTTAGATATGTTTAGTTAGACTAAAGAAAAACCAAAATTTAAAAATAGTAAGTAAGAAACAAGACAGAGTAAAAGAACATGCACATACTTTATAGCAGTTTGGATAAAATTAAGACTATGTCTACTCTTCAAGGCTCATCACCTTTGAAATTGTACTAAAATAGGCACTCTTTTTGCTTTTCCCAAACAGTAGAGAAACTCATACAATTCTCTCCTTCACATGCTTTTACCACGAAGCTGTGGAGTTTACTCTCCTTCTCAAAGTAGTACCTTGGCATATTTGTCAAGGTCCCTCCTTCACACACTTTAGCCGCAAAATTGCATATTTCACTATCTTTTTTAAAGATGTGCCTAACCGGAGCCGTGTTCTCTTTTTTGCAAACTTTGGCTGCACAGCTATGAAATTTACTCTTCTTCATAAAGCTCTGCTTGGTGGAGTGTTTGAAAAACTTTCTCACGCTTAATATGTAAGAGTAATTAAGGAAATAAAAAAATTAATGAATATAAAAGCACCTAGTCTTAAGTTGAAGTCTCCAAGATTAGTCCCTTCCTAATATTTGAGAGAAAAGTATTAAAGTACGTAAAAGTGTCTTAGGTTTATAATAGAGAGCTTTTTGCTTTTTAAGGGATTAGTGAGTGTGCTGACATTCTAACCCTTATCTATATGTGAAAAGAAGAGGGATTTGAATATGCAAGCAAATATTTGGGCACCATGACACAAAATATGTGATCCTTGACTTGGTTTATTCCATATTGGGCTCTCTTAAGTGCAAGTCAAGGTTCATTGAAATATGTTTGAGCACAACGACGCTAGCTCGCCAAATAGTTTTGGCCTACAAATTCTCGAACACTTTGGGTGTGTGATATTGTGCGCTTGGGCAACTGTGCTTGGGCTCATGAGCTAATGCGTCGACGCGCGTGGACAAGCTAAATAGGAAGAATGCTACTGTTTGTAAGTTTTAAGTGGTTGTTATCTTTCAAACCTAATAACAAAAATGTAAATTTATCACCTATAATTATTGTATAATTGTATAAATACAATGAACAATAAAAATAAAATCTTGAATTTGAAAAAAAAAAACTTTTAATTAATCTGAATCATATGAGCTGAAGCTTAGGTTTATCACTTTTGTGAAACATATATTAATTAAATACTATTGTATTATTAAATAGTAGTTAATTTCAAAAACAATAATATTGTTTAATGATATTTGGTTGTTATATTACTAGAATGAAAAAGTAATATTATTTATTTTAAAAATGATATATAGGCTATAATACTAATTTATATTTATATGTATTATATTTTCTATCATTATAAAAGAGCACAGTATCTATTAATTATTATTATTTTTAATATTAATAATAATTATGTATTAATCTTAAATTTATTATCATTAATCATATTTTTATTTGAACATTTAAATATTTAAAATAGATAAGATGCTTGTAATTTAATTAATGATTTATGGCCCCCTTTTATAGACTCTAAAGGGTACCTAGAGGGTTGATAGCAGGATCCAAGCTAGTTGGATGAAGCGGAAGAGCACTTATGAGGCATTGTGTGATAAAACAATTCTACTAAAATTTAAAGAAAATTTTTTAGAATAGCTATTTGAGCATCAATTTTATATCAGACATAATTTTGAATGTTAAGGCAAAAGTATATTGATGAAGGAGGATTGTAGAGATGAGAATGCTATAATGGATAAGTGGGTATACATGTAAGGATAAGAAGAGAAATTAGTGTATTTGCATCAAAATATTGGAGTGGCTTCAGTTGATGGTAAGCATAAAGAGTGTCATCTTAAGATTGGCAAAACATCATGTTCTTTATTGGTTCAGCACTTATAAATTGGATTTTTTTTTTTGTTTTACTGAACACCATGCACATTCTTTCAAAATGCAGGAATGCCTAATGAATCTCTTGTCCTGTAAAACCATCATTTATGTCACAAATCAGTTGGAGTTCTTGCATGCTGCTGATCTTATTGTGGTGATCTTCAACTCTTTTCTACATGCATACATACATAAATCCATTCGTACCTGCATACAGGATTCATAAACTGAAATGTTTTGCATAACATACATTAGCTGCACAATAAATAAAGATTCAAATATTTATAGGTAATGAAAGATGGAAAGATCATACAATCAGGAAAGTATAAAGAGTTAATTTCTAATGCTGATGGTGAGCTCATGAGACTAATGGCAGCACATAAAAATTCACTCTATGAAGTGAGTTCACAACTTAAGGAGCCTGATGTTCCAACAAGCAAACCTCTTAAAATGGATCTGGAGGTAACAGAAGAGAAACCTAATAGTCACATTAAAAATAATGATCTATCGTGCAGAACTCAAGACGAAGAAAGGGAGTCAGGAAGGGTTAAATGGAGCATTTACCACACTTTTGTAACTTCAGCATATCGAGGAGCACTTATTCCCGTGATTTTATTTTGTCAAATTTTCTTCCAGGGACTTCAAATGGCCAGCAATTACTGGATTGCTTGGGCTGCTGATAAGGAAGATAGAATAAGCAGGAGGAAGTTGATAGGAGTGTTTATTCTATTGTCTGTAGGTAGCTCTCTTTTTGTACTGGGGAGGGCAGTGTTACTGGCAACAATAGCACTTGAGGCAGCACAAAAACTTTTCCTCGGAATGACCACAAAACTTTTTCGGGCACCAATCTCCTTTTTCAATGCAACTCCGTCGAGCCGAATCATTAATAGGGTAAGGTTGATTTCTACGTCATTGAATTGAATGCGCAATGAAATGATGAAACTATTCTGATAAATCTTGCTGTTTGTACTCTCATATTTAACTTTGTTTTTCAGGCTTCCATGGACCAAAGCACAGTGGATACTGACATTCCTTACAGATTAGCTGGATTGGTATTTGCACTTGTGCAGCTTCTATGCATCATAATTCTTATGTCTCAAGTTGCATGGCCAGTATTTATTCTTTTTATAGCAGTACTTGCTGTTTCTATATGGTATCAGGTAAGTCCAGTAAAATTTGTCTTTAGTTTTTTTTTTTCTTTTTTTTTTTCCGGTCTTAAGACATATGCATAGAATCGGATTTGAACGAGTTCAAGAGTTTCTTGGATTGGTTCAATAAGCAAAAGAACCATTTTTTTGTTTGTTCTTAGCATTTTTACTTGTTAACTGTGCATGAGCATTATTAATTTAGAGATTATATATAAATTGTAGAGCATACGTAATGTCATGTAAATCTTAAGCTGCTCGAATATCCACTTGTTGAGTTTGAGACAACTCAAGTGACACTCCAAGAAGAAGGTGAATTGAATTTCTGAAACAATCATAATGCATTGACAAAAAAAAAAAAAAAGTAAGAGCTCAAAAAATAGAAAAAGCACACCAATTTATAGTAGTTTAGGTCAACATCCTACATCTACTCTTTATAGGTTTTATTTCAAAAATTCACTCGAACACGAGACGCTCCTATACTATCAAATGTCAGATGAGAAGCCTGGTACAATAATCTCTCCTTTTGCAAGTTTGGCAGTGGAACTGCTGAGATTACTCTCTTTTTCAAAGCCTTACCAGGAAGGATCTGCCTTGATTTCTCTTTCACAATCCGCTAGAGTGGATAAAAAATATTGAAAAAAATACAAAGAAAAAAACTTGCAATATTTGAGGAGAATTTCCTAGTTATTGAGTCACCTAAATTTCAAGAGAGCTTTTGAGTACCTTGGAAAGCTTTAGGAAGAGATTAGAAAGGTTTTGGAAGCTTTTATAATTGCTTGAGAATTTCTTAGTATTATTTGAAAGCGAAGGAAATTGGCTCCTATTTGTAGGTGGTGTGTAGAGGCTCAAATATGGCATGGATGTTTCTAGAGGATGTCCACGGGCATTGGAAAACTCCACCTGGGTGTCGGGACACCAATTGGTGATTTGTGGATCACTTTTATAAGTTTCAGCTCACCCTAACATTAGCCAAGCCTGCCTTGGTGCACAGAATGAGTCACTCTACCAGCTCTCTAAATTTGCTTTGTATGCTTGAGCATGTGGCCTGTTTGGTTGGGTGTATGAGCCTGGGTGTCTCTGCTTGGCACTTGGGCTTGTGGATAGAAGAGGGTAAGCTATGTTGTTGTGTGCAAGCTCTCCAGTTATTGGTTTTCTCTCAAATTTTAGATAGACTTCCTATGTTTAATCTTCAAGAACGTAATGGATGTTGATGAAGCTCTTGTAGCAAATCGATTTGTTCCAATGCAATGTAGACAATCTCCCATGCTTGCGTGGTTGATGATCTCTTATAATTTTGTGAAGATCATCCGTCAAGTTCAACCTCTTATCATCTTAAGTGTTTGAATCAATATCCCCTTTTCTATGTACATCATCTGGATCACTGGTCCTAGCATCCTCGTCACCTGAGCATTTGAGTAACTTAAACTTTGATGGTAAGATAACTTTTAAAATAAAATATTTTTATTCATTAAAAGTTTTATTATTATCAAAATTATGTCAGATATACACATGTGACTCATAAAATCAACAGTAAATGCATCCAGTGCAGTTTTGGTATGATATTTTGAGGGACGAGGTTGTTCTTCCTTGGAAATCTAAAAGGTCTAAATGCATGGACCACTTTACCTCTGCTTCTATAACTCATTAGGAGGGTAGAGGCTTATTGAACTGCATATGAGACTAACTCATGGATTTCAGCCACAATTATTCAACTTGATAGCCAGATATTTATCTGTAGTAAGAGAAATCACCATAAAAAGTGCCAATTATAGGAATTCGAAAAGTCATTCATGTATGCGTGATGTATTGTATGAGAATATTTCAAGAAGACATGAAAAAATTCATCTATTAGCCTTGTATTCTGCCATAGTCTGTCAGCCTCGATCTTACCCGGTTAGTTGCAGTTTTAATGAACGTTATTTTTGGTGTGCGCATATAGAAATAAAAAAAAAAAAAAAAAAAAAAAATATATATATATATATATATATATATATATATATATAAATTCATCTGAATATAATCAAACTACTATCAATCCACATGCAGTTGAGCAAGAGCAAGACCTTGTTCGTGTTTTACTTGTTACATAAATAAGTTTGCAAATACTAGTTGAACTATTGAGTTAATTACTACTAAACACTAGTAATGAGGTTTTTTATCAGTCCTGCAAGCATTGTTAATATCATTATTTAATAAAGATGTTATAGTATTATGTAATATAGTTTGAGATGAAAAAAATTTCAATCTATTCTACTGGAAATAATCAATCTACCTTTCAAATGTGTTGCCAATTGAAGGGAAAGCAGCCAAAGAAAATCACCTCGTGCATAAGAAAAGAAGTTTATATAAAAGTTGCTGTTATCTGAATACATAGGTGAGATCAACCAGAATTGAATTGACGTTACTTTAATGAACTAGTAAATATTCATAATAAGATCTCAAATGCTGCAATATGGCATATTCTTTTTTAATAAAGAAATTCAAGTTTAAGGTTCCATAAAAATATTTTTTTCTGAGCATTTTCTTGTGCACTAAAAGTTGCTCAACTCTATCGCTGTTTCCCACCAATGACTCCTTCGTTCCGAGTTGCTGGCTTGTCATCCGGTTGTCTCTCTGCATTCACTGGCTATCTTCCCTCATACCCTCCTTGTTGGGGTTTATTTATAGAGAAGAGCTTCTCCTTGTGACGCACAGGATCTCACAAGAATGAAAATGAAACAATTAAAAGATAAATACAAGCAATCACAAACATAAAGAATTGCATGACTTGATGTATGGGCCACACTCAAGTAACCTTTTTTTCTGTTTGTTTCTTAAAAGGATAAAGAAAATACAATAGCGAGCTCTTATAGAGGGGAAGAGCCTTGGTTGATGTGTGTTGAGAGAATGAGAAGTGAGAAAAGGTAGAGCATTGCCATTTATAAGGGAGAGGATAGGAGACTTTTCTTCTTAAAATTTCATTTACATAAACTCAATTTTTTTCTTACATACATCACCTTGTAATCTTATAAAAAAATTATTTTATTTCAGATCATATCAATTTTAATTACACTTAGTGCTAGATCAATTCGAGTTCAATCAAATTAGGTCAGACTCGAACTTAAAATATTCTTACTCGAACTCGAATTGAACGAGCTCAAATCGAGTTCCAGTCGTGTCAATTTCGATTAAAAAAAGATCATGTCAATTTCGATTAAAAAAAGATCAAGATCAAACTGACTTGAATCAACACAAAAATAAGAATAACACAAAATAAAAATAAAAACAGCCGCACCTTGACAACGCTATATTCCACAAAAGATGAGAGAATCGAACCCGGGGTACGCGGGAAGAATGCAGACGTGTTGTTATAATTATTTTTGGAGATGATATATGTTTTTTTATTTTATATTTTTTGAGTGACGACTCGAGACAGCTCAAAAATAAGAAAATACAGATTTTTTTTAAAACAGCTGTATAGTGAACTTATATTCTACAGAGAGGATGAGAGAATTGAAACCAGGGTTCATGGAAAGAGGGAGACAGCGGTACCACTGGTATTGTTAATTACTTCAACAGATGATACATATTTTTTATTTTATATATTTCAAGTGACTTGATTTTAAGTTTGGAGTCAACTCAAAACTTGAGTGAATTTTAAGTTCAAGTAAAACTGTCTGCCCTAATTACACCAAATCTCTTTTAATCTTCTTTAGTCATAAAAGAAACTTTTCATTACATCATATCTACTTTTATTCGTCTCCTCAATGATTTTGGCAAAATTTTGTAAAAATATTGACTAGTTTCTGTTTTAATTTGTCCAAACAGATACTGCATTCTAAAAAATAGTGTCAACATTCCTAACATCTCTTTTTCTCATTTTAATAGTTACTTATGTCTGTAGAAATTCATATACTCCTAAAATATGCCAGAATTAGAAAAAAGTGCAAAAAGGAAAAATTTGATTTTGAAATAAAACCAGAATTGATCTGAAATAAACTTGCATTATAATTCACTTTCTTTGTCTCTCTCTCTCTCATATATATATATATATATATATATATATATATATATATATATATCCATAATATTTTGAATAGGTGGTTGATTGATTTGACATAACTTTTATAGTTTAAGAATAAAAAAACTTTTAAACAAAATCTTGAGAACTATATATCAAAATAGCTTTTTTACTGCTTTAGGATTTTGAAGAAAATTCTCTGGGTAAAGCTTATTTGATCGAGTGCATGAAAATGTTGGGTCACTTCAAAGCAACTAAGTTGATGGATGTATAGCACAATGTTATTATTAGTTAAAATGTTAAATTACTAAAGCTTAAAGATATGTTTATATCAATTTAGAGCTTTTTAATAAGTGCTTTCGCGTTTGTGTCAGAAATTATCTCCCTTGAAATTCATACTACATACAAAGAAAAGAAGTTCTATTTTCATTATATTGAAAAATGATAAAACATTTACAATAATGATTTTGACAGAACTATTACATTAGCTCCGCAAGAGAACTAGCAAGAATGGCCGGCATTAGAAAAGCTCCGATTCTTCACCATTTCTCAGAAACCATAGCAGGTGCGCCGACCATTCGATGCTTCAATCAGGAAGATCGATTTATCACTCAGAATTTTGATTTAGTTGATGACTATTCACGAATTACTTTTCACAATTCTGCCACCATGGAATGGCTCTGCCTTCGAATTAACTTTTTATTCAATCTTCTCTTCTTCCTTGCGCTTATGATCCTGGTGTCTTTACCAAGAAATGCCATTAATCCCAGTAAGTTCTCTACTCAGGAAACAAAGAATTTTAGAAAAAGAAAACTTTATAATTGAACTATGAATAAGCAGTTGTTTGGCATATTACATGTTTAGTTAAATTAGGATTTAGTAAAAGCTGGATTTAGCACATCTGAGAATATTAAAAGATTAAACATATTCATGCTGTTTAGCTCAGGATGCAAAATTCATTAAAATCACTTGCATAAATAAGTTAAATCAGGCTTTCAACCGGATTTGGTAAATCCCTGATTTAAGAGCTTTCTGTGAATTTACCGGGGCAATGGTTAATTTACAAAGCCTTGAAATGCAAAGTACACTGAAATCCCTGTCTAGCGGATTTGGAAACTTATCCCCTTTGCCTAACAGGCCCTAGGAGCTTCTAAAGCAGGGGAAGCCTGCGCACGCGTGAGAAGCAATGCTCTTGATATGTTGACTGATACCAGTTGATCAATTTCAGGCCTTGCTGGACTTGCAGTCACCTATGGCTTAAACTTAAACGTACTGCAAGCTTGGGTGATATGGAACCTCTGCAATGTGGAAAATAAGATGATATCTGTAGAGAGAATATTGCAGTTTTCAAGCATAATTAGTGAGGCTCCATTGGTGATTGAGGGCCAAAGGCCAGAGCAAGAATGGCCAAAATATGGAACCATAGAGCTGGAAAATCTTTATGTTCAGTATAACGCAGGCCTTCCTATGGTTCTAAGGGGCATCAGCTGCATAATCCCTGGGGGAAAGAAAATAGGAGTAGTCGGCAGGACAGGCAGTGGAAAATCCACATTGATACAAGCTCTTTTCAGGGTTGTAGAGCCATCTCTTGGCAGGATAATTATTGACGGTTTAGATGTTTGCTGCATTGGACTGCATGATCTGAGGTCCAGGCTAAGCATCATTCCTCAAGATCCTATTTTGTTCCAAGGAACTGTGCGGGCAAATTTGGACCCATTACAAGAGCATTCGGATTCAGAAATCTGGGAGGTAAGCCAATATATTTATATATATATATATAAACACGCACACATACATATGGAGATTCTTTAAGCTTGAACAGGAATCACAGAATTTGGCGTGCTTACAGGTTCTGCAGAAGTGCCGGCTTTCAGAAATTGTTAATCAAGATCCCAGATTGCTGGAAGCGCCGGGTATATGTTGTCTGACAAAAGGCTGATACCATAAAATCACTTTTATCTATCGTATTTACCTGTTTAATACTCAAAGTTTCATAGTTACAGAATCAGCACCCAAGTCTTCTAAGCGCAAGAAATCTATCACCCATCCTTAAAAGTTGGCAGTTAGCTATGAATATTTTAAGCTCTGGTTTTCATGAAGACGGTGCCAGGTCTGGGTCTGTCATGAAAATGACTCGATTTGAAATGTGTCAATCCGAACTGACCTATTTGATAAGCGGTCATCCAAACCCAACCTGCTCCTATCCTGATTCACAAAAGTGACCCCTTTTGGCATGGTTACATAAACATTACATATGTGGTTTTATTTTGGTCCAAAATTAACCAGTTTTAACTCATGTTTAGCCTAAATGTCAGATAAACGGGTCAAACCGGGTCATATTCGAGTTTTTTTGGGTCAACCGGAACTCGACACGAACACTATAAGCGTCAGTTATTGAGGTCAAGTGGTTCTGCATTTTCTATGGTTGAGTTCGAGTCATTTTTTTGGCGCCCCTACTTGCAGGCGGTGGTGTAAGGGTTGAGTGTAGTTTTATTTTGTTTTGAAATTTTGGGAGGTGATCAAAAGCAAATATAAAGTTTAAGGTGCTGAATAGGTAAATAATGAAGATTTGAGTATCATGCAGGCAAAAAAAACAGCAAGAAAGGCCTGATTTAATAAAACCCTTAAGAAAAATTATAGAATATGTGAGATAATTGCCTGTTGCTTTTCAGTTGCAGAAGATGGAGAGAATTGGAGCTTGGGACAGAGACAGCTTGCCTGCCTTGCCAGGGTGCTGCTAAAGAACAGAAAGATACTTGTTTTGGATGAGGCTACAGCATCAGTAGACACTGCAACTGATAAAATTATTCAGAAGACCATAAGAGAAGAAACTGGAAGTTGCACTGTAATCACAGTGGCCCACAGAATCCCCACTGTAATTGACTGTCATCTTGTGCTGGTCCTCCATGAAGGTAAGAAATTAAATTTGTTTCAATTTGTTAGAATTTGATTTATTAAATTAATCTTTTGATATTTTTTTTATTATAAATTCATATTCCATTTGTTAGAATTGAGAGAAAAGGAATAAGTTAATTACTGACTAGTAGGGCTAGCAATATTACCCAAAATTTTCTCAAGTTTTAAGTTGACTTGAACTCGGCTCAAAATTTTTGAGTTGATTCTCAAGTTGAGTTCGAACTGGGTATGACTTAAATCAAATATAAAATAGAGTCACTCGAAATATATAAATAAATAACGTATACCATTTGCGGAAAAAATTATCAGCCCAGCAGTAACACTCAGTTTCATCCCTATGACATCGGGTTTGATTTTCTCCCAGGCTAAAATTGTGTTGTTTATAAAAAATACAAATTTGTTTTATTCTCGAGCTGATTCGAGTCAGCTTGAACTCAATTTTATTTAAATCGAAATTGACATAACTCGAACTTGATATGAGTTTGAGTCGAGTTCGAGCCTGAGCTAACTCAACTGTGCTCAATCGATTTCAGCATGGAGCTTATAAATAGGCATAAAATATGTGTATTTGAGTAATTGACGAGCAGCTTCCTTATATTTAGTGTGTTACTATTAAAGCAAGACAAATAAACAAATGTAGAAAAGAGAAGCAATGCATAAAGTACTTGATTGTTGAATCATTTGATCTAATCTGATAGAGCTATTTGAATTGTGTGGATAATTAGGACAAATTTTGGAGTTCAGTTCACCCACTGATCTTCTGAAAGATAAGGCATCAGCGTTTTCACAGCTCGCATTGGAATTTGTTGGAGGATCTCAAAGTGATCATATGATGCTCGGATCAGTTGAATGGGAGGCATGAAAGCAGGTTTGCTCAAATAATCATCAATTCCAAAATAAAATTTTTTTGTCAAAATTTATTCGTAAAGAAACTGTAATCAAATTTTGATTTATTTAGAGCAGCATTTCAATGAAAGAAGACAAATGAATCTTCCTTTTGTGGATGACATGATTAATTTATTTTTATTCAAAGTGATTTCAAATTTATATAAATTTTGCTTTCATAATTAATAAAAAGATGAAAATAGAATAATTTAGTGTTTACCTATAATAAAATATAATTATTCAAATTTTATTATTTATATATTTAATAGAGATATAATAATAAAAAGGTAGCTAAATTTGAATAAAAAGTAAATATTTGGTGCTTTAAGTCTTAATCCAATCAAGCTTTGTTTAAATTGTAATTTGAATTAACGGTGGATTTGTAATTATTAAAAATTGAAAAAGTAATTATCTTAGAAACATAGAAATGATGTACAAATTTTATTGGATGAATTTTTTTGAGTTTCATATTAACGGATCTAAATAGTATTTAAATAATATTATTACAAATTTTCTTGATGCAAGGCATTATTTTTGGCAACATGCTTAGGTGATGTGAGAAATTATTATAATCCTACTGGTATATGTTGTCTTCATTAGCCATTATGGCCTGAATTGAAAATAGATTATTTAATCTCAATGATTCCATGAATCCTTTTATTTTAATGGTTAAAATCAAGTCTAAGCTATTAACACATTAGCAATTTTTAATTAAAAATTAATTATATTATTTAGATACAAAATATAAATATATTTTTAGAAAAATGCTACCCTTACACTATTATATACACAACCATATTCACTACCAATCAAAAATTTATTTCTTATTTTTTTTATTTTTTTCTTATACATTATTCCAAATAAAAAGTGAATTACACCAATCATATATTTACACATAGGATTGCCACATCATCCTCATTTTAATGTGTATATAGTGGTGTAAGTGTAGCAAAATTCATATTTTTAAGATCAATGAAGTTTTGTTGATTTTCATAACTCTTTTTAGTCTCTTATTTAAATGAAAGAATGAATGTGTTGTGATCATGTCCTCATCAATTATCATAATATAAAAAAGATAAAATCATCCATCATATTACTTTTGAATAGTTTTTGGTGAATATGCTATAATATACACAATCTCAATATTATTGATGAAAATTTTATAAAATATGAAAAATTATTATAAAAAAGTTGTGCATGCTTTTACAATTTCCAATGAGAAAATTGCCTAATGTTTATATATATATTATACATATTGATTTGAGTGGTCCTTATTAAAATTTATTCATCTGTTTGATTAAATAAAAGATTAAAGAACATATTAGAGAATGATTGATGGATTGATGTTATTTAATCTCATTAATTTTTAGAAAAGTATTATAATTACATCACCATATACACTATTAATAAAAAATTCTTTTTTATTACAAATATATATATATATATATATATATATATATATATTGATGTAAGTATGACAGAGTCCTTAAAATAATTTATAGATGATGTGATTAATACATTTTTAGACCACCAAATCTCTCTTTAAATTATAATTGCTCTTAAAAGGATAGAACACTGCCTCAGATAGCACCCCATTTATAAATTCTATTAAATTTATACATAAAAAAATATGGTATGCATGTAAGAACCCTTTTCTTTTAAATATTTTTTGAATAGAAAATTTCATGCAATCTTCTCTCTTAAATTAGTGGTCAATCAATGATATAAACAAATAAATATATAATGTGCGAATTCAACAAATATTAGTTTTTATGAATTTTAAGGTCAAAGTTAAATATTTATACTCTACTTTTTGAAATAAGGGTCTTGATAAACTTTACATCTAATATATATATAATACATATCTATTTAAAACAGCTTATTTTTCAACTATATGAGAATAAAATAATTCACAATATTAAAAATTTGGAAGCCTTTATTTTAAAATAGAGCTTCAAGTTTACTCACTGATATATACATACATGCATATATATTATAGAAGGCAATAGTTTAGCCATAGCAGCAGACCTGAAATACTTTTTCACACTTTGAGAATTTTTCTTAAGCCTCAATTGTATGATTGTCAGAATTGATCTGTCAAAAATAGCATGTTTTAGAATATTCAGAACATAAGATGGATGGATCGTTAAAGCCACCAACCACAGCAATGTCAAAGTGTTATTATACACTATTATTAGTAGAAGCATCATTCCCTGCTGCAATACCTAAGTGTGGAAACAGATGGATGGAATCGTAATTTCTTTTTGGAGCAGCAAAGCATTCATTCTCAGGGTTTGCAGGATTTACTTTCAAAACTCCCAAATTACATCGCTGTCCTCTGCATTTCATAAAGTCAGCGTATCAGTAGGAGATTAAGAACAAAGAAATTTAACAAACATGTACAGAATAGTTGCCATAGATAGTTGTATCCTTGAGAAAAAAAAAGTGGTGTTGAACTGTAGTAAGATGTTGTTCTATGATCAAAGATGGGGTGTTCTATGATCTATTCAATAGATATGTATATCTATGCAAAAAGCCTCGTAAAGTAATTCTATTGACCAAAAAAAAATTAAAATAAGACTAACCAAAACTTTGAAAACACTGACTAGTGCTGCTACCAAAAAGAAAACCTGAGCCTAGCAAAGAATTCTCTTTTACTAGAGAGCTTGTAATCTTGGGAACAGGCACTATGATCGAGTTTGAAGACCATATAAACTCGAGCATAAAAATGACAACACCAACAAAAAAAAAAGTATAATCAATTTCATAACTAAAGAAAGTCTGTAGGTCCTAACCAGCCTTTCATGAAACCTTAGCTGCCGCCCTCATCTTTGAAAACTGTATACTGATAATTCAGCTAGAGAAAATTACAAAATCGCTTTAAAAGCAGACTGCTACTTCAAAATTGTGGAAAAACTTTTCCCATCAAACTCAGAATAGCTGTTACCACTTTCTAAATAGTAGTGCAACTAGAAAGCTACCCAAACAAGCACTGAGAACCATGATAAACTAGTCCGAGTAGCTCAGCAAAAAAAATTGAGTAAATATAGTTTAAATGCAGCACAAGGCAAGTGCACGTGGGAGAGCAGCATGCACACGCACCTTTAATCCTTTTCTTAACCCAAACTTCCAACAGCATCCCTGCACCAACTCCAGCAACACAACAAGCCGCGTATATGGCAAGTGCAGATGGTAAAGATCTTTTAGGAAGAAAATAAAAATCTGGGACTTGCCTAACTTTTTTTGGAAACCTTTTCTGCGTAGCAGATCTGCTCGAGTCAGTAGTAGCATCAGCATTACCAACAGTCTTCCAATCCACATTTTTCAGGAAGTCTTTGGAATCATTCGTTCCCATGGAAAATATCAGTGCCAATTATCAAATTTATGTTCTGTAAAGTTCAATAAAGTGCAAGAAGTTAATGAAATAACAAAAAAAAAATTGTTATTATGATCATAAAAACTGCTGGAATAAATATTTAAACAGAATGTAATAGTTTTAAGATAAAAAGAGCACTTCTGTGCTGACCAAAATTTGACTAAAAAATTTTCAGAATTAGATAGATATCATGCGTGAACTGTTTTACAAATGGCATCCATCTGACAATTTTTGATGAAATTTTTAGATAAAGTTTTGGGTGGAATGTTTTGAAATAAACAATGCCCATAATCAGCTTTATAGCACCATAATTGAAGTTGCTTGAGCAGTGGCATGGCAGTCTGAAAAAATTAATAATAATAATAATAATATATATATGCACAGGTGAAGCGTTCTAGTTATCTGTCACGGTATTAGCTAAAACTTTTAATAAGGTTAGAACCTAAGCCTTGAGATTTTCAATGTGTGTGCAGGTCCTTGGGATTCTAATATGCAGAGACTTATATGACTCTTTAGAAATACAGGGTGGGTATTAAACAAATACTTATATGAATATGCATAACACGTTTTTTTATTTTGAAATTCAGAATAAAAAATGTAGATTAATTAATTTTAATTGAGTATATTTATCAAAAAACAAATATTTGAGTTTGTTGTATAGCATCACCCTAACTAAAATGCAAAATAAAAACAGAACAATTAAAGAAATAAAAATAAACAACTATGGTGAATCTCAAAGGAGATTCACCAATTACAAAAGATAAAAGAAAAAGTAAAAAGGTAAAATGATGAAGAGTGGAACAATAGCATTTTAATACATTACAATAAAAAATTAAATTACTTGTAGAAAAAATAACAATTTTAATTGTCTACTACGTAAAAGAGGCAAATCATAAGCATCTACTTATTTTGGAAGAAGTTGAGCCTTATTTAGGCAAATATATGGGTAGCACGATTTGAACTTTTAGTGTCGAGATTAAATCATAAAGCCTCAACCATGGGGCAACACCATTCATTTAATAAGCATCTACTTGATGATGTTAAAATCTAGAGGCCACTTAGTAACCATGATTTAGTAAATCTAGAATCCGTGATTAGATAAGAATTGTTTGATATGCTATTTAGTAAATCTATCTAAATTTGTAATAGTGTTTAATTGCACATTTTGAGCAGTTAAGAATTTAGGAAAAAATTATTTATATTGATTAAAATAAAGAATTAGTAAATCAATTGCACAAAGAAATACTATACTAGCTAATGTGAAATTAATAAAATATAAATAATGATTTATTATTATTATTATTGATTTACTTAAATTTTCAAAATAAACAAATTTGAATGGAATGAATTACTTAAATTTATTTGTCAAGAGTTTAAATCAACCACAGGCCACAACAAACTTTATTGAGTTTAAATCGGGGGTTACAGATCACCCAAAACTTCCAAGCTTTGATCGATCGCTGATTGAACTCCAAAAATTACAAACTTGGGACCGATTCAAGCGTCTCGACGAGACAAACGCGCACATCTAAAAATTATTGAATTTGGACGGGTATTTTATTTTATATTAATTTTTAATTGCAAAACTTCAAAAATTCACTACAATAAATCCGGAGCTCAAAAATTGACGAAACTAGAAACATAACATCCTCATTTGATGTTTAATTTAAAACTACAAAAATTTCTAAATTCTGATTTATATTTTATTTTCTATGAAGTTCTGAAGTTAACTTCAAAAATTAATTTAAGAAGATTCATAATCTCAATTGCGCTCAAACTTTCGCAGTCGAATCCCCTCACTGCGCTCCACCTAAAAGTATTTGTATTTGATTTTTATTTGACTTGAATCGGGATCCTGCTTTCGACTTAATCCTCTTGAATTTGGAGCTAATTTATCCAGTAACAACCTCGGGTTGTTACGGACTCTCCCACTTATAAATAATGTCAACATCACAGTTATCAGTCTAATGAGTTGAGCTTGAAACAAGTTACTTCACATAAAGATGTCACTTAGGTTTGTATTTCACTTAATTTATGTACGAGCCTTGTAATAAGTTCAAGAGTTTCATGCATCAAATGATGCAGTATTGAATCAATTATTTACTAAGGTGATTTGCTTTGTTATTTTAATTTGTTATGTTATATGCTCTCTCTAGTTGACTAATTAATTTAAATTTTGATTATAGTATTCCATTAGTAATTCTAAAAATACAAAATCCCAAGATCATCCAGTATCCTCTGATCTACGCAATTTAGATCGACTGATCTGATCAGATGTTAAGACATACATGTATCTTAACTTAAGAATTCAAATATAATTACTGAGTTCAATTACTTGATTAAACACTTAAATTAATAAATGCTTGTATTAATAACTTGTTTTGCAACAAACTAAATTATCTATCTTTTAAAATATAATTAATACTCATTCAACTTTCTAAAACCTAAATTAATAAATCTTAGACATGATCAAAATTTAGACATTGTCTAAATTTGAGTTTACTCATTGAAGTTAGGGATAGTCCCTCTATTGAGGTTAGACTATCTAATTTACTAATATTATTCTTCTAAATTCTTTAACTTAGAGGCTAAATTCCAAGTTTTCACATATCTTAGAAATTTGACTTAGACTACCTAAGTTACTTATATTTTAGGAATCACAACTAATACAATTGATAATAAAACAATACAAAAATATGAATAATAGCTAAAATACTGAAAATAACATGAAACTAAAAGCTGAAAACTATAAATCGAGAAACAATGATGTTGAAATAAAAATGTTGAAAACTATAACTTATGAATGAAACTGAAAATTAAAAGTGAACTCATCATCTGTAAGTATGATATCTTTTGTTTTCTACTTACTCTACATGAATTCGATCTGATGCTAAGACACACTCATGTCTTAACCCGGAAACTGAACCACATTTAAGTTTCTTGATCCTATTTAATACTGATGATTTATCATATTCTTAATTATTTATTACTTAATGCCAAGATAACAATTCTTGGGTAAGTACCCAAACTCAAATCAAGACTTACTCTTGATCATGCTTCCTAAGCTAGGCAAACTAATATTAGAAATGTTATCTAAGACATGTGGGACTATGATGAGGAATCTATTGAATCCTAGCACTGTTAGATTAGCATTTACTAAACTAATAATGTCACATTCTACTATGTATTCTATCTTTCCCATGAAACAACTGATGGGCACCACTATGGCTCGTAATAATCTTTCAGGTAATCAAATTGGCAAGCACTATATTGGTCTATTTACTAAACTAATGTCACATTCTACTATGCATTCTATCTTTCCCATGAAACAACTGACGGGCACCACAATGGCTTGTAATAATCTTTCAGGTAATCAAATTGGCAGGCACTATATTGGTCTCATATATAATCCTCCAAACAATAAGATTGGCAAACACCATATTGGGTTCACATACAATCTTCCAAACAATCAGATTGGCATACTCCATATAGGGACACACATAATCTCCTGAGAAATAAGATTTGCATACACCATATAGGTTCCACAATCTCCTGAACAAACAGATTGACAGACACCACATAGGTAGGGTTCACATACAACCTGATGCATATCTGAATCTGTCAAACCAAACAAGTTGGCAAGCTCCACATCGAACCCGCATACAATCTAAATCAAATAAAAACCATATCATGTCTAATTTAGACAACAACACTAAGAAAGACTATTCTTTTATATAGTAGGCTAAAATTATCAATTTCTCTTTAGAACCATCTTATATTAATTAATATATAAATATATATATATATATATATTATTAACTCTCTATGTTTCATAATTAACTTAAATATTTTTGTTCGAGCATATTTCAAACCATCATTATTTAAATAATGACACTATATCAAATTGAATATGGTAGTGTCGATAAGCTTTCACACTTGCAAAATATTTATTGTTCTCTACGCAAGAGAATCAACAATATGTTATAGACACTACAACTACATATCATCAAGATGTTTAGGCTCTAATTTGTTTAAACTACAAAACATGAACTCTACTTCAAGCTATTTATGAATGTTGCAAGTACATTCTAGGGATTAGTTCAGTAGACACTACCCTCATATAAGTTATGATATTTTAGACTCTTTAAACAAAATCTAAGAATCCTAACAACAAGATCAATATATATACGATAAGCTAAATAGAGGTAAGAAAAATCTTAAACAATCTCTAAGAATTTATCATATACTAATTACTGATTAAATTTTCTATGGTGATATTAGTTGAATGCTTACTAGAAATTAATGATTTTACAAATTGTAAAAATATTATTAACTAAAGCTAATTTCTTAAAAGTTGCATTCTCATGTAAGAAATCATTTATTTGGTGATGTATAATACTAGAGAATGATGGAAAAGTTTATTTGCCTTTGCACTAAAAAATCAAGCATTAATCTTAGTGTTCAATATCACTGTCTATGTCCTATTAATCCAACAACCACACACATAAACAATACATGAGAATACATAAAGATATATATTAAGTAATTGACTTGACAAGATTTGCAAGGTACTTGCAATGCAATAGATAGAATAGAGGGATAATATAAATACATGGCACTCATAAATTGAAAATTATATTGACTAACCATTTACGTAACATCCTAGCATCTCCTTATGGTTATTATAAGTAGTAGTCGCTGGATTATCACATCCTTTAAATAACTTCTCCATTCACCATTTTGTAAGCTCTACATTTCCACTCACAGTGACTAGTACGACCACATACGTACCATCGCCTGCCATCATGATAACATTTATCGTATGAGTGTGGTAATTGGCCCTCCTTTTTAGGTGCTGGCATGTGTGATTTAAGTCCAATCTGGTGTACCATAACTGAAGATGGGTTGAACTTAAGTCTTTTGACTTCTTCTTGGGCATGGTTCTTGAGGCAACTGGTGGTCATTTCCTTGAAGCTTGAGCTGCTGCGAGTGGTGGCATAATGATAGAAGTAGAAGCTTGCTTTCATATTGGAGCTGATAGGAATTTCTTCTAATGTTCTTTCTGTATTTGGTGATGTTCCACCAATCTAGCGGCGTCAAGTAACTTCGAAAAACTTGTGTGCTAAAGAGATACTGTGCTGTCCTTGATCGAGTCCCGCAATCCTTTCAAAAAGCAGTTGCAATGAACAACTTAAGTTATCACCAATCCTAGAGCTCATCTAGATAATCTTCTAAAATCCATTTCATATTCCAATACTGTCTTATTCCCTTGAGTCAATTGGAGGAATTCATCTTCTAGAATGGCTTGCGCAGAAGGGGGGATGAACTCTTCTTAGAAGGCTTCTAAGAATGTCTTCCACGGGATGTCCTCGATGTCCACCCCTAAGAATCTAGTGGCCAACTCATTTTCCCACTAATGCTCGGTGACATCGCAAAACATACAAGTAGTCAGCCTGATAACTTCAGTGGCGGGGCACTTAATGCTTGACAGTTTCTTTTCAATCATTTTGATCCAGTTAGCCATCTTCATAGGTGGACTTAACCCACTAAAAGTTAAGGGATTGAGAAGAAGGAAGCTGTGGAGTAATCCATCTACTCCAAAACTAGATGCTTGCTGAGAGTTGACATGAATGATCTGAGGAACAAGTGGGGTGGGAGGCTTTAGAGAAGATTGAGCTTGGTGCTCCACCATGTGAGCAACCAAGTCTGTATGTTTATTGATCTTGACAGGTGAAGAACTAGCTATTATTAAGGCTTTGATTGGAATTTCGAAGGGTGATCTTGGATTCATCTCTCAAAAGAATAAACTTAAATTAGTTTGGATGTTTCCCTAAACACATTCATATATTGTGCTTGAGAAGCCATTATAACTTCAAGCATGTAAAAGTATTATGTATCTATCATTATATTTTATACTACTATTACCCATCATTTCCTTGAGAATCATAAATAATGTTTAACTTTATTCCAAAAACTCATTCTTAATATGATCACCTAGTACTCTTTTGTGTTCAATGTTCATGTTCAATGCCAACTTATCTTTTATTACTGAAGTTATTCTCTAAGGAAATATAAGTTGTAAAAACACAATGATCTATGTTCAAATATCATTTCCAAATGTCAAATGTCACTAACGTCACAATGTTTTCTAAGCTAATGTTTTCTAAACTAAAATTTTCCAAATGACATTGCTAATGTTTTCTAAACTAATGTTTTCCAAATGTACTAGTGTTTGCACATATCATTGTATATCAATTGTTTCCTGTTTATATTCAAATTGAAAAGTTGAAAAGGATCACATGCTTGTCATATAATTATGTTGTTGTTGCCACGTGTCATCTATTCATTCTACATTGATACTTCTAAGTTTGATATTTGTAATTGTCTGATAGTTTCATATTCTCAAATTAAATTGAATGGATTTATGTGGCTCTATATTCGTACCACCTTACTTAAATATCCCCCAATCCTTCTCTGATACCAACTGTAACAACCCGATATCGAGTTAGTGAAGCTAAGCTGACATTAGGTCTTAACTGCTCAGGATACTATTTGGTGGTTAAGCAAAGTGGTAAATAAAAATTATGAAATTTCAACAAAATAATTCAAAGCCATTTAAGAAGAAAGTTAACATCATTTCCATTCAACTTAAGGATAAAAAATACAAATATGAAAGTTCCAAATTATTACAAGGCTTTATTAAAGACAAAGTTTGCATATAACTACAAAATTATATAAGTCATTCTGCTCTCCTGGTGGTGGGGCTCTCACTTCAAGTGCTGACCTGTTGTAAAAAAATGTTGATTTTGTGTATTAGAGAATTTCTCTAGTACCACAGATAACAATGTTTACAATTAAACTGGCGAATGACACAATATAAATAATAACAAGTAACAAATATTTTGCGATGCGGAAATGAAATAATTGCATAAAAATAAATAATTAAGCATGCCCCTTTTTGAGGCAACAACGTTAACCTTCCTGCAAAACAAATGTTAATAACAATTGCAATTATATTATGTCACAATTGACACTATTTGTCAAGCCACCAGCATTTTATTTGCAAAATAAGATATTGGCACAATTTAAGAGTAAAAGGAGGTATATGGGTACCTTTACTTGTATATCATCCGTGTCAAAGTCGAATGTATCTGCAAGCATTTGTTATTTCAACTTTCATTAGCACATTGGTCTCAATTATTATTATTTATAGGATTCTTTGATTGCTCATATATTTACATTTATTTCTTTATTATAATCAACAACTTCTAAGAATTTTTCAAGTTATCTTAATTGTTTAAGTGTTTTCATAACAACAAAAAAATAGCATTTCTTTAGGTATGATGGATCCATAAACTTCTTGTAATAAGATTTTCACAACATCCTTCATAAACTAGTTTAAACAACACTATACTCATGAACAAAGAACATTGCATTTGAATGTTTTTCTAAGAAAAATCATATCAGTAAGTCAATTAAAATAATTTCTTAGAGCCAAAATCAAGAAGAATTCGTTGTCTGTATAGTGTACATTTACAAATTATATGATATATAAAATAAAATCTCTTTTGTATTCAACTATGAGCATTATTGCATATCAAAAGCATTTATTTATTGAAGTGTATAAATGTAGAAGGAATTTAATTAAAATGGGGGAGGGACAAAGTCCTTACAGTAACCCAAAATAATCGTGCAGCTCATAGCTCAAAATTTTTATTAGAAATTATTCAAAATTTATTAATTATACATATATTTGGTTTCATAAATACTACACATGCCACTCTTAGGCCAAGTGTAGTTTCATTATTGCTCTAGACATCAATTTTACCCTGATCTAATGTGTTTGTACAGAGTTTTATAATCGCCACATGTTGAACCCATCATATCATTTATTTTATTTATAATTTATATATATAACAAGGTTTGAGCACAAATAACTAATATTACATCAAGATGAAAAACAACAAAAGAAAAGAAAAAAAAAGTATAACAAACCATTTAAAAGTAGAAAGTAATATATATGCTCTTTTAACAACTTTTACTTGTTAATATTTACTTTCTTGGAAATAATATATCTTAAATTTTGATAGGAACTTTACTCAAATTCTAAAAATCTCATTTTGATACTTTTCAAGTTCTCAATTGTACATATTAAGAGCTTCTATATAGTTCTTACACATAACAAATTTTTCTACTAGAAATTTGTAAGCATAAAGAGTCTTTTCAACAAATTAGATACCCAAATATGTTGTTTAACAGTAACTTTAATTATGATTTGGGTCAAAATTATATATATCATTGCAATAATTTAAATTTCCAAAATTGAGATATTTCTTTAATCATCTATAGTTATAAAACACAATCTAGATAAGGCTTTATAAACATCAAAATTAGGTGTAATTATATAAACATCAAGCTGCACTTCATTTGGTTGAGGTTTGATTACTTGAAAGTAATTCATATATTTAATATTAAATTTGGCCTTATAGTATAATGTAGCCATTCCACACAAAAAAACAGCCTTCCTTAATTGCTTTACAAAAGATACATGCATATCTCTGTTGAGACTGAAAGGCATTGACATAGAGCTATTATAAACTGCAGCTAAGCAAAGAAGCCATAAGGGATTCTGGCAATTTCACAAAGGAAAATAGAACTGTAAGTGAACCAAATGTAAAGAGAAACCGCAAGGGGAAGTTATAAGCAGAATTTGGACACCGTGAACAATATGCCCGAGGAATTCAAGAAACACAAGCAGAATAGAAGAGATGTTTAGCTTAAAACCATTGCATTGTACTAATCTACTCATAGCACTAATCTAATATGTAATTTTATTAAATTGCAAGCCATTGAGCTAACTTAAGTTCTCAAGGAAATCTAACCAGCATTTCAAGGAAGTCTAAATGTATTTTAAGAAGAGCCATATGTTCCTTAGGAGTAAATTCGAGCTCTACAAAATCCAGGGACGCAGAGATGGCCGGTGGTGAGGGTTTTCAGAATGAGATCACTTTCGGTTTGGAGAGGTTAGAAGGCACTGATAGCAGGAATCGATTTCTCTAATTGATATGAACTTTTATAAACTAACCTTAAGCATCCTAGCTGTCCGATTCGAGGGCTCGACGGTGAGTATCGTCTTAGGCTTTCTCCCTTCGGCAAGATTTAGGGCTGCGGCTACATGATGCGTGTGAGCCGATGCTGCGAGTGAGTGAGGATAAGGAGGAGCTTCGATCTTCCCAAAGGAAACCGAGAAGGGATCCTACTCGATGAGGAGGACCTGCGATTTTAATTAGGGCTGTCGGCTTGAGCAGTGACTTTGGGTTTTACAGACCTATCTCGGAAAAATAAGTTTTAGATCGGGTAGCTGCTAATAAGTTTTGTTCAATCACTTATTTTGAACTCTAAAAGAAAAGAGAAAAATGTTATGTTTACCCTATTGTAATCACAGTTATATCTAATTTCGATTTAATCCTCTTTATTTATAACTAATTTTTCTATTAATAATCTCGGGTTATTACAAGTAATCACGATTTAGTAAAAATTCATGATTAAATATATAATAAATATAAGTAAATATATAATAATGTTTGATTGCACATTTTGATTATTTAAGAATTAGAGGGGTAGTTTTATTTATATTGATTAAAGTTAAAAAGAATGAACATATCAATTGCACTTAAAAATACAATATTTGCTAATGCAAATTTAGTAAAGTTTGAATAATGATCTAATTTATTATTATTATTATTTATATACTTAAAATTTCATAGCAAATTAAGGGAATAAATTAGTTGAAGAAAATTTAACAATTTTAATTGAGGTTTCTTCCATTTGTTTGAGGTTTTTTCCTCATAGATTCTAAAATCATACAAATTTAGGGTTTCATGATTTACAAATTCCTTTACATTTTTGTGGTTTGGTTGACAACAGAAGATTTGAATTTACATTAAATATTTCTAAGACTCAAATACAATTTGGCAGATATCAAAATTCAAAAGGAAAAATCATGCATAAATCCAGCAATCAAGCAGGCCCCAATATAGCATTTTGCATAGCCCCAAATGTGCTCTAAATTTAAAGCACCAGAGACATAACAAGCAATTAGTTAGAATACTATGAAAAATTAAATGGCTATATCTTCCAATTTTGAGAAATGTATCCTATTAGTGTTCGTGAATAAATTTGGCATTCAATACAGGTTAAGAAAATTGCAGGATTGTTTTTTCAATTAGCAAACAAACAATGCAAACACACATCATATCAAGAAGGAATAATATAGATAGTAAGGGGTTTTCAACTTGAATAGATGACAATGGTGCTAGAAAGGGAAAATTAATGGATGTGTGGAGAAGCTCGACGTAAGAGTATGGGATACCTGCGCTAATGGTGCCTCTTATGCGTTAGAGGCTTCGTCGCTTGTGAGTGCACGTCGTAGCGAACTTTCGTTCATTGCTTAGGTTTTTGCCTCCATAATCAGCTATATGGATTGACAAAAAAAATTCACCTACTTGTATATATTGCTACATTACTAAATTTTAAATGTTAGAAGAAATTGAGCAAAATTTGTCACTTGTACAAAAGTTTGACTAGAATTCTTGAAGGAATAATAATAAGGGAGCTCCTACAATACTATCAATTATACCTCATTCAATGCTCAACAATTATTAAATTATTTTAACGGAAATACTATTTAGACTCGCTGACATGACACCTAAAAAACTTATCCAATAAGATTTGAATATTGTTTCATTAATATTTTTTTATTTACATTAAAATAATACAAATATTATTTTTTAAGCATTTATCGAAAACTCAAATTATTGGATAAATTTTTCTAGGTGTCACGTTAGCGGGTCTAAATAGCAATTCTCTTATTTTAAATTAGTAATTAACTTTGAGATTCACTAATTAAAATTATGATTAAAAATTTATTAAAAATTAATAATGACCTAAAAAAATGCTCGGCATTAAAGTATTCTCCTAATGAGAAATGCTATTTAGATTCACTCACGTGATATCAAAAAAAATTTATCTAATAATATTTGAATATAATTTTAATACAAACTTTAAAAATAATATTTGTATTAATATAAATAAATAAAAATTAATAAAATAATATTTAAATATTATTGTATGAATTTTTTTTTGATGATATTATTTTTCTGTCCTACTAATAATAATAATAATAATAATAACCCTAATAATAATGCAAAAGCCGTCTGATTTGGCTGGGTGTCATAAATGTGCAGCTCTCTTTTTATTATCAAGGGGCACTCGCCGATCTCTCGTAGTTCGTCGGCCCTCTCGCCTATCTCTAAGCAGCTCACACCCTCGTCAAGCCACACAGACGCCTCGAAGGTGAGAATCGTAGACACTCGTCATTCCCTTTCTAGGTCTATAGCTACAGGTGTTTTCGTTCTTTGAGCGCCGTGGCCCTTGAAGTGAGGACGATGAAGCGAAAGAAATGGACGGAGGCGGAGGAGGAAACCCTAATCCACGCATACTCGGATCTGGTGATATCCTCTGGCGGCGGAATTTCTCAGCTGCGGACGCGTGAGAAGAAATTCGAGCCCATTGCCGAGCGCGTGAACTCTGCCCACCATCTTCGCGATCCTTCAGCCTTCCCATTCCTCTGGTCATGGCGCGACGTCTCCATCAAGGTTCAGAACATGCGCCATCAGTACTTGGGCGTCAAGCTCAAGCTTTCCTCCTCTTCCTCCGACCATGACGCCCTTCGCCTCTGGCCCAACTTCCTCAGCTACCAGTCCGTCTTCGGGGACGTTGAACCTCCTTCCCCTTCCTCCTCCTCCTCCTCCGAAGAAAGAGCTGAGGGATTGGGGAAGGCGGTGGCCGAGCTCGGGGAAGTGCTGGCGCTGAGAGAGCAGGGCCGTATGGAAGAAGAGGTGGGCCGGCGGTGGAGGAGGAGGAGGATGGAGGAGAAGAGGGAGGAGGAGGAGATGGAGTGGAGGGAGAAGATGATGGAGATGCAGATGGAGCACCAGAAGCAGGTCATGCAGATCCAGGCAGAGGCAAGCCAGGCTCAGTTCCAGATGCTCGCCCTTCTAGCCCGCCTTGTCTGTCAATTTCTCTCCCCCTCTGCGGCCGCCTCCGGCCTCCAGCAGCACCAGCAGCAGGACTCTCTGCCGCCGGGAAACTTGAAGGATGATGTGCGTTCTGGAGAAGATTACCTCTAGCTGCTGCTGCGTGTTTGTTTCTTGGTAAGTAATTTTTTCAGTGAATGGTGTCTTAGCTTGAAGAAACTCACAGTGATCAGGATGCTTAGATAGATGAGTGGGTATGTTTGTAAGAATAGAATGAGAAATGAATTTATCCATAGCAAATTTGGAGTGGCTCCAATTGTGAACAAGATTAGAAAATGTTGTATTAGATAGATCTGGCATATTAAGCAGTGTAATTCAGATCATGCCATTGATAGAAAAATTGAGTTTTGGGCTAGTTTGATTTGATGTTATGTGAAAAGTTATTAAGATAACATATACTATTCGAATAACAATGTAATTCAAATAACATGTTATGTTTGATTCAATGTTATTGAAATTGTCCATCTTATTATGTTACTCATGAGGTAAGATTATCCTAGCAGTTAATAGGCTAAAAAATTTTATTCGTCACCATCCTCGATTCGAACTCGGAGCTTCCTGGCCTTTTTCGCGAATGCATAGCTATCATCGATTCGCCGGATTCAACGAAACGATTATATAGGAGGAGGAAGCTTGTGTTCGTTGCTGGTTTGCCGGATTTGGCGATGGCGAAGACGATTCGATAAGAGGAGGAAGTCGCCATCACCGATTTTCTTTTGCCATTGCCGATTGAACTTCGCCAGTCCGATTTGCTTTCACTTTGGCGATTTTCTTCTGTCATAGTCGGTTCGCCTTTTCCATTGATTTGTCGATTCACCTTCGCAAAACACCTTATCAGATCTCGCGATGTTATTTGAATGTCGATTTCGGCCAACGTTCAGATAACATTAGACAATGACATTTTTGAAATTTGAGATACATTGATGAGATAGCAGTGAACCAAATGACATCTTTAAATAACATAGCATTGCATGCAGATGTCAGCTAACCAAACTGTTCTTTAAGAATTTCTCTTATATTAAAAGAGGTATAGGAAGACCCAAAAAATATGGGAAGAAACCATTAGAAGCTTCTATATATGGAACTTATGAAGGGGCTTTCATTTGATCGGGCACATTGGAAACAAAGAATTCATGTAGTTGACCCCACTTAGTGAGATTTAGGCTTGTTGTTGTTGTTGAATGTATTGTAATTTAGTGGTAAAGGCTTTGTATATATTATCACTTGTCGTGAGTTCTATCACAATCAGCTACTTTTGATTTGAGGCTCGCATTTTTTTTAATCAGGTAATATTTTTCAGTTTGAAAGGGAATGGTTGTTAGCTGACAGGAAACAGGGCTTGGTCGACTGTTGTCATCAAGAGTTATTGAATAAAAGTAACTTGCACGATGAATTTTACAAAAACTCTATGTTGCCACACGCATGCTGCCAAAAACCTGTAAAAATGCTGAGAGAGGAGAGACCGGAAGCAAGACATTTGAAAAAATGTGTTTTGCTCCCTCTCTCTTTTCTCTCCCCGCTCTTTCCGTATTTTTGTAGCAGTGCTCTAAATTTTATTATATGTTTAGTTGGGAACGCTCAGAATTCTTAATATATTATGACTAAATCTGAACTGATATAGTTATCAGTGCTGTTATCAATGCTTTCATATGCTAGGGCTTGTTAGGGTCATTGTTTTTGGTTTGTAAATGCGGCTGTGTTATTGGCGTTATATTCCTCAATGCGGCTGTTGTTTTTTTAGCTTATTTTGAACTTTCCATTTTTTTTTTTGGAACTGATAAAGAGCTTTCGCTCAATTTATGTTTTCAAAATAAAAATTATACAAACGTTTAGAATAAGAGTTACAATAATGAAAATATGAGGAAGAAGATGTGAAAGCAGAAAAACTAAGTAGTATATAGTGGAAGATTCAAAACGTTAAAAAATAAACAAACCGAACAGCTCAAAACCCAAGCACTAGCACTGGGCACTCGGTGACCTCAAGCTTTGAATTTGACAAGCGTAGAATTTGAGTGCTAAGAATCATTTCATCATTACTTATCATTGTTAAACCTCTTAGCACACTATAAGTAGACATGATTTTTTTTGATAGACGCTATGCATGATTGATGAGATTTGAAAATTTTTGTATTTTGTTCTTGCCATATGTGATAAACAGTAATTGAAATAAAGGTGAGATGCCATCTTTATTTCTTGAATTCCTTATTGTTATTGATTTCAGTAGCTGGAGAAGAGTTGGTGGGAAGAGGAACCATGGCGCAATCCCTATCAATTTCAGCAACTCAAAAGAGCAATGACAACCAAAATATAAGTGTTATACAGATTCTTGGGCCTCTTGACAAAACGAACAAATTGTGTCACACTTAACACCAAAGTTTTTGAGTTTATCTGCAATTGCAAGACTAGAGTAAATACACCTCCAAAGAAATATATTATATTTTTGTTTGTACTTTTTGTGTCAAACCAGTTTATACCAACTAACAATGTTAGAATTCTCAGCTTTGCCCGGGCTAGTGAGCATGGAGCATAAAGGTTACTGCTAATAGCTTGAGCCCAAGCAAAATTTTTCCAATAAGCAATTTTTTCACCTCTTGAATCCCAAGGAGTATTTGTATTTTGCCACAAAAGATTCAAATGAGAGTGAGAGCACAAGTTAATAAAATTAGAAAGCTTGCAAGCTTTTTGAAGTAAAGAAACATGCAATATTCCTAATCCTCCACATTGTTTCAATATGGCAGTTTTGTTTCAACTGATAAGGTGAAGTTTTCTTTTATCCTTCTCAGTATCATAAAGAAAACGACTAGCCATAGAGTTAATCTTATTAATAATTGCAATCGGAATGTGAGCACCTTTGAGCCAGTATGTGAGTAAATTCCAAACATAAGATTTAAGAAGTTGAATACGGCCTGCAATAGAAAGGAATTTTTTACTTCAACCTGAAAGCCAATTTTTAATTTTTTCTGTGAGGGGAATGAAGTCCGCCACTTTGAGATTATTTATGGTGATCGGCAGACTTAGATAGAAAAAAGGCATAGGAAGCTGCCACAACATTGAATTCTCCATAATTTTATTGGGATTAGGAACCCTTTTGAGCAGATAAAACCTGATTTGTCAATATTGATGGCCAAGCCAGAAAAAACATTGAATTTATCAAGAATTTTTAATAAAGAAGCAATGTTTTCTTTTGTGGCATTTCCAAAACATAATATCGTCCTCAAAGAACATATTGGAGCAAGAAAAAGGCCCTTTTTTAAAGGGAATGAAATTACCATCAGCTACGTCTTTGTTGAAAAGTGTCGATAAACCATCTATAGCAATCATGAACAAGTAAGGTGCGGGGGCATTCTTGTCTGATGCCATTAGTAGAAGAAAATAACCATGCATTCCATCGTTAAGGATAATTGAGAACTTTGTGTTATTGATAAGGCCGCAATGCAATTAACAAATGCAAGAGGAAAACCTTGACATTTGAGTCTTTCAAGAATGAAAGATCTGTTTATAGTATCGAAAGTTTTTTTGATATCAAGTTTGGCACAAAAATACTTCTCATTTCATTTTCTTAAAGTGTGGAGAATTTCCGCTACAAGAATGACTATTTCCACTAATAACACGCCCTTGGATGAAAGCAGATTGGGCTGAATCAATCAAGTAATGCATATGAGGTTTAAGCCTAGCTGCCAGAACTTTTGCAATAAGTTTATAAATAGTATTATATAGAGAGATGGGCCTCAAATCATGAATGTTGCTAACATGGTGAGATTTAGGTATGAGAGCAATTGCTATGTGCATAATAGCCGTCGGCAATTTTTTTTAAAGATGAAAAAATTAATTGCATGACAAATTTGATTCCTTAGCAGGACCTGTTCATAATATAGAAATTAGAAGAGAAATCATTTGGACCCGTTGACACATTAATATCAAGACTTTAAGTGTTAAGAACTTGTTCATCAGTGAATGGTGCAGTGAAAGCATCAAGACAAAAATCCGGAGACCGGATAATGGGGGTGGGACAAATGGAACTGTTCTGGTCATTCTTCTTGTTGCAAAGGGTTTCAAAATGCTCAATGAGCAAGTTGGCACTGCTGTCATAATTCAAAACATCTTCCATTAGATTGATATTGGCTTAATTTTTTCTACTATTAATATGTTTGTACAGGAATCCATGGTCGTCTTCACCCCTTGAGAGCCATTTAAAATTTTGCTCTCTATTTTAGCCACTCAAGATCTTTGATGAGCTGCATTTTATTTTGGTGAAGATTTTGAATGGAATCAATGCAATCAGGAATAGCAGTTTTATTACAAGTAGAGATCAAGGTTGAGGGGTGAGTGTGAATGTGGTGGAGGAGCACTCTTGATATTTTTTGCTTTGTTTATGAGAACTGATACGGGGTCACCTCTAACATAGTGATTCCAAGCATCTCGAATAATGGTTGAATAATTGTTGTGATGCCTCCAGTGATTCGAATAAGAAAGTTGGCACTTACTCTTAGTGTTATTATGCAGAGATAGGAGAAGAGGAGCATGATCCGATACCCTCAGGCTATCAATTTGTAAAAAGCTTGAGGAAAACTAGAATACCAGTTGGGATTGACTAAAATTCTGTCTAATTTAGCAAGAATGGGGCTGTTCAATTGCTGATTATACCAGTTAAATTTAGAAATAGTGGCTGCTAAATGATCAAGAGCAAAATTAAAAATAAAAGAGTTAAGTTCTTTTGTTTGAATGTCTGAAAGAGGAGCTCCACCTTTCTTTTCAAGATAATTACGAACACAATTAAAATCTCCAGTTATAGCCTAAGGCTCGTGAATGTTATAAGACAAGGATGTTAGAGAATTCCAAAGCTCCTTCCTTTGAGAAATAAGATTGTAAGCATAAACATAAGACATAAGAAAAGAGGCAAATTTTTATATGAATCCTGCCATGAATATATTTAGCATTAATCATTAGAGGATAAAAATGAATTCTTATAGTATACCATTTAATGAGAATTCGACTCGAATGAGCCATTTCAAAGTTATGACAACGACCTTCGTTCTCATAGAATTTTCATTTGGAGCGAAGGTATGGATCAGAAAAGTTGGTGTTGCTAATTCTGATTTCCAAGCAAGCAATCAAAGAAGGCTTAACTTTGTGAATATTTTTTTTGCAATCGTTAATATGAGTATCAGAGTTTAACCCATAAATATTCCAGCAAAGAATGGAGAAATCAAACATTGGGAAAAGTAAGGTAGATCACGAGTACTAAAAAAAAAGGAAAAGGGTATTTGTAGGGATGGGAGAGAGTTCATTTTTGAGTCATTTTGGAAGGTGGCTGTTCGGAGTTCTTTCTTGTGAGGCTAAGGAAGTAGGATCCTCAGTCAAAGTGGAAGGAAGCTCAGTATAAATTGTTTGGATGGATGGTTTGGATGGGTGCCTTCACTGTGGCATTGATTTGAGATTGGGGAGAGGAGGTCATGTTTTGAGTTACCTTGTTAAAGTCTTGGTGTGATGGGACATGGTTTAGATTAGGTAGTTTATTGGGGGGGTTGTGGCTTCGCCAAGGATCTGACTGTTGTAGTGCTGGGAAGTCAGATATGGGATTCAGGGAGGAGGTAATGGGAGATAAAACTGTAATTGGTTGTTGCAGAAAAGTTGCAGCGCTGATGGAGGAGATGTTCTAGCAGTAGCTTTTTATTTCCCTCTATTTTTTGGTGGCCTACGGGATCGACCTCAATTTGGTTGGCTAAGCTCAGAGAGGGACAAGTACAGGAACCTGAGAACATTTCACAGGATTTGCATATTTCCGGCTTCCATTTGTATTCCACTTTTTGCGTGTGGTGATTGCCATCCATAACCAAATCTAGGGTTTCAGGAAGCGAGGATTTTGAGGTGACTTCATAAAATAGGCGAACAAAAGTAATATGCTTTCGAGATACTGTGAGTGAGTCAGCCATTAAGGGGGTACTAATTTTACTATCCAAACGGGATAGGTTAGCATCCGACCATAAGCTGAAGGGGAGATTTGGAAATCTCACCTAGATTGGAAGCGATTATGTGGAATTTTTTTTAGGAACAAAAGAAGCGTCCCATGCCCGAAGGAGAAATGGGTAGGCAAAAAATTGTATGGCCCTCCGTCTAAGACCAAATCAAGATTCTTTGAGCAAGAGAAACACATTAAATAGTAGCTTCCATTCATAGTGAGAAGATTGAGAGTACCTTTCAAGGTTCACGTTTTTCGCATGATCGCTGAGAGGGTAGGGTACGAATGCTTCTTATCCATTGCATAGTCGATGAGACAGGAACTCCAGAGTTTCTCCCCATCATCGAGCTCTTCTTTGGCGAAAACTGGTGCTCCTTCTTTTGATGGCTGGAAAGACATTTAAAGCTTTCATTTGTTGGAGCAAAGGAAGGGAACATCGATTTCCATATGGGAAGTTTTGGAATGGGGGGAGGACAGAAGGATGGGGCGGCGACAAGTTAGGGTTCGCTAACTCTAACATCTCCGCTCGGGGCAGCCGCTCGGGGGACGGCTCCCGATTTTTTCACCTCGGGAGAATTCTTCAGCCGCTCAAGGCAGCCGTTCGGGGGAACCCTAGCCACTCAGAGATTTTATTCCTTCAGCTGCTCGGGAGAAAAAAATATCATTCTTTATTTTTAATTGATTGGGAGTATGGATGATCAGAATAAATGCATTTAAGCATATTGCTACAATACCCCAAATTATCCTCAAAACCTCTCAATTTTGCCAAGTATAAACTCTGGATCAGCTCAATGCACGTGTGTGACTGCATATTTCTCTCACTTCAAATTTTAAAAGCTCATGTTATTATGTGAGAGAAATTGGGAATTTTTGGGGAATATGGCATTTTTCAATGCCTTTTACACCTTAATGAGGTGACAAATCCTATAAATTAGTGATTGATTGAATGCACTTTAAAATTAGATCAACATTTTATCTCTCTATTTTGCCTACTTTTCCTGCACTTGTCATCAACACGTGTAAATGGGAATTCTTATATTTTCTTATATGTGGAGCTCCTGTTTCAGTTATCTTAGTCACTATATTAGATAATGTTGAGAATACTGGTTCTATTTTAGCTAATTTTCCTACATATATTTTCAATTTTTCCTTTTCTACAGGCTTTTTGCCACTAGGCCTTGCACTATGTTGAAAGCAGATATTATTTAAGGAGAGTAGGTCATGTGTTCCCCTCACTCATACTGGACTGGAATCATTTACTTGAGACAGACTTAGACAATGTGAAAAATCGCAGCTTTGATAATTTCATGTTGAAAGCAGATAATATTTGGCTCTTTGCTCATTCCCTTTTTGAGATTGCAAAAGAGATATAGTGGAGGCTTAAATTACATAAACAACTGACTCATGATGTTGAAGTTATCTGAAACCAGAGACAAATTTTGGGATTATTTTTGTGTATTCTTTCATTTTAGAGTTTTTCAAGAATGTTATAATGAATTTAATTTAGGATTTTCCTTAAATTAATTGAAGTTTCCTTTTTTTTTTCGTTAAAAAATCTGATCTTTATACTGTCTTGATCTTACGATGATTGACAATTCATAGATGAGCTGGGTGATCAACCATCAATAACTAAGCCTCCTGTTAAGCCAAACTCTGAGATTGTGCTCCTTGACTATCTTATGAGCTGAAATATGAGATTTTACCTGAACTTTATTTTTCTTCTTATAGCAGCAGGTTGGTTCATAGATTATTATAAACATTCTTCTCTTAATGCATATGATGCTTTGTAGGTAGGGCTGATAATTTGACATGAACTTAAAATTCGAATTCGACTTGCTTCGAACTCGAGACATTTTGATTATACTCGAATTCGACTTGAAAATTTTTTAGTCGAGTTCGAGTCGCACTTCTTGATTTGAACCTTATTTAAAATGAATCGAACACGACTCGAAGCCAACCAAACTTGTAGGCTTTAAACAACTTGCCTATTTTGCTAGTTGCAAGTTAGGTGATGGTTTCTAATGTTTTGATTCAGTGTTTAGATTAGGTGAATTTATTTTATAATTTTAGCTGTTTGCATCTGAATGGAATTTTTTTTGTTCACCCTCTCTCACATGTTTTCTCACTTCTTTTCTTTCTTAAAGTGCATGGCTCCTTGTATCTATTTATAATTATTTATTAATATTGAAATTTGGTTATATTTATTTATTGGGAATCTGTTAAAATTTCATTAAGAGAAATGTTCAATACTCTTAAAAATACTTTCTATATTTTTCTTAGTTAATTGTTAATTTTTATTAGATTTTTAATTTTGATTTTGACTATTGAATTTCAATAAGTTAAACACTAATTTTTAAATATTTTAATGATGATGAGATTTTTTTTTATTAATACAAAAATATTGTTATATTTACATATTAGTATATATTAAAATATATAGATGATGTGTTAATTCAATGTATAAGTAGATTGTTTGTTGAATGTATTTTTGATGGGGTTTATATGAAAAAATAAAAAAAAATAAAAAAATTATTTTGGTTCTGGATATTTTTTGATGTATATTCTTATGTAAGCATAATATTTTTCTTAATAAAATTTTGGTAAAAAATGAGAATAAATTTATTTGACATATTGCTAATGTGGGTTAGTTTGTCATTTTTTCCTTTGAGAATGCTGTGAAATTTTTTTGGAGTAGGAGGTTTTTTTATTTGAAGTATGTTGAACCAAGCCTCTTTCATATCTTTAAAATCATTGGCAGATAATATTGTAGGAGTAAATGAATGAATTTTATTTGCATTTTTGCCAAAACCGCCGACATGTCATTTAATAGTAAGGTTTCTCGCCACCACCTGTATGGTCTCGACGTCATCCCTCTGAACATCCCTGAAAGGTGGAGAGACTTTCTTAATAAGCTGTCTAATTGTTCTGATTTTAGGGAAATCCTCATTTTTTTCTAGAATTTTAATGAAATTGTCAAATAAACTTTGGGCTCATTACACTTCAACTCATCATGTAAAAGACTATCAATAGAAGTAGATAGAAGAAATTTAGCACTAGTTCCATTTATGGCAATCGCTTTATGAACACAGACAACCTTATTTGAAGTTTGCATTGCAGGGTTGCTCGTAGTAAAGGCAATAACAGTGATCAAATTATTGTTGACCTCTTTTCCCACAACGATTGGTTTTTAAATGTTTCCTTAGGAAACATTTATTGGTTTGCTTGACTTGGCCTTATGCATAGTACAATCCTTAGAAATATTTTGATTTTTTAAGTGAGGGTGCAATTTGAAATATGAGGAGATTTCCTGATCCAATATTTTGCAATTATTGTAATGTGAGGGTAAATTTTCAAAGACAACTTCCTGGAAGTATCATTCATTTTTATTGTTGATACATATGACTGATTCAAAAGATTTTGCTAGATCAATTTTAACTAATACTTAGGCTACAGATGGCTGGAGGAGATTTGTTGCTGCATAGCCAACCTTAAGGGGTTTCCAAAATAAGATCCTATTGAGAAAAGAATGGAATGAGTGATCATATGAACTTTAAGCATAGGTAAATTTATCCAAAGAAGAACTCTAGGGAATTTGTGTTTTGAATCAAATGTTGTAGTAGATTTCAAAAATTTCATCTAAAGATTTTCAATGTAGCAAGAACTACTGGCAAATAATCTTGTTCAATCTAAGTTCGTTTGAGAGCTTGATTAGTATGTGTTGAGCATCGACTAATCCAACATTAAAAGAGCTCAATAATCCCAAATTATTGAGGAATTTCCGAATGGCTATTACGAGAGGCTTGTCATTAGAAAACTCGAATGACATGTCATTAGAAAACTTCCACAACAAGTCAAAACTCGAATGGTTTAGCCAACATATTAATTTCATCTTCGGAAAGAAGAAGTGGGTTTACCTCTAAGAGACGTGGTTGAGTCTAGAGTAATTGTGAGAGCTACAAATAAAAACTTTGGAGCAGATCCACCATTGTCCTTCTTAATGTGAAGATTAAGAAGGCCTGGCAAGATGCCAAGACAACTGCGAGACCTCCAACGGTAGAAATAGGAAAAGCTGAACAATCTTGTTCACCAATAAGGATAGAAGGGCCTTCAACAGAGCGGGTACAGCAGGATCAGTGATGACCGCAAACACATGGTCCAGAGGAATGGATTGTATCGACCCCCACCAGCCATGACTGAAACCACTTAGCCGATGAAGACATATCCTAGCGGATGCACCACTCAGGAGCCCACAACGACGAGCAAGCTGCCACCAGACCGATGCCACCAGGTCGACTCAGGCAGACGGAGGGAGAGGCTGCGATGCCGCCTACTAAGGAACCCTATATCGCAATCGCGATCGCCTGTGGGAGTTTCGCCTTGAAGAAGAGTTGTGTGTGTGTGTGTGTATAGACCCATAAAAAAATACAAGTTCCTCTATTTTGTTATCTCAGCTCCCTCTTTTAGAATGGAAATCATTTATTGGATCTTCCTTTCCTTGTAGAATTGTGTTCTTGTAGATTTTATGTTCTTTAAGGTTATTCCGTGTAAACTCTACTATCATACATTCTAATGGGATCCGCTTTCCTCCAAAAAAAAAACCTCAGCCCAATTCAATTGCCTCTCATATAATATTTTTTCTAGCAATGTTTTCTAGAAAAAAATATTATATAAATGTTGTTGTGATTTTAGTGATTGGGATCTGAGTTTTAATTCTCGAAATATCAAAAATTCAAATTCTGTCAATCATATATTTAGCATATATTTGCTCTATTATGATTGATTTATGAAGCATAAGATCAAACTAATTTTAATAAATTTTAGCGTTTTATTGTAATCGATTTTTTTTAATGTTTCATATATATCCCTTATTGACTTTGTGGGAAATTATTTTATAAAATAAAACTCTATAAAAGATATTAGAAGCTTAAAAATTATGTATTTATAATATTCAAAAATAATATATTGTGCCTTATGGGACTAATAATCTCAATTTCTTAAAGTTAATAAGATCTTTTTTGAGTTGTAAGAATATTACTTTTTGAATGTGTTATAAAAATAAATTTAGTAAAAGAATAGATTTTGATAAGAAAAATCAATGTAACATCTTTTGGAATCATTCTAAAAAAGTAAAATTATCTTTATAATTTTTTCGGATAGCTGGCTTTTGGTACCAAGTAAACTTGTGAAAAACTTTTACACTGTAACTTGATTTTGGGTTAATATATATAGGAAAAGAAATACGTCATACTCGAGCTATTTGGAGATTACACAACAGCCGCAGAGCAAACGAGAGGGATTTCAGCCGAGAGAGCGAACGCGGACCACCAAAGCAGCCGAACGAGAATGATTCTAGCGAATGCCTTTGACTTCTCCAGCGAACGAGTCCGAGGAGCAAACACGGAGCACCGGAGTAGGCGAATGAATCGTTCGCTCGAACTATTCGATCAAACAAATCGTCAATACGAAACCCTCAAAAAATAAAAAATAAAATTTGGGAGGGAATTTTAAACATTAAATTTACTCAAAATATTACACTCATAATTTACTTCATTTTAAATAAAAAAATGATAAATTTTCTATAAAACTAACAAACAACATTAAAATTGTATGATTACACTATAAACAGATTACATTATAATCATATTGCTTTATATTTATATTTTTTAGATTTTGTAATGACAAACAACCTCTAGATGAATTTGGATAAGCTTTGTTTATTCAGACGAGGTTTATACTTACTTAAAGCTGATAAACTTAGCTACCTAGCTTTGAACCACAAAAGAAGGCAAATTGTTTGTTAAGAAAGATAAGTGGGGCACTCAGCTTTATGGTTTTGAATTGATTGAGGAGATTACGAGAAAAGTTTTTCTTATTAAGCGTAATATGATGACAGCTTAGGATCGACAGAAAAAGTATCATAATGCTCGTCATCGTCCATTAGAATTTTAAGTTGGAGATCGTGCATATTTGAAAGTAAGTCTGATACGTGGTGTGCAAAGATTTGGTGTGTCTGGAAAGCTGAATCCAAGGTATCTGGGACCCTTTGAAGTGATTGAAAAAGTTGGAATATCTACATATAGGTTGAAGTTACCTAATGACTTCTCAACCGTGCATAATGTGTTTCATGTCTCATCATTAAGAAGGTGTTTGTTAAATCCTAATCAGCAAGTTCAGATTCCAGCAATTGAATGTAGCATAATCTGACTTTCGTCGTTAAACCTGTTGCGATTCTGGGGCAGATCTTAAGCAGTTAAGAAACCGTAGCATTCCTATGATCAAAGTCCACTGGCAGAATCATCCAGCTGGTGAAGTCATGTGGGAGAAAGAAGAGGATATGCAAAAGAAATTCCCATAATTCTTTTCTTAATCAGGTAGTTTTAGTTCTTTCATTTTCTATGTTGTTTTATTAAACTTCACCATTGGACTCATCATTGGACTCACCACACCCAAATTAACTATTGGTGGTATTTTGGAAGTGTTTGGAAGTCGTCAAATTTTTCCATAATATTTTAATTATATTTAAATACTCAGAAACTTAAGATAATTAAATTGACCTCTGATCAAAAATCCGTTTGCATTTTTGAGCTTCTCACCCCCTCAATTAGATAAAGGAGAATTTTCGAGATTTTTTTAGAGTGCGTTTGGTTATTTAATTTTGATTAAATAAATTGGTTAAATTAATTAATTAAATATTCATTTAACTTAATAAATAATTATATATATATATATATTATTATTTATTCCAACGGCCGTATTCTTTAAACCGCAGAGATCAGTTGTCCGGCCGTCGCACAGGACAACCATCCAAGTCAATCGTGGTCGTCGCGCCTTTCCCTCAGTCGATCGAACAACTGAGGATCCATCCACTTAATTCAGATCGGTCTGACCGTTGGTTCGCGCAGACAAACCAACGGTCTAGATTGAAAGACTGTACGTCTTCTCCCTCAGCTGGCGGTCGTGGTCTGCCTCTGGGTACGTCTGTCCTTCAGCTGCGCCAAAACTTCTCCATTAGTCGATTAGGACTCTTTCTTCTCCTCTTTTCTATCTACCTTTTGCTGGAAGACGCTTTGGAGCTGTTGTTGAAGGGTTCATCCAAAGCTTTTTCCCGAACCCTAAGCCGACGGGATTTAATACTTGCAAAGATATCAGGTACACTACTCACTTCCCATCCTATACTTTTAGCATTCCAATTATCTTTATTTCCCCTAAATGCAATGTTGGATTTCGTTAGTCTCTGTATCAATTAACTGAAACTCATTAATTGAATATGTGTAATTATTTTTATATTCACCATTTTTCTTGAAAGATTTCTTTATCGTTTAGCAAATCTGTGATGATTAGACCTATTACGTAATTTAGTTAAATATAGATTAAGCGTTATTAAATTATTAGAGCTCGATCATCGTTGATCGAGCTCGATCTGGTCTTCCACCACCTCATTTAATTGCCTTATTGTTTAGATCTAGGGCTTGAGGTTTAATGTCCTTCGGTGTGTTTTGATGAGGGCTTCCGTAATCCAATCCAAGATCCCTCCTTAATCTTCGTATATTCTTGATTAATCGTGTTCTAAATTAACTGGGAGTATCATTCCTTCGATGCCCTAATCCAGGCGTGCAAGGACCCTGCGAAGAAGACGACGGCCCAAACCGTTGCATTTCAGATCGGCCGGTTCAATCATCCTTGAACCGCACCGTTTAATGAGATGAAGTAGTGCATGGGAAAGGTTCGCAAGTTTGTCTGCGCCGGAATCATTAATGGAATTACGAAATGAGTTTTATTTTATAAAATATGAATAATCTTAAATACTAAAATATAATATTACAAATTTCATTTACTCATAATTTGTTTAATACACCTCCAAAATACGCGATATAATATACCATTCTGATCGTAAAAATACGTAGATTAATATTATGACATTTAATTTCATTTTTATTAATTATTTTAATTAATCATTAATTTATATTAATTATTTAATTGTAAATTAATTATGAATTTTGTTGTGTCATAACTTGAACATTTGGAATTCAAATTTAATGTTTAAATAGTTCATTTCACTCACAAAAATGTGATGAATAATAATATGTGATCAAATTTAATATTGGAACCATAATTTTCTTAATCACTTTATAATTCTAATTAGGAGTCCAAAAACCTTAATTTTCTAATATTATCCAAAATTGACATACTCAGTGTCATTCTTCTCCTTATACTATACGGATTCAATATTTATGTATATCATTTTCATTGGATAATAATTGTTGATTTTAAGTTCTTGACTACTTAATTAGTGTTATTGTGATAATTTCTAGTTTTCTTAAATTTTATGTTTTAGGTATTTAAAACTTTAGGATAGCAAACATGTCACCTTTATTACTTCCCATGTCAATTTCAGTTGCATGTAATTGAGCTTAGTTCTCATAAATTAGATATTTGAATTAATTGCAAAATGCTTGATTCACTTTTTAACCTTAGGATAGAAACTATATGATTGATTTATAACTTGATTTGTAGATGATCCTTAGAGCTATTTATTACATCCATTAAGTATAATTAACCTTAATGTTTTTGTAGTTAAAGATTATGGATCAAATAGAACTAGTTTTAAGTGACTAGATTAGAGCTTAGTTCACTTCATCTTAATCCTTAAGTCCTCACTTAAGTTCCTTAAGAACTAGTGATAGGAGTCCTAAATTCATTTAGGATAGTTTAAGAATTCTATTGATTTCCTTAACTTTCAATTTATATAAAGCATAGAATTTATAGTTTACAAATCCTCCTTTTCTAATTCCTTAAACCTTTCCTTTTGAGTTAACCTAGTTAGATTAGTTGTTGATTTTAAATATAATTCTTCTAATTTAATCTAGTTAGATGAGTTTAGTAAATAGAACCTTAACTCTTAATATCCTAAATTTAAGTGTTTGCTTAACCCTACATTTTCCCAATTATTTCTTAAGCCTTGATTTAGTTAATTTATTTAAATCTTATGGTTTAAGATATAAGAATAAAACTAGTTTCTACTTGTATTGTTATACTTATAAATTATTTTGTCATCTTATAGAATAAAATGAAACTACTATTTTCTAAAACCCCAATCATTATTATTACTTACAATTGACTTGAGATCAATATCTCAAAATCAATTGAGACCTTAATTAGCTCAAATTATTAATAAGATCATTATAATTAAATAACTTTGGATATCACATAGTTGCAATTATTGAATTTTTTTTAAATATTTGCTTAGCTTTGAGCCTTATTCATTTGAATCATTCATATAAGATATTGTGTATGAATAAAACTTTTACATTAAAAAATTTAAAAGTTTACATTATTGGTTAAGCCAATGGCAGGCTAATTAGGAGTAATAAGAAGACTTCACATTCTCAGATGGTGAATGTGAGTATTATTTGTTTTGACCCCGCTTTCATTTATTTGTTAAACAGACGTGTTTAACTCCTTGCTTCATTCTGTATTTACCCACAGAATGAATACTTTTTTAAAACAACTTCAATTAAATAAAATGTGAGATCTTCTACAATCTTATTCATTGTGAAGACTCATCATAACATTTAGAAATATTACTTTTCATAGTTTTAGACTATGTGAATCTTAAACTATTAGTCTAAGATCTTTCTTCAATTACCATACTTTGCACTTTTCATATTTTTAGTACTATACTTTACATATTTATAGTTCACTTAGATTATAGTGAATGTTGTTATAATTATATTTAAATACTTCATTATTTTTTTCTTACTTAGCATAAATTCATTGAACATATACATGCTTTATTTTAATTACTTTCATATACATTTTAGTACTTTTCTAGCCTGTTTAGGATGATATTACTATTATTTTACTTGCAAGCTAGAATGTCAATTTATGTGAGTATTCTTACTCACTTTACTTTTCTTTATTTTCTTTTCCATACTTATATGCTTTTATTTTTGCACCCTTTGTTATGCTTATATTGTAACTAGTTGTGATATCCAAAATGAATAATAAAATATTTAGCTTAATCTTAAATTGTACTTAGTCTGTTTAGTCTAATCATACTTTCTTTTTATTGTCTTTGCCCTATCACATTTAATTGCCAAATATGATAGATCAGGTGCAATTGGAGACTAGTGGAGCTAGACCAAGCGCTTAAAGAAATAAAAATTGCTTCCGCCTAAATATTAATTACTTGCTTTGTATTAAATGTGAGAGAGAAACTTTTGTTTCTTTACTTTCTTACTGTTTAATTTGGCTTGTAAAAATTAAAGTTATTTATTTTATATTTACTATGTTTGTGTTGGAATTTAAATCTCTTACTTAAATGTTTGGTTGGGATGAATGGATATATGAATGGGTTCTTAATAAAAATCTAGTTGCATACTTAACTGGAATTTAGCTATTAATTTCTCATTTTTAAATTTTTATAAATGATATAGGATGTGTGAATCCTAGGCTTCATGTCAAATGATAGAATTTCTGATGAAATTAAACAATATATTAATTGAAGCACAAAACTTTCATACTCGAATCCAAGACATCGCAGGGTTCATAATGAGTCCGGAACAGCTAGTATGTATTGGCAAGAATGTTAAACCAATAGAAGCATGTTGGAAAATATTCTCATTTAAATTACATCCTTAACATCCGTCTATTGAATGTTTAATATTCCACCTTGAGGACGAACATATTAATATATTTAATTCTAATAATACCTTATAAGATGTTATCTCTAGACTTAACATTGAAAAACTTTTGCAATTGTTTTTTGCTAATCATACATATCAAGATGCACATAATTTCACTTATGTTGAGTTTCCATTGTATTGGATTTGAAATAATACAACAAAAGAGTGCTCACGTAGGAAGTCTAAATGCAAAATAGAGCATTTGTATCATGCACATCCTAGTTCCGATGAGAGATTTTATCTTCCAATGCTTTTGTATATTGTTAAAAGTGCTCAATATTTTGACAATTTAAATCAGGTAAATGGTGGTTGTTACTGAACATTTCAAGCTGCGTGTTTTGTACTGGGGTTAATAAGTGAGGATACTGAATGGGGTGATGCTTTAAATGAGGCTTCAACATGGGTACTGGTGTTTGCAACTTTTCTTATGTATTGCAAGATTAATCATCCTGAATTATGGTATAAGCTCTCTAAAAAATTAGATGAAGATATTGATTTTTTCATTCATAGTCATTCTCTGTACAATAATTTTGTTATTAATGATTCAATTAAGTTAAATTATGCACTACAATAGGTTGAAAGGATTTTAAGTAGCAATGGAAAGTTTCTTCATGATTTTGAGTCGATGCTTTACCAAGCCTTCATAGTTTTGTGAATTTGCATAATCGATTGATATTAGATGAATTCGATTATGATGCCAATTTGTCATATGAACAATTTCAAATTTATCATCAACAATTGAATATAGAACAACATTTTATATATGATGCTATCATTGAATCATGCACTTTAAACAAAGGTAGGCTATTATTTGTGTATGGCAGTGGTGGATCAAGAAAACGTTTTCTTTGAAAAATGATTATAGCTAAGATACAATCTAAGATAAGGATTTTTATAACATTTGCATCATCGGGAATTGTAACTTTGGTACTACTTGGCAAACGTACAACACATTCAAGGTTTAAAATTCCCTTATCTCTCACAAAATTTTCAACATGTGCTATTTCATAGCAATTGGAGACCTCATACTACTACAAATTGCAGATTTGAAAATATGGGAAAAAGCTTCTATGATGCATCATTTGGCTTCTATGAAACATTAGACATACTTTGAAGCATTAGATCATACTTTGAAGCTTTTATGAAAATCCTTGTGCTTCACCCTTCTCCTGTTGAAAATGGCTTTGAGAAGATGGGGCCTCATGGGGAAGTTTTGGCTTCATTTAAGTATAGGACATTTTTTTTGTTGTTCGATGCTTTATTCTACTCTTTGGTTTGACTTCATTATTTTTTCTCTTCAACGTCTGAGAGCTTTTTTCCATATATTATTTTTTTAATTTATTCTCCCCATCGATATTCTATCTCATGAACTCTAATCGGTGGTGGTAAAAATTTGCTGACATCCACACTTATTAGCAAATTATCAACTATGAAGCCATCAATAATATGAGTAAGAAATCATTTTTTTTAATCTATCATCCCCATCGATATTCAATCTCATGAACTCTAATCAGCGGTGAAAATTTTCTGTCATATTCACTTATTGGCGAAGTATTAACTATGAAGTCATCCGTAAGAAATCATTTATTTCTTGCATTTGGAAAGAAATACTTGGAATTTCTAAAAGAAATATCTAAAATTTGAAGGCCGCTCGGTAGAGTTCTAATTGAAATATAATTTTATTTTAATTAATTTTCACTTTCTTTTATTGCCAAAAACTTGATTCGAAGTGTTTATAAATAAAAGATTTTGCTCTCAAATTGTGCAAAATTATCTTTGTATAAATGCAACCAATGATGTTGATTTGCATTATCTTAGTTTAATATATTCTTTTGATAGGTGCTTAATTCATTTAATCAAAGTGTATGCCTAAATTTATTTGTGGAGATATTGTTCTTTCTCTTTTAATATGGCAGTAACTCCACACATTGTGTGAGTATTCTCTCATTTGTTCATTGGCATGTAGGCTCTTTTTTGTTAAAAGCATTCAATTCTGGAAAAAGGACATCCACTTAGTTACTATGAAAAAGATAATTCAAAGTGCCCCAACTAAGTGAAATATATATATAGAAAAGCAAGTAGCAACAAGCTCATTTCAAATAATGAAACTGAAGAAAATGAATATATGAAGTGATGATCATTCCATACAATTCAACAAATAATTTTTCACAAATAATACAAAAGTAAAGCAGCATAGGAAAGCTGGAGCAAGGAATACAACAGAAGAAGAGTAAATGAGACAAAAATAAAAAAAATACATAAGCAAACAAATAAATAAATAGATAAATATATTTGTTTTGGATCATAATTTCCTCCCTAAAAACATTCGATCTATAAAAATAAAGCCTCTGCGAATGATTCTTATGGCATCTCCGGTTTCAATTGCCCATATATGATAAAAGTAATCAAGAACCTGCAGAAATTAAAAAAAAAAGACTATATTATAAGGAGAAGAAGGGGGGATCTTTATTTAATAAAGGAGATAAAATATCTGTGTGACGCACAAGCTCTGTGCATTTACATATCAAATGCCTAAATTTTTTTTTTTTTTTTACAAAACTAATGCCTTTTGAATTATAAGAAAACGCCAAGTGAGATCATAAACAGATACAATTATACAGTTTGGGTGGTAGTTTTGCAACATTTAAAACTTTAGTGTAATATGAGAAAATAACAAAGTATTATGCCAACAGTATAATTAACAAGCAAAAGAGATTTCAAATTGAACAAGATGAAATGCCAGTTTTATAAATTAGTTTGGTGCCGAGTATGTAAATACCAGGAATTAGGTTCCTTTAGTGCAGTTTTAAAGGAGGCGTGATTAAAATCAGAAGAAAATTCCAGGTTAAATTACCAATTAAGATAATAATTGACAATTCTGCTGCAAGAGCTCAATCATCCATTAGTGATACTGTGCGAGCTGGCTGCGGTGGACATTGTCTGTTCCCAAGAAGAGGCGCGAGCGCCTTTGCCACAATGCTCATGTTTGGCCTAAACTCAGATTCGTACTGCACGCATAAAGCAGCTACTGCTGCCAGCTGCAGTTGTAATTAAGAATACAGGAGAAATTATTCATTACTAAATCAAAACGAAATATATGTAAGAGGATATTTCAGAAGTAGTCAAGTATAGCACATAAAACGTGTTTATTATACCAATTGATGGTTAAAATCCGTAGATTTTATCGTTCACTATTAAAGATATAGAAAGTGGAGTATTTTTGAATAATTCGTGCACACGGGTGAGTGTTATATTAGTTAGTTTAGGGTTTACAATTTGGAGAATTTAGGTTTAAAGTTATATGCAAGAGCAGCTATTGAGGGAGAAAGATACCTCTGCAGTCCTTTTGTTTGATATTTCACACATTAAACTTTTATAAGCACATTGTTTTACCTCATCCACACTTAGAATGCGCTGAGTGGTTTTTAAGGTTGAAGGGTTTAAGGTTTCTGTTTTATAAAGAATAAAAAATTTATGGAGGAGAAACCTTTGCAACTCGTGATGAATATTCACTCTTTAAATTAGATCAACACGAAGTTCTCCTTATCCTCACATAGCCTAAAACTCAAAATAAATATAATAACTCTAAAATAAAACTATAACAGTTATTTATAATAGAAATTCAATATTTCAATATGCTGAAATGAGATATATTTATTAGTATATTTCAGTAATACTAGAGTTTAATAGGTAAATATATTATATTTGTTGGTGATTAAATTTTATGAATTTGACCTGTCATCATCAAAAATACAAAAAATAAACATATTGTGCATACGAGAACTCTATGTATATAAAACACAAATTGTGCTGATACAAAAACAACAAAGCTGGCTAGTAAAGAAGAGGGAAACCTTTGCAAGTCCTTTTGGCGGATATTCACCCTTCAACCTTGGATCAACACATTGTTTCACCTTATCCTCGCTTAATCGCGGAGTAGCCTTTGATAACAAAATGCAGGAAAAACCATCAAGGCAGATAAAGAAAGAATCAAGCATTCTCTATCCTATTTGAAATGCATATCATGTAACTCACCCAAGTAACAAGACTCTGCTGCCCTCTGGGCATTGTATGATCAACCGGCTTCCTTCCAGTCAGAAGCTCCAGTAAAACAACACCAAAGCTATATACATCACTTTTCTGTGTCAGCTGTCCAGTCATGGCGTATCTGATAATTATTAATATATGTAAGAGGTTTAGTGTTTAGGGTTTAGGATTGCATAGAGTTCAAAAATAATTACTCGGGAGCATGATAACCAAAGGTTCCAAGAACACGGGTGGAATGAAGGCGAGCTGCCATATCAGGAGCTTGATTTGAGAGATTGAAATCTGCAATTTTTGCTCTAAAGTTCTCAAATAAAAGAACGTTGCTTGATCGGATATCCCTATGTATAACTGAAGGCTGAACCTTCTCATGGAGATATTCTAGTCCTTTGGCTGCATCGACGGCAATTCTCACACGCTGCATCCAGTCAAGAACAGGGCCAGGTCGTGCGCCTTGCACTCCCTTTCTTCCTAAATTTCCAAATAGAATATAAAAAAGAAGAAGAAAAAACTACGTTGAAGTAAGAAAAAAAAAATTTACGTACCGTGCAAAACATCATGTAATGAGCCTATGGTTGCAAACTCGTAGGAAAGCAATCGCAGATTCCCCTCCACGCAATAACCCAGCAATTCTACGAAATTTTCGTTCTTCAATTTTGAAACCCTTGCGATCTGATTACATTCAATTTTAGCTTTGTTCAATAGATGATGACCTAATACAACAATCTGGAGAATGTAATTAATACCTGGATCAGGAATTCTGTATTCGATTCAGGCTCCTGTGAAACATCAAGCTTTTTGATTGCCGCTTGCTTACCATCACTTAAAACAGAGAAATAAACTCTTCCGGATGAACCTTCTCCGACCAAAGACTTCGACCCAAAATTCCCGGTTTTCAACTTCAGTTCTTTGAGAGATAATTGTGGCACGTCGATAGATGGCAGTGATTTGGGGGGTTCAATTTTAGCAACAGCTGAGAACTTTGAACCTTTTTGCAGTCCTAAAAAAATTAATTACTATAAATAATGAATTAATTAAGCAAATATATTAATTGCATTGAGCAATATATTACAACATTTATAATTTTTTTATAGAGAAATACTATTTAGACCTGCTGACGTGGCACCCAAAACCTAAAAAAGCTCCATTCATTTGGACATAAATTCAATACAAACTTTAAAAATAATATTTGTATTATTTTAATATAAATAAATAAATACTAATGAAATATGTTCAAATCCCATTGGATGAGCTTTTTTGGGTGCCACGTAAAATAGCATTCCTCTTTTTTATATTATTATAAGATTTTAAAGGTTATTTGACAAACTATCCCATTCATAACTTACCTTATTTATACTTAATTATAATAATTAATTATGATCAAATGTCAAATGAATTCAATTTGTTATTAATATTAATTTAGATTAAGGATTTTTACCTACAAAACACTAAATTTCATAAATATCACGCATAAAGCACCTAAACTTCAAAATTTACATATACAACACCTAATCTTCAAAACACACCCAAATTGCCGCACACGCGCAACAGGGCGACGGGGCCGGATATGCACATTTATTCAATTATATTAATTAAAAGTATATTGAATTAATAAGATTAATTATAGTTTATTATCTTTATTTACATAAATTCATATCATTTATTTTTATACACACCAAGCTATTGATGATAAAACAATCAATTATAAGCAAATAATTCTATTAATTAATCACAATCAAGTACACTAATTATATTAGTATTTATGCTGATTATAACAAATTGATATATTAATTTAATTAATAATTGATTACAATAATAAGTTAACTTTTATAATAATTGAATTCATTTATCAATTTTACTATATTATTTATTTAAGCTAATTAAAAATTATTTTAGTTATTATTTATTTACAAAAATAGTTTAGCTAGGCATGCACAATAATTTAATTAAATTGAGCTAAACAGTTTTAATTTCGTAGCTTAGCTTTCTAGTCTTAAGGTAGGCTAAGTTTGGACCAAATTATCCCTTAATTAGCATGAGTTAGAGGCTCAGAGCATGCCCTGTATAAGTGTTGCAGTAATAAATAGATCACTATGCGCATTTAAAGTGGACAATACAGCAAGAGTGCTGCTATGCTACTCCAAAATTTCTCTTTTTTTTTTTTTGCACATGACTTACACATAGAGCTGTCATGTCATTCATACATTTTTTTTATTATTTCTTTAGCACATTTTTAATAAATAGAATAGCATTTTCATCTAACAATAGATTGACTATTAAGAGGCTCGATATAACAAATAAAGAACAAAAGAAAATTTGGTAATGATATAAAATGGAAAAAGATTATTTATATAGAATGATTATCATATAATTATTATCACAGTAAAATTTTACAAGTGAATTGAGAAGAACCATTTGAGAAACTACAGTAAGAATTTGAGCTTTTATGATGCTAAATTACATAACTATTATTATAAGTAAAGGTAGAAACTCCCATATGTGCATACCTATACTGTGATGCTACTTGTTCTATAAGTTTAAATTTAAGAAACTCCCATAATACATTACATGCAACTTAGAAATGTTAGAAGTTCGCTAATAGTGGTGGTATGATCATAGACATGCATGAGAAGCTTTTACTGGACTTGAGATCCTGACGCTTCAATGGGACTTAAAAAGCTATTTGAAACAATGGATTAGCGTTAGGAAATAGACAATTTCTTATGGGATGAATTGCCCATTGAATGGTGAGTACCTTCAGCCGCATCTGTTCCTATGAAATAGAGAATTTTTTTGCTTTTTTCCTTTTTCATGAGTTACAATTGTGGTATGCTGAACTATTGCAGTTCTACCTATTTCAGTCAAATTTCACTTTATGCATATGCCTTTATATGTTCATATTCTTCATTTCTTCTAAATACAAAACTACTTAGTATTGCTTCATCCCAATCTAAATCTGGGATGTGACAAAAATCATATATACAGGCTTAGTAAAATAAGATAGGTCATTCTTACCATTCATATGGTGTTTTGGACTGTTCAAAACTTGGAAGATACGGAAATCATCAGACTCATCTGCTTTGCAAGAACAACAAGCCCAGCACGGCATTTTCAACTTTTATTTCACCAAAGGTTTATATGGATGATATTGTATATGCGACTTGATTCACAAGCTTGCAATAAGAACGTAAGAAAAATTAGATATATTCATATGACTAAAATTAAAGATAAGTAAGAAATTCATCAAATAAAGCTGCCGTTGGTAGAAAAATAAGAATATTTTTAATACATCTAAGATATCAACTAAGTTCATCCCAATATAAGTCGAAGTATAATATGCAGCGAAACAAGTAGCTCTCAACATAATCTTTCTCAATCGCACCAAACCATTTCCAACTTAATATCACTATAAGTTGCTAGAAGATCAAGCAAAAAATATTTACAACTATTTTTGTTTTATTTTTCACGGAGAATGAAGAACCAAGAGCCGAGAGACAGGAAATTATAAAATTTTCAACTATTTTCAATGAGCAGAGCGATAGGATTTAATGCAGAACTAATTTGTATATGCCTTATTTGCCCCTGCATATCTAAATTATGTTCACCCTCAAAAAAGACAAAAATGTAGCAAACATTATTCAAGTTAACAACGAACTGCAAGACTCCAATGCAGCTCAATTCACGCATAAACAACATCAAACATTCAAAGAAAATTCACAAAATTAAAATAGTACAAAAACCTCAAAGAAACCTAACAGAGAAAGCAAACAGAAAATGTTGGGCTAGCATAGTATTTCTCAAACTAACACATCGTTAAAATCAGTACCAAGAACAAAAAAGCAAATCCAGAAAACTACCAAAGAGTTTCAATGGAAGAAGGGGAGATCGTCTCACTAAAAATTATCCTCAAAATGGAAAAGGGGTTGATAGAGAAGCTTCTTCAATGCCACTAGGGTTAGGGATTTCAAAGTAAGGATGAAAATATATGGGGTAGAAAAGCGATAAACGAAGGGGCCGCGAGAGATGTCGGGATAAAAAGGAACCAGTGGTAAAATTTATGAGAGAAAACTGTTGGGATCTTAGGGTTCGATCAATGCGGAACAAACAATGTATATGTTGAGCAAATACTAAAATAAAGCAAAGAAAAATCACATGCAAGCACAACCACAGCACAAGACAAGATATTTATGTGGTTCGGTGTGAACATCTACGTCCACGAGAAAGAAAGCATAAAAGATTTTACTATTGGAGATGAGATTACAAAATTTTAAGGTTTTGAAACCCTTACACAAGCCTTTTGAAGCTTTAGTCTCTTTTTGGAATAACCATCATACACACGCCAAAAAGAAACCTAGAGACTTCTTTCTAATAAAGGGCTTAAAAAAATGACTTATAGCCTCTCACAAAATAGGCATGTTGAACCGCGAGCGTCACAGCGTGCCATGGCACTCTCTTTAATATCGGCAGGCATTCTAGCGCGCCGTTGCTCTTTCCTGTTGAACGCCTCGGCGCAGTGGCACCCTGTGGTGCCAATCTCTCGAGCGTCAGGCGCTCCGGCGGGCCCTCGCGCCTTGCGAGTGAGCTTCAGGCACAATGGCACGCAATGGCGCCTAACAATCCTCACCTCATATCTCATGTGCGCCACATGAGAGCTGAATCAAATGTCTTCCAACATTACACCTGCACTAACTTGGTTGCTTGCGTATCCCCATCTTAAAGGAATCAAGTTGCTCATAGTTCCAACAAACGAGAACTTACGGATAATTCTCCAAATTCACCGAAGTTTTACAATTGGTGAATTTCTAAACTATGAGCACTTTTGTAAACATGTCCGTTGGGTTATCTTTAGTTTGAATCTTCTTCAGTAATATCTCACCCTCTTTAATGATATCCCAAATAAAATGATATCGCACATCTATACGTTTTGTGCAAGCGTGACAGAATGAGTTAGTAGCTAAGAATATAGTGCTTTGGCTATCACAATGGATTGCTACCTCCCGTTGCTTTGCACCCAAATCTCTAGCTAGCTTCTTGAATGCATCAGTAACTGTCTTATATTCAAATTCTATTATAGACAGAGCCACTGTAAGCTATAGAGTCGATCTCCACCTAACCGGATCCCTTACTAACATGAACACATCCAGTTGTTGATCGTCTTCGATCCAAATCTCCCGCAGAGTCGGAATCCACATATCCAACACACAAATCAGCTATTGATGACTGCTTCTGAAATAATAAGCCAACAATAACTGTACTATTCAAATACCGAAATATTTTCATCACTGCTTGTCAGGGATCCTTTCTCGGATTGTGCATATATTGACTTACGATGTGGCATCCCCTAATTCTTGAGCCAATGAGGGCATGTGATTTGGGGTTGTCTAGACACGCCAAGGATTGTAGTCTGAATTTGGAATAATAATATAAGTTATCGCAGACATTCATTCATCCAAATTTAAAATACGAAAAAGGATAATTTATTTCAATATTTTATAATATTATTACATCAGTACAACTATCTTTATTCTAATAGATAGACAACAAAAAAGTGAAGATTAACATAAGAGTGCAGTGGTCAAATATCTCAGGGTTGATCCAATCCTTCCTCGAAATCCTGACCTTGCATTTATAACGAAAATGCCTGAGTTAAATACCCGTTAGACAATACTCTAAGTTCTTTGGATATCATTAATTATATTATATATAAGTGATAAGCAATAAAATAAATGTTAGTAGGATGGAACAAGGTTCAAAATTTTGTAATATACATTCTGCAAAACAAAGATCTATATGTAATAATAAAGAACAAGTAAAAATATATAATTGCTAAATAAACAATTCATTTACTATCACAATAGATAATTATCACCATTTTAAGATATTGAAAATATGTATTATGTATTGCTAGCAAATTTTGTGTTCTATTTAGGCAGCAGTGTATAGAACAAGATGAATCAAGGTACGTCTACTTGATCTTAGTAATTTGTTCCTTATATTTCACTTTAACCAATACCAACCCCCTCCCGAGCAATGGTAAAATCTCCTTATAAACTCAGTGGATATGCCTAACCCAGTACCTGTACAAGTCTAATAACAAATAATCTTCTTTTTCAGAACATTTATTTTAACGATATAGCTTCATATAAAACATTATAATCATTCTCAAAATATGTGACAAACATTATTATGATAATAAATTCAATTGCAATTTCTAAAAATGATTAACTTTCCAAAAATAGAAATTTTGATGCTCAAAACGAAGCAGTAGAAGGTAATTAAATCAGCATATAATGTACTTCATGATATCCAGGAACCTGATTTTTTTCTTAGTTCTTGGTTTGTATGTTTGCACTGATTTCTCTCAAGTTAACTATCTCTCTTCTTTTTCTTTTTCCCGTTCAATTGAGCTTTTCGATTGCCGACAGTTGGTGGCAGAGGTCGGCGGCGGTTGCAATGTATGTCGGCCAGAGGAGGGCTTTGTGGAGAGGAGAATGTTTAGGGCTCTTTTATAGAGGAGGGAAGAGGAAGGGCTAGCTAGCAGGCAAGGAGGTGTAGGGGTGGCGGCTTTGCTGGTGGGGGTTAGACGACAGATGGGAGTGTAAGGAGAAGGAGAAGGTAGAAGGAAGGAGGGGATTTGGGTTTTATTTATAGAGAAAAAATATTTACTTTACTTAATGGGGAAGTAACCTAAAATATACTTTCCTTAATGAAGAAATAACTTAAAATACTTAATAAGGAAGTAATTTAAAATAATTTACTTAAAGAGTAAGTAGCATAATGATGATGTAACTTAAATGATTTTACTAAATAAAGAAGTAACTTAAAATATTTTAATTAATGAAAAAGTAACTCAAAATATTTTACTTAATGAGTAATATAATAATGGTGTAGCTTAAATAATTTTTTATTTAATGAGGAAGTAACTTGAAATACTTTACTTAATAAGTTACTCAAATTACTTAAAATACTTTACTTAATGAGTAAGATAATAATGATGTAAATTAAATGATTTTACTTAATGAGTAAGATAATAATGATGTAAATTAAATGATTTTACTTAATGAGAAAGTAATTTAAAATACTTTACTTAATGAGGAAGTAACATAAAATATTTTACTTAATGAGTAACTTAATAAAAAAGTAACTTAAAATACTTTACTTAACAAGTAACTTAAAATACTAATGAGTAAGTAACTTAATGAAAAATTAACTTAAAATACTTTACTTAATGAGGAAGTACCTTAAAATACTTTACTTAATAAGTAACTCAGAATATTTTAATTAATGAGTAAGTAATTTAATAATGAAGTACCAAAACTTAAAGAAACTTGGCTATGAGGTGTATCTTGACGAGATAAACATACACATACTAAATTTTCTTAGTTTAGAGCTATATTTTATTTTATATTAATTTATGAAGATTAAAACTTTAAAAATTAATTATGGTGAATCAGAAGCTCCAAATTTGACGAAACTTTAAACTTAGCCTTATCTTATTATTCTTATTTCAACGACATTAAATTTTTTGAATTTAGACTTGTATTTTAATTTTCTTAATTTTTAAAATTTTAAAAATTCAAAAATTAATACAGAAGTATCTGTTAGTCGGATTGCCTCCAAACTTGAGCATTACGATCACAAATTATATTCTTTCCAACAGTATATCTGATTCGGCCTAATTTTGAATTTGTTTGTGATCCTAATTTTGCCCATCGAGTTAGCAATTCTTCTTAATTTACTTGCTAAAAACTTGGGTTGTCACACACGACTCAAATTGCTTGGGCCAAATCTGATTTAGTGCAAATCATTGCATACATCAAGCTTCCAACCGCACTAGCATAAGGCACTAAGTGCATTTCTTCCTTTTCAAAATCTATTTTTGAACATAGCTCTATAGATAAATGAACATAAAGTGCTAGAGGTATACTCACAGACTTTATAGAGTCATCAATTCTAAATCTCTTCAGCATCTTTTAAAATATCCCTTTTAGGTAAGCTAAATCTATCCTGCCTTTGTATCCCTTCATATTTCTATTCCCACTATCTTCTTTGCCTCTCCTAAGTTTTTCATTTCAAAATTCTTCGACAACTGCTCTTTCATGTGATTTATCTCAGATTGATCTGAAGTCATCATCAACATATCATCAACATAAGAGCAGGTAAATAAAGTTACATTGGGGTAACTTTTTAAAATACATGCAATGATCAAACTGACTTCTTGTAATGACCATAGGTCATTATAAGGCAAAAAAATTGAAATCCCGATTCGTTAAATCTCCCGCAAATTTCAGTTTCCCGTTAAAACTCCCGCTAAAATTTGATTTTTCAGTTTCAATTCTTAATTTAGAAGGTTTAAAATTCGTTTATAAGCTGAAATTTAATTTAAAACCGTTATTAACATGTTTAAATTTAACAAAAGATAACCTCCTCATTGAAAGCTCATGTTTAAGGTATGAATTAGCTGTCCCTATTTGAAACGGTTAAAACAATAACTATCGGCTGAAGTTAGAAGGTTTTCGTAGAGCTATTAAGGGAAGAGTTTCGTAACGCGCTGCGAGCCGAATAAATCGGACGTGCGTTACATACGCACGTCCTATTTAATCGGGAGGGGGACAGAAGACCCTCACCATTCGAGCTAACCTCCTCTCCCTCTCCTTTCCGCTCGACGTGCGTACCGGATCCAACAAAGGCGCACAGCAAGCGAGCAGGCAGCGGCGCGTCGATCCGTACCTGTGGCCGACGGAAGGACGCAGACAAGAGCGCAGTCGAGTCGATCCGACCTCTCGTCTCTGCGCCGATTTCGTCCTTTCCGCTCGACCTCCTCCAGCGTCGATTTCTCCTTCCTCGTGCCGCTCGACTCGTCCGCTCGATCGCAAGGTAAACTCCTCTGTTCGATCGGTTACCTAATAGGATAAATAATATATATATATATATAAAGGTATAATAATAATAATAATAATAAATAATTTTTATAAATAGACTAAGAAATTTATGTTGATATCATTAAAAAAATATATATACTCTTAATATTATAATGATATAAACCTAATAATTATCAACAATTAGTCATATTTAATCATTTAACCTAAGACTAGGTTTTTGGTTATCTTGCTTTATGAAGTATTATAATGATTAATAATAATATTGTAGTACTATGATTAGATCTTACTAGCCAACATTAGGAAGATCTCTAATCAGTCCAAATCAGCTATTTGATAAATTTTTGGAGTCAATTATAATTTTAATCAAATATTATCAATCTCATATCCTAGCTTATAGCATTGAATTCATACCAAAATAGATCATAAATAATATCTTAAGAGGTTTTGAAATATTGCTTGAATGAAGCATGTTGTTCTACCCTAACTTAATAGATGGGTTTGGTATTGATAAAAGAAAGGTTTAGTAAAATATGATAAATTAGAATTATGAATATTTTTATTGTATAATCTACTCTTACAAGATTTAGATCTAAGTAACTATCTAAAGGTAAACTAGGGAACACGAATACTAGTTCTAAATCTTGTAAATAGATAATCTCATAGATTAATAAAATCTCAATTATAATCTTTGCAGACACCCCAAGTTGTGAGTGATTCATCTAGTTAAGTCAAACACAAAATGTACACTGGATATTACTTTATATGCTTTTACTTTCATTTACTGCTTATGCATCGTTTTGAACCTATTTTGTATTTAATATGCTATTCTTACTACTAATGAGGTAAGAGAAATTGAATGATGTTTATGTGTCTTGTGAATATTGCAAGAAGGGTTCCGAAACGGAGCATGATTAGGTTAGGGACGGGGCTAGTCCTCGGGAGCTATAAGGGTACCATCTGGAGCCTTTGAGGGAGGCACAAGTGAAGGTTGCTTAAATGCACGTTGCCATCTGAGATCCTTAAGTGGGTCCAGATGAAGGTTTATGCTTAAATGCATATGAACCCAGCCTCATGGTTCTGGCTTTGCCCAACAGAACTGCTATTATTGCTTCATGATATCATAGACATAAACATAAACATAGATTTTTATGCAATTATTGTTTTTTCTTTTAACATTTGGCATGTGAACAAAACATTTATTATTGCAGGTGATCTGACTATCTTTTATTTGAAACATACTGTATTTACCTGTAAATGTTATCTCATTTTTCTTATTTGCCTTCCGCTATGCTTTAAATATATTTTTAATATCCTTTGTATTTAGAATGTGCACTAAGGTATTATTATTATAATGTCAAATCAGATACAATTGGAGGCGGTTGATATAATCTAGAGGCGTAGCGCAGAAAAATAACTGCCCCTTCCAGGATTAATAGTTTGATGTATATTGAATTTTATATAATAAATTCTGAATGTTGATTTTATTTTAAATTGAATGAATATCGTTTCTTTTATGTGAATGGCTTGAATGTTCGTTAACTACTATTTTATCTAATTGTCAATATGATCCTGCGAAAAGATGCATCCGATGTTAGTTTGGTTCTTACCAACCTAACATGAGTCATCACACTTCTCCTGTTGTAAAGACCCACTTAAGTAGTAATATATGAAACTCTTAAACATCGAGGCACCTTTTTAGATAACGGTGGAGTTCCTAATAAAAACTCCAAAGTTAAGCGTGCTTATGTGGGAGCACTCCCACGATGGGTGACCTGTTGTGAAGTTATCTTCTGAGGAAAAAATCGTGAGGCCTTTCAGGCCAAAGCGAACAATACCTTCATGTTTAAGAGTTTGGGCTATCACAAATAGTATCAGAGCAGACCATATGGTGTCAGTCAGATAGGAGCTATGTTATACAGGGCAAAGTACCACTTCATGTGTAATGACCCAAAACCGTTGTATTGCAAATTATGGCACAATCCCGCCTTAGGAATCAGGATCCCGGGGAATTTCACTTTAGGACAAACAAAACTACTAATAGGTAGAAACAACTTTAAGGATCAAAGAGTCCTAATTCAGAAGAAATCCGAAAGACGGAAGCTCCCGTTCTATCTTCGAAATTTCTAATTTCTGAAAATCAAAAACATTGAAATACGTGTCTGAATTCATCATTTTCAGTGTCGACGTGTTAAGTATATTATTTAAAAGTTGCTTGAGAAGTTTCATCAAATTCTGAGCGTCGATTTGATCGTGGCAAATTTTTGAAGTTTTAAACTCCTAAAATTAAAATAAAATAAAAATTTGCTCCGAATCGAAAATTTTTCAGCGCGAGGGTGTTCGTCATGTCGTAACACACCTCGGTGCCAGGTTTCGTTGCATTCGGACGCCGAACGGCGAAAAAAATGCGGTTAATTTGAAATTTAAAATTTTTCCATTTTTTTTCTTTTTTCTCTTCTCTATTTTTTTTTCTCTTCCTTACGCTCGCCCCCTCCTTTTTCTCCCGCGCCAGGCGGGAGAAGCTTCCGCGCCAGGCGGCAGCCTGGCGCCTGCCTGCGCCGTTTTTGGCGCAGGTTGTCGGCCCAGAGGGCCGACCCTGACCCCCGGCCCCACTCCCGCCTTCTGGCAGGAGAAGCTTCCGCGCCAGGCGCCGACCTGGCGCCAATTGGTGCATGTTGTGGCGCCTCTCATGCGCCTATAAAACCCCCCATCCCGGCAACCGGCCGCCCCTTCCGGCAGCCCGGCAGCCCCGCAGCCCCCGACAGCCACTTCCCGCATATTCCGGCAGCCCCGACAACCACTCCCCGCAGCTTCCGGCAGCCCCCCCAACGGCTCCAGCAACCCTCGGCCATCCTTCGGCCAACCCGTTCCAGCTTCTTTTCGTGTGCCAGCGATCCTAAATCTAAGGTAAGGGAAAGAAATTTAAAAGAATGTGTACGCTTTCTCTTAATCTAATTACTCTATCTATCAATTTTATAATTAGTCATTCACAATCGAATTATTCTCATTTATTAATAATAAGAACGATTCAAAATGTTATAAATGACTACTATTTTCTATTTGCCAATTCAGTCGATTATTCTGACTTTTTTGTCATACATTAGTATGATAATCATAAAGACACCTTAACAACTACTTTAACAGCAGCTTAATTCAATTGAACTTCAAAGGCAGAAGAAGAAGAACATAATGAAAGAATAAATTAAACTCTTAAATTATTAAAAAGCTAACTTAAAAATATCGGGAACTTAAATGCAGATTAAGCGAACTGTCACTCATTCGAGCTGTTGAACTGCTGAACTTAAAGATTAAAGGTACCCAGTATATGACATGTGTTACATTTTGCATTTTTTTTTACTGCTTTGCCTCGCATATTTGCTTTAAGCCAAATTTCATTTTGAAGCTTGGTTGGTTGTCCGGAACCAACGTAATATCATTCGGGGTTGTTACCGAAAATGACATCGGTATCATTCGGGATTGTTACTGGAAAATGACATCAGTAACATTCGGGGTTGTTGCTGGAAAAATAACATCAGCAACATTCGGGATTGTTATTGGAAAATGACATCAATAATATTAGGGGTTGTTACTGGAAAAATGACATCAGTAACATTCGGGATTAATTACTGAAAAATGACATCAGTAACCGTTATTTGTGATAACTACTTCTTGCAGAATTTTGCTTGCTTATTTTGCGCAGTTGCCTTACCTATCTTGCATGTTATTTTCACCTTACTTCCGCTAATCGCACCTTTATAAATTAATTTGTCATTGTATACTGCTGTACTTAGAGTATTCTCTAATTACTAGGAATTCAAATCCCGGTATTGTTTTCTGTATAATACCAGGTCAGGTGCTCCTGGAAGAGGTTAAACAAGAACCTTAACTTTCAAAAGATCAACGATGGCGCTGAATTGCTTATTTTGTTTTTTTTTTGTGTTGTACGATGATGAAACTTATAATAAGAACTTTTGTTAAATGAGAAATATCATTCACTTTTATATGCGCATTCTTTTTCTCTTAAATTGTTTGATATGATCCTGCGGTGAGCAGTTACCCAATGCCAGAACGGTTTCTACCGAACCGGCATCGGGCCCCACAGTTGGTATCAGAGCAAGATTAAATATATCTGAGAGGAAAAAAAATATACATATGGAAGTAAAAGTATATTCATTAAGCAAATTAGAAGATATATAACCTTCATGCATCATTGCGATCTGATTATGAAAATGCTAAAGCATCATGTACGTGTTAATCTTTTTAGATGGATCCTCGTAATGATATGGTCGAGTATTACGATGACTGGGAGATTGACCGTAATCCCTCAGACTCCGAAATTACAGATGTTAGCGTCAACATGAATACTCCTGCCGAAGAATCTAAGATTGATGTTCTAACAGAAAAGCTGAAGAATGTAGAAGAAATATTAGCCTGGTGGTTATCAAGATCTGGGAATAGGATAAGAGATCTTGAGGTGGAGGTACAAGAGCTGAAAGGGACGCTACAGGGGAGGATGACCGCTCTTGAATGGGAGGTCAAGAGAAATGATAACGTGAAAAATCGTCAAATCATCCGGCTTCAGGATGAGCTTTATCAAGTTAGAAAACTCATAAAGTTTGGCAATATGATTGCCGCTACGTCTAGAGGAAAGGGGGTAGTCAAGGACCTCGGGGAGTCCTCAAAAAGGAGAAAATGTAGTTCTGAATCCTCCAGATAGTTAAAATAAGAAGTTAGATTTTTTTTTATCTTTTTGTTACATTCAGTAAGGAATAAGTCTTACTGTTAATGCAATCCTCTTTTTGTACAAATTATTATTAGATAAAATTTTGTTTGAAACTAAAAGATGAAATCTTATATATCATGATTATTTGTTTGTGTATTCGGCAAGTTTCAAACCGCCCCTAAAACTCAAACTTTATCACTCCAAACAGATGGATTCCAATGAAGGCTTCCTCGCAGTACCCGCCGAAACCACAGTTAAAACCACGATCTCCTCCTCGGCAGCGGACAATAGGACGGATCGTCTACTAGAAGCTATCTTACAAGCTCTCTCCAATCAAGGTAAAGCCTTTCACCTCCCTGCTCTCAGCAGAAGCCCCTCACGAGCAAAAGAGTGCGAGTGGACAATGCCCTCCAGGCCTTCCTCATACTCAACCCTCCTACTTTTAACAGCTCGGCCAGACCCATGGAGGCCGAAGACTGGATCCAAGCCGTAGAGAGCAAGCTAGACAGCTTGAAGTGTCCATCTAGCGAGGAAGTTAGACTAGCAAAATACTTGCTAGAGGGTGAAGCGGAGAGATGGTGGAGGATCACGTTCGAGACAACCTTTAAAGGCTTCGATCTGTAGCAGCCTACGAGACGGAATTTACGAAACTCTCTTGTTATGCACCGAAGCTGGTGGACTGCGAAGCTTCAAGGTGCAGTAGATTTTTGGAAGGTCTAAAAGACAGCATTCGCACTAACTTAATTTCTTTGAGGCATACAAATTTTGCGGATCTGTTGGACTGTGCGATAATGCTGGAGCACAACGAGCAGGTGATTGCGGAACGACAAGGGAAGAGACCAATCACCTCTAATGTGAACCAAGAGACTTTCAAACATCCCCGCTACCCTCCTCCAGCAAGGGCATACCAAATGTCTGCAGAAGCTCCCAAGACCACCGAAGGCAGAGCATGTGATCGACCTCACCCTGGTGGGAGATGCTACCACGGGCAGAACTGCTGCTTTATTTGCGGACGCACCGGCCATGATTACCGTTTTTGTATCGCCAAAAGGACGGTAGATGGTGATATTATCCATGGGGCAAGATCTGCCCCAAGTCAGAATTCAGCACCAACAACCTCCCCCGCCAATAATCGTCGAAGGGGAACTGCTCCCAGGCAAGTCGCTTCGACAGCAGCACCTACCCAAAGGAATGGTCAGGCCTCTCGAGCCATCGTTCCAGCAAGGATATACACTCTTACCCCTTTCATAGCACCCGACAACAGTAACGTGGTGTCAGGTACACTTTTCTTTATTTCATCATCACACTTGTTTAAACTTTTTGTGATAGTTATATCCTTTTTAATTAGGCACCATACAAATTAATAGCGAATCTTTTAGCGTTTTGTTCGATACGGGAGCAAGCCACTCTTTTATTTCAGAAAATTACGTTAAGACCCTAAATATTCCGTGTTGCAATCTAACCAACACCCTCAATATTGGGTTGCCTTCCGGGGCCACCATGAGCGCTCAACAGTTTTGTATTTGCAACATCCCTATTAGTAATGTAGTTTATGAGGCTACTCTACAAGTCCTTCCAATAAAGAACTTCGATATTATTTTAGGGATCGATTGGTTAAGTATGTATGAAGCAGTCATTGACTGTCAGAAGAAGAAAATTATTTTAAGAAAGAAAGGAAACCAGGAGTATTCTTAGGCATATTAAGTATTAACGCTTCTCTAATCAGCGCACTTAAGACCGAGAAGTTAATCCACAAGAGGTGCGAGGCCTACCTAGTCTCTTTGATAAATAAGCTGGGAGAAGACATATCTTTATTAGAAACCAATGTTGTAAAAGATTTTCCTGATGTTTTCCCCGATGAACTACCTGGTCTACCTCCAATAAGGGAAATAGATTTTCCTATTGAATTAGTACCTAGGTCGCAGCCTCTGTCTAAAGCACTTTACCGTCTAGCCCCAAAAGAACTGCAAGAACTTCACGAGCAATTGCAGGACCTAATTGAAAAAGGTCTTATTAAGCCCAGCACGTCACCATGGGGAGCTCCAGTTCTTTTTGTAAAGAAAAAGGATGGGTCAATGCGGATGTGCGTCGACTACCGGGAATTGAACAAAATAACCATAAAAAATAAGTATCCGCTTCCTCGAATCGATGATCTATTCGATCAACTCGCTGGGGCTGAAGTCTTCTCAAAAATAGACTTACGATCAAGTTATCACCAAGTTCGAATACGAGAGGAAGATGTTCCGAAAACTGCATTCAGAACTCGTTACGGGCATTTCGAGTTTCTGGTGATGTCGTTTAGGCTAACCAATGCTCCCTCAGTTTTCATGGACCTAATGCAACGAGTTCTCAGACCGTTCCTGGATAAATTTGTGATCGTATTTATCGACGACATTCTTATTTTCTCGAAAAGTGAAGAAGATCATGAAAATCACTTAAGACTTGTGTTAAGCACATTAAGGGAGCATCAATTGTTTGCAAAATACATAAAATGTGAATTTTAGCTTAAATCTGTTGCCTTTCTTGGCCATGTGATCAGTGCTGAAGGGATACAAGTTGATCAGAATAAGATAAGCACCATTCAAGATTGACCGCAACCCTCTTCGATGACTGAGATTCGTAGCTTTTTGGGTATAGCAGGCTATTATCGAAAATTTGTTAATGGGTTTTCGCTATTAGCCTCACCTCTTTCGAGGTTAACTCAAAAGGCGGTACCCTTTGTGTGGAGTCAAGATTGCGAGCAGGCATTCCAGAAGTTGAAGGAATTATTGACCGCCGCACCAGTCCTGATCTTACCTCAAGAAGGAATTAATTTTCAAGTATGCACGGATGCGTCCAACATTGGCTTAGGATGCATCCTAATGTAAGAAGGAAAAGTGATTGCCTACGCCTCAAGGTAATTAAAGAAGCATGAAAAGAATTACCCAGTTCACAATCTAGAGTTAGCATCAGTTGTTTTTGCCTTTAAAATATGGAGACACTACTTGTATAGGATAAGATGCGAAATCTTTACCGACCACCAAAGCCTAAAATATATTTTTACCCAAAAACATCTAAACTGTAGGCAAAGAAGATGGCTTGAATTAATTTGTGATTATGATCTTAGTATCTCATATCACCCCGGTAAAGCTAATGTTGTTGCTGACGCCCTCAGCAGGAAGGCATCTCTAAATGAATTAATCACAGAAAGTCCCTTGATGGAAGAATTTCTGAAGCTTGAGATAATGCCCACTTCCAGCAAGCAGTTAAATGATCTACTTCAGCTAAGTACCACCGAACCTACGCTCCTACAACAAATATTTATCGCTCAAGGTCAAGACCCAATTTATTCAAAGCTAAAGGAGGACATAGAAAAGGGACGTCGATCAGACTTGCAACTTCAACAAGGGAATTATATTTATCACGGAAAAAGAGTGTGGGTCCCTAATATCATACCCATTCAAAGCCAGATACTAAGTGAAGCTCACAATTCAGGATATTCAGTTCATCTTAGAAATAACAAGATGTATCAAGATTTAAAAAGAGTGTTCTGGTGGCCAGGACTTAAAAGAAGTGTGGCTGAGTTTATTGCTAAGTGTCATGTGTGCTGCTTAGTAAAAGCTGAGCATCAGAAGCCAGGTGGACTCTTGCGTCTTTTAAAAATCCCGGAATGAAAATGGTCAGACATTTCTATGGACTTTGACATGGGATTACCCCGAAGTCGTTCAGGAGCAGATACAATTTGGGTAATCGTAGATCGGTTGACCAAATCAGCCCATTTTATTCCTATCAAGCAAACTGACACCGTTGAAAGATTAGCCAAACTCTATATTAAAGAAATAATCAGACTTCACGGGATTCCAAAAGTCATAGTCTCAGATCGAGATAGCAGATTTACATCCCGATTTTGGCAAGCGGTATATTGCGATCTAGGAACCGCTCTAGCTCTAAGCATCGCCTTCCACCCGCAGACAGACGAGCAAACCGAAAGAGTTAATCAAATACTCGAAGATCTATTGCGGTTGAGTATTCTTGATTTTGGTGGTAGTTGGGAAAAGCATATACCATTAATCGAATTTGCGTATAATAATAGCCACCAAGCAAGTATTGGAATGACCCCTTACGAAGCTCTTTATGGAAGAAGGTGCAGCACTCCACTAGCCTGGACACAAGTGGGAGACGTTCAAATCTACGATTCATATTTGATTGAAGAAACAAATGAAAAGATAAAGCAAATCAAGAGTCGAATTGCAGCAGCCTAGGACCGACAAAAGAAGTATCACGACGCTAGGCACCGGATGCTAGAATTTTGCGTTGGTGATCGTGCCTATTTAAAGGTTAGCCCGATGAAAGGTATTCATCGCTTTGGAGTTACAGGTAAGTTGAGCCCCAGAAATGTTGGACCATTCGAAGTAACCGCAAGAATTGGAAGCTCAGCTTACAGACTCAAACTTCCTGAAAGATTTTCTGCCATACACAACGTTTTTCATGTTTCTACTCTTCACAAATGCTTCCAGGAACCCTTTCAGCAAATTTCTGATTCAATAGTTGAAATTCAACCTGATCCGACTTATGTCGAAAAGCCACTTCAAATCATTGAAAGAGATCGCCGAAAACTAAGAAGCAGAACGATCTCGATGGTTAAAGTACAATGGCACAATCATACTGTAAAAGAAGCTACGTGGGAAAAAGAGGATATTATGCGAAGAAAGTATCAAGAGCTATTTTCTAGTTGAGGTAACCCAGAACTTCCCTTAAATCTTCTTTTTGTTCTTTTGATGTCGAGGACGATATCGTTTTTAAGTAGGGAATTTGTAACGACCCAAAACCGTTGTATTGCAAATTAGGGCAGAATCCCGCCTTAGGAATCAGGATCTCGGGAAATTTCACTTTAGGGTAAACAAAACTACTAATAGGTAAAAACAACTTTAAGGATCAAAGAGCTCTAAATCAGGAGAAATCCGAAAGACGGAAGCTCCCATTCTATCTTCGAAATTTCTAATTTCTGAAAATCAAAAATATTGAAATACGTGTCTGAATTCATCATTTTCAGTGTCGACATGTTAAGTATATTATTTAAAAGTTGCTCGAGAAGTTTCATCAAATTCTGAGAGTCGATTTGATCGTGGCAAATTTTCGAAGTTTTAAACCCTTAAAATTAAAATAAAATAAAATTTTGCTCCGAATCGAAAATTTTTCGGTGCGAGGGTGTTCGTCATGTCGTAACACACCTCGGTGCCAGGTTTCGTTGCATTTGGACGCCGAACGGCGAAAAAAATGTGGTTAATTTGAAATTTCAAATTTTTTCATTTTTTTTCTTTTTTTTCTCTTCTCTGTTTTTTTTTCTCTTCCTTACGCTCGCCCCCTCCTTTTTCTCCCGCGCCAGGCGGAAGAAGCTTCCGCGTTCCGCCTGGCGCCTGCCTGCGCCGTTTTTGGCGCAGGTTGTCGGCCCAGAGGGCCTACCCTGACCCCCGGCCCCACTCCCGCCTTCCGGCGGGAGAAGCTTCCGCGCCAGAGCCTCCTGGCGCGTGCACCAGGCGCCATTATGGCGCCAGTTGGCGCACGTTGTGGCGCCTCTCGTGCGCCTATAAAACCCCCCATCCCGGCAGCCCCGACAGCCCCTTCCCGCCACCTCCCAGCAGCCCGGCAGCCCCCGCAGCGGCTCCAGCAACCCTCGGCCATCCTTCGGCCAACCCGTTCCAGCTTCTTTTCGTGTGCCAGCGATCCTAAATCTAAGGTAAGGGAAAGAAATTTGAAAGAACGCGTACGCTTTCTCTTAATCTAATTACTCTCTCTATCAAGTTTATAATTAGTCATTCACAATCGAATTATTCTCATTTATTAATAATGAGAACGATTCAAAGTGTTATAAATGACTACTATTTTCTATTTGCCAATTCAGTCGATTATTCTGACTTTTTCGTCATACATTAGTATGATAATCATAAAGACACCTTAACAACTACTTTAACAGCAGCTTAATTCAATTGAACTTCAAAAGCAGAAGAAGAAGAACAGAATGAAAGAATAAATTAAACTCCTAAATCATTAAAAAGCTAACTTAAAAATATCGGGAACTTAAATGCAGATTGAGCGAACTGTCACTCATTCGAGCTGTTGAACTGCTGAACTTAAAGATTAAAGGTACCCAGTATATAACATGTGTTACATTTTGCATTTTTTTACTGCTTTGCCTCGCATATTTGCTTTGAGCCAAATTTCATTTTGAAGCTTGGTTGGTTGTCCGGAACCAACGTAATATAATTCGGGGTTGTTACCGAAAAATGACATCGGTATCATTCAGGGTTGTTACTGGAAATGACATCAGTAACATTCGGGGTTATTGCTGGAAAAATGACATCATCAACATTCGGGGTTGTTATTGGAAAATGATAACTACTTCTTGCAGAATTTTGCTTGCTTATTTTGCGCAGTTGCCTTACCTATCTTGCATGTTATTTTCACCTTACTTCCGCTAATCACACCTTTATAAATTAATTTGTCATTGTATACTGCTGTACTTAGAGTATTCTCTAATTACTAGGAATTCAAATCCCGGTATTATTTTCTATACAATACCAGGTCAGGTGCTCCTGGAAGAGGTTAAACAAGAACCTTAACTTTCAAAAGATCAACGATGGTGCTGAATTGCTTATTTTATTTTTTTTTGTATTGTACGATGATGAAACTTGTAATAAGAACTTTTGTTAAATGAGAAATATCATTCACTTTTATATGCGCATTCTTTTTCTCTCAAATTGCTTGATATGATCTTGCGGTGAGCAGTTACCCAATTCCAGAACGGTTTTACCGAACCGGCGTCGGGCCCTCACATCATGTGAGCAATCTCTTGAACCTATGATGGTTAAGGTGCTACATGGTTATGAGTACCTCTTGAGCCTGTAAGGGTCACCTCTAGTCCTATTTACCCAGTAGATGATTCTTGATCTGTGTGTGGATACTGATGAGGATATCAATTACTTAAATTGGGGAGATTGTAAAGACCCACTTAAATAGTAATAAATGGAACTCTTAAACATCGAGTCACCTTTTTAGATAACAGTAGAGTTCTTTATAAGAATTACAAAGTTAAGCGTGCTTATGTGAGAGCACTTCAAAAATAGGTGATCTACTAGGAAATTATCTTCTGAGTGCAAAACTGTGAGGCCTTTCAAGCCAAAGCGAATAATATCTTGATGCTTAAAAATTTGAGCTGTTACACTTATACTCCTCTTTCTGCATAAACTGATCAATCTTCTTGTACCATTATCTTGGTGATTGCTTTAAGACATAAAGAAAATTTGCATACCAAGTCTTCTTTTCTTGATTCAATGTACACTGGGGCTATGCCATAAAGTCTCGTCTTCTACTTCTCCATGTAAGAATGTTGTTTTTACATTAAGCTGCACAAGTAGCAGGTTAAACTGTCACCAAAGCTAAAAGCATACAGATCGATGAGTGTTTGATACTGAGAATAACACTTCATCATAGACAATCTCTTCCTTCTGAGCAAAGCCTTTGGCCACTAATCTAGCTTTGTAGTGCACATCAGCTTCTGAAGATCCCTCTTTTCTCGCAAACACCCACTTACAACCAATAGCCATTCTACCTGGATGGAATTTCTCCAACCTCTATGCCTCATTTTTATGAAGAGACACGATGTCTTTATCTATAGCTTGTTTCCATAAATTTCCTTCTGAGTCTGTCACTATTTCTTTGTAATGGATGGAACCTTATCCTCTAATATGGACAATGTATATGCGACATAGTCTCTGAGCTAAGCAGGCTATTGTGTTACATTCCTTCTGGGTATGTCTCTTGCAATCGACTCATGAACTGAAATTTCACTAACAATGTCAGTTTGTTCTTCCACATCACCAATGTGGTCGTCATATGTAGAAGTATCCTTTATGCGACGTGAAGACTCTTGTGGAACAAAAGGGGTGGCATCAAATCCCACTCTTGTGCTTGCTTACAGAAGTCTCTATATCATCCTTCATTTGATGCAAACTCCCGAGTCTTAAGAAAAATTCTTTATCAAATGTGACATCTCTGCTCACCATGATCTTCATGTAAATTGGATCAAACAACTTGTAACCCTTCATTCCATGCCGAAAGCCCACAAAAATTGCCTTCCTAGCCCATTGTTCTAGCTTATCTTTCTTGACGTGATAGTAAGCCGGGCTCCCAAAGACATTCAGTTGATCATAATCTGTGGAAGGAGGTCCAGACCACAACTCTATTGGATTTTTCTTGTAAAGTGTCGTAGATGACGGACAGTTCACCAGGTAGCATGCATAGTCTAGGGCTTCTACTCAATAGAGTCTCTCCAACTCAACATTGGATAACATACATTGCACCTTTTCTAACAAGGTATGATTCATTCATTCTACTACCCCATTTTGCTACCGTGTTTCTCTCACTATGAAGTGGTGTTCTATCCCTGAAGTCTGGCATTCCTTTACAAAAGAATCAGAAGTATATTCTCCGCCATTGTCTGATCGGATCCTTTTTAATCTTTTGTTAGTTTGATTTTTCACCAACTTCTTCCAATTTATGAAAACCTCCAGCACATTTATTTTGTTCTTCATTGTGTGCACCCATACATACCTGGATTAATTATCTATAAAAAAACAAAATATCTAAGATCGCCGAAAGATGTCGCTTTCATCGGTCCCCAAACATTTGTGTGTATATATTCAAATATATCTTGGGTGTTGTGAATCCAATGCCAAAGGGTTTGCATATTTTCTTGCCAAATATACAATACTCACAAAAAGGCAATTTACAAGAATTTATACCTTCAATGAGTCCGCCCTTCTGCAATGCTCTCAGCAAAGTCTTTCCCGCATATGCAGTGGCACACCATCCGAGTCAGTTGCCACTGCCACTGAACATGTCACTAGACTTCCTTGAAGATAGTAAAGGCTATGTTATCTAACCCAGTAGATGATTCTTGATCTATGTGTAGATATCTAACTCCTCTCAATTTATGTGATTCGGTGGGAACGCCTACGTCCACAGGAAGAAAAATAGAGAATATTTCACTATTGGAGATGAGATTATAAAGTTTTAGGATTTTGAAACCCTAACCCAAGCCTTTTGAAGCTTTAATCTCCTTTTGGAATAGCCACCTACACACCCCAAAGAAAAACCTAGATTTCTTTCTTAAAAAAGGGCCTAGATAGTACTTATAGCCTCTTACAAAATAGGCCTGCTGAACTGCGGGCACCACGGTGCGCCGTGGCGCCCTCCTTTCTATCATTAGGCATTGTGGCGTGTCGTGGCACTTTCATGTCAGACGTCTCAGCGCTACCACGCACTGTGGCTGTCCTGTCAAATGCCTCGGTGTTGCGGCGCGCCGTGGCACTTTCCTGTTGAACGCTTCAGCGCCGCGACACGCTGCGATGCCAGTCTCTCGAGCACCTATCAAGTGCCAGGCACTCCGACACGCCTTGGCTCCATACGAGCGAGCTCTAAGCGCCAGGCACTCCGACATGCCTTGGCTCCATACGAGTGAGCTCTAAGCGCCATGGCGCGCTGTGGCGCCTGCCCATTACTCAAAGCTCCCTTTAATCAACAAAGGCATGTGAATGAAAACACCAGCAATGCTCCAAGGAAGATGGAAAACCACAAGCTGAGCGACAAAAAATTATAAAATTTTCAACTAATTTTACTTTATATTCCAAGGAGAATGGAGAACAAGGAGCTGAACGACATGAAATTATAAAATTTGCCAAAGAGAATGGAGAACCAAGAGCTGAGTGACAGGAAATTGTAAAATTTTCAACTCTTTTCAACAAGCTGAGCGACAGGATTTTAATACAGATTTAATTAGTATATGCCTTACCTGCCCCTCTATATCTAAATTATGTTCACCCTCAAAAAAAGGCATATAAAAACAAGTTAACACCGAACTGCAATACTCCAATGAAGCCCAATTCACCCATAATGAACATCAAAACTTTCAAAGAAAATTCACAAAATTAAAATATTCCTAAAATAATTATATAAAGTTTCATAAGGAACTCAAACTTTAATCGCATAATACAAAAGTCCCAAAGAAACTTAACAGATAAAGCAAACAGAAAATGTTAGGCTAGCATAGCATTTCTCAAGCTAACACGTCATGACAATCAGCAACAAGAACAAATAACCAAATCTAGAAAACTATCAAAGAATCTTCAATGGGAGAGGGGCGATCGTCTCACCAGTAATTATCCGCAACATGGAAAAGGGGTTGATAGAGAATCTTCCTTAATGCTGCTAGGGCTAGGGATTTGAGAGTAATGATGTGAAGATATGGGGTAGAAACGGTAAACGAAGGGGCCGCGAGAGATCTTAGGATAAAAAGGAAGCGGTTGTAAAATTTATGCGTGAAGACATGGGAATGAAAACGCTAGCGAAACTCCAAGGAAAACGGAGAACCACAAGCTGAGCGACAGGAAGTTTATCAATTTTCAACTATTTTTACAATAATTTTCAAGGAGAATTGAGAACCACGAGTACAGAGTCAGGAAATTATATAATTTTTAACTGTTTTTAACGAAATGAGCAACAGGATTTTAATGCAGAATTAATTTATATATGCTTTATTTTCCCTTACATATCTAAATTATGTTCACCGTCAAAAAAGACGTAAAAAAAGTCGCAAACAGTATTCAAGTTAACAACGAATTGCGACTCTAATGCAGCTCAATTAACCCATAAAGAACATCAAAACATTCAAAGAAATTCACAAAATTAAAATATTTCCAAAGAGAGTTAACTCAAACATTAACCGCATAACACAAAAGTCTCAGCGAGACCTAAAAAAGAAAGCGAACAGAAAATGTTAGGCTAGTATAATATCTCTCAAACTAACGCATGATCACACATCATGGCAATCAGTAACGAGAACAACTAATCAAATTTAGAAAAACTGTCAAGGAAATTTTCAATGGGAAAAGGGGTGATCGTCTCACCAGTAATTATCCGCAAAATGGAATAGTGGTTGACATAGAATCTTCCTTAATGCAGCTTGGGCTAAGGATTTGAGAGTAAGGATGGGAAGATATGGGGTAGAAAAGCGGTAAACAAAGGGGCGGCGAGAGATGTCGGGATAAAAAGGAAACGATGGTAAAATTTATGCGAGAGGAAAATGAGAATGAAAACGCCAACGCAGCTCCAAGGAGAATGGAGAACCACGAGCTGAACATTATTAAATTTTTAACAATATTTACTTAATTTTCCATGGAGAACGGAGAACCACCACTTTTAACATTTTTTTTTGATTATTTTAATGAATTTAAATACTTATATTACAAAAAATATTTTGATATCAAACTCCAAATTTAATTGTATGTTTGAATTCATCACATCAAAATATATTATGAATTCATGAAATTTTTATTTTATACAATCGAAATATTCTCAAAATACAATTTATATTTTTATTTAAATTGAAATTATATGATTTTAATAAAATTTTAATTAAGATTAAACTATTAATATTTATATAGGGAACCGCATAAATCCCATGGGGCGGGCCAAAACGTGAGACAAGGATCCAAACAATCACAGTCGTTTTGCATTCTAGAGATGGATCAGATGGATCAGATGACACTAGTTATGTCATATCGTTGTTAATTAGATCAGTTTAAACCTGAGGTGCTGGATTGCACAGTAGGATCAGTGACTAAAATTTAATCCCTAAACATAGCTCAGATCCAAGCATACTGGACCGCAGCGCGGTTCTGTTCACTGATCATATGACGTACGTGGCACCCGTCCCTGCTCACCATCATCCCTAGAGGAATCGAGCTCAACAGACGAATTTCTCGTACCAATAGCTGTTAGAGTTGTACCCCACGACAACCTCGCGTCCCTAACGAATTTTCGCGATGGTAGGAGCCTTCCCGCGAGCCATTGAGCTCCATTCGGAATCGACCCAACAAGATCATTACCCTGTCCCATTGAGCTCCCTAGCCTACTTAAACCCTTATCAAACCTATGGGAGATTCCTTTGCACATTTCAAAGCTCTCACAACCTCCAAATCCTAGTGAATCACCCTTCAGCCACATTAATTCCCCTCCTAAGACCGACAAACCTCGATGAGCTTGGAAGCTTCTCGACCACGACCTAATGGGCCAACCTCACTGCCTAAGTACTCAAAAGCTTTATATGATCATAAGGAAGAGGACAAATTGAGCCATGTACCCCATCAGCCACCAGCAAACCCATCATTGCCCTTAAAGTTCATGGTGCAAGGTACCCCCTTTTGAACACCCTTCTATTCAGTTTCCTAATTTTATTTCAGTAAAGTAAAATTCCCAAGGCGTTCCACACCTAAGAAGGAGGTGCTATCGTGCGCCTCAGTGCCAACAAACTGAGAAGAATGCGCTACAGCACGCCGCAGCAGAATCAGGCACTGTAGCGCATCGCAACGGAAGTAAGCGTTGCAGTGCTCTCCAGTGGCAAGCGTCCTGAGAAGCGGGCGCTGCAACGCACCACAGCGATAGGCAAACTGAGAGCTCGACACTTCAGCATGTCCTAGTGCCCAGCTACTCGAAGCCCATGCACTACAGTTAGCGCGCCATAGTGCCTGGTGGAATTATAATCCGTTTAAGAAATGCTTGGGAGGGTGTCAATGTTGAACAACAAATATTCATGTTTAATAAATCCACAAGAGTCATAAGGCCGCCACAAATGTACTCTCATTCCTTATTTTACATGTTGCTAACGGATGGTGGTGAACCAGAAAGATTGGATGAGACACTTCATGTTGAAGATTCAATTAAGTGAGAGGCTATCATGAATGATAAAATAATATCAGTCATGTTAAATGGGATATTGGAGTTGGAAGATCTGCCAGTTGGGAAGAAGGTCATTCAGAACAAGTGAGTTTACTGAGCGAAGAACCAGATGGGAGCAAACGCTACAAGGCGAGGCTTGTAGTAAAGGGCCTCCAATAACGGCATGGGGTCGACTACAGTGGGCCAGTTGTGAAGATGTCAACCATCAAAGTTGTACTGAACATTATTGCAGTTGAGGATTTACATCCTGAGCAATTGAATGTTAAAACTGCATTCCATCACGGAGAGCTGAAGGAGAAGTTGTACATACAGCAAATTGTATGATACAAAGCTCAAGAAAAATGAAAAGTTGAGCTAGTGTGCAAGCTCAATGAGAGCCTCTATGACTTGAAGTAAGCGCCAAGGCAGTGATACAAGAGATTCGATAGGTTCATGTTAGAATCCGAATATAAGAGATGTTAGACGGATCACTGTTTGCAGTTAGATCCGAATATAATATGTGTGTTTGCAGTTGACCATGCTTCCTTACAGTTGAATAAACGTGATCAACTCCTCACTTGTTCTGCACCTACAAAATATAATTATAAGATAAGTAAATAATAAATTGCATATCTCATAATCTTATTGATTATGAATATTTATAGTCTTATGACTATGCTTTTTTGATTATTCAATTTGTTAAGATTGAATTTATTTTACTTATTACACTACATCAGTTTACTATTTCAGTCTTACTTTTTACAGTGTAGTTTTCTTATATAGCATTTAAATAATTATCTACATTGTCTCTTTTCTTATTTTATGAATCAATTGAACATAATCATGCATATTTCACAAAATGCTTTACTAACATATTTGATGTATGAATGAATAAGTTAATTGAGTTATGTGAGCTTTTCTTACTTTACTGTTTTTAGTAATTATTTACATTTTTGTTCATTCCATGCCAATTGCTTCACTTATATGTTATTATAAATGGCTAATGTGATATTCACTTAATAAAAATTATATATTTAATTACCCTTAAATTGTACTTAGACTTTTAAAGTCTAACTAATTTTTTTTTATTAGTTGTGTCCTACCCATATTATGAATCAAATATAATAGATTAGGAGCATGAATCAGGTGTTGCATCTAAGGAACAATTCGAGCAATAACTGTGTGCTGAAGACTCTATTTACTTGTCTTTTATATTATATATGTGGATGAGTGAATTAGTTTTTCAATTTGTACATTAATGTTCTGTGATGTTTAAACTATTTCTTTATGTTGCGCACTTTTATATTATGAATGATGAATATTTGAGTTTCCTTCTACCCATAGATTCTCTATATAAAGGTAATACTCAATAATGGGTTATGAATCATTAATCCAATATTAAGTACTACCGTAATACTCATTATTTGGTTAATATATTAAATATACTAATGGGGCATTATAGTGTAACAACTCAAACTCTTTAAGTACCAATTTATTATCTGTTTTAGCTTAAAAGGCCTCTTAATTTTGCCTTTAAAAGATAAATTTCCAACAGGTCACCCATTTTGAGAATGCTTCCACATGAGCACACTTAACTTTAGAGTTCTTATTAAGAACTCCACCATCATCTAAAAAGGCACCCCAATATTTAAGAGTTTCACTTATTACTACTTAAGTGGATCTTTACAATCTCCCTAATTTAAGTAACCGACATCCACATCAGTATTCATACATAGATCCAAGATTCATCCATTGGGTAGACAAAACTAGAGGTGGCCCCTACAGGATCAAGAAGCACCCACAATCATGTAGCACCTTAACCATCATGAGTCCAATAGGCTGCTCATATGAAGTTGTACTTTGTTCTGCATGGCACTTAAACTCCTATCTGACACCCTATGATATGCTTTGATATTATTTGTAATAACCCAAATTCTTTAAGCACCAAAGTATTATCTATTTTGGCTTGAAAGGCCTTACGTTTTGCCCTTAGAAGTTAACTTCTGAGTAGGTCACCCATCCTGAGAGTGCTCTCACATGAGCACGCTTAACTTTGGAGTTCTTATATGGAACTCCATTATTATTTGAAAAGACATCTCGATGTTTAAAACTTTCACTTATTACTACTTAAGTGGTTCCTTAAAAGGAGTCACCGACCAAGCTTATGAGTTTCACAACTACTTATCTTTTATTTTGTGTGAGATAGAATATTTACATTATCATATATTATTTAGTTTGTATAACTTTTATGTTCTGAGTGTATTTTCCATTTCTTTTCTGATATATATGTTTTTATCTTATCATTTGGATGGATAGATATCGATGTATGTTTATCTTCTGCATTTATCATTTATTTTGCATGATAGTCTACTTAGTTTATTCAGCATCTCGCTTTAGTGATCAAAGACTCATTGTTGGATTAGTGTTGGCACTAATTAGCAGTGAGCTGGGTCATCATAGTTGGTATCAGAAAGTGTCATATGGTGTCAGATATGAGCTATGTTTTTATCTACCCAGTGGTTGATTCTCATATAGAACATGATTAAGATGCATAAATAAAATACCATGTATCGTCCATAATCCATTACATACATCATTCATCGAGTAAAAGTAGAAAAGAACACTCTGTAAAATATTTTAGGATAATTAAAGAATAGAAAACATTAAAATAAAAACAAAACATGTGAAATGATAAGATAGAGATAGATAAATGAAATTGAAAACTTATAAATTTAAATCCATGCAAATAGATAGCAAATTACATTTTGGAATTTGACTACTACACTAGTTTGTTTGACCATTCATCCAGTAACATTCATCATCCAGAGCATACATATATAATATCAAAGAAAGTCTAAAGTCATCGCAGAGATATAAAAGATAAACATTATATAATAATTATTATATAATCAACATAGATAAATCACTAATCCTCACATATAATATAAGAGATATTCAACTGAAGTCTTCAAATAATCTATTATAGCTCAGGTTCTCCCTTAAACACAAAATCTGATCCAAGCTCATGATCTACCGTATTTAGTTTATAATACACTATGACACAGCCAATAAAAGAAAAACAAGTTGTTAGATTTTAAAAAGTCTAAGTACAATTTTAAGGTAAGCATTATTATTTTATTTTAGTAGATATCACAATAGTTATTTACAATTTTAATTAAGTAGAGCAAAAATGTAAGAAAATGAACAAAAAGTAAAGATAACACTAAAAAGCTAAAAGATGTGTATATATTTTGTACTAATTGCTCAAACCTGCGTCAAATAGGTTAATAAAGCAATTATGTGATATAAAGGCATCTAAATAAAAGAGAGGAAGCATGTATATATCCAAGTAGTGCAAAAGCTAAGTAATAGTAAAAGACAATGTAGGCAAAAATATAAGTGATAAGTATATAAAATTAGATTGCACAAACTATAAGTAAATGCCAAAATGATAAATAATTGAAGTATGATAAGTAAGATAATTTTAGCCTTATAGACTGAATAATCTAAAAAGCATAGTCATAAGACTATAATAATCATTAACAATCAATATGATTGTGAGATATGCAATATATATTTTATTTATCTTATATTTTATTCTGTGAGCACAGAACAAGTGAGGAGTCAAACATGTCTACTCAACAATAATGTGAGCTGAATTTCTTGTAAACACACACATTCCCCTCATAAGAATTATGTGATCTCCTGATACTCTAACAGATTATACTAGCTTAATTATAAGTACAGTATAATCCACCACATGACACCCCTTAAAAATATGTTTAAATATTTAATATTTATTTTATGCACAAAGTTTTTGTAATAATCCTAGTATTGTTATCCATTAATTAGTGACCTAATTAATTATAATATTCTTCTATTAGTCTTATAATAGTATTAAGAGCCTCCATTTCAATTTTCGTGCGATTTGGAGATCGTTTGACAATTTCCAATATTTTCTAGTTTTCTGATAATTCTAAGAATACCTAGTTTATTTTGACCGTTTGGCAATTTCCAATACTCCATTTAATTGAAAATGGAGTCCGCCATTAGACTCACCACACCCAAATTAGCTATGGATGATATTTTGGGAGCGTTTGAAGTCGTCGAATTTCCCCGAATATTTAATATTATTTAATTACTCAAAAAATTAAGATAGTTAAATTGACATTCGATCAAAAATTTGATTACTTTGTAAAATACCAAAATTTCATTCCCAATTATTTATTAATATTTAAATAATTTTGACTTTATATTAAAAATCTGACTTCACCATTGCGTTCACCACCCCCAAATTAGGTAGGGGTGAAGTTTTGAACGCATTTGAAAGTTATTGATTTTTAGACGAATATTTTAATATTATTTTAAAATACCCGAAAATTCGAGTAATTAAATACCCATCTGATCAAAAATCCGAGTGCGTCATTGTGTTAAGAAGCCCTCAATTAGCTAGGAAATATACTTTTAAAATTTTTTTTTGGAAAATATTTATTAAATTAAGTTTAATTAAGTAATTAATTAAAATAATTATTATTTAATTAATTGGCGCCGTCGCTTTTAGGTAACGCCGTCACCATTAAGTAAACGTCGTCAGCCTTTTTCGGTTAAAAGTAAACAGCTGATCTCAGCCGTTCGATCGAAGATCGAACGCCTGAGTTCTTTCTTCCTCGCGTGTCCTAAAGAGGGCAACGCGTGTCCTAACCACGCGTTACGCGGAACCCTCACCGCGCGATACGCGGCATCCTCTCGTCAAACCAGACGGCTTCCACCGTTGTAAGGACTGGTTAAAGCAACCATGTCGACGCCCCTAAGTGAGAAATTTCGAAACAAACTATCTTGAGTTGAAGTCAATCAAGTGTCGGGGTCTTTGTCCTTAGCCGCTCGAATCTTTAGTTGTTTGATTCAAGGTATAATCTACTGATTCAATTAATCAATTTCAGAGTTTTATTTCAATTATTAAAATTGTTACTCAGTGATTGTCAAAAATCGATAAAGCATATTAGGTATTAGCAAAAAAATCGGAGCATTTTGTCAATTAGTTTACGGCTAGGGTTAGATTTTTCTCTCGAATCTGAACCTAGCATGGAAAAATATCTCCGTCCTTCGATCGATCTCATCCAGATCATCCTGACGGTGTGCGAGTTGCTGCCTAGCAATGACGTTTTCGCTGCCATCATTCTTGCCCTAATTCTAAGGGTGTCGCGGACGAAAGGAGGAAGAAGGAAAGTTTTGGGTCGGGCAGGGTCGACCCGAGCCCGACCCGTCTCCACGGACTTTTGTCCGTTTCTTCATATTTGAGTACGCGGGCCCCGCGTACAGTGGTCCAGCCAATAAGATCGCGCCACGTGGATATGTGGGGACCACCGAGCGTCTAATCCTGCAGAAATAATAATTATTATAATAAAAAATATATATATATATATTTATAATATATAAATCTGTTATATATATAAATATACGTAAATAATAAAATAAAATATTAGATAAAATAAAAATCAAATAATATAATTAAATAAACAGAATAATAAAAAAAAAATAATAATCATAACAGAAAAGTTAAATAAATATAATATTATTTTAATTAATAATATCTAAAATAATAAAAATATATACGTATATATATATATATATATATATATATATATTACAAATAAAATAAATTAAATAAAAAAGATTAAATAAATAATATATTAATTTAAATATAATATAAACAGATATTAATAAATGTCAAATCAGATAATATAAAATAATTTATAAACAGAAAAATAATTAAAAACATATATAAAATCAAATAATTATAAACAAATGTAATAAAATAATAATAAAAATGTTTAAACAGAAAATAAAAATATTTAATAATAAAAGTAAAATAGTAATCAAAATAACAGTAAATAATATATAAACTAAAAATTATAATAAAAAAAAATACAATAAAAATAATAACAAATAATAATTAGAAATTTTATTTTCAAAATTAATATTAAATAAATTTAATAAATACCATTAATTAAAATACAATAATCTATACATTGGTAATAATAAGTAAATAAAATAAAAACATAAATGTAAAACAGAAATTTAATATTTAAAATAAAATAAACAGAAATTTTTTTATATAAAACAGTATTAAAGCAGATTAAGAAATTAAAAACAGTAAAATTAATAAGTAATTAATAAATAGCCAAATTTTTGGATATTCATAACTTATAAAATACTCATCCAAAATATTACAAATTTATTGCAATAACTCAGGTTGTTACTTGGCTCAATTAAGACTAATTTAAGTCTTAATTAAGGTTCTAAGTCACTAATTAAGTAATTTGGAACTCATCTCTGAAACCTAGGTCGAACCAGAAGTCAACAAAGTCAAAAATCAGAAATTTTGGAAAATCCCAAATCCTAAAAAATTGACTTTTTACCTAGACCTCAAATTGAAAATTTGACTTCATCATTGCGTTCAGAACACCCAAATTAGCTAAGGGTTAAATTTTGGAAGCATTTAAAAGTCGTTGGATTTTCGTCGAATAATTTAATAATATTTAAATACTTGGAAATTCGAATAAATAAATAATCATCGAAACAAAAATCCGAGTGCGCCGTTGCGTTCCTCACCTTCAATTAGCTAAGGGTGATTTATTGGAAATTTTTGGAATGCAATTAATATGGTAAAATTGATTAATTAAATCGGTATATTTTAAATTAAAATAATTATTTAATTATTTAAAGTTAACGGCGCCGTCAGAATTGATGTAACGCCGTTCGTTTAATTTCCGTCTACCGTTAGAACAGACGGTTCTTGCGAACCGTCCGATCGGGCGATCGGACGGCCGAGTCGCTTCGTCCCCACGCCTGTCGAGCGAAGAGCACGCGTCGCTCTGCGCCAGAGCTGCGAGCCGCGCGTCGCCCTAGCTCCCTGCCAGGCGTCTCCCCACCGCTCAAAGCCCTCATCTAAAGCATCATTTAAGCCCTGGTTTTCCTTCTCCTTCACCCGTTTTGAAAAATTTCTAAAGCTAAAGGAAACAATCGAGCCTCGAGTTATCCCTCTTCCTCCCGACCGTTCGACTTAAGATACTTCTCTATCTTGCAATTATAATTCCTTCTTTTGATATTTATATGCAATCAATCGGGTGCGATCGATCGAAACCTCGATCGATCGCACCGTAAACCCTAATTTTTTTCCCTCTGCGCCTCGCCTCCTTCGGAAGACGAAGCGACGTTGGGTCGCTCGCTCGAATCGGTCGCTCCAGACCGGGCCGAATCTCGGCTCGATCGCTCGCTCCGGACCGCTGATGAGGCATCCAGTGGGGGCCAGCTGTTCAGCTATCTTAGCGCGCAGCGCGCCACATGGCTCCGGGGCAGTGCGTCTGTAGCGGTGGGACCCACTGGTCTAGTCGTCTGCACTGGTGGGGCCCGCCGTCGTCTGCTGCACCACTGTCGGCCCGCCACGTGTCCTGTAATTATAATTATATATACATTATATATTTAAAATGTTTTAATAATAAACGAATTTATATATATATATATATATAAATCAAATCAGAATAATTAAAATAATTAACAGAATTAATAAATCAATTAAATCAAATCTTTAAACCTTAATAACTTGCAAAACAGACATCCAAATTATACAAAATTATATATCATTGGATTCAGCAAAAATAGAGGAATAATTTGGCACTGTCAATTTTGCATTTGGACCTGTATTTAGCAAAGTGATATTTAGGGTTTATTTAAGTTAAATTAAATGTTACAAATCTTATTTAGCTCATAACTTTATGTAGATTGATCCAAATATACCCAATATGGGTCTTAAAGTGATTAGAAAACCCTATGGATTAATTTGATAATGTTCATTTTTCTGTTTGGATTAGCATTTGCCTAATCACTTTTAGGGCCTAACCCTAATTACCCTAATTAACCATAGAACTTCAATTGACCATAACTTGGTCAATTGAACTCCAAATTGGAAGATCCAAATATCAATCTAGATCAGAAAAATCTAATTAACAATAATCTGTAAAGATATTTTAGATCCAACGGTTAGATTTGCTAATCACCCCTAATCACCCTAAATATTGATTAGTGAATATTAGCAAATCTAGTAATCCAAATTGAGTGATTTAAGTTTCAGAGAACTTGTAGAGCTGTTTAGAATCTATCTGTAAAATTGGATTAGTGTTTGAGTGATTAATTTTGCTAATCACTCACTAATCACTCTTAACCCTAATTAGGTCGTAACTTAGTCAAAATTAGATCCAAATTGAGCATAATACATGTCATTATGATCAGTGGACTATTTGTAAACCATTGCCACTGATTTTACTCAATTTGGACACTAATTGGCAAAGTTAGGTTTTTGACCCATAACTAAGAATTCCTTAAATCACCCTTAAACTCTAAAATCTTGTATTGGCCATAACTTGGTCAATACTTATCAGAATTTAGCAAATTTAGGTTCTATGGAAATCTTAGACAGTAAAGAACAATAATTGGAAAGAAAATTTAACTTCAATTAGCCAAATTACTAATCTGCCTTTATGAGTCAAATTCACTAATTTGATCTCATATGGCTTAATAATCACCCAAAATTATTTTTAGTTGCTGTCTAATCTTATATTAGATAGTAAGAAATACTTTTCAAAAGAAAATTTTAGAATTTAAGCCCTAGATCAAAATTTGATCTTTTGAACCTTTAAGTAGGGGCAAAATGGTCATTTTGCCCAAATTTAGGGTTTAGCCTTTAAAAGCCCTAATTTCAATTTCTAATCACTAAAATCAGTAAATAGAATGATTTAGAACTAAAATTTATCAAATCCAAAGTCTAAATTAGATTTTGATTAAAATCTCAAAATTTTGCTCCTTAAAGAAAATTCTTAAGTCTTAATGTGAGTGATTCTTCTTCCTAAATCATTTTTAGATCTATCCTTAGGTCCTTATAACATTAGTTAGGATGTGTGTCTTGAGAGATACTCTTAGTAATTAAGAGCCTTATTTCCTAAGATTTGGAATAGATCTTAAGTTAGAATTCATCTTTTGAGTAAATTGGGTTACTCAATAGATGAAACCTTGAGTTTATTAGTTTAAAGATTTTTCCTAGTTTATTAAATGATTATTTGACCTTTAAACTTTAGAACTAAGAATAGAGATCCATCCTAATGAAATTGATTTATCATTAGAATTTGCCTTAACATAATATGTGAGATTTGGGTTCTAAACCTTAGACCCTTAGTTATACCTTTAGATTAAGTGATTAGACCCCATCATCTGGAGTCTAACTCTTAATCTTTTCATCTTGATTTGGCTATTCAAGATGAGGTTGGGATGAATTAAATTACAAAACTAGGTCGATGATTTATTCACTTAAACCAAATAGTCATCTTTTGATTAAGTTATAATTAGGATGTGGCCAGTCCTAATTATCTTCAACTAGTAGGATTCATGATTCTAAGTTACAGAATGTGTAAGAATTGATGATTCTGAAACTTATGTAACTTAGAGTAGATAGAATGAATAAAGTAGACAACAACGGATATCACCTGTGTTTTAGATTGAGTTTCTTGCTCACTTTGATTTTGATGCTATGCATTCCTTGATTTTGAGCTTATTACCTTGAACATATATTATGTACTTAAGATATTTGATAAATATCTTATGTCAACTTTGAATATTCATAACAGTATTATGTCTTCTTTTTATAAGTGGTTTGTAAGGTGTAGCTTGATTAGTATACCTCTTCGATCAACTCGTTCGGGTCGGTAACCTTATCGAGGGTTAATGTCCGACAGTCTATGACCATGCCTAGTCTATGAGATAGGATGGATAGACTCTTGTCATACTGACTTTAGAGTCAGGATTCTTATATGGTTATACTAATTCAAGTACACTTACATTTGGTTCTGTCTTAGCTCATCAGGCTAAGAGTTTTCAGTGATACTCAGTTCAGAGCTTCTTTCTTAGCCCATCAGGCTAAGATTTGCTGAGTATGTTTTCAGTTGAGTGGCTTGGACAGTCACTACAGTTTTCAGTTTTTAGTTACTGTTTTACTTTGCATATTCTGCATTTCAGCACTATTTTACTTACAGTTTTCCTGCACTTGTTTCTATATAGGATGTTAGTTTTACTTACTATTTTTATATGCTCACATAGGATGTTAGTTGTTTTCAGATTTATACTATTCAAGTTCTGTATGTCACTTAGCATAATCTTATTGATCATAAGCATGTTTAGGTTATATTTTCTTTTCAGTTTTGTCTAGTTTTCCTTTTTGCTTACCTGTATTTGTTGCAGTTGCTTGGAGGAGGTACGTGTTTACTTCCTAGTTGCTTTAGTTATAAAATGTTTGTTTATAACTTTATACTGTTCTTCTTGTATGTTTTTCTGCACCTATTTGCTTCAGTTTCTGGTTTATGGTGATATTCAAGTAATTTAATAAAATTATTTACCCTAAAATGTGCTTAGATAATAGTCTAACCAGTTTTTCTTTTGTTGGCTGGGGCCCTACCATTATGAAACTGATAATGGTAGGTTCTGAGTTTATTGAAGTAGATGATCCAGTGGAGAGCTTGCCATTGGAGGAGGAGCCCGTTCCTGAAGACTTATAGTTTTAGCTTTTCTTCTGCTTGTGATGATTGAGAGTTTTCTTTTCAGTTCTTTAATCTATTCAAATTGTTGTAATAATTCAGGATTAACTTTTCTTTTCAGCACTTTGCTTATTCTGTATTATTGTATTTATACTGTATGGATGGATGTTATATTTTTATTACTTCCGCACTCTGAGTTCTTGTATGATCATTTAGTGATAGATTTTGGGATGAATGGCAAAGTCCTTAGTTAAGTTGGATTAGAAAGTGTGTCTAATCCAATTTTAAGTGGGGACCTTGTCATTTGGTAACCCCTACACCGTAATCATGTTAATTAAGAGATAACAGGACCACGGCGTGGCAGGGCCGCCACAGTTGGTATCAGAGAGTTCCATAAGGTGTCAGATTAGAATTTTGCATTCCTTTCTACCTAATGGACTGTTCTTCTGCCACTTGATCACTAAATGAATACTTGAATTGACATCCATCACATTATGAGTATAACTCAGAATAAGTTAAGTTATTAAATAACTATAAAAGATAATAAACCATAAATATCAAATTATGTATATATATATATGCTCAACAAATCTAAGTAGAATGTTATAATTATAAGAATAAAAGATCATCTAGGAATGGCATTCATGACATACTTAAAGGAGTTTGAGACTATTTGGAAATGTGAACATAAGTTAGGAAAGAAGCAAGGAAGAACTATTGAAGGAGTATTAGAACAAGGATCACAAGTAATAAATAAATTACTGAAAGAAGGCATTTATAGAGGTCTTGATTTTCCAGTATTAGCAAAGGAGTGGCTCACGAGAGTTGACCATATATTCGGTGTTATGGAGTGGCCTAGTCACATCAAACTAGAAGTGGTGCTATGTCTTCTACGTATGCAAGCAAAAGAATGGTGGATTATGTCATACAAAGAATTATTTTATAAAGCACAGGAGGAGCATCGTGAAGTAACTTATGAAGACTTTCGTAGAGCATTTTTCACTAAGTATATAGGGTGAGAATAGTATGTAATTCATGATGTTATAAGTATGATATATGTCACTATTATAATAAAAGTTTAATGATGAATAAATAAGGAATTTAATCTTTATCGTATGATTCATTTTAAGTAAGCTAAGTATACATGTTTTGATTTCAGGAAAATGAATCTTGCTACTTCTCCAAATAATACACCACTCAACCCTCAACCGTCTGTGAGCAACGCTCCAAACAATACCGTGGCCGCTTCTAATACTATTGATGAAATAACCTCTCTGAGAAATATGGTTACTGCAATGTTAGAGAATCAAAATCAACAGGCTCTAGCTATTCAAAAGTTAGTATCTGTAATACCCGCCACTAATGCCAGCACCTCTTCAGCATCTCCCGCTTCACAAGTTCCCAATACCTTTCGACAGTCTGCAGATGGGATACTTCATAATTTCCTAAGACTAAGGCCTCCTACCTTTGAAGGATCTGAATCACCAATGGACACTCTGGCATTGCTGAAGACAATAGAGAAAACATCACTAGCCTGGGTTGTTCAAGCAACCAATCTGTAAGATTAGCCACTCACCTTCTGCAAGGAGAAGCAGAATATTGGTGGGAGCAAGAAAGGTCGAGGAATTCGAATTAGATGAAATAGAATGAAGCTGGTTTGTCCAAGCATTCAAGGAATCATTTATTCTACCGTCCACTAAGAACATAATTGGCGAATCATTATTGAAATTAACCCAAGGAAATCTATCAGTAGCTGAATATGCTTCAGAATTTCGGAAGCTTATTCGATTTTCACCTCACTTGGTTCCTACTGAAGCAGATAGATGTTTCAGATTCGAGAATGGACTTCAAGAATCCATTAAAGATCACGCAATTCCCCTACAACACACCCAGTTCGAGAAATTGGTTGAAACAGCACGAGTTGTAGAGCATCATCAATCAGTCAAGGACATGAAGAGAAAGGCTTTCAACATGAATAAATACCCTCAAAACTTCAAGCAACAAAGAACAAACCAAGGAAGGGTATATCAGATGGAGACTACTGAAACATCGAGCCAAATTGCCGCCTGTAATAGGCCACATCCTTATGAAAAATGTTATCATTTTGGCAGAGTATGTTTTACTTGTGGAAGGCAAGGTCATGCGTATAGGGACTGTCGATCAAATAAAATGATTGATGGAGTAACTATTGAACGGAATTGTACGAATAAAGTATTACGTGCCACTCCCATCAATTTCAGAGAGCCTTAGAGGACTCTTATGCCACCTCCTGCTCAAGAGCGAACCCTTACAAAGGTTCAATATGCTGCAAAACCTTCAAACCCAAATCAATCAACAGCTCAGACATCTGACAGTAGACCTGCTGGAAAGGCAAGAGTGTACAATCTCACTCCTGTAGAAGCAGCAGAAGACAACAACGTAGTCTCAGGTACAATTCGCAACTTTTGTTTTTCTTACTAAATTAGAACTTCCTAAAGTCTGTATTTTTATTAGGCACCCTATACTTTAAAGATGAGCCATACAGTATATTATTTGATACTGGGGCTAGTCATTCATTTATCTCTAAAAATTTTGCTAAGAGATTAGGACTACCTTGCTTCAAACTTGCGAAGATCTTAAGTGTTGGACTTCCTTCTGGAGCCCAACTTAGTGCGAACAAATTCTGTGATGTTCAAATACCAATCAATAATCATACCTTCCAAGTTAAGTTAATTATGCTACATATAGTAAATTTCGATATCATACTAGGCATGAATTGGCTTAGTATGCATAATGCTATTATTAACTGCCAAAAGAAGAAGGATATCTTGCAAACTCCAGGAGCTTCAACAATGTTTATTGGGAAGTTCAGCACTAGTAGCTCCTTAATCAACGCAATTCAAGCAGAGAAAATGGTGTGCAAAGGTTATAGTTGTATTCTGATAGTGATGATGGGTAGTAGCAAAGAAGTAACCCCAATCTCTAAAATAAAAGTTGTTAGAAATTTTAAAGATGTTTTTCCTGAAGATCTGCCTGGTTTACCACCAACCAGAGAAGTAGAATTTAAAATAAATATAGTTCCGGGGACACAACCTCTATCAAAAGCACCATATAGAATGGCCCCGAAAGAATTGCAACAGTTAAATGAGCAATTACAAGAACTGCTAAATAAGGGGTTTATTAAACCAAGTATGTCCCCGTGGGGAACTCTAGTATTATTTGTAAAGAAGAAAGATGGGTCTATGAGAATGTGCATAGACTACAGGGAGCTGAATAAAGTCACTATTAAAAATAGATACCCACTTCCTCGTATCGATGATCTGTTCGATCAACTTGCCGGTGCTGTAGTGTTCTCTAAAATTGATTTAAGGTCAGGGTATCATCAAGTGAAGGTAAAGGACTCAGATGTAGAGAAGACAGCATTCAGAATGCGATATGGGCATTTCGAGTTTCTTGTAATGTCATTTGGTCTCACTAATGCCCCATCTCTGTTCATGGACTTAATGCAGAGAGTTCTGAAACCTTATCTAGATAAATTTGTTATAGTTTTTATTGATGATATTTTAATTTACTCCAAGACAGTAAAGGATCATGAAGAGCACTTGAGATTAGTTCTAGAGAAACTCAGAGAAAATGAGTTATATGCTAAATACTCTAAGTGTGAATTTTGGCTGGATTCTGTATCATTTCTTGGACATGTGGTTGATGCTCGTGGAATCCAAGTAGACCAGAGCAAGATTAGTGCTATTCAGGATTGGGTTCAGCCCAAGACAATTACTGAAATTCATAGTTTTCTGGGTCTAGCCGGATACTACAGAAAGTTTGTTAAAGGCTTCTCTTAGCTTGCCGCACCTCTTACAAAATTAACTTAGAAGGCAGTTCCATTTGTTTGGTCAGAAGAATATGAAACTGCATTTCAGTCTATAAAGGACGCATTAACTTCTGCTCCAGTTTTAGTTCTTCCAAAAGAAGGTGTGAATTATCAGGTGTATACAGATGCATCTGGAATTGGGTTAGGATGCGTATTAATGCAAGAAGGCAAAGTTATAGCGTACGCATCTCGCCAGCTTAAAACTCATGAAAGGAACTATGCTGTACATGATTTAGAATTGGCAGCATTAGTTTTTGCATTAAAAATATGGTGCCATTACCTGTATGGAGTTCAATGCTCTATATTTACAGACCACCAAAGTCTGAAGTACATCTTTACCCAGAGAGAATTGAATTGTAGGCAAAGAATATGGCTGGAATTAATTAGTAATTATGATTTAGATATCCAGTACCATCCAGGAAAAGCTAATGTGGTAGCTAATGCGTTAAGCCGTTACACTGTTCTTAATAGCTTAATTTCAGAAAGTCCGTTGATGAATGAGTTTCATAAAATGGAAATTTCTCTTGCTAAGGGAAATTCAGTCAGTACTATGATATCCATGAATAATATAGAACCCACATTCCTTAGAGATGTTTCAATCTCTCAAAGCAAGTATGATGAATATTTAAACCTTAAAGTGGCAATAGAAAGTGGTCATCATCCAGAATTGCAGTTTAAGAAAGGTGCTATTTACATGAATAATCGTCTCTGGATTCCTAAATCCATGTATAAAGAGATCTTGATTGAAAGTCACAATTCAGGATATCAAATTCATCCAGGAAATTCTAAGATGTATCAAGACCTAAAACAATCATTCTGGTGGCCAGGAATGAAGAAAAGTATTGCCGAATTTATTGCAAAATGCCACACTTGTTGCTTAATAAAAGCGGAGCATCAAAAGCCTGGTGGCTTATTGCACCCACTAGAAATCCCAGAATGGAAATGGACTGATGTATTCATGGATTTTGTCATGGGTTTGCCCCGTGCTAGATCTGGAGCTGATTCAATATGGGTTATAGTGGATCGTCTCACAAAATCTGTTCATTTTATCCCAATCCGTCAAACTGACTCGGTGGAGAAGTTGGCCAAATTATATATTAAAGAAATAGTCAGATTGTACGGAATTCCTAAAATAATTGTATCTGATAGAGATAGTCGTTTTACCTCTAAATTTTGGCAGGCTGTCCATCAAGATTTAGGCACAACTCTGGCCATGAGTACAACATTCCATCCCCAAATAGATGGCCAAACAGAATGAGTAAATCAAGTCTTAGAAGATCTCCTGCGTTTATGTATGTTGGATTTTTCAGGATCCTGGGAAGAGCATATTCCTTTAGTGGAATTTGCATACAATAATAGCTTTCAGTCAAATATCCAAATGGCACCATATGAAGCATTATATGGGAGAAAATGTTCATCCCCACTAGCATGGTCTGAGACAGGAGATACCCAATTATATGGATCTGAGCTAGTGGAAGAAACAAATAAGAAAGTCAAACTCATTCAGCAAAGAATCAGAACAGCTCAAGATAGGCAGAGTAAATATCATAATAACCATCATCGTCCTCTAGAATTCAATGAGGGAGATTTTGTATACTTAAAAGTGAGCCCGATGAAAGGAGTCTATCATTTTGGAGTTTCTGGAAAGCTCAGTCCAAGGTACGTTGGACCTTTCAAAATTTTGCAGAAGATTGGTTCAGCAGCTTATAAATTAGAGCTACCAGAAGGATTTGCTGCTGTTCATAATGTATTCCACGTTTTATCACTAAGAAAGTGTCTTCAAGATTCTTCTCATCTAATTAAACATCCTGCTATCGAAATTCAGCCTAATCTTTCTTACACTGAACAACCAATTAAAATCTTAGATCGTGATCTGAAGAAATTAAGGAATCGATCTATTCCATTGATAAAGATTCAGTGGAAGAACCGGTCTTGTAATGAAGCCACCTGGGAGAAAGAGGTGGATATGCGTTAAAAGTACCCAACATTTTTAATCAAGGTGATTCTTCAACTCTATCTTATTTCAATTCGTTTCTTTATATCTGCTTAAATTTTTCTCACTTGAGTGATGTCGAGGACGACATCGTTCTTAAGTGGGGGAGTTTGTAACAACCCAGGTTGTTACTTAGCTCAATTAAGACTAATTTAAGTCTTAATTAAGGTTCTAAGTCACTAATTAAGTAATTTGGAACTCATCTCTGAAACCTAGGTCGAACCAGAAGTCAACAAAGTCAAAAATCAGAAATTCTGGAAAATCCCAAATCCTAAAAAATTAACTTTTTACTTAGATCTCAAATTAAAAATCTGACTTCGCCATTATGTTCAGAACACCCAAATTAGCTAAGGGTTAAATTTTGGAAGCATTTGGAAGTCGTTGGATTTTCGTCGAATAATTTAATAATATTTAAATACTTGGAAATTCAAATAAATAAATAATCATCGAAACGAAAATCCGAGTGCACCGTTGCGTTCCTCACCCTTCAATTAGCTAAGGGTGATTTATTGGAAATTTTTGGAATGCAATTAATAAGGTAAAACTGATTAATTAAATCGGTATATTTTAAATTAAAATAATTATTTAATTATTTAAAGTTAACCGCGCCGTCAGAATTGATGTAACGCCGTTCGTTTAATTTCCATCTACCGTTAGAACAGACGGTTCTTGCGAACCGTCCGATCGGGCGATCGGACGGCCGAGCCGCTTCGTCCCCGCGCGTGCCGAGCGAAGAGCACGCGTCGCTCTGCGCTAGAGCTGCGAGCCGCGCGTCGCCCTAGCTCCCAGCCAGGTGTCTCCCCACTGCTCAAAGCCCTCCTCTAAAGCATCATTTAAGCCCTGGTTTTCCTTCTCCTTCACCCGTTTTGAAAAATTTCTAAAGCTAAAGGAAACAGTCGAGCCTTGAGTTATCCCTCTTCCTCCCGACCGTTCGACTTAAGGTACTTCTCTATCTTGCAATTACAATTCCTTCTTTTGATATTTATATGCAATCAATCGGGTGCGATCGATTAAAACCTCGATCGATCGCACCGTAAACCCTAATTTTTTCCCTCTGCGCCTTGCCTCCTTCGGAAGACGAAGCGACGCTGGGTCGCTCGCTCGAACCGGTCGCTCCAGACCGGGCCGAATCTCGGCTCGACCGCTCGCTCCGGACCACTGACGAGGCATCCAGTGGGGGCCAGCTGTTCAGCTATCTTAGCGCGCAGCGCGCCATGTGGCTCCGGGGCAGTGGACTATTTGTAAACCATAGCCACTGATTTTACTCAATTTGGACACTAATTGGCAAAATTAGGTTTTTGACCCATAACTAAGAATTCCTTAAATCACCCTTAAACCCTAAAATCTTGTATTGGCTATAACTTGGTCAATACTTATCAGAATTTAGCAAATTTAGGTTCTATGGAAAGCTTAGACAGTAAAGAACAATAATTGGAAAGAAAATTTAACTTTCACTTAGCCAAATTACTAATTTTCCTTTATGAGTCAAATTCACTAATTTGATCTCATATGGCTTAATAATCACCCAAAATTATTTTTAGGTGCTGTCGAATCTTACATTAGACAGTAAGAAATACTTTCCAAAAGAAAATTTTAGAATTTAAGCCCTAGATCAAAATTTGATCATTTGAACCTTTAAGTAAGGGCAAAATGGTCATTTTGCCCAAATTTAGGGTTTAGCCTTTAAAAGCCCTAATTTCAGTTTTTAATCACTAAAATCAATAAATAGAATGATTTAGAACTGAAATTTATCAAATCCAAAGTCTAAATTAGATTTTGATTAAAATCTCAAAATTTTGCTCCTTAAAGAAAATTCTTAAGTCTTAATGTGAGTGATTCTTCTTCCTAAATCATTCTTAGATCTATCCTTAGGTCCTTATAATATTAGTTAGGATGTGTGTCTTGAGAGATACTCTTAGTAATTAAGAGCCTTATTTCATAGGATTTGGAATAGATCTTAAGTTAGAATTCATCTTTTGAGTAAATTGGGTTACTCAATAGATGAAATATTGAGTTTATTAGTTTATAAATTTTTCCTAGTTTATTAAATGATTATTTGATCTTTAAACTTTAGAACTAAGAATAGAGATCCATCCTAATGAAATTGATTTATCATTAGGATTTTCCTTAACCTAATCTGTGAGATTTGGGTTCTAAACCTCAGACCCTTAGTTATACCTTTAGATTAAGTGATTAGACCCCATCATCTGGAGTCTAACTCTTAATCTTTTCATCTTGATTTGGCTAATCAAGATGAGGTTGGGATGAATTAAATTACAAAACTAGGTCGATGATTTATTCACTTAAACCAAATAGTCATCTTTTGATTAAGTTATAATTAGGACGTGGCCAGTCCTAATTATCTTCAACTAGTAGGATTCGTGATTCTAAGTTACAGAATGTGTAAGAATTGATGATTCTGAAACTTATGTAACTTAGAGTAGATAGAATGAATAAAGTAGACAACAACGGATATCACCTGTGTTTTAGATTAAGTTTCTTGCTCACTTTGATTTTGATGCTATGCATTCCTTGATTTTGAGCTTATTACCTTGAACATATATTATATACTTAAGATATTTGACAAATATCTTATGTCAACTTTGAATATTCATAACAGCATTATGTCTTCTTTTTATAAGTGGTTTGTAAGGTGTAGCTTGATTAGTATACCTCTTCGATCAACTCGTTCGGGTCGGCAACCTTGTCGAGGGTTAATGTCCGACAGTCTATGACCATGCCTAGTCCATGAGATAGGATGAATAGACTCTTGCCATACTGACTTTAGAGTCAGGATTCTGATATGGTTATACTAATTTAAGTACACTTACATTTGGTTCTGTCTTAGCTCATCAGGCTAAGAGTTTTCAGTGATACTCAATTCAGAGCTTCTTTCTTAGCCCATCAGGCTAAGATTTGCTGAGTATGTTTTCAGTTGAGTAGCTTGGGCAGTCACTACAGTTTTCAGTTTTTAGTTACTGTTTTACTTTGCATATTCTGCATTTCAGCACTGTTTTACTTACAATTTTTCTGCACTTATTTCTATATAGGATGCTAGTTTACTTACTGTTTTCATATGCTCACATAGGATGTTAGTTGTTTTCAGATTTATATTATTCAAGTTTTGTATGTCACTTAGCATAATCTTGTTGATCATAAGCATATTTAGGCTATATTTTCTTTTAAGTTTTGTCTAGTTTTCCTTTTTGCTTACCTGTCTTTATTGTAGTTGCTTGGAGGAGGTATATGTTTACTTCCTAGTTGCTTTAGTTATAAACTATTTGTTTATAACTTTATACTGTTCTTTTTGTACGCTTTTCTGCACCTATTTGCTTCAGTTTCTGGTTTATGGTGATATTCAAGTAATTTAATAAAATTATTTACCATAAAATGTGCTTAGATAATAGTCTAACCAGTTTTTCTTTTGTTGGCTGGGGCCATACCATTATGAAACCGATAATGGTAGGTTCTGAGTTTATTGAAGCAGTTGATCCAACTGAGAGCTTGCCATTGGAGGAGGAGCCCGTTCCTGAAGACTTATAGTTTTAGCTTTTCTTCTGCTTGTGAGGATTGAGAGTTTTCTTTTCAGTTCTTTAATCTATTCAAATTGTTGTAATAATTCAGGATTAATTTTTCTTTTCAGCACTTTACTTATTCTGTATTGTTGTATTTATACTGTATGGATGGATGTTATATTTTTATTACTTCCGCACTCTGAGTTCTTGTATGATCATTTAGTGATAGATTTTGGGATGAATGGCAAAATCCTTAGTTAAGTTGGATTAGAAAGTGTCTAATCCAATTTTAAGTGGGGACCTTTGTCATTTGGTAACCCCTCCACCGTAATCATGTTAAATTAAGAGTTAACAGGACCACGGCGGGGCAGGGCCGCCACATTTATATATCATTTCGATCAACAAAATTAGAGGAATAATATGAAATAGTCAAATTTCCAATTGGACTAATATTTAATATAATAATATTTTAGAATATTTAAATAAATTCCAAATTATAACAAAAATATCACTAAAATTCATTTAGCCATAACTTTACACTCACTACCCCAAATATATCAAATATAAGTCTTAAAATACTTAGAAAAGCCTAAGGAATAATTTAGAAGTACTAGTTTTTTTGTTTGGATTAAAATTTAACTAACCACAATTAAAACCTAGCCCTAATTAACCTAATTTAACCTAGAACTTCAAGTACCCATAAATTAGTTAATTTAGCTCCAAATTAGGTGAACCAAATATCCATTTAGATCAGAAAATCCCAAATTTCAATAAACTGCAAAAATATTTAGAATCCAACAGTTAGATCTCCTAATCAACCTTAATCACTCCCGAATTATAATAAACCATAATTTTTAAAATTAGAATAGCTATAACTTAACTAATTCATATCAGAATTTGATAATTTTGGACTCTATAGAAACTTTAAGACAAAATCTTCAATAAACTAACATAAATATTTTATTAAAGGTAAAATTTCTAAAATACCTTTATAAGGTCAAATTGGGAATTTAACCTTATAAGGCATAAATAATTATATAACTTAATAATTCAAATAAAACAAAGTAAATCATTTGATAATCATAATACTACAAATCATAATGAAAACATTAAATTGATAAATTTCATTATTTTGGCAGATCAAATAAATTAAAACTGGTTGATCAAAACAAGTCAGGTACGCAAATTTACTTATAAGTTTTATTTCAGTATTCTTATTTGAGCCATTTTCCATTTGAGTACTATTTGCACTGCTTACCGCATTTTAATCTGAAAAAAAAAAAGATTTATATCAAATAGCATGTAACAAAAAGAATATTATATATTTTGTGGTATTTATCTTTGGAGGGTGAAATGCAAAATTGGAATCTATACATATTGGGCTAGCTAGCAAGCCCCTGGGAGTTATATGGAGGGATTTAACCTCTTGTAGAAAGTAGGCAAATCCAGAGGAAAGACACACCATCAGTTCCTAATTTGAATAAGCTACCGATGGGTGGCGAGAAAGCTTCATACAGATTATGCCTATGGGTTAACCCATTTGGGCTTAGGGGTCTCCGGACTCGACTTATTGTTACAAATGCTTTTGATAAAATTTATTTCATATATGTTGATTTTCTCAGCTATTTTGTAGGGCAAAAATTGAATTTAGCAATTGCTTTATTTACATGCAGATTTCAGTCATTTTTATATATGATTCATACCTATTATAGGATGCTAGATTTATTTTTATAAGAATAATTTGCGTACTCCTACATGACTGGTAAACTGAATTTTTTAGGTTTTGTTAATTAAAAAGCATAGAAGATCTGCCAAATTAAAAGAGGAAGAAAATAAAGAAGCAGAAGAATGTAGATATTTTATTTCTTATTTTGTAAAATTCAAACTGTTATAACTTTTCATATATATTTTGGCTCTATGTATAAAAGGACTGTGAATAATTATTTTATTTTATTATGTCCTTTTTGAATTATAAAAATGTTTATATTTTCAAATTGAGATGAATTATTCTTTAAAGACTCTCGAACTTCGATCCCCGGTCGCCACAGAAATTGGTATCAGAGCGAAGTTTGAGACTATTTAAGGAATAATTCATTAGAAGAGCCAACTATATGAATACAGTTACAAAATTATTAGAAGTTAGAAATTTAAGTTGGTGAGCCAACTAAGTATAGTTTATTATTTCCCAGATTATGGATAGTCAAAACAACAACAATAACAATAACCAATCATAAGAGGAAAATGTTCCTCAAAATACTCTTAGTCACAATGAGACTGTTTCACCTAATGCTGAAGCAGTCTACCCTTTTGATCATAGTGGAGCAAATCAGATGCTCCAGTTCATGAATATGATGAGTCAATTCATGAACAGTCAACAAATCCAGAACCCTCATCCTATTCAGAGAAAAGTAATAAATGAAGACATGCAAATATTTCTTAAACTTCAGCCTCCCAGATTTAATGGCAAAGCAACTCCTTACCAAGCTGAGGAATGGATTCAAAGGATAGAAAAAGAGTTTAGATGTGCTAAGAGCCCTGAAGACCAGAAGGTATCTCTAGCTACTTACCTTCTGACAGAAGCTGCTGAGAAGTGGTGGAAGACGACCAAGAACACCACATTCCAGAATAGAACAGAAGAAGAGATCCAATGGGAAGAGTTTGTTAAAATATTCTTGGGCAAATACGTGCCTCAATCTGCTAGACAGACGATGAGAAAAGAGCTATTAAACCTAAAGCAAGGAAGTCATACAGTGACAGAATATGAGGAAGAGTTCACTCGTCTAGCCAGCTTTGCCCCAGAAATGGTCACTACTGAAGAAGTCAGATGCCATCTATTCCTTAATGGATTAAGGAATAACTTTCAACATATCCTAACACCTCTTCAAACTTTAAACTTTGCTCAACTAGTAGAAAATGCCAAGCTTATGGAAGCTCAAGAAGAACAGTACTCTTCCAGAATGAAAAGACCAGCATTCTCCCCTCATTTTCAATCCAAGAGGCAGCAATTCTCCAGACCTCAAGGAAAAGTGTATAATATTCAAGGTAACTCAAGTAGACTTGTTCTGAGAACACCAAACACTTGCAGGTTTTGTGGAAAAATTTATAGTACAGATAAATGCTTTACCAGTGAAGGACAATGCCACCAGTGTGGAAGGACAAAGCATCCCATAAAATTCTGCCGAGCCACTTATACAGTCAATGGATATCAAATCCCAAATCAAGGAAAAGCAGTTATGAAGAATCAAGGAAGACCACCAGTAAATCAACAAAACAATATTGCATCTTCCAGTAATCTAAGAAACAATTATGCCCAGGCCAGAATATTTAACCTATCTCAAGAAGAGGCCAAAGAAGAACCTGATGTGGTAACAGGTACCATTTTATTATTTCATTATTCGTGTTCAGTTCTTTTTGATTCTGGAGCTACGCATTCTTTTATTGCGTCAAAAATAGTTTAACAGTATTCATTACCAGTAGAACAACTTTCATCAGCCCTTAAAGTTAATCTACCATCAGGAGAGTTCTTAGAAACAAACAACTTCTGTAATTGTAAGTTAAATATAAATGGAAATTCTTGGGAAGCTAAACTCACAGTCATCCATATAACTAGTTTTGATATTATCCTTGGGATGGACTGGATGAGTCAAAATAAGGCATTGATTGATTGTGCAAAGAAGAGGGTATATATTTATAATGAAGATAAGAGAGTAACCTTTATTGGTCAAAGAAGTGCAATTATTAGTCTTATCCCAGCAAACAAGATTGAAAAATTCATTAGAAAGAAGTATTCTATATTCCTAACCCTACTTTCAAGTTCTGAAGATAAAACTACAACCTTAGAAGAGACTCCTATAGTAAGAGAATATGCAGATGTATTTCCAAATGAACTTCCAGGTTTGCCACCTCAAAGAGAAGTGGAGTTTAGTATTGATTTAAGTTAAGGAACGAATCCTTTATCTAAAGCTCCATACAGAATGGCACCCAAAGAATTAGAAAACTTAAGAATCAACTTCAAGAATTGACTGAAAAAAGATTTATAAGACCAAGAATAGATGATTTATTTGATCAGTTAGTTGGTGCTTCTATATTTTCTAAAATTGATATGAGATCTGGTTATCAACAACTTCGTATCAAAGACGAAGATATTCCTAAGTCTGCATTCAGAACGAGATATGGGCATTATGAATTCTTAGTAATGCCTTTTGGGTTAACAAACGCCCCATCTTATTTCATGGATCTAATGCAGCGAATAATGAAACCCTACTTAGATTCTTTTATTATCGTCTTTATTGATGATATATTAATTTATTCTAAGAGTGCTAAGGATCATGAAGAGCATCTTAGAATCACCTTGAACCTACTAAGGCAACATCAACTGTACGCCAAATTCTCAAAATGTGAATTTTGGCTTCACTTAGTCGCCTTCTTAGGCCATATAATTAGCAAGGAAGGAATATCAGTTGATCCCAGCAAGATAAGTGCAATTCAAGATTGGCCCAAACCTACTTCAGTAACAGAGATAAGAAGTTTCTTGGGTTTAGCTGGGTACTATCGCAAGTTTGTTAAGAACTTCTCTCAGATTGCAGTCCCTCTTACTCATCTCACTCAAAAAGATGTACCTTGTGTTTGGAACTCATCTTGTGAATCAGCGTTTAAGAAATTAAAAGAATGTTTAACCTCAGCTCCTATTCTAGTTCTACCAGTTGAAGGAAAAGAATATCAGATTTATTGTGATGCTTCTGAATTGGATTAGGCTGTGTTCTTATGCAGGAAGGAAAAGTAATAGCTTTTGCATCTAGACAGCTTAAAGTCCATGAGAAGAATTATCCAGTTCATGACCTGGAGTTAGCTGCAATAGTCTTTACATTAAAGATCTGGAGACATTATTTATATGGAGTAAAATGTGAAGTCTTCACGGATCACCAAAGTCTGAAGTACATTTTTGCTCAAAAAGAGATCAATTTAAGACAGCGAAGATGGTTAGAATTAATCAAAGACTATGATTTATCAATCCAATATCATCCTGGCAAGGCAAATGTAGTAGCAGACGCACTAAGTCGAAAGGCAGTTTCACATTTGCATATTTTGACTTCTAATCCTATATTACTCAAGGAAATATAAGATCTTCAATTAGAAGTCATATTGCCAGCAAATGCTAAGTTATTTCAGATGACTGTAGAATGTTCATTAATGGATGAGCTTAAAGAAGCTCAACACATGGATGAAGAATATAACTCTTTATCTGCATCCATTCAATCAGGAAAGCAATTAGAATTGAATTTAGACTCAAATAAAAATATTTGGTGTGGATCCAGAATATGGATACTAAATAAAGATGAGCTAAAAACTAAAGTACTAAAAGAAGCTCACCAGTCTATATATTCAATTCATCATGGGAATAATAAGATGTATCAAGACTTGAAATCACATTTTTGGTGGCCAGGAATGAAAAGAAGTATAGCGGAGTTCATATCAAAGTGTGAAGCCTGTAACCTGGTAAAAGCAGAACATCAGAAACCAAGAGGATTACTTCAACCTCTAGCTATACCTCAATGGAAATGAGAAGATATTTCCATGGATTTTATCACTGGATTTCCTCGTTCAAAATCCAATAATGATTCTATTTGGGTAATTGTGGATAGGCTTACCAAATCAGCGCACTTTTTACCCATTAAGCAAACAGATTCAGTAGACAAATTGGCAAGGATCTATCTAAAAGAGATAATAAGATTACATGGTATTCCAAAAACTATTATTTTCGATAGAGATAGTAGATTCACTTCAAAGTTCTGGAAAGCAGTTCACCAAGATCTTGGTTCACAGCTCTATATGAGTACAGCTTTTCATCCACAGACTGATGGACAAACTGAAAGAGTGAATCAAACTTTAGAAGATCTTCTTCGCCTTTATGTCTTAGATTTTGGAGGAAGTTGGGATGATCACCTTCCATTAATAGAGTTCTCTTATAACAACAGTTTTCAAGCAAGTATTGGAATGGCTCCTTATGAAGCCCTTTATGGAAGGAAGTGTATCACTCCTTTATCCTGGAACAGTATTGGAGAAAACAGGATAATAAAATCAGATTTGATTCTTCAAGCAACAGAAAAGATAAAAATAATTCAGCATTGAATAAAAGCAGCTCAAGACAGACAGAAGTAGTATTTTGATGCTCACCATCATCATATTGAATTTTCTATTGGAGACTTTGTATATTTGAAAGTGAACCCATTCAGAGGAGTTTCCAGATTTAGAATTTCTGGGAAATTAAGTCCAAGATTTATTGGACCTTTTGAAGTTTTGAAAAGAGTAGGCCAAGTAGCATATCAGATTAAGCTTCCAGCACATCTAAGTCTGATGCACGATGTGTTTCATATCTCTTCACTAAGAAAGTGCTTATCTGAACCTTCAATGAGAATAGAAGTAGAAGATATCAATTTGCAACCAAATCTAAGCTATGTTATCGAACCAGACGAGATTCTAGATCGAGATGAAAGGAAGTTAAGAAGTAAATATATTCCCATGATAAAGATCAAATGGAAGAACTGTCGCAAAGAAGAAGCTACATGGGAAGAAGAATCAAGTATGAGGAAAGCATATCCTCACTTATTTCACTAGTAAGTGACTCTAAATATTTTTAAATTTTAGATTGATGTCGGGACGATATTTCTTTTAAGTTAGAGAGATTGTAAAATACCAAAATTTCATTCCCATTTATTTATTAATATTTAAATAATTTTGACTTCAGATTGAAAATTTGACTTTACCATTGCGTTCACCACCCCCAAATTAGCTAGGGGTGAAGTTTTGAACGCATTTGGAAGTTATTGATTTTTAGACGAATATTTTAATATTATTTTAGAATACCCGAAAATTCGAGTAATTAAATACTCGTCGGATCAAAAATCCGAGTGCGCCATTGTGTTAAGAAGCCCTCAATTAGCTAGGAAATATACTTTTAAAAATTTTTTTTTGGAAAATATTTATTAAATTAAGATTAATTAAGTAATTAATTAAAATAATTATTATTTAATTAATTGGCGCCGTCGCTTTTAGGTAACACCGTCACCATTAAATAAACGCCGTCATCCTTTTTCGATTAAAAGTAAACAACTGATCTCAGCCGTTCGATCGAAGATCGAACGGCTGAGTTCTTTCTTCCTCGCGTGCCCTAAAGAGGGCAACGTGTGTCCTAACCACGCGTTACGCGGAACCCTCACCACACGATACGCGGCATCCTCTCGTCAAACCAGACGACTTCCACCGGTGTAAGGACTGGTTAAAGCAACCATGTCGACGCCCCTAAGTGAGAAATTTCGAAACAAACTATCTTGAGTTGAAGTCAATCAAGTGTCGCGGTCTTTGTCCTTAGCCGCTCGAACCTTTAGTCGTTCGATTCAAGGTATAATCTACTGATTCAATTAATCAATTTCAGAGTTTTATTTCAATTATTAAAATTGTTACTCAGTGATTGTCAAAAATCGATAAAGCATATTAGGTTTTAGCAAAAAAATCGGAGCATTTTGTCAATTAGTTTACGGCTAGGGTTAGACTTTTCTCTCGAATCTGAACCTAGCATGGAAAAATATCTCCGTCCTTCGATCGATCTCATCCAGATCATCCTAACAGTGTGCGAGTTGCTGCCTAGCAACGACGTTTTCGCCGCCATCATTCTAGCCCTAATTCTAAGGGTGTCGCGGACGAAAGGAGGAAGGAGGAAAGTTTTGGGTCGGGCCGGGTCGACTCGGGCCCGACCCGTCTCCACGAACTTTTGTCCGTTTCTTAATATTTGAGTACGCGGGCCCCGCGTACAGTGGTCCAGCCAATAGGATCGCGCCACGTGGACATGTGGTGACCACCGCGCGTTTAATCCTGCAGAAATAATAATAATTATAATAAAAAAATATATATATTTATAATATATAAAACTGTTATATATATAAATATACGTAAATAATAAAATAAAATATTAGATAAAATAAAAATCAAATAATATAATTAAATAAACAGAATAATAATAAATAAATAAATAAATAAATAAAAAATAATAATAATCATAACAGAAAAGTTAAATAAATATAATATTATTTTAATTAATAATATCTAAAATAATAAAAATATATACGTATATATATATATATATATTACAAATAAAATAAATTAAATAAAAACAGATTAAATAAATAATATATTAATTTAAATATAATATAAACAGATATTAATAAATGTCAAATCAGATAATATAAAATAATTTATAAACAGAAAAATAATTAAAAACATATATAAAATCAAATAATTATAAACAAATGTAATAAAATAATAACAAAAATGTTTAAATAGAAAATAAAAATATTTAATAATAAAAGTAAAATAGTAATCAAAATAACAGTAAATAATATATAAACTAAAAATTATAATAAATAAATAAAAAATACAATTAAAATAATAATAAATAATAATCAGAAAATTTATTTTCAAAATTAATATTAAATAAATTTAATAAATACCATTAATTAAAATAGAATAATCTATACATTGGTAATAATAAGTAAATAAAATAAAAACATAAATGTAAAATAGAAATTTAATATTTAAAATAAAATAAACAGAAAAATTTTTATATAAAATAGTAATAAAGTAGATTAAGAAATTAAAAACAGTAAAATTAATAAGTAATTAATAAATAGCTAAATTTATGGAAATTCATAACTTATAAAATACTCATCCAAAATATTACAAATTTATATATCATTTCGATCAACAAAATTAGAGGAATAATATGAAACAGTCAAATTTCCAATTAGACTAATATTTAATATAATAATATTTTAGAATATTTAAATAAATTCCAAATTATTACAAAAATATCACTAAAATTTATTTAGCCATAACTTTACACTCACTACCCCAAATATATCAAATATAGGTCTTAAAATACTCAGAAAAGCTTAAGGAATAATTTAGAAGTATTAGTTTTTCTGTTTGAATTAAAATTTAACTAATCACAATTAAAACCTAGCCCTAATTAACCTAATTTAACCTAGAACTTCAAATACCCATAAATTAGTCAATTTAACTCCAAATTAGGTGAACCAAATATCCATTTAGATCAGAAAATCCTAAATTTCAATAAACTGCAAAAATATTTAGAATCCAACGGTTAGATCTCCTAATCAACCTTAATCACTCCTGAATTATAATAAACTCTAATTTTTAAAATTAGAATAGCTATAACTTAACCAATTCATATCAGAATTTGATAATTTTGGACTCTATAGAAACTTTAAGACATAATCTTCAATAAACTAACATAAATATTTTATTAAAGGTAAAATTTCTAAAATACCCTTATAAGGTCAAATTAGGAATTTAACCTTATAAGGCATAAATAATTATATAACTTAATAATTCAAATAAAATAAAGTAAATCATTTGATAATCATAATACTACAAATCATAATGAAAACATTAAATTGATAAATTTCATTATTTTGGTAGATCAAAGAAATTAAAACTGGTTGATCAAAATAAGTCAGGTACGCAAATTTACTTATAAGTTTTATTTCAGTATTCTTATTTGAGCCATTTTCTATTTGAGTACTATTTGCACTGCTTATCGTATTTTAATCAGCAAAAAAAAAGATTTATATCAAATAGCATGTAACAAAAAGAATATTATATATTTTGTGGTATTTGTCTTTGGAGGGTGGAATGCAAAACTGGAATCTGTACAGATTGGGCTAGCTAGCAAGCCCCTGGGAGTTATATGGAAGAATTTAGCCTCTTGTAGGAAGTAGGCAAATCCAGAGGAAAGACACACCATCAATTCCTAATTTGAATAAGCTACCGACGGGTGGCGAGAAAACTTCATACAGATTATGCCTATGGGTTTACCCATTTGGGCTTAAGGGTCTCCGGACTCGACTTATTGTTACAAATGCTTTTGATAAAATTTATTTCATATATGTTGATTTTCTCAGCTATTTTGCAGGGCAAAAATTGAATTTAGCAATTGCTTTATTTACATACAGATTTCTAGTCATTTTTATATGTGATTCATACCTATTATAGGATGCTAGATTTATTCTTTTAAGAACAATTTGCGTACTCCTACCTGACTGGTAAACTGAATTTTTCAGGTTTTATTAATTAAAAAGCTTAGAAGATCTGCCAAATTAAAAGAGGAAGAAAATAAAGAAGTAGAAGAATGTAGATATTTTATTTCTTATTTTGTAAAATTCAAACTGTTGTAACTTTTCATATATGTTTTGGCTCTATGTATAAAAGGACTGTGAATTATTATTTTATTTTATTATGTCCTTTTTGAATTATAAAAAAATGTTTATATTTTCAAATTGAGATGAATTATTCTTTAAAGACTCTCGAACTTCGATCCCCAGTCGCCATAATTTTTGACTTTCTCACCCCTCAATTAGGCAAAGGTGAAATTTTGGAATTTTGTAGTGCGTTTGGTGAGTTTATTTTGATTAATAAATTGTGTATAATTAATCATTTAATTAAAGTATTTAAATTTATATATATATATATATATATTATATTTAATTTATTAGTTCCAACGGCTATATTTTGGACAACGTGGATCCCGTGCGTGAGGCCAGCGCATGGGACAACGATCAGCGCGGATCCTGGCCGTTGCACATTATCTGTGATGGATCGAGCAGTTCAAAAGCGACTCAGTCCGATCGAGCTGATCCAGCCGTTCGATAGCTCGATCGAACAAACGACTGGGATTAATCTCTTGTACGTCATCCGGCCAACTCAACCACGATCACTCAGCTGCAGAAGGTCATAGCACAACCCATCAGGCCGGCCTCTTCCGGCCTATTCCAACCCCTCTAATTTCTTCCTTGGCATTTGCTGAAGCTTTTGGAAGTTTTGCTGGTAGCTGAGCATTGCAAATTTCTCTGGGAGAGCTTGTCGAAAATTTGCCGGATTGGAGCTCTAAGGAACCTTTAGGTATTACTTCCATTACGATTTCTCCTTAAATTATTTTCCCAGTTCGATACATGAGCTCAATCGAACGTTATTAAGCACGATTGAGTTCGAGCACTTTTGAGAATATTTAGGGTTAGCCCAAATACAAATAATCGGATTTAGGGCATCAGCCAATAGCCCTCATAGACTTCATATGATCTCAAATTCAGTCTTGGATGAACAGCTTCGGCGAGACCATCTCGCCGGCGTGCGGGCCGCGTCCAGTGGTCGTCGGAGTCAGCCAGGGAAGATAACCATAAATGGTCTCCTTCGGTTGTCTAATTGGGGACAAAGCGGTCTGAGCCGATCGAGTTGCAGTTTAAGTTTGTTCAAAGAACCGGACCGACTCAGCCAGTAGACCACGGACCGAGTCTTTTAAGTCGCGGGTCCCGTGTTGGAACACGGCGCTCGCTTAAGCTGTCGTGTGTCTTAGCGACGCGCTGATTTCGGCGCCACGCAGGATTCCATTCTGCGGGTTTTTTGTGCCGCTGACATGTCCTTAAAATCTGTGCTGCTCATTAAATTTTGTATTAATGATTAATCAATTTAAGTGAATGATTAATTAATCATTTAAATATAAATCTTATTTCAATCATAACTTTAAATATACTCATCCAATATATGCGATATTATATACCATTTTGATCACAAGAACATATAAATTAATAAAATTTCATTAAATTTCTATTTTGGTGAATATTTAATTTAATCATTAATTTAGATTAATTAATTAAATGTAATTTAATTTCATCATTTCATGTAACCTAATTTAATCATTTAATGTCTAAAATAAATGATCAAATAGTCCATTTCACTCATAAAAATGTGAGGAATAATATTATGAGATCAAATATAAGTTTAAAATCCTAGATTCATTGTTGACTTTTAACCCTAATCAGGAACCCTCCCAAACCTTAGAAATCCAATGTTGTCCAAATTTGACCTACTTAATGTCATTTTTTCACCTTATGCTATAAAGATTTCATATTTGCATGTAATATTTCATTTGGACAATAATTGGTAATTTTAGGTTTTTGGCTTATAAGTTAGGGTAATTTTGATAATTTTTTAATTTCATAACTTCATGTTTTAGGTATTTAAGTCTTAGGATAGCAAATATGTCACATTTATTACTTCTCATGTCAATTTCAATTGCATGTCATAAGCTTAATTCTCTTAAGTTACTTGCTTGAATCATTAGCAAATTGCTTGATTCATCTTTCAACCTTAGGAGAAAACTGTATGATTGATTTATAACTTAAATTGTAGGTGATTCTTAGAGCTAGTTATTGCACCCATCAGTGTAGTTAATCTTAATTCTTGTGTAATTGCAGGTTGTGAGTCAATTAAAATTAGTTCTAAGTACCAAGATTTGATCCTAGTTTAATTCACTCTTAGCTCTTAAATCCTTATTTAAACCCTTTTTTTGGAATTGAAATAAGTATCCTAAATTCATTCGAATAGTTTAGGAGTTCTATTAATTTCAATAACCTTCAACTTATAGTATTTGTAGAGCTTGTAGCTTACAATCCTCCATCTCTTTTACTTTAAACCTTTCCTTTCACCTTAACTTAGATAGATTTGTATTTGATTTGGATAGATCATTCTAACTACAACCTAGCTAGAGAACTTAGTGATTTAAACCTTAACTTCCCTTTTCTTTAAATATGATAATTCTATGACCTCATCCTTTCCTAACTAGTTTCCTAAACCTTAATTTAGTTTGCAATTATTGAATTTCCTTGAATGCTTGCTTAGCTTTGAGCCTATTTCATTTAATACATTCATATAAGATATTGTGCATAAATAAGTCTTTCTCCTTAAGAGTATAGGGGTTTATTAAGTTGGAAAAGCTAAGGGAAGGTTTATAAAGGGTAATAAGGAGATCTCATATTCTCAGAGGGTGAATGTGAGTATCTGTTGATTTGAATCCCGCTTTCCTTTGTTTGTTAAATAGACGTGTTTAACTCCTCGTTTGATTCTGTATTTGCTCGCATAATGAACACTTTCATAAAATAACTTCAATTAAATAAATTATGAGATCTTCTACAATCTTATTGATTGTGAAGACTCATCATAGCTTTTTGGCTATATTACTTTCCATAGTTCTAGACTATGTAAATCTTAGATTAATAGTCTAAGATCTTCTTTCAATTACTATACTTTGCACTTTCCATGTTCTTAATACTATACTTTAATTATTTATAATTTATTTATATTGTAGTGAATGTTATTATAATTTCATTTAACTGCTTCAATATTTACTCTTCTTACTTAGCATAACTCCATTAAACATATATATATGTTATTTTATTTACTTTCATATGCACACTAGTATTTTTTTAGTATATTTTGGATGCTTTTACCCTTACTGTATTGCAGGCTAGAATGTCTATACTTATGAGTATTCTTACTCACTCTTTATTTCCATTGTTCTTCTTTACACTTGTTTATTTTCTTCCATATTCATATGCTTTCATTTACTCCACTGCTTTTGCTTATATTATTAACTAGCTGTGATATCCAAAATGAATAATAAAAAGCTTGGCATAATCTTAAGTACTTAGATTATTTATTCTAACTACACTTTTTTTTTTGGCTTTGCTCTATCACGTTTAAATGCCAAAATATGATAGATCAAGTGCATTTGGAGGCTAGTGTATAAAATACCAAAATTTCATTTCAAATTGTTTATTAATATTTAAATAATTTAGAACTCAGAATTGAAAACGGAGTCTACCATTGGACTCAGTAACTCCAAATTAACTTAAGAGTGTTATTCTAAAATTTTTTGGAAATTATTAATTTTCCCGAATTTTCTGATAAATTTTGATCGCTCATAAATTTTCGTTAAAATTAGAATTCTGATTTAAATCAAATAAAAATATAATAAAAATATCCTCTTATAACACCTATTGAAAGAATCGTACTGCAAAAATTTGAGCGCATATGGGATCCTGGTTTGTCCTGAATAAATTCATGAAGTGTAAACTTCAAAGGCTAATAATAAGAAAAATATAAATTGGAATTTGAAAATTTTTGTATATCCAAGTCAAGCATCATATGAGGATGCTATGTTTCAAGTTTCGTTAATTTTCAAGTTTCCAATTTATCATAATTAATTTTTCCAAGTTTTCACTTAAAAATCAATATAAAATAAAATACTTGTCCAAATTCAATAATTTTTGGATGTGGGTGTTCGTCTTGTCGAGACGGTCGTTTCGATACCAAGTTTGTAATTTTTAAAGCTCAAATGACTCCAGATCTTGGCTCAGAAATTCCAGCCATTTGTTTTAATCAAACGGCTAATATAAAATCCTAAGTTTACTTATAAACCTAACCTAAATTCTTTCTCATCTAAATCCTAATGCCCTCAGCCGAAACTTCCTATCTTACGCAAGCCGACTCCTTCACGCACGCTCGACCGATCGCCTTCTTCCCTACGCAAGCCTCACGCGATCTCCTTCCATACGCACTCCAGCTGTCCTCGCCGAGAAGATAAGCTTCAACTTCATCCTATCCTTCTATTCGTTTCGAAGAGAGCATTATAAGAAGGAAAGGTGCGTGCGAGGGAAGACAACAGCGAACCCTAGCCGATCCTTCTTCCGATTCTCCTCATCTAGCCGAGCGTCTCCTCAAGCCGAGCGCCTCCCTCCAAGCCAAGCGTCTCCATTTCGCAAACCCTAGCCTTGTTTGGTGCGACCTCTAGCAGCAAGGTATTTCCACCGATTTAATCCTTCCATTTCATTATTCCTCCTACTTAATGAAGATTTTCTGGAATTTTCTTACTTGTTCTTTATCATTGTCTATATAGATAATTCTATTTGACATGTGAGATGATATGGATTCTGAGATCTTACATCCATAAACTAGATTAAATCTATAAAGTTATATATGAGTTCAGAGAAAATGCTATAATAAAACCCCAATCTATAGTGAGAATGCCATCTATATTGAATAAATTTATGCTTGATTTTTGTTTAGATTTTCTTATATTGAAATCCCTGGACTGTAATTTTAGTTCGATGAATATCATAGCAGTTATATGTTTAAGAGTATTTTTGAACGTTTCAGTATGAGATTAGTTTCTTATTTTTAGGTTATAGGGCAGTCATCTGATTTATGTTTATTAAGTATTCAGCTTTTCTGTAGTAAGGAGGTCTGATTAGTGGTACCACTACTCTAGAGATTTTGTTGATAAAAGGATTGCATTAAGTAAACTCTCTTGATTTTTTTTTCAAAATTGATTGTTTGAGCATTCATGATTTATTTGTTATTTTGCATCAAAAAACTATTTTAGTGTGATTCTGATTATGGAACCATAGGTTTAATAGTTCGATCATGAGCTTTAAGGGCATTTACTTGTCTAATTTGTGTTCATTGGGTGTTCTCTTGTATTACAATGAAACATTTTGAACTATGATATGCCATGGATAGTTTTGTTTGATTAAGGTTGAAGCAGTTCTCATAAAAAAATGTTATGCGGAATATTTGGGGAATTTTTCCTAGCATACATATTTGGGGAATTTTTGCCTCTTGTAGCCTTAGCATTTCATTGACAATGTTATGAGGCATTTTCTTGTTCTACGGCTACATTAGGTACTTAGTGTGTTTCTTAATACTGTGATTCTTGAAGAGGTTATTATATGTGTGTGTATATATATATATATATATATATATATATATATATATATATATTTTAATTACTTAGTGTTAGGAATTATCTAGCTTTTCATAGATGTTTGCTAAGTGAATTTATAAATATCTTTTGGTTTAATCGATCCCTTCAAGAGTTTGATTTATAAATTGGGATGTCGTTAACTGTCCTTCATCTTCTATTTTTGTTGCTGTATATTTTTTTAATCTATATAACTTAGGAAAATTGATTAGGATTGGAGCCATCGGATCTTTATCAAAAAGGATTCCTTTAACTCAGTAATAAAATCTGTCTTAAATCAATTTAACATCTGCATGAATATTTCTTAAATACCCCATATTAGAATCATTGTTTTGCTGTTATAAGGATAGATTATTGCGTAGTATAACAAACGAATTCAGCCAAATTCAATTGTTTGAAATTTAAATTCCTCTTATGAATGCTTTGTAGACTAAAATGTTATGGTATCATAATAGTCTATCTTAGAATTGATCTTATCAACTTTGTAGCCACTATACTATTAAATCCTATTTTAAGCACCACCTTATAGTATGTTCAGTATTGATAAATCATCCATTGCCTTCAAAAATGTGCTAGCTCACAAATCACGCAAGTATAAGAATCTATTGAAACAAACTATGGAGTAAAACAGTATATTAAGTTTTTGTACAAAGCGCTAATATAGTATGACAGTATACATTACAATGACGATGGTGCATTAAGTTGATGGGCTGGCTACCATGAACAATATAACAATTAGAGGATAGAAGACACTGCTATTCCTTACATATATATATATATATATTCTGGTTGATTATAATAAAATTTTATGGATAAAAGCTTTTAATTTTGAATTTGTTTTATACTTTATTAATATGGTTGATTATAATGAAATTCACATTTTTTTTCATCCATTAACATACATCAATACCTAAAACCATATGTTATTAAATAAATATATGAAAGAATCATGGAATATTATCATTACTTGTATTAACTCCTTTTATTAAAATGCATTTAAAGAATCAAATAATATTTTAAGAATTCAACCCTACTTGTTTCATTTATATTTGAATATTAATTTTATTGATGTTATTCTTTGTAGGTCGAGTTGTAAATTAGTATCAAGAGAAATGATGCGCTAAATGCTATTAACATATAGCAAAAAAATAAGCCAAATAGATGCTGCCCCTATAAATTGCTGAATTAATTTCTGCATCTTTTGCTATTAGATGTTTGATATAGGATATTAAACTGCTTAGTTTAATTGAATGTATTTAAAATTTTTGTAGAATTAGAAATGAGCAATCCTGTAAAAAGGGTTGAACTCTATTTTAGAACTGGAATTAAACTCTATTTAGAACTGGAAATGAGCAGTCTTGTAAAAAGGACTGAACTCTATATTTAGAATTGGAGAATGTTTATATAAAATTTGGAAAATTTGAACAAAAATAAAGGAGACTATGCTGAAAATTTTAAGAATTTTAGGACTTAGAAAATTTTAGGAAATATAGATGTTTGCACATATTTCTAAGAAATTCATATAAATTATCACTTCATTTGAAAAATAAAAATACTTCAATATCAAATATCATAAAAACCTATTATGAAGAATCAAATTAATGACTTAAACTACTTATTGGCAGATCAAACAAATTGAATTGATTAATGTTGAGACAAAACTAGTCAGGTACGCAAATCTACTTATAAGTTTCATTTCAGTATTCTTATATTTGAGCCATTTTCCAATTGAATATTATTTACACTGCTTACCGCTTTATAATTTGCAAAATGAATGATATTGAATAGCATGTAACAAAAAGTTGAAATAATGAATTTATTATTGTGGTGGTTGTCTTTGGAGGGAGAAACGCAACACTGAGAATCTGTACAGATTGGGCCAGCTAGCAGCCCCTGGGAGTTATATGGAGGGATTTAGCCTCTTGTAGGAAGTAGGCAATCCAGAGGAAAGACACACCAAGAATTATTATTTAAGTAAGCTACCGACGGGTGGCGAGATAAGCTTCCTACAGATTATGCCTATGGGTTTACTCATTTGGGCTCAGGAGTCTTCGGACTCGCCTTATTGTTACAAGTGCTTTCAATAAAATTTATTTCATATATGTTGATTTTCACAGCTATTTTGCAGGGCAGAAATTGCTTACTTTACTTGCAGTTTTATTTTCAGTCATTTTCATATATGATTTATACCTATTATAGGATGCTAGATTTATTCTTATAAGAACAATTTGCGTACTCCTACCTGATTGGTAATCTGAATTTTTTTCAGGTTTTGATAATTAAAAAGAACTCAGAAGATCTGCCAAATCAAAATAAGAAGAATAAAGGGAGCAAAAGAATGTAAAAATTTCTAATTCATATTTTGTATAATTCAAACTATTGTAAATTTTCATATATGTTTTGGCTCTATGTATAAAAGGACTTTAAATTTTATTTATTTTATTATGTCCTTTTTGAATTATAAAAATGTCTATATTTTCAATTGAGATGAATTGTTCTTTAAAGACTCTCGAACTTCGATCCCCGGTCGTCACATAGTGGAGCTGGACCAAGTACTTAAGCTTAAAGATGTTAAAATTGTTTCTGCATTTATTGGTTTTACTTGCTTTTATGTTAAATGTGAGAGAGAAATTTTACTTTCTTTATTCTCTATTTTAATTGGTATGTAATATTTTAAGTTAATTAGTTATCCTTACTTATTATGTGTTAGAATTAGATCTTAATTTCTTAAAGGCCTGGTTTGAATAAATGGATACTTAAATGGAAATTTAGATATATATGTGAATGGATTGTACAATTATTTCATACTCATTAAACTAATTGTTGCATATTGCATTCATCATTATTGTTGCATAATTATTCATGCATTTTATTATGCTCATAAAACGAATTGCTTCATGTAATTAGTTGCATCCATACCTACTTGTGACATATTTGCATATGCATCTCCTAATTGTAAATCTCTTAATGTTATATGTGAATGTTTACTTCTATTCTCATTTGTAAATGTTATTTTCATATGTATGTTACAATCACTTCAAACTCTTATTACTAGTTATAATTGTAATTATCATTTACTTCAAGTGATTGTAAGTATATTTATTCACATGTTTCATTTATTTTAGTCATAATTGTAATCATTTCTATTCAAGCATTTTTATCACCTGAAATCAATTATCAATTCTTATCATTGAAATTACATATCTTATTCCATACCTACTCATCCTGTATGTGCATATCATTATCATTATCATACTTATAAGTGTAACAACTTTAATCACATGCATTTGAATTCACATTCATCATATGTATTTCATTCATTTTCCTCTTTCACTTTCCTATTTTAACTTAAGACCCTCTTCAAGATTTTTGGCCAAATACAACATCTAGTGATTTGGGTTAGCTTCATTCTAATCCAATATTAGATGTTGTGGTGACGCATCAATATTGAGTTTAGTTATTACTCAATATTGTGGTCATCACTATTTTAATGTATGATTTTAAGGATTTAATCTCAATGCGTTATAGTTGGTATCAGAGACTTACTTAAGTAGTATTAAGTGAAACTATATTAGTTTGTAGTTAGTCAAAATAGTGAAATTTATGAGTTAGTATCTCCCCAAACCATGAGGTGCCTTAGTAAGCTTGAGGTAAATAATCATATAATTACTCTTCTAGCTAAGAACCCAAGTAATAGTCTAATTCCAGTAACTTGAGAGGATAGGAAATTTAGAAGTATGATAAATTTCAACTTGCTTCTAAATTTATAAATTATTTTATCACTTAAATAACTCAATTAAATTTTTATTTTCCAAAATCACTAGTATATATAATATTTTACTTCAATTGGTTTAGAAATTGTTAATATATAAGTCAATTTGGGGGTTTGATTAGCCCCAATCATTAGGATAGAAAATCAAAATAGACAACAATAAATATCACATAATTTATAATTAACTTCAACTCCTTGAATGCTGCAATGCTTTGAGATTACAACCTTGAGTATTCATTAAGACTTTATGCATAAATATTAAAATATCAAACATACGAGTTTCATATGATAGATTATTATGTTAGGGCAAGCTATAAAGTGATATAGAGATCACACACATCCTATAGGGGAAGTATGTGTATTATGGGAAACCTTACTTTATTTGGTTAAGTAGACATGCTCTTATTTGTTCTGAAATTTGCCCACAAAACAAAATCTTAAATAAGATAAAGAATTTAACATTTCATTTCTCATAATATTTTGATTGTGAATGATTTTTCATAATCTTATGATAATATTTACTCTGTTTTTTTATATTAAATTTTACTTTACTTTACAGTACATTACTTCTTATTATTCTACATCATAATCTTTATTTGTAATATATATTATTTATTTACTTTCAATTATGTTTACACATACTCAATTTTATTATTACTTAACATAATTTCAAATGAATATATTCATATATTCTTTCATATTTCATGTGCACTCTAATAATTTTAGCCATTATATGTTATTTTCCTCCTTATATACTTTGTGTAGGCTAAAACAAATTACTTGTACCTTATTATATTTACTTTACTACTTTTACATACTTTTATACCTAATTATTTTGTTGCTTAGTACACCTACTCAAATAATTGTAAATGATTAATGTGATATTCATATAACTTAAATTAAACTTAATGTAACCCTAAAATGTACTTAAATTTTTTAAGTTTAATTACTTTTATTTTTTTTTATTGCCCTACTATATTAAATACCAAATACAATAGATCATAAGCACCTTATTAAGCTTGAAATTGGGTTCCAGCCTGTAGTAGAACCTTGAAGACTTGCATCTTCTTCATTCAATTGTGAGGATGAGTGAATTTATAAATTATTTGTAATAACTTAAACTCTGTATATTTTTAATTTCTTTTCTATGATGGATGTATTTCTCATTCTTCTTATTATGCTTGATTTAGATGATGGATATGATTACACTAACATATGCTTTGTTCTTTTAAATAATTGTATTTTTGTCTCAAAAAAATTCTTAGCCACATAATATTTAATAGAGTTAGATTCATACTAATTCAATGTTAAGTACTATGATAACACCTAATGTTGGATTAAACTTCACAAACTCAGCACTAGGGTATTACATAAACCTTCATGTTTGGATACCCTTTTTCGGGCAATGGCTTCACATAGACCTGCAAGACTAGGAAGGCTTGATAGAGTTCTAATTAACAACAAATTTCTACTACTAAATCAAGGATTACATTATGCATGCCCAATAACTAATCCATAAGGATAACACAGATTAGAGGCCATAATTTGCTTATGAATGCACACCTCTTAACCCATTAACCATATTGACTGGACATTCATGGAAGGATCTTACATGCTTAAACCACGAGTCTCCCAAACATACCTAGTAAGTAATTAGATGGCCTTCTTTTGATCCAAAGTAAGTCTTTCATAAGCAAAAATATGCAACCAGAAATTCATAAAGATTTCTATATTGAAATTGCAAATTAAACAATATATATAAATATCTCACAGAAAGTGTCATTGATGAACAATAAAGCATACCTGGTGCTATATTTTATGAATACAAAGCACACTGCAAGCTGTTATGCTCAGGAGCATGAAGAAACAAGCAAGCAGCACAGAATAAAAATAAAAAAACTGCTGAAGGAGAAAAAAAAGAAGAAAATATATAAATGTAATCATATATGAATAACTATCAAGTAACGTTCCGTACTGCCCATTAATAGCCTTGCTCTTCTCTTTCTCTCTGACCCAAGCACAGGCTCCCGTGTAGTGTTCATTCCAAAAATCCAAAACAGTTAAATTCTCTTTAAACTCTATATATATATATATATATATATATATATATATAGCACTGTCTAGCTAAAGAATTAATCTCTTTCCAGTGCCCCCTACAGCATAAATTACAAGTACATAAATTAAATTGAAGATACAGAAATGAGAACATAAGCACTCATATAAAATTAGTCCTAAACGAGATATAGAAGTTAAGCGTATCATAGATATCCTTACAACATAAAATCATGTTGGCAGAAGAGGCCGTCTCTCATCAGAGTCACTTCGATGGTTAGACTGAAGAAAAGAAATTAAAAAAATGGCTTCTCAGTTCAAAGCTTTGAAAGGAAATCTTAGCGCAGACATATAAATCAAAGGCTCCGTAATTGAAAAAAAAAAGTACTTACTTCCTCGTTTGCTCCAGCGGTCATATTTATAAATGATGTTTCCCTTTGCCTGAAGTAAACAAAAACTTAATCAATTATGACTTTAATATATAAATTCAATTACGATTAACTTGCAATCCATATACTAAAACAAAAGTATTTCGATTTACGGATTATTCAATAAAGCTTGAGCTTTGCAACCCCATCTTTACACTTGTCAATAACAAGAAAATCATCTATATATTAACATGCACCAAGTACTTTCTCTTAAATGTGTTCAGTAAGAACATTCATAAGCAAATAATAAAATCTTTTGATGCTCAATATTGTCCAATTAAAACAGGAAAATCATTGATGAGTAGCATTGCATTCAACACATAATTGCTCTGTTACATTTGTTTTTAACAATTTTAATATATACACAACTAATTCCATTTCTTCTAGTAATCATTTTTTCTCTCCATGTATATCCATCGTAGCCCTCAGCAAAAATCAATCTATCTTGCATATAGCTATATTGATTTTGAGAAACCTTGGTATACATCATACTAGAAAATATGACTCGAGAACTTATTAGTAATACTTTGCACAATCAACACATGACATTTAGTTTAATTATAGCATTCCACTCATTCAAAATTTTCTTAGTCTCAGAAAATGCACTGAATAAATGGACAAGGAAAGAAACTCCACACAAGCATTTTAGCATACAACAATCTCATATTTATCAAACAACTTTTCTATTATTAATTTCTTTAAAGCATTTCAAAACAATACTTACACACTCACATGTGTATCTTCCCCTCAACAAACAATTTGTAATATAATCCTTCAAAAACTATATATAATTATAACATCACTAGCACATTTTTTAATCTTAAAACCAAACAATGCTTCTAGCAACTTTTATTATCCTTGTTAATTAAATCACTTTGTATAGCAAATATTCTTCAAAAACTATTCTTATCCTTGCAACTACTACTATTCTTACAATTACAACTATCAATCGTTTGCCATAAAAGCTCAGCTTCCTTTGATATACCCTATTACCCAAGCAGTAAAACTTTATTCTTGAATTATCTCTACTTTATATGTTTAAGATTCCAAGATCATCCTTATGCAATAACTTAGATTCTTTATTCTTTTTAAAATTCTATTTTTAAATTTAGGATAAGAACCAATAACTGAAGGAGTAGTAGTAAAGCTTTTTCTAAAATAATACCATAATATTTTCAATACAATCAATCTCTTTAATTAATAAGAAAAAATTAATCTAGCTCCAAAAAGCACATTCTTATGAGTTAAAGCATATTCTCTTTCATTAGAAAATTTATTAGCGGTCATAAAATTGTAAACTAAACATCATGATCTTTATTTTATTCATAAATGTACATTTGTCCGTACCAAAACCAAAATCACAAAAATACCATAAATTTCTATGCTACTTTTCCCAATGCCCATTTATATCACCTCCAATCAATTTTATTCTCTCGAGGTATTCTTTAAGTTAACAATTGCAAGGCATTCAGAATCTTTATTTTGTGCTTACATCATGATCTTTATTAGCGGTCATAAAATTGTAAACTAAACATCATGATCATTATTTTATTCATAAATGTTCATTTGTCTGTACCAAAACCAAAATCACAAAAATACCATAAATTTCTATGCTACTCTTCCCAATGCCCATTTATATCACCTCCAATCGATTTTATTCTCTCAAGGTATTCTTTAAGTTAACAATTGCAAGGCATTCAGAATCTTTATTTTGTGCTTACATCATGATCTTTATTAGCGGTCATAAAATTGTAAACTAAACATCATGATCGTTATTTTATTCATAAATGTGCATTTGTCCGTACCAAAACCAAAATCACAAAATTACCATAAATTTCTATGCTACTCCTCCCAATGCCCATTTATCTCACCTCCAATCAATTTTATTTTTCTCTTGAGGTATTCTTTAAGTTAACAATTGCAAGGCCTTCAGAATCTTTATTTTGTGCTTACATCCAATTCTACAAGATGAATATAAACACTCAATTTGAGTTAATAGGCTAGGTTCATATTTTATTCAAAATCAGCCCAACAAAACTATTATTATAAAATTTGATTTATGAGTGGAGCCTGAATAACCCCAAACAACCCATTTATCATACAATTTACAATTTTCAGCTTTAAAGAAATTCAAAATTAACTCCATGCAAACATGAATAACTCAAGCATGGCTTGCATAGCGACTCAAACCCAACCTTTATATTATTGGGTCAACTATTTCAAATTTGTGAGACAGACTTATCAAAAGTAGAGTCAAGTCATGGGTTTTCTATTAAAAATCATACTTAATAAATACCCCACCAATTATATTCATTAAAAGACTCTTTGGAATGCATAATTTTAGGGGTAAAGTAATCTAAAACATGAGATCTACAAATTTAGGGTGTTTGGTATGCAGAATTTATGAGGTAATTTAAATCTCGGGAGATTTACGGTGGAATTCAATTCCCCCATCTCTTCACATTGTCGCGTAATTGGATTACGTCGTTGCTCCGTGTAAAAAAAATGCAACTTTCCACAAGAGCGCAGCTACAACAAATGGAGATTCAAGGACGGAATTGAGCAGCTTGCTTGTCACCTTCATCTCCTACCTCATCAGTCAGCGGCTTCAAATGGAGTCGACGGAGCGCCACCTCGAGCTCTGGGAGCATCACCTCATTTCAGTGGCAGCCGCCGCCTCATAGAGCAACGAAGAGCTGTTTCGTTCCTCTTGGCAAGCGTGGCTGGGTTTTGGGAGAGAACGGATTTCAGAGTGGTGGTTTAATTACTAAAGGGTGGTGTTAATTTCGGAGGGCATTGTGGGAAGCCATTGAAGAGGGTGGTGTCTCCCCTACTCTTCTTCATCATCCTGTTAGAAAAGCCAAATAAAAAGGGGGTAGCTAATCAACCTCATACTATGCTAAGATTCATCCAAAGATTTTTTACCTCCCCCTCCTATAATTTTTTTATTTGTAGCCTCGATAGGAAAGATTTCAATCATTTTCTTTTCTAATTTCATGCATTCCTTTCACCTTCTGATGCAGCATCCCGACGTTCTGATCTTACCTGAAAGTTAATTGAGTGGCAATAAACGGAATTTATAGCATATATTATTAAAATACAGGAAATTTTCTAGCCATATTCAATGCAAGCAATTCAAATAAAATATAAGATATCTAGCTTGAAAATTACTATCACCATACTCAACAGATATCCCAAAGATCTGTTTGAGATAGCATCAAAAATTTAAAACCAACTATAAAACAATATTGCAAAAATTATTAAAATATAAATCTACCATACACAGTATCGTACAATTGCTGAAATTTTTGTTTTATAGTTTGGGGTAATCTTATCCATAGATTACTGGAAGCATCAATTTTATAAATTACTTCATTTCAAACAGAAAAATTTAGATTTTCTAAAAAATTATTGCAGACAATCAAACAAATGTAAAAATAATCAGATTGCACTGCATTTATATTACAATGCAATTAAATTACTTTATCCCAGATTTACAGAGCATACCAAACAACCCCAAAATACACAAGTCTATCATCCATCTACATACCTTTACTATATTATTCTTCAAAGCCTTAACTAAAATAATAAATGTATCATTTATGTTAGGGTTGTCAGATCGGGTCAGCTGGGTGTGTTCGAGTTCGACCCAAAAATGGCCTAACCCAAAGTAGCCGACCCAAACCCTAGCCATAAATAAACAGGTCAAAATTCTAAACCAAAACTTGACCTGCTCCTAACTTGATTAACTTGAACATGACCCAACTTGAAACAAATACATAAATATCTAAGTAACATATAAACATTTCAGCCCAAACACAATCTATTTCAACCCATGTTGGCCCATTTAGAGCTAAACAGATCTATTTGGACCAAAAAAATAATTTTTTGACTCAAGCCCAATGCACTTAGCATGAAGATTCAATAATGGGTCGAACATGTTAATTTTGAGTATGTGGGTCAACTCAAATTCAACTTGAATATTATGACTTTAATAAATGTATGCCACAAAGATACTGGAGGTTTCGATACAAAAGGATTTTCACTCAATGAATCTACTTCATTGAGAATCACGCTATAAAAATCCTAAAATGGACGACATCTTTTGATCCATCATGCGAACCTCCTATTGCGCCGATAGGGTTCAATTTTCCTCTTCTTAAGGTTCACATGGTCATAGATTCTTTTGATCCATCATGCGAACCTCCTATTGCGCCGGTATGGATCAATTTTCCTCTTCTTAAGATTCACATGGTCACAGATCCGATCCTATTTGCGTTGGGATCCTACTTGGAAAAACTTTTGAAAATTGATTGCGCGACGAATTTGACAAAGCCTTCTGAGATGAGAGTCTTGGTTGAACTGAATATAACTGAGGATTTCAAACCCAAAATCTGAATAGGAGATGAAGGGAAGAGATACTTCCAAGATTGTGTGATAGAAAGCCTTCCAAGATTGCTTGATCATCAGTTGTGCTGAAACACAATACTTTGAACTCAATTTCTGAATATATTTACACAACTATACTAAGCCCCAATATGATCCTAGGCACTTAACACTTAATATTGGTTTAGTTATACTAATATAATATCGGGTTGTTATAGACGTCTCCATCAAATCCCCTGTTCTTTCTTTACCTCCTGCCCACCGTAACTACATCCACACCTGCTCCATCTCCGCCAATGCCGTCACCAGCTCCTACGATCATATTGCTAAGCTGTTAAATATTCGAAGAATGCCCTAAGAACTAGAAAATTTTTTTCATGTGTGAGAACTTAATTGATGCAAATGAAAGAATATGGACTAAATTGATACATATGTAAAAGTATAGAGACTAAAAGAAAAATTTCCCTTAATTTATTGTTTCTTAATTCATAAATTGAAGTTGTATTTTTAGATATAAGAAAATTCAATAATGTATTTACCATTAAAAAACAAGCACAAACATTTGTGAGGTTTGTAAATTGAAAATACAAAAATTTCTTAAACTTAATAATTAAACACACACACACACATATATATATATACATATAGTTTTAAACATTACTTGAATATTGTATCCACCATTTAGAACTAGTTATAAGATAATCAATATTTTGTAAATAATTTTAGAATTACATTTACATATATCATAGCTTAGCATAATACACTAATAGGACAATAGATTTGCATAAATATGATTAAACATATAATTTATTAATGACAATAAAAATAAATTTTCTGTCTTGGTAAATTGATGATAATATGAAATTCAAACCAAAAGATGAAACAATTCATTAAAAACTCAAAATTAATCCACTAGAAATTCTTAAGAAATCAATTGCTACAATATTATGGACAAGCTTACTATGAAGCAAATTCAATTGAATCCATAAAAGCTAAACCTAAGAACATCCTAGCATTCGTTTAAATTTTAATAGACATAAATGAACTTAATTTTACAAACTATAAAAAATGTCTTAAGTTCTCTTTTTCTATCTATGAGGTTCACATGCGAACTGAAGTTTTCAGGAGGTCATGCTAATCAATGGCAGAAAGTATAAGTTATGAAATTGTAATGGTTGAAATCAAATGATACCCTAACTTGAACTTATATCCCAAGTGAAATTTTAGAATTATCTACGTTGTGCCTGTAATGACCCAAAGTCATTTTAAGAAAGATCCTACTTCACCGCTAGGTTCAATTTATGTTGATTACCGCAGATTTCTATTTTCAGTTAAAAATTCCCACTAAAATTCGTTTTCGTCAAATTTCCGCTCATTTCTATTCCGTGCTATAAGAGATGGGTTATATTACTGTTTTAGGAAGTTTTGAGAATTCATTCTACCCGAATATTGCTGAGATGGAAGTTTCATTATTATTATTAACATAATTAAAGGCTTCAGATTATGTTGTCTCATTCAAATTGCCAAAATAAAAGGTGTTTCCTTTCGGTTAGCACTAATTCTCCATTATAAGCACGCATTGTTTCCGTTCTCCCTCCATCGACGCAGAAATCACATCTTTATTTGCAATGAAAAGGGATGACGGAACGCACACATCTGATTTTCTTCTTACCTTTTCTGTAACCTACGGAAGCACCTCTCCCACGCCATTCACACTTCCTCTAATTATGACCGTCAATTAAGCTTACGAATCCGATGGAAGCACCGCACGGTAAGTCCTCATTTAGCGCAGACCTTTCCTTTCCACTCACAAAAAACGCATGACCAATTTAAGGTATCGAGTGAATGTTGCCTTATGCATATGAGCGTAGTTTCCGCCCTCTTCTGAAATTGCCGAATTGAATTTGGCGATTTCCAGAAAGCACTATTTAGGGCCACCAAGCACCCTCGACTTCTTCACAAAAGCCTAGAAGCTCTAAGAAAACCCCTACCTTTCCCTCAACCCCTCTCCTCACCGACGTAATCGATGGAGAAATGCGGCAAAAGAGAAAGGCGAGCCCTTCCGTCCACTGTGTTGCACAAGATGAATGACATCTACTCCATCTTTCCCACACAATCTCCTTATGCATTTGACAGTTGTTCTGCGTTCAGGATCATCCTCTTCTCCCGATTTTAGTTGCTGGTATTTCTCCTTATTCCATCGTTAATCACTAGGACTTTCGATCACAAGGTACGATTTTTTTTTATGCTCAAGAGTATATTGCAATTCGTAGGACACATAAACAGAACTCTAGCTTCTTTAATAATATATAGTTTGTTGTGAGAAAAGATTATGGCGTTAGTGAGTACAAATGTTTGTTGTTTGAAATTGTTGAATGCATCTATAATCAGACCCAATTGTAATTAGATGAATCTACATTTATTTCAGTTATGCTATTTTCAAACCCACTTTAGTACTCCTACTTCTAAGAATTTCTTGTAAACTCCTAATGCCTAATCATATGTGAATTGATGGAAGAGTCTAGAAGCATTAATAGATATTATCTTCTTAGATTAAGTATGACTTTCCATTTCATTAACTATTTTGGTTGAATTCCTAATGAAACTCTTGTTGAAAGTTCTAAAGCAAAGGGTGATAAAATGTTTCCATTAACTTCTCTAATTTCTTAATATAAGCCTAGATTGTCTGCTGCATTAATTCCATGAAGACATTATTCTCGAATTGTTGTTCCACTTTTGTACATTTACATCAAAGAGTTTAGAGAAATCCTATGAATTAAATTAAAGTCTTGATGAGTTAATGTTATATCCATTTACCCAAGAGACATGCCCTATGTTATTAGAAGCATTCTGCAATAAACCTAACACAAATCTATAATATAGCCGGAAGAGTGATCTTGAGAAAATTCTATCTAAGTAGAGATTATTTTCTTATAGGTGTTATCAAGCTATTTCCTAAGAGACTTTTAATTTAAACCTTTTAGTATATGATTCAAATTCTGAAGCACTAGAGATTGTACTTCACCTCATGTTGTAAAATTGAATCATGGGGACACACATCAAAATGAACTCTCCAATGTTGTAAAGGCCACCATCTATAGGTTAGGAATCTGATGCATCATAATATTAATCTAGCTTTTGGAAACCTGTATCTCTAAAATACGTATTGTTTGAGATTTGATTACTCTAACATAGAAGTAGGTGCTATATAAGTTCATAGAAGTATTTACCGAGAATGAGGATACAATTTGATTATAAAATAAGATTCATGTTCTTACTTTATTTCACAGTGAAAATCTCTCAATACAACCACTTGAGAATTTGAGTCATTAAATCTCAAAATAATTCTATTCTTGCTTTACATGTTGATCTTTATTGTGAGTGCTTTCTAATTGATAATTTAATCGAAGTGCCTGTTTGCTTTAAGTGTTTCGTTGATTAAATTGGCCAAGGTTGTGATTAACCTATAGAAAATTTCGTCCTAACGTAAATCTCAAATCTTAAGAGAATCTAAGGTGATAAAATATTGAGAAATCATAAGCAAATCAAGAGATATACTTTATTTATGCAACAATCAATTTTTAGTCTGCACTTGCCACAGCGTCGACAGGGATTCGTCATCCCAAAGCTGAGGCGGGGGCGCCAAACATCTTGTTCGCTTGGACAGATAAAATTGACTCTCACCACCGGCTCCTGGCATTTCATCGGTCGGACATCGACGTCCTAGAGCTAGTCTAGAAGAATACAATTCTCTTCCGATTCTTCATCGAAAGCGAGCGTGGCATCTTCGACACCTTTATCCTTTCAAGAAACTCTAATCGTCACTTCTCGAGGACATCTAATCGGAATCAAACCCATTGAGTATCTTTGACATAAAGCAGTACTCATTCTCTCTAATGTTGAAATTCAAAGGTTGGCAAAATCTTTTGAGTACTTGTGGAAAAATTTACCGACGGGAAACAATCGATGGTAGTCATTCGCAAGTTTTTTCATAGTCTGAGATTATATGGAATATACAATGCGGGATTAATCGATTACTAACATATCCTCATCAAATTATCAAATGAAGCATATTATACTACACTATTTGCATGGGGTTCATATTTCATAGAAAACTACCACATGAAAGTTCTAAAATGGATGACATTCTCTGACTCTGGATAAATTTTCCTCTACTCAATATTCATTTGAAGACATTCAATTTTGTTCATCTTAGGATCTAATTTTGGCAAGTCGCATAGTCGATTTCGCTACAGCCAACCTTCTCCGTTCATTGATTGCACGAGTTTTGGTTGAATGGACCTCACTGAAGAGTGAGTCAGAAATATGGATTGAAAATGGAGAACGAATATTTACAAGAATGCAACTTTAAGAACAAGCCGTTGTATTGTTCACATTGTTTGACCATCAGGCATGAAGTTGCAAATTGTTATCGTCACCATCAGCATCTCAAAGATAAATCAAAGGCAAATTCATCCTCCCTTAAAACTACCCAAAAAAGGAGCAAATGGTACATATGCCAAAGAGGAATGGTAACGTTGGGTTGGACTAGGCTCCTAGTGATATCACGGAGATCAAAGTGAATGAGTGTTTGAGGGTAATTGCTCCAATGGGTACTCATTTGATTGTGGAAGAAAGGGTTGAAAATAATGTTATAAATGATGAATTTTTTACACTAAGAAAATGATGTTTGATTTGCCCACCATTTCTGTTGGAGATGGGCATGCTAGGTTGGGTACAGTTCCTGCATATGCCATGATAGAGGATGCTGCCCTTGATGCCCAAGGTGAAGAGTCATGAGAAACTGATAGGGGACAGCAGGCGGACACTCCAACTTCTGTTGATGTTGTTAAAGATGACATTCTCTCTCACCTGACGCTAGGGATAGGTGACACACCTTATGCAGGGGGCGTTGGTGTGGCGCCAAAAGAGATGTTGGATATTGGCCATCAGGACACAACGCTATTCCACGGAAAGAAGAGACGACAATGTGTCGAGTAGATGGGGAATGTGGTGGCTGATCCTATAGCCACAGTGGCTGACCCCCATTCGGCAGATTTTGGCCCGTCGAGATGAGTGATTTTAGTCCTTCAGATGGGCTAGTCAAAATGGCTGAGGAAATAGTGCCGAACAATAACGACACAAAGACAGACCTTTCCGATTATGAGACGATCTCAACAAGTAAACTTTGGGGTGCGATATTATTTGCCCATGAAGTTTTAAGGATCCGAGATGAGGGGAAATATCCTAAGAATTTCTCATAACGTCAGGACATTGATGGCTAGCTCATAAAATTGCTCCAAAAATATCAATCTGAAATTCCCATAGTTCTGGGCCAGAAAGATTTGATGAAGAACTTCCCAACCTCCATTCTTTGAATGAAGGGGTGAATCTTGGGGAAGTTCCGATTTAGATAGTACAAATGAGGAGCATATCTATGATGATCTGAAAATTTCTCAAAGAAAATAGGAGAAAAAAAAGAATAAATGAACCAACTCAAAGAAATCATTCTACAACAGAAGTGATTGTTGACTTCTTCATTTGAAGATCTATAGCTTCCTCTCATTTTATTTTGTCATTTATTAAAACCTCATTTTGGGAAATTTTCTTATGGGAGTTCTGGTGACTATTTGATTTTTTCTTATACTTTTCTCTTTTTTCATTTTCTTTTTATTTTAGTCTGTTTGAGATCACCAAATTCCATACCTACTTTTATTAATACATATATAGATATAGATATATATGTGTGTGTGTTAAGATAATCTAAGATGTCACATCATAGACCTACAAAGAAGAATTGATAAAGAGAAATAAAAAATTAACGCAGCTGATCAATTAAAATGAAACAATAAATCAATAGCCTAAAAAGATAAGATGTTAACTAATAAAAAAATGATTTAGTTCCAGCTATAACCAAATAACTAAAAAGCTATAAAACTGCAACTTAAACAGGATCCCCAGTGTTAATTTCAACAGTAGTTTTGAACAAGATTTCAAACCTGTGGCTCTCAGCATTCAGCTCAATTACACTTGGCACCTCATCTTTAACTTTGGCAAGGGGGGAAAAGAACTGGTACAAAGTGCACCGTCAGAAGTAAGGGAAAGCAGTGAGACATTAATCTAACAACGTAGTCATATGCTGACCTGATGCATTGATATAAACACTATTGATATGCCCAATATAAAGTTTATCGTCAGTGCATGACCAAACAATGCAGCAGAAGCTATGCCGGTGAAAATGGTTGCAACAGTCGATGAGTATTTCTTTAATATAGTGTCTGCATATATAGAACTACTGTAAAATTCATACAGAATAACATAATAAATATTTTCTTAATGGCCAGGCTTCATTATTCTTGATGGTGAAAATGTATTCAGGAATAATGAATCAACAAAGGGGATGGTTTACTGAAAATAGCAGAAATTACTCTAAAAATGAACAGCAAAAAATAACAGAATAAAACTAATGCTCATTACCAGCATATTTGAAAAAAAAAGAAGACAGTATGCCCTGCGCCGCATTGTTACATATTAGAAATATTGTAGTCCTTGAATGTCCCTGCAGAATGTCAAAACTGGCAGGCCCTGTACGAAATTCAAAAGAGTATATCACACAATAAGAATCCACCAATTATAATAAAATTTTACAAAGGAAACCGATTCCAATGAATCATAGATGATAAAAAATTCTCAACTTATGTAACAAGGTTAAAATTCAAAAGAACTTTAGAAGTTTCACTTTCTACAGATAATGACGATGAATAATCGAGGAATAAAATTATTTTTCATAAAAACATTGGGATAAAGATAATGAAAATCAGCCAAAGTAATTAAAAAATGCAAAAAAGTAGAATGAAGATCATGCCATATCTTGATAATAAAATCAAATGCATGCCAACACTTTAAGAGATTAATATATATCAACATAAGCAAAAAGAATAAATAGTAAACTGAATAGGTATCTGTTTGTAGTGAATCTCAACATTTATCACAGAAGCATGCTTTCAATTGTTGCAGCAGAGAACTGCATTGTAGATTCTCAAGAGTTTTTATACTTTAAATAGCCTCAAATGAATTTTTCACATTCTACGAAATAACAGGAATTAGAGTGCTTCTGAGAGTGGGTTTAAATTCATATTGAAAGATTTGAAATATATACAGGAATAAGAATTACAAATTGCTGTTACTCACTCATGAGCTAAAGTTTTTTAGTAGAAAATTGGTTTGACCACCAATGCTAGTGCATTCAATCTGTTTCTAACCCATCCCCCCTAACAAGAGGTATTGATGTGGATGGTCTGTAAGGGATCAAGTTATCAAGTAGCTTATGGCTCATGAGTCTCAATAAAACAACAACAAAAAGTGTTTGACTCCACAGCATAACCAAGTGGTTGAATAGAACTTAGTGTATGATTCTCAAAAATGTTGAACAGCCTTCATTTGAAGTGAAGGGCTGCTAATTTGAAAGCCCATAAGTAAAGAGAATACTGTTAAAGCGTAAATAGTTAGTGTACAAATATCAACTAGTTAATCGTTACCCGCGGCCACTTATAAGCATAAACATTTTAGTTCAAAATTAGTTTTGGCTGCCACTGCATCAATATCTAATTTTGATCACCATTTAGCAGAAATCTCCCCAAAGAGCTGGAGAATTTTTTCTTGTAAAGTAGTTATAAAATTCCCAGAGACACACATGAAGAATCTAGAGAACAGTTCTTGCAACAATGATGCTAGATACTTCATTAACACAATGATGTTCAATAAGTAGCATCCGTACCTTTAAATATAGCCGTTCCAGTTATTGCAAGGAAGTTGAAAATTGCTCCATAGCCATACAGGAATAAATTCTGCAGAAAAATTAAAAAAAGTTCAAGCGGTCTGAGTTTGAACAAGAATGAAGAATTGACAGAATTTCAAAAAAGATTAGGAACTAAAATTTCTCATTACCAAAATAAGAGATTATGTAATGCAATTTATGAAGGTCAACTTAGCTCAATGCTGTAAGAAATTACCTGAAGATAGATACTTGTATCAAACTGACTTTTTAAAGCATATTCATTGTACACAGAGGCCAATGATGGAACTGTCACCTGACATTAAACATCTATATGTAACCATTAACAACTAACAAGACATTAAACATCTATATGTAACCATTAACAACTAACAAGTAATCATAAGTACAACTAACATTTCAATATCAAACAGCCACTTCAAACATTACATCTCAAACTAACTATGATAATCATTCTATGCTACTATACTGATCTAATTAACAATTAAATGAAGTGTCCAACCAAAATGTAAAACCATATATCATTTTAATAGCTAGAAAGGGCTGGTAGCAAAACTTATGATAATTTATATGAATTGTTTGAGCCTAAAATAAAGATAGAAAATCGTTTAACTGTATATCTTAAAAGAATTCGTTTATAAGTGCAATGAAACCAGTTTGCAAGCAAAAAAGCTTTTTTTGCATCAGCCCATCCAAATATTATTTTTAATTAAACCAGTAGGCTTTCCATGAGACAAACACTTATTGTTAAGAAATACAGAGAAAAAATGTACACCAAGATTCAGGTTGCTATATATTAAATATATGGTTATACCAATATTGAAAGCGCAAGAGAAAAACAAGAGAGAAATCAGGATTTGGCATTTTACTGTGTGTATTGATGAAAGAAAACATCCCGCTATACAAAGCGGAGGTTTGTTACACAGTACAAAAAATAAAGGACATAATCAGAATAGCTTAGACAGCCTAACAGAAAGGCAAAACAATTAACTATACTAATAATGAAGGTTAAATTATTTATTACTCCCTGCAAGGTCATCAGCATAGGGTGGATGAGCTTGAATGCAATGCCATGATCAAAAGAGCTTTTGTGAAAATATCTATCAACTACGCAACTGCGGGAATGGGTTGAACGGTGAGAGCTTGATTTTCGACAAGTTCTCGAACAAAGTGATTGTCTATTTCCACATGTTTCATGAGCATACGGAGGATTAGCTTTGAAGTAAGGTAGACCAAGTTCAGATTGTCACATAGTATAATTGGCGAGGTGGATACGTGAACGCTCAATTCGTAGAGGAGAGACTTGATCCATAAGGCTTCACTAGTGCATTTGCAATGGCTTTGTATTCTAACTCCGTGCTTGAGCGGGCAACAGTTAGTTGTTTCTTAGAAGACCAAGAAATGAGATTGTTGCCCAAAAATTGTAATAGCCAGACGTGGATTTCAAGCCGTCTTTGTTTCAAGCCCAATTGGCATCACTAAATATAGTAATCTGGCAATCTAAAATGATTCCAATGAGAGACCATAATGGGACGTGCAGTGGAGGTAGCGGAGAATATGCTTAACCACTTACCAATTCTCATCGGTGGGGTTGTGCATGTTGCGGCAAACTCTAATGACACTGTATGTTATATCTGGTTTTGTGTGTTGAAAGTATTGTAGGCTGCCAACAACAATACGGTAGAACGTGGGATTAGAAAACTGTTGCGATTGTGTTGATGCATTGCTATTTTTGACTGCGGCAGGGGTTGGGGCGGAAGTGGAATGAGTCATGTTGGTAGGGTGCAAGAGCTCAGTATAGTAATGCTATTGTGAAAGATGAAGGGCTTCATGACCGAAGGAGAACCTGATATTGAGGAACATGTCAGCTTCCCCAAGATATTTAATAGAAAATGATGTAGCTAAAAAACTTATGAGTTCCTACATAAGTGCTGAATTGCTTCCAGTTAAAAAGAACATCATCAATATATAATAAAAGCAGTAGTAAGGCATTGATCAAGTGGAAAACAAACAATGAAGAATCATTAATAGTATTATGAAAGCCAAAAGATAAAATATAGAGCAGATTGCCTTAGACCATATAGAGCTGTGTAGTGTACACATGATTTGGAGTGGAGGGGTGAATAAACCCAGGGGGTAGAGACATATAGATATCCTCGCTTAGGTCACCATTAAGGAATGCATTATCAAAATCAAGTTGCCATACAGACCAATGATGATTGATGGAAAAAGATAAAATAATGAGAACAGTGATTGGTTTTACCACTGGGCTGAATATTTCATTGTAATTTAAACCTTCTTATTCTATGAAGCCTCGTGCAGCCAAACAAGCTTTGTAACGGTGATCAAAATGAGGCTTAATTTTGAACAACCATTTACAATCTACTATATTTGCATGATGTTTTGGAACTAGGCTCTAAGTGTTGTTTTTAAGTAAACCTGTATATTCCTTATTCATTGCGGCCTTCCAATGTGAATGTTTGCTAGCGTGTGTGAATGTAGTAGGAACAACCTCAGTAATATCAATTTGCATGGAAGTAAAGAGTTTAGGTTTGAGGTTACCCGTTTTGGACCGAGTTAGCATTGGATGGGTGACCGGCTGGAAGAACTGAAGGGGATTCAGATGACTAGCTGAGAGGGGCAGGTGTTGTAGCTGTGGTGTTTTGAAGGTTGGAATGATTCTGCTCAGAAGAATTGGATTGACAACTAGCTTAGGCATTCCTTGAGCCACAAAATCTAAAAGGAGAATTTTGATTCTGTAAAAGTAATAAAACGAGAAACAAACGTTCAACACTGTCAATATGATAGCATGAATATGCTTTATGTTGCCCGCTATATCCAAGAAACACGCAAGGAGCCGAGCGAGGTTCTAAATTATTGTGAGAATAAGGTCAGATTCACGGAAAGCACAAGCAACCAAAGGTTTTAAGGAAATGATAGTCCGGCAATTTTGCATGTGTCCAAAAATTAATGAGGGAGGCATGAAGCATGAGAGCACAGTCGGTTACAACTATGTCCTGATGCTCCCTTTCGGCTCTACCATTTTGAGCGATAGCATAGGGATTGTATAAAATATGTTGGATGTCAAATTGTTGAAGTAGTAAATTTTTTGTATTCTCCCCCGTCATCCTATTGAAACATTACAATTCTAGCATCAAACATAATTTTTGATCAGATTTTTAAAGAAAATGAAAACACCAAACGCATCAAATTTGTGAGAATGGATAAATCCATGTAAATTTTGAATAAGCATCAATGAAAGTAACATAAAATCGATAATCACAGGTGGACACCGCAAGTATTGGACCCCATATGTCGGACACAATCAACTGTAAGGGTTTGTACACGTCGTAAGAAATAGAGGTAAAGGAGGTCTATGCTGATTTGTCATATAACAATGAGTACATATAAAATCAGAAGGGCATTTGAACATATAATAAAGAAGAAACATGTTTGAGTTTGTCGACGGATGGATGACCAAGACCTCGACCCCAAAGATGGAATATGGTCTTGCTCTAGGAAGTAGTCGGAGCTAAAAGTGAAAGAAGGATGTATAATCCATTAGAAAATGTGCCCCGCAGGATCTCTGTCTTGGTATGAGTATCCTTGATAGCACAAAAGGTGTGAAATTCAATGAGAACATTATTCTCCTAAGTAAACTTACTAACAAAATTTAGATGCTTGGTAAGGTGAGGAACATGTGGAACATTGTGTAGAGTAAAAGAGCGAGATGTGAAATGAAGTGCAACCTGTGTTTAATTATATCCAATACATTACCATTGTCAATTTACACTATTATTTCCTTGATAAGGAATGGTGGCTGAAAATTAGGCTACGTTCGGGGTGGTGTGGTGACTGGCTCCAATGTCAAGGATCCAAGGCTTGGTTTGGGGAATTATCACTAGGTAGGATGCAGGATGGGTTAGTAGAGCGAGTGGTGGTTGGGCTGCTGGAAACTACGCGAAGTACTGTTGGTGACAGCAGTTGACCGCAAGATGTCTCAAGCGATTGCAAAGTTGACAGTTAATTGGCGGTTGACTTCTTCCATTTCCAAAATCACGGCCTCGATAGCCCCTTTGGGCCGATGTAATGAGAGGTTTTGATTGGTTGGATGTTTGAGAAGGGATTGAAGTTCGGTGGCATTTGCAAGCGATGTAGTCAATGGTACTGGAGTATGAAACTCATAATACATGTGATCATGATTAATGAGGGTATATGTGAACTCATCAAGGGAAATGGTTCCATTCTCGTTGTAATTGCAGCTGCTAAGGAAGCTTATTCTGGACCAAGACCGGTAAGCAAACTCAAGACAAGTTGCTGATTTGAGATCAGAGATCCAGCGATAATTGTTGGGTAAGATATTCTGCCTTTTGGATGAAGCCAGCCATCTACATATGACTTTTTTTGAAACTCCGGAGTTGGAACTCGAGTTGTCGAAGGCAGATCTGAGAGGTAGAAGCAAATATGGCTGCCAGAGAACTCCACATTGAGGCTGAGTCTTTGTCGACCACTTGAGTGAAGGTTCTCAGTCAGAGTGGAGATAAGTAACTGAGGATCATCTGATCCTGTTTGAATCAAGCTACGTACTCTGGATTCAACGTGTTGCTGCTCAGGAGAAGTGTCAGTGGTGTTGAAGCGATCCATCCAGGAAGCGCATCCGATCATGAGCTCGGAAGATCAATAAGAACTGAGATCTCCATAGCATGTAGTTGTTGTCATCAAGCTTAACTAGTAGAAGATGATTGACTGAAATTAGGGCCGACAACTCGAAGATCTATGAGATGGATGTGGATGTGGCCGTGGAATAGAGGACTGCGATGCCGACACCATGTGAGATCGGAGGGATCATCTTCACCAATCGACGAGATCAGATGAAGGAAGGGGTTGCAGAGGACTACAGAGACAACGCCATGTGAGATCGGAGGGATCATCTTCACTGATCAACTAGATCAGGCGAAGGAACTATGCACGCTCTGATACCATGAAAGTGTAGGAGAAAAAGCGAGAGAAATCGGGATTTGGCATTTTACCGCGTGTATTGATGAAAGAAAACAGCCTGCTATATAGAGCAGAGGTTTATTACATAGTACATAAATTAAAGGACAGAATCAAAACAGCCTTAAATAGCCTAACATAATGGCAACACAGTTATCAATACTAATAACGAAGGTTTAATTATTTATTAAAAATCAAAAAGATGATTTGCTAGAGTTGAAATTACATCTAAATGCATTGTTTGTTTATTATGTAAAGATAACATATAAGAATGAAACAAGTTGGAATCTAATTTATCACTAAAAATTCAATCCATAAAAGGATTTGCAGATAAAAAAACATTCCTAAAGCACAAGAAAAAAAGTTTAGACAAAGAATGCTCAAATTAAAAGTGATATTTTTTGAATAAAACAAGAGACAATCACTGCTTTACCGGTTATTTAAAATGAAAGAACAGAAAAAATGCATCAAACGAATAAGTAATGCAAGCCACAAATTCTATTTCACTATGGCAATCACAGAAGAAAATCTAGCTTATAAGATCATAAATGTTATTATTACTGCCGCTAGTTCACTAAGAGTCAAGCTCTGAACTAATAACTTACAAAAATCAGTGTGTACAAATATGCGCCAGAAGCAATTGGAAAGCCCAGCATAGTTGTACCTTCAGGAAGAGATCGCAGTTGGTTAACCCAGATTCCAATGAGAAGAAGTGCAAGTGCCTCCCACTGTATAGAACAAAAAATGTAAGAAGAAAAAATAAATACGTGCACGGGCACATGGACAACACAAGTAACATCACCGTTTCCCTTTAATAACACAATTCAAGAAATTAATACGTCATAGCCTATTTAATACTAGTATTAGTTTCAAAGTTGGTATTAATTTATTTAAGTGATATACCAAATCACATACCTGAATTATGGAAAACCGCCTTTTCATTATAATCTTTAAAAGAAGTGCAATAACCAGGACCTAAAGGAGTTCAAAATTAAAAAAAAAAATGCACGATTAATATAATCAGTAAAAAGAAAGACAAAACAATACATGTTACCGCTAGTTCATGACAGTAACGTACAAGTCTCAGAACTAGTTATACGTAAGGTAAGAGATAAAAGAAATCGGTTTGTCAAACATTCAATCCTGACAAGGGGTTATTGGAAATTTAGTACCAATCATAAAACATAAATTAAAAAAAAAAAAGCTAACACTCGAATGAAAAGAGATGTACTAAAAAGAATTCTTGAATCGTCTTCAAGCTTCTCAATCCAACTGCACCCTCATTAATGCCTCAGCAGCCTTAACTACACACCCTTAATAGAAGATAGAATAATGTTCAATAGAAGATAGAATAATGCGTGAGAACAAATTTCTCTTTTCCTAATATTACAATCAGAACCACCAAGGACCCATCCTTCTACACAGATTGCAAGCAGTCATTGAACTGCACACAGCATTACCCCACTTGGCTGTCACCGCCCTCTCCTTGTCATCCTCTTTCACCAAGCTGAGATTGACATTTTTCAATTTTCTGCAGTACTTATTTCATTGATTGGTGCTATGTCCTCACCAAATTGTAATAGAAGGAAAACATTGTTTATATAATATGCATATATGGGTATCTATGCATATGCATATGAATGTCCATGTATATTATTCATCATTGTGTTTGCACATGAATAGGTATAACCAATAAGCTGAAAAGAAAAAATAAAGGAAAGTTTACTTACCTAAAGAACCTGGGCACGTTAATTATCCATCGTCAGAGGACTGTAATAAATCATATTGTATGGCATGAGCGGCTCTAAAATGCTGAAGAGGCAAGTGATAATCTTTTGATTGGAGGGTAAGTGTCTCCTCAAGATCTTGAACCTGGCATTAGGCCTTAGAAGCCGACTTCTACTGAATCTAACCTCTAATGCCGCTCCAAGAAATGATTAAGCCATCATTGGAGCAGTCGAATCTCAACTATTATCTCCAAGAACTCAAATCATCTCCATGATCCTGAGCAAATGAACTCCCAAAACTTTGATACTAGAATCCAGATTCTCTTAAGGCATTGCCACACGATTGACCAAGATGCTGGCACAAATCTTAAAATCATTTGTAGTATCAATTTCAACCAAAATACTAGAATCCATAGTTGACGTAGCACTATTCGGCTACAATGAAAAAAAAAATTCAATCCATATGAAATGGCTGCTGCTCAAGGCAACTAAAAGCATTTGCTATTTGAATGTGAGCCCATATATAAACAAATGATAAGAAACATCTAAGTTCTGATGTTATAAGTTTGGAGTCGTATTGGCATCCTTGAACCCTGGATATACTCACACCAAAACAACATAAACAAATAAACCTCTCTCCATGAACGATCAAGCTAGCCATCAGTAGTATGATAGGGTAAAAAGCTCTACTCCCGGTTGAAAGAACGAAATAGCACAATCACATAGAAATGAAAGCAATCGGTGGTGTCCTCTCATCAAATCCCAAGGCAAAAAGGAATGTGACTCCCTGTCTAAAAGTCACAAAAAATCCTCAGCAGATGCCTCAAGTACATGAACTTCGATGCCAAAGGAGTCCTGAAGACATGCAAAGTGAGCTGTGAGTGAACCTCAACTCAAAAAACTTTTTTACAAAGTATAAAGCAATATAATCATATTGCGGCTCCTGCTACTGCCAAGCCCTCATGGATATACACAGATAATGTGCAAGATTGTGTAAGGACTAGTTGGATACACAAAATCACCTCTCCTCAAATAACCAGCACACTGGTTAGCAAACAACTCATACTTAGAGGGATAGACTCATCATAATTTGATTATCATTTCATAGGGGGGCCAATCCAGCAAGTATTTGAGTAGCTACCCCAGCTCTCAACAATACCCCAAATCCAAGTCTAAGTTGCCTACTGTAATCAAGAATGAGGCATAGATGTTCTGATAGATCCAGCACAATGAACCATCGAACGATGTACTCTCAAACTATGGCATGACTCTCTTTTGGGGAGTCTTTTAAAGCTATTAGCGAACATTTGCATTGGACCCGCCATATCTTGAGAGTACATCATTCAATACTTTGTTGTTCTAGGTCTATCACAACATTTATGCTTCTGTTTAACTAAAGTAGGCTGCCTCCATAAGTTCGAGGTATAATTTAGTAACTCAAACACTTATCGGATTGGCCCATGTAAAATTGCAATCGCCTTGTGGAGCGTTACATGCATTTTTTATTACTTCTACTGACACCCGTTATGATGAGTGTATGCCCACTTGATTACAATATGTTTTCTTGACAAGTTGTGAGTTATGCGAAGAGAGGTAAATTAGTATATGTCTTCACATGAACTTAGTGCATCATCAACAGTACCATACTATTGTATTTTAGATACTTTGGCAAAAAGTTTTTTGAACTGAGTTGAACATACAGCTCGCTTAGCATGCATTTCGGACCCCTTTAATGTTAGTATTCATATGATTAAAAGATTTGCAGAGAAATATTCTAAGCTTACATCAAACAAGGATGCGCCGCATTTATTTTGGCCCGGGAAATCAATGCGATAACATTGATTGTTTTCATTTTTATGTAATTGTGCTATTTCATTTTTTGATCGAAAAAACAACTTTTTTTCTAAGCACACTACTAATGGCTAGGTTGATAGCCCGAAGAGTGTTTCATTAGCTCATGTTATTTTGGTGCAAATACATCAAGAATTCAGAAATGCCAATGCAACTCTCAACCAAGAACATCAAAACTTAAAGGTTTCTTAACGTTATGTTCATGGATGTGTTCACATTTATATAGCCTGTACTTTTAGTTGCCCATAGTAGTTGTCATTTTATACAAATAGAGTTTCCTTTATTATTGTAACAAATTAATGTTATGACATAAGTCAGATTCATATGTTCTTCAGTCTTTATCGAATGGTTGACCGCTTTAGGGTCATCCATAAATCTCTTGTTGGCCGATTTTCTACTGCATCACATACACTATTTTTTGCTAATCTCATTAGAAGTGAAGGTAGGCCTTTGTTATCAACTATCTACCTATTGATGAGTATCCAATTTGTATCAAACCTAGATGGTATGCAATTGGTATCATGAGCATGTAATTTTGGAGGATTATAACCCCAACAAGATTACTAGACAGTTTTTTTACTCAGGTCATTCTCCTATATGGTCTCATCTGGGTTGTTTTATTCCTTAAGGCTCAATTAGAGATAGCTTCATTGGCATAGGTTTTCCTCCTACTTTTAAGAATAGGTTCTCATTTTCGCATTACTTTGTGACTGCTTCTCCAGTAATTGGACATTTGTTTTTCACTTGGATAAGAAATATTTTTCTCATCTTTCGAGATAAGTGTCATATATATTATAGGAGATTGGGGCAATCGGGGTATATTCAGACTCTATCACTTAAATCACGTTTGTGGTTTTTACAATCAGACTCTTCCTCACAAAAAGCAGAATTTTGTCAGGTTTTTTAATCCTACGATGATGGCATGCTTTTCATTATTGTAACAATCATTATTATTTTAACAATACTTTGTATGCTTATACATTAATGGTTTTTGTATGCCTATATAAGAGTTATTCTTATTCTCACCACGGAGGGTGGTGATCGGCTTCTCCATCTAACATCACAGGATCTCCTAGACGCATGGTGGAGTCCAATAAAGAGCTTTTATATCACTCTTTATCGGCCCCAACATTAAGAGAGCCAGGCTCATCTTGACTAGACCTTCCCCACTATAATCTTTCTTTTCTCAAGACAATAGTTGACTCTCCTTATAAAATTGAAGTTATGGACTTTTATATTTATTTCAATAATGATTATTTACATCTTATCATCTTGATCACTTCATAACACTATTTTTAATCAAATACTTATAGCGCTCTTAATCATTTCATTTCTCCAAGTAATTATCTAACAATTGTCGCATTCACCAAGAGGGATGATATTTCGGATGCTAATTTGATACATAGTCCAGAAGATAGTTCTACTCATACAAGAAACACTATACTTGTTGCCAAAAAATCAAACAACATTGATATTATAAGTTCTCTAGCCACTATGAGGATGGTTTTGATACCACTTCAGATGATCCCAACAACTTTTCTTTTAGTCATTCATTAAGAATTTTATTTATATTTCTATTTTATTATCTCATTTTTTCTTGTAGATTTGAGGCTAGCTCTATTTATTCATGCATTTAGCACAGGATTGTTAGTAGTGCCCTCAAAAGAGTTATGTATGCATTAGAGCACTTTCCTCATATCTTTCAACATCCATTAGTCTCCCACCATGTTGCTCGATTATTTGCTAGATTCTGCTATAGCACTAGACCTTGAGTGGTAATCGCTTCAAATGTGAGAGCTATTATGTCAAGAGGTATTCTTTGAATTGCTTTAATTGCACACTGTTCATCAAGAGCTCGAGACTCATACCATAGTTGATACTAAGATTCATGCCAGATCCTTCGACAAATCTTGATACTTCACGAGAATCTAGATTAGAGTCTCTTCATCTGCACGAGATCATGAAGACACGACTTGAGCTCCTAAAGATATCAATTGAGGTTTAATTGCTCCAAAGATGTTTGTCATATCTTGGAGCAACATTCCAAGGTTCGTTAAAAAGCAGATGAGCAAATGTAGGCTCTTATAGTCTTCTCAGGTTCAGGACTTGGGACACTTAAAAATTTGTTCAAAAAACTATTAGTTGTCTCTTTAACAATTAAGAGTGGCCCATGCTAGTCGAGATGCTTTCCTGTGAGCTTGAGCAACTTGTGTACCTAGCTTCTTTAGGTAAGAAGACTATCCTTTTCTTTCTTTTTTGATTTATAATGTTTCCCATTTAATTTTACCAGCACACATTGACCCGATCGTAACGTGCATATTCATGTATCAATTCAGTACTAAAAAGTTTTGCACAAATAAACTTCTAGGAATTTGAAAATGTTTGCTTTACTTTTATTTTCTTATGCTGCCATAAAGCATGCAAAAAATTGGAGAGAAAAAGCCAAAAGAAAATCTTCATTGTGACCACGAAGAATATCACCCTACGAATTTGTGGAAAGCAACATATATAAAAAAATTGACAAACATGAAGCTAATTCTGCAATATCCGATGAGCACACAATTATGCCATAAAATAGAGTATCAAAGATGTTTAAGAAATGGCACATTCCAGTAGGTTTTGATATCACGAATGGTACTTGTATTTTCGTGAAATGCTGATTAGCTGAAGGCTACCATAACGGTCAGGGGTAAATATAACTATTTAATTTCAACATAAAAAAAAAAACTTCAAGAATTGGGTTTGTCATAGAGCGTAGTACCTTGAGGTTACTCAACATTTTAACAGTTGCAGGATCAAAGTATAACTGCAAAAGTAGTTTCCTAGTGATCAGTTTTTGGTGCAATACCACAGGTTTCACAGTTTGTATGAATCATGCAATTGCACCATTTTGCAATTCTCTTGCATCAAGGATCAAAAAAATTCAAAGAGTAAATATAAATAAGACATACCTGCATAACGAATTTCAAGTAGTTATTGATAGCATAGAGAAGAGCTGGAACAGCTAGAAGAATGTTATTACGAGCTGCCTGTTAAGGAATAAAAAGAATATTGTAGATTATACTTGAAATAAAAATAACAAAGGATTTGAGTTTTTTTTAATGTTTTTGATAAACAAAATGAAACATATTAATGATTTATTTAAACTCAAAAAAATATGCTGCAACCATCCCTCCCTCCCCCATACACTGCAACCCTTCCTCCTTCATACACTGCAACCCCCCTCTCCCTCCCTCCCACCCTCCCTCAAACAACATTTTATAAAGTAAAGATCACAAGAAAATCATATTTAAGTAAATATTAAAGATAATGCATTTCAGTTTACAAAAGACAACAAATACAATATAAGAAAACCAATGGAAACCATAATTAAATATAAAACCTTACAGACCAGAATACATACAACTCAAAAAAAAAAAGTGCTAAGTTAGTTTAATATGGAAAAGAATAAGGTAATTTCAATTACATAGAAGACAAAAAAATGAATGAAAATAGTGCACAATTAAGAAGATTCAAAATTTAAAAAAAACATCAAACTAGAGTAAATCCTTGACAACTTCACTTGACATTATTTGTATACATAAAGGCTAAAAAATGTTTGAACTTTTACAAATGCCTGGGACCAAATTGAACTAAAATAATCTAGGAATTTTATTGACAAATTCCTCAAGTAATATGTTTGAAAAACTCTTTAACCAGTAAGTTTAAACCAATATTCAATTTCTCTGCTAAAGGTGCACTCCTACATTAAGTTAATTTTCAGCCTAGTATTTTTTAACATATTTTAACCCAACAAAAATTTATCCCAGCACTATTGATGTTCTTATCATTATTGGGATTTGATCACATTCATTGATTTCAAAGATACCATTTTTATCAGTCACTAAATTCTGTATTTGATTTATAATGAATGGTAAAAGCATAGAAAGCCACTTCAAAGATCATATAAATTAATCAAATGATAATTTTGACCATAGGAGGAAAAGACACTAATGAAAACACGAAATCTTGGTCCCACTTAGCGAGTTAAATTACAGAATCCATACCTCATTGATATATCTATTAACAACTCATCCTAAAGCTCTAAGTATACAATACCAATCCAAATAGTTTCTTGCCATGTTTTTGGTCTTCCTTTTACTCCATTAGCAAAGGAAAAATTCATTTAGTCTTTCTTCTTAACTAAAGCATCCAACGGTATGCATTAATATTTCCAAACTAACAAAGACTCTGAGCTTAACCTAAATTGATGATACTCCTTGCTACACATGTACCCATTCTCATTGTATCACTCTTACACCTAAGCACTCATATATACAACAATTGCTTTTATAGTATCCTTTTGCTTTGTAGGTCAACATTCTACCCCATAAAACATTTATAGTCATATAGTTATTCTAAATAACTTTACTTTTGGGTGGGATTTTTTTGTTACATAATATTCTCTAAATCTTCCATTTCATCAAATATGCCTTGATCTTGTAAAATCACATCACTCTTTATTTTCTATTTTTTATAAAATAGAACCAAATCTTGTAAGCATCACATTCTTCTAGATGGCCTTCAATTGGCATATATTTAATAGTACGACTTCTATTATGCTCCAAAAGTTGGGTGTAACATCAAGGTATAAACCTCTTTGTTGTAAATCATCGAGCATGATGAAGATAAATATTTGCAGAAGCTCTACAAGCTGTAAACATAGGGCTCCAATATCATTTTGATTTAGATTGGAGTGAAGAAAAAGGAGATGACAAAAAAATTATTACTTAAGCATATATAATTAAACAATGGGTACGAGAGTTTATATTGAACTATGGATATTTAATGGCATTAATTTGTAGTCATATATATGACAAGGCCAACCAAGTAAACAGAATTAAGGAAATATGGATTATATCAAAACTAGGATACAAAATAGTTCCTCAAAGGATATGATTCAATGGATAACATAGTTCACCATTGTATCTTAGGAACAGCCAAATTTGTTCAATATTGTTTTCCTCCTCTACTACATTTCCTTGACCTCCAGAACCTTGTTTAGTTTTGCACCTCTATTATTGAACTAATTTCATGATGATGATGTTGACATTAGTTAATGCAATCTATAGTCATATATATGATAAGGTCAACCAAGTTAACAGAAATAAGGATAAATGGATTATATCAAAACTAGGATACAAAATAGTTCCTCAAAGGATATGATTCAATAGATAATGTAGTTCAGTATTATATCTTAGGAACAACCAAATTTGTTCAATATTTTTTTCCTCCTCTACTACATTTCCTTGACCTCCAGAACCTTGTTTAGTTTTGCACCTCTATTATTGAACTCATTTCATCATGATGATGTTGACATTAGTTAATGCAATATGTAATCATATATATGACAAGGTCAACCAAGTAAACATAAATAAGGATAAAAGGATTATATCAAAACTAGGATACAAAATAGTTCCTCAAAGGATATGATTCAATAGATACTGTAGTTCAGTATTGTATCTTAGGAACAACCAAATTTGTTCAATATTTTTTTCCTCTACTACATTTCTTTGACCTCCGGAACCTTGTTTAGTTTTGCACCTCTATTATTGAACTCATTTCATCATGATAATGTTGACATCAATAAATGCAATAAACACAAAATATAAGCAGTGCAAGTATGATCTCACAATATGAATTTAGCAGCATTATATAGTCAAATTAAAGACAAGTGATTATAGAGAACTTATAAAGAATGGTTGGAATGTGCAATTATAACAAATCATTTGAACAGCAGACACATGTTCCATGTACCAACAATAATATGAATAGAGCATTTTAGGTCTATTAATCAATTCAGGATGTTGAAACCAAGACCATGCAAGAGAAAACAGGCGGTTAACATAAAGTGTCAAGAAACTTTTTACCAGCATAAAAGTGGAAAGTGAAAGCAGAGGCTTCTCTCCAACCTTTTGTCGCCTGGCCTGAAGAAACAATACAAATTTATATATAGTTACTAAATTCATAAATAAAATTAAGACAAAGTCAACCAGTAAGTCTATATTTCCTTATGGTTACACATAAAACATATATACATTTTGTAAGAGTTTGCTAAAAAATAAACTTTAAGTGTTTCTTGTAAATAATAACTTTGAGTAGTCTTGTGTTTCTTAAATAAACATCTACTGTTTTTTGTAAACCTCTTGCACTCCTGATGTAATTTTTGTAAGATGAGTTTCTAACACAATTTTTTTTATTATATCATCTATAAAATAGTTTAATACAATTGTGGAACATAAAATACATAATTAAATACTTGACAAACTCAGCAGAAAAGATCCATCCTAAAAATGAGGGAAAAAGCATTTGAAGGTACGGCATGTTCCCTTAAAGTTGTTGCAATCAATCTTTAACATGTCTCTTCTATTATAGAAGCATAACATTCAATCTCATTAGTTGGTTAACAGAACATATGCTTGCAAAAGATGAAGGGGAAAATATGAAGCAAATATGAGACAAATTTAAGGCACATTAAAGTAGCATGAATGATAAATTAAAATAAAAAAAACTTTTTGTTTGCTTTAATTAACTTTTAAACCACGTTCTGATTTTCACTACATATAGCTAATAAAGGCCCCAAAAAGAACCCTCAAGTTATGTTCAGCCATTTCGGTTATAGTAATTTATTAAGAAACATAGACCAAAGGCTCATTACGGCATATATCTCAAGTTAAAAATACTTTATGTTTAACACACAAAAAAACCTTCTAGAGTAAGATAACAATTACCTGTAGCAGCAGCATAATGATGGCAAACAGAACCTTTGCTGTTTCAGTTAAGAAATTCACACTGATAGGACTAAATTTAAAACTTCCATCTACCTTAGACATGTAGACCAGGATGGGCTGCAAACATGAGAATAACAGCTGCAGCTCAGTTATATAAATCTTAATGAAAACAAAGCTGTGCATTTTGGGAGGAAAAGATATTTATATGTTATGCATTCTCTATTATTTTGTCAAAAAATAAGCACTAACATTATAAGAAAAGAAGTTCCTGTCAAAACGGCATCTGATCAAACTTCAAATTTTTAGATTAAATTAAAAATACCAGAAGAAACAAAAAAACAATGGTTGTTAGAAAAAAAAATTGCATGAGTTTCTTTCGAGGCATCCAACAAAAAAAGATATCACAAACTAGTTGCCTATGAAAACATCTTTGTAAAGCAATAAGATTATTAATATAATTGTGTAATGCAATGTCAGCAAGAATTTATCATGCGACTAAAATAATCAATGGCACAAAGTAGGCAATGAAACTTTCTAATACAATGAGATACGTGTTCTTAAAAAATATCTCCAGTCAGAACATTTAATTTCAAATCAACCTTTCCAAAAAATATTGAGCTTGTGGGATCAAGCCTACAACAGGCACATAAAGCATTGAAAGATTGAGATAAGATATTTTGATTCCGGTACTAAGAAACACCATTTGAAATCACTACTCAACTGTCACAAAGATGGAGCATTTGAATCCAGTTTTCAAAGACTTTAGATGGGTTATATATATATATATATATATATATATATATATATTAATTTTTTATACATATAGACACACTCATACAATATATATGTATATATGTACATAAGTATATATATATATATATATATATATATATATATATATATATATATATATATATACGTGGGTGCTATGAATGTGTGTGTGTAGGGAGGGGGGGACACTACTATCAGGATAGGATATATTCACCATTCTTTGTCAACAGATCTAGTCATTCATCAAGAAATTCCAAACATTGGAGAGAGGTTAATGTGAACCGACTGATTATCTTCGTATGCTTTCAAAGGTTGGCAATGTTCTACAATTACAATGACAGCATTTTTTTGGAACACAAATGACAGTTTTAATGCATTGAAAGTGCATTTGAACTTTTTTTTTCATTCAATAGATAATAAAAGGTGTATTACCGTTTCTATAATAATATAATTCAAAGTTTAGAAGGCACAATGTATTAAAAACCTTGGTGTTGCAGGGAATTGAAAACTTTACTATTATTATTCAAAAATTCAACTTTTTATTTCTAAGATCTAGGGCTTAGTAAAAATAAATATTTAAATTTATTTTTTGGAGAAAAAAATTGTATCTTAATTGGGTTATTTTAGGGGCTCCATAAAAATGTCTAAAGCATGTTTTACATAATTTGTGCTTGGTTAATGACCTTCTATGCTTATTCAAACTTGTACGAGTGCGATGCTTATTCAAATGTGAAGTGCAAGGGGCATGAGAAAAGTACAACTGAAAAAGTGCAGCTTGTATGAGTGTGATGTTTAAAGCATGTTTTAAATAATTTGTGATTGGTAAATTGAATGTGGTGTTCGCCAACGTGCAGCATGAACTGCATAAATTCACTACTATCTCTTCTTTTACTATATTCCTTCTATAAAATTAGTTTGGTTATTAAATTAACATTTTTGTCAAGAACAATTACAACCGAAAAGGTAAATGAGGTATTAGAATTTTACATTGTACATTTCAAATCACCCAAATTTACTTGGAAATAATTTCATTGACTTTCATAAGAAATCTCGCCTAATTTTTTGAAATAAAAATGAGGCTTGTAATCAAATTAATTGGTTTTCAACAATAATTTGCAATTTACTCTCTCCTTTTTGGAGCATCATGCAAAATGCTTCTTTATTTTTGCACAAGCCTTATAATAATCTTGGAAAGCTTATCTCGGAATGTTAAAACCCTAATCTTAGATCATTTTGCAATAACTTTTCATCAAAAATTAGGACGTGTCAACTATATGTACAACATTAGCCAAGTGAAAAGATAAAATAAAAATAAAAATAAAATGAAAATAATTTAGAAGATCGCAAATACTTGTTATTGCAATCGATAGGGAATACAATGATGAGTACTTTATGGTAAATTGATAATATATAAAACATTTTGGTTATCATTTAAAATATTCAAGTAAGATTTACAGAAATTAAAAATATTAGAATAGCATTAACATAGAAAAGAGTTATGATAATATTTATAGGGGAAAATTAGAAAAAGAGAAAATAATTTCTAGGCAATTGTTTTTCTTGTGATTAAGTTGAAGGAATGCAATACACTAAATTAACAATTATTATTAAATGCCACATAAGTGCAAAAGTCTTCAGTTATGTACACCCATTTTCACCATGAGATAAAATTATACATGGGCAACTTATTGGGTATACAATTTTAAGAGATATATTTGCAAAAAGAAAGTATAAGAAATTGCATGTAGGGTATTAAACTTCTAGTACATGTCAAAAATTAGCATTTGTCATTTTGTTACTTGATACGGGATTCTCAGTTCTAAATGAATACATTTGAAGCAAAACTTTGACCATTATAAATCTAAACACATGTTTAGCAACTTTAAGACGTTATTCAATAATTTAACTTGGTGATTTCACTAGAACAACAGATTCAAGTAGAAAAAATATAGCAGTTATTTATGTTTAGGTTTTATATTTTTATTGTTTATATCTCCCATTGCAATTTGAATTCAAACAGATGTTTGGCATAATGCAAGAGACCAGGTTTAAGATATGACCTGAGATATCGCTTGCTCGAATTGCAATACAATGCGTATGAATGGAATTATGATAAATGAGTGAAACAAGCATACATTGGTTACTTACCTGTAGACCAACCAATACACAATCACCAAAAACCAAGAGGACATTCAAAGCACAATGCTTTGATGATACATGATTTTTATGCTTATCATAAGCCCTTGAAACAGTCTTAGCACTTGGTGACATCAATTTGGAGTGGCAAACACTGCATTCTAGCATCACGTTTTTTAGCATTCCTTGTTAGTAACAAGAGCCAGAAAATACTGTCCCAGGGTTAGATACTGCAGAAAAAATAAATAAATCTTTAAGAAATAATGCTGGGGTTAATTCATGATTAGACAAAATGTCAAAGCTTAGCTCCCACATCGTGAACTAACACATAAGACTGCCAATTAAATATATAAAATCAAAGACAAAGTTTAAATTTTTAAATATTTCAAAGATGAAAATGTAGGCGATAGAGATGCTACAAACCCAAAAGCCAACTAAGCAACATCTGCTTACTAATACATGCTCCATTGCAGTAAGAACAAGACCACCCACTAAGAATCTAATAATTTTCGACCACAACCATTCTTTCAGAAAAAAAAATAGGCCATTTGATCTTGTTAAAGAAATTGCGATCAATTGGTTGAGCTATTAACTCTGCATTCAGCTTATAAGCCAGTTGCACAATAAGATACAAGAAAACAAGCTGCGAGCAACTTTGTATTTCAAAACTATAATAGAAACCTTAAAATAGTAATGTTTCGGGTACAATAAATAAATAAACCCACGAAAATAAAATAAAGTCAATTCAACCACATTTTGCACTAACTCCAAAACTGAGAAAAAAACTCCGAATCACTACAATCCATCAATTTGAAGCAGACGCCGCAACCCGGCATAAAAACGAAAACTCGCACCGATTGTTTAACACAATTCAATCATATAAATCAAAACGGATAGATCTTGATGAAATAAACTAAAAAAAAATAAGGAAAAAATACAACTAAATGAAGCAGATCTCACTCGCCTTATAGGATTGTCGAGAAACAGATCCCTACGAGCTGAATCAAATGAGCAGATCCAGAAGCGAACTAAAACGGTTGAGCCAGTGGATACCAGAGACCGTTTACAGCTCTCCCGCGGCTTCGCAACTCCTGATCCAGATGGAGAACAAACAGGAGTTCGGTGGCAAAATCGGAAGAGATATTCAGATTTAAGAGAATTGGAACGTGGGCTGTCTCTTTTATAAGGAGATATGGGATCGCCGAGCGTCTCTTTTGCTTAAATCTCAAATAAGCTCTCTCCCTGCCTTTCCCGGGCCTTCCGCCTTCGCCTCTTACGTAAGTTCCGGTGCACCAGAAGAGAGGTGGTTTGATGTCCGCGTAGGCTGGCAATTTAACCAGCAACTAGTTCCAAAATCAATACAGTGTGGTCAAATTTTGTCAAAACAGATAGCTTTAAATTATCGTAATTTGTGTTATTTGTTGAGCATAAATATATGAAAAATACTAATTAATTTCGCAAGTGGCATCTAAAAAAAATTAATCTAATAAGATTTGAGTATTATTTCATTAATATTTATTTATTTATATTAAAATAATATAAATATTATTTTTAAAATTTATATTAAAATAATATTTAAATTTTATTAAATGATTTTTTGAGTACTTAGTAATGAATATAAATAATATTTCGCAAAATATATATATATAATTTAAGAAACATCTTAATATTTTTATATAAATTTTTTTTTCATAAATATGTATGATATTATTTTAAATTATTTTGATCAACTGCCTAATGATCTTAAGTGGCATAAATATAAAATTTGCATACATGTATAAATTACTAATGCAAATCATAAAAAAATTAATTAAAAACAGAAAATACAGAAATAAATAAAAATATAGATATAAGATGGACGGGAAATATTGTTTAGACTCATTGAGTTGATATTTAAAAAATTTATCCAACAAAATTTTTTAGAAATATTTAATATAAATTTTAAAAATAATATTTATATTATTTTAATATAAATAAATATTAATATGTCTAAATTCTGGAGAATAAATTTTGTTGAGCACATATGAGCGGTTACACCATTCCTCGTTACGGACAATACTACCGCTTGGTTACCCCACAATTTCGCGATAAAATGAATGATGACGTGGCAAGCATTATTTTTCCTAAACTCCCCTCTGACCTAATCTCCCGATCGCTCATTCTTTTCCTAAACTACTCTCGCGACCTAATCTTCCGATCGCCGCATTTTTTTTTTTTGCAAGTCGCAGGCCGATCTCCCTCATTCTTTTCGGCGAATCGGGACCTCCTCCATTGGCACCACCTGCACCATCTCCGACATCGAGCGCGAGGTCGTCGATACGCACCTCATCGCTCACGATAAGGAGGTCCACGCTTTTTTCTGACGTCTCTCCTTTGTTGCTCGTCTTTTCTCCTCTTCTTCTGCTTCGCAAAAGAAAGCTTTTTGGGAAGTGCGAGTGCTGCTTTGAGTCGCCATGGAGACCTTGGCGAAGAACGACCAATGTCGGATCTTAATGAATTTGAACATCACAAAGTAAATCGAGGTAATATTATGTCTCAGCATGCTGCAGCTTGTTTTAGTTGGAGTAAATATTAAATAGATTTAAGAACTCAATTGCAGAACCTTATAAATAACTTGGCAATGAGGTAAGGACTGGATCCACGGTCCCATTATCAACTCTAAAATACTTTTATTACAAAGGCTAACATTTCAGGTAAGTTTATAAGCAGTACAAGTAAGTTTCAGTATGGTAAAGATGAGCACAATGATACAGCAGGTTTCATCAGCAATTGAGCATATGCATGTTGAACTCAAGGATTTAACCGAAATATTATCATTTGGATTACGGGCTAGATTTGACACACAGCTAAAGACTTAGATTTTTTTTTTAAAAGATAAATTTCATACAACATCCAAATGAAAAAGTTACTATTATTTCTAACTCGGAAAATTAGGATTGAAGCTGCATGTCACTGAAAATTCATACCTTACGTCAAAGAAGGGGGTTCGAGAGATTGCGACGGTCGCCGGGGGTGTGAAGAGAGATGATTGTCGGTGAGTTTGAATACGTTGCCGGAGGTTGCTGAGACGGCTAGGTTCCGTCGGTCGAGCGAGGTGTTTGATAGAAGTTGAAGAAGAGAAATGGAAGCCTTTAGGAGATTTCTGAGAGTTTTGAAAGAGTAGTGAGCGGTCATGGGGGTACAATTCGCCTAATAAACCTTCAGTGGTCGTTTCCTTCGGAAAAATCGCACCCCTTGCTAAGGAAACAGCAACATAGTAGCAACAGATAGTTAGAAGCGATTTTTTGGACCAATACAATGAATGAGGTAGTGTAAGAGTATTAAGAATGATGCTTAGAAGAAATTCAAGAGTTAATTAAGAATGTGTTTGGCTATGGAGGCAATGAGGATGAATGGCCAATCATTGGAGGCTCTAATTAGGACTGAAGAGTTGCATCAGAAAGGGACTCAGACTATGGTCAGGGGACCCGGTAATGTGCTGATTTATGAATAGTTAATAGCAACGTTGAATGCTAAATTAGTCAAATTAAGGGAAAGAGGACTATAGTAAAAATCATCATCATTAATTTTAGTCCTCCCTGAGCCGGTAATGTGCTGATTTAAGAATAGTTAATAGCAATGTTGAATGCTAAATTAGTCAAATTAAGGAAAAGAGGACAATAGTAGAAATCATCATCATTAATTTCTGTCCTCACTAAATTATTTTAATACAACCAGATTCGAACTTCTATACAAGGGTGAGCCTAAAATGGTTAGAAGCAAAGCTGAAGGAATAGACTGTGTAATAAAATCTATTAATTCTATTCTAGCTAACCTTAGAGTTGGGGAGTTCTAGGAAATTATGGTTCTTTGTTTTACCTTTAATCAGATCACCACTGGCCAATTTTGTTAGAGATGCACGAAGTAGATTAAGGAAAGTTTAATGAAAAATTTTTGTGTATTAAGAATATAGATAAAATTAGAAAGATATTTTCTTAGTCCAATAGAACATAAGCGCATTAACTTAGGAAAAATAAACTTTAATTATGAAAACATCACTTTCAAAGGCTAATAAAAATTTCAAATATAATTTTTGCAGGTGCATCATCTTTATGAGTATTTCTCAGTCACAGTCGAAACAGATGTACCAAGATATTACATTTTGCACTTAATAGCTTTTATTACCACTTTAGCATCGCTTTGAATTTTATCCATGTTGATGTTGAATGAAATGTTTATTTATTATCAGAATAATATCACAGAATGAAATGTATTTATTGTCTTGTGAATGTTTGCAAAGGTTTTGAAACGATGGTTGAATTAGATTAGGGATGGGGCTAGTCCGTTGAGAGTTATAAGGATGCCTTCTGGAGCCTTTGAGGGGGCCCAGTTGATGAACATGCTTTATTGAACCAAGCCTCAAGGTTCTGAATTTGCCCAACATAATTGTTAATATTGCTTCATGATATGAAGACATATATTTATGGATGTTCTCATGTGTTGATTTATTTATGTTTATGAAAATGGCGTGTGACATAATTATGACAAATAAATGTATTGTTTGTCGGAATCTCAATTATTTTAATTGCACTAAACTCATATTTTTCTGCAATTTTATTACATTCTTATTTTCGTTCCCTGCATTTGCTTAAGTGTAATATTTAGTAATTTTTGTACTTAGAATGTGCTTTAAGAAATTATTATTATAATGTCAGACCAGGTACAACTGGAAAGTGCTGAGCTTGCTTGATGACATTTTTAAGAAACTATGGCGTTGACTGGAAGAATGAATTTCTAGTTTAGTTTTATGCTTATAAAGAACTGCTGATTTAACTATTGTTGTAATATTTTGAGTGATTTTATTTTAAATTGAATGGAATGATATTTTTCCATCTTGTATGGCTTTGGATGTTTAATTATTAATTGTTATTTTGCTTAATCGTCCAATAGGATCCTGCAGAAATGAGTCTAATATTGAATTAGTTTTACTAACCCAATATCAGGTCATCAGATAATCACAAGCTACAAAAGTCACAATATTAAGTAATGCATAAATCACAGAAGTTATACACTATAATGATCACATAAAGTAGAAATTGTATAACACGGTAATTATATAATCACAGACAATAAGGAAATCCATGAGTAGTCCACTTCATTGGTGAGTTTTATTCTGATTTATCTCCTAATTATTTTCTTCTGAATTAAGAATTTTCAAAATTATAAAATTAAATTATATCATTATATATTTTTTTTTCTTCATTTGATATTAGCAGCCATTATAGGTCTCAAGGTTGAATCTTTACTAAAATAAACTTATTAAGTTCTTAACTTTTTTAATTTGCGGTTTTGGCTCTCTCAATTTCTTTAATCCTTCCTTGAAATTGCAAAAGTTTCTTGCATCATCTCTTCTATGAGTTTGGCTTTCACAAAAGCTAGGTAAAATCAATTTAATATTCGTGCTGTGATATACAAATCTATTTATTCTTTCAAGATGATTTGTAATGACTTAAATGCCCAAAAGTACTCCAATTTTGAAACAATCCTGTAAAGATTTCTCAAAGCAATTATATACTTATATGTGAATTTTAAGACTACATTAGTAAATTTGACAAATTGAAATCAATTTATTTTGATCTGATTGATAAATACTAGAATAAATTGGGAAGCTGTTTTATAACTTAGGTTTTTTCATTACATTCAAATCGTTCTTTGTGATCCAATCACCTTAACGACATTTAGCAAAACCTTTTATGAAACATCTTGTTAAAGAGAACGAAATTTTACCCAACCTGACGATAAATAACACAAATAGATTTTTGGTGACAACATAAGAAGCTTAAAAGCAAGCCAATAGTTATGATCCATTTTCTAAAGAAGATAATACTCTTTTCTACATGACTTTGATACATTATTTCTTGTGATCCTTATATCAACACCAACTTGGGACATTACTCAATGCTTAATATTATGCTTGTAATTATTTTAATACAGTTTTGTTGACCTAACGGTCTAGCACTTTTTATTGAAAATTGATTTTGATCTATTTTAAGCTATTGTACTGTGTGATGTCAAAGACAATATTTCAACAAGTTTCTTAAAAGTTTGAATAATTTTTTGCATTTAATTTTTATTTTCACTGTTTAAAAAAATGACTTATTTTCAAACTACATGAATTTTCATTAAATCTTAAAATATTTTACAGAATTTAGTTTTCCAAAATTTATGCAAAATTTTGACGCATTCCTAAAATTTATCCTATTAAAATTGAATTTTCGATGATTTATATATTTAAAGAATAATATAAATAAATTGCTAAAATTTATAAGTTTTCTTCTAAGTTATTATCTACTTATTTAGAATATTTTTAGAATTAAATATTAAATATTTTATATATCTAATAATAATGTTATAACATCATGTAATTTTTCTTTTTCTTTTCTTCTTCCTATATTAGAAGCCCTTCTAGATTTCATGCTCAAATCTTTACTAATATAAAGCTCCAAACATTTTTTAATCTGCAAATGTTTTTTTTGAAACTAGTGTGGGCTAGGCCTGTATATTAGAATGAAAAATGTTCAACAGCCCAATAAAATAAAATGATAAATCAAACAAGAAGAACAAACACATGAGAACAGGAAATTAAAAGGATAAAAGGCTAAAAGACTAGGATTCAGATCCTCCAGGTTGAGGCCGACACTAAGCCCAAGGCCCTGTAGGAGCATCAATCTGGTTGCATCTTAAATAAGTATCTGTTCAGAGACCAAGATCGAGTGGAAATCACAAACCAAATGTGAATTATAAAATCTTCATTATCCTTCATCGTCTTAAAGTTTCTTGAGCGCAAAGCAAGGCAGAGCAAATAATCCCGAACAAAGCATATGGTCCCCTGCACAGCAACACATTAAATCCTGAACAAAGCAAAGCAAATAAATTGATTCCATAGGAAAGCAGGCAAAATAGAGAGGGCCAAACCAATAGCAAATTAAAGAAGACTAGTTCAAATATTGTAGAGAAATCTACGGTTTTGGCTCACACAATTCCTTCAAGCCCTCAATGACACTTTTCAAGAATCCATTATATCGCCTCTTCTTGATAGTGAATGATGTTGTTGCCTTGTGGATTGAGTTATTGGATTTAAAGTTTTTTGGCAGGTCAAAGTTTCAAATCCCATGAGCCTTATTTAAAAAAAAATATCTTCTACGATTTTGGGTTTTGGGATCAAACTTTGTGATAGCCCATGTTAGGTTGGTAACAACCAATCTAACATCAAGTGCATCTTTCCGTAGAATCACATTGGCAGTTAAGTAAAATAATAGTTAAACAACATCCCGAGCCACAAAGAAATAAGGAAATGTCATTCATTCAACTTAAAATAAATATCATCCAGATTGTTACATATTTGATATCATACATAATATAAATGTTTGCCTCTCGTAGAGAAAATAAAAATTGAAGTTATATTCCACGCCATGATTTTCTTTAACGCCTTTAAATTATATAAGTTTCCTCCAACAGGATAATCATTATTTCTACAAATAAATATTTCTTTGTCATATGCCAAATTTAAGATTTATAGTGTATTATTAATATACGCTTATTACTACACTTTTTAGATCATATATTACTAGAAAAAAGAAAACTTTTACTATGGCTGCAAAATGCCAAATTCTATAAGTGAAAAGGTTATTAGATCTACTATGCATCTTAATTCTATACAATTCTACTTTCATTCACTTTGTGATGTAGTAAGGCACTAATCATGTAGTTAGATGCATAATGTAAGAAGTCTTAGTTGGCCATATGGATTCAAATTTTTTTTTGTATCAAAACTCTATATTCAAAAAAAAATTATTATACAATGTTGCTTTGATACAATTATTAGATTCAAGAAGAAGAGTTCAATATCTTTGTAGAAATGACAATGATAATTAAGAGATGTCATTTCGTTCCTAATTAATTTTTTTTGAATGAAATGATTTATCAGCGCATATGATTCTGAATTAAAACAAATACATGCACAAATGAAACCATATAGTTAAGATCTTTAGTGTAGGAAGTAAAATTTAACTTGCAAGAATGAAGTTACTTCCCATGAATTGTAAGTCTAACTAAATACGCTACAATGAAAACAAAAAAATGTAGAGAAAAAAAAATGTTTTACAGGAAATGCAGATTCTTAAGAACAAAGATGAGATCTAAGTCCACATGGTAAATTATAATAGATGACTTTGCAATAAGCTTCAATTACCTAAATTGGAAGTCAAATACATGTAATGTAAATCTAGTACTTATTGAACTCTAACATACTTGCATAACATGTGCATTCGATCTTAAGTTCAGTCTTGGCAAATCAGAATTTAATTCAGAATCTAGTTCCCCACAATTTAATTCAATCATAAATTTCGTTAACAAATCTTTCCAATACTTTTATGGAATGCATGTACAAAGAATTCAAGATATGAAGTACAAAACTTTATGTAAGGTTTGCTTTAAAATTAAGATTCTAAGATTCATATCGAGAGTCATACGTTTTCAGAAATGATAAGCTTTTGTAGCTCAGAAGGTATTATATCTCTAGAAAATTTCAAGAACATTATTTTTTCCAATTGCAGTCCAGATCAATATCTAGAGGGGACTAAACTTGTACATTATTATTATTATCAATTTAATCTTATCATTCTTATTTTCATCACTATTCTCATTACTATCATTTTCTTCTACTTCCCATTTAATCATTCTCATTAAAAATTCTTGTTCTAGTCACCATAGATTATAAGCAAATATTATATTACTATTCAACAATTAAGAGCATCCAAATATTCATATATAAAGGAAATATCATATTGAAAGTAACATGTAAACCTTTAAAATATAGGTCAAACAAAAGACAATTTTCTAACTATTCCAACAAAACCTAAGCAATTAAAAGTTCCAAAATTACATAAGATTTCATTGAATTGTGATAAATTATAATCATATTTTTTTCATCACAAGCAATTTTTAGAAGTTCCCATATAGCTTATAAGATCTTCCTGAAATGCCACAAAAATAAATCATAAGTTCACTAGAAATTCTCAAATGGTTCAAAACCATGGCATCGAATGGATGCATAAGAGAATACATCACTTTGCATTTGTGAAATAATTCTAATCATGGAAAGGGGTTGTAACGTTTTTGTTTAACCTCACATATTTTGCGTTTACTAAGGATGATCACTAAAGGTACCTAAGTTGTCAAATCATATCGTCTTAAATTCGTGTCATTATTTATGATTGTCATCTATCAATATATGTAATATTATGAAATTCTTAAATTAAATTGAATTAATTTCCCTTCGGCTCTATTTTATGGAATATTTTACTTAAACACATTAATCCTGCTCTGGTACCAACTGTGATGGCCCATGTTATGTTGGTAACAACCAATCTAACATCAGGTGCATCTTCCCGCAGGATCATATTGGCAATTAAGTAAAATAACAGTTAAACAGCATCCAGAGCCACAGAAAAATAAGGAAATTTCATTCATTCAACTTAAAATAAATTACATCCAAATTGTTATATATTTGACATCATACAGAATATTAATGTTTATCTATCGTAGTAAAAATAAAAGCTAAAGTTGTATTACACGCCATGATTCTCTTTAACATCTTTAAACTATATCAGCTTCAGAATGATCTGGTCTGACATTATAAAAATAATGCCTTAGTGCACATTTTAAATATAAAGAATATTAAATAATATACTTTAAGCAAAAAGTGGAAGGCAAAAATGAGATAATAATCATTGCAGAAAAATGAAAAAATACAAATAAAAGATAATCATTACTCATGCAAATAAATATTTCATTGCCATATTTCAAATTTCAAACGATGATTGCATAAGAATATATGTTTATGTTTATCATTTTATATTATGAAGCGACAGTAATAATTCTGATAGGCAAAGCTAGAACCTTGAGGTTATGTTCAATAAATGCATAAAAGCATAATCTTCACCTGGGCCATCTGAAAGGCTCTAGATAGCACCCTTATGTCTCCCGAGAACTAGCCCGATCCCTAACCTATTCATGCTCCGTTTTGTAACCCTTAGCAATATCACAAGATACATAAATATCATTTTGTTTCTCTTACATCATTAGTAGTAAGAATAACGCATCAAGTGACAAATATGAAACATGCTCAAAGCGATGCTTAAACAAGAATAATATAAATAAGAGTATATAAAATAATATCCAGTGTACCTTTGTGTTTGACTTAAGAAGACGAATCACTCACAAACTTGACGTGTCTGCAAAAGTTGTATTTATATCTTTATTAGACTAATGAATAATTAGTATCTCATACGAATACATGCACAATTATGCCTATAGGTTAATCTTATAAGTTCTTCCTTATAATTCATTTGATACATTAGTAATAGGATAAAGGCTAACGAATCAAAATGTGACTGTAATGGTTTCATAGTTCCTCATTCAATATGTGTCACAATCCTAAGTAACTTAATGTGCGCCTAATTCATTATGTAGGGTTTCTAATTTGCCATGAGATTATAATTCAACAGAACTGATGTTGAATGTTTAAAAAAAAATTATTACATTTACTGTTGCCAACAGATTCTATTATATATGACGATTTTACCTCTCTTATATTCTATCCTTAATTGGAATATAGTGGTAGATTGAAGCAGAACTTTTGCAGCTTAATTCAGGAATAAAAACATAGAAGGTTTAAGTTATCAATCAAGATGGTAGCTAGTTGACAATAACATCAACACATTGCTTTCACTATAATTTTACTACAACCTTAACACAATTTCACTGTCCTCTATTTTCACATGATCAATCATTATATGAAATTGACATATGATCTAAATTGAGATTACATCAACCTAGTACAACAAAGTTTTGGCAAATTTCTACTATAGGTTTTGGTTTCATAATTTAAATTGAATAACACATCTTTACCTAAAATAGTAATTGTAATGAGTACAAAAAAGATCTCAATTATGCTAAACTACTCCCTATTGAATAACGCATCTTTACCTAAAACAGTAATTGTAACGAGCGAAGAAGGGATCGTGCGAAACGTCAACTGCATGAAGACGCTGAACGCAGAAGGAATTGAGTGGAGCGGACGTCGTCTAGCTCGTGCGGCACATTGGATTGAGCGGATGTTGCTTGCTGAGACGTCGAGATCTTCTTCTTACGTTGGCTTATGTCGCCGGCTGCAAGGATTGCTCCCGTCGATTGTTGCGTCCCTGCCGCAGAACTACCGAGCTGTTGACTCATGTAGGCTTCTCCTAATCGAGCAGACTCGGGTGGTCGTGAGGAAGAGAGTTGTAATCGAATGGGGAGAGCTCTGTGCAATTAAATAATGCCTACGTACGTAACGCATGTCTGCTTTGTTTGTGCGGCTGAGGCCTGTATGTTACGGGAAATATAATTGGGAATGGCTTAATTGCCTACGGTTTCTAAAAGGAACGTCTACCTTGATTCCAGCTTTTAATTAGGTAAGTAATGCTTAACTAATATAAGTATTGGTTAATGACAAATCTAAACTTCTATTTTAGCATTAATTGCGTTTGTAAACTTCCTCAATCAAGCATGTAACAGAAAAAATTTGACGAAAACGGATTTAGTTGAATTTTTAACAGAAAATTGAAATTTACGGGAAATAAACGAAATCTAGAAATTTGCGGGGAATTAATGTCTTCTTTTGTAATGACCTAGGTTCATTACAAACTTTCTCTAAGTTTATTACCCTCTTCTTGACGGGAGCAGCTCTCATCAACGGCTTCATCTCTCACTTTATCAACAATCCACAACCTACAATCGGTGAGAATCTCTCCACTTATGTTTTTTAATTAATGGAGACTCCCTTTAATAATTTATAAATTTTCTCTTCTACCGTAACCAACGCTTTTCAAAAAATCCATGAATCTTCCTCTTTACGAATTTGGATCACGCTATTTACTCACCACCAATGCCCTTCAAAAAATCCATAAATCCTCTCATTTGCAAATTTAAATTTTTTGGTAAAGCTTCTCTTCCCCTCAACTATTTTGGGACAGCTTGTCAGCTACCATCTGTGAGAATCTCTCAACCTTCTTGTATTCTTCTTAGTTAATGAAGTAGCGGTTTGAAAAACTATCACGGCTTTATTTGCTGTTTATACCATTTTTGAGTTTGGAACCACTGTTTTGATGGGATTCAGCTTAATAACACTAGCAGTTGTGCACTATAAAGGTTTACTGCCCCTCTTTCTTCTCATTCATACATAGCATCCGAATTATTCAAGCAAAACAAAATATTTATATAGATATATATATAAATATATATATATATATATATATATATAATTGGTTTATTAGGTGTTTGTTTGGGCTGTGGTTTTTTCATTTTATGAAACTTTGTTATAAAACGAATTATGTAACATCTTAACTGTCAATAATGCTAAAACAGAATAAAATGCATTCTTTGCAAACAGTAATTTTGTAATTTTGTTGAATTAAATTTAATACAGCATGGGCTAAAAAAGTAAATATTGTATATGCATTGGCTGATGTTTTAATTAGTGATTCTTTACCATTGATCATTTTGGAAACGATGGCCAGATGTTGTCCATGTAAAAATCTTAGCAAATATTCTTAAGTGGAATAATTTTTAATAAACTATTAAAATAACATCAAGGCTAGAGACTAGTCAGAATCATCATTATTGGATAAGCACTTGGTTCACTAAAGCACGTTTTGCGTACTAAAGCGAAAAAAGAATCATTATGCTTTGCATTTCGCATTTCGCTTTGAAAAAAGGTTTAAAAGTTAAATTTTATCGTCTTTATCAGTTACTCTCTCAACGCCTGCATCTTCACTTAATTTCTGAAAAACAATTCTCGCTCTACATATTTTCACAACATTGTTCTTATGGGTACAATTAATACATGAATTTCATTCAAAAAATCAGTTATTTTCAAACTTTCTCATCAAAAATTTGGATGCCATTATTTTTCGATTGCATTTTAATAATTGACATCTTGTTTCTAAATTGATACTCTGTGATTTGTTAGTGTGACTGTGTAAAAAGATGGGAGAGTTGGAAGTTCACAAGCATGTACAATACATTCTCTCTGTTGAAAAGGTTTGCATCTTCTTAATCGTTTCAGTGTTAGCCAAGGAAAACTTTTCTAAACCATACATTTTGACATTTAGAAAAAAGATTGTTTTGAGGCTTTGGTTATGGAGCATCTGAGAATGAACGGTGCTTATTGGGGTTTAACCACTTTAGATCTTCTTCATAATATTTCAACAATTGATCAAGCAGAGGTTATATCGTGGTTGATGTCATGTTGGGATGCAGAAATCGGTAAGTTACCACAACCATAACCTTTTTCATAAAGTTAAGTAGTACATTTTAATAGATACTACGGCACGTTTGATCATCTTGATAATTACAGGAGGTTTTGCTGGAACTATTGGACATGATCCTCATCTTCTGCATACCCTTAGTGCTGTTCAAATTTTAGCTCTTTTTAATAGGCTAGACGTTCTTGACATAGAGATGATCTCTAAATGTATCCTTTTGAAAACATCTTGAATCTTTAAATTGCTTACATTCTTCATGAGATTGTGTTTTTATGGTTAAATTTTATTTCACACAAGTGTGTAGTCTATTTTACTGAGAAATTTGTAAAAAAATAGTTTCCCAAATATTCAAAAATCCTGAATTTGATTTTGAACTTCTTAAGGTGTTAAAAATACTTACCTGATTCTTCAAATCGTTACCAAATTGTGATGTTGTTTTCGTCACAATCAACTAACTATGATGTGAATTTTTCAAATAAATGTTCTGAACCATTTTTGTCATATGTAACAGCTAAAAAAGCAATGCCATATTTATAACAACTTGTTATTAAGCTAATTTTAACACTTTGAAAATGTGAAACTAAATTGGGCATGCCCAAAATATATAAGGGATCATTTTGTTGGCAGTTTAACTTATTTTCATTGAGCCGTTCCTTAACCACCAATGGTCTTAACAGTTTTAATTGAACAATAGATTCCAAGATTATTATGTGAAACTAAATTGGGCATGCCCAAAATATATAAGGGATCATTTTGTTGGCAGTTTAACTTATTTTCATTGAGCCGTTCCTTAACCACCAATGGTCTTAACAGTTTTGATTGAACAATTGATTCCAAGATTATTCAATTTGAACAAATTTAGTTTCTCAATTATTCAATTTGATTCCAATTTATTTAACAACTATTCAATCTGATCTTAGTTTAAGACTAAACTGTGATTTGGGATAAAATTCAATAGTTAAAAGAGTGTATTAGTTCATTATAAATTGAAGACTAAATTGGCCTACCTGAAATAGTAGGTGAAGTGTTTCGGCAATTTCCTAAATATACTGCTGAATTTAGTGAAAATTTATAAATGTCTAATTTGATAGAAGTTTGACTTCATGAACATAAAAAAATTAAAAATTGAATTTTAAACTTGCTTTGAAATTTTTTGGGGCAACATTTGCAGCTTTACTTTTTTTATTTCTTGATATTGGAATTTCCTAATGATATACAAAACGCTGTGGCATTACTCTTCTGGTGTTAAATGCTCTTTTTATATTAATTATAAATGCCCTAAATAATATATACATTCATTATCCTTAAAATTAAAAAGGCAGTTGGCTTAAGATCAACAGGAGTTTCGAAATGGGAAAATGTTGGTATCTGCCTGCAAAAGGAGGCCCTCTTTAAAATAGGGATGTCAGCACACATGACTTGAGTTATGTTTTGGTTCCCCGCTTAAACTAGCTTAGCCAACTTGACCACTGTTCTTTTGATTGATGAGTGAGGTTGAAAGGCAACATTTTGGCAGCATGCATTGAGGAAAGGTTACAACAACATTGTGACATTTAGCCCCCCGATTTGTTTCACACTTGGCTTAGCTTGACTTAGGTTAGCTAATTTTGAATTGTATTTACTTAATTTTATATGGCATAGCTTTACTTTTCCAATCTAAATTAAATTTAATAGCTACAACTTTTTAATTTTTTGAGCTTAGTTTAGATTGGGTTATATTATCTCTTAAATAAATTAGAGTAAATAAAATAAGTATTTTAATTAGCAATATTAATTAGTTAATTAAATAATTTATTAATTAAATTAATAATTAATGAATTAATTAATGTAAATAATTAGTTAATTTAGAAATTAATTTATATAGTTAATCAATAAATATAACTATGTATTTAATATAATTTAGTTATTAATTAAATTACAATACAATGCAACTAATTAATTAATTAATATAGTTATGTAGTAAATATAATTAAATGATTAATTTGGTAATTAATTAACATTTAATCCATTTTTCTATTACAATAATATAACCACATATTTATTGTTTTTATTTAACAATTTATTATCCAAAACATGTAGTTAATGTTAATGTTAATGATAATTGATTAATTGATTAATCAACATTTTAATTAATTACTTGCATAATTAATTAACTTATTATTATATTTTATTAAATGTTATTATTAAATTCGTAGCTCATTATGCTAAGGGGCTATTTAGCATGATGAATATGAGAAATTTGAGTGTAAAGTAATTTGGTTATAATAAAATTTAATTATAATATAATCATGCTACCTTATTGTTGTTTAACAGTTTTACAAGAAATTTAACATTTTTTTGTTTGAAATGAGAGTGGAGTTTAGAGCATCACCCTCCAAAAAATTTGTTTTATTTTTTATTTTTTTAGGATTTTGTTTGAACGAAACAAATGAATGAACAATTCGTTCGAATGAATTGTTCGTTCACTTAAATAAATCATTCGAATCATTTTGAAATTTTTTAGGATTTCGTTCGAACGAATTCGTTTGAATAGTTCAAATCGTTCGAATGAATAAATGAAGGATTCGCTAGAATTGTTTGCCTGAGAAGATGGACGAATGGAATCGTTCAAACGATAGAATGAAATCCCTGCCCGTTCACTCATTCGGCTCAAGACTGCTTAATTTCCAAAAACGTCTTATTCGAGCGTTATTTGTTTACTCCCATCCTATATATATATTAACGCAACATCGAAATACAGTATAAAAGTTTTTACCCATTTTATTTCATGCCAAATGCCGGTAATCTCAATTTGCTCAAAAAAGCTTTACTTTACATTGTTTTACCTTATTATGCCAAACAGTCTCTAAGTTAGAACTGAATAGATTTTGTTTCATCTATCTTTAATCGACATGCCAATGAAATATCATTGTAGCTTAACTTGGCTCGGCTTAACTTAACTTAAAATGTATTTATTTACATTTTGATTTAGTTAACAATAGAGCGATTAACAAGTGAATTTTGAGTTTAAATTGTGAACCCATACTTGTTTAAAGGTGGCAGCTGCCTGTCTCTAACAAACCATCAAATTTTGGTGAAAAGCATGTCACATCGGTACACAGTGGGGGATTACTATAATGGCTAATATTATTTTTCTTAATAAGCTCATTAGACGTTGCCGGGTTACAAAATGAAGATGGATCATTTTCCGGTGATATGTGGGGTGAAATCGATACTAGGTAAGATCATGCATTATCTATTTTTATATTAGCTAGAAGGGAATGCTACTTGAAGCAGTTTTATTTAGTACTTGTCTTGTTCCTTCAACAGGTTTTCTTACTGCGCAATTTGCTGTCTCTCGATTTTACGCTGCCTTGATAAAATTGATGTGGCTAATGCTGTGAACTATATTGTGAGCTGTAAAAATTTGGATGGTGGATTTGGAACCACGCCTGGAGGGGAGTCTCATGCTGGCCAAAGTACTGAATTTTGTTTTTCATTTTAATCTTTATGCTTATTCTCATTTGATTTTTCCCTGTTTGATGGGTTGTTCGCAATACTTGAAGAAAAAGTCAGATTTATCATTTATTTTTATGTCTAACTTAATTTTTATGGGCAACCTAAACTACAGTCTTTTGCTGTGTGGGTGCCCTTGCCATCACAGGATCTCTGCACCATGTTGAAAGGGATCTTCTTGGCTGGTGGCTATGCGAGCGACAATGCACGGATGGCGGTTTGAATGGGCGCCCGGAGAAACTTTCCGATGTAAGAAATTTGATTATTGTATTTTTCCCTTCTTTTATCAAATTTTTATATGGTTCAGGGTATTAACTTAGATTTTCTTTTTACCTTATATTCATGCAACCTTAATAGGTTTGTTATTCTTGGTGGGTGCTTTCAAGCTTGACTATGATCGATCGTGTGCATTGGATTGACAAAAGTAAACTTGCCAAGTTCATCTTAAACTGCCAGGTTAATTTTTCATAATCAATATACTTTTATCCGAATCTTAAAGCTGTCTATGCTCTCGATAGAGAGAAGCATATGCTGGCACTACACTAGATAGAGAGAAGCATAGGCAGATAAACTTTCAAGTGCTCAGATTAAGTTTCTCTTGCGATAACACAAAAAATGTAAGACGATGACAACAACACCAAGTCTTAGTCCCACTAGGTGGGGTCGGCTACATGAATCTCATACTTCCATTGTGCACTATTAAATAAAAGCCTCTCCACAAGCTCCGATTAGAGAAAATTATTTCTATTGGCTTCTTCCAGTATATTTTTTCATCTTCCTATCCTCTTTTAAAGAAGGAAAAATTTACATATCCCTTTTTTCTTAGCAGAGGGATTGAACAATGTACATTTAGCCCAAACCATCTAAAGCAACATTAATATAATTTCTCTTTAGTTATCATAGTCTTGAGTGAGCATTTCTTTTAATTTTGTAAATAGGTATAACAAAACTCTTTCTTCACTTGTCAATTTTTTTTAGTCTTTAAAATAATATTAAATAACTTAGTAAGTCAAAAAATTCCCTCATCACCCAAACATTTTCATTTATCGATAGGAATGTCATCTGACCCTACTGCTTTTGGGCTCGTCATCCTCCTTGAAGCATTCTAAATCTTTGATTTACTAACACGGCGATTGAAAGAATACTAAAATTTTTACCATTTAAAAGTATTGGTGTGGTTGCAACATATGAGAGAAATAGAGACACTGTGAAATGAATAATAAAAAATGCTAGAGATTAATTTTGATGGGTCCCAATCAATAATGGTTTTCACTCGATCAAAATTTGATACAGGATTGCCATGCCTTCAATTAAATTTTTGGGATATAAGATGGGTGCTGTGACAGCACTATTTTGACATATATATTAAAAAGAAGTTGCTACGGTGCTCAACCTAGGACTTATTTCTGATTAACGTGGCGCGATCTCATGTGGTAATTTAGGGTTGATAAAATGCTCTTTTGTAACTTGGTATAGTATTTTGCTATCTGGTTCTGGAAACTTTACTTGTGCACTGCATTGGGTACTGTTCGTCATGTATTTTTTAATAAATTATTTTTCTTGAACACAGGACATTGAAAACGGGGGAATTTCAGATAGGCCGGATAATGCTGTTGATGTTTTTCATACTTTCTTTGGAGTTGCAGGTACTTAAACTCTCTCTTCCTCTCTTTTTTCTCTTGTGCTTTTCTAGGATTTTGCTTTTAGAAAAATAACTCATTTGGATATGAATGAAGCATTGGCTTGACACTTAGACTGGTGCAAACGGGATAGTGATATAATATCCAGCATTATGAAAATTTCAGTCATCATCTTAATTATCTACAACAGCACCAACACTCTAAGCCTTAGTTCCACTAGGAGAGGCTGGCTACATGAATTCTTTGTTTCTGTTGTTAACAATCAGATAGAAGCCTCTCAAGCTCCAAATTGAGGGGGATGATTTTAATGATTTATTTCCATGTCTTTTTTTATCTTTCTCTTTTAACCTGGGCAAATCTCGTGCACTCAATTTTTCTAACAAAGGCATCGAATAATCTGTTCTTACTATCCCCGAACCATCTAAAAGACAACATTCTCTAATTTTTTGGTTGTTGGAGCCACCCCAACCTTGTTACTAATGAATTTATTTGTCTTCTTCTTTTTTCAAGTACACCCTCTCTTTCACCTTAGCATCACTCTCTTCTCTATAACCCTTATTTACAATTTTTTTCTTTGTTGATAAACGTTAGGCCCCGTATAATAATATAAGCTGTCCATATAGAGGCTCTATAAAATTCATTATTTAAATTAGAGTAGGATATTTCGATCATACAATGCTTCAGAAAAAATTCTCCAATTAATCCACTTAGCTTGGTTTCTACAAATCACGCCCTCCTCTGTTTTACCATTATTATGTGTAATTTAACAAAGTATTTTTGAACCTCTCATTAATCACATGGTTCTTGTTTTTAATTTATAACAGGTCTTTCGCTGATGGAATATCAAGGATTGAAGCCTATTGATCCGGCTTATGCATTGCCAGTTGATGTTGTCAATCGGATCTTCTTTGATGGCAAGTGTTGATTTTCTTAGAATTAGATGTTATACAACTTATTATTCCTCCTGACAAAACTGTATATTGAAACTTGAATTTTGGGCTTGTTCACATAGCAGGTTCTCCTTTGTTTTAATACAGTATATATAATGTGATGTATAATCAAGAAGCAGTTCTTTTCTCATATTCGAATATTTGCAGCAATTAACCTATCATTCTCATATGTGATGTATCATATCGAACTATTAGTTCTCTTATTTGAGTAGTGATGAGAATAGCTGAGCCATTGGGATATCATAAAATGTTGAGATATTTTTCTCAGTATCCCACCGGTTCTACAAAGTTCGAATCGACAAGCCTACGCGAGCAGGAGTAGTGCGCAGGCGTCGGCGGAGAACTGTAACCGTTTGATTACCCATCACTGGCCGGCAGCCTTCGCCAGTCGCCCGTGGCTGCTTTAAAATGACCCTTCCGAGCGGTTCAACTCCGTGTTCTCCTGTACTTGTTGACCCTGTTTGAAGGGTAGTCCCATATGTAGAAATGGAATGAGGTTTTATTCTCATACGGTTTATCAATATGTTAGTTTATTAAAAATAAAATTATAACTCTTTTTATTATAATTCAAGACATTTTATCTATATTTTGTATATACTAAATTGAATTTAAGTGAGAATTAATGTGATTATATTCATGCAATTATAAACTCTTTAAAAGTCTTTTAAAGTTATTTATTATATATATATAGATAATTGAAGTATCATTTTATGTATATATTTTGCCGCGTTCTGCTTTGAATGCTTCGTTATATCGAAATCCTTAAGCCGAACTTCACTTGAAAAGTAACTCCTTTGCTCAGAAATGGTAATATGAGAAAAATAAATAAAAGACTTATTTTTTTTTAACTTACTATTTATATATTTTAGATTTATTTATTATATTTATGTGTTTTGTATTTTTATTATTCTTTAATTTTTCTATTATTTTTAGAGAGCTGCTAGATTTATAATCCACATCACCAATTAGAAAAAGATGGCCCATCGCAAAAGAGAAGCTGTGTTAGGTCCTAATCCGACGAAGTAAACTCGATTGGCAGCTCATAAGTGAAATATCTAGGTAGCAGCAGACGCTTACCAACGTCTCGAACGGAGGGAGAGGGCTTCATTGGCCAAGGAAAGAAGCTTGCGAACTTTGATTTCCATTAATCTCCAACAGATATATCTCGTTTCTTTGCCTCCTCAAGCTCTGAATCCAATTGCTCTCGACACGTTCGGTATTGCCATCCGCCATGGGATTGTGGGAATTTTTCTCAATTGGCTTCGTAGGTTGGGAACTTCGTCCATTCAGTTCTTGTTGCATTTGGAGACTATTGGTTTACAACATTGACTTATGAGAATCTTTCTGTACATTGCATTTCATAATGAGACTTCTTTGTGTGCGCTTGTCTAAAAGTGTTGTTGATACAAAAATCAAGTGGCATTTTGGTCGGTCGAAATTTGTTGGATCGTGGTTAATGGATGCTAAGCTTTTTTACAAGTTTGAACGTGTTATTGATGGGGTTGATCCAGCAATGATGAGATTCAATAATGTGAATTGTTATGCGTAGATTTGGCGGTTATAGTGATGTCAGAGTACGGGATAATTCCATTTTGGAATGTTCAAAATCACAGGCATTTCATCTATACCATTTTGTGTTCGTATCGGCTATTTCATAGTCTGCTTTATGCCCGAATAATTTTCTTTACTGCGTCATTTTATGTGCTAACATTGTGATCTTTTTCAATTGCTTTCTGCCTGTAGCGTCTTTTTCAAGCAAGAGATGAGTTGTCTTTAATCGAGATTCAAAATGCTAGCACAGCATCACTTGTTAATGTTATTGTGGTTAGTATCTATTGATTTTCTAGAATTTTTTTCTTACTCGTAACACTGTATTTACTTATTAATAATTATTTAAATAATATTTATTTGTTTATTTTGTGTGTAGACTCGAGGATACAGTGAATACATGATTCCTACTTTTAATTGATTTTAATATGGATGGAAGGACAGAAACATCTCCCTATTTAACCATTAAATTCATTAATCATGTAGAATTATCTTCTTTTGTTCGGTAATTTGGGTTGGGTTCAATATGAACAAGGGAAATGTCACCTTTAGTGTAACAACCCAAGTCGTTACTAGAATAATTAGAACTAAATCTGACTCAAAAATAAGGATTACAAGTAACTTCAAAATCAGGGAAAATTAAAAATATCATTAGATAGAGTATATTTTTGTGACTGTAATGTCCAAGTTTGAGAATAATCTGGATAACAGATACTTCTGAATTAATTTTTAAATTATTAAAATTCAGTAAATTGGAAAAATTAAACACAAGTTCAAATTCAGCGATTTTATTGCCCGTTGGATTAAGAATATTATAAAAATGCTACAAAAAAAGTTTCGTCGAATTTTAAGCTCCGGATTTAACATAATTCATTTTTCAAATTTTTATTTTCAGAAATTAATATAAAATAAAATATTGCTTCAAATCAAAAAAATTTGATGCATGTGTGCTCATCTCATCAAAATACACTTTTGTGTCAAATTTCGTTATTTTTTGGAAATATTGGATGAGAGAGAAAGAAGAGAGAGAATGAAGAAAGAGAAAGATGATAAAAAAGGGGAGAAAAGAAAGCTAAATTGAACAATTAAAATATTTAAGAGAAAGAAAGTCAAAATTCTCATAATAGAGGAGTGAGAAAAGGATTAAAAAAAAGTCATTAATTTTTTTATAAATACCTCCTCCCCCCATACCTCATCCTCCCATTCCTCCCTTTCTTTCCCACCTCCACTCTCCATCTCTCTTCCTCGGCCACCACCGTGTCCCCCCGTCGACCCCTCCAGTAAGCCTCAACAGCAAGATAGAGTAAGAAATGAGAAAAAGATGAAATTTTTTTTATTCTTTTCATTTCTTCTTCTTCTTTTATTAATAATAATAATAATAATAATAATATTATTATTATTATTATTACTATTATTATTATATTTTCATTTATGCAAATTTTTTTTTTCTATATATGTATATATTTCATAATTTCTTATTTCAGTCATTTTCATATATATATATATATATATATATATATATATATATATATATATATATATATATTATTACTTATAATAACAAAAATTGTTATTTTTAATATATACAGAAATAAATAATATAATATTAACATTGATATTTTTTACTAAAATAAAATGAATAATATCATTCTTTTTATTTAATTATTTCATTTGTAACTTTTGCATTATTATTAAGTTTTGACCCACTTTAATATATTTATATGAGATTTTGTGCTCAAAATTTGAAATAAATGATCATAAATAAGTATTATATATTCATTTAGGTTGATTTCATGTCTGTACAAATAATATGTTAGGCCAAAATAGACTAATATCTGGAGAAATAAAGAGACTATACATAGCCTTTGAGGGGGAATGTGTAGTTAGTTAGGAACTCACTTCTCAGATAATTAGATAGACGTATCTTAATTCTCGATTATTCTATAACTTTGTCCAACGGAATAAATATTATATATTGGAGTATAATCTTTCAGAATAAGCACATATTTTAAATATGCATATTACATTTATAGTCCTGTCAATTTTTGCATGCATATCCTACTTAAATATTGCATATTATTTTATTTGTATATGCTTCTCCAACAGATTTATGATGCTTAATATTATGTACAGATTTTGATATCCTACAAATTCTTAGTTCGCCCTATCATATATATATATATATATATATATATATATATATATATATATATATGGTAGATCATGAGAAATCTCTGTATAAGTCTTTAAATATAAATTGATGCATAATGGAGCAACTAATACAAATTTATATGCTTATTTTTCTTAAATTTTAAAAAAAAATTCTTAGTATTTAATAGATTTTATAAAACAATTATTATTTAGGTTATTAATATATTTCTTTTATTATTCTAGTATTTTTGAATGTTACAATGAATGTGAAAATGTGTATTTTATATATTTCTAAATACAATATTATACTAAACCCCATTATGATCCTAGGAAGTGAGCATCTAACGCTGGATGAGATATGCAGACCCAGCGATGGGTTGTCACAATTAAGCTATGGGATCTCGAAGGCCATGCAAGGTTTCGCAGCATGTGGTAATATTGTCGTGCAGTTTCTGCAATCGTGTTCGCAGTTCACCTTTGTTTACTTTATCATTATTGTTATCATTAAATTCTTTCAGGGGTTGTTTGACAATTGATAAAGTTTTAACTGACATTTAAGGACTCTTTGATTCTTAATGTTATTGTTATCAATAAGAATTTATCAATAAGTTAATTCATTAGAGATAATAACTTTTTTATTGAATTTTATTTTGATTGTTATTTTGTTAAGAAATTGTTAACTATAACCTCTGACATTTTCTTTGATTTTTTGGGATAGTTATTCCATAACATTTAGCACATCTTCAACTTTGCTCAAATATATTCATCTCCCCCACTTAGCCATGCATTTCAACAAATAATTTTTTTATCAATTCCAATTTATTTACACCAAGCACACCATAATATATTTGCTTGCCATGCTAAACTTCACAAGCCCTTCAAAACATTTACTATTTTTTCTAAATACTTGTAGATTATTTTTATAACTATCCTATTTATTTCAATTTAAACAATAATAGACATATTAATACTATGCTACTTTCATAGATGTTGGTTCTTTAAGTTGTATACAAAAGCATTTTGTTTTGCACTTTTGTGCAAGCGCCATTAGTTTAGAAAATTGGATTCTATAACTGCTTTTTACTTGAAGATGTAACTCATATGGTAGAGTGCTTGCTTTGCAAGCGAAAAGTTCAGGGTTTAACTCTCTGCTTCTTCAATTATGATTTAATGCAACTTTTTTTTGAGTTAATGATGGGCAACGTTGAGTTAGTGAAGGAGCTTGAAACTTTGGAGCATTCATGTTTTGAGGTATACAAAGCTACCATTTGAGAAGTTCAGCTATTACAAAACTACACAATCAAACAAATTTTAGTTCAAATAAATCAAAAGTAGATTTTAGAGCTTCTTGAAATACACAATCCAACAAGTTTTAGTTCAGTAAGGGATGATATTAACTAAATTCTTAGAAAGTTTAATTAAATGCTAATATATATTTTTAACTGAGACAAAAATTTAATGAAACAAAAATCTGCTTAAATTTATGTGGCTCCTTATTCGTGCCACTTTACTTAAATGCCCCAAATCATGTTTAATACCAATTGTAATGCCTCAATGTCAAGTTAGTGAAGTTAAACAGACATTAGGTGTTAACTGCTCAGGATCCTATTGTGTGATTAAGCTAAAATTAGAATCAATACAAGCCATTTAAGAAAAAAAATAACATTCATTTTCATTCAACCTAAGATAGAAAATGCAAACTATAAATTGTCCAAATTATTTCTATTACATCTTTGCCTATACTCATGACTCTCTTTGCTACAACAACTTCAAAGGTCCTCAAAATGCAGCCATTTATATCGGCAAGCATGTCGCTAGCCATCACACTATTGATGGATAGATATGTTCTTTTATTTACATTATTTTTTTGCACTTAATATTTTATTCATAATTTAAAAACATTATTTAAATAGAATAAAATAATAGTAAAACAACAATAATAATGGAATTAGGTTTAAAAACAAAGCTATAGCCAAAAATGAAACCCAAGATGAGCTATAGTGAATGTTTTGTTTGTAGATATTGATATTTAAAAGATTTGCTTTGATATTTGTTTATTTATTTATTAAATATTATTATCCTTAAAATATTAATGATAATAAAAATAATAAATTAAAATAAGTTCATAATTAATTTATTAATTAAGATAATGATTAAGATGATAGTTCAAGATAAAGATTTATAAGATACTATCTAAGATTATACTAAGATTAATATTTGAATTTTAATTTAATTGAGAAAATATAACTAAAAATGATGATTGAGATTAAGATAACTATAATTTATTATTATTTTGAATTTAATTAAAAATGACGATTGAGAGTAAGATAACTATAATTTATTACTAATTTAATTTATTTAAAAATGATGAATGAGACTAAGATAACTATAATTTATTATTAATTTGAATTTAATTAAAAATGATGATTTCAATAAGACCTAAGGAGATCACTTGTAATGAATCTCGTGCTATCGTGCATCACATACTCTGTCAGACTCATAAAAACATCATATTAGCTTATATTCTGCATGAGTTCTATTGTTTACTTAGTCACCAAAAATAAATCAGATTATCATAAAAAAGTTCAAGAAATGAATAATCACATCTAAAGTTGACTTCAAGTCGAGTTCAAATCAAGTCAACCCATACTCAAACTCAACTTGAATTTATTCGAGTTCAAGCCAGGTTTGTGTCGAATTCAAGTCATTTTAAACATGATTCGAATAGAGTCAAAATATCTCGAGTTCAAGTCGAGTTCTAATTACAAGTTTCAAGTCAAATTGTCAACCCTAATCGCATTATATTCCCACAGAAATTTCAAAAAGCACAACCAAACCATATGAGCTACATAAACAGTATAGCATTGTATTCAACCAAACAAAGCCCAATAAAACTATGTAACAAGCCACATCCATTTGGCAAGTGTTATAACAGCAAGAGCCAAAATATTATGTGTAGCACCATCGGTCAAACACCAAGGCCACATAGCAATGACCATTAATTATGGGAAAGCATTTAAAAAATCTAAACAAAGAGCTACCTATAAGAATAGTGCTCACACAATGCCAGCACTAGCACAAGTTTATAACATTCTTAAAATATTAAAAAAAAAACATGAAAAATTATAAATTGAAAAGTTTAATGATATATGAATCAAAATGTATGTCTCATAGTTTCTTATTTATTCGAACAGTAGTTTTACAATTTACAAATAATGCTTTGCGTTTGTGAAAGCATTTTAATGATTCATTATAATACAGTAACTGTGCTTCAGATTAGCAAGAAGCTGCCTCAAATCCGCCTGAGTATCTTCACTTAAGAACACTTCTTCCCATAATCTTTGGAGTTCTGTCAAAACAAACAAACAAATAAACAATTATATTAAAACAGAGAGAGCCTATAAGTTACGAATTTGATAGGTACATCAAGATGACATAGAGAGATTTGAACATGCAAGAACACCCCGGTACCCTCGATGATTGATTCAGCTCAACAGTTACTCGGCGTCATTCGATTCATCCTGAGTTACACCCCCAAGTCATCCCATAGAGAGAATCTTTACCATTAAAACCACAAGGTGCATATTTCTACTTTCAACGTCGTTAGAAGCCATCATATATATGATCCAATCATAGCAACTAGCATTCCTTCAATATATTCCCTATCACTGACCAATTCGATTGTTCCACATCATCAGCCCCTAACCAAGAGATTCCTTCCAAGCTATAAATTCACCTTTCCTCAAGCAAAGGGTTGGACTCTCAAGACATCTGCAAGCACTATGTTGGAAAGAATTCTCAATTGCTCACCTACTCTTGTCAGTTCGCCTAATACACAAGAGAGGCCCAAAGCAAAGAGACTCGACAAACCCAAGAAGGTGATTTTGTGTAAGCCATGAATCATTTAGAGGCTTTGGTGTGTGATCTTGGATGGGTTATAAATCAATCGGAGGAAAAACAGATGTGAAATAAACTGAGAACAAGCTCCGAAGTTGAGAGGTAAAACAGGTGTAATAAACTGAGAACAAATTCCGAAAGTTGAGATGACCTTGACTAGGCGCTTGGGCCTGACGAAGCCATGAGAACCGAGGTTCGAGCGCCTTGGCGCACACGCCATTGAGATCGTCCGAACAAAGGGGAGGGCACCCAGGCGTGCCCAAACGCTAATTTCAACTACCTAAGCAGAGATGATCGCGCTTAGGAGCGTCAAAAGCTCCAGGAGCATACCAAGCATTGAAAAAAAAATTCCATAACCCATTAATTAGGGTTGGTACGGGGTTGTTCTTGGGATAGGCTATGAATACCCTTATTGTTATAGGATTTAATGTTGAGGGCTACTTCGTGAGTTAAGGAGCTAAAAAAAAACCTATGACGCGGAGTGAGCTCTTGGCAAAAAGAGGGAGAAATCTCTTGTATCTTATTCTTTCTATTCATAATAGTTCTACTTGATGTGGCTCCATAGATTTTTCAAGGCTTGGAGTTTTTCACATAAATCTTTGTGTTTATAGTCTATGATTTATGTGTTTGTTCTTATGCCTTCTTGTGCTTTTGATCTCGTGTTATTCCGGTATAACCAAGCCATGATCTACTCAATGCTTCCGCTGCAACGTTCTCGCCGGTACGTAGGCGATGACTAAAGAGTGCTCGAAATCCATAACTGATAAGGTACATTGTGGAAATGTTCAACAACACAAACTTCATGCTCTAGATGATACAAATGGAAGATCTGTTGTACCCAAAAAGTTGTATTTGTCATTGGGTGGCCTAGAGAAGATGTCGTAGGGCATGAGCGACGAAGAATAGATGATCCTTGATAGAACACCCTTGGAATTGAATCAACTATCCCTAACATCCTCTATTGCATTCAATATTATGAACAAGACAACCATAATTGATCTAATGAACGTCTTGACCATGATGTACGAGAAACCTCATCATCAAATAAGAAGTTCTTGATGAAGATATTGTTCGACATGAAGATAATAAATTGCAGCTCGATGACGGAACGTGTGAACAGCTACAACATTGTCACGAGTTCGCTGAGCTCGGTGGATACCAAGTGTAATGACGAGGTATGAGCACTATTATTGTTGTCTTCAATGTCGGAGAGCTAAAATGGCTTGGCCATGGCGGCAAACAATTCATCAGGTGCTGCAACCTCAAAAATTAGCTGTGGTTGGGCTGATCCTAGACGAGGTGAGATGATGCGATGGTGAGACGTCAACATTCGCCTTGAATGTTGAAAATGGAGGGAGGGGAGCGGCTAGAACGAGAACTCAAAGTCAAGTCGGAGCAGCTCAAGAAGAGGGAAGTAGATGCGCATAGCCAAATGATGGAACTACGGGGAAGGTCATCGCAAGATGAATTGCGCAAAACTAAGGTGAAACGAAAGTGCAAATCGGGAGAAAGGCAGTACACTAGCATGATAGGAAAATGGGGTCTCAATGATGAGTTGGTCATGTCCCTAAATGAGGCATCGTCTTGGGTGGTGGATTCAGAAGCATCATGCCATGTAACTCCAAACAAGGTGATGATCAAAAATTACACTGTGTGCGCGTTGGGGCGCACGAACATGGGAGATGACACCTCATGCAATATCAAGGGGCAAGGAGACATGGGCATTAGAGTGTTGAGCAGGACAGAAAGACAGCATGACGGTTGAACAGAAACTTAATTTAAGTTCTTGGGATAGGAAATAAATAGCTTTGTTGTTTAGGGTTTTATGATGCAAGTGAATGTTGTGGTGGTTGTGAGAAATTGACTGCTATTGTGTGAGAGCCATGATGAGCTATAGGAAAAGCTATGAGGCTAAGAGCACTATAAGGCAAAAAGAGTGAAAATTCTGTTTCTTATTTCTATCCATACTGACAGTTATTCATGATGTGGCTCCATAATTTTTCCCAAGTTAGAGATTTTCCACACAAATTTCAGTGTTTGTCATGAATCATTTTTGTGCATGTTGTGCCTTTTGTGCTTTTGTTCTCAGACTTACTCCAGTGTAACAAATCCAGGAAAACCTATTGAATTTGCCAATAAAATCTAGTGTTAATATTCAAATCTAAGCTCAAAACATAAGACTTTTATGGATAGTAGAAATAACTTATGTTCATTTCCTAAACATGTTGTCAAAGGGTAATCAACTCGGTAGAACAAAAAAGTGCTTTTAATTATATTTTTTCTATTATTATAACTTTGAAGATGAGCGAGAAATCTTCCTCAACAAAAAATTCAACGAAATTCCCTAGGTTATTAGAGAAAATTGTAGATTAAGGAGAATTACAATAGCGGTTGGGCAAACATAAAAACATATATATTGCTGAGAGTAGATGAAAGTAAACCCAATCAAAATTTCGTGTTTCCATCTAGAATTATAATCCAATAATCTAACATCAAGGGTGTTTTATTTGTGACGTCTAAAGATTCTAACTAGCAACCATATATCATCATATGTTGGTCAGCATGATATTTTTTTAGTTATTCCTCTCCCATATCAAATCCCCAGTTGTTGTCCGAGCATTGGGAAAGCACTTTGTCGAATAATTCTTGGCTTATTGTCGAGCATGCATATAGAGCAAGAGATGCGCATGCAATTCCTCTATGAACGAGTTCTTAGCACAGATAATTTCTAAGCTTGACAAATGATTGGGCATACTCGACTATCGATAGGCTCCAAAAGAAGTTTAGTCAATAGCAGCTCCAATGTTGATCAATGATCAAAAACCTTTTAAATTTCATCTTATCTTCTTTAGGAGTAGCACTCACATTGGGCACCTATGGCAAAGCCATGTAAGATAGTTGGCACTCGTGTAAAATCAAACCATCATTTTGAGTAAATGTCTATATTGTGCAAAAGCCTACAAAATAGTTATCATCTTTAAATTGGGTAAACACAATTCTATGGGCATTGTCTGAACTACAAAATAGGTCAGCAATCTCAGCTATTGAGTAGAAAGAGCTCAGAACAACACTCGAAGATTGGTATGTGCTCCTATTGTTGTATGCTATGACGCAAAGCAAGATCTGGCAAAGTAAAAAATCATAATAGTTTCACAATATGAAGAGAACTACATCGAATTATCAAACCATGTGCCCAATTCAATTCCAATAGCTACAGCAAAGTGCGGTCTATCTCTGAGCAGAATAAGGAATGCCAAATGATATCCATTAGTTCAAATAGAAATCAAGCTTTTTGCTAGCTGACAAAAGTAGGCAAGAGATGGATCATAATGAGGTTTAAATGCAAAAAAAAAAAATTAAGGACACTGAAGAATTTAAAGATGATTATACAAATCAGGTTTGAGATTCATACTAGAAAAAATGTATATTTCCAATAAAGTCAATGTCGATGTCGTCAGCAGTTTTATGGAGGTCTACGTACAATCAACAATGCAGAAAATCATAAAAGGGATGCCATTATTGGCAAGTACATACATATTTGTTAATACAAAAACTAGACATACAACAAGGTTTTCCCTGCACTTGCTAAAAGCTACACCAAAAACAAAAATTACAACATTATTCAAAGTTGGAATTAAATGCATCAATACTAATATAAAACTCATTTAAATATAGTTAAATAGAATTTTTAAACTTTGAGGTGCCTTTTGAAATAATAGTAAAATTTTTAAACAATATCTTAGTGCTTAAAAGTTGGAGCTATTAAAAATGATATTAAAGCAGTACATAAAGTGTCAGATGGGAGCTAAGTCATGCATGGCAAAGTGTCAAACCATGAAAGCTAACTATGGAACCTATGATCGAACTGTATTACATGGTAGAGGCCACTTTTTAATCCTGTAGAGGCTATCTCTAGTTCCAACTACCAGATAGATAGTTCTTGAATCCATGTGTAGGTGCTAACGAGGATATCAATTGCTTGTGTGGGGAGATTGTGAAATCTCTTTAAATAATGTTAAGTAGAACTCGTAAATATTGAGGCACCTTTTGAGATAACAGTGAACTTTTAAATAAGAGCTCCAAAGTTAAGTGTATTCATAATAAGAGCATTCCTAGGATGAGTGACTGAGAAATTATATTTTGAAGATAAAACGCTATGACCATTAAGATTAAAGAAAACAACATTTTGGTGCTTAAAATTACAGGTTGTTACCGCTAAAAACCTTATGTTTATGCATTAGCTCAAAGAAAACCAAGTAAACATGCATTATGAGCCAATTATATAAGAGCTACATGTTCTCTATGTACCAACTAATGAATTTAATTTGATTGATAGTTAAGCAAATAAGATATGGATAATCTTTTTGGAATGATACTAACATATCGACATTAGTCCTATCCCTAAAATTTTTATGATGATAATAATCATACGATTCAACATTAAAATTTTGAAATAGGTCCACTATCGATAAGCAGATATAACTTAAGTAATCTATATTAGAATGATAATAACTTGTTGACAAATGACCTACTCTAGAATTTTTATTATGGCAGTAATACTATGATATCAACATCAATCATATAAAATTTACAAAATCTAGACATTAAAAGTCTGAACTCACCTTCACCTTTTCAATATAACAAAATTAGCAAGAAAAAGTCCTCAAATGTATATACCTGTTTATTCTAGCTAAGCGAAAATCTAAGATTAACGCCCCTTAAAGAACTATTAGCATATTGATTTCCCTCGACATAAAATTTGTTTCTCTTTCTTTAATGTTTAAAGTTAATAAATTGTTGTACGATCATGCAGTTTTCACAAAGACATAAATTAGGAAAATTGCTTTGTGAAAATTGTAAGAAAGCTTAGGATTATTTGAGAAGTGGGACTATTTGCTTTACCTTTTCTGCTTCAATGCAAACTAGTGAAGCAATATACATTAAGCCCTTGAAAACCATCAAAGGTTGTATTTGAATGTGAAAAAGAAAAGTAGAAATGAAATCTAATAACAATTTCATGCGTTTAAAATCTTGAAGAAAAATAATTCACATGTTCTCTTCTAAGAAAATAAGTGATTAAGAAAATGGGAAGCAAGAAATTCAGAGTCCAGATAACATTAAGGTGGTTGCATCAAATATCCTTAATAAATATATTTGCATACTTAATATATGAAAGTACTGTAATAACATGATAAAATGGTTTTAACATGCAAGAACTACTCTAATATACTGTAAAAGGATAAATGAGCATACTCATGGTTTAGCATTTTATGAACAAAGTCATAAAGTCATAATGGCGGCATAATAATTAGATACAAAGAAACATAACGAAGATAGTCAGTAACATAAACCCTTCGATTTACATTATACATTTATATATAGCATTAATGTCGCTCATATTAATATTTGAAGTATCAAATAATAACTCTATATGTGTATGCTGATCTCTAGAGCCACAACCTAATGTTACCAATTAGGGATAATGCTTTAACAAAAAATGATATGAAAATAAAAATATAAATGAAAATTAAAATGAAAATCAAAATGATTTAGTATGATCAATATGTTATTAACCACCCTTGAAAATATATAAAATGAAAGTAAGAGAAAAAAAAATATAATGCTTTTGTTTATATTGATTAAAAAGTCTATGTATACAATTAAATAAACAACAAAAAAATCCATTTAAATATTATAATAGTATTTTAAATGTAATGTTTTATAAAAGAAAATGTCAGCTTGTATCATTTATAATAATGTAATCTTGCACATACATTACTATTTTTTTTCCTTTATATTATTGTAGATTAAACTATACACTCATAAAGTTACAATATTAACTCACCTCTTGCCAAATATTAACGAGTTTTAAGAATGGAAACTAAGAAAATATAATGCTTACCGTCGCTAAAGTATAGCTTTTACTGGGTAAATATATTTTGAGATGTAGTTTCTTTCGATTTCTAGCATAAAGTTTCTTTTATTTTAAGGCATTAATATATATTATTTATTATATGTGGATCCTTCTTCTGAAGAAAATTAAGATAGTTGTTAGGATTTTTGAAAAATATTAAAATTTCAAGATGTAAGGTTTAGTTCTTGCCACCAAGCCATAGCTCCCAATCTAGGTTGCCACATTTGTGACCAATAGACATGAATGATATGACCATTTCTGAAGTATTTGTTAGCAAAATAAACTTTACCAAGGTGTTTGCTAGTCCCAGGAATTGCTATGATATTAAGCATCGATCACTTCAAAAAGTACAACAATCTCCACCTTCTGAATTAGGCATTAGGAGTTGACTTTTTGCATGATAAATTTGAAATTTAATCAGACTTTCCCCTTATAGATGACTTAATGTTTAATTAGATGTGTAGTCGTTGATTTTCTATAAGAGTAAGTTCATACAATTATTACCTCTCATAGTTGTTTAAGAGAACTCTTGATTAATAATTTTTTTTTATCAACAGTAAATTTTGGGGAAAATAAAAGTCTACTTGATCAAAACTCATGATTCTATCATCCTATGTCGACTTGCAATTCAATTTGCCAATACAGAGAGTATACTATTCATAATTTCTAAAGATTCTGATTAGTAGCCATGGATTATCATATTTTAGAAATCTCGAGAAAACTTGGTGATATTTGTTGATAACTTAAATATATGTTTAAGTATTTTAAATTTTAAATTTACATCCATTAGAATATCCGACTTGATTTGAGATGAAGCTTATATCCGTTGGAATGATGGAGTTTGATTTAGGATGGGGCTTACATATGTTTATAACACCCAAATTTATATTAGGATGGAGCTTACATCTGTTTAAAATACACGATACAATTGGTCTTACGGCCTTATTATTTAGACAAAGGTGGCTCGAATTTGAATGTATTGTAGATCTTTTATTTCTTTATGAGTTATATCTTAAGGCTTTATCTATGGTCAAAATTTTTGAATATTAGAACGTATTGCCTTGATTTTATTCAGCTAGACTTATTATACCTACTAGGAATCAAGTGATTCGTGTTGTCCTTATTGTCTGTTTCAAATGCACGCTTCTTTACATGTGTTTTTCATTTGTTTTCAGCACTTGTACATTTTTTGTTATTCCTTCACATGCTTTGTAATAATTAACTTTTCATTGTGTGCAGGTGGCAGGCAAATGAAAGTAGGTGCTTGGCAGACTCAAGTTTTGACATACTGATAGTGCTACAGGGTAATCTGAAGAGGAGGCTTGAGAGCTTACTCAGATGAGGGAGCTGAAAGTGACACTCCTACACTTGAGTAGTAAAAATTTAAAAATAATGTATATTTTAGATATACATAACAATATTATATCTAAAATGTATATAGACAATATTTGTCAATATATGTGATCATTCAACTATCTCAATGCAGCGATTAACCTCAAAGTGATCATCTTAAAGTGTCTATTAAGGCTTCATTTAAATTTTTAAGAAATTAATTAATCCTTGAACTAATTTAATTAACTAATTACTACTGACATTCTTAAATTATTAATAAAGTAAAAATTAATTTATTAATAAAAATTATTTTTTCCAAGTTTAATTAGTTAAAATTAATAATTAATCAATGATCATTTAATCATTGATTTCATTATAATTATTAATGAATTAATAATTAAATTAATCAATATTATTAATTAAACATTTAATGATTTTAAAAAATTAATAACTTAATTAGTTAATTAATTAAGTAAATTTAATAAGGAATACTTTTGGTTTAATGGCAATTTTGACAAAATTTTGGCAACATAACATCTTGAAAAAGTGTCAAAATATCACCCCTGAACCCGATCTAACAATGGAGGGATTTTATAGCCAACCCAATCAGCTCCAAGAGACTACAAAACGCAGAGTCTTAATGTATTCTTCACATGACCCGCTCGAAGAGACGATAGAATGATGAATCTTCTCATGTACTTGTACATGTACCTGTTCTTGTACATGCACATGTGCTCTATCCTAAGACTTGTTCCTTAGTCTAAAATTACTTGTCTCCCTCCCCTTTTTTATAATTTTTTTACTTGCTCTTTTTTCTTCTTTTTTTGTTTGGATACTTGCTTGTTCGATCACATGTATATGAAAGAGGGACGCGCTCTGGATTTATGGAGGAAGGCACGAACGATTTTAAGCAATTTCCACGTCGCTTCCTGAGGTGGTTGATGAGCAACGGTTGTCGAGCAAAGTGGATAGAGTTATCAAGAGTGCCACAAACTATGATTCACAAAAGAATTTGTGTCCATTGATTAGGTTGATCGAACGGTTTTCAGGGCGCCTTGAGCGATCCGATCCATGGAGACATTCTCAATGAATGCGCACCCGTTTACTTGGAAGATCGAACAAATTTCATGGAGCCTCAAACAACTTGATCTGCAGAGCTGCTGTCCTCAAAGAATGTTCGTCGGCTGATTTGAAAGATTGAATGGCACAAAAACTAGCTCTCGATTACATAACTCTGGCCACTGGTCCTAAATGGATTGGGCATATGCGCTTGATTTGGATCAGGCACACTTCCTCACCAATTTTTTTGAGATGGAAACTCAGAATTGTTGTAGACGATTAGAGTGATTGGAAATATTTCTGACTCTTTCACATGTCCCAATCTATTTTCAGAGTTTACCTAAGCAGTCCCACATCAAGAAAGCAAGATTTTGCCGATTTTTCCTCAGCAATAGAATGCTTCCTCTTGAGCTTCATTATAATTATTCTACTTGTCTTTTGCTCAATTAAGTTAAGCTTTATCCTTGCCAGAGAGACGACCTCCTCTTGAGGAGAATTCCACGCAGGATAAACTTGCTCCAAGGTTATCATACATAGCTCTTACTATTTCACCCTATGGAGCTCAAAACTCACTTGGTTCACGCCATCCTTCTGACGAAGTTGCTACTATTCAGGCGTTGTCTGATTCTTCGAGCGAACATATTGTGATTAACAATATTGATATCGGAGGTGATAGTTGGATCTTCTCCCCCATCTAACTCAACATACACTAAGAGCACCTTGTTCATAGTATCTGATCATTCTAGTGAGATTAAGATCATCCTTCTTTTGGCAGCCGACATTCTGATGGAGGATAATGATATTACACATATTTTTTCCTTTTAGGTTATATATATTTCATCATTAACAATTGAATATCATTAGCCAGCTTTCAATTTATTACCTCGCATCTTCTTTCCCTCCAAGTTTGAGTTTGGTGTGCTTTTTATTCATGTGCTTTTTATTCATGGGGTTGTCAATAAGAATCGTACTCCAACATTTTTTGGTATCGATTGATTTTTGAGCTCCACCCACTATCTCCCATATCATTGTTCAAACTGCTTCAATTAAATATTGCTCATCGAGAGCTTGAAGAAATTGATTTCACAATTGCAGAGATTTGCTCTAGCTCCGTGATTGACTTTATGATGACCTAAAACAAAAATTTATGTTTTAGTCTTAGAATTTTAAGATTCAACAGCATAAAATCACTGAGACACCACGTGACCTTCTAAAGATATCCGATGAAGTTGAAATATCACAGTGAAGAGACAACAGTCTGAATCTCGTTAGAGTGCGACTGAAACCAAAGCTGATTTTGCTACGGTCTCTTCACACATGCAGGCCCATGAAGAGATATTTATTCATCATTTGGAGGTTTATCAACGCTAACCTCCAACAATTAAGATTTACTCATGTCATACAAGATGTTCTGATGCAATGTTGTGAAAATGCTTGGCTGCATTGGATAGTCTCTACGATCAGTTACTCGAAGCAAGGTTGTTTCACATTTTTACTTTCATGTTTTGACTTAATATCACTTTTATAATTGCTTGCCAATAGAATTTCCTTTCTCTTAATTAAATTTTAGATGCAAACAAGCATTCATAATTGCATATAATTGCTTCAACATTTTCCACCTAAAATTTAAGGGAGTTTCTCCCCTCCGGAGATTCTATTTTTGTTTCCCCAACCTTGTCACGCACTATCTCCACCTCAAGTAGAAGCATGTCAGCCAGCATTGGTGCGTCGCCACATCCAGCTCTTGCACAATTACATGGTGCTATCCAACTTGTAGCTCTTGGCACAAAAACGTTCACTATTGACTCACCGTTGTCTTCACCTATCCTCTCCTCCCAAATGACTAAATCACCTTTCTAATCTCTTTTGCAAGACTACAACCTTCACAAGATGAGTGTGTGCTACGTTTTTACATTTGGTTTCCCACATAGTATGGCAAGAAGGAAGGGTAAGCGTTTGAAGTTGTGTAACTTTCTTGAGTTCAAGGGTTCATTCATCTATCTAGTGATCCTGAATACAGTAATACAAAAAAATTTAAGATGTCAAAAACAAATCTTGTTGAAAACTGGTATTTCAAACTTATCTCAAAAATCAAGGAACTTTGCAGAAGAATGAGAAATTATTCTCCAAAAACTCAATGATCACTCAAAACATTCAGTAAGAAATATAACAATATCATTAGCTGGATGCTGATAGCAGGCTTGGAGAACAAACTGAATTAACAACAACAAAAGAATTGTGTTATATTTTATACGTCCTTTGTTTAAAAAAAAGGTCCAAGAAAAAGCTTTAAACTTACCAGCTCTGTCAATTGCTGAAAGACACATAATTATCATGTCAAACCGAGGAACATTGGTCAGATTATTTATCATATTCACCGCCAAAATAGTGTCATCCCTGTAAAAAAAAATGACCTGTGTTTTAATATTAAGCATGAAACTCATCAGTTAAAAATTCAAATTAAGCAAATGCTGAAAAAAAGCTTATCTGAAGAATGTAGCTATGCATCTAATTATGTCGATCAGTAAAGCAGAAGAGAGTGCATTCTTAAAAATTTTTGGTAAATCGGATGGCGGAATTGTCTGTAAGAATGCAAGAGACTTGCTAAAATATTTGTATAGAAAAGACAGTACCATAACAAAATTCAGAAATGCCAATGTTATTCACCAACCAACCAACCTTCAATAGCTGGATCTGCTTTGCTGAGTCATTAGAAAGCGACCTCCAAGAAATTTCAAACTGATAAGCAGATGTTGGAGTGCTGATAGTCTTTGCAGAAGTTGCTATAGCACGGGAAGCAGCACGAGATGCAAGATCCTGCATTGATTTCTTGAACTCATGCTTGAATTTGTCATCATGAGTTTCCTGTTTCTACTTAATACAATCAGAGTAGACAAAGGCCAAAAATATTTAATAACAATCTGAATTTCATCATAGAATAAAAAAATTAGTCACAATCTGTTGATAAAATCCAATCCACGGCAGTAAAAAAAGTCGCGGCATGAATGAGACAGCTTGTATAAACTTCAATTTAATGGTATTCAACTGAATTTCTGGCAATAATAGATTCATGCGGATGGTGACAGCATGGTTCAAACTTGTGGACAGGAGATGATAAAGGGTAAAAAAAAAAGGCAGTGCAATATAAACAAGTAACAAGATTATAGACCATGCATAGACTTAAAATCTTAGTACTACATCATTAACACCAGTATCATTTGCAAACCCGAAATGAACGTCATGTAAGGAATCATTATCAGTCAACAATATATCTTTCATTTAATAAAAATCTTTTTTTGGAATGTTCAATAATTCAAGTAATTGAAAGTGACTAGCTATATATTTTTAAGCAATCAGGAAAGGTTCACACAAATATCAATTAGTTAAAAGCTTCCACGATAGCAGAGATTCAAAGCTCACTGATCACAATATAAGCATCTTTGAGGAGCTCATCATTCTCAAGAAAATAAAAAGGATCTTTATCGATACCAAAACAACTTCACGCCTTCACAAAGAAAAAAATTAAATGATTCCTTCTCTCCCAAACCTCCTAAGTTGCTCTCCAAAAGTCACATGAAATTTTGACTGTGTATTTCTGTAAGCCTTGTTTCAAAATACCTTTGATTAACGAAACTTTAATTTTAACTTTTCATAGTCAGAATAGGTGAACAATCTCCATACAATCCAAGAGAAGAGTATCCAGTTTTCCATGCTATCTTATTTCCTCCACAACAAAGCCAACCTACTCTTCCCACATTTAAGTCCTAACCATCAACTCATCTTATCCACTCCGGCTGGCCACCCTCCAAACATCTTTAACCAACCTCCTTTCCCTCCTCAAGTCCTATTTATCACTTTGTTCCACCCCAGCTGGCCATCATCACCCCACAAACAGAATTTATATATATCCCTCCAAAAGGGTTAGCATTTTTGCAAGAAACTCACTAAAAACTTATTCAAATTTTAATTCAACTTAAACTCGAATCAAATAAATTCAAGTCAAGAGTCAAGTCTCCGACTCATTTTTTTTAGTCAATTTAAAATCTAGGCCGACTCTCTCGATTTATAATTCGAGCGACTTGAAATAGATAATAAATATATTTAGGATGCATGTCTAACAAAATCATGTGCTCAGTTTAGTTGATTTGGAGCGTAATATCAGAAGGAGAGGTCCAAGTTCAAATGCTCTCCTTCATAATTTAGTTAGCACTCTATTTTTTGAGTTGGGATCGAAATCAATAATAAATATATTTGTTATCACTAAGTCGATGTCCAACTTAGTTGATTTGGGGAGTAATTTTTAAAGGAGATGGAGGTCACAAATTCAAATTCCCTCTCCATATTTATCATTTTAGTTTTTGATTTGGCTCGAATTTGAATCATTTCGAGTTAAAGCCCGATCGATCGAAATGACTCCAATTCAAATTAAGTCAAACTCAAATTTTCATGTTGGAGTTCAGTAAGACTCGAAATAAATTTAGCTCAAAGCTAGTACTCTCCAACCATTCCCACCTCTAAGAGTTTATCAAACATTCAAGAGAACACATTTTGATAATTAAATTAAAATTATTGTAAGATGATGAAATGACATGGAGTTTGACAGTTCAAAACTTAGTGATGCAGAGAACACATTGTAAGAATATTTTTGAACATTTCATTTTTTATTTCATTTTCTAATACCTCTCATAATCTTCTAGTTGCGTATTATGTTCATTTAGGCAATATGATTTTGCCTAAATAAAAGCTTGTTTAAATATAAGCTTGTTTGTAGGCTCAATAGACATCTTATTCATAAGCTTGACAAGTTTTGATCATTAAATTAAGAAACTAGAAAAGTAACTTGACGTCTACGGCTTTTGTTTATGCCAATTTTCTTTTAATTGGTTGTTTAACAATAAGTCACAAAACACAATTTGAACAAAGCTTAGTTTAAAAATAGGGCCATTAACACTAAGCAATACCCAATTCAAGCTCGCACTAATCTTGGCTCATCGGTATCCCTATTTAGAGCTAATTACCTTTAGGCAGAGCAAAATAAAAACACTGAATATATATGTATATATATATTAAAAATCATTAATAAAACTAAAAGCAATCACCAAGACTGATAGTTATAGAAAATTTTGTTATTGGACATAATAAAAAATTAAAAAAGGAGAAATTACAAGAATGACAAACCTTATATTATGTATTTTTTTCAATGTTTTAATAATTGAAAATAAAAAAGTGTTACTATTAAAGTCCTCTATTAAACTTCTAAAACCAAACCCTAGTGGTCCATGCCTAGACTCATCTCTAGTTTATCTTATAGTTCCCCCAATTCTAAATTTACAATTGAAAACACTTTCCAAAAATATTTAGGGAAATTTGATGTCATTCATTCCAAGAGGCCTTATATTATCACACTTTTCATTGCTTGGAGCTTCAAATTTTGTTGTGCTTGGGTGTGTTGAGCCTTATGTGCTGCAGTATTTTGATCTCAAGAGCATTGTTGAAATTGTCCAAAATAAAAGCTCAAGATCATCCTTGTCAATTTAGGTAATCATCACACAATAAAGTAATTTTCCTAGAAACTTTTCTCATAATGGGTAACTTTCAACTTGACAAAATGAATCGATAATCAAAAGGCACAAAGGGTTGGTCAAGTGTCACAAAGAGTTTCATCCTTCTTAAACCATTCTCCTACACATCTATCTCTATATTTCCTCAAAAATTTGCATTCCTCTCCTTCTCAAGGCATTCATTTTCACATTTGAGCTGAGAATTGTTGAATGAGTTGTGTGCCTGTTGTATCATTCCTATCTTTTCCTCCAAATCTAAAAATCTCTCCTTAAGGTAGGATTCTAACATCCTAGCACCATTACCTTTGCTTAGACTTTTAATTTTCTTCCTTAGTAATAGGCAAGTGAAGGATTGTTTTCTTTGATAAGATTTTGCTCTAATTTCCATTAGAATATCTTATGAATAGCTCTATGTATATGCACAAGCTTTAATTCGACTTAAATGTGAAGAATAACTTTAGAATGTCTAAGAAAGATGGTGTTTGCAAATTAGTGACTCTCCTTCTAGTTTACATACATTGTAAAAATTTTGATTAACTTTGAATGCAAGCAAACCTCTAAGATCTCAATTCATAATTTCATAAAAAAGAGAATAGAAAAATGTAAGCTATCTTACAAATATAAATTTAGGCCTTGCATGTTATTGAATCTACATGGAAAGTATATATCTATACTATACAACAATATTTGTGATGATTTTTATCAGTCGTTGAACCGTAAAAAGTTTGGAATCTATGTTCTGAAGAAAAAATGGATAACTTGATTTAGAGTGTAATTTAAATGCTTTGCATGTCATTAAATCCTTTAGATAAACTCATGACACTAATCTACAATAAGGTTTTAATAGGTTTTAGCCACATTATATTAAATTTCAGTACTTGTACTATTTTAAAAAAACTACCAAAAAAAAGAGGAAAACTATTATAAAAGTTTATTTTGCCACATATATGTTATGAACTGCTCTCCCTATACACATGTCATACATTATGCATGTAATCATGTAACACTAGTTTAAAATATGGGTCTTAGAAGTTTTTTGCTCTTTATAGGTAGCCTAAAATGAACAGATGGAGATCGTCTAAGGCAGTCTGATGCAAACCATACAAATAAAGAAAACTAACTTATATTTTAGACAAATTTGAGCAAGAGACAAATTGGCAGAACATGAAACTTCATTTTGCAATGGTCCTTTGGTAAGTTAAAGTAAACCAAAAACATGAATTTGGTAAAGGAAAAATGATTTAAGGTTATAAGTTAGCATTTAACTTCAAATCAACCTAATGTGTTGCGGAAGGGTGTTAATAGGCTATCATTATGCTATAATCCATTATGCAAGAGAGAACTAGCAGGTTCTTGAATTGGCTTGACCCTTTTGAAATGTTTACCACTAATTTTGCGATTAAAATATTTTCATAAGTTCATTGTGTTCCCGCTATGCCGCTGTTCATGGCACAAGCTACACATTTATGTTCTAATTCAGAATAAAGTATCCAAAAAAAAATTCGCAAGCTACACATTTATGTTCTAATTCAGAATTAAGTATCAAAAAAAATTTCCGAGTGTCAATAAATTTCATTGTCAATCAGCCAACACAATGCAAGTTTAATATGATTTAACAAAATATAGCGAAGTTCAAAAAACACCAGTTGAGAATAAATTTTCTAATTTAGGATAACTTTTTGCAATTAAAACAAGCTTGAATTTTGTGAAAATAACACTTAAATTAAAAGAAAAAATCAACTTAAAATTCTATAATTAATTCACAATGAGATTAATTCACTTTTCCATTAAACTATAATTTGAATCATGTTTCTTTGTAGTTATTCAATTTCTATCACAAGCGCATGCATTTTGTTTTTGCCACAAGTTTGAGTGTTGATAGATGTTAGTACTCATAAACCTTTAGTTCGCACATTTTAGCTAATGTATTTTTCAGATAATGCAAGGAAACTTGGAAGGGGTAAAACTCTACTAGAAGAGTGACAGGTGTGAGCAAACTCTCAAGTTAGAAAGATTCATTACGATGGGGAGTACTGCTACAATCATAAAACTACTATTTAGATTTTCCTAAATGACTATAGAGAAGTAGGGTTAATCAAGGAGCACTGTACATGCTGCATGAAGATGGATAATGACAATGTGACTATATGTGAGTGCTTGAATTTGTGCAGTGAGTGATTGAGAATTGAAAGGTTCTCTTTTATTTTTAAATAATAGTTGTGGGTGGTTCTTTTGTTATTTATACCTTTCCTAGTTTTTGTTGTAATGGTAATAAAACTTATGATCCTTAAAATCATTGCATTTGGTCATCATAGACCTGGTCATATCAAAGCAGAGGTTTGGGCTAGAGTTAAATGGAAATTTAGCAAGGGGGAGAAGTGAGCAACCTTACAATGAATCAGCCTAAAATCTCTAAAGTGCACTCAAGGCAACTTCACCAATATTCCAAATTTCCCCCCAATAATTATGATTTAAATATTAAGTTAGATTAGTAGAATAAATTTGAATGCATTGAAGTATTTGTTAAACAAAGACACGCATGATGAAAATTAGCAATAATGAAAGTTTATGTATGGCTTAATAGTATTTTATTTTTTATTAAAAGCCACAACTTTTCAAGTTTAAGCAAAAAAACCAACCCGGAGGGTGGCCTTCGCTATTCGCTCGCTTCGCATGATTTGCAGTTATCGTAGCATTAGTCTAGACGAACACCTACCACTCAGCATCTGCCCAACGGGATGAAACTATGTTTAGTGCGGGTCAAGAAATTAAGAACCAAATTTAATAAAATGATTTGGCCAAGCACGATAAATTCTGTCAAATCTCAATTATCCAACCAAAACTAACCAATTTCTACTAATACTAAATGTTTTAAGCTAAAGAAATGGTAAAACACAGTACCAGCATTTTTATCATGTACCTTGTCATTGCTGATATTCATGTTCGATGCTACACCACTTGGTTCATCATTTGAACGTAAATCATTCATGCTTCCAGCAACAAAATTTGCACTTGTTTTATCATTTTTTTCAAGAGAAATCACATGATTGCTAGAAGTATCCACCTCGTAATCCTGTTATAACAAGTAATTTCAAAGACTTTTTTGAAGAAAATATATACGTGCTTTCTTACAGCTACAAAAGGTTTCATGTTAAAAATTTAGAAACAGCTTGTAAAAGGAAAATAAAAGTAGATAAGATATAAAGAGTTTCTTTTTCAAACCAAGTACTCAGGTTGAATAATGCAACACCTTCATGCTTTTGAAAATCTACCAAAACTAAAATAGCAACAGAAAGAGAGTCTACTTCATCGAGCACTGAGTGAGATAAATGCACTACAAACTATATCACTATGTTGCATGGAACTACAAATCTCAAATATCTGATTCTTACCATAATTTGAGAGGCAGAACCTTCGGCAGTTTGAATATTATTTGTAACAGAATAAACATCTGTAGCAAGTGCCGTTTTTGTTGCTGAATTTGATTTTTCTTTCCTGGTTGCATTCTGAATTACTTTCTGCAGAAGAAAGTCATGTCTTTTAACATAAAAGCATCATTCTCAATTGCTTCAATGTTCTTAACTAAATGATTCTACATTAATTTTACCTAATCCAACCTTAAAAAATTATATATTAAATGCCTGCAATGTGCAAATCCACAATAAGAAAAAAAAAGAAAATTTTATACTATCTTAATTCTAAGACCTTTCACGAAATGCAGCAAGCAAAAAAAAGAGTTATCAACATAACCACTGAAATAGATCAGATATACTATGATTTTATAGATAACCAGCCAGCATCTCATAGGAAAAACTTCCCAATAGGTTATTCAATTTAAGCATACATATTTTGAAATATTTAAATGAGGGATCATTTAAGACTATAACAACAACATTAAGCCCTAGTCCCACTAGGTGGGGTTGGCTTACATGAACATTTCTATTGTGCACAAATAAATAAAAGCTCCTTCTTAAGTTCCAAATAAAAATTTTTAATGTTTCTTTCCCATCTTATGTAGTCTTACTCTTCCCCTTTTAACATTAGTGAAATTTATATACTTAATTTTTCTAATAGGGACATCAACAATATGAACTTAATATGCCCAAACCATCTAAGACGACATTCTTTAATCTTATCCAATATTTGAGCCATTCCCACCTTGCATATTTATCATTCTATCCTTTCGAGCATACTTACTCATCCACCATAGCTTCCTCAACTCTATAACACTTACTTTATCAACAAACTTCTTTGTTGGTCAAACATTTATGTGCTCTATAAAATTTTACTTATGAATTTTTCAATTGCACAATATTCCAAAAGCACTCTGCCATTTCATCCAACCCAGCTTGGAACCTATTTATCACATCAATCTCTATTTCACAATTATTTTGAATAATTGAACCATATCACAATAGAAATTTCTCATGCTCAAGCATACCAACACTTTTTTTTTTTTGCAAAGATCCTCCAAAGATTAAAACAGACATAACCCTTTAAAACCTCTAAATGTAAGGTTCAAAAATAACATCAAAGTATTCAGAATCTCACAAATCATATTAAGAAAATTTGTCAAAATTGTCTATTGACCATTTTATGCTGACCAATTTAGTAACAACTTAATTTCCAAATATTCAATTTAATCTCCATTCATTCTCAAAGTAAGATCAAATTGAATAATTGAGGACTAAAATGGGCATGTTAAATAATCAAATAGTAAATTTATTGATTTGAAACTATTGAGGTGCTATTTTGGCAAATATCTCTATCATGCTATGCATCATAGTTTTTGAAAAAAGAAACGACGTTGAGAGATATAACATAATCTGTAAGCACAAGGCCTAGAGACGAAATAAGAGCATGCCAATAATCTGATGTTTGAGAAGATGAGGACAGATAAGCAGAGCCTATGGGTTTAGGAACTCTAATGCCCTGTCTAAATGCCAATTAAGAAGTCTAGTAACTCATAAAATATAACAGAGTGTTAATTGATTGGCTTAGTAAAACCACTTGACTCCAAAAACTGTATAAAAAAAGTCTTGGGCCATTACTGCAGAGGAAGAATTGAGTGTTGAAGCAGTGGAAATTTCAAACACAGAAAAATAGACAGAAAAGAGAGCTGTCAAGAGTTTATCAAAATAGTCCCTCACAAATTACAAAATGATAAATTTGGTACCTGACTTTCAAAAATACTTTAAATAATCTCAAACTATTTAAATTGGTAAAATATTGGTACTTCCATTATTTTTTTTCAATGAATTGATACATTTCAATTGGAAATCAAGGTTATTTTGGGTATTTTGCAAATTTTTAGCATTAAACTTGTAACTCCATGCCATAACCTTAAGAAAAGTTCATGAGTAACACTATTATATCTGAAAGTATCACATATTTCCAAAAAATTCAAGATATATGAGTTGGGATCCTCGGTAGCTTGTCCACTAAATTGATTGTTTTAGACCAATTGCAGGGTTGATGATTTAATTTCAAAATTATTTATCTTTACATTTGTTCTCACTATTGCATGTGGTATTACTCTAACAGTTAGCAAGGCATAATCTCTAAGGGCTCTCCCTCTATTTTGCTCATGAATCTCCCCTAGATTATCTCCTAGGTTATCCATTGGTTATTGATGTTGAGTTGTCTTAAGTCGTGTTCTTCTAGCTCTTAACAAAGTTCTTTCAATTTCAGGATCAAAGAAATGATTGGAACAATTTTTTCTATACATATACAACTTAACTTAAGTAGAAATTTTCAAGCACAATTCAAATGACGTGAAGTTAGTAAAGCAAAGTAAAAACAAAAAAACAAAAAAAATTAAACTAACATATAATTAGAGTAATTAAAAAATATAAATGCATAAAAATCTTAAATCACTAATTACTTTTATGTTTTTTCTAATACGAAATAAATAGACTATTCCTCGGTAACGGCGCCAAAAACTTGATAAACCGAAAATACGTAGTATGTGCTTGCACGTAAGTGTACGTGATCTGAAGGAATATGGGATGGTAAGATTCGAGATTTATCGTCCACTGGGAATGGTGTTTTGTTTTGTTACTAGAGTTTACTTAATTTCACTAGTGTTTAAGTATTAAATTGGTTTGTTGTTTTTGTTCGAAATGCCAATTCTTGTTTTCAGAGGAGGAGAACCTCTTGTTGTCGAAGTTCCCTCCAGAGGTAAAAGCTGTTGGGTCCTTGTTTACGGTAGCTTTCATGCGGGAAGCCAATCTTTTTCTTAGAGTGCTGAGTGCTTAAGAATTTAAAGGAGGAGATGAGAGTTTAGGGGATGCAAGAGAGCAGCTCATCCCTCCTTGCTATTTAAAGGCACTCCAAGGGAATCAAAATTTTTACCTACTTTCCACATGGCACTCCCCTAATGGATGGTCAAAAAGATTGATAAGAAGCTCCATAAGTGTGATTTAATTTCTAGCCATTGGGAAGACCAAAAGGCAGCCTCTAAACTACTTTTGGACTGAATTTCTTGGGTAAAGCGCGCTACAGTGGGTTTGACCCATTGAAATTTTGCACAAAGTTAATTGACAATTGTTCAGTTCTACGTCGCGCGCTAGTTGGGAGGCAACTCAATACTTTTTGATTTATTTAGTTCAACTTGGTGAAGTATATTGATAATTAATTAAATTGTAATATTGCAAACCTGATAAAAATCTGATAAAAAAAAAATTCCCAAAACATCATATAATTTGCAGGCCTAAAAGCGCGTTTTAACGCGCTGTGGCATCTAACACAGAATCTCAGCTTGCAATTAATGTTGTGCGTTGTGGCGTGTTAAGGCACGCTTTGGCATGCTATAGCGCGCTTCTAGGCCTGTAAATTTTATAATGTTTTGGGAATATTTCTTTATATCAGATTTTTATTAGGTTTGCAACATTCCAATTTAATTAATTATCAATAAATCAAAAAATGTTGGGTTGCCTCCCAACTAGTGCGCGACGTAGAACTGAACAGCTGGCAATTAATTATGTGTAGAATTTCAACTGGTCAAACCCGTCGTAGCCCACTTTGCCCAAGAAATTCAGTCCAAAAACAGTTTAGAGGCTGCCTTTTGGTCTTCCCATTGGCTAAAAATTAAATCACACTTATGAAGCTTCTTATCAACCTTTTTGAACATCCATTAGGGGAGTGCCATGTGGACAATAAGTAAAAAATTTGATTCCCTTGGAGTGCCTTTAAATAGCAAGGAGGGGTGAGCTGCTCTCTTGCACCTCCTAAACTCTCATCTCCTCCGTTGAATTCTTAAGCACTCAGCACTCTAAGAAAAAAAAATGGCTTCCCGCAAGAAAGCTACCATAAACAAGGCCACAACAGCTTCTACCTCGGGAGGGAACTTCAACAGCAAGAGGTTCTCCTCCCCTGAAACCGAACAAAGGTTTTTGCAAATAACCTCCAAGAAGAAGCTGATCCCGAAATGAGGATTTGCTGAACCCTACCCGATGAATGAATCCAACATCATCAATCGAGGTTGGATGAACCTGGTATGGCAGCAGGATGTAACCCATTCACTTCTTGTTCACGAGGTTTATGCAAACGCCATCAATGCTAGATAGGTAGCATTTTTGTCCGCGGGAAGGTTGTAGAATTTGACGTGGGGAAGTAACAAGGTTTTATGGGTTGGAATCTTTGGTAAATTGCATGTACTATGAGTACATGAGCCATAGGTTCAACCCACAAGAAGTAATGCAAGCTTTAACGGGCAATGATGCCAACTGGAGTGGGATGTTGCCAATATTCCACGAAACTTGCTAACAATAGCGACCAATGCCTAACACATTCTCATCTCCAGTAGAATAATGCCACCTGGGCATCTAAGCGAGGTGACCCGAACTAGAGCTGTGCTCAACTTTGCAATCTAATGCCTATGTAGTATCAACGTAGCCACAACAATTTTCGACCACCTTTGGCAAGCCCTACAAGGGCCATGCGCAGCTCTAGCCTTTGGGTCCCTCATCATTGGACTATGTCTAAAGCAGGGAATCAAAGTAAAAAATGATGAACCCCTGCTCCCCCCGTGTACCTCTCACCTTCCAAACTATGCATCGTAGCCACGCCGGGGGGGGGGGAGTAAAAAAGAAGAGGCAACACCGGGAGGATGAAGGAGCCTCAACTTTAACAAGCCAACGCTCGGAGTACGCAAGTCTTCGTCACAAAATTCACAAGTTTCGGGCGTATTAAAAGCACGCCAGTAAGTGCGCGGAAGAAGATTTAAAATATTGCAAAACTGTCGTGTACCAGCAACACCAATACAGCCAAGACATGCACACTGCTCTTGGAAGTATGATTGCAAATTGGAGTTTACACGGTGGTCCTGGAGATACTATTTTTCCACCACCACCAAGAGTTGAACCCCCAACTACCCATTGGCCGGAGTTTGAAGAAAAAGAAGAAGATGATGATGAACTAAATGTATGTAATGCATGAATAATGGGATAAAGAAAGATATATCTCCCTTGAACAAGAAAATTGAAAGAATTGAAATGAAAAAATATATATCTCCCTTACAAGACTAAAAAAGAAAACATATGAGAAATATTATTATGCATTGCATCTCATAAGAAGCACAAATGTCACAAAAAAATTCTCAAAAACACCATCTTTAAAATTTCACTTAACAAGCTAAAAAGTTTCCCAAAATACTCTTTCATAAAGTCATATTATGTTCTAAAAGAAAAAGAGAAATGGTAGTGGAAAGAACCAAATACTAAACTAAAGACAAATAGAGGTTTGTCATGATCAATAGGTTAAAAGAACTTTAACCTACAAAACAGTTCCATAACTATTTTAAGTCAAAGCAAGATTATGTAATTTAATAATACTCAAAAATGATATTCATTGCTTACTCGAGAACGAGCAAGAAATTAAGTGTTGAAGTGTGACAAACCCAATAAATGTAGGTAATTTGATGTTACAATATATGTTTTTCATAGGATTAGTTGTGCTTTATTGGGCATTTCTGCTTCATTTTAGAAAGAAGAGCTCTATTTTGGAAAATATAGAAAAGCAAGTAAAGAATGGTAGCGCGCCACGGCACGCTCAAAACGCGTCATGGCGAACACTACCCGGGAGCCAGGTGCTACAGCGCGCCTTGTCGGATATAAAATCAAGAGCTCCGAGCTACAGCACGCCGCAGCGGCTAAATTCTTGAAAGTCAGGCACTACAGCGCACCTCGCCGGATGATTTCCTGAGAACCAAGCGCTATAGCGCACCCCGGTGGATATAAACCTGAGAGCACGGCGCTGCCGCTCACCGCAGCGCGCAACAGCTAACCTAACCCGAGAGCCAAACGCCACAGAGCGCGGTAGCGCCTGACAAGACCAAAGCCTGGCGCCACAGGGCGTCGTAGCGCCCATCATATTTATGCTCTGGAACATGCATCCATTGGAGGAGAGTCCCCTACCTAAGGGAAAAAAAAATTGCTGCCAAAGGAAAAGGAGAAGAACAAAGAGCAAGGAGCTAAGGAGATCCAAGGAGGAGAAATTCAGGTGAACGCGACAGTATGCATAAATATTTTATTTGTATAAACTTCATAGAGCTCATTAATCGCCTTGGCTTAAGGTTGTGCATGCTTGAGCGTTAACACCGCGAATGTGCATGACAACATTCGCCGTGCAAAAACAGCCCATGCACAACCTTGGACAATGCTTGATCATTCGAGCCATGAGAAATGTTAACACTCTCTGAGCTCCAAAGCTCACTCCTAATTTATGCGAGGTAATTGTTGCACGTTAAGCTATGAGCCATGTGACAGGCTCGTTTAGCTTCGTAGAACATTGCCTTGGCTAAATCAAGAATAAACACATGTGAGCCGAGAGCCACTAATTGAGTTCCATAGCTCACTCTAGGTTTAAGTGAGGTTATTGATGCGCTAAGTGCTATAGATGATGTGATATAAACCCATTTAACCTAGCAGCTCATTTTCTTAGCTAAATCAAGGAGGGGTATATGTGAGCCATTAGTGGATTCAAGTTCATGTGATACTCAAACTAAAACATAGATTTCATAACTTAGACATAAGAAATGAACTCATAAGATAATGATCACATGAATGCCTAAGTGCTTAAATTGAACATTCTAATATCCATTTCAGAGCACCATACAAGACTTAGTACATTCAGTAAATTCACTAGAGAAAACTAAGTCTCTTGAATATGAAATATGAAATTAATCCAATTCAATTAATATGAAGTTGAGAAGAAGAGTGCTTGCATGAACCCATGTTGACTATCCTAACTCTCCCTAATTTTTCCAAAAATAGTTTTAAATCAACAAACTCTGAAATTAGCATTTCAAACCAAAACAACAAACTAATTTAATACTTAAACACTAGTGAAATTAAGTAAACTCTAGTAACACAACAGAACACCGTTCCCAAAGAACGATAAATCTCGGGATCTTATCATTTCATATTACTTCAGACCATATACACTTGCGTGCAAGCGCAGACTACGTATTTTTGGTCTATCAATTTAATTGTTGAATTCTATGATGAACTCTTAATTTTAAAATTGTTATTTCCAATTGTGTTAAATTTACCCATTGTTTAGTGTTTTCACTATTTGGAAAATAATTAACTGATTTGTAAGCAATTTTAATATCCTGGAAATTATTAACTTAGACCTTGATATTTGGACACAATTTAATGGATCAAAAAATGCCTTTAAATATAATGCAACTTAGGAATTTTTTAAGGAATAACAACATCCGACCAAAAGAGAAGTTGCATGGCACAATGCCAAATAATTTCTTGACAACAAGTGAATTTGTTTATGATTTCCAAAAATCTTGTAAAATATAGGAGTATTTTCTTTTATCACAATAGAGAATTTAACAATAATGATTTGAATTTCACAGCAAGAAATTAATTAAGCCTTCATCTCAACCCTATGTATCGACACTTAGTTTATGGATCAAAAAAAGCCTTCAATTCTAGTGCAACTAGGAGATTTTGTGAAGAACGGTAGCAATTGACCTAAAGAGAGTTCGTGCATCACACTACAGAATAGTTTCTTAGCACCAATGATCTTGATAATTTGTGTATGATTTTGTTAAACCATTAAGATAAGCTTATAAAAGGTAGGAGCATCCTCTATTGTTACCAATATAGAATTTAACAATAGTAATTCAAAATTCATTGCAAGAAATTAAACTACTCTTCCTTAAAATTCTAAGAATAGTCACTTAATTGCTTTCTTAAAATTTTGATGTATTTTTTATTTTAATTTTGCACATCTTTATTTTTTACCATTTTATTAAATATTAAAAAATCAAAAGATTTAAAATCAGTGATTACCAAATTCACAATCTAATCCACATGGGAATAATAATAAATTAACTATTGTTATACTTGGGGCAATATAAGCACTTGTTTCATACTTGGTTTCAAAATTGTGTTTTCTATTTTTTATCTAAAACTAGAGATGCTGCACATCATTTTGAGGAATATAAAATGAGGGGAGCCAATTCTAAAAAGATAACTAAAAGCCAAAACATTCATGTTGCAGACAATTGAAAACCCTCAAGGGATAATCATTTTCCATTGGTTCATAGCTTTTATAAGAGCACTAATAGACCTGTCATTCCAACCAAAAATGTTGAATTTATGCTAGCAACTATTCCAATGGCATAGAAATCAAAATTTGTTAGTACACTAATAAATATTCCTAATAAACATAATGAGAACTTTTTAGCAATTTGTTATACATTCAAATTTAATCGTATGCCAAATGAATAAAATTTGATACCCACTTAGAGATAAAGCCAAATTTGACTAAATTCTTCCCCGCAAAGCTTCAATATTACATGGAATGACCTAGTTCAAATTTTCTAGCAAAGCATTTCATACCATCAAATCTACAAAGGTGATTTATATATCAAAGCATGAGTTCTACATGAAACTTGAGATAGATGAAATAACATAACACGGTTAGCCTAAAGGGATGATTAATTAAATTTTATAATGATAAAAGAACCAATAAAGGCAATCATATATGCAGCAGCAAGATGATCTTTGATGTCTAGGTTATATGAGAAAGTATAATGATTATTGGAGGAGATAATAATAAATGCTTACATATAAATGCCACATAAAAGATTAAAAAAAAATTAACTAAACCTATTATTTGTGTGATTTTCTGGATCAAGAGAAGATGTTATAGAATCTAAGAATTTTTACTCCGTATATTTTATTGCGGTTAAACTTGCACTCCATATATTTTATTTTGATCTTCTAAGATAAAATCCTTTAGAATCTAAAACAGTCCTATGCGTCTCAAGCTTTACTTTAACTCCATCCTTAGTCTTATCAATTAAGAAAATGTCATCTAAAAATAGCATACATAATTAAAGATTATAGACCAGGAGCAAAGCCTTGATACAATCCATTGATAAAAGAAATCATTAAACCACTTGCAATAAAAAATACGTTACAATTCAGTTATACATATCTTTAATAACATCAATATATATTAGAGAACAACAAAAAAAACCGCGCAAGACAGAAGAGTTGGCTCCCATGGACGCTAGGTTCAAACATGATCAGCACCTGCCAAAAGCTAGGCACCCAGGTGCACCCACACGCTAGCCCAACCTGGACCAGCCAGAGAGCTGAGCGCCCAAGGGCGCCCATGCTCTCAAGTTCTACTAGAACCAACCTGAGAGCTGAACAGTTAAATAAATGTCACACAAATAACATGTTTAGCTAACTAGATGATCAAAATAAAATATATGGTCTGCTTTAGATTCTAATGGGTTGAGTAAAGCTTGAGTTGCATAGGACTGTTTTAGATTCTAAAGGGTTTTATTTTAGAAGATCAAAATAAAATATATGGAGTGAAAGTTTAATTGTAATAAAATATAAGGAGTAAAGTTTCCTAGATTTTGAAACATCTCTTGATCTAGAAAATAACATTAAATAGAATTCCACATAAAATATTAATAAAAATGAACAAGGTTGATGTTCTTACTATATATATTGTAGTTTTGTCAAGAAAAATTAATTATAATTTGTTAGATAATGCAACCCAGGGGATGATGCCTACTATAGAGACATGTCAATTTGTAGAGATAAGTTTTAGCAATCCACAAATCATTAAATTATATGAGAACAAAACAAAAAAATGCATATTCCAAATTCTTTAAATACTGTTAAAAAACTATCTATTTTTATGGAGGAAAAAATATTTAAAAATAAGTTTAAATACTATAAGACCATATGATAGCCCCTGGATTTCTTCAACAAGCTCAACTGAATGATAAAAATCCCACACTGAAGTAGCTAGTACATCAGAGGTAGTTGAACATATAGCCTAGTTCATGAAAGGAACGTATGCACACTCTCAATTTCAGAGTCATGATGTTTCTATTAAAAGCATATAGTGCAGCAGTAAACTAGCTTTACTAATACTAGACCTCAAAAGACTTCACAACCAATAGTATTTGTGAGATGGCTTACATAATATTTATTTACTGCAATGGGGATTATTGGGTTGCATGAACATAAATACAAAACTTTGCGCGTGAGACATAAAAAAAGGAAAACTGAGAGGTACTTGTTAAAATTATATAAGAATTAATAAAATGAGACTTAGTAAGAAAACTTCCAAAAGGTAATTACTTTAGTATATATAGATTAGATGTTTTACATAAAATCAGATAAATAAAAATAAGTTTAATAAAGCCTTCAAATCTTATGAACAAGGTTTTTAATTTTAGTCCTAATATAAAATTAATTTACAAAACAATACAAATGATGCATTTGTGAGCTTAACAATAAAATATCCATTATCATAAACTAAAATGTTGCACCAATTTCAATAAAATAGTAATATTAAAATTTTAAATACAATACATGTAGCCTCTTATAATAAACTTTTTCATTTGATAAATTATCACAATATGCATGTTCAAATAATTTAAACATTGTAACTAAGATACCAGAATTAATTATTAGCTTGAAAACAAACTCAACATTATTATAGTTATTTAAATAAGTTTAATAAAAAATTATAAGCTAATCTAGATTAAGTAATACTTCAATCATTTACCTTTGAATCAACATTTTTATACTTAATTTGAAAATTATTCAAATGGATTTAAATGAACATATAAAAAATGTGTGTAATATGTAATTACAAAATGTTGACTATTAAAAATAGCAAAATGAACAAAAATCCATGTTTGAACTACTTAATTTTTTTTATTACGTACAAGTAATTATAAAATTACTTTATTTAATTAATTTTTATAAACTCTTAATCACACATAACAATGTTTTTTATAACTAATACCAATAAGCAATAATTAACACGGTATTTACATAATTATCAAAATTTATAAATATTATATTATAATTCATCATATTCACTTTTAAAACATGTACGCTTGCACCAAATTGATTTGTCCTACAATAGCACAACTCTATAAGTATAAGAGGGTTGATATCAAATATACAAAAACAAGAATAAATAAGTTACAACTATACCCTCTCCATCAACGCCTTGATATCACTAAACTGCTTCCTAATTTCTGGATTATTTGGTTCAAGCCTCACAGCAAAATCAGCATCTGCAATTAACCATTGTACAAAACAAATGATATTTTTAAGATGTTTCTCAAGAGATTCAAAAAATATGGTCAAAAGAACTTCAAATACTAATATACTAGCCAACCTTCCATAGCTTCTTCAAACTTTTTAAGTTCTTTTCTAGCTGTAATTCGACGTGAATATGCCTTGACATAGCGATCATCTAAACTTAGGGCATCTGTACAATCCTTCTCAGCCTCTTCAAATCTGTTTTATGATTTTATTCACAAAAGATAAATATTCAAGAAATGTTTAGAGAAAGTCATCCTTGATGGTTCTGACATATTAAAAGTAAACCAATTTATGCTCTTAATTGGAAAGTTGAGCTAATAAATCCTGCCAATACTAAGGTGTTGTGTGTTTAATGGCTTAAGCTAAGCAAATCGGTGGTTATAATTTTTTTAAGGTTAGCAATGTTGAATAGCCTAAGTTGATTTAAAACCATAATCATCATTATTAATTAACAAATTAACAAGTTAGGACAACTTATTTACTATTATGATTTTATAATGATTATCACTTATTATTTTAATGAATGTAATTAATAATTAATTATATTTAATAATAATTATTTAGTTCAATGAAAAATTACAAATAATAAATGATACAATAATTTAAATTTAATACGGTAATCAACTTAATTACTTGATAAAATTTTCTTAATTTATTTATTAGTTGCTCATATCATTATTATTATTATTATTATTATTATTATTATTATAAAAACTAATTAGTTAAATTTAAAGTGATAAGCGAAGTCAAATTAAGCTAGTGTTAAGTTCAAACATAAGTATGCTTATGTTAAACTAATTAAAGTTCCAAAGTTAAAACCGTTTGGAAACTATGCAAAGCTAGATGAACCAAACTAAAGCTAAAAGGGCAGAGAAAGACCAAAGAAGCATGACAAGAAATTATTATGAATGATATCATAGAAGTGAAAAACAGGAGGGGTTGTTATTTGATCATGTTCGGTGGAGAGCTAGTGTTAAGTTCAAACATAAGTATGCTTATGTTAAACTAATTAAAGTTCCAAAGTTAAAACCGTTTGGAAACTATGCAAAGCTAGATGAACCAAACTAAAGCTAAAAGGGCAGAGAAAGATCAAAGAAGCATGACAAGAAATTATTATGAATGATATCATAGAAGTGAAAAACAGGAGGGGTTGTTATTTGATCATGTTCGGTGGAGACTAAGGATTCACATAGCTTATCCTACAAGTAGGATAAAGGTTTGGTAATGGCAATGGTGTGCTAGTCGCTATTGCATAAGAAAATATTGAGACAGCTGATAAATGTGAAAAGAATATATAAGCTGAATTACAATTCATCAGAAAAGAAATGTAAATTACAGCTATATCAGATCCAAGTCATTAAATCATAATCACGATGAGTTTATATATTATTATTTGTAACCGGATTGACAAACACACTGTTCAGGTGATTATCTCACAAAGAATCAAAAAATGAAATGATGAATAGATTAGCAATATAACACCTACTTCTTCACTTTAAGATATGCCATAGCCCTATTTGCGAAAGCAACTGAAGTAGGAGAAAATGCGATGCTTCTTGAGTAGCACTCAATGGCTTCATGGAACTTTTTATGCTTAAAATATTCATTGCCCTGAATATTAAAATTAGGAAAAAAACAATTAACTTTAACTTCTTAGGTTCACATTTTTATGACAAAAAAAAGTGAGTCAAGAGAAGGTGACAATTCTTACCAAATCCTTCTCTGACGTAGCATCTGGCAGTTTATCCTCATCCAAAAAGTTGCTGGATAGACCAAATGCATGTGAATTTCCAAGATAGCCAAAACGCTCACTGTTTTCTCTTGAAGAATACACCTTTTCATTAGTCCTTTTGACATTAGACACAGTAAATTTTAAATCAAATCCCTTGCCATTATCGACTTTTCCTGCCATCTTAAACAAACAACAAACAATTAATATATCAAGTTTGCTTTGACACCTTATCATCTTCAAACTCTGCTAAAGCATAATAATAAAAATTAAATATAATAATTGGGTATTCCACTTTTATAGAATACTTCATTCTGGAAGGCTTTAATTTATATTTTTTTTATTTTATGGTTTCATTTTCTCATTTCCATTTTCTCAATTCATTCCATCTGTTGACAGAGGCTGATTAGTAAAAAATAAATGCATAAGCTACAACTGAATGCAAAAAGCAACATAGCGCGCTATGTAATGAAAGAAATTTGAGACAGTTTCATAAATATGCCCAGCATGCATATACTTAAAAGGTTTATCACTTGGGTTCTATAATTTTATGCCATACATCACAAGTCAACATTTTATAAACCTTTCCTCATGGTCCACAACAATTCCACGATTTGTAAATTCATCCCTGAGATTAAAGGTCAGTCTTTAGAGAACCCTATTTTCTGAAAAGTTTGTTTTTCCATTAATTTAGCTAGAGTTGTCCCCACCTAATAATTTTTTGCTTCACTTCAAATACAGAATTTTGTGATCAAACTATGCACATTTTTAAAACCTATTCATGGTTTACAACAATTTCAGGTCTTATAAATTCATCCCAGAGGTTAAATGTCAGTCATTGGAGAGGCCCTATTTCCTAAATATGTTGTTTTCCATTAATTTAGTTAGATTCCACCCAATTACTGAAAATATAGAGTAATAGAACAAGAAATGACACTCCCACATTGTTTTTGCTAATAGAAAGGAGTGCATGCAAATGAGTTGCTCAGGAAAATATCAATGGTTTCCAAAACAGTTGATGATATGGAGCATAAAAGGGTTGAAGCAAGAGAAAGGGGGTTCTGCAATAACAAAATCTAGTGAGATCTTGTGATTGCATTATGAAGGGAGGCAGTTAACAACTCTCAATGACCATGATTAGCTACACAGCTCTTCCTGTTAGTCTCTCTAATTTCGCTTAGCTAACTAGCAAAAATGGTAGCCAACGATAAAGTGAGCAGAGTCGCTAACAAACAGGGAAGGAGCTACAGCAAGGGCATTGGGAGCACCTGCCCCAACTAACCTCATATGTAAGCTTAAAAATGTTTATTTTATTATCGATATTTATTTTATATACTTAAAACACTGTTATAATATAAATTTGAATTGAAACAGTGGATAAAAAAGCTTGCATGCAAGCAATAGCTTGAGGTTATATCCAGTTACCCATATTTTTTGCAAAGTTTATTAACTGCTTTTTTACTTTTGAAATTGCTATTATTTTAACTGTTTTGGATCAACTTTTATGGGAAATATAATTAGTTAGAGAGATGTTCACATTTTACTTAACAAATTTAATTTTTGGCATAGAGTAGTTGAGTGGTATGATTGTAACTTCAAATATTTAAGTAACAATTTTTCTTTATTTCTTATCATAGGTTGATTTAATGATAATTTTCTTAAATGGCAAACCATCACTTTTATGAATTTAATAATTACACAAAAAGCCGGTGAACCTTATTAGACAGTTAAGATAGATACAAAATTTAATGGAATATGGCATGATACCCCTGAAATTTCCCCATCAATCCTGCAAAAATAAAAACATAGAAAAATCAATGAACCCCATGCATAATTCATTTAATGCTTTTAAAATATTAATTTATATCTTTTGGCATGGCAATCTGAGAGCATTTTTTGGTGGCAAGATAGCAGCACTCGGCATTATTATTATAAATTAATATGTAGTAAAAAGAAAAAAATATGCAATTAGAGTGGGATGTTGCATTATTTGAAGATAACAACATTTCTCAACTTTTTGTCAAAAATGCATGAATTGTTTTTAGAAGCCGTAAATGCCCACTGGATGTACAACCTTTTGCACAAACTAATTCTTATGCAATATGTCAACAATAGTGTCAACTCAATTGGCAATCGAATTCCAAAGTCACGGCCAACTAGTTTAAGATTTAAGTTTTATAGATATTGCTAAAGCCATGAGGAAGGAAACTAGTATTTCAAATGATGAATCTTCTCCAAAAGTAGAAAAGACTCAAGATGTAGTGGGTACTTATTGATAGTGCATTTAATAATATGCATTACTTATATATAACAAACATTATTTATTTCTTTGAAAATTAGTTATTGACGGAAATTCTATGTAAATGATAACATTAACTAGTAATCCTATAAATATTAAAATAGGCTACATAAAAATACAAAAACCAACGCCAAAATTTTTTAGAAATTTTTTAATCAAAGGTTGTACAGTTATTTAATCGTAGGCTTGTTTTATTTTATATTTGATGCGGGAATGAAATTTTGCTTTAAGAAGTTATAAATTTTGTTTAATAATGACTGGATTCGAGAATTGGAGGACAAGAAAGAGGCACGTGATGAAAGCCTGACAAGGTTCATGTGTGTCTCTTACGAGAAGATCACCAGTCTCCAAAAAGAGGTGCAAGAATTAAATGAGACACTGAGGTTGGTACTTCATAAATTGGCAGAATTTACTCTGGAGAAAGAGGAAGAACATGAAGAACGTATTTCAGAGGTGGAAAAGAAGGTGCATCATGAGACCCGCCAAATAGGGGATGCAGCTTCAACTTCTAAGAAGAGAAAAAAACCAATAAGTATAGGAAGCTTTGGGTTGAAAGACTTAAGAAACTCATTTAGATTAATATTTTCTTAAGAGCAAAATTATATGTAACAGGAGAAATTGATTGTATCTTTATTTCTGTTAAACTTTCTTCTACATAAAATATTAATTCTTTTTGAATGAAGCATTCGATTCTTTATTTATCACAATCACCTTTCTTATAGATGAATCCGGAAGAGTACTCTCCTGAATTGCTAATGGAGACTCCGGTGAAGGCCCCTTTGCCTTCAGGACCTTCGGAGAATAAGACCGACAAGATCTTGGAGTTGATGGCTCAAATATTAGTCAATCAACACAAAACTCACGAGTCTCCTCCTAGCCAAGGGCACAGAATTGGGGGAGCCTTGCTGTAATGCCTCACTATTATATTAAAATTTAATAATCTAACAATGAGTATTACGGTAGTATTTAATATTGAGCTAGAAAATTCTAACTCAACATTTAATACTACCTTATATTCTATATGGATCTATGGGGAGAAGAAGGACATTCAATTATTCTAACTCAAACATTCATTATTTATAATATAAAAATTCAAGCAACATGAAAGAATAGTTTACACATATCACAAAATGTTTATAATTTACAAAGTGTTCATAAATAAACTTGTTCTCACATAAATAACAAAAGTAAATTCTTCTTTTCTAACTATTACTCAGCTTCCTCTTTAACTGCAAGTCCTGCTCCTTGCTCCTGATCTACCGTATTTTAGTTTTTAAATACGGTAGGGCTCAGCCAAAAAAAAAAAAAGGTTGTTAGACTTTAAAAGTCTAAGTACATTTTAAAAGTAGGCTAAATATTAATTAAGTGAATATCACATTACAATTTAAAAAAATAGCGGTGCAATAAGCATGAAAATGGTAATAAAGGTATGTAAGAAAGTTTGCTCACAATGCTAGAATATTTTTTCCAATTCTGCAATAATTATGTTAGTAGCATTTGAAGCATTTGTAATTTGAAAGAAAACATGAATATGTTCAAATGGATTTGTATGTTAAGTAAGAAGCAGTGTAAAAAAAATGGAATTGTATATATGAAATTCTGCACTGTATAAATTTATGAAAGATTTACTCATGAAAAATCATTTCAATTTAAAGACTGAATATATCATTCATAATCAATGAGATTGTGAGAAATGCAATTTATAATTTATTTATCTTTAAATTTTATTTGTTCTGTGGGCGCTGAACAAGCGAGGAGTTGAATACGTCTACTCAGCTTATCTGTATGTGGGGTCAAAACTAAATACACACATTCTCCCTTAAAAGGAATTATGTGGTCTCCAGATACACCAATAGCCTTACCCAGGCAAATGACAGATGTACTAAATCCTCCATTAGACCCCTCTAAAATTTTTATAAAATGATTATTAGATGCACAAAACCTTTTTGTGTGAATCAAGGTTTTAAGCTTAATGCATTATAATGCAAGAATTTTATCATGTGATATCCATTATTTTCTATCCTAAATATTTTATATTCACAATGGTTGCCCATATATATAGGTCATCCAAATTGTGATATGGCATTTAAAAAAGAATAATAAAGAATGATGTCATTCACATTATTCATAAATCAAGTCCAAATAGTTCACTTTTAATACTAGAAAGTAGTAACGTAATTTAATTCCAAAATGACATTTATTTTCAATCTTGGCATCAAATAAAACACTTTCCAAACTTTACAACTCATTATACAAAAAGATACTTCCATCCCAAACAAAATTTTAATCAATTTAAAAAGTATGCACTCAAGAAAATTGCCAGCTATGAAAAATTATACTTCATCATAAAGAAAAGTTCACACTAAATTATTTGTCTATCAATAGAGTTATTAATTCTCGTACATATTTTGATAATCATAACTACATCCATTTTGGCAAGTGCCATACTTTTAAAGTTCTTTTAGATCCAAAGCTAAGAAGGGAAGAACGAATAAAAATAAAAATTAAATGATCAATCGAAATTATTTAATTTAAAGAGCTAAGAGTGGTGTTGATGTTGGTAGTATATGAGTGTTAATAGCTTGAATACTAGCTCCGGCATAATAAAATTATAGTTTGAATATAATCTCCCTAAAGTTTCAAAAGTATAGATATCAATTTTACATTTATAATATGCATTGAGTAGTTAAATAGGTATTAATAATTTAGAATAAATATCTAAACAAAACATCAGCAGGTTTTAACTTATAATATGTAAGCGCTAAAATAAGAAAAATTATGGCAGCATAGCCAACATCTGAATTTGCTTCTTTAAAAGAACGTGTGATGTATGTCAATGAAATGATGTTGGCATACCAACATGTTGAATTGTCGTCCTTTACAAACTAGTGCCGCAAATTAAAGAACATTAAATGGCAGTGAACCTTCTCGAGCATTATTAACCAAATTGAGTTATCTCATTTCGTATAGTACATGTTATCTCACAGCTTGGTAAATGCATTCAAAAATAATCTACTTAACCTGATGTTGATGAAAATTAATAATTATTTTGAGGATTATGTATAGATTTCCTTTACACCAGAAACTTCAAGTTTGGAATGAGTTTATGAATCTAGCAAATTAAGAAAGTCTTGAATCAACCAGTACCACTTATTATCTCTTATTACACGAATACTGTCATTAATCCTCCAAAATCTTAATAGACGGCATATCGTTAATGATATTTGAACTTTTCTCTAGAGAACCTGAGATAGTTCAAGTTCAACTACTTCAGCTATATAATTACTGTTCAATTTGTCTAAAGCAATATTCTCAAGAACTTCAATACAAGAGTGTGTAAGACAAGCAAGTTCTAAAACATAAATATGGTTCAATATAAACATATATATTAAAAAATAATTGCCAAACAAATAAAGCTATTTAAGAGATACATACTAATTTAACGGAATTATAAGCACTAAAAATTACAATATCAAATTTATGAATAATCCCAAAACACTAAAAAAATGATTTACATGCTATCAAGATTAATAAAGTTTGTTGTTACCAATAATGTGGTAAACCGATAAAGCCCAGGTGGAACAGGAGAGCTAATTTCCATTTTTTGATAATATTGGTACCTAAATCCCATAATTTGGGAAGCATATGACTTGGGAAAAATAGGTATGAGATTGTAGAATATGTCATTTTCAAGGTTAAGTTTTAAAACATTCCAATACATGTATTATTTCCACAATTTCAAGTATGAAAACTTACTGGATGAACTATGTTCCAGTTATTAATATAATTATAATATGTTTGTATTGAAGGCATAAGTAATTACTTAGAGACAAGTCCTAGAAGCATCATCTTGATTCATACTAAAGTAAATGGCAGTACTTAACCTTATATAGTAATATATAGCAGCATTCGATTCATTTTGAAGTAAATGGCAGCACTCGTTCTCACATACATTCAATTGATAGCAATTAATCCATTTAAGATATGGTAGCATGTGAATCTTACAAGCTAAGCGGCAACATGTGACGACAGCATTTATTCTCATAAAAAAAAATGGTAACAAAACTAAAGTAAAGAACGAGCTTCCATTGCATCTCTTGAATGATGCATTGAAAAGAATAAAACTTCATTGATGAATAAATTAGAGAACAAGCTTCGATTTATCTATTTCAAGATGCCATAAAAGTCTTGCTTAGTGCACCTATTACTTCTTAAAATAACCAAGGAATATCAAGCACTAGTAGAAATACTAGTTCATCCGTTGCACATAGTACACTCAGCTGATAGCAATTCATACTCTCGCTTGTAACTTCCATATATCTTATCATTATGCCATGTTGCGCTTGCTTGTCTGCCTGCAACAATAAGCCCTTGCATCGTTCAAAGCTTTTTGCCAAGCACATACTGGTAAGCCCATACATTGCACCCCAAACATAACTCACAAGGCAAGCAGTTACTGAAAACTCTTGTTGCCATCACCTAATACTCAATGCATCTCTCTGCATCTAATTGCTCTTAAGCTTTCATTCAAATAAAAGGAGATTGGAAACTTATGTTTATTAAAGTTATCATTAATATTAATGATCAATAACAACATTATTATGACAATTAAAGTTATTACACTTAAATTGGCACCCAAATTATAACCAGATTTTTATTCAATTAATTAGTCAATTAAAGTGTTAATTCTTACAATCACTATATGTGAATTTAAATAAGCATCAAAAGAAAAGATAAAGTATTAAAAATAAAGCAAAAGATGTGGTTGTCAGGGCTGTGGAAGTAAGCAATAGGAAGAATTCAATAAAGGTAGTATTGGAAAGACTTGAAGTAATTAAGCTCTAAAATGAAAATATATAACTCCTGATACTTCAGCTTGAACTAACATTTAATAACAGCAAATTTTAATCAGTCATGTTAATATAGGGGTCAAACAAGTTGTACATCATGGTCAATAATAATTTCCATTAGTGGATGATTCCCAAATTCAGTTTTAGCAAGATATTTATATTACTTTTGTTCAATATTAAAACAAACTAATTCATCAAATCTAATAATAATACATAGTATTCATAAATTTTAAACACGGCACGGTAATTATGTTCTTCAGCTCACTAATGTGCAAAGGATGATAATAAGCTATATTTTACTTATTTTGATCACACATAAACTTAATATTGATAAGAAAATGTCTAATATTACTTAACTCAAAGCAATTTATTTTAGCCAAATAATTCATTATATGCATTTTATGAAAGCAGGAAATCTAAGGTGAATCTCTTAAAAAGCTAGTATCTTGCTGCAACCATAAAGAACAAAAAAATATAACAAATCAATAAATAAATTTTGAAGGCGAAGCTACTCGGGATCTAATGATAGAAGACTATAGACACGGATTGGACAAAGCTTGTTAAAACATTAAATTTGAATTTGTTATAACATTAATCACAATGATTCCTTAATTCTAAAAAAAAATGTAGAGGCAGAGTTTTTAAATCCAGAATCATCCTTCACCATGGAATTTGTAAGACTTTTCTACAAAATATTTGTAAGCAAAGTTCTCATATGCAGATGCAAAGAATATCTAATTTCTATTAAAAAAAAAATGCATGACTATGCAATCAAACAAATATGTTGTACCTTCTTATTCAAGCATACGTAAGATTGAGAGTATAGCTCATAGTCAATTCAATCTACCTTTTTATTCACAATTTAAATATACTGCTAATTATTATACTTGAATCAACTTTAATTATGAAAGCTAAAGCATAAATTTTAAATGTGCTAACAAAACACTTATGGTACTTATGAGAGATTGGAGTAAATTTTTAGAGTAAACCCATAACCCATCAAGCTAATCACCTTAAGCTTAACACAAGAAAAATTCTGCAATAAAAATCCGAACATAATTAATACATGATGATGAGCACTTTCATTCAGAAATGCATCGCGAAAGCTTCAAATATATATGTAAAAGATAAGCACAACATTGGGTTCTAATGACTTCACCATTTAACATCTCCAAGCCCAAATCAATACTCGATTTATGTATATACACAGCTTGAAAGGATTAAAATTTGTTTGCCAACTTGAAGGGTAATATTAGGATATAGATTCCATTTCCTATTATGAGGTGCTTAATAAGTATCTTAAAATCTGCCAATATAATTTTCTTTCAATTCTTTTGCGATAAAAAAAAAAAATTCTTCTGCGCAAATAGCTTCATTTAGTTCGCATATACTTTATTTATTTCCCTTGATAAAATGAGTTTGAAATTTGAAATACATAGCAAATCAAAAGTAAAGATTCATAAATAAATATGAACATATTTACTTTGAATAATCAATAACGCATCCTTTTAACATTTTGAAATCCTAGATTATCATTAATTATTTGTAAACTATTCTAAGGAGTAAAATTAGGTGTACTTTGTTCGCAGCTTTTTGTTTTAGGAGGTCACCCTTTACGCCGCCTATTGCTTGTGATCCTTTCTGTGAACAATGAAATATCGAAGGTCTAGATAAAGATTGCATAGGTATGGCTTCGACACTTACATAGATCGGGATTTTTAGCTGTGTGCTTTGCAACTTGCGGGTGGATGAGGTCGTATTGATGACCAAGGTATCTAGGTAGATAGCTAATGGCTTATACAAGCGGTGGAGGCCACGTGTCGCCGACCCTTGCCTCGATCGAACGTCATTTCTCCCGCGAACCGAGCGCCGCTCGAGGGATCGGGATGGGAGAGGGGATCGCGTGCGAAGGGGCTTAGGGTTTGCCGCTAAAATGCTTTAATGGGATTATATATCTATATTTTTATATATATATATATATATATATATATCTTGTATTATTTGATTTATTTAGATTTTTTATTAAATTAGAATTATATGATTATTTGTTTCTAAAGAAAATTTTTAAAAATTGTTTTTTAGTTAAATTGAGGGTAACAGACTCAAAAATAAAATCAAAATTTTAAACAAAAATCATCTTAATTATTTAATTTATCAAATTTTTGAAAATATAATAAAATAATCAATAAATTTTAACTATCTCCAAAACATATCAAAATTTCACTCCAAACTAATTTGGGTATGAGGAACGCAATGGCGAAATCCGATTTTTAATATGATGTCAAATTAATTTCCTCATTTTTTTGATTTTAAGAATTACCCAAAGTTAAGATTTTGTGTGTTTAGATTCTAAGTTTGATCAAGACTTCTCAAATTGATCTTAATGACTAATTAAGACTTGTTAAGAGATATTTGAAGTTAATTGGATGATTAAATGGTGATTAACAACCTTGTGTTGTTACACTTGCAAGCCTTCTTGAAGCTAAACCCACCACGCTACGACGGATCAGCTCGGTCGATGGAGGCTGAAGATTGGATTCAAGAGAGAAAATAAACTGGAGTATATAAAATGTTCAGCCAGAGATGCGGTGCGATTGGCTAAGAGCTTATTCAAGGTTGAAGCTGAACGATGGTGGGGAGTCACCTACAAAACTCAGTTCATGGGCTTGAAGATAGAGGACATATCATGGGAAGAATTCACAAAGGCATTCTGAGATCGCTACATCCCTCTGTCTGCCCAGAAGATATTTGAGAACCAATTTATTAAGCTGACTCTGGGAAATAAGTCCATCGCGGCTTATGAGTATGAGTTCACAAGGCTCTCCAGATATACACCCAAGCTAGTAGACACTGAGGCTGTTAGGTATAACAGGTTCTTGGATGGGTTGAAGGACTCCATCCGAACCAGCTTACTCCCACTCAAACACACCAAATTTGCTGAGTTATTGGGTTGCACGACCATTATGGAGCATAATGAGTAGATGATTATCGAACGCTAAGAAAAGCGTCACTCCCCATCCCAAGACAGTCGTGAAACCTTTAAAAGGTCTCGACTTAGTCGGCAGGCCAATGTTTTATCAGATTATCTCAGCGCCTGCTAAGGAAAGGAAAAATTCTGAATGTTTCTGACCACACCCAATGGGCAGGTGCTATCACACTGGCAACAAATGTTACCAATGTGACAGGATGGGACATAGCTACCGAGATTGTAGATCTTTCAAAACTATAGATGGGGACATTATTCAGAGGCCCAAAATGAACTTGGTATCTACCCCTCATCGTACCCCGGCTCCAGCAAGTGCACCAGCCTCAACAGCACCTCCTGCAACCACGCCGACTCAAAGGAGAGGTTATGCCTCGGGATGACCAGCTACCGCTAAGGTTTACACACTTACTCCGGTTATGGCTCCCGAGGATCGTGACGTGGTGACATGTACTTTTAAATTATTTTGACCCACATTTCTTAATTTTTAAGAAATAAATCTTTAGCATGCATTCAATATTAGGTAGTTTATATTTTCTGGGAACACATGTATAACCTTATCTGACACCGGTGCGAGTCACTCATTTATATCTGAAATATTCATAAAAAAGTTGCAACTGTCATTTAGAGAACCAACAGAAAGATATCCCCAAAACTACATTTAGGACAAGGTATGGCCATTTTTAATTTATTGTGATGTCTTTTGAACTGACCAATGCCCCGTTACTATTCATAGATTTAATGCATAGAGTTTTTAAACCATATTTGGATAAATTTGTGATCATCTTCATAGACGATATTTTAATTTACTCCAAGAATGAAATTGATCATAAGATTCACTTGGGGATAATTTTAGAAACTTTAAGATACAGCAAGTTATACGCAAAATTTTCTAAGTGTGAGTTTTGGTTAAGCTCGGTAGCCTTCATAGGCCATATCGTAAGCATTGAAGGAATTCAAGTAGATCCAAGGAAAATTAGTTCCATTCAAAAATGGACTCAGCCATCAACAATAACAAAAATTAAAAATTTCTTTGGATTGGCAGAATATTATAGAAAGTTCATACAGGAATTTTCTCATATTTCAGCTCCACTCACCAAGCTCACACAAAAATCCACACCATTCATCTGGAGTTTTGAATGCGAAATTTCTTTTTAGAAACTAAATGATGCCCTCACGATCGCCCCTATTCTAGCATTACCTCAAGAAGGCATGAACTACCAAGTCTATACCGATGCATTCAATGTAGGACTGGGGTGTGTTCTAATGCAAAACATGCAGGTAATTGCTTATGCTTCTCGCCAGCTGAAGGTTCATGAAAGAAACTATCCGGTTCTCGATCTAGAGTTAGCACCAATTATCTTTGCACTTAAAATATGGAGGCATTATTTATATGAGGTAAAATGCAAAATATTCATAGATCACCAAAGCCTCAAGTACATATTTACTCAAATGGAGTTAAACTGTCGACAAATGCGATGACTGTAACTCATTAGTGATTATGATATGGATATCCAATACCACCCAGGAAAGGCCAATGTCGTGGCAGACACCTTAAGAAGGAAATCAATTAGTGTACTAAATATGATGATTATTAATAAGGATCTCGTTAAGGAGCTGAATAAGCTAAAGATAGATCTAGTACTACAAATCAACTGAATACCATTTCAACTTCAGAGGTTACAGATTTAACGTTAGAGGAACGCATAAAACTATCTCAATGACAAAATTCAAAATATCAAAAATTGAAGCAGATTACCTTAGAAGGAAAGAATAGTTATCTTCAAGAAAAGAACGATTACATATACCATAAAACTTGATTGTGGGATCCCAATGACAAAGATTTACGAATGATAATTTTATAGGAAGCACATTATTCAAGATATAATATCCACCCTGGGACTTTAAAAATGTACCATGACTTAAATAAAATTTATTGGTGGTCTGGACTAAAGAGAAGTGTATGAGAGTTTGTGGCACGTTGCAATGCATACAACTTAGTAAAAGCAGGACATCAAAAGCTAGGAGGACTCTTACAACCTCTACCAGTCCCAAAGTAGAAGTGGATTGATATTGCCATGGATTTTGTGGTTAGTTTGTCGCGAAGCAAATCAGGAGCTGATACCATATGGGTCGTCGTTGACAGACTCACAAAGTCATCACATTTTCTTCCAATAAGACAGACAGACCCCGTGGAGAAGATCACCAGAACTTATATTAAATAAATCATTCGACTGCATGAAATTTGAAGATCAATTATATCAGACAGGGACCGAATATTCACTTCTCAATTTTGGAAAGTCGTACACCATGATTTGGGCACTAATCTTGTAATGAGCACTGCTTTTCATCCTCAAGCGGATGGACAAACTAAAAGAGTTAATCAAGTGTTAGAAGATATCTTAAGACTTTGCATATTAGACTTCAGTGGGAATTGGTAAGGACACTTGCCATTAGTTGAATTTGCCTATAATAATAGTCATCAGGCCAGCATTGGAATGATGCCCTATGAAGTTCTGTACGGAAGAAAGGGCCTTATACCACTATCCTAGTCAGAAATTGGAGATGTCCAAATTTATGGATCCAACCTTGTCAAAGAAACTAATAAAAAATTTCAATTAATAAAGTTAAAAATAATTACAGCCTAGGATCGCCAAAAAAAATATCATGATTTGAGATACAAGATGTTGGAATTCCAGGTAGGAGATTTTGCTTATTTAAAGGTAAGCCCAATGAAGGGAGTATATTGATTTGGCATATCCAGCAAGCTGAGCCCATGATATGTGGGACCATTCGAGAATATTACCCGAATAGGGAACTCTGCTTACCGTTTGAAACTATCTGAGGATTTTTTTAGGGTACATGATGTGTTCCATGTATCATTCTTACGTAAGTGTCTACAAGAGCCATCTCATCAGTTAGTAGCTCATAAAATGATAATTCAGTCAGATCTGGCATATGTAGAAGAACCAGACCAAATTATAGAACAGGATAACTGCCGATTAAGAAGGAGAACCATTCCTATTACGGCACCCCACCCCTTAATCCACAAGTTTAAGCCAAGGGGTGGTGTGTCACTCTAACTAATATTTCACTTGTTATTGGATTAGGATGAAATCCATAATCTACCTAAGAAGGGAAAAAGTAGCACATAATCAAATAATCAATCACTATCTAAGAAAATCATACAAAGTGCAAAGCGATTTAAAATGAGAAATATCTAAGCATCACATATAAATAACATAAAATATAACTCATAATAAACAGCATAATAATCCAAAACATACAGTCATGAGTACCTGTATTATTACATCACATTAAAAGTTAAGTAATTAAAGCAAATAAATGCTCTCAACCTCACTTATAAGAAACTAAGCAGCTCCTTCTAAAGGCTTCTCCTCTAGATAAGGCACCTCCTCTGGCACCTGATCTTCTAACCTGATATGGATCTGCCATTGTCAATGTCACAATGTAGGGCCCCAGCCAAAAAAGATAAAATCTTATTAGGTAATTTGTCTAAGTACATTTTAAGTTGATAAATTTTATGTGTTTTGTAATATCATCATTTTTCATATTCTAAGCAATAATTATATCAAATAAGGGAGCAACTAGCATAACAAGGTAAAGGAAAAAGTTATAAATAATATTTATAACTTAAACAAAAATGAGGCTAAGACATGCCTCAAATATAGGCTAAATAAGATAGGGTATATAAGTATAAGTAACCGAACCAGTCCTAACCATGCTGGTAATTAAATGAAATATGCAAATTAAATAACTAAACTCAGTAATAATACATATAAATAGTAGCAAAAATTCTAACATCCTAAAATATATATAAGCAGAACAAGGAAATAGCTGACTGAATGAAAATACTAAAATGTATACAAAATATCAAAACTGTATATATGAATATCCGTGTACTAGCTACTATACAGAAAAGAGCTAATCAAGCCCATTGAATATCAAAAGGATCTTAGCATCAACAAAGAGGCTAAGGCGCAAAACTATATACTCCTAGCATCATCAAGGAGACTAAGTAGGATATAGGGTTTTCTCCTAGCATCATATAAGGAGGCATAGGCAAAAAATACATAACAAATCTTCTCAAAGCATCATCAAGGAGATTAGGCAAAAAATATATAAACATAATCTTCTCCTAGCATCAACAAGGAGACTATGCAGAAGATATAACTGAGAGGCAGCTCTAACATATGAATTATTTATCTTTAATCATTTATCTTAATATTTTCATAAGGAATCTAAGGAGTCTCCATAATTTTCTAAAATTTTATTCATACATCAAAGTCTTATATGATATGCTTAAGAAACTATGGCACAAATATACAAGGAATGCGTAGCACAAAAAATATCAAAGTAAGCAAGGGACTCTACTAAACATGGTGATATCATTTATTTTTTAATTAAACAATTCTAACTATTCAAAGTTACACAAGTTCAGGATCTCCAATTTCTACTATCGAGTGTAATTTAGTAGCTCATCCTTATAAGTTAAAAAGGATTAGAACTAATCAGGTTCTAATCTGATTCAATCAAATTACGATTATGAGTTAAATCAATAAATTAGATGTCCTAATTTTGTGAATTTAAACATTCTATCTAAAATATGATCAAGATCTTCTAAGCTATAGATTATAGATTAAATAGCACGAGATTGAGCTTAATCACATAATCCAAAAGGATAAAACTTAATATCTAGGTTTTATTCTAATAGTGGTCTACTAATCAAGGCAAATCATATTAAGAAAATCACACTTAATTGGATGAATCTCCTATCATAAATCTAAAGTTAAAAGATAAAATAATCAAAATAAGTTGTAAAAGAAAAAATAAGTCTATAAACTAATAAAACTAAGATTTCACTTATTGGATAACCTATTTACTCAATGAATGAAGTATAATCTAGGATCTAGTCATAGTCTTAGGAAGGGTCCTAATATAATGTGTAGTATCCTAAGAAAATAACTTAGAAAGATCTTTAGGAAAATTAGACGGATTGACCTAATAGTTAATTTTACTCAATTAATTGACTCTAATATAGTTATAATATTAATTTTAGTATTTTAAAAGGTAATTTAGAGTTTAAGGATGTTTATCCTAAATTTTAGACAAAATAACTATTTTGCCCCTACTCAAAGATCCAAAGTTAACTTTTAATTTAAGGGTCCAAATTAAAGTTTCTTACTGCCCAATTGATTCCTTACTATCTAACTTGAAGATAGACAATAAGTACGCCAAATTTGGACAAGAAACGGGTTCTACAGGTTGAACCTAAGGTTTTGACCTAAAAGGTAAACTTGTAATTTACACCTAATAGAACTTAAATTTTTATGCAGTTTACTGTTGGTTATTGTTCAAGAATTCCATAAAATTCAAGAACACTGCATTTTGAGGCCGGATGACTAAGTTATGGCTATTTTAAGTTTTAAGGGCAATTTGGTAATTTTGGGTCGATCAACGGGTGACAAAAATTAAACTTTTTCATTTGAAGTTCATTTTCAGCAAACTTGGTTTCTATAGCTTTCCTATAATATACTGAGTGTGTTGATAGAGAGTAAACTTAATTTGGACCTCAAATGGTCAAGTTATGACCTAATTAGGCTTAGGAGTATTTTGATCACTTTCTAATTTTTTAGGGTTCAGATCCTAAATTTTATTTCAATTTATCGATGATATTGAAATTCTAAGCTAGTTAGTACTTTGCATTTCTGAATTTGGAGTTGAATTGATCAAGTTATGGTCAATTAAACTCTAAGGGTATTTTGGTCATTTTTCCCTAAAGTCAACTGTGGGGTCCATAGTTGGCTTTTTATCATGATGTCCAAATAGAAAAACTAATATTACTACAGTGATAGGACTGTTCTCCTGAATATTTTAAGACCCATGCTGCCTATGTTTGGACAAATAAGTTAAAAGTTATGAGGCTTTAAATATGTAATAAAATGTCACTACATTATGCGTATCCCGAAACTAATATTTGTATTATGTCATTTAATTTATTTTATTTTTCTGAGTAAAATGAGATATATATTGACTATATTTGGATCATTCTACAAAAATTTATTAAACTTTTAAGTTTTATTTTATTTAAATTAATTAAATTACTGTCCAAAAATACAAATTATATTTTTTTACTGTTCATTTATTCAATTTGTAATTTATTATTCATTCCTAAAATTCCATATTTTTCTATATTTATTATTTAATTACTTAATAATTATTAATCTGTAATTAATTAATTATTAATCTCTTATTTAAATATTATTATTATTATTGTTTATTTAGGATTAAGTTAATTAATCATTGTTTAAAAGTGATTAAGTTAATCCTAATATGATGTTATTATTTTAGTTAATTAGTTCTTAATCATATAGATTAATTAATTAATGATGGCCTAATTAATTAATATTATAATATTAATAATTATTACGAGAGGAGGACAGCCGAAGGAGAGGCAACCGGCAGGATTGAAAGAATGACCACCAGAAGATGAAAATCCGGAGACTTTCTGTTTACTAATTACTATTAATTAACCTAATAATCTAACGGTTAACTATGATTAACAACTAATTAATTAGCATTAATATTAATTAATTAATTGATTAACCGTTAGAAATGACTGTGGGCCCACGGCTGCCACATGGCGCGCTGTGATTGGCCACGGGAGCCGTGGCGGGTCCCACGGCTGACGCACAACTGGCAACGGGTCCCCAGTGACACGTGGCAATGCCTGATTGGGCACCGCTCTACGTGTGGGCCCCACGGCTGCCACGTATCACACCCGGAGGATGCCGCGTGGCACTGCGGGCCCCACTGTCGAAGCTGAAGGGTCGCGGGCCTCTGGTGGTGGGCCCACATGACATGTGGCGCACCATGAGGGTGCCACGTGGCGATGCGAGCCCCAAAGCCAAAGCAGAAGAGTCGCGGACCTCTGACGGGGGAGCCCACCTGCGGGTCGACCCGGCCCAACCCGGACTTTATCCGCTTCGCGGAGAGCCCCGAAGGCCGGCGCCTTAGGCCCGGCTTTTGCCGGCCTTCCCGGCGCCGGACCGCCTTGGCCCGCTCGGCCAACGGTAGCCCTTGTTTGGGCCTACACGTCGGCGGGCGGACCAATGCCAGAAGTGGCCGGTGGCGGCGGCTAGGGTTAAGCCTAGGTTTAGGGTTATGGGGCGTAAGTCCTAACAATTTCTACTGTGAACCTAGCCCTAATCGACGCCAATCCGGTTGGGTTAACATGGATCGGAGCCGGTCGATCTCTAATCGGGAGTATAGAATAACATTGAAAACAAAGATTGCAATAATTGCATGCGTATCGAAGGAGATCAAAGGTACCTGGATCGACGGCTTAGGGTAGAGGAAGACATCCCGACACATCGAGCTCCCGATTGCGAAAAATGGTGGGTTCTACGTGCGGGTGAGGACCTTAATGGCTCCCAGACGGAGATGCTGAGGCCGGCGGGCGCTGGATTGGGAAAACGGGGCGGCGTTGCAACGCGTGGAGTCCCGTGTGCAGGTCACTAATAAATTGAATTTTTCGTAATGTTCCGATTAATTTGAGTATTATCTTAGGGTTTTAAGCCGGACTAATAAGAAACATATTCATGAAACTCATTAATTATAATACACTATGATTAGAAAATGTTCATTTGCTACTATCTTAAGAGTATCATAATGGAATTTGGATGAGTTAAATGTGATTTGTATTGCTAGAAATAAAGAATGTTTAATTATGCTATTGAAATACTGCGACATAATATTAGTAATGTTTTAAATCTCTAAATCACCAACTTTGGAACTCATAAGTGGATTTATTATAATATACCTTTTATTATGAGATTTAAATCAATTACTTACTGAACCTACGTTACTATACTTAGAACTTGTCTTTTTTTATTTTCACAGTATGATTTCACATTTATTATCCATAATCTAATCAACAGTCATACTTATTTGAATAAGAGATGTAGGCATAAATCTTAAGGTTCCTTAACAAGATTAATCGAGGTAGAGCCAAGTATTAAAATATTATTTAAAAGCCTTTTGTATATAGATTTATCAAGAGTATGATTATGATTGATTAATTTCTAGAATTATATTCGCTTCAATACCCAAACGTTAGGTAATAGATACTATTACGAAAGGCTAAGTTTGGTAGTATGCCAAGTAAATAAAATTTGTTAAAATACAAAACATTATTTTCAAAGTTTAATAGAATTCTAATTATAACTAGACCCATCAAAATTGTGAGTGAATCGTCTTATTAGTCAAAACACAAAATGTACACTATATATTATTTTTATATTTCTTACTATCATTTACTACTTATGCATCACTTTAAGCCTATTTTTGTTATTTAATATGTTATTCTTACTATTAATGATGTAAGAGAAATTGAATGATATTTATGTATCTTGTGAATATTGCAAGAAGGGTTCCGAAATGGAGCATGAATAGGTTAGGGTTGGGGCTAGTCCTCGGGAGATATAATAGTGTCATTTGGAGCTTTTGAGGGAGGCACATGTGAAGGTTATGCTTAAATGCATGTTTATTGCCATCTAAGGCCCTTAAGGGGGTCGAGGTGAAGATTTATGCTTAAATGCATATGAACTTAGTGTGGGGCCTCGTACTTTTCCGCGGCTGAGCTAATATTAATATTAGCATAACTACGGGGAGTGTGATGCTCCAAAACATTTGGATGGCAAATCCCCCAACTTATGTAGAGTAAGGTAGGACCCAACTCGCCTCAAGCGGAGGACTTGCCATCTAGGTGGAAGAGAAACTGTGAGCATACATCAATACAAATCAAAGTAGCGGAAGTAAGAAACGGAGTAATATAACATTCACATACATAATATAGAATTAGAGTAGAAGAAATATAGTAACTCAGCTCAAGTGCAAAAAGTAAAATACATCCAATATTTAATTATTATAATTGTATTAAATGAAAATATAAAAATCTCTCAATCTCACTGAAAAAAAATGAAATGTTTATCTAAGCTGGAGTAGAACGATCCTCCTCCTGCACTGGCTCCTCTCCTGCAGCACTGCTTACGAACAAGTTTGAATTTGACGTTTGTCAGTATCACAAATGTCAGGGCCCCAGTCAACAAAATAAAAAGGTTACAGTTAGATAATTGTCTAAGTACATTGAATTCCCGATTCATTAAATCTTACAGCAAATTTCAGTTTCTCATTAAATCTCTCGCTAAAATAACTTTTGAGTAAGTTTTTCAAACTCAATTAATGCTAAAATAGAAATTAAGACTATCATTAACCCATACTCAATTTAGTTAAGCATTACTTACCTTATTAAGCTCGAAATCAATTACCGAAAACCATCAGTAATAAAGCTGATCGAAGGGTTAACGGAACGTTACTTCCTGCGAGTGACGCATAAAGGAGCCGACGAGGCACGTTTCATACGCAAGAGTTGACAAGCCCAGTCCGTGGCTCCCGTCGCAAGATACAGACGCATGTTACGTACGCGTCCTATTAAATCACCATAGAACCAACGATCCCTCACAACACTGCTTAATCCTCTGTCTGTGAGCTCTATTCCACGCTCGTAAGGCCTGCAGATTCTCTTGAAAGGATAATGTATACATGCATATATATATATATATATATATATATATATATGTATATATATAAATATATATAATAATAATAGTGTTGATTAAGGATTAAAAATTTGGGTATAATGAAATTGAGTATTAGTTTAGGATTAATCTTGAATTTTCTAGAATTCACTAATAAACTGAATTTTTAGTAAAACAAATTATATTCCGATTAATTGGAGTATTATCTTAGAGTTTTAAGCTAGACTTTAATAAGAAATATATTCATGAAACTCATTTCTTATAATATACTATGATTGGAAAATGTTCATTTACTACTGTCTTAAGAGTATTATAATGAAATTTGGATGAGTTAAATGTGATTTGTATTGCTATAAATAAAGAATGTTTAATTATGGTATTGAAATACTACGACATAATATTAGAAATATTTTAAATCTCTAAATCACCAACTTTAGAACTCTTAAGTGGATTTATTATAATATACCTTCTATTATGAGATTTAAATCAATTACTTACTGAACCTACATTACTATATTTAGAACTTATCTTTTTTTATTTTCACAATATGATTTCACATTTATTATCCATAATCTAATCAACAGTCATACTTATTTGAATAAGAGATGTAGGCATAAATCTTAAGGTTCCTTAATAAGATTAATCGAAGTAGAGCCAAGTATTGAAATGTTATTTAAAAGCCTTTTGCATATGGATTTATCAAGAGTATGATTATGATTGATTAATTTCTAGAATTATATTCGCTTCAATACCCAAACATTAGGTAATAGATACTATTACGAAAGGCTAAGTTAGGTAGTATGCCGAGTAAATAAGATTTGTTAAAATACAAAACAGTACTTTCAAAGTTTAATAGAATTCCAATTATAACTTTTGCAGATCCATCAAAATTGTGAGTGAATAGTCTTATTAGTGAAAACACAAAAGGTACACTAGATATCATTTTTATACTTCTTACTATCATTTGCTACTTATGCATCACTTTAAGCCTATTTTTTCTATTTAATATGTTATTCTTACTATTAATGATGTAAGAGAAATTGAATGATACTTATGTATCTTGTGAATATTGCAAGAAGGATTCTGAAATGGAGCATGAATAAGTTAGGGTTGGGGCTAGTCCTCGGGAGATATAAGAGTGCCATTTGGAGCCTTTGAGGGAGGCACAGGTGAAGGTTATGCTTAAATGCATGTTTATTGCCATCTAAGGCCCTTAAGGGGGTCGAGGTGAAGGTTTATGCTTAAATGCATATGAACCCAATGTGGGGCCCCGTACTTTCCCGCGGCTGAGCTAATATTAATATTATCATAACTACGGGGAGTGCGATGCTCCAAAACATTTGGATGGCAAATCCCCCAACTTATGTAGAGTAAGGTAGGACCCAACTCGCCTCAAGCGGAGGACTTGCCATCCAGGTGGAAGAGAAATTGTGAGCATACATCAATACAGATCAAAGTAGCGAAAGTAAGAAACAGAGTAATATAACATTCACAGACATAACATAAAATTAGAGTAGAAGAAATGTAGTAATTCAGCTCAAGTGCCGAAAATAAAATACATCCAGAATTTAATTATTATAATTGTATTAAATGAAAATATAAAAATCTCTCAATCTCATTAAAAGAAAATGAAATGTTTATCTAAGTTGCAGTAGGACGATCCTCCTCGTGCACTGGCTCCTCTCCTGCAGCACTGCTTACAAACAAGTTTGAATCTAACATTTGTCAGTATCACAAATGTCAGGGCCCTAGCCAACAAAATAAAAAGGTTACAGTTAGACAATGTCTAAGTACATTAAATTCCCAATTCATTAAATCATACAACAAATTTCAGTTTCCCGTTAAATCTCCCGCTAAAATAACTTTTGAGTAAGTTTTTCAAACTCAAATAATGCTGAAATAGAAATTAAGACTATCATTAGCCCATACTCAATTTAGTTAAGCATTACTTACCTCATTAAGCCCGAAATCAATTACTGAAAACCGTCAGTAATAAAGCTGATCGAAGGGTTAACGGAATGTTACTGCCTGCGAGTGACGCATGAAGGAGCCGACGAGGCACGTTTCATACGCAAGAGTTGACGAGCCCAGTCCGTGGCTCCCGCCGCAAGATACGGACGCACGTTACGTATGCGTCCTATTAAATCCCCATAGAACCAACGATCCCTCACAACACCGCTAGATCCTCTGTCTGTGCGCTCGATTCCACGCTCGTAAGGCCTGCAGATTCTCTTGAAAGGATAATGTATATATGCATATATATATATATATATATATATATATATATATATATATATATGAATATATATATATATATGTTTATAAATATATATAATAATAATAGTGTTGATTTAGGATTAAAAATTTAGGTATAACGAAATTGAGTATTTTTTTAGGACTAATCTTGAATTTTCTAGAATTCACTAATAAACTAAATTTTTAGTAAAACAAATTATATTCTGATTAATTGGAGTATTATCTTAGGGTTTTAAGTCAGACTTTAATAAGAAATATATTCATGAAACTCATTACTTATAATATACTATAATTGAAAAATGTTCATTTACTACTGTCTTAAGAGTATCATAATGGAATTTGAATGAGTTAAATGTGATTTATATTGTTAGAAATAAAGAATGTTTAATTATGGTATTGAAATACTGCGACATAATATTAGTAATATTATAAATCTCTAAATCACAAACTTTAGAACTCTTAAGTGGATTTATTATAATATACCTTCAATTATGAGATTTAAATCAATTACTTACTGAACCTACATTACTATACTTAGAACTTGTCTTTTTTTATTTTCACAGTATGATTTCATATTTTTTATCCATAATCTAATCAACATCCATACTTATTTGAATAAGAGGTGTATGCATAAATCTTAAGGTTCCTTAATAAGATTAGTCGAGGTAGAGCTAAGTATTAAAATATTATTTAAAAGCCTTTTGTATATGAATTTATCAAGAGTATGATTATGATTGATTAATTTCTAGAATTATATTCACTTCAATACCCAAACGTTAGGTAATAGATACTATTACGAAAGGCTAAGTTAGGTAGTATGCCGAGTAAATAAGATTTGTTAAAATACAAAACATTACTTTCAAAGTTTAATAGAATTATAATTATAACTTTTGCAGACCCATCGAAATTGTGAGTGAATCATTTTATTAGTCAAAATACAAAATGTACACTGAATATTATTTTTATACTTCTTACTATCATTTGCTGCTTATGCATCACTTTAAGCCTATTTTTCTTATTTAATACGTTATTCTCACTATTAATGATGTAAGAGAAATTGAATGATATTTATGTATCTTGTCAATGTTGCAAGAAGGTTCCGAAATGGAGCATGAATAGGTTAGGGTTGGGGCTAGTATTCAGGAGATATAAGAGTGCCATTTGGAGCCTTTGAGGGAGGCACATGTGAAGGTTATGCTTAAATGCATGTTTATTGCCATCTAAAGCTCTTAAGGGGGTCTAGGTGAAGGTTTATGCTTAAATGCATATGAACCCAGTGTGGGGCCCCGTACTTTCCCGCGGCTAGCTAATATTAATATTAGCTAATTCTAATATATTTTAATGAGTTCTACAATGGTTAATGAAGTAGGAAATACACTTATATTAGATTTTGGCAACATAATTAGTCTAATTAGCACTAATCACTTATTTAAGCCAATTACAATAATTAAGAAATATAGGGCATTTTAGGGCAATCCAACCTTATTCATAGGTTCCACTATACTTAGAGTAGCATTAGGAATCAAACTTATCAAAATCAGATGCTTAATTGGAGTTTAATTCACTAGTCCCTAATTAAGGTAATTAAGGAGTGATTAATAGAATTAAATATTCCAAATTATTTTTAAAGGTACGCAATTATTCTCTAGGGTCATATGAGCAATCAGAGCTCTTAATTTCTATAATTGAGTGCTTAATAAATTTAATATGATTTAATTAAGAACAGAAAATGATTAATTAATTATTTTAAATATAACCATTGGATCTGTGATTTTATTTTATATTTAGATTCATTACATTTTTCTGATTCAAATAATATATTGGATCATACCAATTGGATTAGTATAACTAAAATTATTTAAATAATTTATTATGTATTTTTATTTAAATAGAAATCATAGGATTTATTTTATGAATTAATTTCCTTAATATTAGCCGGCCCAAATCTAAAAGGCGCGGGTCACGGGTCAGGCCGACCCGAGACTTCGTCTCCTTCCTCCCGACTCACTCCGTCCCATCCGAGCTTCAGTACTGAAATTCTCGGCACCTAGGCGTCGACGGCGGCTCAACTCGATCCCTACACGATCCTGGAGTAGAGACGCATCGATCCCACCCTTAATCCCTCTTTGGGACGTATTGAATCGTCGGATGGCCACTTGGTGAATTCGGCCTTACCCGAAGTTTTTCGGGTTTACTGTGAGGGGTAAATTCGCCTCACAGAGGCCAGAGCCCGATCCTTACACCATCTTGGTGGTGAGGCAAATCGGAGCCCTCTCTGTCCACGAGCTTCGGGGTGACCTGGATCGGTGTATCCTTACTCGAGCTCGGCTACGAGCTCGCGGTGTGAACCAGACGAAGGATCGATCAAGGTAGGCTAGCCTAGACCTTAGGAGCAATCACATTGGGTTTCCTAAGTGGCTAAGGCGATCTAGACGACATCCAGAGGCTCATATAGAGGACAGAATGGAAACTAAACTCTCTGAGTTCAGTGGGAGAGAGTTGTACTTGAAGATGGGGTTGCAGACTTGACTGAGGGGAATTGAGGTGCTTCCAAGCCACCAGACCAGCAACGCAGGTTCACAGGAGGTCTAAACATCAAACGGACCCTCTATCAGCGGGATTTTTGACGTCCGTCACGCTTCCCTTCCCTTCCGAGAAGATGGAGGGGCCGGCGGAGTAACGGCTCTCGATGGAGGCGTACGAGAAAAGCGAGCGATGGGAACGAACAAGAGAAAAGCCGAAATGGGATTTAGGTAGCAGCACTCTTAACTAAAGCATTAAATGTTATATAACAATCATTTATAAATTATTTCCTCAATTTAGCTTACAGCCGACCAGTAAGTTTATACCTCCCCCACTCCTTTTTATATCCCTTCACTAATTAAGCTCCGGCCACACAAAAAATTACAAAATTTCTACCTCTTATGTGATTAGAGTTTTAGGTCGGAGCTAGTAGCCTCGATAGGAGCGAAGTGAGTTTAGTTTTTCTTTTGAGTTTAAAACATAAAAAGCACGAAAACATTTATAGCTCGATTTCGCAACTCGGGCGGCGAATGAAGTATAGCGATGGAGAAGGAGGGCGCCTGCCAATTTTTTTATAACGGAAGGCTAAGCAAAAGGCTTTTAATGACTGAAGGCGAGGCCATGGGCTCTTGAGGCGGCGAAGGGGTTTTAAGGCGAATCGGGCGAAGCGGGCGAGCGGGGGGAGCGGGATTTAGGACGTCCGTCACACTTCCCTTCCCTTCCGAGAAGATGGAGGAGCCGGCGGAGTAACGGCTCTCGATGGAAGCGGACGAGAAAAGCGGGCGATGGGGAACGAACAAGAGAAAAGCCGAAATGAGATTTAGGTAGCAGCACTCTTAACTAAAGCATTAAATGTCATATAGCAATTAGTTATAAATTATTTCCTCAATTTAGCTTACAGCCAACCAGTAAGTTTATATCTTCCCCACTCCTTTTTATATCCCTTCACTAATTAAGCTTCGGCCACAAAAAAAATTACAACCTTTCTACCTCTTCTGCGATTCGAGTTTCAGGTCGAAGCTAGTAGCCTCGATAGGAGCGAAGTGAGTTTAGTTTTTCTTTTGCGTTTAAAACATAAAAAGCACGAAAACATTTATAGCTCTATTTCGCAACTCGGGCGGCAAATGAAGGATAGTGATGGAGAAGGAGGGCGCTTGCGAATTTTTTATAGCGGAAGGCTAAGCAAAAGACCTTTAATGACTTAAGGCGAGGCCACGGACTCTTGAGGCGGCGAAGGAGTTTTAAGACAAAGGCTTTATTTAGAAAATGAGATTTTTTTTCTAATTTTAATTTACCAAAAAAAAACATTATTTTATAATTTTAACATAATAAATAATTTAAAAATAAATTTAACTAAAATAAAATTATCCATCAAAATATATAGCTAAATTAAAATAAAAGTTACATAAATTATTTCGATTAAAATAACATATTTTCAAAAAAAAAATAAATAAATTACATAACACACATATTAACATGATTACAATTGAGTGATCATCATGACAGACCCTTAATTATTGTTAGATTTGATCTCTCAAGAATATGCCGATAATTATAGGATTTGTCACATGCTTACAAATCAACCACTAAATACATGAACATATGTATATGTAACAACCCAAATTCTTAAGCATCAATGTATTGCCTGTTTTGATTTGAAAGGTCTCACGATTTATCATCATGATTTGATCTCTTTCGGATATCTCATTCAGTTTTTCTTCCCCGTCAATAATATCCTTCAGATTCAATGTGCAAAGTGCATTTGTGACTTCGCATCTCCACTATATGAAATTGTTTTTTCCCTCAATTTTGGCCACATCTATCTTTGGTGGAACGTTCTCTACATCACCGTTGACGATGAAGAATTGAAAGCTCCTCATGTAACTCTATTTTCCATGACTTCTATTGCAAAGCTTTTATGATACCATTTGTTGGGATCGATAAACCCAGAATATCGCAAATGAAACAAAAACAAATCAGGAGAAATTACACAAACTCTAATCGCATGCACAACACAATAATTTATGTGATTCAAATGTAAACATTTACGTTTAAGAGGAGAGACTAAGAGTAATTTTATTATATCAAAAACGGAATACAACTAGTGCTTAAAAAAACCCACACCCAAGTCTTAAATAATGAATTTTTTATTCTTCTCTAGCCTTCACTAGCACCTTGGGGTTCTTACAAAGTAGTGGATGCCCTAAAATGAGCTATAAACAAAAGTAAATGCTCAAAAAATCATGCCTGAAAAATCGCAGGCACCTGGGCGTGCCCAAGACTCGAACTAGAATTGCGTCGCGAAAGCCTGGGCGCGCCTAAACGAGCACGTCTCCATGCCTCAGGCATCTGGGCGCCTTCTCCTTCGCCTCTATCTGTGAACATCTTCTGCACAATATTTTGTTATATGAGATCACACCTTTCAATCTCACCCGTCACTGCTTTTTATTTGAAGTTCCATTAATTAAAATAAAAAACTCTAAAAAAGAAGTAATATTTATAATTTCTATTTAAAATATATATTTTTATAATATTTTAAATGCTAAAATATTTTAATCTAAAAATTTGTTGAGATAAAAAATTATATAATATTTTTTACAAAAAAAATATTATAGTTATACAAAAATATATATAAAAATATTTAAGATAATAGAATTTTTTTTTTTTAATTTTGTATATAAACTTAATAAAAAATTATATTTAACTAATAATTTATAAATATATTTGGATATATATTAATATATAAGTGTAGCAATAAAAAAAAAATAAAAAAAAATATTTCATAAAAAAGAAAAATATTAATTAATAATCAATATCTTTTAAAAAATATGAATGATTAAGATTTAAGATTAAAAAAATATATTTTTATAGATTTCACAAATAAAAATAAATTCAATAAAAAATTTTATTTTACTAAAATTTTTAGATTCTAATCATTAATATATTTTTAAAAATAATTAAGAGCGCACATAGTAATACTTATAAAAAAAAATAGTTTGTACGCGCGTGATCTAGATATTTTTAGAGCACAGACAGTTAATTTCTAGTCAATTCAGCTGAGCCTTTATTTCTTCGGCAGTCCACAACGACTGTCGATGCCTTCAAAGACCCTTCATCTCAAAACCCTAAGAAACCATCTCCTCTCCTCACCTCCCCTCCCCTCCCCTCCATCTCCGTTCCTCCTTCAAAATCCAAGCACTAAAATCCGCCATCAAACCCTAATTCTGCTCCGCATTGCATCCTCCAGCCAAATGCTTTTCTCTATCCTCCTCGCCTTCCTCTTCTCCTCCATCCATCCCGCCTTCTCCGACACTCCTTCTCCGGCCATATTCCTCACCGTCTGCGCCCAAAACCAAACAGCAGATGCCGAATCCTTCGACGTCAGCTTCGTGGACGCAATGGAGAAGATCTACCGAAACATCACTGTCTCAGGATTCGCCGCGGCATCGTCCGGCTCAGCCAATCTGACCGTTTTCGTCCTCGGTCAGTGCTTCTCGTACCTCTCTTCCGTAAACTGCCAGCTCTGCTACTCGCAGAGCAGGGTCAAACTCCCCCACTGTCTCCCCTCCAGCTCCGGCCGCATCTTCCTCGACGGATGCTTCCTCGAATACGCAGATCGAAACACTTCCGATCTGGCCGTCGATTCCGCCGACGCCTTCGCGTGCAGCAAGGCTGCCGTACGTGACCCCCGATTTGCGGATCTGACGGAGAAGCTCGTCGGGAATCTGACGGGACTCAGGGCTGATCGGAATGAGTATTACCGGGCGGGGAGCGTCCAGGTTTCATCGGACCTGAGGGTCTATGGGATGGCGCAGTGTTGGCGTTCCTTGAATGCAAGCGCTTGTGCGGAATGCTTGGAAAACGGGAGGCAGAGTATCGTCCGCCATTGCTTACCTTCGGATGAAGCCAAGGCCATGAATGCCGGATGCTTCATCAGATACTCCACGGACCCTTTCTATCTATCCCAGGCGGCAGGCGACGGCGCTGGAAGCTCCTCAGGTGCCTCAATTTCTCACTCAATATATGAATCCAATTTTTGCCGGTGAAATTGGCTTATTTATGATTTGTTTATTGAGAGTTCTACCATTATTTCTCTTGAGTTTTTTTTTGCGCCTATCTGTTGAATAGCTAACATATCTGTTAAAATTATTTTTAATTAGTTAGAATGTTAGATTATATACTTATCATATAATATTAAAAAAAAAAAATTTCTTGATCATTTGTGAAAATTAGTAATTAATTCATAATAAATGAGTATTATTAAGTTAAAATCATAATTAAAAATTTATTAAATATTAATATTTAGAAAAAATTGTTGAGCTATTTATTAAGATATTGAAATATTTTCTTAAAATATTTGTTATGATATTATAAAAATATTAAAAAAGACCAATATTTTAACAATTTATTCGAGCAAAAATTTTAGTAATTCAATTCGTAGTCGATCTTTTTCAGCCACGATTCAAATGATTCATTCTATTGAACGAATCGTTGAATCGTTCGTTCGATCAAATAAAATTTGTTTAATTGGAAGTAATCTTACATCCTAATTTAGTCAAAATATCATATTATTTTATTTCAAATAAAAAATTAAAATTTCTTAAAAATTATTAAATAATAATAAAATAATCTATTTACAATCGCTTAGAAAATTTTATGATAAATATCCCCTAAATGTATATTTTTTAGGTTAGAAAATTGATATTTAGCCTCAAATAGGTTCAAAAAACGATGGATGGTTAGGATTTCATTTAAAATGAGTGCTTATAGCAGATTTTATTTGCAAATTTTTATGTAATTTTAATTTTTTATATGACAATAAAAATATTTTATATTTTGTTTGGGAGTGTTTTGGATCTATTTACGAAAATCCGTTATCCCAACTCTTTAATTATGCGTGCTTTGACTCGTACCATTCTTTCTAGAATTGCAAATTTGAACGCGTTTCTGCGGTCATTTTCAAACCAAAGACTAAAATTAAAATAGTTTAATAAAACTTGAGAAATGCTTCAATATTTTTAAAAATATTTTATATTTTTTGTAGTTAATTATTAATTTTTAATAAAAATTTTAATCATAATTTTAATTAATGAATCTGAACTATTATGAGTTAAATATTAATTTAAAGCACTTTAATGATGATAAGATACTAAAGAAAATATATTTGAGTGTATTGCAACAGTTTTATTAGCTTTAGATATTTTATTATTGTTATTTTAAATAATTAAATGCATAGTATCTATATTTTATTTAATGAATTTTTGTAATTATGTGTTAATTTAGGGAGATAATTCCTGTCATGATACAATTCCCAAGGGATTAATCCGAGTAGGATCTGGTGGTGATTTTGTATATCTAAAATTGAGAAATATTATTTAAACTCGCTGATGTGGTACTTAAGTAAATTTCATCTAATGAGATTTGATGATATTTCAATATAAAATTTAAAAATAGTATCTGTATTATTTTAATGTAAATAAATACATTAATGAAAAATATTCAAATCTCATTAAATGTGTTTTTTTTAGTGCTACATCAGTGAGTCTAAATAGTATTTCTCTTTAAAATTTATTAAATATTGAGCTACCAAAATTTGGATATCATTTGATATGAATTTGATATGATATTGGTAAATTTTTATTAATTTCTGCATAATTTTTTGGCTATTAAAATGGTGATTTAGTTTTAGTTGTAAAGATTTCAAATTGTTTATTTTGTGAATCTTATATAAAAATAAATTAATATTTAATATATTTTGAATAGATAATTACTGCTAATTAATTTATTAGTAATATTGTAGCTGTTTTAAATTTTTTAATTTGTATTTATTTTTACTTTGTTTTTAGTTTGTAACTATAATTAAAAATTAATAAAATTAAATATTTATTCTACAAATTAATATTTAGTTTATTGATATATAGTAATTAATTATGTAATTACGTGTTATCATTATTAATTAGCGTTTTTAATAAAGTTTGTCCGTATATTTTGAACATAGGATAGTTTATCATTTTCTTAAGATATGAATAAAAGAGTATGACAAGAAATGAGTACATTAAGTAAAATTGGAGTGGCTCTAGTTCGTCTAGCTTAAAAATAACTCCATTAGATGACTTAGATATATTAATATTAAGCTAAAAAAATGAGTTAATAATTTTATTCATGTTGGAAGAGTAAAATAAAAAAAAGTGCATTCAAAATTATTAGAAATGAGTTGCATATAATCAAATATGGTGGAAATAAATGGTTTATATTTGTAATGACCCTAGGTCATCTTTAGAAGGATATTAAAATCTCGCTAAATTCAAATTCCGTTGTTTTCCCGCAATTTTCAGTTTTCGACTACATCTCTCGCTAAAATCCTGCTAAAATTTATTTTCATCAAAATTTTTTGTTACTATTCTTGGTTAAGTTTTCAAACTCAATTAATGCTGAAATAAAAATTAAGATTCTGTCATTAGCCCATACTTAAAACAGTAAAACATAAAATTACCTCATTAAGGCAGAACCGACTATCCTTGTAGAAATCGTCGGCAACAAATAGTTCAAATAAACTATTCCCAAAATTTATCTCCGTAATTTACGGGTGTTATCAATTACCCAGCCGAACTAAACGGGTGTGCGTTACGCACGCCTACCCTATTTAACCTAGCGTATGTCGTTCGAATTTTCCTCACTCGATCGCTTTTTGCTCTCGAATCATCACTCGACTGTTCTGCAAGAAGGAATGACCCGGGAAGCTTGCGGTAGAGGCACAAACGAGCGACGCCTAAGCAGACGACAGAGACACATCGATCGACGGAACCGATCCTTGCAGCCAGCGACGAAAGCCGTTGAAGTAGGGACGAATCTTGTTGTTGACGGCTCAACGCATTGCATCAGAAATTCGCACGATCTTCTTCTTTTTCCGCACGATTCCTTCCGCTCGGTCTCCACCTGCGCTCGACTAAGCTATAAGGTACGAACCTCTCTGCCTGTTGAGTATTAAGGATAACTCTGTTTATAAATAGAATGGTTATTTCAATACTTATAACTTGATTTCCTGAACTCAACCCCAAATTTTATATCATAAGCCGAGTTATATGATTAGATTAAGAATTTCACTGACCGCAAGGAGAAATTGGGGTTTAGCACTAGTCTTATTTTGCATTATCGAATTAATTATCATTTTCAACTCTTGATTAAAGAAATTAGAATTATGAAAATATTTGAACCTAGTGTTCGTCAATAATTTCGTAATAGTTAAACACTTAAGACTAGATTGTTCAAATATTATTATTAGTAAGTACTAGCCTTTATCATAAAATAGAAGTCTCATCAATAAATGTTCTCACACACTTAGACATCATGATTTATGAGGTATTAAAATAATCATTGATAAAGAAATATTTTTTATATCTTTATGAGGCAATTAAAAATTTATTTAGAGCATGAAATCCCTTGAAAATGAATTTTAGTAATAATTAAATCAGTCTATTCAAAACTACTTACTATTAGTGAAAAATTACTTCACCAATGGGAGTTATTGAATTATAGATGCTAGGATCACTTCTTGGATCCAACAAAAGAGTATTTGTGTTCTACAACAAATATTTTATTTGTACGACTATTAATAACTAAAAGCACCAAAGTTCCGTTGTGATTATAGTATCCATGGGATTCATGGATGTTTTTCTAAAACAAAACCTTAACATCTTATTATGATTCTCACATGACCTATAATTCAACCCATGCAAGCTCACTTTAAGGTTCAAGGATACATAAATTTTAGTACTAATTTTTGTCATATTATTCTAAATTAACTCAGATAATCTCTTAACAAAAGTTAGTTTATATGCATCATAAATCAAGAGGAACAAATAACCACAAGATTCATAATTAACCAAAAGTTTATGAATAAAAATATTGAGCGTTCATAGAGTAAGCAAGGACTTTCAAAGTTTAATAGAATTCCAATTATAACTTTTGCATACACATCAAGTTTGTGAGTGATTCGTCTTAAGTCAAACACAAAAGGTACACTAGATATTACTTTATATACTCTTATTACTTTCATTGTTGTTTAAGCATCGTTTTTAGCATATTTTATATTGCTATTTCATACTTTATTCTTACTACTAATGATGTAAGAGAAATAAAATAATATTTATATATCTTGTAAATGTTGCAAATGATTCCGAAACGGTGGTTGAATAGGTTATAGACGGGGCTAGTCCTCGAGAGACATAAGGGTGCCATCTGGAGCCTTTGAGGGGGCCCAGATGAAAGATATGATTATATGTTTTTATTGAACCCAGCCTCATGGTTCTGGCTTTGCCCATCAAAACTGCTAACGTTGCTTCATAGTACCAAGTCATAAACATAAATATGAATTTTTATGCAATTACTTTATGAAAATTTGGTATATGCAAATGAAATATTTGTTTGCAGGAGTAATGGCTATTTTTTGTTTACATATTTTCATATTTTTCTTGCAATAATTGTTGTCTCATTTTTGCCTTCCGCTTTTGCTTAAAAGTATATTATTTAGTATTCTTTGTACTTAAAATGTGCACTAAGGCATTATTTTTATAATGCCAGGCCAGATTCTACTGGTGGAGGCTGATGTAGCTTAAAAATGTTAATGAGAGAAATGGTGCGGAATAATAACAAATTTTAGTTACACTTCGAGGGATAAACACATTTGTATAATGATATTGATGTAATAATTTTGGATGTTATTTATTTTAAATTGAATGAATGTTATTTCTTTATATTTGAATGGCTATGAATGTTGTTTAACTGCTATTTTATTTGACCGTTAATATAATCCTGCGGAAAGATGCACCCGATGTTAGATTGGTTGTTATCAACCTAACTTGGGTCATCACAATATTGTTAAGATGTGGAGATCAATTGGATCATAAAAGGAGGTGCCAACAGAATTCCGGTGGGTTACAAAGGGTTTTAGGGGGTTTCGGGGCAAGGAAACACTAGTCGGCAGCAAATCGGGCACTCAGGCGCACCCCAGGCACCCTACAGGGCTTGTAACCCGAGGAGGGGGCGCTTCGGCGCGCCCAAGCGCCCATGGACAGAGGCACGGGCTCATAGGAACGCTCAAGCGCGTCCAAGCACCTATGACGGTTCAGATACGAAAATAGGCATCTATTGGTCAATTGTGGGCGGTTTCGGGCATTTTTTGGCTTATTTTAAAGCTTGTTGGAAGCCCTAACTTTGAAGAGTGTCAAGGAAAGTTTTCCAAGTGGGAGAAATATTATGGCAGTTAGGGTTTGAATTAGAGGGCCAAGAGAAAGGCATAAAAGAAGTGAGGTGCTATGGTTGTGTTTTCTTAGTTGATGAGCACTTCTTTTAAGTGATTGAGCTTCTCCGGTACTCTGTAAAACTTGTAATCTTCATAGTGGAATCTTTCATGATTATGTGGCCATGATTTTTCTCGTTACCGGATTTTCCACTTAATTTATTTGTGTTCGCTTGCTTGTGATTTTCTATATTCTTTTTACCTTATGTATTTTCTCATAATCTGTTAGTATTGCGCAAACTACAAATTTTAAAGGGGGTTTAGAATCCTAACAAGTTTTATCAGAGAGTTCTTCTAGAGTTTGTCAGTTTTAGTGGGAGCAATAAATGATAAGATGAGATACAAGGTGGAGAAGTTCAACGAAGCGAATTTTGTCCTCTGAAATTGAAGACTTACTGTATCATAAGAAATTTTATTTGCCATTAGGAGGAATAGAAAAGAAACTAGAGACTATGAGTGATGAAGATTGGCATGTTCTTGACAGAACAACGCTAAATTTGATACGATTATCATTAGCTTCATCAGTTGCTTTCAATATCGTCAACGAAAAGGCGATAGTCGAACTCATGGAGGCCATGATAAGGATGTATGAGAAGTTTTTAGCTTCTTACAAGGTTTTCTTAATGAAGTAGCTGTTTAATATGAAGATGGTGGAAGGTGGTTTGATAACTGAACATCATCTAAATGATTTGAACATTGTAACCAACCAGTTAAGCTTGGTCGAAATCAATTTTGAGGACTAGGTGAGAGCTTTGTTATTTTTATCTTCATTGCCAAACAACTGGGATAATTTAGTTACTGCTGTGAGTAGCTCATCTGAAAATGTGAAGCGCTTCAATGATGTCGTAAGGCTCGTGCTAAATGAGTATGTTCGGAGGAGGGCTAGTGGTGAGGCTTCAACCTTAGCTCTAAGTGCTGAATGCAGAAGGTGACAAAAAGATGAAGCCGAAAAAAGGGAAAGCTAAATGCTAGAGTTGCGAAAAGAAAGAACTAGAAGAAGGTCTGCCCAACTTTGAGGAGAAAAGGCAGAGGAAACCGAGTCAAGGGCCATTTTGTGAACATCTCGGAAGAAGATGATCAGGACTCGTTGGTCTTGTCTTTGGTGAGTGTTGAATCCTTGTTTGTGGATTCAAGAGCCTTTTTTTATGCAACGTTAAGATTACACTCGAGAAGATCTGGGAAAGGTCTATTAGGGTAATGACAAGACACACAGAGTTATCGGTAAAGGTGATGTGAATATCAGGTTACCTAACGGATCAATATTGAGATTGAAGGAAGAAATATGATCTTGGTTGGTCAGTTAGCCTGTGACATCTTTCAAGGAAGAATAATGGAAAGTGACAAAATGTTCGCTAGTATAGATTAGGGCAATATAGAATGGTCACTTTATAGGATCAATAAAGGGCCATAATTTATTGCGGGAGCAGAAACAAAAAATGAGCAACAGAAGTAAACAACATGTAGTTAAAGAAACTAAAGCAGGGTGCAATTTTAGTTGGCCTTGAAGTGTGACTAAGATAGGGTGAGCCGTACCATGACCTTAGCAATTGAAGCTATAGTGGGGAAAAGAGAAAATTCTAGAGATGAAGATGAATTGATTGCAATTAGTCTAGCAGAAACAAAAAATGAGAAGAATGTCAACTTCTCAACAGAAGTAAACAACTTGTAATTACGAAAATTGAAGTGAGGTGCAGTTTCAGTTGGCCTTGAAGCGTGATTGAGGTAGGGTGTGAGCCACACTACGACCTTAGCAATTGAAGCTATTGTGGGGAAAAGAAAAGATTCTAAAGATGAAGATGGATTAATAGCATTTAGTCTCCAAGTTGAAGACTGTTAAGATGTGGAGACCAATTGAATCACAAAAGGATGTGCCAATGGAGTTCTGGTGGGTTATGGGTTCTGTGGCAAGGCAACACTAGTCAGAAGCAAATCGGGCGCTCAGGCGCGCTTCGGGCGCCCTACAGGGCCTGTAGCCCAAGGAAGGGCGCTTAGGCTCCCCCAAGGGCCTGTGGACAGAGGCACGGGCGCTCAGGCGCGCTTAAGCGCTTGTGGAACAACAACTTGGACGCTCAAGCGTGCCCAAGCACCCGTGATGGTTCAGATACGAAAATAGGCGTCCCGTGTGTTGTAGGATCGAAACACCTGCACGAGCACCGCAATGGAAGCAATTTGCGCTCGATGATTGGGGATGCGTTGGCGGTTACCTAGCAAATAACGAAATCACAAGCACACAAAATATGGATCACAACACATGCACATGCATCCACACACAAGCATCCAAACAACAAAGATTTTACGTGAAAAATTTAAGAATGAAAAACATCACGAAGTCACACCACAAAAAAATTCCACTATGTATGAAGAATGATTATAGAATTACAAAGAGATTCACCTTCACAAGAGAAAGAAAGATCTACTGTTTACAAAACCTTCCGATCATTTTCTTCTCTAACAAGGAACATCAACTTTTATTCTATGAAGAAGAATGAGAGTAGCGGCCACCTTCTTAGGGTTCTCTCCAACAACAGTCAAAGCCTTAGCCAACTCTTGCAATCACATTAAAAACTCCTCCATAAGTTTCCCTTAAGTACCCAGCTTATATTTGAACCCCAAATTGTCCAAAATACCCCTCAAATTGCTTAGGGCAAAACCTGAACCCAAGTAGAAATCTATCAGGTGCTACGGCGCACCGTAGTGCCCTGGCCTTGGGTAGACAAGCATCAAGGCACGCTGCAGTGCCCTGCTCTCGGGTAATTGGCGCCAAGACGCACTACAGCGCGCCACGACGTGCTACAGTGCCTCAATCTCCAGTAGACTAGCGCCATGGCGCACTGCAGTGGCTCGGTCTCGGGTTCTTTGGCACTATGGCGCGCTGCGCTGCAACGCCCTCCTCTTGAGTGTTAGACGCCGTAGCGCGCTGGAGCGTGCCACGACGTGCTGTGGCGCCTGTGCTGCAGCTGAACTTTCCAACTTTGTTCCGTATCACCTCCTTACCTCCCGGAAGCTCATCGGAGCTCCATTAGCATCTCCGTGATAATCTGAATGGTCTCCACAACATATCGTTGTGGTCAATTGTGGGCAATTTTGGGCATTTTAAGGCTTGTTTTAAATCTTGTTGGAAGCCCTAACTTTTAAGAGTGTCAAGGAAAAATTTCAAAGTGGGAGAAATCTTGTGGTTGCTAGGATTTGAGTTGGAGAGCTAAAAGAAGGGCATAGAAGAAGTGAGGTACTAAGGATGTGTTTCCCTAGTATGTGAGAATTTCTTTATCTTCCAATGGATAGGGCTTCTCGGATACTATGTAAAACTTCTAATCTTCATAGTTGAATCTTTCTTAATTCTGCTGTCATGGTTTTTTCCGTTGTCGGGTTTTTCACATAATTTCTTTGTATTCGTTTGCTTGTGATTTTATGTATTTCTTCATAACTGCTCAGTATTGCTCAAACTACAAACCTTAAAAGAGGTTTCGAATCCTAACATATAATATAAGAAAAATGCTATGCTTACACAGGAATATACACTAAAAAGTATTTTGGACCAATAGAATTTTTTTTTTAAATTTTTGCATATATGCTCCCATAAAAAGTGTATTCAACTAATAATCTATTTATATATTGGATTGACACATCATCTATATATTTTGGTGTATATTGATATGTAAGTATAGCAATATTAATAATATAAATAATAAATATTTGATTGTCATGCAAGTAACTTTTTTTTTTCTTTCTATTTTAGAGAAAAATGGGTAATGACTTTTGAATTTTGCAGCTCACCATTCAGTAATTATTGCTGTGACTACTGTTTTGGGCTCGTTGGTGCTGATTGGTATAGCACTCTTGTGGAGGATGAGGAGGTCCTTTTGCGGTTATGTGAGAGGTAATGGGCATTCGAAAAGCAACAAGAAAATGCTATTATGCTGGTATTATTTTGAGATTGATATTTTCATTGTAATTTGTTAAGAATTTAATTAATGATTTCTTGATGCAGATGATGCCGGTGAGAATCGTGAAATCATTGAAGCCATCACTAAATCTCATCTTAGTTACAAATACGAAGATTTGGGCAAGGCAACAAATAATTTTAGTCAGAACAACAAGCTCGGTCAAGGGGGATACGGCGCGGTTTACAAGGTATGTTCCAATAAAAATGATAGAGCAGTGCCGCTCATACCCGCTGACGTGATACTCAAAAAAATTCGTCCAATGAGTTGTGAGCAGTATTGGGTGCTATGTCAGTAGAAGATAAATATCTAATAAAATAAATATTTAATAAAAATATAATATAATATTACTCACACCTTATTGGACGGATTTTTTTGAATGCCACGTCAGCAGTTGTAAGCAGCATTACTCAAAATAATATTGCCGTCAATAATTAGTTGTTTTTTTTGAATTTAAGTGACAAGTTTATATGTCTATTTGTGGCTATTTTTTTTGTCTAATCTTTTGAATGTTTAGCTTTTTCATAGAAAAATAGTATTTGATTCTCAATACTTTCTAAAATCAATGGATGAATAAGATTTTCATTTAAATTAGAGAAATACTATTTAGACCAGTTAATGTAACACTTAGAAAAATTTATCCAACGAGATTTGAACATCATTTTGATATAAATTAAAAAAATAATATTTGTATTATTTTAATGTAAATAAATAAACACTAATAAAATGATATATAAATTTTATTGAATGAATTTTTTTAAGTGTCATATTCTAAATAACATTTCTATTTAAATAATATACTTTTGACTAGCCCTATTTTGGAGCTCGGAGTTTCATTTCAAAGTTGTTGTCTATTTGGTTGACTGCATATGAAGAATGCCATAGAAAATGAAACGTTTATTTTCAATGTTTGGAGTTTGAAAGTGATATCATAAATAATTGATATTTGACTAATTGTTGGGGCACAAAACTTGACCCTTATTTTTAATTGTCGTCTAAATAAATCAGAAAAATAATCAAAAGATTATCACTTAACAATATTTTTTATGCCAAAATACATATATTGTACTTTTAGAAATATAATGTGTATCTTTGTTATTTTTAAGGGATACAGTATAGAAATATTCTTAAAAAATTCATGCAACATACATCATATAAGTATAAAAAGTGACTGTACTAATTAAACTTAGAACATTTAGATTGTAGACTGAATTGAGGGCTTTGCACCAAGCAGGGGATTCTGCCTGATGGGAAGGAAATAGCAGTAAAGAGGCTTTTCTTCAACACAACCAATTGGGTGGACCAATTCTTCAATGAAGTCACTCTCATCAGCCAAGTTCAGCACAAGAATCTCGTAAAGCTTATGGGTTGCAGTGTCGAAGGGCCTGAAAGCCTTCTTGTCTACGAATTTCTCAGCAACACCAGCCTTGACCATTATTTATTCGGTAAATACAGAACCACAGTTCAGAAACATCAATCGCAATGAAAGGTTCTGATTCTAACTTGATTTTCATCTCTTTATATTTCCAGATTCATTTTTGAAAACAGCTTTGGATTGGCAAAGAAGATTTAATATAATTGTTGGCACTGCAGAGGGGTTAGCTTATTTGCATAGTGCTTCAGCTGTTAGAATCATTCATAGGGACATTAAAGCCAGCAACATATTGTTGGATGATAAGTTCAGGCCGAAGATCTCAGATTTCGGATTGGCAAGATACTTCAAAGAGGATCAAAGCCATCTCAGCACTGGCATCGCCGGAACTTTGTTAGTCCAATTCTTTTCCTTAATATTATAATTCAATTCCTGTTTAAAACCCTAAACTATTAGACAAAAGTCATGAATAATTGTCAAGTTAAAGGGAAAGCCGTTGGATCAATATGCCTAACTCTGTACTACTTTACTACGCAAAATGGTTGGAGCGAATCGAGATGACTTAAAAATTCAAATCTCAGTGCCTGATACTTTATATTTAAACTTACAAACCAAATCGGTTATCAACTGCTTCTAACACTTTGATTGCCTCTTGAAATAAATGATGCTTCAGCGGTTACATGGCTCCTGAATATATTATTCACGGGCAGCTGACGGAGAGGGTTGATATCTACAGCTATGGCGTTCTTGTTCTCGAAATCCTTGCAGGTCGCAAAAACCAAAGCTCAATAATGACTTCAGAAGATGGTCATTCTCTCATGCAGCAGGTAATTATTAGTAGAAAAATGCTTTGATAACCCTATTGGTGCCCTCTCACTTTTTTGTTAAGTGTTATTTGACAAGTTAACTGTAATTTGTAAGGATCTGTTGCAAAAGTTAATTCTGTCTCAATCCTTTCTTCGGCTATTACATATCCAACCTATAAAATTAAATTTTCATTATTTGAAATTAGTTTTAACAAAACTTGTCTTCTAGAACCGTGTTTTCTTGTATACAAACAATTGAAAGACATTTTTTTGCAACATAGATTTGGCAGCATCACAACTCAAATACACTGCTGATGCTTCTGGATTCTGGCCTCCAAGGAGCATGCTCAGAAATAGAGGTCATGAAGGCATTCCGAGTAGGCCTTTTGTGCGTCCAAGCTTCTCCCAGCCTGAGGCCACCAATGTGGAAGGTAGTTGAGATGCTAACAGGCAGACTAAATGACTTGCCGGAGCCGGCCCGGCCTCCGTTTCTCCACGGCCATGGTTTCGGTTCACAGAGCCAAAGCCGCAACTCAGAGTCATCTGATTCTAAATCTCCCTTGATAAAAAACATAAATTTTGATGAGGACCGCATGTCTGTCAATCAGATCTCAGTTAGTATGTTTCAGGGTAGGTAACTAAGTTTGGGCTCACAAGATGTGGGTATTTTGGCAGCCTCCAAAGCAAGTTAGTTCATGATTCTTTTGTGTATATGTTTTTAATGTGAATTATAGCTTTTTATCATACGAGTAAGTATGCTGTTTCAGCACATCCTTAATTGTTGATTTTTATTTAAATTATATGATTTAATTAGGTGAATGCTTTCATTTTGTAAATAAGTTTCAGCAGCTTTTCTTTTTGTCTATTTTTAAGTTCTGCATTCAATTTTTCCTCATGTATTAGTGTAATGGTAGTAATTTTTAGACTTTTGGTTATATAAATATCAATAATGTCTGTGTTAAATTTATAAATAGAAAAGCTTGAGTTTGTTAAGGTATTGTAACTCTAAATTAATAATCAATATATACTTAAATATTCAGCTTTGGAAATCAAAATTGTTGCTTGCATAATGTTAAGAAATTGTCTTAAATTGTGTTTTTGTATTTTGACAAGACATGAACGAACCTAACTAAAAGAAAAATGGGTTTGGATCAATTTGGCTTTAACACTCTGGGTTTGGATTAAAAAATTGAACTTGTTTAGAAATTTAGGTTGGGTAAGAATCAACCAAAATAACTCTAACTTAAATTGTTTGATTTGCCTATGGACTGCTAAGGTCATAAGGAATACGGGATTGTAAGCTTCATTATGGTCGATTTAAAATCAATTCATGAGAATTGAGGAGGCGAAAAGTCCTTAAAAGTTGTGACTCATGTAAATACTTCCCCATCTTTCCAGAAAAACTCTTTCAGCTTTCCACTCTCTTGTCTTCTTTTACGATAAAATGGCATCATACTTACAGATCACGAGTGTGAAATTTACTTAAGTATAATTAGACGCGACACCGTTTCAGTTAATAGTGGAGTTTCTTTTGAGAAATACAAAGTTGAGTGCTTTTAAGTGGAGCACTCCTGAACTGTGTGATATTTTCAAAGTTATCTTATTGAATCTTATTGGAAGGCTAAGCATTAGTTTTATTCTCGCAAAATCTTATTGGACAGCTAAGCAAAATAACATTTTATAATTAAACATCCAGAGCCATATAAAATGTAAAAATATCATTCTATTCAATTTAAACTAAAATCATCCATAATATTATAACAATACTTAAATATTTTCAACAAATATTCTTTATAAGCATAGAAATAAACTCGAAATTTATTCTTCCATTCAGCGCCATAATTCCTTAAAATGCTATTAAGCAAACTCAATACTTTCAGCTGTACATGGTCTGATATTATAATAATAATGTCTTATAGAGCATATTCTGAGTACAAAAAATACTAAATATTACACTTAAATAAATGTGGCAAGCAAAATTAAGGATATAATAAAATTGTAGAAAAACTTAGGTTTAGTGCAATTAATAAGTAAAATTCCTACAATGCAACACATTTCTTTACCATAATTATGTCACATATTATCTTTATAAAATAAATCAATATATGAAAAACATTCAAAAATAATATCTTGAAATCATGAAGTAGCATTAGCAGTTTTGTTGGACAAATTCATAACCTTAAAGCTAGGTTTAATAAAGCATGTTTATCCTTAAAAGCTCCGCATAACACCCGTATAACTCCCGGTGGACTAGCCCCGTTCATAACATAATTAATTAAATTGCTATTTCGAAACCCTTACAAACATTCACAAGACATAATAATAACATTTCGTTATCTGACATTATTTTGGCAATAAATAAGCATTTCATTAAACATTAACATAGATAAAGCCCAAAAAGAAGTTAAGTGACAATAAAAGCAATTAAGTGCCAAAAGTAATACGGTACCTTGGTATTTTAATATATTGAAAAAGTACTAAAAATTTTGTTATAATTAAAATACCAACACTATGCAGATACACCCAACATTTGACTTATGACACCTTAATTAAATGCACTAAAACAAAGGTACATGGTATCTTCTTTTAATCTTGTTTTTACATGCTTCTATGCTCACCTTGGCACAATTTTGATAAAACTGTTTTATGTCACACAAAATGATATAGAAAAAGTTTGGACAACTAAGTAGCTTGGGTTCAGTGTTAATCTATTTTAGTCTGATCATACAGCTGTTATGACGAGGTTGTCAGATATCGGGAGGCATAAAGAGCCTGTTGATAAGCTTTTGAGGGGATAAATATTGAGGGAAGTTGGGATTATTATGCAACATCAAATTTGAACCCTCATTTTTTCCTTGATTTTATACTTGTCCAACAAAATCATATTTTAGGGTCAGATATCAAACATAAAAGTTATATACTCATTTTTGTGATAGCAATTATTTTCATGCTAAAGCTTCAATATAATAAAATAAGATTTGCATGGGTAAATTGTGAAAAAGCTCTTCACTTTCTAACGAATGAATATTTTTGTTTATATTAAGATTATATTACGATATTTAATCTCATGACAAATGCCCACACTTTTGAAATGTGCCCAAATCAAGAACTCATTATGATCCTGGAATGAAGGTTGTTAGAGCTCGAGAATATTGCTGCTACTACAACGACTTCCTATTGTTATTATTATGTTGTTTTTCTTATATTTTTAAAAGTGTTGTAATATTTAAGATCATTGTGATCAAAGCAATGTTTCGGATGTACTTTATAACATAGATAATTTATGTTTGATAATTATATGTTATTTCTCTTAAACTACTCAATAGAGTCTTGCGGCTAGAGGATTACTCATAATGAAGGCTTAGCTCCTGCTAACTCGACATTGGATCCCCACAAAATTGACATGTCAGATTTGGAGCGCTTCTAAGAGCACTCATTTGAAGAAGTGCAAGGGCTTGTGGAGGAGGAGCCCACTTGCAATGACCCTAGGTTGTTCCCTAATTTACTTGAGTGTAATCATCTTTTAATATTTAGTTCATTGTTTTCATCCAGTAATTAGAATCTAGCCCTGAAGTTTTGGGGTCAATCAAACCTCATTAGGTTGAATTGTTTATTTTGCCAATTTTATGATTTAGAAAATTAGATAAAATAAATTAACCTTGGATCAAAAATCTGACTTCGCCATTGAACTTATCGCCCTCAAATTAGTTATGGGTGAATTTTTGAGAATTTTCTATTAGAAATTATTTCCCCATTATTTTATTATGGTTTTAAATTAAAAATAATTATGAAAAAATTTTGGGTGTCAACATTGAAATATTTTTGAATTTTTGAATTTCCATCATCAAATTAGCTAGCAACAAAAATTTCATAATTTTGCTGCTAAAATGAATGAATTATGATAAAAATACAATTGGAATTAAAAAAAAATCAACCGTTATTGTTTTGGCAACATGATTTTGGTCAACTTCAAACTCAGATCTCGGGACAACCACTTGGCCAAATTGGACAATTTTCGTGTCCATGGATTCATCTCAATGAGATCTACATTTTGGAACCTTAAATTTTAAATTTGAAGATATATTTTTTATTAATTTTGAGAAATATTTAAATTTTATTTTTAGCCAAATTATGCAATATTATGCCATAATTGTTGGGAGTTTTGCATATAATCACCTAATTAAATACACCAATCATTATTCTACATAAATTATTCTTAATTAAGAATAAATTTAAGATAAATTACTTTGAACTATTCAAATTTCACATTGATCAAATCTACATCATTGGATCTTTGATCGAGCCTTAAAGACACTCATAAATCTTGTAACCCTAATTAGAAATCTAAAATCCTTCTTTTATTTCTTTCTTAACTCCATTTGGAAGTATTTATCAAACTCCATTTCTAATTCTCTTATCCTCCTCTCCAAACCCCAAGGACTTCATCCCTAAGCAAAATCCTATTGTAAGGATAATATATTGGAAGCTCTAACCTATATAAAGAATGAGATCTATGCTGCACTATCTCAATCTTTCCACGAAAAGGAGGAGATCTATGCTTCATCAAAATTTCTTTGCTTCAAGATTTATATAAGGAAATTTTTACAGAGTAAACGAATGAATAAAGTACATTAAGTACTTATAACATGTATCGAGTTCTGATATATTAAATCATTTTACTTAAATTTTATGTAAAGTGTGTACATCACATGTATAGAGCTTATTACTGCTAATGTGTTTTTATTTCTTATAATCATGTGTTGGAACGTAAGTTCTATTTTGTAAAATGTTTGGTGAAAATATTATAAACTTACTTGTTAGATATTTCACCTTACTAAAATGTGAGAGTTTAGGTGAATTCACTTTGATTATTATTTTAAATTTGTGTTTATCAGTAATAAATGAATTAATAGCATTTAATTTGTTCTTGAAGCAAATTATGTATGTTAGAATATTAGATCTTTAAGAGAATCATTATGTTTAAGACCTAATTGCTAAGACTTACTTTTCTTTGATTTTCTCTTAAATTAGAGAATCAACATGCTTAATGTAACTTGGTAAATTAATAAAAATGTTGATTAATTCAACTGCCAGATTCAAGATTTATTAATTTATCTTGTGACTTGATTGTTATCCCTTAGAAATAAGATAAGAAAAGATTTGCACTCTTGATTGTAACCTTTAAGTTTCTTAAGTAACCTTGATTATGCTTGTAACCTTGCAAGAAATTTAGGATATTCTGGATTATTACTTTAATGTTAGTAACTTGTATATTATAGACAAAATAATTTAAAGTCTTAGAAGATCCTTAAAGGATAGAGATAATAAGTTGATTCATGTGATTCTTATCTTAAATTTGAGCTTATGTCATCTTGATCTTCTCTTAAATAAGAGAAAAATCATGTATTAATCTTTAATTAATCAATAAAAGATGCATGATTTATCAAATAATAAACTCCTAAATATTTGATAATTTATCTCATGACTTGAATGTTTAATTATAAAATTAGGAATTAAAGTATTTACAAACTTAATTTATTCCTTTAATCAATGATTAGACTTATAATTAGATAAAATAATTCTGAGATAAAAAATGCTTATTTGATACATACTGAGGAAGGTCCTTAGATGAATCTCATAAATCTTAGATGATTGATCTTATACCTTATGATGAGATGACCTAAAATAATTATATTAAATTATTCAATTATGATATATCAACTAAATTGAGTGATTTATATGTCATATCCTTAGAACTATTTTGATTAGCACATACTATAATGGAGAATGTAATCAATAGTTTGAAATTTCTTATTTACTAAATTAGTCAATTTAAAAATATAAAGAATGATAATATTGGTATTATTATATGGAGATTATAGTGCATATCCATAAAACTAATTTGAGTCAGTGGGATGTGAAATTGGTTGATTCATCCTAAATCGAGTTATAGAGTTCTGGTCTTATTTTAGGTTAATAAGATGAGTATAATTCAGGATAAACATCGCAATTCCTAAGTATGTTATAAGTAGGGGATTGAACAGTTTAGTTTGAGAGAATAAACTGTAAAAATTTTTTGTTCCCTTATCTTTGTGTGCATTTATAAGTGTAGTTAAATAAGTTAAGTGTGTTAAGTTATTCTCCTAAAAACATACTAAGTATGTATATGTACTCTTAACATGTGATAACTTAGAATGTTATGAAAACTTAGTTTGTAGAAACATCAATTTCAGATAAATTTGGGTTAAAGTAAATTATGTGATTTAGAGTTCTGATTTATATGGTAGTTATGAGTATATGTGCATATTAGGATAAACTAGGTTAAACAGTTAGATAACCAAAATGGATGTCTACTTTTTTCTATTTTCTTAATTTTTGATGACTTGGAACTATTGTTGCATTAAAAGAATTTGACATAAACTGCATAAGCATAAAGAATCAAAAATCATTTGAGAACTACTGGATGTAGCTGCATCAAGATTGAGTAGAAAATACGAGATCCAACAGGCATCAAGATATTAGAATTTCTTTTGGATGCAAGGTGGCATCAACTACATAATTGTGACATATTTCAATAACATATTCAGATGCATACATATTGGCATATAACACAATTATATTTTTAGTACTTAGTCCAGTTTATAATTATTTAATAATTGATTTACTTTCAGCTCTTTTTCTCGATTACAATTTTGTTTTACTTTTAATTTTTAGTGCTTGATTTCAGCTCAATTTACTTTAGTTGTATGCAATAGATTTTTGTTTTATTGAATGTTGAGTAAAATCCTTTAAATGATAAGAATGAAATATTACAGCTTAAAATGTGCTTAGACTGATTATCTAACACGAGATTTTTTTTTTTTTTTTTTTCTTTTGCTGGAGCCTTGGCATTGTAAAATCAATAATGTCAGATCCTGAGCAGTTTGAAGAGGCCATCTAGGAGACATAGAAGAACTCGAAGGAGCAGTAGACAACACAACTTTTACGTACTTGCTTAGTTTACTGTTTAGTTGTGAGATGAGAGATTTTTATTTACTGCTCTTTTATTTGAATTATGATTTGTAATATTTAACTATGGATGTATTTTCTCTTTTTTTTTTTTTTGAGATGAATATTTTCTTATTCAATTCTGTAATGAATACATGGAATGAATGCTTTTAGCTTTCACACTCTGAATATTTTTTCTATTTAGTATTGTGATGTGATCAAGATGAAACTAGTATACATTAGATATATATACTCTTATTCTCTTACTAAATTTAATGTATATAATTATTTTAGCTAATACTTAAAATAAGGGTGTTACTTGTCTTAAGGGTTAATTTTCAACAGTATTAAGTAAGTCTAGGGAGGTTCAGCTTTCCCAGGTAACGCACCGTCCTGCCACCAACTGTTAAGTATTTTATTAATCTTCTGTTGTGCGCGGCGATGGGGCGGGGTGTTACACCACTACATAGAAGTTGAATTAGTACCTTTTAGTCTTTTTTTTTGTGAGAGATAGAGTTATTTTGATGCATTTTATTATGTTTGTATAAACTCTAAACTTCGATAGATGTATTTTCTATTTTTTTTAAGATGTATGTATTTTTTTTTGATGAATGAAATGCATGGATGATGTATCTTTAACTTTCGCTCTCTGTGATTTTTTGCCATTATACTTAGTATTATACTAAATATAATACTCAGTGATCAACCTTCTATTCATTGACAGATTAGTGAAAGATCTAACCTGACAATGGGCTGAGGTCGTCACAAAGACCTAAGATAAAAATAATTGAAGTTCAATTATTGGGCTGCAACAACATTCACCATATACATTAGAACAGTTTGAAATAATATGCAACACATCTTATTATTTATACATTATCTTATTTTATTCTTGAATTATATAGCCTAATACTTTACACCTAAAAAATGTATAACATGTGGTACCATCTATAATTCAATTTTTTTTTAATAATTAATGCTTTAAAGTAATTATAACAATGATTTTAACAAATGAATCTCAAATACATCAATTTAACATTGTGTTTATATACATTAAATATGCTAGAGCGGTGGTGGAGGAGGCATCAAACGGGATATCATAGGAAAATGCAATCAACAATATCCTAACATGATAGCACTTACATAAATACAAGAAGAATAACCAAATAAATTTAAATTCTATTAGCTATATAATTTCCCAAACAATTCATTGAAATGTAAGCTCTAGACATTTAGGGGTTGTTTGTTTTGAATTTTTTTTTAAAATTTGAGTATAAAGTAATTTGGTTATAATGTAATCTGATTACAGTGTAATAAGGTTACTTTACTACTGTTTGATAGTTTGTATAAAAAAATTAACATTTTTTTTATTTGGAATATAGTAATATGTAAGTGTGGTGTTTTGTTCTTATTCAGCACATTCAAATGGAAGTTTCTTGGGACATGTTATTTGCATATGAAATTCTATTAATTGATAAGATTATGAATAGAGTTAGCAAAATTTGAATTATGAAGAACTATTTTAAAAGCTAATATTTTTATCTTAGATGATCTAATGCAGAATATATAGAGTGTAAGCTCAATTGTATTATAAGCTAAAATCTTGATGACATTACTATTGAGGACCATGTGATCAAGAAGAGCGAGATGTTCAAATATCTTCGTTCAATTTTCTAAAAAAAGGTGAAAGAGACAATGATCTACTTAATATGATCAGAGTTGGTAGGATGAAATGGATGAACTCTCAAGCGTGCGATCAAAAAATTCCACTCAAAATTATAGAAAATTGTATAGAGCAGCTATACAACTAACTATATTATATGGGAAAAAATGTTAGCCTATAAAGAAGAATCTTATCGAATAAGGGTTATAGAAATGATGAATTGAGCATTTGATAAATATATTAAAAATTTAAATAATACATATTATTTATTTATTTTTAATTTTTTATTTTAAATAATTTTAAAACATTGCTAGCATGAGTATAACAGCTTATTCAGAAGCTTTGATGTCAACTAATATCGTTTTAATATTTTCCAATGTTTTAGTGGCACGTGGCCAACTTTTCTTTATAGATAAAAATATTTAATTTTTTTAAATAAATCAAAATATAAATAATATTAGAATTTAGTAGTTAAGAATTATAGTTTATTATCATATTAACTATTTGTTTATTTATATTTAAAGTTCATTTAATAATTTTTTTTTAAATTTATTAAATATAAAAATAAATAAAAATAAATTTAATGATAATTTTTTATTCTACTTAATTCTTTAAATCTTAATTATTCATATTTTTTAGGAGATATATAAAAATTATGTAGTAAAACTCTTATTTATAAATTTATATGTAAGTTTGAATTATTTTAATACCGGCATTATATTTTTTGAGATTATTTTTGTATATATATATATAAAACAAAAAAAGGAAAACAGGAAAGAGATGCAGGCGTGAGTAGCATGCAAGAGTTAGATGATGGCAAACAAAAGATGGAGGGAAAAGCGATAAAAAAAAATTGAAAGGGCAAGACTAAGCAACGAATCACAAAACCCTAACTATTTCCTCTCCGAAATTTGTTTCCATGGATTGGAATTCAACAATCCAGATCAGATCGCGACTTCAGACGACTCCGAATTGGCTTCTTAAAGCTTCATATTGCTTGACCTTGCCTTTATTCAGCCTCAGCCGACTCGTCACTGTTCGTGGCAGACTATTTTAGATTGAAACCATTGTGGGCACTGATGCTACCTCTACCCACCGCTGCGCTCTCCAGATCTGACTACTTTACCATTTGACAGGGTGGGAGATGAGGCGCGCTCCTCAGATTCGTGGCGTTGGAGGTACAGTGCTAACTAGAGCAGGTTGCACCGATAAATCTTTTTTTCTTGATGTGTTTCAATTTTTTGTGGTTGATAGAAACTGCATTTGTTAGAGGTGACACTTGAATCTATTAATCAAGTGCTCTTTTGGATGGATTCTGGTTTTTTCATTCCCGATGTGAACTTCAGGATCGATAGACTGTAGAGTACCATTTGCTTGTTTTATCTTTCTGCTACCCTCTTCTTAGAATGAAATTTTTGGTAATTCTAATAATGAGATAATTGTATAAGTGCCGTTGCAATCTTGCTGAACCCCAATAGCTTCTGAAGAAGCTATTTTTGTTTCTCAAACTTTTCTTCAGTTACTGAGCTAGCTAATTATGTAATGATTGGGCTTATATAGCTTGGTGTTTTCGAATCAATTGAACATGACATACCGAAACACAACCTATCATTTGCAATGAATGGCATATTTGTTTATCTAAAGTGTGCATCTTTATCTGATAGAAGTTTAAGGAAACTTTGATAATGCTAATAATCAGATAACCCATCATTAAGTTTGCCATTGCTGCATCAATCAAAGAATAGGTTAACTGTCTTTTGAGCAGGCCTTGTTCTAGCTCATGTAGTCCATGGATAAAAATTGCTTTCTCCGTGCATCTTCACCATCACCACATTTGATGTCCACTTTGGGTTACATATTTCACTACAAGGCCCTACGATGCATGGCAGATATGACGATTTTGATGGTAATTTATTATTCAAACAGCCATCATTAACATCAGGATAAAAATTATGAAAAGAAGAGAAGATGATAGGCCAAATTTGGAAAGCTCTATTTTTTGAAAATTTTTGCTAGGAAGCTTATAACTTTGGAAAGTTAAGAGAAGCCTGTGATCGTGAGATTAGTGATAAAGATCACCTTTGGCAAGTAATCATCATCAAGATTTTTTGTTTTTTGAATTTCAAGTGAAGAAATTTGTTTCCTTTAATTTCTTCATTAGGAAAAATTTCATATTAAATTCATACTGATGTAAAGGAATTAGTTTTGGCATGATATTGAAATGTTACAATTGGAGAAAATTAAAGCACAAGGTTTTATTTGAAGAAGTTGTCCCTAGCCTTGACCAAGAAAGAAAGAAAAAAAGAAAAAAAAAAAAAAAACGACTGGCAGCCCCAATTCACCTTTGCCTGCCAATTAAAAGCTTAAAAAGGAAAGAGGAAGATATCTTAAACAAAGCATCGAATCCATAGCCAAAAAGGAAAAAGAGAGGGAAAACAACTGGTTGGTTATTGCTTTGCCAAAAAAGCAACTAGCCCCCTTTATTAAAGAACATTATTAGTGTTTTTTTATTTGTTACTTTTATATATTTGACATATTAAGGAGTTTGTTTAATTTACTCCAATAAATTGTGATTTTGATTTTCAATTAACAAAAGAAATTTGAGATTTATTTTTGCTCCCAAAGATATTGCGAATATTTAAGTCCCCATCCTCTCCATGCGTATTTTTTTCTTTTTCTTTTTAATATTCTTCTAATAAATTTGTCCCAAACCATCCAAATTTCTTCTTCTCCTTGCCTTTCTATATATACTCCTTCCCTCAAATGTACATAGTTTTGCAGCTCAGGAACAATTTGATTCTCTTTTAGTTTTGTAGTTATCTTTGCAAGTTAGTAGTTCCTGCTCCACTTAGACGCAAGCAACCACCCTCAACATTTTGTGGCTTTTGGCCACAACCCAGGAAACACTCCTACCTTACATAGACCTCTTTGCATAACAATGACAGGTTTTTTGTTGCCCTCTCTTTAAACATCATTTTTTCATGACATCATAGTAACCTACTATTTTCCATCTCAATTCATTTTCATCTTCGCCTTTAAAAATGGCAAAGCTTTTGTTTTGCTTATTTAATCGAACCAAAATCTAGGGGCATTTTGCATTACTTGGGATTAGAACAACGTTGGCTGTTCTTTGTAAGTTACCATAGAATATCTTATAATGAATTTTTTTATTCTGGTACATCTTTATGCTATAAGTTCTTATGATCCAAAGATTTTGGTACATGTATGAAGTACATTGAATCAATATTATAGCATTAATGTGCATTCTTAGCTCATGGATATATCTTCTTACTTTGACTTCAGATAGGAAGAGGTTGTGGTAAACCACCTAACCTCCATTGTTCTGCTTTAACTAGCTATCAATTTTCACATTGAGAATAAATATAGATACTTTTTAAGTTTTGGTTATTAGAATTGAGTTTTCAAATTTTCATGCAATTTAATGTTTCATAGATGGACTGAGTAGCTGTAAAGACCTACTTAAGTAATAATAAGTAAAATTCTTAAATATTGAGGTGCCTTTTCAAATAACGGTGGAGTCCCTGATAAGAACTCCAAAGTTAAGCGTGCTCATGTGGGAGCACTCCCAGGATGGGTGACTTACTCGGAAGTTATCTTCTGAGGGAAAAATTGTGAGGCTTTCAGGCCAAAGCGGACAATACCTTAGTACTTAAGAGTTTGAGTTGTCACAATTGGTATCAGAGCAGGCCATACATAGGGTGTTAGATAGGAGCTAAGTGTCATACAGGGTAACTTACCACTTCATGTGAGCAGCCTCTTGAACTCATGATGGTTAAGGTGCTACATAGTTGTGGATACCTCTTGAGCATGTAGGGGTCAGCTCTAGTCCTATATACCCAATGGATGATTCTTGAATCTGTATGTGGATACTGATGAGGACGTTAGTTACTTAAGTTGGGGAGATTGTAAAGACCCACTTAAATAGTAATTAGTGAAACTTTTAAACATCGAAGCGCCTTTTCAAATAATGGTGGAGTTCCTGATAAGAACTCCAAAGTTAAGCGTGCTCATGTGGGAGCACTCCTAGGATTGGTGATCTGCTGGGAAGTTATTTTCTGAGGGCAAAAATATGAAGCTTTCAGTCCAAAGCGGACAATCCCTTGGTGCTTAAGAGCTTGGGCTATTACAGTAGCTTACATGTTGAGCTAATTGAATTTCTCAGATCTGAACTACTTGAAACCTAGAGTCAATCATTAGATAAGAGTAGGCCTAAAGATCAATTTTTCGCATTCAGACTGAAATATTAATCAAAATAGCATATTCTTCATTGGTCTTCTATGTCTTGCCAAGATGTTTCACTAGAACAGGCTCCATAATTATCAGACTTAATAAATTGATTTTGGTTGTGCCAATTGGTACAAATTGCAACTTCAACTATTCTATATTATACGCTAGAGGTTCATTTGCATTCAAGTAACAATGCAGTGAGGCTTTCAGTCCAAAGCGGACAATACCTTGGTGCTTAAGAGCTTGGGCTGTTACAGTAGATTACATGTTGAGCTAATTGAATTTCTCAGATCTGGACTACTTGAAACCTAGAGTCAATCATTAGATAAGAGTAGGCCTAAAGATCAATTTTTCGCATTCAGACTGAAATATTAATCAAAATAGCATATTCTTCATTGGTCTTCTATGTCTTGCCAAGATGTTTCACTAGAGCAGGCTCCTTAGTTATCAGACTTAATAATTTGATTTTGGTTGTGCCAATTGGTACAACTTGCAACTTCAACTATTCTATATTATACGCTAGAGGTTCATTTACATTCAAATAACAATGCAGTGATTATAATTTTTGCAATTGGGGGCATTTGGTTTAACTTTGGTCTTTCCTAGGTAATATTAAATGCTCAAATCAGTGCCTTTAACAAGCTCATGCTAGTATACTAGCATAAATTCAACTTTTTATGTAGAAATGTATTTGGGTAGTTAATGATTTGAAAATTTACATATAAATATTTTATCTCCAAATAATCAGGCGAATACAATAGCTGCTAACTTCAAGTTGTGGGTTGGATTGTTCTTCATGAGTCTTGAGTCCCTTAGAATTATAGGCCATCATTATATCTTCCTACATGATGGCACAATCATGATTACTACAAGAAGTGTCATTAAAATGATGAAAATCCTTACCTTCTGTTGGTAAACTGACAACAAGAGCCAAACACTATCTTTGAGCTTCTTAAAGATAGTTTTACTGTAGTAGCCCTAGGCAAAAGACATTGATTTCTAAGTGCACAAGAGATATTGTTATATGAGAAATGACCTATTTTATTGTAGTATCTTGCTAAACCCAAAAAAGCATTCAATCATTATAATATAGGCAGGTTATGGCCAATCCTTAATAGCTTTAATTTTTATATATTCATAGATATTTTATTATTGCTCCCTTATGACTAAAAAATTCTATGAATTGGAGCCAAAGTTTGAATTTGAACAATTTTGAAAACAGTTGTTGATCGCATAAAGTCTTTAGAAAAACGACAAATGTTGAAAATTTTTCTCTTCAAATCTTGAGCAAAATAGAATATCATTTATTAATAACATTATGAATTGATTTAAATGGCCTCACAACTCATGTATTAAGATCTATGACCCCCAATGGGGAATTGGTTAATTTAAACTACATCATAAAAAATCATAGTGTTTATACGTAATTTGAAAGTAGTCTTCAAAATATGAATATTTTTAACAAGCAACTCCGATGTTACTTAAAGTGGAGATTAATTTTTAAGAATACACAAGCACTCACTAGTCAATTAAATAGATCATCAATGCATGGTAGTGGGTATTTGTTCTTCGTCATTAGCATCATTGACCTTGGGATAGTCATTACATCGACTCATACTTTAATCTTTTTTATATTTACAAAAAGTACATGTGCTTTCTAAAGTAGTATATTTTGAGATAGATACAGTCATGATCCAAAAGTTTTTATAGTTGATTCTTTAATTCTTAATGTCTTAAGGTGTATCTTATATTGCACTTTAAAATTAGGTACAGTTCTAAGGCAGAAGTTAATTCTAAAATCTGCTTCATAGACTATATATGAGCTTAACAACTAAACTAGAATCACATTTACTAGTTTTCGACTATCAGTGTTTTCTTTAATACTTGCATATCCTTTGGATTTCAACATATACAGAGACCATAATATGTTTCCTTACCAGCTTATTAAGTTGAAGTGCTGAGATCAAAGCTGAGAGGACTTCTCGACTTTTAACAAATTGGATTCATTTGTTTTTCATCAAAAGGGATACTTTGTATTTGCAATCAAGTAAAGTTCTAATCTAGCTCATGTTTTATGCCAAATTCATATTCAATGTTTATATCAGCAGGACTATTAACTCTGTAGAGAAAATGAACCGTTGTAGTTTGAGAATTTCACTAGAGCAAAACGCAAAATCAAAATTAAAATGTAGATCACACAATCACAGATCATAGAAATCACCACAAAGCACCAGAAAAATTCACATGAACAAACATGTCGAATTTTTACATGGAAAACATAATAATGGGAAAATTCACGAAAGTACACCGTCATAAGAAAATTCCATTATGAAGAAATTAGGGTTTATAGAGTACACTGAAAATCTTAGAGAAAGTGGAAGATAACACCCGCCTAGGAATTTTTATTACACACCCAAACCCCAATCTTCTCAAGAAACTTCTCTTTTATTCTTACTTTAGCACTCTACAGCACACACATACAAAATAGATTGAAAAACATACTTAAAACAGGCCCTTACTGCCCATTAAAACATGAAGGGATGCCTCCCTCGTGGCACAATTGCCGCAGGTGCCCGGGCGCACAGCCTTCTTGATGTGTCGGTTGGCTGGGCTATGTGGTTGTCTTTGGAGGCCTTCTTTAGCGATACGCTATTGGGCGATGTTCTCTTTTGGCAAAAGGTGGGGGACATAATGTTGTATTCAAAATTTTCTTTTGCCATTCACATTCACCTTTATTTCATCATTCCAATTTTGTTTACAGAAACAAATTTTGAGTGTGTTTCAATGGAACCTTGGGAGGTTTTCATCACATTGATGTTGAGATTAGATTGCTGTGGCGCAGCTAGTGGAGGCACCTATTGATGTTGCGCTATAAATGGAAATGTGGGGTGATCTAGTGCGGTTGACGGATTGCCGGTTGTTGAGCATTTTAAATTCGTGGGGGGTTTGTTGTTGCTGAGCAGGGGGTTGCCATTGAACTGCTTGTTGAGGCACGATTTCCTCTTGCTACTTGCGATTGTTGACAGATTTAATTTCTATATTGGTCCATTTTATTATCAACTGGATAGAGTTGAGGTCATACCACTTTTATTGCACCTTCACAAGGTTGGATCCAAGATAATCAATGAAAGTATTGAAGGGTTATTACTGCAAAAGTTAGGCTGAGTAGAGAGAGAAAAAGCCAAAAGATAAACAGAAAATAACAAAATACTCTGATTATCTTTATTGAAAAAGATGTTGAATGAATATATGAAATGATTAGCTTTGAAAAAATGTTCTATCAAATCAAAGAAATTCCAAAAGTCTCTCTTCAGTTAGTGTGTTTACGGTTGGCTTTTGATCCTCATTTTATAAATGTAAGCCAACAGTATCCTTTATAGGAAAACAGTTGCAAAGGAAAAAAATTGAATTGATAATAAGAAATTTCAATAATGGGCAGATCATTTTTGCTGCCTTAATCATGGGATCAGTCTGGGCTTTTAATTCAATGCATATGGCTGGTTGCCCAGTGCCACTTCTTGATTGATCAAATGGTACCTTGTTACTTCACAAAAAATAATAATTTTATGAGGTAATTCGGCTTTGGCCAGCAAGTCACCCTAAGTGGGTTCTGGCACGACTGTTGTGTTTGTTGTCCTAATGCTAGGTCTATCTTAACGGGACACCATGATAATCAACTCGTCCAGGACAAATACCTGCAATGCACTGAAAGAATTTTTCAATTGTTTTCCTTGGTCGATGAACACCATGATAATCAAGTCACTCTGCACTTCCTCCTGCACTTGCTGGACATTCCCTGTCCCTCGTTAGAATTTCCCATTGTCAAGTAAAACCGTTGTGAATTTGTTGTCTTTTTTTTCTTTCTAACCCAAGAATTTTCACACCGCATTTGAAACTCTGTATCTTATTTAACTGTAGTTTAAAATATTAATGCTAATCAGACAACTCGTAGTGGATTCTTTGTTATCGTTTAAAGAGTAACAGTGATCTCCTGATGCTTTATGTTCTGAGTCAAATAAAACTTCATTTGCTTAATTTTGTGCTTGCAGAATTGCTGGGACTACAGCGAGGACTCTTACTTTTAAGTTACACAACATTCTTGGTTCTGTTGCAAGTTACTACTGAAGATTTATTACCACCTAGACCTGAGTTTGGATCTGATTCTGAAGATACGTCTAATGCTACACCAAGTGGCAAATCTGCAGCGGACTGCTGTTTTATACTATCTACAAGGGTTCCATCGACTTCCAGTTTTCATTTAATTCATAGAGCATTTAGTAGAAGTTTTGAGGAGGAAGTTGCACCTCCACCCAAAATGGTTTCTACCCCTGCGTTTCCTAGTGTGCTAACTGCCAATGGAGAACCTTCTTCAAGTTCACTACATATATCAAAACAATTAATGGAGCAGAGCCTACGCCTTTCGTCAGCATCTGTGAGAGTTCCTTCCCCTGCAGGGAACAATTCTAGCTCTGACTCAAATGCCAGTGCGGTTCCTCCAAGTTTAGCGGTATCTCCAATTTCTCATCATTCAGGTGAGCTAATTATTTTGTAAAACAGTTGTATAATTCCATTGCCATATATCTATTTAGGCTGCTGTATTTCAATTAAATGCTGCATAGTGTGCTGATTCGACCACATTCTACTAATATTGCACTTTGGCCAATTACAACTATGGCTATTTTTCATTTCTCTTTCCGTGTTTTGTTTGACATCCTAAAAGCAATAAACAGTCTGTTAATATTATACATTCAATATTACAATCTTCTTTTCAAATTTAACTGACTCTTAGAATGCATCACTCATTTTATAGCCATTAATTGAATGCTGCTACCAACTTTCAGCGTAATTCTCAACTTTATAAATATACATTTTAACTACATTGTTTTCTGTAAATTATTTTGCATCCCAAGTTCTGGTTAGACCTGGGCACGGGCTGGGCCTGATTAGGTCCTGGTCGGGCCACATTTTGTAACCCAAGCTCGGTCAGCCTCGGTCTTAGGTCGGACTGGGCCAGCCAGGTAAAGTTTTGTGGCTTGACTGCATATAAGCGGCATCGGTGTGCTTCTAAAGCTGTGCACCCTGTGATTAGTTTCCAGCGGTTGTGAGATATGTGGACATGGTAAATCGCAACTGGAACCTAATTTCGAACAATTAGAGGAAACTGGCTGATGTGTATGTGTTTGGAATAGGGCATGTGAATCCTGAGAAATCCATGGAGCTCAGCATTGGGAAGGGAGCGGTTCTGAGGAGGGTTTTGGCAAATGTGAGGGAGAAAAGGAAGGATTATTGGGTGAAGTTGAGGCACCGAAAGGGGTGGCGGTGAGGGTGAAGTTGAAAAGATCGAGTTTGGGGAAGGGGAAGAGAAGGAGAAGCAGGGATTTGAGATTAGTTTTGAGAGGGAAAGGAAGAAGGGATTTGTTGAAGGAGATGGCTAAGATGAGGTGTCTGAAGTGGGTTTCAGAGAAGCATAGCGTGAGGAGCATAAATCGTTCTTGCGGTAGCCTTCGAGAGCTAGGCTGGGCCAGGTCGAGTTTAAGGCAGTGGACCTGACCTGCACATGGAAATTATTTTCTGCGGGCTGGCCTGGCCCAGCCAGATGACTTGCAACGGGCTCAATACTCTTTAGCTGTCCCGGTATTTCGGTACTGGACCAGGCCTGCCGGGGACCGGGCCCGTGCCTAGGTCTAGTTCTGACCCCATTAAAAAGCCTCCAGGATGACAAAACATTAATGTACTCAGCCATCCAACAATTCTGGACATTTTTTTACTAGCCTTTGGGTTAGTGCAGTAGTGCCCTTTTTAATTTAATAGATCAGTTGTTGTTGTTGGTGTTGCTGTTTTTCTTTTTTTTCTTTTGAGTATTTGAGCATTGGTTAAATCATGCTTTCTGGCAGGATGCTGTGAACCTAACATGGTTCAAAGACGAGGTACCCAAGATTGTCATTGTGTTTATCCTGTTAAAGTTGAGCTATTCCTCTGGAATGTTTCTCAGAGATCAAATTGGAGCAATGAATTTCTGGAAAAACTGGCTTCTCAGCTTAACTTGCAAGTTACTCAATTCGAGATTGATAATTTCTATGTTGTTGGGTTGTCAGGGCTTAATATCACCATGGACATAGCCCCACGTGATGGGATAAGTTTCTCTGCAGCTCAAGTTCATGCTATGAATAGTTCACTTACTTTACATGAAGTTTTTATAGATTCTAATGTAATTGGAGGCTACAAAGTTCTTAATTTTACATGGTTCGAGCCCCCCGCTCCTTCTCCTGGTAACACTTTTTGTTATTTCTACTGTATATTCTTGTAGGACTTTTTGTAGTCTGCACTAAATTGCTTTATGAAGTTTAGCTATTAAGCTTCCTGCCTTTAGTTGGTATTATTAAAGGCAAGCCATGCTTTTGCACTTGGTCAAGGCGAGCCTGCGTCACATGCCTTCTAGGCTGCCACCTTTATTATGCATGCTCAGATAAGTGCTTTGCCTAAGGCTTCTAGTTATGGCAATTACTTTACCTTGATTTAAGAGGTGTTTAAAATTTGAAATTAAACCACATTTCTTATGATGATTACTTAGCATTGGATGGTGTGAAATAATCATCGAGTTGAGAAACAAGCATGTGAGCAGATCAAATATAGGTTCAAATAGCTTAATTTGTAGTACTAAATTTAAAGATGATGAACAAGTCTAACAAAATAGAGTAAGAGATGGAGGGCTTTAGAGGGATGGAGAAGAGATCATGGATTATGATTAAGATGGAATAGATGTGATAATTAGATTATACACTAAGAATGCATACTAGAAATGTAATTAGTTTACTTATTTAATGAATTAGTTGTACATTCTTACTATTTCAACTAGAATAATTTATTGTGATGATCAACATATCATAACTTCTTAAAGTGTTTCTCATAATTAAATTAGTTTATGAGTGATATACCATTTCTGTTTTTGGATCTTTCTTTGTATGTACCAATGATGGGGCCTAGAACATTGGGTATTGGGCATCATATTACCTTATTGTGTCCTATGCTTTTGAAATCACTAGGTTTGGCATGTTTGTGTTTCTTGTTGAAGAAATTTAATCAATTATAGCACATCTTGTAGAGTGTTGAATGGATGGAATTGTGCTGCATGCTTTTTCTTATAATATATTTTTATATATGGGGGTAAATTGTGATACGAAATGGTCTGTTTTATTTTAACTGGCTTGGATGTCTATAAATGGATCTGTTGAGGGTTGTATTGGATATGAAAAATGGCTTGAATGATGTTACTTGTATCTCATCCTCTCTTTTCCTTTCTCACACTTGCTCTAGGGCGTTCATCTTCTATCCATTTTCTTTCCAATCTCTCAATTTCAATTTTTTTGTAGTTTTTTTAGTTGGGCTACCCAACTCGTATCAGCTGGTGCTCTCATCAATTTACTTCTCAACTAATGTTCCCATTTGCGTGATCTCTTGGTTCAAGAATCAACGCCTTATTTCAGCATTCACTTCCAGCTTTCGATGCCTCCCTTGCTCCTATAAAAAAATGTCAGACCTCCTTATGTTTCTGCTCATCTTTATTTTCTTGTCATTGCCAAAAGCCACCTAATGACATTAATTTGACACCTTTAATAAGCTTCTTATTTTTTGTGGTTTAAATGGCATATGCTTTTCTCTGTTGTTCGTGCAACATCTGTCAGTAAACACTCAAAACGGTGCATCATGTGTTAGTTTTTGCAACGTTGACTATTTGTTCCTCGGCTTAGTGGATTGATTCTTAAAATAGATTTTCACCATTAAACATTATTTTGATTATTACAAATCTAGTGAAACAAATAAATTTGATTTGTTCCCTCGTGTTTTAAAGGCAGTGCTTGCATTTTGTATAAGTTTGTTATTATGACTAGGACAATTACTTTAACAAACTTTGTCCAGCTACTACAACGCATGCACTAGTATGTCATTTGACAAGATTTATAGGTATAAGTTTGGCATCATCCCAACTTCATTAGCCTTTACAAAACTTGCACAGTCTGTTCGCAACACTAACAATTTACTTATATTGCGGGAACAGTGGGCAACATTGATGATCGATACAATGCAATTTACCAGTTAGATGATTCAGTTTTTGCAACATGTACCTGTTGTGCTTGCTTTTGGCTCTCTAATGACAAATTGATGACTTAGACCTTGGGCCGTTTGATTGATGTTTATGCAACATACAAGAATGGTAGCCTCCCAATCTTTCCGTAGACTCAGTACAATCTTTTTCATTGACAGCAGTTCGCTAGGACATCCTTGTTCTCTTCCTGTTCTATCATGGAATGGGCTGGCAATGAGCTGCATTAGCAGATGCACATCTTTGCATTCATTCCCAGATTTTCATATTTGCAGCTACATTCGATGACCTATGAAACTGAAGGACATTTATTTTTTTACTAGTAAAACTGCCATCGTGTAGTGGCTAGGTGCTATATTTTGTTTTTACATTCATAACACCCAATTCTTAGGTATTTACACTTCTTAACATGTAAACTTTAATTTTTATAAAACAGCCATCTTATAATCCAGTTACTTCTAATTTTGTAATGATTTAAATAGAGGGTAGTACTTTTGGTGTAATAGTGAGGAATTTGGTGGTAGTTTTTAAGTATTAGTTTCTTTGATAGATTTATAATAGATGTTTGCATGGTTTGTATGCAATTTTTCTTATTCTTTGTACAAGGGCACATTGATGGGAAGTGCAATTAAGTATAGGGCCTTCAAGATCTAAAAGTACACTTACTAAGGGCTTGTATAGGTCATGAAGAATGACTTGAAATAATAATAGCTGAATTCAGTATTGGGATATCGAGTATATAACCGCATTCTTTCCCACCACCAACCCTAATTTCGTCTTTTTTGGGTTTGATAACCCTACTTATTTCTTTCTATTTCATTCTTCTTTTTATGCTCAAACCCTTCATTGCCACACTTTCTACTCACCAACCTCATAATTTGTTAGTCCCCACCTATTTCACTTCTCTCGATCTCCCCTCTCTCTCTCTCTCTCTTGCTCTTTGTGATAATAACAACACCAAGTTTTCCTTTGGCCCATAAGTAATTGGCTTTGTGCATCCATTGTCTCCATTGTGCATGAATAAATAATATCCCATCCCGAAGCTTCAATTATATGAGATCATTTCTTATAGTTTTTTGCCATATCTTTTTTTAATCTTCTTTTATTTCAAATAAAAAAAAGTGGTCTATGGGAATTGAACGCATGACATGGATATCAAATCCTAAGTCTCAACCAATGAACTACAATACCTTTACACCTTTTAACATGACAACATTTATAAACTCAATTTTTCTAAATAGAGCATTGAATGGTATATACGCTTAATATATCTAAACCACCTAATATGACTTTCTCAAAGCTTTTTTTAATTTATTTAGCTCTTGTTGTGTGATGACTCGATGTAACGACCCATTATCGTTACTTCGCTAAATTAGGTCAAATCCCGCCTCAGAATTCAAGATCCCGTGGAATTTCGAATTAGGGCAAACAAAAATACATTTAGATGAGAATAATTTTTAGATCAAAGTGCTATAGTTTGAGAGAAATTCGGATAACAGAAACTCCCGCTTTAATTTCTGAATTTTCTTAAATTTAACAAATTGAAAACATTAAATACGTGTTCGAATTCATCATTTTTTGTGGCATTGTGTTAAGTATATTATTTAAATGCCGCTCGAGAAGTTTCATCAATTTCGGAGCGCCGGTTCGATCTCAATTAATTTTCGAAGTTTAAAACTTCAGTAATTAATTAAAAATAAAATTTTGCTCCGAATCGAAATTTTTCTGCGCAAGGGTGTTCGTTACATCGTAACACTCATCGGTGTCAAGTTTTATTATTTTTGGACACTAAACGGTGGAAAAATGTGAAAAATTTAAGTTTAAATATTTTTTTTAAATTCCTTGAGAATTTCCTTCTTTCCTTCCCCCTCCTCCCCTCGATCGAACTTTCTGCACTTGGCGCCTGCTCTAGCGGGCGGAAGAAGCTTCTGTGCCAGAGCGCCGGGCAGCCCATACCTGCGCTGCTTTAGCGTAGGCTGTCGGTCCACTTGATAGATCCCCTCCCCTCTCTCTCTCCCCCATCCCCTACTTATACCCCTCAGCCCACTCCCTCATCTCCCACAGCCCTCCTCTTCCTAGCCAGCCCTCCCCTGCCAGCCAACCTCCTACAGCTAGCTCCCTCCTGTTGCAGCCCTCCCTCTGCCGGCCAACAGCCAGCGAGCAGCCGCCCGGCCAGCCACTCTGGCCACCCCCTTCAGCTATCCGGCCTTACTCAGCTTTCCGGCAATACTATCATAGGTAAGAGGAGAGGGAAAGGAGGAAGAAATGAGGAGATATTTTACCTCTTTTTTTAATTTTATTCATGAGTTCTTTTAATAATAATGATAGTTTTATCTCAATTATGTCTTTCACATTATCATCGTTTTCATTAAATAAATAATGAATAACAGTGAAAATGTTATAAGATGATTATTATTTCCATTTCAATCCAGTCATTTTCATTTTATCTTTTTCTTTTGTACATTATCATTATCATTATAATGATAATAATAACGCTATAATAAATATTACTGCTATTCAGTAACTTAAAAATTGGATTTTAATCATAATAAGAAAGCGAAAGAAGAATAAAATAGAAATGAAGATAAAAATTACTCCTAAAATATTGATTAAAAGCTAATTTAAAATATCAAAATCTAAATGCAGATCCAGTCGAACTATTGCACATTTGAACTTAAAAGGTACCCAGTATATGACATGTAATACTTTTTGCACTTTATTGTTGCTTAGCTTCGCCTTGAGCCAAATTCGTATTGAAACTTGGTTGGTTTTTTGAAACCAACATCCCTTTCATAATATAGTTGTTATTGAAAAAATGACATTAGTAACATTTGTGGGTTGCTGGAAAAATGACATTAACAACATTCATGAGTTACTGGAAAATGACATCAGTAATATTCGTGAGTTACTGAAAAAATAACATTAATAACATTGATACTTGGTAGTTGTTCGAAATCAACATTCTTTTTATTTGTGAGTTTTTGGAAAAATGACATCAGCAATATTCGTGGGTTACTGGAAAAATGATATCAGTAATATTCGTGGTGAGTTATTGGAAAAATAACATCAGTAATTAATATTTTGTAATAATACTTTTTGCAGGAAATTGATTATTCCTTTTTGCACTATTGACTTACTTTTCTTGCATGTTTATTACACCATTATTTTCGCTAATCGCATCTCTGCTTTTATAAAAATGTAATATTTTATTATTTACTGCGGTACTTAGAGTATTTTCTAATTACTGGGAATTTTAATTCCGATATTATTTTCCTTACAATACCAGGTCAGATGCTTCTGGGAGAATTCAAACAAGAATTATAATTTATACATTTTCAAATTTGCTGAGGGATCTACGACACTACTTTAATCTTACTTTTTTTTTATTTTCCTATTGTTTCAGTTCATCTCGTAATGAACTTTGTAAAAAGGAACTTTGGAGATTTTGTAATCAGAAATTTTATTGAATGAGAATTATCTTTTGGCTTTTTTATGTGTTTATTTTCTTTGAAATTGCTCAATATGATCCTGCGGTATGTGAGTACCCGATGTCGGGACAGTTTTCGCTGAACCGGCGTTTGGGTCATCACACTCGAAGACCGGGGTTAGGAGTTTTCAAGTAATAATTCAAAATAAACATTCAACCCAATACATTAAATAAAAGAGAATATTCCATTCATCGTAGAGCTAGAATATTAGTTAGAACTATATAAATTGTTCCAAATTAACATGACATAAAATTAATAAAAAATTTAAAATACTGAGTCTCCATCTCACTCTTAATACTTGAATCCCACTAGCTCCTGAAATCAGACTAATCTTTGCTTTTAATTCTCACAATCTATAATATTTTTCAACAAATGACAATCAAGCAAGGGTATGTAGAAGCATCCAACAATATTAATTCATAGCATCATATATATGTTGTGAATTAAATGCATCAAAAATTGAAGGAATTTACATCAATACAATTCAAGAGCTATGCCAATTGTTATAATAAGTAACTTGCATCTTTTTTTAACAAAAAGATATTTCGCTTTGCATTACTCAAATGAGATCAAACAATTTGCAAAGCAATAAAATGAAATGAAATAAATGAAAAACTTAGCATAATATACTAAGTGACATAATTATCTTATTTTGGGCCTAGAACCCCAAGCTTCACAGGGAGACCCAGATATTGACATCAATATTATAGGAAGGTATACAATTATTCGTCAGTAAATGTTCACATTTTATATTACTTTGGTGAGTCATTTCTCTGAATCTTCTGCTCCTTCCTAGAGGACTAGGTCTCTTTTTATTATGCCATGGGTTGCTAGCAAACCCTACTTATACAGGTTCAGTTTTGTTCTCCCTCCAAAGACGCTTACTATAGACATTTGTGATAAGCATTTATGAAAAGTAATTTAAAACTTTCATTAAGCAAAACAAAACAACCAATTCCAAAGTTAAACAATTTTAAAGGAAAATAAGCTCAAACAAGAACACTAAAAATACAACTTACCCTAGTCTTCAAGTCATCACAATTGGTATCAGAGTAGGCCATATGGTGTTAGATATGAGCTAAGTGTCATACATGACAAAGTACCACTCCATAGCAATGATCTCTTGAACTCGTGATGGTTAAAGTGCTACATGATTGTGGGTACCTCTTAAGCCTGTATGGGCTACCTCTAGTCCTATCTACTCAATGGCTGAATCTTGGATCTGTGTGGATACTGACGAGGATGTCAATTACTTAAGTTTAGGAGATTGTAATGACCCCCTTAAGTAGTATTAAGTAGAACTCTTAAACATCAATGTGTCTTTTCAGATAATGGTGGAGTTGCTGATAAGAACTCTAAAGTTAAACATGTTTGGGTGGGAGCACTCCCAGAATGGGTGACTTGCTGTAAAATTATCTGCTGAAAACAAAACGTGAGGCATTTCAGGTCGAAGCAAGCAATACCTTGGTGTTTAAGATTTTGGGCTGTTACAAATAAAAATTTGGACCATTTCTCAATTTAATGTGTGTCATCCTTGCGCAGAGGTCATGCTAATCTTCTTTGTATCGTTCCAATTATAATGTCCCCCTTAAGTAGTATTATGCAAAATTCTTAAACATCAACACATCTTTTCAGATAATGGTGGAGTTCCTGATAAGAACTCCTTAGTTAAGCGTGCTCAGGTGGGAGCACTCTCAGGATATGTGATCTGTTAGGAAATTATCTTAAGAAATCGTGAGATATTTCAGGCTAAAATGAACAATACCTAATGCTTAAGAGTTTAGGTTGTTACATAATGTGAATGAACCTTTTTCTCTTCATTTTTGATGGTGTATACCCACTCAGTTTAGCATGTGATTGGGCACTTTTTCCTCCTAGCCTTCATTCACTTCCTTTCATTTTGGTTACTTTCTATCCTCCCGCATTCTTTACCACTTCTCAATTTACTATTAATTATTTGAGTTTGATAACCTAACTCACATCATTCTATTTTTTCTTTTTATGTTCAAACCCCATTTATTTGCCACACTTTTCTACTTACGTGCCTCTCTTATTTTGTTAGTCCCCATCTGTCCTCACTACTTTTAATCTCCTCTCTCTCTCTGACACCAAAAGAATCACTGTCACGTTGTAGTTGGTTGCTTAAATCCTTTGTCTCCATTGTGCATGATCAGATAATTATCTTTTGTTTTCATTGTGCATAATAAAAAATAATTCATCTCTATGCTCCAAGCATATGAGATCATTCCAAATAATTTCTTTAAATAGAATTTTTGGTCTTCTTCTTCCACTTTTAATATGGGCAACATTCATAAACTCAACCTTCTCATCAGGGCATTATAGGATCTACACGCTTAATATGCCCAAACCATCTAATATGACTCTCTAACGTTTTCTCAATTGAATTTGCTCCAATCTTGCTCTAAACATTTTAGCATTTTCATCATACAATACTTATTTTATCAGTATGTATTTGCTTGTCAAACAACTTTTTGCCACATAATATAATTGGTCTATAAAATTTTCCTTGTAAGTTAGAGTGATTTTTCAATCTCACAATTCCCCAATAATGATACCAAAATGATACCAAGCCTTAGACTCACTAAGTGGGGTTGACTATATGAATCCTTTGTCTTCCTTATGCCCATGAAATAACAATCTCTCCTTGTGCTCCAAGAATTTGAGATCATATTAGTTTCTTGTCTTGTCCTTTTTGTCTTCCTTTTTCTCTTTTAACATGGGCAAATTTGTAAATTCAACTTATGATGATAGCTTGTTCATAAAAGTAATGCGCCCAAACCATCTATATGATGATTTTGTCTATAAGTTTATCCTAGGTAAAGTCACTCTAACCTTACTATGAACGAGCTCATTCCTCATCCTTTTTTTTCATATATACCCTCCTATTTACCTTATCATCCTCATCTTCACAACACTTTATCAAAATTATCTTCTGATTTCCTGGCCAACATTCTGCCTCCTATAAAGAAAAATGTGTATTTTTGTCCATTTATTCTCAGTATTTTTTTCATTAGCAGCTGATCGACATCAAAAATTCATAAAGCCAGTCCATGCCCATGCACCCATTTATCGCTTGAGTTGTTTAGAATGCAAACTCTCCTTTGAGCTGGGTATGCACTCATTAACGAGATTAAATCCCCTCCAGTTAGCTTCTCTTTGTGCTTGAACCCTCGGGTTCTTCAATAATCTGTAGAGATTTTAAGGAGGTGATTTTAAATCTAAATCAGATCTAATTGAGTCGTAGTTTTCCATAGTAAAGAAATTTGTAAGAAATTTAAGTTTGATTTTAAAAAAAAAAACTAATTCATATTTTTGTTAAACTCGTCTATTTAAATTTGGTGCTTATCTTAACATAATTATCTCGTTTATGTTAGAAGGTATAAAGTGCTACGTTGAGACTGAATTGGGATACTAATACAAGCTAATAAATCATATATACGAAATCTCATCTTATTAATAGTTATCCATGTGCCTCAAATCTAACGACTGAGAGGATTGTCCACATGCCTCCAATGGTCCATATTCTCCATCAATACCATTGTGAATTTAATAGTCAGCATAATTAGGGCATTGCAGGTTTAGACCCTATTTGGCATTGTCTTTTTTTGCTGCTAGTCGGCCAACTTCCTATGTACTATTTGGCAGAGCATGTTTTTTGATACTGGCCGATCAGATCTCAAAAACTAGCTTCACGGTAAGCGGAAACAAATATGTTTTTTACTCTCTTTTTTGTTAGCATAATAAGTGTTCTTTACTTGTTACCCTTCACTACCACTGATTCCCACTTACTTACTAGCTGGCTTTCCGCTTGCTTATTGCTCGTTAGCTTCTGTTAGCTGTCGTCAGCACTAGGCATCTTCATCTCCAGCTGCTTTTTCTCTGGCAGTTATTCAACAACTTCTTCAGCCAACTCCAGATGTACCAAATGGGCCTTAATTAGGATAAGATTTTACTGTTTCTAATTTTTTATTTTCTCAAAATGTAGCGACTTCCGATTTCTACTTAAAGTTAAATAAATTTAGAGATAATGTTAAGAGTAGTGTAACAAGCTGTCTTTATTTTTATATTGTCTTCTTCTTTCACCAAAATCATTGTTTTTTTTTGCATTTAACATCTAAAAGGCCATACATGCAAACTTCTCAAACCATCACCAGTGGTAAGTATTCCATACACAGCTGATGCTGGGTGTGTTACTTTTGTAGGTATTAAATTTTGTCTGTTAAATCTTTAATAACCGATTTTTGTGTGATTTCTGTAATTTTTTTATTTTCTAATTGTTTTGTATATCTCGGTTTGTTCTGCAATTCATTTTGTGCCCTTTTTCCCCCAGCTCCGGCTCACGGAATCTTGCCACAGTCTCGACCACCTTCTATGTCCTATTTGCACAAGCTACATGATGAGGCTAGTGATGGAAATCATCAAAATCTAACAATAATTGTGGGCATCTGTGCTGCACTTCTTATTGCGGTTGTTATCACTGTTTTGGTAATTTTCTCTTGCAGATCTATTAAAGGGAATACGTCCTCTACTAAGGAAATAGGTTTGATATCGTAATCTTTCTTTTGTATTTTAAATCTATTATTGAATTGTTAAATTGCATTTTCAATATATTTTAGTTTGGGACGATTTCATGCGTAATGCTGAGTTTACTCATATACAAAATCATAATTGCTGCATGAATCGATTTGCAGCAAAACTGAAGTCTTCCGCTGAGGCTGCATCCGGCGAAGGCTCCATTCCTCGCCCTACCAGCACGAGGTTTCTGGCATTCGAAGAACTGAGAGAAGCGACGAATAATTTTGAAGCTTCAAGTGTGCTGGGAGAGGGCGGATTTGGCCGTGTTTTCAAGGGCGTCCTAACCGATGGGACGGCAGTTGCCATCAAGAAGCTTAACAGTGGAGGGCATCAGGGTGACAAAGAATTCTTGGTTGAAGTTGAAATGTTGAGCAATCTGCATCACCGCAACTTAGTAAAGCTTGTTGGCTATTTCAGCAACTCTTCACAGAACCTCCTCTGTTATGAACTTGTTCCTAATGGCAGCTTAGAGGCGTGGCTCCACGGTATTCTTTCCCTTGTGCAAGATAGTTCAGCAAATAAACTTTTTAATACATTGATTTTTTTTTTTTTTGAACTTCTTGATATTGCATTGAAGTTTTGGCTAGTTACACATCTAGCACCCAAACCTTGCTATTCACGTATCTAAAACTCAAATTTATAATGATTATATTTTAGTGCTGTGTTCGGTACTAGCTGTTTACTTCATATAAAACTCTATTATATCAGTTTTATCTTGTTTGAGAAGTTGTATCTTGTCAGTTCTTTAAAATGCACCCTATAAGAAAGCAATCAGTAAGCAATTTTTAAACTGTGGTTTTTAGCATATAAAATTTATTGTTAAACCCATTGCCCTCCACCACCATTGATGCTTGCCAATTTACTGATCATCCGCTCGCTCTTCGGCTGTTGCTGATGCAGTGTGCAGCAATATGCAGAACGTCCAAACACCAACAACATTAATCTCTTTACAATAGCTTCTTTAAACAATTGCAATTGAGTCAAACGAAGCCTAAATAGGAATGTTTGGGAGTATGCAAGATTTTATCCTTTTTATTTAGTCTTATTGTTCTTCTTACAGGTCCCTTGGGAGCAAATTGTCCTTTGAATTGGGACACTAGGATGAAGATTGCTCTAGACTCAGCCAGGGGTCTGGCCTACCTCCATGAGGACTCCCAACCTTCTGTCATTCACCGGGATTTCAAGGCATCAAATATACTGCTGGAGAACAACTTCCATGCCAAGGTTTCCGATTTCGGCCTTGCCAAGCATGCCCCAGAAGGACGGGCAAACTACCTCTCTACCCGCGTGATGGGAACATTTGGGTATTAAGCAGCAGGCATCTCTCCGAAGTTTTGTTCTTTTTCATTCAGCCTTTTTTTTTAAATGTTTACCATTATGCTTGAAAGATCTGTTGAATCTTTCTTCCAGGTATGTAGCACCTGAATATGCCATGACTGGGCATCTGTTGGTGAAGTGTGATGTATATAGCTATGGGGTCGTTCTGCTTGAATTGCTGACAGGGAGGAGGCCCGTCGACATGTCGCAGCCATCTGGTCAGGAGAACCTGGTGACTTGGGTTGGTGTTCTTAACCTTTTGTATATTATTCCATAATTGTGATCAAAGCATATAAATAAATAAGGGATTTTTTACTCACGTTAGGTTCTTTAATCTTTGTCTATAAAATGCTCGACAACAATAAAAACAACACCAAGTCTTAATCCCACTCGATGGGGCTAGCACATGAATCTTTTGTTTCTATTGTTGCATTATCTGAATAGAGAAGGTCTTTTCTAATGGTTTCTTCCCTCATCTTTTTTATTCTTCCTCTTTTTAATATGGGCAAAATTCATGAATACAATTTTTTCTAACAAGAGCATTAAACAGTCTATATGCTTAATACGCTCAAATCATCTAAGGTGGCATTCTCTAATCTTATCCGCTATTGGAGTCAGTCTAACTTTGCCACAGATAAACTCAGTTCTTATTCTATCCTTATTATACTCACTTGTCCACTTAAGCATTCTCATCAGTATTAGTTGTTCTATAAAATTTTCCTTTAATCCTAAATTGAATTATTGATTACACAACACTATAGAAGCGCTCCACCATTTCATTCAGCCAGCTAGGGTTCTAATAATCACTTCAATCTCTATTCACCATTATTTTGAATAATTGAAACAAGTATCTGAATCTATCTTTTTTTTTTTATCACAGGATCCTCATTAATTATGTCCTCGAGATTAGGGCACTAAGACAATTAAACTTTATGCTCAGGCGGTGGAGGATCCTCAGTAGCAATTAAATTTCACATTATAATGATTTTACTTTCAAAAAATTTTCGTTACAAACTTTTAAGATTGTTACTATAACGTAATTTAAATTTAATATTATTTTTATTATTCTCTATTTCAAATGCTTTAATTTAAAAATATAAAATCTTTAAAAATAACCAATAAATAAATGAGCTTATTATGATGTTACAGGCTAGGCCGATTCTTAGGGAGAAGGAGAGGCTGGCAGAGCTAGCGGATCCGAAGCTGGAGGGAAAGTACCCTGGGGAGGATTTCGCGAGAGTTTGTACGATAGCGGCGGCGTGCGTGGCAGCGGAGGCAAGCCAGAGGCCGACTATGGGCGAGGTGGTGCAGTCTCTTAAGATGGTCCAGCGGCTCTGCGAGTACCAGGACGCTATGCCGACCCCTCCATCGGCCCGCCCTAACGTACGGCGGTCCTCCACCGCCTACGAATCCGACGGCACTTCCTCCATCTTCTCTTCCGGTCCCTTCTCCGGTATCAGCTTCTTGGACAACGACAACGCCCTTTCCAGAACCGCCGTCTTCGCTGAGGACCTTCACGAAGGACGATGACTCTTATTCGGCTTTGCCCTTTTTTTTTTTTTTTTATTTTAATTTCTGGTCTTGTTTTGTATATTTCGTCGATTTCTTTCAGTTTCTCTTTTTCTTTTTCTTTTTTTTTTATTTATTTAATTCATGCAAGCATTTTGTCAATTACTCAAATTACTCTTTTTCTTTTTTAATTACTCTGCTTTAAATATGAATTAAATATGGTATGATCAATAAGATTTAAAATTAAAATTTGAGATTTAATCACCGAGCTTCTCAGATTACTTTGAAGGCAAGCATTGTCAATTAATCGAAGTAATTTTTTTTTTTTATTTAGTTAAGCTTCAAATATTTATCAAATGTATTGTTGGATCGATTGATAATTACTGTACTACAATATTATCTATAATAACTGAACTAAAAGGCCAAAAAATTCTAATTTCATTATTAATAATACTAATAATAATAAATTATTTAATTTTTATTTTAAAAATAATATAAAAAATATTTATTAAATTTTAAAAGTAAATGTAGCTTTGAATTTCTCACACACACATATATATATATATATATATATATATATATATATATATATATATATATTAGTATTCTAGTAAGTATTTATTTTTTTGGAATTCATTTAATTAAAGAATACATTATATATTTTAAGTTAACTAAATATAAATTTATAAATATTATATTTATAGAAAATTCAAAAAGTAGATTTAATAATCATCATTGAGTATGTCAACAACTACATAGGATACAAGCATGGGATGAAAGACCCGTTCATAATTATATGATCAAAATTGATAATCAGATAGTGAGTATGGTTAAACGTGAACCAATGAATAACATATGTCAATACATTAGAACAATGAGAAACCTGCTATGAATAGTGTCATCATTCTTGATCGTTTTGAATTTGAAATTAAGAGGGGATTTTGCTTAAATGCCTCCAAGCCACTTCAAATTAATTCACCCCCAATGTCTTTAGTTAAATCTTCTTTTCTCAATTGAGCATCAGTGGCAACAGAGATAATTTTATCTTGTAGTTTCTGCCCATAACTAGTGAACCCTAAGTGGAGCTCATTTTAATGATCTAGTTCCATCCCGATGACACTTTTAGATCTAATTGATCCTTCTTAATTCAGTGATGGTGTAGAGACCAAAATTAGCCATTGGTGTGCAATGTATGGGCGGATTGAGTGCGCACACTAAATCCAACTTCTTGGTACAAATACAGTCTCACGAATAAGCTTTTAGCAATTCAATGGCCTTCGCATAAGGCTTTTGGTATTGAGAGGATCTTCTTGATGTAAGGAATGATTTAGTTTCAAATATATTCGAATAACAGGCATTCGGTAACACGTGCCATTTAAAGGGAATATTCATGATGGAATATTGTAAATTAAAAAACCAGAGACTAATCAAACCTTAAGAAAAATAATGCATAATGAATTTTTGATATATTTAAGTGATGGAGTAAAAACTTCATTGTGAGCATATAAAGTTAGGCGAAGGTTGAAGTCACTCCCTTGCCTTTCACTTCGAAAATGCATAGCTGGCTCCCAATTACAAAACCCCGCCTAGATTTAGATAAAGATTCTCTTGAAAATCTTAAACTCCAAGAGCCAATGGAATCTCCTTCGATATTAAGGACTACTGGTTACCTAGGGGATCCTCAATTCTCTTTCACTTAGTAGAGTAGAGGTGTGACTCCTAGCCTCGTCCTGTAAAGTCAGAGCCCGAACAACTGGGAAGATTCTAATTTGTAAGAAGTAGCTCCAGAGCATGGCCAAGATGAAGGTCAACTGAAGATCTAAGAGCCTAGTCGTGCATTCCCGGCCTAGGCTCCGGAGTTCAACCAAGCCCACGGGCTCCGAAGGCTCCGAAGGCTCCAAAGGCTCCAAAGGCTCCAAAGGAGTGAGCTAGTGAGCATTCCTTCTGAGCCAGGATGCGAAGCAATAACAAAATCTTTCATCGTCGCAGACCGATTAGTACCACTGGAGTGGAGATCTGAGAGAGGCTGCGAAGCAGAATCAGAAAGATCAAAACAGGACCCACAACTCATCGTCTGCTTTTGAAAGTTCGAAAGGTTATTCTATCTAGGCTAAACTAAGCAGGAATCACTAGAATAGGAGTGTGGTGCCAGTCGTTCAGCTCAGCCATTCTAGCGCTACCACATGAATTAAGGTGTTCTCTATTTACGATGAAATGAAGCTTTCGTCTCGTCTCAAGAGCAAGAGATGTCAAGTAGGATTGTTGCTGGCATGGAGAGGCCGCGTCAGCGGAGGTGCGGGTTTGACCTACAAAAAGGCATAAGGCCGCGCAGCGGAGTAGCTTCTCATAGAAATACAAAAACGTATCACCCACTTCCTACAATCCGGCCTGAACCTTTGGGTAGGCTCCGCAGCCAGTCCAAATTTGATGAATTTGAATCATAATATCAGAAAATTATGAAGAATTTGAGAATACAAATATATTTTGATTTTGATAATTAAATTTATTAATATTCACCGATCAAAATTAAGAATAATTAGGAAACCCTAAACCACTTAGTCCTTTGAAATTTTAATCAAGGTACTTAGAGACATGTTTATCAATAAGAGAACCATAATGTGAGAAAATTGTAGGGGTTTATAATTTAAATTTAATTAATTATTAAGAGAGTAATTAATTGATAAAATATAATTAAGCTTGGCAATTTAGGCATGGAAATAACATAGTTAAAATAAATAAGATTATAAATAGTAAGTTAAACCAAATAAAAGATTAACATTGTATGAAATTGTAAAGACCCCTTTAAGTAATAATAAGTGAAATTCTTAAACATCGAGATGCCTTTTCAGATAATGGCGGAGTTCTTGATAAAAACTTCAAAGTTAAGCGTGCTCATGTGGGAGCACTCCCAGGATGGAAGAATTGCTGGAAAGTTATATTCTAAGGGCAAAACTGCCAGGCCTTTCTGAACAAAGTGGATAATGCCTTGGTGTTTAAGAGTTAGGGTTGTTACAAATGGTATCAGAGAAGACCACATGGTGTTAGATGGAAGCTAAGTGCCATACAAGGTAAAGTACCACTTCATGTGAGCAGCCTCTTGAACTAATAATGGTTAATGTGCTACATGGTTATGGGTACCTCTTGAGCCTGTAGATGCCACCTCTAGTTTTTGGATCAGTGTGTGGTTACTGATAAGTATGTCGGTTACTTAAGTTGGGGAGATTGTAAAGACCCACTTATGTATTAATAAGTGAAACTCTTAACATTGAGGTGTCTTTTTAGATAATAGTGGAGTTTCTGATAAAAGCTTCAAAGTTAAGTGTGCTCATATGGGAGCACTCCTAAGATAAGTGACTTGCTGGAAAGTTATCTTATGATGGCAAAATCGTGAAGCCTTTCAGGACAAAACATATAATACCATAGTGATTTAGAGTTAGGGTTATTGCAGAAAGGGAGTTTTGACTAATCTTGCTTAAGATTTAGGTTAGGCCTAAATCTAAGGTTAAAGGAGATACAATCCCATAAGAAATTCAATAAAATTTTGTTGAGTTTGACTTCAAATAAGTAGAATAATTATATGATCAATTTTAAGTAAGAGGAAACCTTACAAATGGGAAAATGATTATTTTGTAATATCAACAATAAAATAATATTAAGTTTAATCAAAATATCAAAACAAAGAGTTAACTTAAAGAAAAAGATTTAAAACCAAATAGAAATTTTGGAATAGTCTAATAAGATCATTTTAAAGCTAAGTTTGCATAATAGTGTAAACCCAATGCTATTGCTCCATTTAATCGGGCCTCATTAGGATTTAAATTTGCCATCAATAAGTTCTAAACATTTTAGGGTCAAACTTTAGAATTTGAATGCAAAATAATTAGAAAATATTTTCCTACTTATTTTAGTGAATTTTAGAACTTAGAAAATTTTGGAAAGATATTTTGACCTCAAATAGTAAATGTGATAGCATATTTAATTCATCATAACAAAATATGTTAAATGTGCAAGTTTCATAATTTTTGAGCTTATATTAGAAAAAATATGCAAGAAATAAATTTGTATTCTTATTTAAATCAAAAACTCAAAGATATTCTTTAAATTTTAATTAAAGTTGAATTTTATAAATATTATAACATTAATATTAAAAACTATCATGCTATGAGATAGAGCATAAAACATGGGATTCAGATGCTCACGACCGTTCTGTGTTTGAGATTGATCGGACGGTTTTTATTGTGTCGCACCACCGTAACTCGTTAAGTTTAAAATTGGATCGTCAGATCACATTGTTGATCCAACGACTGAGAGTTAACCCTGCAACAAAAATTAGATCAATGTGATCTGATCCATATATCCTTTTCAATCGAGGGTCATACGACATCCACGATCCCTGATGTTGTTCACCTTTGTCCCGAAGGAGATCACCCCAACAAGCAGAATCCCCCGTATAAACCTCCTGTCATGCTGTCCCCCATGCTCGATGGGACCCCTAACAACTTCCCAATATAAAAAATTCCCCTGTAATGACCCCATAGGTAGTATTAAGCAGAATTATTAAACATCAAGATGCCTTTTTAGATAAGGGTAGAGTTCTTGATAAGAAGTCTAAAGTAAAGCATGCTCATGTGGGAATATTCCTAGGATGGGTGATATGCTGAGAAGTTTGCATATGAAGACAAAACAATGAGGCTTATTTGGCCAAACTGGACAATGCCGTGGCGCTCAAGAGTTTGAGATGTTACAAATTGAATCATAGTAGGCCACAAGGTGTCAAATAGGAGCTAAGTGTCATAAAGAGAAAAGTATCACTTCATATGAGCACCATCTTGAACTTATGATGGTCAAGGTGCTAAATAGTTATATGTACCTTTTGAGCCTGTAGTCTCCACCTCTAGCCTTATATACCCAATGGATGGTTTCTAGATCTGTGTGTGAATATTGATGCGAATCTCATATATTCAAATTGGGAAGATTGAAATGACATGTTGTAACAACCTTCTGTTATTACCCAGCTTAATATATGCTTAATTAGGTCATAATACTAGTGTTATTAAGTTCTAAACTTCATCAAAATATATAACAACCTAAGGTTGTTACCTTAGTTAATCATGACTAAAGTAGGTCCTAGTCTTGATTCTAAAGCTCTTAATAAGCCATTAGGAGCACACCCTGAATATTTGGTCTAAATCAGAAATTATTTGGATCAAAACCCTAATACTAGAAATCTCGATAATTTAGTAAATGACTTATCTAAGTCAAAATCCGATTTCGCCATTGTGTTCCATCCATCCGTCTCTAGTTGGAATTAACTAGGGGTAAATTATTGGAATTTTTTTTGGAATCATTTAATAACTCAAATTTTTATTTATTTAAATTATACTAATTGTAATTTAATTATTTATTCCATTCTGTTATCCATCCATCCGTCTCTAGTTGGCGCGTTCGTCTGATCAAACAGCAAAATGTTTGCACCTTTCGATCGGCCCAACCGACAGATCGGACTGTTGGGGAGTTCTTTTCCCCAATTCGTGCCACGCGCCCTGCATGCGCTGATCGTTGACTACATGTGGCAGAGGCCAGCCACATGTAGAGCACCTGGCTGCTTGGCAACCATGTCGATGCCTCAATTTAATCCCCTTTCTTCCTCTAATCATCATTTGCATCCCTTGAAATTGATTCAAGGCCAGAGGACTGCTCCAACTCTCACTTTTGTCGATCTAGCTTGTCGCCCCATAGAACCTTAAAGTACTGGCTCGCCTATTGAATCAATTGAAATTTTCATGTTCGAAATTGCATCTGTTTATTCAATGCAAATTTGATTGATTGCCTTGACTCAATCGGCTCATATGAGCCCGATCAAGTCCTAATTTTTGTGAGCTTGTTCAGATGGTGAGCAGTGGAAGTTCTATATGATTGAACTTAGGGCATCATAATTAGAGGTGCTAGAGTGCTTTAAAGCTTAGAATCTAGGGTTCGTTGAAGTGGTATGTTCCATAGCTCCATTTTAATATTCGATTTCAGCGTGGAAGAGCTCTGTGCGGCGATCAAGAGAAAGCCCTAGCTCGCGTCCTTGGTGATCCGTCGGGAACTCTAAAGTCTCGAGCCGGGCCAAACCAGGCCAACCCGCATGTTTTTCTTTTCGGGCCTGCTCGCTTGCATTTTCTCATGGCGCGGCTAAAGGTGCGGGGCTCGCCAGCATTCGACTCTGCGGGTCTCACCATTGTTAAAGTCGAAGCCTTGGATCCTGCCCTTTCGGTTCGCTGCTCAGTGGGACCCACCGCTGTGCAGAGCCTGTGGGATTAGTGTTAAATGAATTGACTAATTAAAATAGTTAGTTAATTTAATTTAATTAACCTAGAAACTTTAATCATTTATATCTTTTAATTTATTTGTTCAAATATAGCAAATATATATCTCATTTTGCTCAAACAATTATGAGAAATTTTATGGTAATATCTAATTTGCTCAAAACTATATGGAATCCTTAGGCAGTCAATAACATAAGTATACCAAAAATTCTATATTTCCCTAAGTATAATTACAAATCAATCCATAATGAGCTAAAACCCTAATTTGAGCTATTAGCCTTAATTCTTAGCCAATTTGAGTGTACATACTATCTATTTTCATATTAGACAGTAAGTAACCATTTGGCATTGCAAATTTCAGTTTGGAACCCTAATTTAAAAAGTTGTATTTTAGACTCTTAAGTAGGGGTAAAATTATCATTTTGCTCAAAATTAGGAAGTATTCTTAAGCCTTAACAACCTGCATTATTCAGTAAAATTAGTAAATTAAGTGCTTAAGAATTAAATTTAGATCATTTAAGCTTATTAAATTAAATTTCAAGGCAAACCCTAATCTTTCCCTTAAGAAAAATTCTTAAGTAAATTAAAAAGTTTCATAATGTGGAATCAAGTCCACATTATGTCACCCTAATTTCTCAAAATCAGTAAACATGTATAGTAAATAAGTAAATAACTTTAATGCTTAATAATTAAAATTTTCTCAAAGTCCTTTCTTTAAAAACTTTCTTAATTAAGTTTCCTTCCTTAAGCCTTTAAGAATCTTCCTTAGGGATTAGTTGTAGACCTATTTTGAATTCATTTATTAGTAAATGAGTTATTCAATGGATGAAATATTAGTTGTATTAGTTTTTAGATTTCATCCTTTATGATTATTTTGTATTTAAACCTTAGTTTAAGACTAAATATCCATCTTATTAAGTTTGATCATACTTAATAAGATAGCCTTAACATGTAGTCCGTGAGAGATGGGCTTATCCTTACACCCTTAGTCCTTAGCACCATTGGTTTAAGTGGTTAAACACCAACATTTTGGAGTTTAACTCTTAATCTCTCAATCTTGATTTTTCTTAATCAAAATTAGTTTGGGTTAACTAAAATTATTAATTAAGATATTGATTTAGTATTTAGCTTATGTAAGTGTCATTGATTGAATTATATTAGAGTTTGATTAGTTCTAATTGTTTTAAACCTTATAGGATCATAATTCTGAGTTTATACTGTATAGTAAGATGTTGGAGATCCTGAGCTTGTATAATCTCAAATTAATTATAAAAATTATACTAAAAAATTAGTGATATCACAGATATTTGTGTAGTACCGATTACACCTTATTTTGAGTTGATAAATCCAAGATTTATGATAAAATAAGAGAAGAAATACAAATACTTTTAAGCTTAAATGGTATAGTTTGATGGGTCTCTCACTGATTTCAGAGAAAAAAGGTGAGCTAAGCTAAATCTGGGCAAAACAGAAATTTTGGAAGAAAACTGCAACAGTGCACCAAAGCGCGCTACAACGCGCTCAAGAGAGTACAAACCCTAGAGCTTGGCGCTACTGTGTGCCGCAACAGGCACAAACCTGAGAGCTCGACACTACCACGCATCGCAGCGGGTTCAACACCGAGAGCTTGGCGATACCGCGCGCTGTAGAGGAACTCACCAAGCCCAAACTCAACAAGCATTTAAGGAAGACCACCACGGTGCGCCCAAGCACACCACAGCACGCTCTAGCGGGTACAAACCTGAGAGCTCGGTGCCACCGCGCATCATAGTGAAACTCATAAAGCCTAGGCTCAGCAAGCATTTAAGGAAAACCGTCATGGCATATCCAAGCATGCCACAATGCATCCAAGCACCCCATGTTGTGTCCAAGCGCGCCATGACGCGCTTAAGTATTTACAAAACTGAGAGCTCGGTACTACCGCATGCAATGGTGAGTATAAAGTCTAGAGCAAGGTGCTACCATGCGCTGCAGCGGGTACAAACCCAGAGCTCGACACTTCCACGCGTTGCAGTGGGAACAAACCCGAAAGATCGGTGCTACTGTGCGCCATAACGGGTACGAACCTGAGAGCTCGATGCTATCGTGCGCTGCAGCGGGTACAAACCTGAGAGTTCGGTGTCACTGTGCGCCGCAGTGGGCAGTCACTTAACATCCGTTCTAAAGCAAAACCACCGTAGCGTGTCTAGGCGTGCTTCCGCGCGCCACATCGCTCGTCGAAATTCCATCCATGAATGAGCAATTAATTCAGCACACGGAAGGCCACAATATCAGTTCTTTTTTGCCTTCACATAACTACTATATCTCCAAATACAATTAATATTTTCATTTTTAAGAGGAATAACAGAATGATTTCAGAACAAGCTATTAAAGAAATAGAGTTAAAGGGTTTGATAGAACTAATTTCAAAGGAGCTGGAGGCTACATTATAAAATCAAGAGAGAAAGGCTTAGAGAGGGTTCCCCTCTTTTGACATTCATAATTCCAAAATTTAAAAGCTATTGGAGGAGAGAAGGAGAACCATGCCCAAGGAAGGAGAAGAGGACCATCAAGGAGAAACACGAAAGAAAACTCAAGGAGCTGGAAGGAAAGGAAGTTGGAGCATGAGAAAAAATTCAGAGAACAAAAACTCCTCTTTTTTCTCTACTGTAGAACCATGCAAGAGTTCATGTTCTTATACTTTATTTTCTATATCTCATTTGTAATAGAAGGCTAAACCTCCCTTAGGGAGAGTTGGGCCACATTATATACTAAGTTATGGGATGAAATGGTGTATTGATTGTTCTCAATGAATAAAATTTTTATCTTTTTGGTTTATATATGAGTCTTGTGAATACATATTGCATGGATGAACATTTTAATCTTAAATTAAATGGTTGAAGAACGAGTAAAATATTGAGTCAATAAATCACATTAAGGTTTTGGAAAATGCACATAAAGGTCCTCTTCGCGAACCTATGCTCGTCGAGTGAGGATTCTCCGTGTAAACACTATAAAATTGACGTGATGAGTTAACTTGATAACTTAACCCACTTCGAGCTCTATAACTCACCAATTGGCGTAAAGCTAGAAATAGATGAATTAGTGCTTAGAGCCCAGTGGCAAGCTCTTGAGCCTAATAGGCCTATTATTTGAGCTTAATCGAGTGGTCGATGCATGTGAGCCAAGAGCCATCGATTATGCTCCGTAGCTCAGCATACGTTAAAGGAGGAAGATGAATAATTGTATGCTTGTGGATGAATGTGACATAATCCATATAGCACAATAATTCACTTTCTTAACTAAACTGCACATGTAGCACGTGATGATGCTAAAGTGGAATCAAGTTTGTTTGATCACTGAATAAAAAAGCATTAATTGACAACTTAAATGTAAGGAATAGAATTTAATTTTTGTCGATCACACAAGCGCCTATGTGCCAAGATTGAACCTTCTTGAGTTAATCTTGTGCATTAGACATGAAATAGTTAGAATTAGATGATCAATCTAAGGAATGTTATTTTCACTTGATTATAATTTTGCATGTAAACAAGCTCATTAAAAGTTGATAAAATAAAGTACTTACACCAATCTCATAACAAATTATGTAATAATAACCCAACTATCCATTTTTCTCAAACAATAAATTTAGACTAAGATCTTGGAATTGTTAATTAGTAACATACCAAAAACCTCAAAATATTAAAAGTCTAAATATTATTGAAAACAAATATACCTTAGTAACAAAACACTTCGTCCATGTGGACAATAAATCTTGGAACTCACCTTCCAATTATTACTTTGGATCATGTATACTTACGTGTAAGCACAGACATGTATTTTCAGTCTGTCATGGGTCTTTATTTATTTTGACATATCAGGTAAAACATAGAATATTTGATGAATGTTCTACATTAGATTTGAAATTACATAAGTCATGAATATAAGAGGATTAGATTTGTCAGATAGATCAGACAACTTAGTTTAATGGAATATATAATAATTAGTCTGCCTCTGCAATTTGGGTATATAGTGCAGTTCAGTTTAGTACCTAGGCATTAATGTCCTGGATGATATCAGTTCAGTACTCAGGCATAAGTGTCTTGGATAATTTTAGTTTAGCTTAGATGGATCTATTGATCTAAGCATTAGTGTCCTAGATACTTTAGTCTTGGATTTGATGGCTAGTTTAGCCAATTTTTCTGTTATAGCAGGTCTAATGATGCCAATGTCCAATAAAGAATGTTTTCAGTCTATTTCAATTATTTTTAGCCAGTTTCAGTTTTTTTCAATTCAATTTTAGTATTTTCATTACTTTTTAATATTTTCAACATTTATGTATTTTTAGCTTTGGTTTTGTGTGCAAGAATGTTAACATAGTATTTTATTGTTCCCAAATTACCTTAGTATAATAGTCAAGTTCCCAAATCTTATCATAGCATTTATTCAAAAAATCAGCATAAGTGAAATTGATCATATTTGTTTAGGATATTTCTTATATTTAGTAGCTCTTATATATAAACTGCTTAAGCTTCTCCTTGCACCTTTAGGCTGAGGTATGTCTTTTACCCCACATTTTATTTAAGTTATAAATATGTAATTTATAGCTTTATCCCTTTTTATTGATGTTTTTCTGCTCCTGTATACTTAGGATGGTTTGTGATATCATAAAATAAATGAAAATTATTAGCCTTAATTGTACTTAGACAATTGTCTAACCAATTTTTCTCTTTTTTTGGCTGGGGCTTTGGCATTATGAAACTGACAATATCAGCTACTGAGCAATTCATGAAGATAGCACCAGGGGAGGAGCAGAATCAGGAGGAAGAGCGCCTTGTGGTTGAGGAGCCTTAGTTAGGTTGCTCTTTTATTTTAGTGAGGATGAGTGATATTTCTATTTTTATAGAACTCCAAGTAATGATTGTAATAATACAGGTATTCAGTTGTATTTTCTTTTACTGCATATTTTATTATGAGTTGAATATTATTATATTTCTGCATTATGGTTATATGGATGTTAATTATTATTTACTTCCGCAATCTGATATTTGTGTAGATCATTTAGTGAAAGATTTAGTTATATATAACATATCCTTCCCTTATTAGTAGATTATGAATGAGAAACTTAATCTAATGATAAGTAATTGATGTCACTATAATGACTACTTCATCATAATCATGTTAACATGCATATTAATATGACCATGATGGGGTGGGAGCTACAGTTGATATCAGAGAACACCATAAAATGCCAAATTGGAATTGCATTCCTATCTAACTAGTGGATTGCTCTTCTGCAATATAATCACTAAATGGATACTTGAAAAACATCAATATCACCATAAGTACATATGCTCAGAATAAAAGACATGAAATAAAAAATGCTTCCTTAAATAATAAAACTTAAGTAAGAACAAAACTAAGAGTAATAAATAGTTTAATAACTTAAATGAACATTTATAAAATTTATAGGATCAAAGAAGCTTAAATGTCATACCATGACTCCTATACTAATGGGTTTAAATTACTGTGGGAATATGACTATCAACTGAGCCAAGAATATGGAAGTTTTGTTGAAAGAGTTTCAAAAAGGGAAATTCGTGTAGTGGACAAACTTCTTCAGCACGCAATCTTCAGAGGACTAGATTTTTCCCATTTGACTAAGTAGTGACTAAAGCATGTAAAATCTATCTTAGATGCAATTGAGTGTCCCTATCACGTTCGTGTTTCACTAGTAACTTTTCTTCTACAAGATTAAGCAGAAGCCTGGTGGAATACTACTTCTTGAGGACTCACTTGGAAATGTAGAAGAGAATGTCGTGATGTTACATACACTAACTTCTATCTCGCCTTCGTTGTAAAATGCATAGGATAGATTTTTTGTCATTTCTAGTAGTTTCTTCCATGTTCTAAATTGTATCTTCCTCATCTTGATTGTCATATTCTACCTTTTATGATTAATAAAATTCAATGGCATTTTGAATTTCTTCTCAAATTCTAAAAAGTATTATTTTCAAATTCAATGGAAATGAATGTTGGATAGTCATCTTTCACTCTCGTTGCATCCAATTGTTCTTCTAGAGAGATCAATGTTTTGGTTAAACTGTTAGAGCCTTAGTATATATTCATCTAAAGTAGACAGAACATATGGAAAGATTATTCATTGCTCAAGGCAACCAAAACTCCTCACCATTGTTTGTAGTTCCTATGCCCTATTATCCCCCTCAACCTTAACCTCATCAGCTTTATTCGCTTAAGAAAAACCCCAATTAAAAACACAACTCTTTTTTTAACAACTTGAAGGTATAACATCTCTAATGAATCTAGTTGGGGCTTTGCTTGAAAGCCAGACTCAGTAATCTCATAAGAGATTATAGAATTTGAAAATATAATAATATTTATGATTATGTAAATAGTCTTTTTAATTATTACCTAACTGGATTAAACCATGGCTAGTGTATAACTTTTAGATTTGAAACCATGCTGGTCAAAATAGTTTTTATGCTTTGAGGATGACCATTACACCCTTGAGATTAGATTTAGCTATTCCCAATGGCTTAGACTTTGATTCTTGCTATCTAAACCATTTCTAAGCCTTGGTGTTAGGTTAGCTTGACTTAGACCAAATATTATATTCTGTAGATAACTGTATCCTAGTTTGGTAAGATAAATCCCTATTTAATGTTACCCATTAATTTGAATATAATGTTTGTGTAGTAAGCTTGATCTTGTATTTAAAGTGTCCTTTCCTTAATTGATTAATTATCTCTTCTTTAGATTAGACAATCAAGCCTTAGATTCTTTTTTATTAAGTCACACTCTTGTGACTTATAATAACAGTTCTTTCCTTAAGAAGTGTCTTACCCAATTGAGCGAATAACTTCTCACTCCTTAAGTTAATTGATCTGTTGAATCCTTGAATCAATTATTATATAGGTTTCATTTGTGACTTGGAGTGTTAGCCTAGCTTATCCCATAGATTTCAAACACATCATTCCTTTGGGATGATTGTTCACATTTTTTTTGGAATGAGAAATTGTAAGCATCGAACCTTAGTGAATTAAGTCATGACTCTTTGTAGTAGCCTTATGAATTATTTCCTAATATCCCATCTTAATTGGATGAGTAATACATTGCCTTTATTTATTTTGTTGAACCTTACAACCTTAAAGTATTGAGTCATAATTTGTGACTTGATGCATTAAACTTCCCCTCGCTTGAGGTTAAGCATACAGATTAGATAATCACCCTCTTATAGCCTTAAGGAAAAATCTTTCGTTAGTAAGGGTCCTCCCACAACCATTCTGTAATCAAGTGTTGGGAATGAAGCGTGGTTCTACTAGTGGGCCCAGTCACTCGAGTGCGTGCGCTTCGATCGCGACTGAAGACCCATATGCGTGTGCGCGTGGAATTATTAGGTCAACAGTAAAAATGTAATTATGAAATTTAATTGAAATTTTGATTTATTCATTAATTCATATCATGATCAATTTAACTTCAAATAATATGATCCAATATATTATTTTGATAAAAACAATTTCCAGAACAATTAACTGCAAAAATATATTATTTTATGTGGTTAATTTACTAATTATGTCTTAATTACCTAATTGCATGATTAGTGAAAATTAGCATAATTACTTATTCAAAAGGCATGCTTATAATCTACGATTGCACATTATGATGTTTAAAACTAATTGCTAAGCTAGATTTATTTTCTAAGAATTATTTTGCTAATTAAGTATTATTTACTATAAAACTTAATTAGGGATTTTTAACCTCAATTAAATTCTGATTTTGGATAAATTAATATATATATAACTATTAGACAGTAAATAACATGTTTGAAACTTCATAATTCAATTTTAGCTAGTGTGGTTTCTAATTATGTCTAATTAGCTTAAACCCTAATTAGCCTTTTTTAAGCTTGATAATTTGATAAACTTGATTTTTAGTGCTGATTTGTACTCATTATATAGTAAGGATTGAATTAACATCTATTGATTTTGTCATTTAAAATTATGTTGGCATGTTAGAAAGGCTTAAAGTGATTAATCTGGTTCTTTATCTTAATCTAAATTTTAGACTCTTTTGATTTTCTTTTATGTAAGAGAACCAACATTAATTGATCTTAGTAATTCTACAAGATATGCTTTATTATCAAAACAACAAAGTCTTAATAATTATTTTATGATTTTATCTCATGACTTAAGTGTTTAATGTTAAGATTAATGATTCAGAGATTTTCATCCTTGAATTCTTATTTTAAATCAAATAATTGAGTTTATAAATCTACATGTAATCATACTACCTTGATCTTTAGAAATGACTCATGTTGAGTGTAGATTTTAGTTGTAAGAATTTTAAATTCATTAACTGTTTGTATTTACTCTTTTATTTTACTATAAATATTGGGTTTGTCAGGTTCGAATCCCGTGAAGCTCCCAAAGTCTCCAAAACCCAACTGCCGCAACCCGAGCAAGCTCTAACTCCAAGCCGTCCATTTGAGGTACCGTTGATCTTCTCCATTTCTTCATGTTAAGCTTCTTATTTTGTTTCGCAATTCTATTTCATGGCATAGATTGATTATTGATCGAGCCCGATCGAGCGTATTTCGCTCGTAGTCTAAAGTCATCCATAGTAGAAACCCTCTATCTCTGCTCGTTCCGTCATGATCCTCCTAGGGCTAGGGATTATTGGTGATCCATGTCGTCTCATGCAATGGCTCGACCTCCATCTAGAAGGTCCCTCCGTGATCTCTCCATCGACATGCGGGTCGACCTCCGGCGACAACAAGAGGGCCGTCAATTTGGGCGCCATAGGTCGCTGTGTCAGACATTAGTCGCATATCACTTGAGTTCGTCCCGGGCCAGATCACGTCGGGCCTGACCCGCGCATCTGCACCCGGGCTGACGCAAGGCATCTTCTGCCGCGGTGCTAGTGGTAGACCCCATCTGGTCCTGTCTGGTTTGCCTGGTCAGCGCGGTGGGTCCCGTATCTACACAGCTGTCGAGCTGTGAGTCGTGCGCCATTCTGTCAAGATCTATGGGGTCCACAGCTATCGTAAAATGGAATAATAAGGAATAAATTGTTTTACATTTAATAGCTTAAATTAATTTGATAATTGCAGAACATCAAACAATCATAACTTGCAATTCAGAACTCTAAACATAGCAAATATATGTCTTATTTTACTTAAAAAATTATGAGAAATATTATGGTAGTATTAGTTTTGCTTGCTGACTTGTATTTTGACTAATGACATTTATGACTTTCCCTAATTATATACCATTAAATCTTAGATTTTCAATTGATCATAACTTAGTTATCTTAGCTTCAAATTAGGTGATCCAATATACTATTTTGATCAAAAGAATATGTAGATCAATAAATTATAAAAATATTTAAGTTATATTAATTAGTTTGCATAATTATCTCTAATCCTTCCAAATCTTGATTAGTGAGGTTTAGCCTCACTAATTACCAAAATTGAGAAATTCAAATTGCTAATAGCTCTTAGAGTAGGATAAAACACAGTGGTGAAGTTAATTTTGTGATTTTATGATTAATTTAACTAATCACTCACTAATCTTTATAAACCCTAATTAGAGCCTAACTTAGTCAAATATAGTCCAAATTGAGTGAACTCATAATCATTGTATTCAGTGTGCTATAAGGAGTCCAAGCCACTGAGTTTATTGAAATTGGATATCAATTATTGAATTTAGCCTTTTGGACATATTTCTTAATCTTCTAAATTATATATTTAGACCATAATCTTATTTTGGTCAAAACTTGGCCAAATAATCTCAAAATTTAGTGATTTTTGATTCTACTGAATTCTTAGGCAGTAAATAGTATAAGTATAACAAAATTTTATTATTTCCCTAAGTTGAATTACAAAGTAACCCCTAATAATCTAAAATCCAAATTTAAGCTCATTAACCTTAATCATTGGTCAAATTGGGTGTTATTACTGTCTATATTTATATTAGACAGTAAGTAACAATTTGATATTAATAACTTTTAGTTTAGAATACTAATTCAAAAAGTTACATTTTAGACCCTTAAGTAAGGTATTTTGGTTATTTTGCCCAAAATAAGGCTTAAGTATTCTCAAGTCTTAGAAACTTAAATTATTCTATTAAATCAGTAAATTAAGTGATTAAGAATTAACTTTAGATCATTTATGCTCATTAAATTGATTTTTAAGGCAAACCCTAATCTTTCCTTCAAGAAATTCTTAAGTAAATTAAGAAGTTTCATAATGTGGAATTTAGTCCACATTATGCCATCCCTAATTCCTCAAAATTATTAAATAAGTATAGTTAAGATTCAATTAACTTTAATGCTTAATATTGAACTATTCATTTAAATCCTTACTCAATTAACCTTTCTTAATTAAGTTTCCTTTCTTAAGCTTTTAGGAATCTTCCTTAGGGATTAGTTGTAGACTTAAGTTAGAATTTATTCATTGAGTAAATAGATTACTCAATGGATGAAACTTCAATTTTTATTAGTTTCTAGATTTCATCCTTTATTATGATTATTTGGTATTTAAATCTTAGTTTAAGGATAGAAATCCATCTCATTAAGTTTGATTATGCTTAATAAGATATCCTTAATATGTGGAACATGAGAGTTGAGAATTACCTTATACCATAATTCTGAGTTTATACTGGATAGTAGGATGTTGGAGATTCTAAGCTTGTATAATCTCAGATTAGTTAGAATGATTAAATTAGAAAATAAGTGATATGACAAATATTTATGTAGTGCTACTTACACCTTATTTTGTATGCTTTGCTTCTTTGTTTTGAACCTTTATGTAACAGCTCAAACTCTTGAGTACCAAGGTATTATCCTCTTTGGCCAGAAAGGCCTCACAGTTTTGCCCACAGAAGATAACTTCCCAGTAGGTCACCCATCTTTAAATCTATTAAATCAATAAATTAAGTGATTAAGAATTAACTTTAGATCATTTATGCTCATTAAATTGATTTTTAAGGCAAACCCTAATCTTTCCTTCAAGAAATTCTTAAGTAAATTAAGAAGTTTCATAATGTGGAATTTAGTCCACATTATGCCATCCCTAATTCCTCAAAATTATTAAATAAGTATAGTTAAGATTCAATTAACTTTAATGCTTAATATTGAACTATTCATTTAAATCCTTACTCAATTAACCTTTCTTAATTAAGTTTCCTTTCTTAAGCTTTTAGGAATCTTCCTTAGGGATTAGTTGTAGACTTAAGTTAGAATTTATTCATTGAGTAAATAGATTACTCAATGGATGAAACTTCAATTTTTATTAGTTTCTAGATTTCATCCTTTATTATGATTATTTGGTATTTAAATCTTAGTTTAAGGATAGAAATCCATCTCATTAAGTTTGATTATGCTTAATAAGATATCCTTAATATGTGGAACATGAGAGTTGAGAATTACCTTATACCCTTAGTCCTAAGCACCATTGGATTAAGAGGTTAAACCCTAATATTTTGGAGTTTAATTCTTAATCTCTCAATCTTAATTTATCTTAATTAATATTTTTTAGGTTAATTAAATTCATTTTGGGTTAATTAAATTCATTAATTAGGATATTTGATTTATTTTTAACTTATGTAAGCATCACTGATTGAATTATATTAGAACTTTATTTGTTATAATTGTTTTAAATCTTATAAGACCATAATTCTGAGTTTATACTGGATAGTAGGATGTTGGAGATTCTAAGCTTGTATAATCTCAGATTAGTTAGAATGATTAAATTAGAAAATAAGTGATATGACAAATATTTATGTAGTGCTACTTACACCTTATTTTGTATGCTTTGCTTCTTTGTTTTGAACCTTTATGTAACAGCTCAAACTCTTGAGTACCAAGGTATTATCCGCTTTGGCCAGAAAGGCCTCACAGTTTTGCCCACAGAAGATAACTTCCCAGTAGGTCACCCATCTTGGGAGTGCTCCCACCTGAGCACGCTTAACTTTGGAGTTCTTATTAGGAACTCCACCGTTATCTAAAAAGGCACCTCGATGTTGAAGAGTTTCACTTATTACTATTTAAGTGGGTCTTCACAATATCCCCAACTTAAATAATTGACGTCCTTGTCAGTATCCACACACAGATCTAAGAACCATCCATTGAGTAAATAGGACTAGAGGTGACCCATACTAGTGCAAGAGGTACCCACAACCATGTAGCACCTTAACCATCATGGGTTCAAGATGCTGCTCACATGAAGTGATACTTTGCTCTATATGGCACTTAGCTCCTATCTGACTCTCTCTGGTTTGCTCTGATACTATTTGTAATAGCTCAAACTCTTAAGCACCAAGGTATTGTCCGCTTTGGCCAGAAAGGCCTCACAGTTTTGCCCTCATAAGATAACTTCTCAGTAGGTCACCCATCTTGGGAGTGCTCCCACATGAGCATGCTTAACTTTGGAGTTCTTATCAGGAACTCCACTCTAGCTAACCCTTCACTTATAATTGGATTAGGATGAAATCCACAATCCACCTAATAAGAGAAGGAGTAAGCATAGAATCAAACATTCAGACATTATCTAAGTAAACATACAGAATGCAGAAGTGATTTTCAATATATATAACATCCAAACATCACAACATAAGTATGAAGAAATGTATCTCTGAACATAAGTATAAAATCTAAATATGCAGTCACCAGTACCTGTATTATTACATCATTTTAAGGTTTTAAATAATAAAAGAAAGTGTAAATACACTCATCCTCACAAATAAACAAAAAGGGCTAAACAACAGCTTCTTCCATGGGCTCCTCCTCTGGGTATGGCTCCACTCCTAACTCCTGCTCATCTAACTGAAGAGGGTCTGCCATTGTCGGTTTCACAATGTAGGGCCCCAGCCAAAAAAAGAGAAAAATCTGGTTAGACAATTGTCTAAGTATATTTTAAGCTGATAAGTTTTATACGTGTTAAGTAATATCACCATTCTATAACTTCTAAGCAATAATATGTATAAGGGAGCCGTAAGCAATAAAAAAGAAAAGGAAAAGCTATAAATTATCATTTATAACTTAAGCAAAAAGGGAGGCGAAGACATGCCTCACATGCGAGCTAAACAATGTAAGGCATATAAATATACATAATCAACCAAGTGCAGTAAGAAAAATGCTACATCCTAAACATGTTGGTGATAAAAAAAAACATGCCAATTAAATAAAATAACTCAGCAGTGATAAGTATAAATAGCAACAAGATTATAACATCATAAATATATATGAAAGTAGTACAAGGGAATAGCTGACTGAATAAGAATACTGAAATGTAACCAAACATCAACTGCATATAAATATACGTGTATAATCTGCCATACAGAAGAGAGCTAATCTAGCCCACCAGAAAGGCTAAAGGTTCTTAGCACTAGTACGACTAGGGCGGATCCTAGCACCAGTACGACTAAGGCATCAACAGCATAATCGAAGGATCCTAGCATCAGTATGGCTAGGGCGATTCCTAGCACCAGTACGGCTAGGGCACCAACGGTGTACCCCTAGTGTCAATAAGGAGACTGGGTAAACAACACACAACAAAATAGAGGCCTTCCCCTAGTAATATAAATTGACTAGGTAGTCAGAAGGCAATACTGAGAGGCAGCTCAAACACATCCAATTATTATCTTCTTATTAATCACTTTAATATTTTTACAAGGAATTTAAGGAGTCTTCATATTTTTCTAACATTTTATTTATGCATCAAAATCTTATATGACATGCTCAAGAAAATATGGCTATAGCACAATATCAAAGTAAGCAAGGGACTCTACTAAATATGGTGATATCATTTGTTTTCTACTTAACCATTCTAACTATTCTAAGTTACACAAGTTCAGGATCACCATTTTCTTACTATCGAGTGTAACTTAGAAATTCATCCTTACAAGTTAAAAAGGATTAGAACTGATTAGGTTCTAATCTAGCTCAATCAGATAGACGACTATGAGTTAAATCAATAAATCATACGTCCTAGTTTTATGAATTTAGACATTCTATCTAAGATCTGATCAAGATCTTCTAAACCTATAGATTATAGATTAAACACAACGAGATTTTAGGTTTAATCACATAATCCAAAAAGGTTAAAACCTAAGTTCTAAGTTTTATTCTATAAGTGATCTACTAGTAAGGCAAATCATATTAAGTAATTAAGCTTAATAAGATGAATCTCCTATCTTAAATCTAAGGTTAAAAGACAAAATAATTAGAACAAGTTATAAAATAAAAGAAAAGTCTAGAAACTAATAAAATCAAGGTTTCACCCATTGAGTAACCCAATTTACCCAATAAATAAACTCTAACCTATGATCTAGTCCTAGTCTCAGGAAAGGTCCTTAAGGTGTAGTGTTAAAGACTTAAAAAAATTCAGGAATCTGACTTAATGGTTGATTTCACTCACTTAAATGTCATTAAGATAATTATAATATTAGTTTTAGTGATTTGGAATGTTAATTAGAGGTTATGGGTGCTTAATCCAAACTTAGGTTAAAATGATATATTTGCCCCTACTTTAAGGGTCAAAAAGTCAACTTTTGACTTAATGGTTGATTTCTCTTAGTTCTAACTGATTCCTTACTGTCTAACTTAAAGATAGACAGTAAGTACGCCTAAATTGGACGAGAAACGGTCAAGTTATACCAAAACGAGGCCATGGGTAATTCAGTCATTTACTTAAATTTATAGGGTTATGATCCTAAATTTTATTTTATTTTATTGATAACATTGAAATTTTAAACTAGTTAGCATCTTAAATTTTTAAATTTGGAGTTGATTTGATTAAGTTGTGGCTGTTTGAAGTCTAGGAGCATTTTGGTCATTTTCACTAAGAATTCTAGGGTTGACTTTTTATCTTGATGTCCAAATGAGAAAACTAATACTACTATAGTAATGGGGTCGCTCTCCTGTGCATTTTAAGACCCATATTGACTATGTTCTGATAACTGGATAAAAAGTTATGAGGATCTAAAGAGGTCATAAAATGTTACCTCATTATACGTACCTCGAAATACATTTTTACATTACATTATTTGATTCATTACATTTTTCTGAGTATTTTGAGACCTATATTGGCTATGTTTGAATCATCCTCTAAGAAGTTATTAAACTTTTAAGATTTACTATTCAAAAATATAATTTGAATTAATTTACTATTCATTTATTCAAATTAAATGATTTTACTATTCATTCCTAAAGTTTATTTATATGATTTTTGAATGTATTAATCTTTAATTAATCTATGATTAATTAGGCTTAATTATTAATTAACATTAATTAATCTATTAATTAATTAATTAAAATATATTTATTATTATTATTTTACTGTAACAAAGTTATTAGTGCTAATTATTATTTAATTAATCTTAATTACCTATTAATACATAATTAAGAATAATTAATTATATTTTTCTATTTAATAATAATTAATTATTCTAATTACTATTAAGGTTAAATTAATATTTAATTAACCATAATTAATCTCTTAATTACTAAATTCAGTTAATTAATTATAAAAGTTACTGTTCAAAAGTAATTAACACTAACCATAATTTAATTAACCACTAACTGTACTTAATTAATCACTAACATTAATTAACTAATTTTAATTAACACACAGTGGGCCCCACCGGACACGTGGCACTGTTAAAGGCTGCCACGTGGCACTGTGGCCCCACAAGAGGGCTGAGTCGGCTCAGGTGACTAGGCAGTGGGCCCCACATGACACGTGGCACTGTGGGCCCCACAGGGAGCCGAAGCTCCGCGGGTGACTGGACAGTGGGTCCCACTTGACATGTGGCGGGCCTAGAGGCTGCCACGTGGCACGGTGGGCCCCACAGGGGAGCTGAAGAGCCGCGTAGGGTTCGGATGTGGGCCCCACATGACACGTGGCGTGCCGACTGGCTGCCACGTGGCGCAGTGGGCCCCACGACCGAAGCCGAAGAGCCGCGGGCAGTGGGCCCACATGCTACGTGGCGTGCCCAGCGGTTGCCACGTGGCGCGGTGGCCCCACGGCCAAAGCCAAGGGGTTGCGGGCTCAGTGTGTGGGCCCCCACGTGACACGTGGCAGGCACGGAGGCGGCCACGTGACGTAGTGGGCCCCACCCGCTGCTTGCACGGACCCGACGCGGTCGGGTCGGGCTCGGGTCGACCCGGCCCAACTCGGACTTCGTCTCCCTCACGGAGACGCCCGAGGGCGCCGGGCTAGGGCACGGCTTTTGCCGGCTTTCCCAGCGCCGGACCACCTCGGCCCGCACGGCCGACGGTAGCCCTCAACGAGGCCTACACGTCGGTGGGCGGACCTTCGCCGGAGGTGGCCGGGATCGCCGGCAAATCGCAACCCTAGATCCTAGGGTTCGGCATTCGGAAACCTAACGGTTTCTACCTGGGATTCGACGGCGGATGGGGCTTGGCTCGGGATCGCTCGGTCTGGGCTCAGGTTCGCAAAACCCGGAGCCCAGAGCTTGGCGAGGCCTTATAGCCGCGACGGCGACCTCGACGAGGTCGGGAATGGCGTCGGTTGTCCCGGAGGGGCGGCAGGGCGCCGCGTGTCACGCGGGACGGAGCCGTGGAGGACGATGGCTCCATGGCCGTTGGATCCGGGCACGATCTAACGGCTGTGATGGCGCCGTCTGGATAGACATCCAGACGGCGCCGTCAGCTACAGTTGACGGTAACTTTAAATACTTAACAACACGCCGTTAAGTATTAAAATAATATATTTTTTTTTCAGAAGAAAATTTTGAACATATTTTTCCTAGCTAATTGAGGGGTGAGGAACGCAATGGCAAGGTCAGATTTTTGATCCGACGAGTATTTTGCTTCCTCGATTTCCGGGGTATTTTTATTATTAAAATATTCGTCGAAATTTTGACGACTTCTGATTGATACGAAAACTTTACCCCAAGCTAATTTGGGGTCAATAAACGCAATGGCTGTGTCTGTTTTTCGATTCGAGGTCAATTTAGATAAGTTAAATTTTAGGGTTTTTGGATTTCTAGAAATCAGGATTCGATCGATTTGACTCCTAATTTGGACTAGGTCTCAGAGATTGACTCCAATTGACCTAATTAACACTTATAATTATATTTAAAACTTATGATTAGTCTTATTTAACTACGGTAACAACCTGGGTTATTACACTTTATTATTTTGACATATCAGGTGAAATATATGATATTTGATGAATGATCTATATTAAATTTGAAATTGCATAAGTATTGAACATATAGTAGTTTAGATGTGTTAGATAGAGCAGATAAATTAGTAAATAATATTATAATTTACTGAAATGTGTCGTAATTAGCCTACTTCTATAGTTTTGATATATAGTGCATTTCAGTTGGAATACTACTTCTTGAGGACTCACTTGGAAATGTAGAAGAGAATGTCATGATGTTACATATACTAACTTCTATCTCGCCTTCATTGCAAATTGCATAGGATAGAGTTTTTGTCATTTATAGTAGTTTCTTCCGTGTTCTAAATTGTATCTTCCTCATCTTGATAGTCATATTCTACCTTTTATGATTAATAAAATTCAATGGCATTTTGAATTTCTTCTCAAATTCTAAAAAGTATTATTTTCAAATTCAATGGAAATGAATGTTGGATAATTATCTTCCACTCTCGTTGCATCCAATTGTTCTTCTAGAGAGATCAATGTTTTGGTTAAACTGTTAGAGCCTTAGTATCTATTCATCTAAAGTAGGTTGAACATATGGAAAGATTATTCATTGCTCAAGGCAACCAAAACTCCTCACCATTGTCTGTAGTTCCTATGCCCTATTATCCCCCTCAATCTCAACCTCATCAGCTTTATTCGCTTATGAAAAACCTCAGTTAAAAACACAACTCTTTTCTTAACAGCTTGAAGGTATAAAATCTCTAATGAATCTAGTTAGGGCTTTGCTTGAAAGCCAGACTCAGTAATCTCATAAGAGATTATAGAATTTGAAAATATAATAATATTTAGGATTATGTAAATAGTCTTTTTAATTATTACCTAACTAGATTAAACCATGGCTAGTGTATAACTTTTTGATTTGGAACCATGCTGGTCAAAATAGTTTTTATGCTTTGAGGATGACCATTACACCTTTGAGATTAGATTAAGCTCTTCCCAATGGCTTAGACTTTGATTCTTTCTACCTAAACCATTTATAAGCCTTGGTGTTAAGTTAGCTTGACTTAGACCAAATATTATATTATGTAGATAACTCTATCCTAGTTTGGTAAGATAAATCCCTATTTAATGTTACCCATTAATTTGAATATAATGTTTGTGTAGTAAGCCTGATCTTGTATTTAAAGTGTCCTTTCCTTAATTGATTAATTATCTCTTCTTTAGATTAGTCAATCAAGCCTTAGATTCTTTTTTATTAAGTCACACTCTTGTGACTTATAGTAATAGTTCTTTCCTTAAGAAGTGTCTTACCCAATTGAGCGAATAACTTCTCACTCCTTAAGTTAATTGATCTGTTGAATCCTTGAATCAATTATTATATAGGTTTCATTTATGACTTGGAGTGTTAGCCTAGCTTATCCCATAGATTTCAAACACATCATTCCCTTGGGATGATTGTTCCCGTTTCCTTAAGCTTTACCCTTTGGATCATGCGATTAAACTATATTCATGGTGTTTAATGCATAATTTCTAATTTTAGTAGATCTTGATCAATCTTAGTTTAGAATGTCTAAATAAATCAAATATGATGTGTTGATTTCTTATTTAATTTGTAGGCGATATTGATTGAATTGAATTAGAACCTGATCAGTTCTAATTGTGTTTAACTTATAAGGTCGTGCTTCTAAGTTATACTCAATAGTAGGAATTGGAGATCCTGAACGTGTGTAACTTGGAATAGTTAGAATGATTTAATAGTTAACACTAGTGTCATCTTATGTAGTAGATTCTGTTACTCAAAAGTACCACGTATATTAGATAAGAAGTTTAACACATCAAAAGTTACTCTAATAATTTATAATGATCTTATATTTAACATTTAAATTGTTTAAACAAAACTGTAGAAAAGATCATAAGATAACTAAAAAGCTAAAAATAGTGTAAATCTGAAAGTAAAGTAAACTGAAACTATAAACTGAATACTGAATGTAGAGAAAAAAGTGAATAAATCTGAAATTGAGTAAATAATGTTGTTAAATTATGTTGTATGCCACTGAATTCAAAATTATGCATCTGAATATGCCACAGAACTTTATGCCACAGATATGCTGACTTTGTGTCTCATGGACACACCATAGATTTCCTAGGTGAGCGAATGCTCCGCTAATATAGTCCTTATGTGAGCCAAGCGTTCCATTAATTTTGACATGACTTATGCATTTATGATATGCCAAGAATTTAATATCGTTATGCTTTAAATCATCAAAAATCCCAAAATAAATTCGATATCAAATACTGATTCCATTTATCTTCATTGTGCAGAATTCACATAAGTGAATTCTGACTCCAAATTCTAATTTACAGAATTATTTTAATTAAGATCATATAAAATCATCAGCTGAAGGGATTATATACACATAGTTGGTATATTTCTAAGAAAAGTAAATTAATACTTTGTTTGTTTAACTGCACTTTATCGAAGCGCACGACGATAATGGTGTGGTGCCCCGCCCCATCGCTGCGCGCAACTGAAGTATATAATAACAAAACAGTCAGCGGCAGAGCAGTGTGCCACTCGGGAAGCATTAACCATCTCCTTGAATAGGCTAAAAATAAACCCATACAAAGGATTGTTGACTCATACTCCAAAGAGAATGATCGAGAGTTAATACTTAAAATAAGAGTAGTATCCTTATCCCAAGTATTAGATAAATGCATACATTGGATTTAGATACGAAATGAAGAATCCAACATATATATAAGATATTAGTATTTCCAGTATGCTGATCACAACATAATACTAAGTATAAGTAATATATAAATAGAGTGCGGAAGCTAAGCATACATCTTAGAAACATTTATCATAGAAATAGAATAAAAATATTCATCTCAGAACAGAAAAATAAATACGTCATGAATTAACACAAACAGTGCACTGAAATGATACTAAAATAAAATCTAAGCACTGAGCTGAAATAACTAATCAAAAGCAGTAAACCTGGAGGAGATATCCGCTAAGGCTCCATAAACTCCTACCGAACCTCCTGCACGTCCTCTTGATCTAGCTCAACAAAATGCTCAAAATCTAGCAAATTGTCGGATCCCAAAAGTACCACGTGTTAAACAATAAGTCTAACACATTGAAACTAATATAACAGTTCTAATTGTTTACTTAATATTTAAATAATATAAACCAAGCTACAGAAAAATTGTAAAAGTAATTGAAAATTTGAAACTGTATAAAATTGGAGTAAAGTAAAGTTGACTATATAATAAATACTGAAAATGAATGAAACTGAGCAAATAATATATAAAACTATGCGGTATGTCACTGAAGTTATGCAACTGTATATTCCACGATACAAAATGCAACTGATATGTAACCGAAATATTACTGAGCGAGTATGAATTGTACGGTCCAATGCCTACATATATCCGATTAGGAATCCAGTACTAGTCATCCTGTAAATTCCTCGATTGATATATACTATATTCCATAATCCATAAGTCATCACTAATACTCATACATTATGCTCATGTTCATGCTCATGTCTCTACACTACATGCTTAAATTTCAGAAATCCAAAAAATGATGTAAAATCAAATAACTAATCAAATGTCTCCATTGTGTAGAATCTATCTAAACAGATTCTGACTGCTAGTTCTAATTCTAATAAATTAATTTTACTTGAGATTTTACTTAAAATTATCAGTTGGAAAGGTTGTACACACATATTTAGTAAGCTTCTAAGAAAGGTGAATTTAACACTTAGTTTGTTTGAAGCCGCACCTATCAAAATGTTCTTCGATAAAAGGCATCACCCGTTGGCAATTTTTATTTCACTTAAACTAAGTTGTTAAATACCTTAACTACAAGCATGCTTAGTGTCCTAAGGATGGTAACTTGAAATACTTAGTTTGTTTCAGGCCACCACTATCAAAGGATTCTTTGATAGAAGGCATCACATATTGGTAATTTTTATTTTACTCAAACTAAGAATTTAAGTCCCTAATTATAATACTCTTATGATCAGAGGATTTACTCTAAGTGGACTGTATCTGCCTAAGCCTGTAGGATAACATAAAGATAAGTCTAATTTAGGGTGACTCAACTAATTCTGAATACTGCTGAATTAATCCAGTACTATGGATATACACTACTATACTCAACTAATATTTTGGGTTATGTGAATGCTATTTAATCGACAAGGATCACCAAAGCTATGAATTTAGACTTTATTGGGATGAATCTTATACAAGGTTCTACGGATGTGACCAAAAGATTACCAAATTTAGGCTACTATCATATGGGAGAAATCCCATGCTAATTATGTGATTCTACCACAAGGGTTGAAGATCAACCTCTAAGGTTAAGGGGAAAATATTTAAGTTCCTATCTCAAGGTTCAGTAAAAGATCTTCCTATCTCAATGTGTTATCAATTAATAAGGCTTTTTGATTATATTATAAATCATATGGTAAGATCATCAAGATCTTACACATCTAATATTTATTCTAAATTTATAAGTTTTATTTATTATACTTGAATTAATTAGAACAGATCAGATGGTTAGACCCATCTGATTACATCCTATACTATAATTATGGGATGAAATCAATAATATTATTAGGATTTGATCTTGTAATAAATCAATGTAGTTTTATAATTATCTTTATGCTAAGAGTCTTATATAAGAGAAAATCAAAGATCTTAAGCTCAAGTCCAGATATTTAATCACATAATTTCTTTTAATAATCTTAGCACTTCTAATTCAATAATTTATGATCAATGTCAAATCAAATTCATTATTAGAATCATGTCAGTTGAATTGTCTTATAATCAAGTTAATTGTTTAAGTGATTAAGGGTTTAAATCTTAATCAGATGTGATAAGGTTTAACTCCTAGCATTTCCAACTTACGATTAATAGTTGATTTATAGATAATGATAAATCAATATATTATTAGTAAATTATTAATGACAAATTTCAAATTTAAATTAATGATTAGTTACTTTATCAAGTTCTTAAGATTATTATGATCAAATATAGTTTAATGTCAAATTAAGTAAATCAAAGTGTTCAATTTAAAGTTAAGGTTCTCTAACATATATAAACATCATATTAATTAAAATAATGAGTAATTAAGGCTAATTAAATCCTAAATTAAAAACAAAATGAATTAGCACTTGATTATAAATATAAAATAATTAAGTTTCATACAATTTGATTATTAAGTTCTATATTGACCATACAAATAATTAAAGATTCTAACATTTCTATTTGGCATAAAGTATTCAAGCAATTTCTTTATAAGGTCTAGAACATACTATACATGCTAAAATAGTGGATTTCATATTGAAATTCACCTACACATTCATAAAATGCTCATTTTTACTAAACTCAGCTTTAATTTTAATATGATTTAACCCTATTAGGGCTCTAAAACTATTAGAATGTAAAAATATGAAGCTTTGGCCATTCCAAATGATGTTGGACTCTACGATGTGTTTAATTTTATTTTATTAATATTTATATGCCACTGTGATGCGCTGTAGCGTGTTACAACATGCTACGATGGACACATTTTTGAAACTTCGTGCGCCACAGCGCGCAGTAGCGCCCGACGGTGATTTCGCCTGTGCGAAAACCTTAATGGGTCACATTTCGCACTAAAATACTCTCACTCTAGAGCACTTCATGTGCAGTGCCATATATCGATGGAAAGGTCTTTTTGAGATATTTCTATTAATATCAAAATCTGCACAAATAAATTATTCTAATAAACATAAATTAAAGTTCTTGCTACGGGTATACAAAAATCATGCAGTTTTTTACTGAGATTTGAAAGGAAGGAATGGGCTTCGATCGGACTCATTCGAGTCTGATTGAGATGCGAAAATCATGCATATAATCCATATAGTAGCTTAATGAAAATATTATTCACAACACTTCGCCACATATAAAGAGAATATCACAAGGAAGAGTTTAGTAAAATGGTACCTTGGCCTTAGGAATGGAAGAAGAAGACTCGGCTGGTTCCTTGAGAGCTTGAGGGCTTGAAGGATTCTTCAACAGCAACACACCAAGAGAAGGAGGGGAGCTCAGCAAATGGCTAAATAGAGAGAAAGAGTGGGTTGAGCCTCTATTTAATGGAGAAGGACAGAATGGCTCTCCCTTGAATTCTCCTATCACATATGGGAGAGAAGAGGGAAATTCATGAGTCTTTTTTTTTTAATTGTGTGCCTTAGAGGCAAGGAATGGGAATGGAATTTTGGATGAGAGGAAAATAAATAGTTATGTTTTGGCCATTTATTAGGTTTAGAAACTATTAAACAATCTATTTAAGGCCATAACTTAAATCAAGACATCTATTAGATTAAAATCGAATTACTAAAATTTCTCAAGCTATGATCTATAGCCATACAAACTCCAAAAATTATAAATTTGGTATCGAAATGAGTGTCTCAATGAGATGAACGCACATATTCAAAAATTATTAAATTTGGACGGTTATTTTATTTTATATTAATTTTTAAGTGAAATTTTTTAAAATTTTGCTACAATTAATTCGGAGCTACAAAATTTATGAAACTTATAACATGGCATCCTCTTATGATGCTTAAATTAAATACACAAAAAATTTTAAATTCTGACTTATATTTTATTTATTATCAACTCAGGAAGTTTAAAATTTATAAATTTATTTAAGACAATCTGGGATATCAATTGCACTCAAATTTTCGAAGGAAGATTCCTTCAATACATTTTATTGAAGATATATTTTTTTTAATTTATTTAACTTAAAATTAGGAACTTTATTTGATTAATTTATGTCAAATTAACTGGGTAACAACCTTTAGTTATTACAAAGGGGCAGAACCCGGTCATAATTTATTCTCTCAAACTAATTTCTTAAATACTCTAATTATAACCATTCTTAGTGCGCTATATATTTAGTTTGTTTCACTACACTTATCGAAGCGCACGACGATAAGGGGCAGGACCCTGTTACAGTTTATTCTCTCAAACTAAGCATCCAAGCTACCCAATTATGAAACACTTAGTCTTGAAAAATTTATTCTAAGATGAATTGTACTTATCCAATCACATATGATAAGATAGAGACTTTATAACCTTAGTTAGAGTGACTCATCCAATCCCAAGTTTTACTGAAATAATTTAGCACTATGTATATACACTATCACATCCTACTGATAATCTACTGATTTCCACAAATCTATATAAATAACAAGGGTTATCAAACTAATAAATCTTTACTCCATTCAAATGGATACTACATAAGGTTCCAAAAATGTGACATAAAGGTCACTCAGTTTTAGGTTACTACCTAATGGGAGAAACTCATTCTAAGTTCTTAGGTAATTTTACTACAAGGGTCTAAGATCAAGCATCTAAAGCTAATAAGGAGCGTTAAAGTTCCTACTTTAAGATATAAATAATACAATCTTCCTACCTCAATAGATTATTTATTAATATGGCTTGACAATTATTTATTTATACTATGGCAAGATCATAATGATCTTGTACTTCTAATATAAAGAAAGATCTAGACTCTATGAGTTTTACTAATTTCACAACTCTTATAATATTTAGATTTGATTTGATCAGATCAGATGAGTAAACCCATATGATCACCATCTATACTACAATTATGACTTATCTCATGCTAAGAGTCTTATATAAGAGAAAATTAAAAAGTTAAAGGTAAGTATTCAGGTCTTCAGTCACATGACGTTATTATAGACCTTAGCACTTTTAGTTCAATGGTTTAAGATCAATATCAAATCAATAAGTATTATTAGAATTATGTAAGTTGATTTATCTTTCAATCAAGATGACTTAATTAAGATGATTAAAATTTAGATCTTAATCAAGACAAATTAAGGTCTAACTCCTAGCTTAACCAAATCAAGAGATTGTTTGGTTTATGGATCAATAACAAATCAGTGAATTATTGATGTCCACATATAGTTCAAAATCAATTATTAATTAACTAAATCATCATTTAAGATTCTTAAAGTTTAAAGTTCATTAGTATCCAATCAAATATTTAAAGTATTTAATTTATGATCTAAATTCTCTAATATGCATATTACTGTTAAAGGAATATATAAACATCACAAGAATTAAAATAACAAGTAATTAAGGTTTATTAAATCCTAAATCAAATCAAAAGGGATTAGCACTTAATTATAAATTTAAAACACCTAAATTTTATGTAAATTGGCTATTAAGTTCTACTTATTCATACAAGCAATCAAGGATTATAACATTTCTATTTGGCACAAAATATTCAATCGAATCTTTAGGAGGTTTGGAACATGCCATTTAGGATAAAAAGATAAATTTCACATTAAAAATCACTTGTATATTCACATAGTGCTTAATTTTATAATGTTTTCCATTTATCAATGTTTTGATATATTTTGGCCCCATTATGGTCCTAGAGTCATTAAAATGTAAAAAATCTAAAATTTGAGCAATTCCGGATAGTTATGGTCACTATGGCGCTGCGGTGCCTCCTAGCTGAGAGCTACGCGCTGCAGCATGCTACGACGCTGGCCAATCCGAGGCGTGGGCGCTATGGCGCTTCATCGCCTGAACCTGCGGTGCGCTACAGCGCTAGATTTCCCGAGTGCTGGGTGCTACGGCGCGCTGCAACATAGCCAATCTGAGATGCGGGTGCTGCGGTGCGCTGGAGCACCTTCTGGCTGATAGCCAGGCACTACGATGCGCTGTAGTGCTTGATGGCAATTTTGTATGAGCGAAAACGGAATGTGTTCCCTTTCACACTCAAATACTCTTGATTTAGGACACCTCACATGCTGTGCCATACACCGATGGAAAGTCTTTCTAAGACATTTCCATTGATACCAAAATTGACATGAAAAAATTATTCGAATGCTGCAAATAATGATGCTAAAGGTTCAGAAATACAAAAATCATACTTGCATAAACAATTTTCTTAAAGAACAAAATAAGCTTTGATCGGACTCGTTCGAGTCCAATTGAGGCTCAACAATCAAACAGGATTCTATTCAGTAGTTAATCAAAATATCATTTCACAAATGCATTGATTAAATTATTGGAAATAGTATCACATGAAGGATATAAGAAAGAGGTACAAGAAAACTTACAGCAAATGGGTACCTGTTTGCAATGGAGAGATCCCAGCTAAGCTTCATTCAAGAGTTGGAGAGGAAAGAGCTTCTTCTTCTTCTGCCATCAACAAAGGAGAGAGGATTGAGAATTGGAAGGAAGAAGCTTTGGGTATTAGCCAAAATGGAGGGAGGAGAGCTGAGAAAGTTGCCTTTAAGGAGGAGGAGAAAGTATGGGCTGTGAGAGGGGATGGCAGGGCAGCATTCATAGTGCAGCAGGCCCTCTCCCATCAACATTCTCGAGAGGAAGCTTCCTTATGCAGGAAGCGACGAGGAAGGTGCAGGGAAAGGAGGAAAAGGCAGGAGGAAAAAGGGAGGGAATGAAGAATTAAGGAATTAATTAAATTAATTTATAAATTTTAATTAATTCATTTTCTAAATTAAAGTTGGATGAATAAACGAGCTCTGAAAAATCTCAAAAGCTAATTCGAGGGTGAGGAACTTAACGGCGAAGTTGGATTTTAATTTTGATGATTATTTAAATATTCTATTTTTTGGGGTATTTAAGTATATTAAAATATTCGAGAAAATCCGACGACCTCGAAATACTTGTAAAATATCACCATTTGCTAATTTGGGGGTGATATGTGCAATGGCAAAGTTAGATTTTAATTTAGAAGTCAAATTGAATATCTCAATTTTTTAATTTGTTAAATATTATTAAAATAATCCAAATATTCAATTGAGCTCTGAATTGCTCCAAATCTTTGATGATTGATTCTGATAACTAAATGAACTTAATGAAATGATATTTATGATATAATTAAGCTAAGATTAAACTAAATAACAACTTATGGTTGTTACACAATTGGACATCTCTACGGCAATTTAGCCATTTGATCAATCTAGATATCCTAATTAAGACCTAAAATATTTTGACCTCAAATATAAAATCTGATTATATTTATGAATTCTTCACCCCCAAATTAACTAAGGGTGAAAGTTTGGGAATTTTTGGAGGTTAATTAAGCATTAATTGGATTTAATTTTATTTGGGATAATTGCATATAAGTGATAATAATAATTTGATTTTGCAAATCTACCCTCAAATTAAATTAATTGTCGGGCTTCAGTGTGCAAACTATGGGTGATCCGCTATGAAGCCCAAGTCATGTGACAGTGGAGCCCCCGCTCATCTCACCATCGTGCTATTATATTCTACGGCTAGGATTTAATCCTGTTGGATCGCGGATCCATCGTTGTATCTATCCCTCGAATCCCATGGCTCGGATCACTCTAAATCTGGCCATTAGGATCCAGATCATCAGGATTGTTCTGCAATTTTGATCGATATATCAGACGGCTCCGAACCCTCCTGTCATTGTGGATCTTCGTCTCCACTCGTCCGCACCCCAGACCGAGGGGATCTCTCATACCCCGATAGCAGGCCTTGTCTCCCACTCCTCTGGCCAGCTCAGCATGTCATTGGAATCTTCTCTATCCTAGACAAGGCATCCCGATTGAGCTCTGTGACCCGACCAAGCTCAATTTAAAAATTGAGAGCTCAACCATGGCCCGATCTCTCAGGCCTTTCTGGCCCATCCCTCTGCTCCCTTGCTTTTACTTAAGGCTATAAATAGCATCAGGATTCCTTCCTAGAGCCCTTGCTGGCTAATTGAACTTAATTGGAGCTCCCCTTCAATCTGCCATTGTCGGTCTATTCGAAGATTTCTCAAGTGCTCTAGTGCTCGCGAACTGCTGATAGATAGTGTGGCGACCGGGGATCAAAGTTCGAGAGTCTTTAAAGAATAATTCATCTCAATTGGAAATATAAATATTTTTATAATTCAAAAAGGACATAATAAAATAAAATAATGAAATTCACAGTCCTTTTATACATAGAGCCAAAACATATATGAAAAGTTACATTAGTTTAAAAATATAAGAAATATCTACATTCTTCTGCTTCCTTTATTCTTCTTCTTTTAATTTGGCAGATCTTCTAAGTTCTCTAATTATTAAAAACCTGAAAAAAATTCAGATTACCAATCAGGTAGGAGTACGCAAATCATTCTTATAAGAATAAATTTAGCATCCTATAATAGGTATGAATCATATATGAAAATGACTGAAAATAAAACTGCAAGTAAAGTAAGCAATTTCTAAATGTAATTTCTGCCCTGCAAAAATAGCTGTGAAAATCAACATATATGAAATAAATTTTATCAAAAGCATTTGTAACAATAAGTCAAGTCCGGAGACCCCTAAGCCCAAATGGGTAAACCCATAGGCATAATCTGTAGGAAGCTTATCTCTCCACCCGTCGGTAGCTTACTCAAATTAGGAACTGATGGTGTGTCTTTCCTCTGGATTTGCCTACTTCTTACAAGAGGCTAAATCCCTCCATATAACTCCCAGGGGCTGTTAGCTGGCCCAATCTGTACAGATTCTCAGTGTTGCGTTCCACCCTCCAAAGACAAACACCACAATAATATATTCATTGTTTCATCTTTTTGTTACATGCTATTCGATATCATTCTTTTTGCAGATTATAAAGCGGTAAGCAGTGTAAATAATATTCAAATGGAAAAATGGCTCAAATATAAGAATACTGAAATGAAACTTATAAGTAGATTTACGTACCTGATTTGTTTTGTCTCAAAATCAATCAATTCAATTTGTTTGATCTGCCAAAAGTAGTTTAAGTTATTAATTTAATGCTTCATGATTTGTAATAATAGGTTTTTATGATATTTGATATTTGGATTCATTGAAGTAATTATTTTTATTTTTCAAATGAAGTGACAATTTATATAAAATTTCTAGAAATATGTGTAAACATCTATATTTCCTATAATTTTCTAAGTCCTAAAATTCTTAAAAATTTCGGCAGAGTCTCCTTTGTTTTTGTTCAATTTTTCCATTTTTTTACACAATATTCTCCAATTCTAAATATAGAGTTCAGTCCTTTTTACAAGACTGCTCATTTCCAGTTCTAAAAATAGAGTTCAACCCTTTTTACAGGATTGCTCATTTCCAATTCTATAGAAATTTTAAATACATTCAATTAAACTAAGTAGTTTAATAACCTATATCAAACATCTAATAGCAAAAGATGCAGAAAATTAATTCAGCAATTTTTTTTTTTTAGGGGTAGCATTATTTTGCTTATTTTTGCTATATGTTAATAGCATTTAGCGCATCATTTCTCTTGATACTAATTTACAACTCGACCTGCAAAAAATAACATCATTAAAGTTAACATTTAAATATAAATGAAACAAGTAGGGTTTTAATTGAATTCTTAAAACATCATTTGATTCTTTAAATGCATTTAATAAAAGGAGTTAATTTAATACAAGTAATGTAAGGAACAGAATTAAATGACAATATTCCATGATTCTTTCATATATTTATTTGATCACATATGGTTTTAATAAGACAACTGACAGTATTTGATCATGTGATTTTACTTTGGAATTAGAGAAAACTTTCGATTTCACTTTAAATGAAAGACAGCATATGATTCTAATAAAGAAACAGTGATATTTTATCTAATACGATCTTATTGATCTCATTTAGAAAAAGAGGCAACATGTGATTCTATAAAGAATGGCAGCAATTATCTTATATTGTATGGTATAGAAGAATGAATTCAGCATTTCACAACTCATATAAAGACCAATACATATGCAGTATATTACTTATGATAGTACTTGACTCACATTAGGATAAACGGCAGCATTTGGAGTTCCTAAATTACTTGGCAGCATTTATATCTTACAAAGCAAATGACAGCATTAATGATCCTGTAATCTTTTAACAAAAAATGAGACTATAAGGAATGGACAGCATGATGATCTCAATTAAAGAAATGATAGCACTTAATTTCATCAACTTGTCTAGTAGCATTTGATTCATAATAAAATAATTGACAATACTTGTTCTCTCATTTCTTTAGATGATGACATTTAGATCCCATAGAATATATTGCAGCATTTGATTTTATTTGAGATATGACAACATATAGTTCTATTTAAGATTAATGACAGCAATTTATATCTCAATATTATTACATAATAGCATATGATGCTAAGAAAAACAATTATAACATTTATTTTAATATTCCATTCATCTCGAATTCATTAAATGATAGCATGCGACTCTTACTTAAATGTACGAGAACAACTATCCTTACCTTACAATGAAATAAAAATATTTAATCCCTCTACATATTGATGACAACATATAATCCTATGCATAGTAGATAACAGCATTCATTCTTTCATACAATTGTTGGAAACTTATGTTTTTATTCACAATTAATAGCAGTGTTTGAATTTTATTTGACACATGACAGTAAGTGGATCCATAACAGAAATAGAAACACCTCATTCGAGATATGGCAGCTGTTGATTTATTAAAAGATATAGTAGCATCTAATCTAATTTTTGTGACATTATTATCAACCATGGAAATTCAGAATTACCATCAACATTTTAGCTAAGGAGTAGTAAAGTTCAGTATCAAAGGGACGTCACCTTCATAAATAAATCAAAGTATACAAAGTATTATCTATCTCAGCGAGCACTTGTAAATATGGCATCTTACATTCAGTTCAAGATTACACATTTTCAAAACAATAATGGTGAACATTGAAAATTCAGGGACTTTACAAGGACTTGCATACAAAATAATATGAATAAATCAATAAAGCTTTGAAATTAACCATAGACATGATTTTAATGCATATCTTCTCCCATTTATACAATATTACATCCTTCCATTGTAACAAAAATAATCATTACAAATAAGCAGCTTTAAACTTTCTTTTGTTTGTATAATAACCAATATTTTAGAACAGGTTATTCACAATATAAATGAACATGTTGTTAAAATAGCATTTCATATATTAGAAATTTATAACTAACTGGTAATATTATTACAATACGTCCATCTATATACTTAAAATTGCATCATATATTGGAGAGGCAGGTATTTCACTGATATGACAATATTAAAATGTCTAAAATAGCATTTCATAATGTTATTATTTCTGATAAAAGTAACATATGAATATAAGTTAATGTATTCCTTAATTAACTGTACAACTTTTGACTTTGAAACTTTGACTTCACATTATTCATATTCAAAAGATGAAGCCAGTATAAAGAAGAGAGTTTCATTTATCAAAATGGAGTTGAATATAAATATTTATCATAGCAAAATTGCAAAATAAAATAATCTCTTATATAAGAATATTACACTAGCTATTGATTCACTGCATGGTAAGGAGACGTGATGAGAAATGATGCTGAAGCTTTAACATATTTATTTCACATCCAATCCTCCAAAATACTTTGTTTAAATTTTTACAATTTACTTGTATAGCTTCTCTTCTAAGGAGTCATAGAATGGATGAGGGTTGAGAAGAATAAAGAATCATTCGATTTTCTTTATAAGTTTCCCAAACTCAAATAATCAGATCAAATCTGACCAAAAAGTATAATACTCCACATCATGCTCAAGTAAATCAAATCAAATTGATTTGAAAAGGAATTCTTAGGCCTAATACATAATAATTTGCATCTCATCTTCATAATCAAAGTTAGACAAGGGAAGTAACTGAGAGGTACCTCGAAGCCTACAAGTTCTTTTACGTAGTTATATATTTAGATTAAATCAAAACACATAATCTAATATTCAGCATTTAGATTAATATTATGCAAAGGGAAATGTATGCCTATAGTATGAATCGGAACGAGAGTACAAATATGCTTCCTGATAATTTTAATTTAACCATATAAAATCCTTAATGCCCTAATAAGAATCGAAATTTTGCATTGATTAATTGAAAATAAAGCATGTTGAAAGTAAGGGAGTACTTTTGTTTCTTGAGACTCGGTGAGAGGAGGCTCGGCCAGATGGAGGAGAATCGGAAGAAGGATCGACTAGGGTTCGCTGTTGTCTTCCCTCGCACGCACCTATCCTTCTTATAATGCTCTTTTCGAAACGATTAGAAGGATAGGATGAAGCTGAAGCTTATCGTCTTGGCTTGACAGATGAAGGATTGAAGAGTGGATAAGGTGATTGGGAGGTGCTGTCGTGCGATGGAGAGGGCAAGTGTCGCGTGCGTGAAGGAGTCGGCCGCGAAGAGGGATTTAGGGTTTTGTTAATTTAGAAAATGAAGTATATATTATGTATATTTATATATATATATATATATACTATTTTATTTAATTTAGAATTTTCCATTTATTAAATTTATATTGAAATATACCTCAAAAATAAATAAAAAACAAATCCTAGCTAATTGAGGTCTTCTGAACACAATGGCGCACTCGAATTTTCGATCCGACGAGTATTTACTTACTCAAATTTTCAGGTATTTAAATAATATTAAAATATTTGTCGAAAATTTAATGACTTTTAAATACGTTCAAAACTTCACCCCTAGCTAATTTGGGGGTGGTGAACGCAATGGCGGAGTCAGATCTTTAATATGAAGTCAGAATTTATTTAAATATTAATAAACAATTTGAGACTGAAATTTTGGTATTTTACAGATAGTTTCTTCTAGTGTTCAGGACCCCTGGTGCTCTCTGGAAGCTAAGCTATATCCTACATTACTCTCTATCAATCAAACCGGTCTCCCCTGTGGAACCAAGTACCCCCGTGCATGCTCTGAGATAATAAGGCTCAAGCCTTCCTCCATTTGATTTGTAAGGATTGGTATTATTGAATCGAACTCATTGCATATGTAATTTCACCTTAAGCTAGCCCCGATCCATCGAATCGATCGATCAAGCTAAGTCCCATATGAAGACTGGGTCCGCATAAGGATCCAATAATCTAAACTACCCCAGACCTAGCCACCTTAGGGGTTTGATCAGTCTCACCTCCCTGAAGGTGTGGAGATCGAATTCAGAGCTAATCATGGTCTCTGTGGGGAGAATCTCCCCCCATAGTAGCTCTGAAGCGAGGCCTCTCAGGTGAGTAAGGTCTGGGCGAGTCAGACCTCCTCACAAGAGGCCAGTGGGTGCAATCGATGCATCTTGGCCCACTGATTGTGTAGGGATCAAATTGGGGCCAAGGCATGGTCGAGGCACCCTGGATTTAGCCGTGAAAGCTAACCTTAATTCCGTAAGTCTTGGGAAAGAAAGGTTGGGGACGACGGCACTGTATGGGACAGGTTAGCCCATGACCCACGCTGTGCGACAATGCCGGGTTCCCCGAGCCCCGGTCAACCCGCACCTTTTGGTAATGGGCTAAACTCGTTTAATATAAATCTGATTAATTGGAATTATTTTCCTTAAGAAAAATAATCTGATTAATTGAATTATTGGGAAATTAAATTAGAAAAATACAAATTAAATTATCTGAATAACTTTTGATTCACTGATCTAAATCCTATGAAATTATATATCAAATTGTTTAAAAAATCATAAGGAATAAGATAATAAAATAATATCTCACTTTTAATAGTTGGATATTCTAATTTTTCTTAATTACTTCAGAACCTAATTAGGGTTGATTAGCATGTGTACTTTGTCAAATTGTATGATTTAGGTGTCATTATATTTCTAATGCTTTTAGAATGCATATGCTATGTGAAATAATTTTCTGATTATTACTCTCTTAATTATGCTCTAATCCTATAAAAGCTTGATTAGTGAAAATTAGGGTTGTTACTTAGCCAAAACCCTCAATTATAATCTTTGGTTTATTTCATTGTCTATTAGAACACACTTGTCAAGTTTCATGAAATTTGAATGGTTGTATTTATAATTAAGTGCAAATTTATTTTTCTTGATTGAGGGTTTAATTAACCTTAATTACTTTCTGTTTTATATAAATTCATATTCTTATATTTCAATAATAGTGAAATGATTGTTAGAAAACTTTCATATTTGTTTAGACACCTTAAAAGATTAAATTGATATTAATCCATAATTGAACTTAAGAATCTTAAGAAAATGATTAAGTAAATTAACCTTAATCATAAATCTTGAAATAAATATCAATAATACCCCAATAATCCACTGATTTATCATTTATCCATAAATTAAACAATTGGTCTTAGTTTGGTTAAGTTAGGACTTAAATCATAACTTGTCTTGACTAAGATCTAAATATTAATCATTTTAAATAAATCAACTTGATTGGAAAGATAAATTAACTTGCATAATTCTAAAAATGCACTTTGATTTGACACTAATCTTAACTAATTAAATTAGAACTATTAAGATTTTAATAAGCTAGGTTATTGGTTAATTTGAATATTTATCTTTAAATCATTGATTTTCTCCTAAGTAAGATCACCAGTATAATGTAACCTATCAAATATAATGGATTTATGAACCAATCTTTCTTTAGTAAGTTATAAGATTGAATACCATGATTTTATCATAGGTGTTGATCAAATGGGTTTACCCATCTAATCTAGTCAAGTTAAACTTTAAAGAAACAAGAGTTGTGGAATTAGTGAAGCATAGGACTTAGATTTTCTTTTAAGATAAAAGTGATAGGTCATTATGGTCTTGCCTTAGCATGAATAATTTAATAATTGTTAAGTCATAACTAAATAATCTATCAAGGCAAAAAGAGTTTATTATTCACATATTGAGGTAGGAACTTAGATGCTCATTATTAGCTTTAGATGCTTGATCTTAGACCCTTATAATAGAACAACATAAGAACTTAATATGAGTTTCTCCCATGAGATAATAACCTAAAACTGAGTGACATTTTGTAACAACCCAAGGTTATTACCCAGCTTAATTTTAGCTCAATTATATCTTAATTATCATTCCATTAAGTTCAACTAGTCATTAGAATCAAACCCTAAAAATTTGAAGCAACTCAGTGCTCAATCATTTATTTTGGAATATTTTAATATTTAATTAATTAGGAAATTGAGTTTTTATTTTGACCTCAAAATCAAAATCCAACTTCGCCATTACGATCGTCACCCCCAAATTAGCTAGGGGTGATGTTTTGGACTCGTTTGAAAATCAGCGAACATTTTAGTATAATTAAATACCCCGGAAAAATAGTATAATTAAATAATCGTCGGAATTGAAATATGACTTTGTCGTTGAATTCCTTCTCCCCCAAATTAGCTAGGGGTGAATTTTTGGAATTTTTTGAAGCGCGTTTCAAAAATCCAAATTTTTAAATAATTAAAGAAATAAATATTTATTTATTTCTAATTTTTTCTTAATTTTTGTAATAACCCAGGTTGTTGTCTTAGTCAATTAGGACTGATCTTAATCTTAAGACTAATTATAAGTGCTAATTAGGTCAATTGGAGTCAACCTCTAAGACCTAGTCCAAATCAGGGGTCAAATGGATCAAATCCTAAATTCTAGAAAATCCAGAAACCTTAGAATTGACCTATCTAAATTGACCTCGGATTGAAAAATGGACATCACCATTACATTCGTTGACCCCAAATTACCTAGGGGTGAAGTTTTCATGTCAATCGGAAGTCGTTGAAAATTTGACGAATATTTTAATGATATTTAAATGCCTCGAAAATCGAGGAATCAAATACTCATCAGATCAAAAATCTGACCTCGCTGCTGCATTCCTCACCCCTCAATTAGCTAGGGGTGAATATTTGGAATTTTTCTTAAAGCCATTTAATTATTTGGAATTTATTTAATTTAATTTGGAATTTAAAATAATATTTTAATAGAAATGAATTAATAATTAATATTATTTATTTAAATTTCCACGGCGCCGTTAAGTACGTAATGCCTTCAGTGGGGCGACCCTCACCCTTAACCCTCAATAGGTTTAGATTAAGGGTGGAGTGTCACTCTGGTTAACCCCTCACTTAGCATTGGATTAGGATAAACTCCACAATCCACCTGATTAGAGAAAGGTTAACTCAGAATCAATCAAGCAGTCACTATATAAGTAAAAATACAGAGTGCGGAAGCGATAAATAAATGACATCCAAGCATCATAATATATATAAGAAGAGAAATATAACTCAGAAAAGTAGCATAGTGAAATCTGAACACACAGTCACAGGTACATGTATTATTACATTAATTAAAATTTAACAAAATAAATGTTCAAAATCCACTCATCCTCACAAGTAGTAAATGACTAGATATCTTCTGGCCCCAACTGCTGCACCTCCTCTAAGTAAGGCTCCTCCTCGGGTGCAGACTCCTCAAACTGCTCTAAGCCTGGCATTGTCGGTTTCACAATGTAGGGCCCCAGCCAAAAAAAGAAAATCTGGTTAGACAATTGTCTAAGTATATTTTAAGCTGAATTTTTAATAAGGTTATATAATATCACCATTTTATCATTTACTTATAAGCATGATGTGTAAATACAGGAGCAGTAAGCAACACAAGTAAAAAGGCAAACTATAGACTATGCTCTATAGTATAAACAAGGCAAAGAAATGAGGCTGAAGCATGCCTCGCATAACAAGTAATCAAGGAAAGACATATAAGTGTAAATATAATTGAATAAATGCTGGAAGAAAAATTCTACATCCTAAACATGCTGGTGATCAATAAAAATAACATGCTAATTAAAAATGAATAACTCAGCAGTGATATATACATATAGCAGCAAGATTCTACATCCTAGATATATATAAAGCAGTACAAGGAAATAGTTGACTGAAAAAGAATATACTGAAACAACCACAACTGCATATAAAACTATAATACATCAACTGCAATACAGAAAAGAGCTACACTAGCTCGCCAAAAGAAACTGAAGATCTTAGCACGATACGGCTAGGGCTACTCCTAGCTCGATACGACTAAGCCAACAACAGTCACATATATGGCCCTAACACGATACGACTAGGGCTACTCCTAGCTCGATACAGTTAGGTCACCAACTATCATACCGAAATATCCTAGCATAGTATGGCTAGGGCAACTCCTAGCATGATACGGCTAGGGCAACATTCGGTATGATCAAAAGAACACTGAGAGGCAGCTCAATCACATCAATTCATTATCATTTCACTTATTTACTTTAATATTTTCATAAGGAATCTAAGGAGTCTCCATAATTTCCTAACATTTTATTTATGCATCAAATGTCTTATATGATATGTTCAAATAAAATATAAGGCACAAAATTACAATGTATGCGTAGCAACAAATAAGAAGTAAGCAAGAGACTCGACTAAATATGATGATATCATTTGTTTTCTACTTAACCAGCTAACTATTCCAAGTTACACAAGTTCAGGATCACCATTTTCCTACTATCGAGTGTAACTCAGAAATTCGTCCTTATAAGTTAAAAAGGATTGGAACTGATCAGGTTCCAATCTAGTTCAATCAGATAGACGACTATGAATTAAACAAATAAATCATACGTCCTAATTTTGTGAATTTAGACGTTCTAACTAAGATCTGATCAAGATCTTCTACACCTATAGATTATGGATTAAACACTATGAGATTTTAGGTTTAATCACATAATCCAAACTGGATAAGACCTAAGTTCTAGGTTTTATACTATAAGTGATCTACTAGTTAAGGCAGATCCTATTAAGTAATCAAACTTAATAGGATGAATCTCCTATCTTAAATCTAAAGTTAAAAGATAAACTAATCAGAATGGGTTGTAAAACAAAATAATATCTAGAAACTATTAAAACCAAGGTTTCACCCATAGGGTATCCCAATTTACCCCAATGAATGAACACTAACCTATGATCTAGTCCTACTCTCAGGAAAGGTCCTTAAGGGGGGATGCTTAAGACTTAGGAAAAAAAATTATTGGAATTCAATTTAATGACTTGTTTTATTTACTTACATGGTACTAATATGATTACATTATTAAACCTAGTATTCTAAGATTTTAATTAAGGGCTAAAGTTGCGCATTTCCAATTTTAAGGTAAAATGACTATTTTGCCCCTACTTTATGGGTCAATCAACTTTTGATTTAGGGGTCTAAACTGAGTTTTATCTTCTCCAACTAATTCCTTACTGTCTAACTTGAAGATAGACAGTAAGTACGTCCAATTTGGACGAGAAACGGCCGAGTTATGGCTAAAATAATGCTAGGGGTATTTTGGTCATTTCCCTAAATTTTAGGGTTCAAATACTAAATATTATTTCTGTGAAAATGATGACATTGAAATTCTAAACTAGGTAGCTTCTTGAATTTTTGTATTTGGAGTTAAATTGACCAAGTTATGGCCATTTGAAGTCCAAGGGCATTTTGGTCATTTTTCACTACAGTCAACTCTAAATTCTAGAGTTGACTTTTTGTCTTGATGTCCAAATTGGAAAACTAATACTACCACGGTGATGGGGCCGCTCTCCTGAGCATTTTAAGACCCATATTGACTATGTTTTGATAATCGGGTAAAAAATTATGGGGTCTTAAAGAGGCTCTAAAATGCTACCTCGTTATGCGTACCCCGAAACGAAATTTTACATTATGCCATTTGATCCTAAATATTTTTCTGAGTATTTTAAGACCCATATTGGCTATGTTTGGATCATCCTACAAAAAGTTATTAAACTTTTAAGATTTACTATTCAAAAATATAATTTGAATTAATTTAATATTCATTTATTCAAATTGAATGATTTTACTGTTCATTCCTAAAGTTTTTATTTAATTAATCACTGTTTAATTATTAATTAATTAATTAATTAATTTTACTGTAGTAAAGTAATTAGTGCTAATTACTATTTAATTAATCTTAATTAATCTATAATTATATTTATTTATTTAAAATTACTGTTCATTCATAAAGTTTTTATTTAATTAATCACTATTTAATTATTAATTAATTAATTAAATAATTTTACTGTAGTAAAGTAATTAGTGCTAATTACTGTTTAATTAATATTAATTAATCTCTAATTATATTTAATTATTTAAATTTAATGTTCATTCCTAAAGTTTTTATTTAATTAATCACTATTTAATTATTAATTAATTAATTAAATAATTTTATTATTAAAAAGTAATTAATTATCCTAATCACTGTTTAAGATTTAATTAACAGTTAATTAATCCTTAATTAATCTTTAATTATAATTATTTAATTAAAATTACTGTTTAAAAGTAATTAGTACTAACCCTAACTTAATTAACCACTAACAGTAATTAATTAGGGCTAAATAGTAATTAATTAACACTAACATTAATTTAATTAATTTCTAATTAACTGACAGTGGGCCTCACTGACACGTGGCACCTTCAGAGGTTGCCACGTGGCACAGTGGACCCCACGGGCTGCTGACTCAGCTCGGGTGACTGGGCAGTGGGTCCCACCTGACACGTGGCAATGCCAGAGGCTGCCACGTGGCTCTGTGGGTCCCACGGGCTGCTGACTCAGCTCGGGTGACTGGACAGTGGGTCCCACCTGACACGTGGCACTGCCAGAGGCTGCCACGTGGCACTGTGGGTCCCACGGGCTGACTGGACAGTGGGCCCACCTGACACGTGGCACTGCCAGAGGCTGCCACGTGGCACTGTGGGTCCCACGGCTGCTGACTCAGCCTGGCTGACGGGGCTGTGGGCCCACCTGACACGTGGCGGGCCCGTAGGCTGCCACGTGGCCGGGTGGGCCCCACCCGCGCTGACGCGGACCCGACCTGGACGGGTCGGGCTCGGGTCGGCCCGGCCCGACCCGAAGGCGTGACCCTTCGCCTTCCGGGGGTTCGGCGGACCGAACCCAGTCCACTTCGGGGACCTGGTGCGCCCGATCGGGTGGGTTTTAGCCCGATCGGAACGGTGGATGTGAAGATGACATGTTGATCTACCTATCATACAATTTTTGCAACGATCGAACGGTAAACGAGGGAGATCGGGGTACCTGAAGTTCGGATCGGCGAAGGATTCGGCGGAAAAAAAAGGGCTGACTTCCGGGCTTGATTCCGGCTCGATCCGGGCTCCGATCGGTGAAAACTCGGAGCCTAGGGGTAGGCCGAGGTCTTATAGACCGGACGGCGACCTCGCCGAGGCCTGGATGTGACCGGATTGGCTAGAAAATGCGACGGGCCGCCGCGTGTCACGCGGGCGGAGAGGGCGAGGAAGACGCCTCCGGATCGTCGGATCTGTGCGATCGCGGACGGTCCGGATCGCTCAAGACCACGCGACGCGGATAGCGGCCGAGGGCCGTTGGATCCGCGCGCGATCGGACGGTCTGGATCGCTCCAGACTGCGTGACGCGGATCGCGGCCGAGAGCCGTTGGATTCGCGCGCGATCGGAGGGTCCGGATGGATCCGTCCAATCTAACGGCGCCGTTAACTGGAGTTAACGGCGTCGTACGGCGCCGTTAATTAATTAATTAATAATTAATTAATTAATTAATTAATTATTATTATTATTATTATTTTTTTTTTTTTTTTAAAAAACATTTTCAGAAAAAAGAAATTTTGAACATGTTTTTCCTAGCTAATTTGGGGTCAAGGAATTCAATGGCACAGTCGGATTTTCGATCCGACGAGTATTTTGACACCTCGATTTCCGTGATATTTTTATTATTATAATATTCGTCGAAATTTCGACGACTTCCGATTGACACGAAAACTTCACCCCAAGCTAATTTGGGGTCAAGGAATTCAATGGCGTAGTCGGATTTTTGATCCGACGAGTATTTTGATACCTCGATTTCCGTGATATTTTTATTATTAAAATATTCGTTGAAATTTCGACGACTTCCGATTGACACGAAAACTTCACCCCAAGCTAATTTGGGGTCAAGGAACGCAATGGCGGTGTCCATTTTTCGATCGGAGGTCAATTTAAATATGTCAATTTTCGAGGTTCATGAAATTCTCAAAATAAAGATTTAATCCGTTTGACCTCTGGTTTGGACCGGATCTTGGTAGTTGACTCCAAATGACCTAATTAGCACTTAAGATTATGTTTAAGACTTAGGGTTAGTCTTAATCAATCATGGTAACAACTTGGGTTGTTACATTCAGCCCATAATTTTGTGGGCCGTCTGGGTTTTCGTCCGATCGGACGGTCAATCCTAACCGTCGAATCGAATATCAGACGGCCCGGACGCTTTGTCCTTGAGCTCTCCGTCGCCGCGTGTCGAGCGAGGACACGCGGCGTCCCCCCGTTGGAATCGCCAACCAATGGCTTCACTTGCCTCGTGAGCTCTGGCCCAAGCTCCTTAATGCTCGGGAACCCCCGAGCCGGACCGGTCATGCACGCCCGGAGCCGCAGGAACCCTCGTTCGAGCCCGGAATCCCTCGCCATCGATCAGGTACCCCCCCCCACTCCCCCTCTCGTTCAAATTTTTGCCATTCCAACGCCTGGATATCGTAGATCTGAGTTTGGATTGGCATTCAACCAGACCCGATCGAGCTCGATCCGGTCCGATCGACCCATATCACGGCACGAGTCCCTCGGGCTCAGCCTCACCCGCACACCGCAGACCTAGGACTAGGGTTAGGTTTTGCCGCCACCTCCGGCGATGGTCCGCCCGCCACCGTATAGGCCTTGATGTGGGCTACCATCAACCGTGCGGGCTGAGGTGGTCCAGCACTGGAAAGGCCGGCAAAAGCCATGCCTTAGCCCGGTGCCCTCGGGACGCCCCGCGAAGCGGGTGAAGTCCGGGTCGGGCCAGGTTGACCCGAGCCCGACCCCACCACGTCGGGTCCGCGTTAGCCCTAGTGGGGCCCACAGCGCCACGTGGCACCTTCCAGGAATGCCACGTGTCAAGTGGGACCCACCTCCGAAGGCCGTGTCCCTTCGGCTTCGGCCGTGGGGCCCACTGCGCCACAGGGTAGCCGCTGGGCATGCCACGTGTCACGTGGGGCCCACTGCCCGAACCTCGCAGCTCTTCGGCTTCCCTGTGGGGCCCACAGTACCACGTGGTAGCCACAAGGCATGCCACGTGTACCATGGGGCCCACACGCAGAGTAGCGCCTAATCAAGCGCTACCACGTGTCACGAGTGGGGCCCATTGTCATCTCAAACATGTAATTATGCTAATTAATTACTATTAATCAGTAATTAATTACAGTTAGTAGTTAATTGATTATAATTATAGTTAATGACTTTTCAACAGTAATCTTATAATTAATTAACTGTAATTAATAATTAGGGGATAATAAGGCTTATTTTAATAATAATTAATTATTAACATAATTAGAATAATTAATTAATATTAAATAGTAAATCTATAATTAATTATTCTTAATTAAATATTAGCAAGTAATTAAGATTAATTAGCCTGTAATTAGCCTAATTACTTTTCAAGAGTAATATAATAATATTATATATTTAGATTAATTAAATAATGGATTAATTAATACTTAATTAATAATTAGATCTTAATTAATTACAAATTAATTAATGAATTAATAATTATAGAAATTATTTATATAACTTTAAAAATGAACAGTAAATTAATTCAATTTAAATAAATGAATACTAAAATATTATAAATTATATTTTTGAATAATAAAACTTAAAAGTTTAATAACTTTTTGTAAGATGATCCAAATACAGTCAATATATGTCTCAAAATACTCAGAAAAATAAAAAGAATCAAATGTCATAATGTAAAAATTAATTTGGGGTATGCATAATGATGTAGTATTTTAGGACCTCTTTAGGATCCCATAACTTTTAACATAGTTGACCAAACATAGTCAATATGGGTTTTAAAATGCTCAGGAGAGCGGCCCCATCATCGTAGTAGAATTAGTTTTCCCATTTGGATATCATGAAAAAAAGTCAACTCTAGAATTCCCAGTTGACTTTAGGGAAAATTGACCAAAATGCCCTATAATTCAAATGACCATTACTTGGTTAAATCAACTCCAAATTCAAAAATTTAAGATGCTAACTAGTTCAAAATTTCAATGTCATCAATAAACTGAATTAATATATAGGATCTAAATCCTAGAAATTTAGATGAAGATCAAATTACTCTTGGCCTCATTTTGATCGTAACTTAACTATTTGGAGTCCAAATTAGGTGTACTTACTGTCTATCTTCAAGTTAGACAGTAAGAAATCATTTGGAACTAATAAAAATTCAATTTAGACCCTTAACACAAAAGTTGACTTTTATACCCTTAAGATAGGGGCAAAATAGTCATTTTACCCTAAGATTGGACTAAGTACTCTTAACCTCTAATTAACATTTCAAGATACTAAAACTAATGTTATAATTATATTAGTAATATCTAAGCAAGTTAAATCAACTATTAGGTCAGATCCCAGAATTTCCCCTAAGTCTTTAACACCACACCTTAAGGACCCTTCCTGAGATTAAGACTAAATCATATGTTAGAGTTCTTTCATTGGGTAAATTGGGTTACCTAATAGGTGAAACCTTAGTTTTATTAGTTTCTAGACTTTTTTTTATTTTACAACTCATTTTGATTATTTTATCTTTGAACTCTAGTTTTAAAATAGGAGATTCATCCTATTAAGTGTGATTTGCTTAATAGGATTTGCCTTAATAAGTATATCACTTTTAGAATAAAACCTAGAACTTAGGTCTTATCATTTTTGGATTATGTGATTAAACCTAAATCTCAAAGTATTTAATCCATAATTTATAGGTTTAGAAGATCTTGATTAGATCTTAGGTAGAACATATAAATTTAGAAATTATGACATATGATTTATTGATTCAACTCATAGTCGTCATCTGATTGAATTAGATTAGAACTTGATCAGTTCTAATCATTTTTAACATATAAGGATGAGTTTCTAAGTTACACTCGATAGTAGGAAAATGGTGATCATAAACTTGTGTAACTTGGAATAGTTATAATGATTAAGTAGAAAACAAATAATATCACCATATTTAGTAGAGTTCCTTGCTTACTTTGATATTTTGTTGCTACGCATTCCTTATACTTCTGTATCTTAACTCCTTGAGCATATCATATAAGATCTTTGATGCATAAATAAAATGTTAGGAAAATATGGAGACTCCTTAGATACCTTTTGAAAATATTAAGGTGATTAATTAAAGATAATGATTATATGTGTTTGAGCTATCTCTCAGTATTGTCTTTTGATTGCCTAGTCTCCTTGTTGACACTAGGGGGATACCTTATTTATACCTTTTGTTGTTTTATTGTGTGCTGATTGCCTAGTCTCGTATAGGGGTACATAGTTGGTGCCTTAGTCGTGCTGGTGCTAAGATCTTTCGATATTCGGTGGGCTAGATTAGCTCTTTTATGTATGGCAGTGTACACAGATGTTTACATATATATTTAGTTCTGATGTTTTGTTTGCTTTTCAGTATTTTCTTAGTCAACTATTCTCTTTGTAATACTTATATATTTTAGGATGTTATAATTTTGCTGCTATTTATATGTATTATTACTGAGTTCAGTTATTTTAATTTGCATATTTCTTTGATCACCAGCATATTTAGGATGTAGTATTTTCTTCCAATACTTGTTTAGTTATTTATATTCATATGCCTTACCTTGTTTAGCTCGCATTTAAGGCATGTCTTAGTCTCTATTTTGCTTAAGTTATAAATGATTATTTATAGCTTTTCCTTCCTTTTTAGCATTACTAGTTGCTCCTATATTTGTATGGTTGTTGCTTATAGAATGTAAATGGTGATATTACAAAATACATATACAACTCATCAGTTTAAAATATACTTAGATAATTGTCTAATACAAGATTTTTCTCTTTTTTGGCTGGGGCCCTACATTGTGAAACTGACAATGTCAGGTTTAGAGCAGGTTGATGTTGTAGTACCTGAGGAGGAGCCTTACTTAGAGGAGGAGCGGCAGCTTGGACCTGAGAATATCTAGCTGTTTATTTTACATGTGAGGATGAGCATATTTTCTCTTCTATTTGTTTAAATATTAAATATTATAATAATACAGGTACCTATGAATGTGTGTTTGGATTATTATATGCTTATATTCTGAGTTGTATTTTATTATACTCGTACTGTGATGCTTGGATGTTTCTTATTATAAATCACTTCAGCACTCTATATGAATTCTTATTAAGTGACTGAATGTTTGATTATATGCTTACTCTTTCCCTAATTAGGTGGATTATATAGTTCATCATAATCTAATAATAAATGAAGGGTTAGCTAGAGTGACACACCACCCCTTAGCTTAATCTTATGGATTAAGGGGTGGGGCGCCACAATCTCTTACCTAATTCTTCTTTCCATATCTCCTTGCTAGCTCCTCTCATTCGGCGCCCCCTCCCATTTGCATGCAAGAGGAATGGCTAAGCCATTCCTTCCTCCCATGCCGCCCCCCTCACCTCCTAGCTCCCTAGCTCTTAATGGCCTCTCCCTTCTTTCTCCATCTTTAAGAAGGAGCTTAGCCCCTCCTTCATTTCTTTACTGCCAAGATGAGAGCTCTCCCTCCATCTTCCATTATTGCACCTTGTGCTGAAGAAGAAGGCTCCTCTCCAAGTCCTTGAAGAAAATAGAGGTTTCTTCTTCCTCTTTTAAGGCAAAGGTATCCATTTACTCCTCTTCCTTATCTTCTTCATGTTATTATTATGTTGTTTGTATCTTTAGAAGATCCATGACTGTATTTGGAGGCCATTGAGGCTCATTAAGGCATCATATTGTTTTGAAAATTACATGCTCTGTTTTTTCTCCATTTGTGCCGATTTTAGTATCGATGGAAAGATATCAGAAAAACCTTTCCATTGATATATGGCATCACTCATAAAATGCTCTGGATTGAGAGTATTTGTGTTCGAAATGTGACCCTTCACAGTTTTAGCAAGGCGAAATCACCATCGGGCGCTACAGTGCGCCGTAGCGCCCGTAGCTCAAATAATTCCGCTGCAGCATGCCACAGCACGTCGCAGTAGGCTGCTGCATCATTTTGGGAAAAATTCTATGAAATCAATAAATAAACTAATTGAATAGTAACCGCAAGTTAGACCACTACAGCGCGCCACAGTGCGCCACAGCGGGCTGCAGCGTCATTTTGGGAAAAAATTATAGGAAATCAAAAGAAAATTAATTGAATAGTAACCCACAAGTTGGACTACTACAGCGTGCCACAGCGGGCCACAACGTCATTTCTAAAACTATATGAAACCAGAAAAAAGTTAATTGAAAAGGGTTTCCGCGAGCTGATCCGCCACAGCGCGCCACAGCGCGCCGCCGCACCTGAAAGCATTGCAGCACGCCGTACCATCCAGCTCTCGGATTGGTCATGCCGTAGCACACCGCATCATCAAAAGCGCTGCAGCGCGCTACCGCATTGTTTTTCGCCATAGCGCGTCGCAGCGCCTGAAAGCGCTGTCGCGCGTCGTAGCTCCCAAAATTTTCTGAAAATGCGCAGAATTGGTTGAAATGGTCAAAACTTCACTGTTTTATATTTTAAGGTCCCTAGGACCCTAGTGGGACTGCAATTGAGCATATATAAAATTTTATATGAAAATTAAAGTTAAAACTTTGTCATTTTTAAGAAGTGCTTATAACCCATTATGTGTCATAAAAATCTTGTTATGAATATTAAAGAGTATGATCCTTGAATGCTTGTATTAACTAAGTAGGTCTTAATAACCAAATTGCATGAAATCTAAGTCTTTTAGAATTGTAATCAAGTGCTAACCCCTTTGGTTTGATTTAGTATTTGGTTAGCCTTAATTACCTTTTATTTTTCTGTCATCTTTATATTTCTATGTTTTTCATGATATTAGGATGTATGCTAGAGAATTTTAATATTTATTTGAATACCAAATTATGCTTAATTGATATTAAATTATATTTGAGCATAAGAATCTTATGAACTTAATTAAGTAAATGATACTTAATTTAAATCTGAAATTTGATATCAATAATACACTAATAATATATCGATTTGTCATTGACCCTTAAATTAACTATTGGTCTTAATTTTGGTCAAATCCTAACTTTTCTTGATTAAGATCTAAACTTTAATCACTTTAATCAATTAACTTGATTGTAAGATAATTCAATTGATATTATTCCAATAATGCATCTGATTTAGTATTAATCTTAAATTATTGAATTAGGACTGCTAAGGTTAATATTAAATCTGTGTGATTGAATCATCTGAATCTAAACTTTAGATCTTTGATTTTCTCTATATAAGACTATTAGCATAAGATGGAAAATAAATTTATAATGATTTATAAAATGATCTAACTCTAATAAGATCTTTGATTTCATTCCATGATTATAGAATAGAAAAGGATCAGATGAATTTTAATCATCTGATCTGATCACTTTAATCCAAGTCTAATAAGTAAACCTTAAATGTTAACTTAAGAAGTAGAAAAGTGAGATCTTAAGGATTTTGTTATAAATCGTTCTTGAAATATTTAAAGACCTTAATTATTGATACATTGAGGTAGGAAGAACTTGTAAGTTATTAATGTAGAAACTTAGATGATCTTTCATAACTTTAGAAGTTGAACTTGATACCTTGTGATAGGAATCACCTAAAGCACTTAGAATAGAATCTCTCCCTTACGGTAGAAATCAACTTTGAGTGATCTCTTTGATCGTATACTTGGAGCCTTGTGTAGGAACCACCCATTAGAATAAGAATTAATAGCTTTGATAATTTTTATTAATTAAATAGAATCTTCTGAACCCAGATTATTGGTTGGGTATAGTAGGGTATACCTATAGTGCTAGATTACTTCAGTAGTATTCAAGATTGGTTGATTCACTCCAATATGGACTTATAACCAGGTGCTATCCCGAGGGATTTGACGAATACAGTCCCATTAGAGTAAATCTTCTAAGACTAAGAGTGTTATAAATAGGGACTCATTCCTTAGTTTGATTAAAATATAAATTGCCATCGGGTGATGCCTCTTAGTGAAGATTGCTTCATATGTGTGGCTTAAACAAACTACGTAATTCGAGTCACCTTCTTTGGAACACTGAGTGTGATTGTGAGTTGGGTATCTTAATGACTTAGCTTGAGATATAAATCACAATCGGATGATGCCTCTTATCGAAGATCGCTTCATTAGAGTGGCTTAATCAAATTAAGTGTTAAGAATCACCTTCTTTGGAAATATGCTAAATATGTATACAATTATCCCATATAATGATTTTTAAGTAAATTCTTCACTTTAACCAATTATCAAGACTAGAATATAGTAGTCAAAGTTTTTTTAGCATGATTTTGCACAATAGAGACCTTGAATTCATTATCGAATTTTAAGTATTTTCTAGATTTTTGGATTTATCTCATGTAGCTTAGAAGCATTAGCATGAGCATAAGCATGATGTTGAGTATCAGTAATGATGTATGAGTATTAGTGATGATTTATGGGTTATGGAATGTTGCATACATTGACTATGGAATTTTAGGATTAATTGGCCTCGCAGTTCCCAATTGGATGTATGTATACATTAGACTGTATGACTCGTAGTTGTTCAATGATATTTTGATTGCATATCAGTAGCATACAATATTGTGGCATATTCAGATGCACAATTTCAGTAGCATACAGCATAGTTTTATATGCTATTACTCAGTTTCAGATTTATTACTATTTTTTATTTACTTTCAGCACTCAGTTTTCAGTACATCTTTACTTTACTTTACTTCAGTTTTATACAGTTTTATACAATTTTATACTTTCAGTTACTTTACAATTTTTTTGTAGATTTATTTATATTATGTAAATGTTAACTGAATAACTAAAACTGTTTAGATTAATTTCAATGTGTTAGACTTATTGTCTAACACGGAGTACTTTTGGGATCCGGCAATTTTTAGATCTTGAGATGTATATTGAGCCAGGTCAGGAGAACACCCAAGAGATTCAGAAGGAGCATGTGGAGCACTAGTGGACTCTTCTTCAGCTTTACATTTCTGCTTAGTTTATTTTAATTTAGTACTTAGCTTTTATATCTATATTTCAGTAAACTGTTTGTAATAATTATGGATGTATTTTTTTTTCTTTTCTGAAATGAATGTTTTATACAGCTTCTGTGATAAATGTTTCTGGATGACTGCTTAGCTTCCACACTCTATTATATACTAATTATACTTAGTATTGTGATGTGATCAATATACTAGAAATACTAATATCTTATTCATATATTAGATTTCTCATGTATTTTACATCTAATGTATGTATTGGTCTAATACTTAGGTTAAGGATATCACTCTTATCTTAAGTATTAACTCTCAAGCCTTATTGAGTTTGAGTCAGTAGCCCTTTAGATGGGTTTGGATTCAACCATTTGGGGAGACGGGATATTTCTCCCCGAGTGGCGCGCCGCTCCGCCGCCGATCTATTTTTACCTTTTGCGCGCTACGACTAAGCGGGGCGCGACACTTTTAGGTCATATTCTTAAAACCTTGTGTAGTACCATTTGAATGGAGTAAAGATTCATTAGTTTAATAACCCTTGTTATATAAATAGATTTATGGAAATTAGTAGATTGTTAGTAGGATGTGACCGTGCATATACATAGTGCTGAATTATTTTAGTAAAACTTAGGATTGGATGAGTCACTCTAAGTAAAATTTTAGAGTCTTAGTCTTATCCTATGTGATTGGATTAGTACAGTCCATCTTAGAGTAAATTTCTTATGTCTAAGTGTTTCATAATTGGGTAACTTGGATGCTTAGTTTAAGAGAATAAGTGGTAATCAGATCTTGCCTCTTATCGTCGTGCGCTTAGATAAGTGTAGTTAAACATACTAAATATCTCAAGTCATTCTTTTTAGAGCACTAAGTATGGTTATAATTAGGGTATTTAACAACTTAATTTGAGGAAATAAACAGTGACCGGGTTCTGCTCCTTATCGTTGTGCGCTTCAATAAGTGCAGTTAAACAAACTAAGTGATAATTTACCTTTCTTGGAAATATGCCAACTATGTGTATATAATTCCTTCAACTGATGATTCTATATGATCTTAATTAAAATAATTCAATAAATTAGAATTAGAAGTCAGAATTCACTTAGGTGAATTATGCATAATTGAGATAAATGGAATAGTATTTGATATCGAATTTATTTTGGGATTTTTAATGATTTAACGCATTGCCAACATTAAAGCCTTGGTATATCGTAAATGCATAAGTCATGTCAGTATTAATGGAGCACTTGACTCACATAAGGACTCTATTAGAGGAGTATTCGCTCACTTACGAAATATGTGGTGTGTCAATGAGACACTAAGTCAGCATATCAGTGGCATACAATTATGTGGCATATTCACATGCATAATTTTGAATTTAGTGGCATACAACATAGTTTTACATCATTATTTACTCATTTTCAGATTTATTTATTGTTTTCTCTAAATTCAGTATTTATTTTGCAGTTTCAATTTGCAATTTCAGTTTACTTTATTTTTAGATTTACACTGTTTTGGGCTTTTTAGTTATTTTATGGTCTTTTATATAGTTTTGTTTAAATTATTTAAATGTTAAATAGTAGATCCTTATAAACTGTTAGAGTAACTTTCGATGTGTTAGACTTCTTGTCTAACACGTGGTACTTTTGGGATTCGACAATTTGCTAGTGTGGCTCCCCGCCCCCTAGTCCACAAAGTTAGATTTAAGGGGAGGTGTGCCACTCTAGCAAATCCCTCACTTATCATTGAATTGGGTATAATCCACAATCTACTAATAATGGGGAGATATGCCCAGAATACATGCAACATGAATTAATCACTAAGTTAATACAACTAAGAGTGTGGAAGTTAAGTAAGTAAATAGTATGTCCAATTTACGACAATACATAAGGAAAGTGCAACATATAGCTCAAAACAAACAGTATAGTAAGGAAAAACACAGTTAAAGATACCTATATTATTACAGTATTTTAAATAGTTTAATGAAAGAAAATAGAAAATCTCTCATCCTCAGAAATAAGCAGAAAGGGACTAAATGGCTTTTGCTTCACTAGGCTGCTCCTCCTCAAGGAAAAGCTCATCTTCAGGCACGAGCTCTTCAAAATAATCTGATTATGATATTATCGATTTCACAATGCTAGGGCCCCAACCAAGAAAAGAAAAAATTTTATTAGAAAATTGTCTAAGTATATTTTAAGTTGATAAATTTTCATAAGTTCATTAATGTAACAACCCAAGTTATTAATAGGGTTACTTAAGTCTAATATAAGTCTTAATTGTAGTTCTAGTACGCTAATCATTGCATTTAGAACTCATCTCTAAAATCTAGGTCAAACTTGAAGTCAATTGAATCAAATCTGTATTTCTAGAAAATCTCAAAATCTTAGAAATTGACTTTTTATTTTGACCTCAAATTCAAAATTTGACTTCGCCGTTGCGTTCACCACTTCCAAATTAGCTAGGGGTGAACTTTTGGAGGCATTTGGAAGTCGTTGGATTTTCGTCAAATATTTTAATATTATTTAAATATCCTAAAAAATAAAATAAATAAATACTCATCAAAATAAAAATCCGAGTGCGCCGTTGCGTTCCTCACCCCTCATTTAGCTAGGGGTGATTTATCGGGAATTTTTGAAATACATTTAAAATTTTAAATTTACTTATTTAAAAATCTGTTAAAATAAATTAAATAATTATATTATTTAAAAATTTAACGCTGCCGTCTGTTGAATAGTGACCGCCGTCAAATTCATAGGTAACGCTGTTTTTTTGGATGGCACTAATACAGACCGTAGGATTTATCAGGATCCGACGACTGGAGATCATCTTCCTCAATTTCTTCCACGTGTCGCTTAGGGTTAGTCGCAAAGACACCTGTCGCGCGCGTGTCGCTCCCGCAAGCCCCCATCGCTCTTGTCGCCGCTTAGGATCTTTATTTAAAAGCCTCGTGTTACTTCTCTGGCTGGATTTTTAGGCAAAAATTTATGGAAGATTCAGATAGATCAAACGTCGAGCCTAATCTCGTCAATCCTTAAATCTAGTACTCCCTTCTTTTTATGCTTTCATAAACAATCAAGTGCAATCCCTAATTTTGATTTAACTTCTGCATCTCATTCTCGGGCATGATCGATGGAATCTTCGATCGATCGTGCCGAAACCCTAAAATCGCGAAGAGGAGGCACCGAGAAGGAGATCGAAGCGACGAAGGGGATCGGACCGTCGATCCTGGCTCAATCCTGTCCGTCTGATATTGATTAGTATAATCCATTGTGTTTAGATTACGTCTAAGCTAACCTATTCTCAGTTAATTAATCCTAATCTCAAATCATACCGTTAGATCTGCATATGTGATTATCATCCGTCCATTTTCATGATCAAATAAATCTGGATCGCAATTTTCGAACCCGGTTTTACCGGTTCGTTTTGTTTTTCAGACCGGTCTAGCCGGTCTAGCAATCATGTCGGCACGTCATCAGGGTGCGGAGTCCACCTCTGTAGCGCGCAGCCGTTACGCAGGCAGGTGGGACCCACTCTCGGCCAGCCCTCAAATCCCGTGGAGCCAGCTGTTGATGGCGGGGCCCACTTCTGCCAGTGTCCTCCTTTCGACTTATAGGCGCACGCCACGTGGCCAAGGGACCCACCACCTTCTGCCGGCACGTCCCAATCTGCAGAAAATAAAATTTTAAATAATAATTTTATTAGTTAATATGTGTTTAATTAATGTTATATGATATTTGAATAAATATTAATACACATATGTATATACATATACTAATATACATACATATATATATATATATATATATATATATATTCACACAAAAATAAGAAATATTAAATATAATTAGCAAGTAATATATAATAAAATTTTATAACTTTAGTTCAAAAATATTAAAACAGAGCATTTTTTTTAATTCATATCAAATGAATTAATTAAACGTATTTAATTAATTAATTCCTAAAACTAAAACATTAATAACTTCGAAAATATAACTCCAAATAATACAAATAAATATATTTAATTAATCAACAATAATCAAAGAATATTTTGGTGCCATCCAAATTTAAGTATAATTAATATTTTGCTTAGTGACATTTTAGGTTATTAAATAATTCAAATTTTCTTATAAATACTCAAATCACTACAACTTTGCAACCACTAATCCAAATATACCCAATATGAGTCTCAAAATACTCAAAAAATTCTAAGGATTAACCTAGTAGTATTTATTTTGCTGATTGGATTAGATTTAGACTAATCACATTTAGGACCTAACCCTAATTAGGTCAATAATCCCTAGAACTTCAATTGACCATAAGTTGGTCAATTGAGCTCCAAATTAAGTGATCCAAATATCTATTTAGATCATAAAAACCTAATTTACAATAATATATAAAAATATTTAGGATCCAACAGTTAGATTTGCTAATCAACCCTAATTACTCTAAAACTTGATTAGTGAAGATTAGCAAATCTAATGATCCAAATTTGAACAATTTAAGTTTTAGAGAACTCATAAAATCTATTAAAACCTAATTGTAGGGTTGGATTAGTGATTGGGTGATTAATTTCACTAATCACTCACTAATCACCCTAAACCCTAATTAAGCCATAACTTAGCCAATTAAATTCCAAATTGAACGTACCACTAGTCAATAGAATCAGTGGATTATTTGTGAATCATAACCACTGATTTTACTTAATTTGGACATCTATTGAAGAAGTTAAAAAATTTTGATCTTAATTAAGAACCCTTAATTATCATTTAAACCCTAGAACTTGTATTGGCTATAACCTAGCCAATACACATCAGAATTTGATGATTTTAAGTTCTATGGAAAGCTTAGGACTTAACATTTAATAAAATAATAGAAAATTTAGATTTTATTAGGGTAAAATTACCAAATTGCCCTTATAGGTCAAATTCCTTGATTTGACCTTATAAGGCTTAATACTAAACCAAAATTAATGAACTTACTGTCTAAACTCATATTAGACAGTAAGCAACCATTCCACTTTATTAAAATCCAGAATTAAGCTATAATTCATAAAGATGAACCTTATACTCTTAAGTAAGGCAAAATGGTCTTTTTGCCCAAAATTAGGGTTTAATGAATTTAAGACCTGATTTCATCTTTAAATCATAATATATAGTAATTAAAATAATTTAGGTCTTGATTTAGATAATTCTAAGTCTCAAATTAGAAATTTGATGAAAACCCTAAGTTAAGTCTTAAATAAAACTTAAGTGAATTATGAGATATCTTCATTTCCTTTGAACTTCTTAGATCATCCTTTAGGTCTTATAACTTTAGTTATGATGTGTGTATGAGTTATATTCTTAGATTTAAGAACTTTAAATTCCTAAGATTAGGAATAGATCTTAGGCTTGAATTCATCTAATGAGTAAAGTGGGTTACTCATTACGGTGAAACCTTGATTTTACTAGTTTATTAGATTTTTCATAATTTATTAAATGATTATTTGATCTCTTAAATTTTAAAATTAGGATTAGAAATCTATCCTATTGAGTTTGACTTAATTCAATAGGATTTGCCTTAATATTTAATCAGTAAGATGGGATTAAACCTTAGTCCTTAATATGACCTTGTGATTAAGTAATTAAATTTCATTCCTTGGAGTTTGATTCTTAATCCTTTAAATCTTGATTTGGCTAATTAAGATTTAGTTTGAGATTTATAAAATAATAACTTAGGATGATTAATTTAATTATTTTAATCTTGTAGACGACTTTGATTCAGTTATAATTAGGATGTGGCCAATCCTAATTATGTTTAACTTATATGTTTATGATTCTAAGTTACAGACAGTGTAGGAATTGAGGATTCTAAATCTTATATAACTTAGAGTAGTTAAAATATTTAAATTAGAAAATATGTGATATCACAAAGTTTGTGTAATGCTATTTATTTCCTTGGTTTGAATTGCTATGCTTCCCTTATTGTTTGAACCTTTTATACTTTTGGACATACTTAACATTAATACTTGATACATACTTCATAATATACTTTAAATTACATTCACATAATATTTTCATAATTTTAAAAAGAAAATATAAATAAAACAAACAACATTATACTTATAGTTTATATTTTACTTAGCCTACCATTTAGTATGACTTTACTTTAGGACAGCTTTTGCCTAGGGAATTTCCCCTATGGTATGTTACTTTGGTATTGGGATATTTCTCCTATATACTCTTTAGATACTTTGTGGATTTTACTTTAAGATCTGGGATGTTTCTCCTAGATGCCTCTTTGGTAGATATTACTTTAATCTTGGATGTTTCTCCTAGATTATCAGATGGACTTTACTTTTTGGCAGACTAAGTAAGAGTATCTCACACATATAGTACTTTAATCTACATTACTTACATTTACTTTTTAGTCTCTTTATAGTTACTTTACGTACACTTCAGACTTACTTTACTTTACCGTTTCAGTATATTTTTTTTTCTTTCATATTTTTCATTTTCTGCAGTTCCTTTACATTTCAAAACTTTTTGTATGTTAGCTGTTTTACTTACTTGAGAGCATGTTAGGATGTTAGTCTTTATATTTTCAGTACAGTACTTTGACTTATACTATAATTGCATGTCAGTTTGATCCTATTCCTTAGGACTTTTCTTTGTACTTAGTAAATTTGCACTTGTACTTTACTTATCATATATTTTAGCCTGAATTGAGGTATGTTTCTACCTCAAAACTTGTTCTTCATTTCTTTGTTGCTTTACTACTATGCTTTGCTTAAATTACAATTGTGATATCATTAAAATATATTAAAATTCATTACCTTAAAATGTACTTAGGTATTTTGTCTAACAAAATTTTTCTTTTGTTGGCTGGGGCCCTACCATTATGAAACCGATAATGATAGATTCTGAGCTTTTGAGGAGATTGAGCCTGTAGAGGAGCAGATTGAGGAGGAGGTTCAGACTACTGAGGATCCTTAGTCTAGTTACTAGATTACTTTACTTTTACGCTGTGAGGATGAGAGCATTTTATATTACAGTTCTTTAAACTTAAATGTTTGTAATAATACATGACTAAATTGTGCTTTACTTTCCTGCATTGTATATATTTTGAGTTGGATGTCTTTACTTTATAGTATGGATGATTACTTCAGTTTGTACTTTTCTTCCGCACTCTGATACTCATTAAGTGATTGTTAATTTTTATCTTATTATGAAAAGTATATCTTTTTCTTAAGATTGGATTTGAGAATTAAATTCCAACCTAATATTAAGTATGAGATGTGCTTAGTGACGACCACACCCTAATCCTTATGATTAGAAGGGGGCAGCCACCATAATTAATGTCATCATTTACTTAACAATACAAAATCTAACTAGCATAGGAGCGACAGGTATATAAATAGAAATTGTAAGTTATAAATAAAATATTTATAATTAAGCAAGAATGAGGCAAATAATATACCTCAAAAATAAGCTAAAATAATGCTAGGTATACATATATAAATATATTAAGAAAAGTGCTGAAAGAAAGACTAATCCTAAATAACCTTATGATCATACGACATATGCAGGCTAGAAATAAATAATCTGACTGTGATATGTATAAAAAGCAGTAATAAAATCTAGCATCCTATAATATACGAGTAAGTAGGTAAAGTAAAGTATAGCTGACTGAACTAATATACATCAGTAAAAAAGTAAATAGAAAGCAAGTATGTATAAATTGCCATATCAGAAATTGGTCAATCGGGCCACAGTAACATTCCTAAAGCCATTCTGGGCTAGGGCAGAATAAAACTGAACAAGCAGGACTAAGGAGGCAGTAAATACAAATGCAGTAGATTTTAGTTATTTTAGTTTACTCCTGTAGACACATCCAGAAGCAGCTGAGGAGTCAAGCACATGTGCAAAACTATACAGGTTCCAAATTTAACATAACATTCCTCAAAAAGTAATGATAAGTTATCTATTATTTCTCCTTACCCCTGGCTATTAGGGTAAATATGAACCATAATCAACATATATACTGAACCCAATGTAAATATTGACCTAATTATTCTAAGTTTTCATTTCATTCAATAATGTCATCTTATATGATATGTCCAAGAAAAATTGCACAAAATATAAGGAATATGAAAGTATAAGTAAATCAATAGTGAACAAGGGACTCTACTATACTATATGATATTAGTTATTATCTATTAAACTATTCTAACTATTCCAAGTTACACAAGTTCAGGATCTCCAATTCCTACTATCGAGTGTAACTTAGAAGCACGGCCTTATAAGTTAAAAGTAATTAAAACTGATCAGGTTCTAATTTAGTTCAATTACAACGACTATAAGTTTAGTAATAAATCATCACATCCTAATTGATGAATTTAGACGTTTAAGCTAAGATCTAATTAAGATCTACTAAGGCTATGGATTATGAAAAATACCACAAATTGGAGTTAATCCAAAGGTAAGGCTTAAGGACTAAAGCTTAAGTCTAAATGTGAACTAATGATTAAGGTAAATCTTATTAAGTATAATCAAGCTTAATAGAATGATTCTCTTATTCTTAATCTAAGATTGAAAGATAAAATAATCAAAATGGAATTATAAAATTCTAAAAATTATAAAACCAAAATTTCATTTATTGAATAACCCATTTTATTTAATGGATGAAATCTAACCTAGGATCTATCCCTAATCTTAAGAAAGGGTCCTAATGTGAGGCAAAGATTCCTAAAGAGCTCCTTAATGAAATAACTTAGGAAAATTTCAAAAATTTATGGAATTCAATTTTATTTGTTGTTTTACTCATTCTAACCAAGTAAGGGATATTTTCCTTACTTAAGGGTTTTAAGCCCTAAATGGGGAATTTTATCTAAGTTACTTAATTTATAAAATTTTTAATTTAAATTGATACTAAATCAATTTTATTATTGATTTTAATGATTTAAATGATATTTTGAGGTTTAAGATCACTTAACATAAATTTTGGACAAAATAACAGTTTTGCCTCTATTTAAGGATCCAAAAAGCTACTTTTGATTTAGCTCTAAATTAAAATTTTCTAATATTAAATGATTCTTTACTATCTAATATGAAGATAGATAGTAAGTACACTTAATTTGGACAAGAATTGAGTCATATAGGTTCAAATTAAGAAATTTGACCTAAAGGGGCAATTTAATAATTTCACCTAGGTGAAGTATACATTTTTGTGTAGTTTATTTACTGTTAGTTACTGTCCAAAAATTTCATTGAGTCCATGAACACTGAATTCTGAGATTTATTGGTCAAGTTATGGGTGTTCTGAGATTATGGGTAAATGTGTCATTTCTAAGGTTAAGAGAGGTCAAAAACCTAACTTTTCTATTTGAGATCCAAATTTAACAAACTCCATGGCTATAGCTTTCATATAACACACTGAGTACTTTAGCTAAAAGTAGCCTCAAATTTGACCTCAATTGGTCAAGTTATGACCTAACTATGATTATGAGTATTTTGGTCAACCTAGGATTTTTAGTGGTCAAAACCCTAATTTTATTTCAGTTTACTGTTAGTGATATTTTTTTGATCTAATAGCATCTTGAATGACATAATTTGGAGTCCAATTGATCAAGTTATGGTCAATTGAATTATTATGGTTTCAAGGGTAATTAGCGTAGTCCCAAAAGTGATTAGCCAAACTAATGATCCAATATCAAAATTAATATTTTCACTACACTCCTGACATTCTCCTGATTAAATAAGACTCATATTGACTATGTTGGGTGAGTGTGTGCAAAGTTATGGCTAAGAGAAATTTGGGTACATATGAGGGATGTCCTAAAATATCACAATATTAAATAGGTGTCATATTGGAAATTGAATACTGCTATATTGATCCTCTCATTTTTTTGATTAAAATGAGATATATAATTAACATAGTTGGACTTATGGTTTGATAATTATGAGCCTCAAAAGTTCAGTGATTATAAAATTAACATTATGCAAATGAAATTAATTAAACAATTATTTATTTAATAATTAATATAATAGAATTTAAATAAATCTATTTTAATTAAACGACTAGTGGGACCCACGGAAGTGACACACGGCGGTCAGCAATTGGCGCAGCACAGGGAGTGGGGCTGACCTGTCGGGACGGAAGAGACCGCGCTGACAGGGGGGACACGCGTCATGCTCGGATTGGCAGCAGGACTGCAGACGCGTGGTAGCCCACGAGTGAGCAAGACAAAGTCGTGGACCCCACAGATTGGTACAACTAGACGAGTGGGCCCCACCTCTATAATTGCGGCAGAGGCCGCCACATGCCACATGCTGATGGGACCATCACAAACGCGAGCCCTACTACTCATTCACGCGGACCTAGCAGACACTGGTCGGGCCTCTGGTTGACCTGACCCGACCCAAGCTTCATCGCCCTCAACCCGAATGGCCGAACCTATATGCCGATAAGAAGGTTTTGACAAGGGCTACCTACTTCCAGTCGAGATGCGGCTTGAGGTAGACTGAAACACATGCTATAACCAAGCCTAGATCTAGGTTTTTGGTAAAAAGGTCATAACAGTTTGTATTATTTGCATTTTGCCGAATTCGATCGATGTAACCTACGATATTTTGATCAGATGCTAGATCTCTATAATCAACCACATGCAATAAGTTCTTAATACAAAGCATTAGAAATCGAATGCATAGATTTAGAGGGTATGGAAGTACCTGAATTGACGGTCTAGACATGTTCGAAGCGGGAAGATGACCCGAGCTCTCGCTGAACGCTCTGGGGTTCAATTGTATGAGCGGAATGCTACCAGAAGGGTTATTGAGACCCCGACGGACTCACCGAGGGCTTCCCTGTGCAGGAGTGGCGACCGCGGCGGTGCCCTCTCTCGGTGCGACACGCGGAGGTATTCCGCAGAACGAAGAGCGGTGACCGTTCGACTGATCGATGGAAATGTCACAATCCGCCGTTCGATCGAACGGCTTAGAGTAATGGCGCACGTAAATATGACGGTGCAAGCGACGGCGCCATTTAGTATTTAATTAATATTAATATTATTGAATTTAAATTAATTAATTTTTTATTTAAATTAAACAATTGATTGAATTTAGAAAAATTCCAAATATTCACCCATAGCTAATTGAGGGGTGAGGAATGCAACGGTGATGCCAGATTCCGATTTCGACGAGTATTTTATTTTTCCTAATTTTTAGGGTATTTAATATTATTAAAATATTTGACGAATCTTTTATGACTTTCGTTTGCCACAAAAATATCACCCATAGCTAATTTGGGGGCAATGAGCGCAATGACGAAGTCCAATTTTTGATCTGAGATCAATTTAATAATGTAAATTTCCAGAGTTCCTGAAAATCCTAGAATCATGATTTGATCCATTTGTCCTCTATTTGGACTAGGTCTCGGTGGCAAACTCTTAATGACTTGATTAGTACTCTAAGATCAAAATTAGGACTTAGATTATTCTTAATTGACTTGGGTAATAACTTGAGTTATTACAGCTAGACCCTGAGCAATTCGTAGAGCTAGATCAGGTAGATACTCAAGGAGATTCAAGGGCAGTTCGATGGGCATTAGTGGGCTCTTTTTCAGTATTTGCTTTCTGTTTAGTTTTTCAGTTCAGCAGTTATTTTATTTATATATTTATTATAAAAAGATTGTAATAACTCTAGATATTTTTCTCTTTTCTTTTATGAGATGGATATTTCATTTAGCTACTGTGATAAATATTTATGGATGTATGCTTTAGCTTCCGCATACTATATTTACTTATATCTATACTTAGTATTGTGATGTGATCAGAATATTCATAAAATGCTAGTATTCGTGTAACTTGGATCACATTTGTATTCTCAATCCAATATACACGAGTATGTTAATACTTAAGATAAAAATCCCTCTTCTCTTGAGGTTGAGTCTCAGCAGTTCTTGTGCTCAGCACGTTTATTCGGGGAAGTTGCATTTTCTTCTCGAGTAACGCCTCGTTTCACAGCCAATTTGTTATTACTTAAGCTAATTGCGCGTGGCGACGGGATGGGCCATTACAGGTGTGGTCTATGTTATTTAGCTCACACAGTAAACCATAATGACTCTCTCTGACTGCATAAGGACTCGGTGACTGGCGCCACCAGCCAAAGGGCTTTTGGAGCTAATCGATGCGCTTGACCTTGCTGATCATTTTGGTATGAGGATCGATCCATGAGGTGGCCGAAATCGATGAGAATTTGCGACAAAAGTTATCCCTAATTTGGTGGATTCGCAAGGATAATACCCAATGACGAGTGAGGCCGGCCCGTGACTTATTTCGTTCGATGGAAGGAATATTCCTATGAATATTCCAGAACCCGTAAGGTTTCCGTCAACCCATGTGCTAACCCGTAATAAAAATAGAATATTCTGAATTTTTTTTTGAGAATATTCTATTTCTAATAAATGACGCATTTAATTAAATTAAATAAGAACTTATGAATTTAATATATAATGTATAAATGAAATTATTTGGGAAATATAAATCCAAAATATGTGTATTTATATACATTTTCATCAAAAAAATATATGAGGAATATTAATATGAAATAAAAATTACAATTTAATGAGAAATTTCACTAATCACCATCTAATTATGATTAAACAGTTAAACAACAATGGATATCATAACTGCTGTTAATTGTTTGAAATAATTTTTTTATTGCTGCATCATTTTGAGCTAGAACCCTTATTGCATAACACATAATATGTGAACATAAAATGAAAAAAATTAGTAATTAGGAAAGCATTTACCATACGAGTTCATCATGATAGATTGATCATGCAGGCACATTACGGCCAACCGGCATGCTGTAAGAAGAAATAATGATATTTACATATGATCATTGTAGATAGTTGCGTAAGTTTGGGGAACCCATATTATTAGCCTTATAGATGTGCTTGACTCATTGAACACTTCTATATGTGCCTGCAGAGCAAAGTAAAATAAGATAAAAAAAAATTATTGTATATGTATTTCTGCTTATTTTAGTTCAATTGTAGCTATTAGTATCTAGTCAAATATATCAGATCAGTTATATCATTCAATAGCTATTTCGATAGTTTAGATTTATTTTTAGTATTTAAAGTTATTCGTTCAACTTTTTCTTTTTTTTCTTTCAACAACATTATTTATAGTTATTTCAATCATTATTATCTGCTAGCATATTTGTATCGGTACTTATTTACAGTACAATCAGTTTAATATATGTCATTTGGTCATATTCACGTCAACTTGTATTCAATATATTATATTACATACTTAACATTTTATGGAACTTGTTGTCAGTGAGATAAGTGTTTTCTTCACCTCGATTTTATTCAATTATAGCTTTACATAGTTATAACCCTAGTTATTTATTTATATAGTATTGTTGCACCTATTGATTAATCGTGTAAATGTGATATCTTTAAACTTAAAAATCAAATTGAATAATCTAAAATGTGCTTAGTCAATTGTCTAACATAAGATTTATCTTTTCTTTTTTTGGCCTTAGCATGTGAAATCAATATGTCATATTAAGAGCTATTCATAGAGCCATCATTTTAGGAGTAAGTGCACGAGGAGGAGCTTGTCGCTTAGCTTTTGTGTTCAAAAGTTTTTTTCTTAACCTTTATTTTATAGTGAGAAAGAAAGCTTTATTTTCTCATATTTACATTTAGTTTGTATATTTATAATTGTTCTAAATATATTTTTGATTTTTTTCTGAGATGTATATTTCTTTTTTATTCTAGATGTATGGACATAGAAGGATATTTTCTTTTGCTTTTGACTTATCTTTTACTTGAATGTTATTACACTTAGCTTTTCTAAGAAAATCATGCTCAAGTGACCAACCATCTATCCGCTATTGAATTAGTATGAGTACTAATTTGCTAACAGACAATAAGACTTAATTGTGTATTTAGAACATGATATAAACTTGATCCCATCTAAGACCTAGTGTTATAAGAATAAAAAGATTGGGAAAAGGATTAAGACATGTTTAGTACATTAGCAGTTGGAAAATGCATTTTATTATATATGAAGCTTAAAAAAATTAGAAAGTATAAAATTAAAGGATAAATTATGGCAAAAGCTAATCAAGTCAGTGTTTTCAGAATAAGCCACATTTTGTATGGCTTAATATTTGAATCATAATAACTCAATTTAATAACTTAATTGAGTATGTAATTTTGGGTAATACAATAAAATACTGAACATAGAATCTGGAAATATAGTAAATTACTAAGGTGTTGTTTAGTTTGAAGTAAAATCGAGGTAAAATAAAACTTTTATGATAAAATGAGATTATTTGTGTTTGGTTTGAAGTAAAATGAGTGAAAATTTTTTACCATGTAATTCAATTTTAGGTTAATAAATATAGATATCTGGTAATTCAGTTACGTCGAATAGTTAGACGAGAACGAATCTAGCGAAAGCATCTATTTTCTTCAATGATCCATCAAATGAATTATTCAAATGATTCGATCGAATGAATCGTTCAAGCAAATTGAATCAACGATTTGAATCATTCGATCAATTGAACAATTCGTTCACCAGAATCAATCTCATCATTTGTTCAATCGATTCATTCATTGTTGTTTGTTTGAATCATTCGAACAATTCATTTGTTCGTTGGAATCTCTATATTTTGTGGGGGTAATTTTACCTTTCCAATTTACTCAAAACATAACACTCACAAATTACTTCATTCTAAATTGGAAAAAATTAAATTTCTAGTAAAATTACAAAATAGATGTAAAGTAACTTGATTACACTATTAACAAACTACATTATAATCATATTACTTTATCCTTGTATTTCTCAAATTTCCTCATGCCAAACAACCCCTAAATCAAAGCAGAAATATAGAAATAAAGTAATAGATCATAAAATTCATGATGAATAATACAAAAATAAGGGATATCATATTTACCTTTAATTAATTAGTTTATCATTTGTTATATCACTTCTGAGCTTGAATCCATTTGAAAAGCTAGAAATTTTGTGCATAAAGAAAGCTAAAATAAGAAATAGATTATGTGGGTTCACTTAAGTTGATCTTAGTATGTACAAACAACTATAGCCTAGACATGCTTTTTGAAAAAAATAAAATGACCACACATTCTTGAAGAGTGTGCAGTTGTACAGGAGCACAACTCAAGATGGTTAGACATAAATGTTTGGCTCCTAACTTGTTCTCTGTATTACAATAGATCAACAACTAAGGAAACTTAAAATAATAAAAATTTACTACATTTGTAAATCACACAATATACAATATATAGATATTAGTTACAAATTTCTGTACGATTACAATTTTGTCATACAATTTACAATTTTCAACTTACCTCATATAATTTGGCCATTATAATATTTATAAAGCTTTTTTTAATAATTACAATTTTATAATTTATAGTTTAGCTCCTTTACTTAAACTTTTATAGAACAATCAAATAAACACATTTTACAACATATATTATTTTCAATATATTATATGTATATGCCCTTTACATTTTAACAATTCTTGATTAAAACTTCAACTCAATTTAGTGCGATATTGTAGTTTCAATTTTTTTTTTTTTATAATTATTACCTCTATAGTTACTTTCATCTTTTTGCAATGCTTAAAATTAATTATAAAAGTGTATATCCTAAAGCATTAATATAATACACATATACTTAGATCTTTGTGTCTAATCAAAATTTTCCTTTTCTTTTTGTTTGTCCTAATATATATGTACATATGCCAAATCATGAGCTAGTTGAGGACCCAACTAATGAGGTGGAGCTAGTGCTAGAGGAAGAAGTTGCTTAGCATTACATTTTTTCAATTTTTATTCAATGTGAGAGTGATTTCAACATTCTATTAAACTATATATATATTTCATTTATTTTATGAGGTTAATTTAATTTTTGTATTATTCCAATAATTTTTGGATGAAATGAAATTGTGGAATGCTGTCTTTAATTTTCTATTATACAAATTGTTATGCCAGACTTTGATGGAATCTTGGGCAATTAACACCTAATACTTTATTAGTCTCACTAACTCAACATCGAATCGTTACATCACTTATATGGATGGTGGTATGATCATAGTAATAATAGATGCTTCAGTGTGGTCACAAGAAATGTTATATTCATATATATCAATATACTACTAATACATATTATTAAAGACTAAACTTTAAAATATATCAACAATGTGCTTTTAATAAAATATCTTGCAAGTTTTAGTCATTGTGGTAAGATTATAAATACGAAGAATCTATTATGCAATTGGATCATCCCTATCTTTTGTTTAGTATACATATTTATTTATATCCTTGTAATTTAATATAAAATATCTCAAGGCTTAAATTATTATTAATATTAATAGAGGTAACCTAACCTTGATGGTGCGTAGCTTAAAGTTTGACAATAATATCTTAATTCCAAATTTGATTCTAGCTTAAAGATTTATAACTGTATGCTTACTATAATAAGATTTTATCAATACTTAAATATGACTTTGTAGATTATTCTATAAATGGAATTGATGATGTTGATGATATAATATTGGCCTTACTTTAATATTAGGTTGACCATGATTATAAATCAGAGCTTTTATAAATATCTTAATTTAAGTTATTTTGTACAAACTTTATATTAATCTAATATATATCGTAATTGTTGTAAGCCTAAGTTCAGTTTAAATTAGTATGCCTATATGAGGTAATGATCTAGCCACATGAATATTACCACTTCTTTTTAATGTCTGAGTATAATTTAAGAATTATATTTTTTGGTATTTAATGGACAATTTGGTGTCCTGAGATTAAGCTCACCAAACTATCTAACATCTTGACCTACTGATAAAAGAACTCAATCCTTGTAATTTATCCTATTATATGTATTAAAAGATTTTATCATACTATATTTATTTAAACCTAAGTCATGTTATGATATTCTTATGAATTAAGTAAATATTAATAATTTACATACTCATTAATAAATTTTTTAATAATTAGTTAAATAATTAATGAAAAATAACATGTAATGATGAAAGCTAAAAAGCTAATCTAATTAAAGCTAGAAATAATATAATTATAAGTAATATATTTTATTTTTCAAATGTATTAAATTAATTTAATAATAATAATAATTACATTTAATGTCTTCATGATGCTATAAGTATATAATTTCTTAATTAGAATTAAATATAATAATATATATACATAATATATTATAGTTAGTTATCATGATATTAAAAAATAATAGATTTTTAAAATTTAATTATAATATATGTAATTATAAATAAAATGTCTACCGTAATGAATTTTTAATTAAAATGAATTAATAGTAAATTTAAATTAATATAAGTAGATCTATAACATAATTACAGTTATGTAAATATAATTATAACTACATGATTAAATATAATCATTAGTTAATAAATAATAACATAAAAAATATATGTTTCTATTAATATTTTTATAATTAACAATGCATAATAATAATAATAATAATAATAATTAGTATTATTATTTATGTTATTATTGAATTTATATTTTATTAAGCTAACTATATTTAATTGTAATTATGCTATGTTAAGGATATTTTCATTTAAGCTTGTTTTGTTTTAATTTAAGAATAAGTTTTGCTATATAGTTCCCATATATATTTTAAAAAGTATAGTTGTTTAGAATTTATAAAGTTAAGTGGAATAAAAAATTATCATTAAATTAAATTTTGTTTAGGAATCTCATAAAAATATATATTTTAAATCATAAATTCTAATCATTCATATTTTTTAGAAGATATTTAAAAATCAAATAATACTTTTCTTAAGCATAACTTATTATTAAGCTTATCTAGGCTAAATAATTAAAGGCACATAAAGGCTATTATATATATATATATATATATATATAATATAATGCAACCAATCTAAATTAAGTGATATTAAAAAAAAATTATTAAATAAGATTTGAATACTATTTTAATATAAATTTTAAAAATAATATTTATATTATTTTAATATAAATAAATAAATATTAATGTAAATTATTTTTAAATTTTATTAAATAAATTTTTTTAAATATCACATCAAAAAAGCAATTCAATACATCTAAATAGTCAATAGAAATAGTGCAATATATTGTGTACTGTTTACTCTGGTATACAATTATAACCCCTTTCAAGTAACGAAGCACAGTTCTTGACGAACCTTGCGGCGGATGCCACTGGTCTCCACGCAGAGGCTTTTTAGGGACTTCCAGCTTTCAGGATATAGGGGTTTTCTCCCATTTCCTCTTCAATCCTCGCCTCCCTGTACCTCTCTTGCAGATCAGCATTACGTGCCGATAGTGGACGCTAATGGCGTTTGCAACTCTCGTTGTATGCCTCCTATTCGCGCTTTCAGTATTCCTAACCGCCGCGAACTCTATCGTTGGATGCGGTGGATTCGTCGATGTGATTCTGCTATATCCCGCTGTTTCCTTATCCTTTTTATATAAGTCGATGATAGTGCTGCAAGTTCCTTACCACGTTGATGGCGTTCATTAGATTAATTTGATTACTAATTATTTAAATTGATATGCTAGGCAAGCTCTGGGCTGACAAAGTTATTGAAGCCCTCTGACCGTAAACGGGATTATTCGCATATTACAGTATGATATTTTGTTTGAGAAGATATCAATCTTTTTATTTTTAATTTGTAATCTTTCCTTTGGAACTGTGGCTGCAACCGCATCCATAATGCTAGTAAGTTCATTACATCCTATATATAATGTTTTAACAAATTCAGGAGACCTTTTATGAGTGGGAATTTTTTGTGAAACTAATTTATTCTAAAAATTATTGAACTGTATTTGCTGCCATTTATTTGTTATTTATTTATGCTGGCTTCATATTGCCATGATGTAGTTTTTAAGGTATGATTGAGAAACTTCCCAATATTACCTTATGAAACTCCATGCCGACATACTTTTTTTTTGAAATACATGTCAAGTTTTTTCTAGCATATCTTCAACATGAAGGATGAAAAAATTGAACTGAATTAAACAGAAAACTAAATTTATCTATAAATAAGCTTGCTGCATATACATATGAAGTTAATGATAACATTATTTTTCAATCACCAAGCACCAAATATTTCTTTTCAATCATATTTAATCATGCTTTTGATTTTACACTAAACTTTACCAATTGTATGAATACTTGGATTATGTTCTCTTTCCCAGGTTGAGCTCCAAACACTTGATGGGTTGGTTAAAGAGAGCACACAATGCGCACCAAATGGTTACTATTTTATTCCAGTTTATGATAAGGTCATATTTTGTTTCCTTGTGTTTCTTTTTACCTTTTCTCAGAATTAAGAAACATAGCATGAAATTCATGTTGGTAAATTTTTTTGTTTCTTAGGCTTTTAGATGAACTTGATGTCATCATCTATATATCCTCAAATGCATGAACTTATGTTGTTTTCATTGGAAACATTGCTATTGCATGGCCCTACCTCCTAAGTCTCGAATGAGAAATTGGAGGGTTGCATTAGGTATTTGACAACCATTTCTTACCATGACATTGATTACTTTAAAACATGTGCTAGATCTAGGGCAGCTGATAATTTTAACAACTTTAATCTGGATTGCTTTAAAACATAGTTGATATTTTATATTCTCAATGGCAGCTGATCCTATTCAGGGGCGAGGCAAAAAAATTTAGTGGGGGCACGATCGAACTATAATGCCAAAAAAATATTACTTACATGCCATAAATTCATATAAAATAACTACAAATCAAGATAAACACACCACAAAGCCTTGATGCAAGATTGCCATCACATCAATAGGCTAAATCCCAAACACTACCTTCTCAATCCTATTGAACATCAAATGAGAAACACACCATGCCTAAAATCTAGATAAGAAAAAATCTTTAGGATCAAATAAAATACTACATTAAATAATCTGAGTGCATACCATCACACTAGCAATATCAAACTTAAAAAATATGATCATCACAAAGAATTCATTTTATTCTATTTTAGCATTGACATGTACTCATGTTTTATTATTCGTTTTAGAGCAAAGCATTATAATATGCAAATAGCCACTATCAAACAAACACCTGATATATTTTTGTTATTTCAATCACATGTTAGAGGTATTAAGCTAAATCCAGACCATTACAACAATAATTTCAAACTCATATATACAATCAACATCAAAGAATTCATTTTATTCTCTTTTAGCACTGCTAGTTAATCATGTTCTGTTATTCATTAATAGCAAAGTTTCATAAAATGCAAATAACCATCGCATACAAACATTTAATAATTTTTCTTTTATTTCAGTCTATCATAGCATCAAACTCAAGCTAAAAATGCAAATAACATCAATTTTAAACTAAAAAAACATTTTACAACTTTATAAATTGCAAATAATTGAATCATACCATGACATCAACAAATTCAAACTAAAAAATGTGATCAACAATAAATAAAGTATATGATTATTTCTTAAGCATCCAATCTCATTAGTTAAAAAAATATTAGAAAGTGGAGAGTTTCTCACCAATGCTACTATTGCAAGCTACTCCGGTGAAGATGAAAACAATGGATGAAGTGAAACTCGACCCAATAAACAAAAATCATTTGAGAAGATTTAGGGATTTCTACAGGGGTCGACGAGGGCTTGAGCGAATCATGTTGAGAAGAGGACAGTAGATGTGAGATGCTTGACCTAAAAATCCAAAATGGTTGGGTTTAGAAATTTTCGTAAGGGGTTGACTAGACTTAGAGCTGACCCCACATAGTGGATTAAGGCTTGGTGTTGTTTGTTGTTGTTGTTGGTTGACTGGACATAAAGTTAAAATTGTAGAGGAGGATTTAAGGATTTTCAAAGAGCGCCGGCTGTAAAATCGTAGATGCTTAAATGTTGGTTAGGCCTAAAAAATATGTATTTCAAGATTCAAACCCTTGATCTTTTAATTGTGAAAAACACACACCAACACACATAAATGAGTTTTTTAAAATATTTTTGCTCATGCTTATACTTATATTCCCTTCTATTTTCTTATGCTTATGCTTATTGTTGTCTACAGGGTTCATTTATTATAAAAGTCAATGGTCCTGATGGATGGTCATGGGAACCTGATAAGGTAAGTTATTAAAACGCTAGGATGTAGTGCATCCTTTTTGCATCATATTTGTTTGCATAAAATATCTTATTTTCTTTGCAAATGCAATTATAATGGTCATTTTTGATTGACTTAGAATTTACATTTACACTATCTATCAACAATTTCAAAAGATGAAATTAAAGTGTAAATAGCTTAGCCAAACTTGTTCTTAATCCCAAGAATCTAAATGCTCTAAACTTCCAAGATTACTGCTACTGCTGGTATCCAATTCCTATAGTTTTTGCAAATTTTTTTTTCAAGCTCTTACTATTGGAATAACTAAAGATGGGGCTTGGGACGGTCTTAATATCCTTTTTTGATTGCTGCTAAAGGGGGACTCACTGCTAGCAACTGCCAGAAAAGGACAACAAATTCATATTGAGCCAATGACCTTCCTTATGCTGAGTCCACGTGAGAGTTTGGGTCTAGATTTTATATGACAAAACTGTACTTATTTTATCTTAATGGGGGTTTAATAGACTTTTAGAAGCTTTAAACCTGGAAAAAATAAAAAAGAGACAAGTATGAGGCTAAACAATGGTGTAAATGGTAAAATTTAAAACAAACTAATAACCTCCTTTTTCTAAAGTCTATTAATAATGAAAAATATAACCAATTTGTTACTTCACATGTTTAATGTCTTGGTAGTGTTTAATAAAGTTATTCTAGGGTGTTGCTTGTAATAGCAACTCATTTAATTCTTAGCTATTACTCTAATCAGAGCGTTACAGTACAATTACAATTGCCCAATTAATCCCCAACCGTTATTTATGACGACACTTCAGAGCATTACAATGCTACTCTACTATATATATGCGATCTCTTTAAATGAATGGATATGTTAATAAAATGTAGAATTCTCTCTTTCTCACATCTTCTTATTTTTATCAGCTTGTTCAACCAACTAAAGTATATGATCCCTTGGAATACATCTTTTCTTTTTAGGCTCATTTTTGTGCAAATGGTAGTAGATGAGGAAATAGCCTCACCCAATCTTCCTTAGAAGAACACTTAGCGTGTTTAGAGTTTACTTTATGGTGATTTTGTAGGTTTTTGCCATTTCTTTTCAATACTGAATTGACATTCTAGTTATGTTGATGTATACTATAACAACAACAACAACAACACAAAATCTTAATCTCATTAGGTGGAGTTGGTTGCATGAATCTTTTGTTTCTATTGTGAATGATCATATAGAAGCCCTTATCTAAATTTCAAATAAATGAAATTCTTTATACACAACAATAACAACAATAATAACAACACCAATAACAACAATAACAACAACACCAAGCCTTAGTCTCATTAGGTGGAGTTGGATGCATGGATCCTTTGTTTCCATATTGCATGATCAAATAGAATCCCCTCCCTAAGTTTCAGATAAAGGAGATTATTTCTAATGGTTACTTCCCATGTCTTTTTTGATTTTCTCTTCCTCTTTTAACTTAGGAAAAGCTTATTTACTCAATTTTTCTAATAGGGGAATCTAACAGTCAACGCTTGATATGCCCAAACCTTGTTTCTATAATCTTATCCACTGCTGGTGCTACAATAATATAATAAGAACTAAACTTTTATGCCTCTTTTTTATCCAATAATAAAGCTCAAATAACTTCTTTTTTTTGTATTGATGAAGTATTTTTTCATGTAGGGGTTATGTTAAATCAAAAGACATGGTTTCAATAGTTTTAATGTTTCATTCAGAGCAAGATGATTCTCTTTGTTTAGTTCACTTTTTCGTGACCAATTATGGTTTTTGTCTGCCTTTTGAATGATTGTGCTCCCTTCCAAAAATTAATGTACATGTATAACATTTTTTTCCATCTTCAAATACTTCCATAAAGAATTCTAAATTGAACAAACTTTATGATGAAAATTTTACGCAGGTATCAAAAGAAGATTTTATTCTCAATCTACGTGTGACTTAATCAATGGAAGAAAATTTGTATTCTAGGGATGTTATTATCCCATTGCTTTGAGCGTTGAGAGTTGTAGATTTGTAATATCTGAATCACTGCCATATTTATTATCTATCTTTTGCCGTCAGTTAGAGGTGAATTACAAATTCTTGTCTCCTACATTGTGTTCATTAAACTTTATTGTGATATATGGGAAATATTAAGGAGTTAATCATCCTAATCTAATAAAAACAAAGTTGGGTAGTTTGAAATGCTTCCCTACGTGTGTATTTTGTTGCAAGCAATCACTGCATTATTTTTCTGAAATGCTTGATGGTTGCTAGCTTAGAGGTGGTTGAATACTTGTCAATTCTTCATTAGTCCGCTTCATGTATTGATTTAGATGAAGCCTAAGGGATAAGTTATATTTGATACTTATTTTTGAACGAAAACTTATTTAATAATTTTGAGGAATCTTGTTTGAAGCGTACATGTTATACTCTTTATTATGCATTGAAAAGAACTAATCCATGTTGCAAGGCCTTAAAAGTGCCTTTTGTTTAACCAATAAAGCTTGGCAACTATTATATTTTTGCACCCTCATTTATTTGATCATTAAACATTAGTGTTATAGGTGGCGCCATCCATTTCACATGTTATATTTTTTGCAAATTAAACCATACTTGCAGATATTGCTATAGTATAATTTGTGTGATAGATTGTGTTCTTATTTGATAGACAATTTTTTAATGTTACCATTTGATTCAAGGTAAGACATATTTGAAGTATGGGTTTATCTCTTAAAAACCTAAATAATTTTTTTTTGGTGCTCTAGATGTTCTATCTAGTTTTTATTGAGAACTTGAATGCAATCTATGTAAACAATGATGAATTGATCTAAGGTAAGTGTTGGCAAATCATTCACTAACTACATAATCATTATTGTCGTGCTGCATATTCAAAATGACAATCATTCTTTTGTGCTGCCAGGCCATGTCTTGAAGTTATTTTTCCAGTGAACTTTTTTTGGGACTTGGTGCTTTAGCTAGTTAGATTTGAGATATAAACAAGTTCTTTATTGGTTACATTTATTTGTTGAACTCAATTCATGTTAGCTCTTGTTGATCATTATTTTATTTAATATTTGGGAATCTATATGCATATCACTTCTTCTATCATTCTTTAAGCTTGTGTGACAACTGATTTATATGACAAATTGGTCATTTGTATCACCCTATATCTTGTCAAATGAACTAAATTTTTTTGGATCATCTTCTCTTCCTAGTGGTGAGTTCATACATCATCTAATTTGGTAATCTTATTCCTTTGTTTACTGACAAATTATGTTCCATGGCCATTTTTTATGACAAACTCTTGCGCTCTTAGGAAAAAAATTTGAATATGTGCTCGTGTTTTCTGGTAAACTCATAGATTAAAGTCAAGTGTTCAAATAATAGCATTTTAGCAATTTCTTTACTATCTCTTGTGGACACAAGTTTTGCAAATTTTGAATTAGTATATATTATTTTTATACTATTTTTTGACTATTCCAAAAGAAACTAATTGTTCATGTGAGATAGCTGCAAATGCTTAAAAATTAAATCGTTTGGGTATCCAATTGTCAAACTTCTTATAATCAATATTACTTTCCATATAATTACTTTTGTGAATGAAACCTTTGTGGAGAACAAAGTTTGGCATTATTAACTATGAGAGCATGGATGATTTCTCTATCATTTGACATTCTTCAATGCACATAAAATACTAATTAAAATGGGAATGTAGTTTTGAATATTTCTCATCTTCTTTATTTTAAAAGCAATTTTTATTACTAGAATGCAACTCCTTTGACAAAATAAAATTGTTGTGACTTCTTAAATTGCAAAGCAATCAGGGGTGTAAACTTTTTCGTGCTGGACCAAGCTTAGTTTGTGTTTGGGTTCGGATTGTTAGGTTTGAGTCATCTTCATTTATGTTCAAATTGACTTCATACATACCTCAGTATTTTTGAGTTCTTGTTAAGTCAAACTCACTCAAACTTTAATATTATTTATTACTTTAAATAAATGTTATTAATATTTTTATGTATGAATTTGTATCTTAGTAGAACCCAAAATTTAAAGATAATACATATTCATAGCCAAAGCAATTACAAAATAAGTACTTGCATTTTTTATTTTCTAATGTGCATGACCTCATAAATACTTATAATTTAATGGATTTTAAGGTCTATTAAATGATAATTTTATTTGTATCTATGAAACCTTTGGTGATAAATTTACATTATTCAAAGATTTTTGTGCTATGATGATCGAGAGGTATGCATTTAAGGTCACCCCTGAGTCAACTTATCTATCAGACGGTTACTTAATAAGGACCCATGAATCGGAAAAAGAAGAGAACTACTAATAGGATTCTTAGCCTACATCAGCCACCTAGTACTTTTTGTTAAGAAGTGGAAGAGCAGTTTAGTTGGGAAGCTGTTCCTTTTGATCAGGAAGACATGAAGGCCTTGATTGAGCATTTTTGTTCAAGCCACAAGTTGGGATTCAACCATGCTAGATCAACCTAAGCTTGGAGTGTGAATTGCGTTGTGATGTTTGTGCATGTAAGATACAATTGGAGAATAATAGGGTGACAAGTGTCCATGCGCCATTGGATTAGCTAGTTGCTCATGAGCACGTCTAATTAATTACCTAACAAACACAATCAAAGACCGGGTATGGGCCGAATTTGTTAGCTAATTGTCCCTATAAATCATGTGAAATTTAAATAAACGGTTCTGATCCCTCTGGAGTTTTCTATCTAAAGTTATTGGCCTATCGCCTTATTATATTGTAATTCCTTTATCGTGCATTAATAAAGCTTCCATCGATATTTCTTACATTGTATTTGATTGTTCATTAAATTACTAGGAGTTGGGAATCACTATTACATCGATTTCAAATTTAATTTACTTCTTAAACTTTCTCTGTACAACAATATCTGAATTAGCCAAGTGATCGTCTATCCTCCTTAATCCAATTCTAAATTATATATTTGGTATCAGATCACAAGTTTGTTCACATCCGATGGTATTGACTCATAGTGAATTCAAAGCTCAAGAGAAGAAATTGTTGAATTTGTAGAATCATAAAGAAGGTAAGAGCAGAATTATCAAATGATATAACCATTGAATTTGGGTACATGTATGTAATAGATGAACTTATGTTGACTATTGAAACAAAGTTAAGCACAATGATGAACTTGAGCATTCGAGGATAAATGTTCAAATAGAAGACATACTTGATCATATCTGACTACAGATACAAGGGAATTCTCAGTTGCATCAGTCGAGCATTTGGAGGATTCATTACCCCAACTTGGTAATAATGATTCCAATAAAACATTGCAATTGAGATCGATAGCACTAGAGGCAAGCATTTACATTCTCATGATTAAGATTGGTTTGATGATGTATGATAAGACTCCTGATGCAGAATCAATTAATGACTTGATTGACTATATTAAGAGTTATTTTGAACTTGAAGGAATTATTAGTCAAACCAAGATTAATATTTCGTTAGTTGAATTTGATTGGCTACACAAAGATTTTTTGAAACTCGAAGTCCAGTTACCAAGAAGAAAATTATATCTGGGTAGGTTTTGAGTCACTCCTGTACAAGTAATTTTACTCAAAAGGGATTTGAAGATGATCAATGGAGAGTGTGACATATTTTGTCAATAAATGGTTCAATTGATGATGAGTCAATTATTTGAGGACACCCATGTGATAACAAAGAATATCTTGGGCATTTTTATGAGTATTTCAAATGAGATGGCATTGTTCAATGTTTTTTGACTTTGAAGAAGTGACCAACCTTGCACAACTTAAGAGTGGAAATTATAAGGGTGGAGGCTCACTCAAGAAAAGGCAATTGATTGGGTTATGTGGCTTTTTAATGTTAGAAGAAGAATCCAAACAAGTGACCGTAGAATGTTGAGCCGAGTGTGGCAAGAATGTTGCTACCACTCCTAACCTACGTGATTCGAGAAGAGCCAACGATGCCGAGTCAAACCTTTCTTTGAAATCAATGTTGAAGAGGAGAGAATTGACTCATCCCATTGACCCTTAAATGTGAAGAGAATTTCACTCCAAAGGTTTAGATTAACAAGGAAAAGGTAATTACCATTTTTGACTTGTGGAGCTAAAAGAATATCATCACTTGGAAATTGGTTAGAAAGCTGAGTTTTGAGACATCATAACACTCACAATTCTATCATTTGGCTTGGATCTAGAAGGGTGTTGAATTTACTATTAATCGGCCATACCATGTTAAATTCACGGTTATTCCGTAATTTAGGGCTGAAGTTGTGTGGCGTGGTGTCCTTCAATTTGGCAGCACCTATTGGGAACTTTTGACTTATGAGAGCGTGAAGCCATCTTCTTTAACTGGAAGCAGCAACACTCTAACAAAGGAGGGAAGAAAGACAAAGCTGTATCTTCATTAATTGTCTTACCAGCAGAGGTTTCTACTTTTCTTTGGGATCAAGTGTGTATTAATACATGTCAAAGCTGTGTTGCTCTTTGTTTTCCCAATTGAGATGAGTGATTATCCACAATCATTAGATAATAGTAAGACCAATTGAGTGATCATCAAGTCATCTATATGAGAAGATGCAACTGATTTGAGTTCATCAACAATTCTTTTAGGACTTTAAGAACTATCAAATAAAAAAATTGAAGAATTATTGAAATAATTGGGCGGGTTATCGTTGAGTAAATCTATTGAACATGAGATCCGATTATACAATTTGGGTATGTGTTGGAACTTTGTACTCAAGAATGTGTTGGAAATCGTTGAGTAAATCTATTGCATTATCGAATTGGGTGGGTTATCGTTGAGTAAATCTATTGCACAAGTCATTCGATGCTTTAGGCTACGGAGCTATTTTACTTCAATTGAGGAGGTCAATGGCATACTAATTTGAGCTATTGAAAGTTCCCCATTTTGACTACCCCGTTTATGACAAAGAACTCCTAGTTTTGTTTAAAGATGTTAAACATTTGAGATGCTATTTAAATGGTATAGAGATAAAAATATATATTCATTTTTTGCTATATGTGCAGATTTAGTTCAAACTGCTGCCAGCACATTACATGAATTAGATGAGGTATATACAGTAGTTTAATCTCATGCTTAAGTATAAGAAAAGGAGTGCAAAATAAGCTAACTGATTTACTGTTGAGATCGTTGGTCACTTTGACAATGGTGATGAAATTAGAATTCTCATAGCCAAAGCATTATATTGAAGCTTTTGCAGAGGATCCAGAATTAAAGTATGAAATAGATGTAGATGACACTCAGGATGGAACAATGTTGTATGAAAGGAATGCTGACTGATATGGATTATTGTTGTTTAGATAACTTATTTTACAAGGGAATTTATTTGCACATTTCAAGATGAGTCAACCGATCGAAATGGATACGAGAAGTACATACTTCATGAGTGGTAGGGCATTTTGGAGTGTACAAGATCATCATCAATGTACAAAGGCACACATTGGCCGAAATTGCTAGAGGATGTTTTGAAATATATTAGGGGATGTGTACTTGTTGCACTTCCAAGTTTGCAAATCAAAAGCAAGGCTAATGCATGTTCTTGTCTGTTCATAATTGAAAGCATATCTATTGACTATCTCGGAGGATTGCTAGTCTCTTAGAAATATAGCAATTATCTTTTTTTGTGGTAAATAGGTTCATCAAGATGGTAATTTTGATACCCTGTAAGAACATTATCATTGGAGGAACCACTGAACTAGTCTTCAAATACATGCGGGTGCATATTGAATTATCAAGCTTGATTATCTCGATTATTGATTTTAAGCAGCTTTTGAAAAAAAGACCGGTGTTGATGGACATTACCTTACAATAGTTCACATGCAAACCGACGAGCATTGGAGTGGTTAATTGAACACCAGTCCACTACTTAGGGGATTTGATAGCAAGAAGTTGGAGTTTTGGTACGAGAGTTTGCTTTATATATAGTTTGACTTCAATAAGGCAATGTATCTATCCACCACCACCAATCCATTTGAAGCATGCTTGGGCTTACTTTGTTTACAACCAATTTGATCTACAATTGTTTAGTGAAAATACTCAAGTAATGAGTAGATTAAACGAGTTCAAACGTTCCTTAAAGTGATTAGGACTATTCACTCTTGGTTAAAAAAGTGATTGAAGAAGACTCATTAGTTATTCAAGGAGCAATATGATAAGTACTAAGGGGAGAAATTATTCATTGAATGAGACTTAGTGTGACTGAATATTTCCAGTTAAAGGGTGATAATCAGAAGCTAAAATTGATATGGTATAGTCCTTACAGAATTTTAAATAAAATTAATGACAATGTAGACCAACTCAAGATATTGAGTTATATGTAAATATACTTGGTTGTCAATGTCGAATATTTGAAGCTATTTGAGCTGCTATGTTGGATGGCAAAGAAGACATGGTGTTGTCTAGTATAGATGAGCTCTACTTCAGGTAGGGAGAGAGACTTACCAATGATGAACTGCTACAGATTCTGTTGGCTAACTAGCGTATGCAAGCGCTTGTGTCGCCTTAAGTTATAAATGATAGTAAATTATCCTTTCTACAAGGAATTGGTTGCTTTGCATTGGTAATTACTAGTTCTTTTCCTTAAATTTCATCCAAACAAATAATTGATTATAAAATTATAAATGATGAAACTCTTAATTTCTTATTGATAAATATAAAATCTCAAAAAAGAAAACAAAAACTTAGAATTTCAATGAAACTGTTAATTTGCTAATTATTAGCATATAGTTCACTATTGATCTCATGTTAGTCAACAAAGAGTAGCAACCTTTATGAGCATCTTTCGAAAGTTTCTTAACTTATATTCATCAACTTGCCCTATCTCTAGGCGTAATCACATGAATAGCATTCAGTTTCACTAAAAAAGTTGCATACAAAATTTAAATATATTTCTATTCTAAACTTTGTGATATTATTTTGATCTAATGTTAATGTTTCTCTCTTGAGCACAATTACTTACAATTTATATAACTAGTAAGCATATAATTGTAAGCACTTAGCACCAAATATATGTACTAAACATGAGAGTATATTAAAAATATAAGCAAGTATTGCATAAGCAACTAAGTAATTGCAACCCTAAAAATGATTTTTATTCCATTATTGTGATGGATTTAAAGCCCGTAATAAATTTTTTTCCAAGAATCAATAAAAACATTCTCAATAAAAGTCTTTCATATAATTATTGAAAATGTTAGAGAGATATTACATCAAGTATGTGTCGGGTTGTCTACTTTGTTTCATGAATAAATTACTTGTACATGTGACGGCCACGTGCCTCTTCATTTTTATTTTGAAGATAGAGATTTCACTGTTCATGTGCTTTTCTCTGTGTGATTGAGAGGATCTTCCTCTTGAGACAAAGATATGTCTTTGTCTCGCTTCAGAAAGCTTGTGTCTCTTAGATCGAGAGACCTAAAAAAGCTCACAACCCCTTCGTGCATGAACTGCTCTCTTTAGCTATTTCAGTAAACATTTGCTTGTGGGTTGCAACTTTTTGTGTATGAGACACATCTCATTACCTCATGTGAATTCATCTGATTTAATTCACATGCATGGTTAATATTAACTAACTGGTATAAAGGGACTGAATTAAACTAAAAGGGGCTATTTAATTCAAGGCATCAGTTTAGGTTTAATGAATTAGAAAGACATTATATTTAAATTATCACTGTTTATGTAATTTTTACCTAAAATTTAGCATTTACAAGATTTTAATACTAATTCAAGAGATATTTGTGAATAATAAAATTTTGATATTATGTAAATATGAACATTTTAAACTATTATGCAAAATAATTTTTTCAATCAACTATTATATTTACTTGTACTTTTGTTGTGTGCTTATTACTTAAAAAATTTATTTCCCAAACACTTGACATGTGAATAATCCAGATTCAGAATTGGTCTTAGTCAATCAATAAAGGTAGATTGTCTGTGCGAATGAAGCATGGATATTATTTCCCAAGCTAAATCTAACTCACAGGACTGAGTTTTTTTCTTTAGCTTGAAATATGTGTGATTAGAAGCTAGTTGATTAACTTACCAAGTTGATGAGCCATATCCTCTATTAGTCAGCTACTTTTAGCCAGCATTGACCCATATAAGTCTCTAAAGAAAAGGAGGTTTTTGCCGAGTGATTTAGCTGGCCTACATTAACTGCCAAGTGTTCTTGTAAAGCGATTAAAGAGCAGTTAAGTTGGGAAGTTGTTTCTCACAACCAAGAAGACTCAAAAGACCTCTGGAGTGTTCTAGCAAAAGTTATTGTTCTTCTTCTATCTCTTTATTAAATTATAATTTTTATTATAGTGCATTAGTAAAACTTTCATAAAAAATTCCTATATTGTTTTTGCACTGTTGTATATTCCGTCAATTGTTAGGAGTCAGGATTCAGTGTTACATTGAGATTCCAAGCTTCATACCTTTTGAACGGTCCTCCATACAACATCTTTGTTAGGCAAGTGATTGGTTTTCCTCGCTATGCCAATTACATATCATTGGTGTGAAGATCTCTATATAATAATTATTTTGCATATATAAATTAATAAATTATTATTTATTTATAAATATATATTTAAGCTGTTGTCAACCCGAACACAATTAAAGACGGCGCTGTTTGTTTTAGGCTCGATGAGGGATTTAACTTCAATTATGTGTTCAAGCTCGACTTGCTAGCTTATGAACCGAGCACACAAAGCTTTTCAAAAAGCCAAACAGGAGGTATTTGCTAATAACTTGCTATATTTTGACAGCTCTATATACAACTAGAAAGCTGTTTTAAATTCTTTCAATGGAGAGGGAATAGTGGGTGTGTTTAAGACTAGAAATTTCTTAAGTGATACTTTATTTACTATAACGTCAGATGGTATCGGGTGTTTCAAACTTTTGAAGAACAGTGGAGAGCATCTATACAACCAACCTCATAGACCTTGTCTATGTTATATTCTGTAATAGCAACTTGAAATTACTATTTTTTTCTATTTTTTTTTAGACCTAATTAATCTATTGCAGTTAATGTAGATTCAGTTGGGTCTGTGTTTAGCTTCGTTTTATGCACTATTTGCTTAACGACAAGGTCCTTTTGACTCCCAATTCAAAAAAGTGATTGTGGTGCTATTGATTTTGTTTTGGATATCGACCTGAAAAGGCTTCTTGATTTGTTACTGCTGTTTTAACTACAATTCCGGCTACTTTTGAATTTGTTTTAATAGCCAGATCACTGTTACAGTTATTTTACTTACCAAACTGTTGGTTGTATTGTTGTTACCATTGTTTTGATTCTATTTATTGTTTTTGTAAGCAGCCGCATTGTCTCTGGATCTGCTTTTGTTTTTACCACTATCATGGTTTATTCCACTAATTGCAAGCTCCCAGTGGATTGCAATGAGTCATCAAGGTGATCTTTGGCTCGGCTGCTTCATCTCACCCGCTTTCTATTTGCATATCCTTTGGAATAATCATTGCAGTGTGTATCACTTTTCTCCCACTGCAGGGTCTTATTTTGATGAAGTTCTTGGCAATTGCTATTTCTGTAATTTTATGGTTCTTGAAGCCAGCCAAAGATATTTTTATTATAGATATTGCCTTTGCTTGCCATACATTTTTTATATTCATTTTATTTATTTTTTGCTGTGTACAGGCATTGGACATCTTTTGATTCCCACCCAACTCAAAGTTCACAATCGAGCTTGCGAATGTTAATAAATAATTAAACTAAACATAAACAAACTTGCAACTGTGAGTGTATATAATGATTTATGGTTAAGACAATTTGCACATGAAACAATTTAATTGCCAAATGATCATGAGCAAAACATAAATCATTTGATCCTAAAATGGTTATCCACTGATCTAAAGTATATTACTTATCGCTCACTTGATTGTAAAAATCATGAAATCTTTGAAAATCATTATTGAAAGAAGTGCTTGAAGAACATAAATTATGTGTATATGTTCTGAACACAAATAAAAAAGGCCAACAGAAAAGCATTACGAAAAGTTACAATACAAAGATGAAGGCTGAAACAAAAGACTCCAAAAGTTAGTAGCTTTACTTATCAACATATTCTACTGTACATATATTTAGCATATAAATTGAAAAATTAGGAGGGGAATGCTTTTATGAAGTATTTACCTTCCCTTGCTTTAGTTCCTTAAGTTTCATTTACTCTATTCTCATTAAGTATGGTATTAGCTCAATTTATTCAATTGTATTTTTGATTTCTCATCCTCTTACCATTAACCTGTGCAGCTTTTTTAATTTTAAATTTTGGATTCATTTTCTAATTACATCGTGATAATAAATTCTCTATAGGTTCCTGTGATTGTAAATAAAAGTGGCTGTAATTCAAATGAAGATATCAATTTTAAATTTACTGGGTGCGTTGTTTCAAGCAACTTTATTTTATTTCTTACGACATTTTTTTCCTTCTTTATTTTATGTTTCTGGTTTTCCCGTTAAATAAATCTGATTATTATGTTGAATTTGCGTTTATTCCTTAAGTTTGGGCCTCTTGTCTGTAGGTTTATGGTATCAGGTACAGTTATAGGTGCTGTTGGTGGAAACAGCTGCTCTTTAAAGACCGGAGGGCCGTCAAGTGTGAAGGTCGATCTCGTATCTAATTCAGATGGTGTTATTGCATCTTCTTTCACTTCAGAAACTGGGCGCTACTCGTTTGAGAACGTCATTCCTGGTTTGTTTTTCAGTGTTAAGTTCATGTTGTTTTAGTTATTTCTTTGATTAGGCAAGTAAATTTAAGGGTAAACTGCATTCAAGCTACACATATTTTTTGCCAATGTTATGATTTTTTTTATCGTCTTTTAAATACATTTACTTAGAATTTGTTTGTGCTTGTAACACTTTTTCCAGATTGCTTTATGAATTAGACAAGTGCTTGTCTTAGATTTCATTTTTAATTTTTTTTAATATATTCAATCAAACTTTAAGGATCTATGAAGAGAACAGTCAATTTTTTTCTCATTTTCATTTCTACCCTCACTCCAGTCAAGCCAAAGGTTAGAATTAGTGGCTGGGGTTGCAGTCCGACCAGTCATCAACATCAACATCAACTCTGTTTTTTTCAGCCCCCACCCAGCCTTAATGATTTGATTACGTAACACTTTTTTGTTCTAGTTTTTTAATTTCCTAGTTAAGACACAAAAATAGTTTTTTTTTTTTTTCTGCGTGGACCTTAATTCAAGCCTTCAGTCTTAACTCTTAATGTTTCAATCTTGTATAGGTTTAGGCAGCGCTGTTTTTTTTTTACTTTATATTACTCATTTTTTTTTTATTATACTAGGTTTTTTTCCAGCGCACCAAGTGCACGTTGCTACTATAAAAAGTGCGCCTGTGCTGTGTGTGCGTGTGCACACAACATTTGAACATCTTTATTACTAATGTTTCATGCCATATAGTTTTAAAATCATGTAGGACTTATTTTATTCATGATGGAAATCCATTAATCTATTAATTTGTGCGTTCAAATCAAGCCAACTTTAACAGATGTCAGTGCATGAAACAAGGTATATAAAGTTCATCTTGATAATGTGTAACTTTTTCCTAACCAAATTTCTTAATCACAAACTTTTGCCTTTTTATTTCAAAACTATAAATCTGTTTTTTTTTTAGTTCATTATTTATTTTGAACTAAATAAATTGATTGTAAATTTATTTAGGTAAAATAAATACAATGTAAATACTTTTTGCATGTTTGAAACTTTTACTGTATTATTAAATTTTTTTGTTTGATTGGGTGGAAAGTAAAGTTGAGTAAAAAAAAAAAAACTAATTTTGTTGCTCCGTCTAAGGCCTGATGTTGCCAGCGAGCTCTAATCCTAACCATTGAGCCCACTGTGTTTGTTGGCAAGGCTCTCTTGATGAAGGACGGTGAGGGTTGCCAAGGATGACCAGTGAGTGCTTCACCATAGGTCATTGAGCCTTTGATTCCATCGATTTGCTTTTCTTACATGCTTTTATGGTTGAGTAATCGTTTAATTTGAGCGGCTTCTGAATATTCACAACATGGCTGTTGTAGGGGATTCTTAATAGCCCAAACTTTTCTTAAATTTTCTAATACCACAAAATAAACTTTTTTAATACCACAAAATAAACACTAGTATTTTGACATTGCACTAGATCAACAATAATTTACACAAAAAATGCGGCAAAACAAATAGCACTAAAGTAATATATATATATATATATACAATCGTGAGTTTACTTTTTGAAGGAAAAATATCATGAAGCACTTTTACTTAGAACCCAACAGAAGATAATTCAATGCAACACTTGATTATCAGATATGAGATTAGTTATGATGGAAAAATTTAAATTTAAGCAAATTTATTTATTGAAAATACATTTATATGAATATCCATGCAGGAACCAATGAGATAAAATGAATTTATTTTAATTGTTGTTGAAGTTATAATATTTGAATTTGATCTCTAAATGTTAATTTCTTAATTGATAAACTTTAGCTTTCTCTCTTTATTTATTTCAATTTTATAAATTGATCATTGAATCTTTTTTTGATCGATTTAACAGTTGCACCATATTTACTGTCCATTTTTAAAATGTCTTGTGCTTTGAATGTTGGATTCACTTAAAAGGTGTTATTCTCACTATTTGTAACTATTTGTAAAACTATTAATAAAATTTATCTCCCCCTTTATATATATAAATATTTTTACCCCATTTATATATATATATATATATATATATATATATATATAGGTGTGAACGATCTAATAGCTTTCATTGTAGAGCACTTTTTCACATTTGTTGATGTTGTATATGCTTAAAAGTAAATGATTATTTATCAATGCATCCTCAAACAATGGAAAGTGTTATAGATTATTTTAAGAGAATAAATTATATTTAATTTACCTGTAGAATGCGTTCTAATGGCAAACATGCAATCTCAAATGTTGAAAATTGAACCACCCTTATCTTTTTTCTTGCAATTTTTTAAAATTGAAGCTGGTTTGTTTTTTTCTTTTCTTTCTAGGGACATCAGCATATCAAGCCTGTTAGTAGTATTTTTCTTATTCCATTACATCACCAATTTGTGTTTTCAAATTCTATTGAAGCTTAATTTTGTTTGTATATATATATATTATGTATATTTTGTTTATTTTCTTAAAGAAAACAGAATTATATTATAACTAAAAAAGATACAAAGTATAGCGGGCTCCCCAAGCAAATGAATGGTTCAAACGAGGAGAAACCACCAATCAGGAAAAAGAGACAACCTAATCAAAAGACCAATAACGACTTAAAAAAGTTCTAGAAACACAGGACTGCCACTAAAACAGAAAGAAAAAGGCGGAAAACAATTTAACGGCTCCAAATCTGCAGAATAGCCAGTCACAGGAAATAGTGAAGGTTCTAGACAAGTGAAATCTCAGCTATCGAGCTTTGGGCAGAGGAGGAAACCGTCCAACAGTAGGATACAGTCCAATTCCTTCTACGCGCTGTTGAAACTATCAGAAGAAATAACATACAGGAAGCCCTGTCTCGGATAAAACACCTATTGTGAGCCACATAGGAATATGTCACCTTCAAAATAATGGAATGATTCAGAGTATTAGGAAACTCAAAATACGAGATTAGGGGAAGATCGTAAATACAATTAGAAACTCTAGCTAACTACTATGCCACAGTGCCTCTGAGTTAAGCCCAACCAGGGATCATTAGTAACTAATGCAAAATTACCATTAACATATCTCAAGCAAACTTGGGAACAAAGCCAAAGGAGAAAACCCTTTAAGAAAAACTAGCTGAAAGAACACATCAGCGAGAGCAAATGACACCTCCTAAAAAATTAATGCATTCTAATATAGGGCAGGTGAAGTTTGTCTAGCCTACAGATTGCTTTAAGATAGTGTGGAATATTGGCTTGCTCAAAAATATTGAAGCCATCAGAAATGGCTTCTTTTATATGAAAAAATGTAAAATTGAAATTCAAAGGCAGTTTATAAATATTTTTAATATGATAACAAGCATTCCAATCACACATCATACCTTTGTGGATGATATTAACCTGGCTTAAAGCATTGCTTTCAATCCAAATATTTAACAAATTTCTATCTTTACAAAGCTGAAGACCAAGCAACAGAGTGAGAATTTTAGTCATGATAGAAGAGGAAGCCTGAGCGTTATTATAAAATGCAGACAAAAGGATACTTCAGAATCACACACAAGGCTACCAACCGCAGCAATATTACCATTCCTTTTAAAATTACCATCAATATTGAGTTTAATAGTACACCGATTTGGTTTATTCCAGAAAATAATCTTAGTTTTGAAATTGAGAAAAAAATTTAAAAAACATAATGCACATTTGGTCCTCTCGAAAATTTTTTGATGCAAAAAATTGACATCAGTAGCTTGCTCAATGGCTCTATCTTTAGTAAATGTAAAATTTCTATGTTAACATTTGTTCTGTCTGCTCAAATATTTCATTAAATAACATTGATAAATAATGCAACCCTTAGCAACAAAATTACCAGGAAATCTCCAGCCAAATTTAAAGCGTTGATGGGAAGATTAAAAGTTGGCAAAAAATCTAGCATTTCAGCAAAACCATTCCAACTAAATTTAGCATCATCATTATGAAAAAAAAGTGCTCAAAACTTTCATTCTCAGCATAACAATAATAGCATCTAGAAACTATATAAACACCTTTGCTCTTAACAACTTCATCAACAGGAAGATCCTTATTTTGAATTCTCCAAACAATGAAAGACAGTAAATAAAGTTAATATATCATACTTTGAAATTTTGGAAGAGAGTAATTGAATACATAATACAAAAATGTACTTGTATTTCTCAAAATCAATTTGATTTTATGCCAGATTAATCTACCTTGAAATCATACATATATTTAATAATATCCCAATTACACATAATATTTAGAGACCATTGGGCTTAATTGGTTCTAGTCTATTCTAGGTGGTATTAGTATATTCTAGGTAGTATTAGTATATTCTAGGTGATTCTAGTCTATCTATATACTTGTTATATATACACCTCCTATAACTACAACAAGAGAGATAAAATATAACACTTTCTATTTACAATGATTTCCTCTTCTCTTTCACTCTTGCTCGACTCCCTCTCGGGATTTCTACATGGTATTAGAGCGACCTCCTTCGTCGGTCTCCCTCCCTCGACCATAATTCTTAATCGTGATCTAGATTTCGATGAATTTCTCATTGATCTCGATCCCGAGCTCGGTGCACTCTTCGCTGATCCAGACCACAACGCATTCAACGTCGATTCTAAGAAATGGAGAGATCTAATACAATGTCTTTCGTCTTTGATTTTCACCGTTCTCCTAATCCTCTCTCCGGCTGATTCCCTTCGCCTATCAACATCTTTCGTCTTTGATTCGAAGCAACGATGAGCAGTGCCATCAGTGCCTGTGCCCTTATCCTCTCTCCGGCTGAACTCTGCACTCAGAGCTACTTTGACTCCGCATTGACCTATCTCTCCCAGCACGCCTTCGACATTGAATTCCTTCTCCTCCAATCTCCGGATACATTCTCCCATAGAATCTACAAATGTCGGCTCCCAATCCATTGCTACCTCCGGATCTCACAATACCTCCTCCCTCATTGAATTTAAGGATTGAGATTTTTAATGTCCTATATCAAAAATATCATCCATACTCCACTTATAGCAGATAACTATCCCATATGGAAAGCTCTTGTACTTCAGCTCTTTAAAGCTAACCATGGACATCTCAATGGATTCGATCAAGCTCCACATTCTTCTAGTACTGTTTACACATCATAGTTCTTAGCTGATCAAAACCTTACAACAGCCCTATACTTCATCATCTCCTCCTCTATCCTACCCTACATTCTCCAAGCAGCCACCCACGTTGATGTATGGAGCACTCTAGCCAAACGTCATCAAACCGGTTCTCTAACTCCTCTCAACCAATTCCTCAGCAATCTAACTCCACAAAAACTTAACCATTATAACCTCCTACCTCTCCACCGAGCTTCAAAGTAAAAACCCCACACATCCAATGCTCACTCGTTTAAAAATAGGGGTCATAAAATCCAAGCCTCTCTATAACCTTATTCATTCCACACTCTCCCACTGATCCCTCCTACACAGCTGCTGCCAAACAAGAACACTGGAATATCATAATGGAAGAGGAATATTGTGCTCTCCTTGAGCAAAATACTTGAACTCTAGTCCTTTCAAATCCAACCTAAAAACGTACTTGGATGTCGTTGGACATATCGGATAAAATATAAGGACTACATGATGGCCCGTCACAAAGTCAGTTTGCCTGCTCAAGGCTTCAACCAACAGTATGGAACATATTATCTAGAAACCTTTAGTCCTGTCGCCAAAATGCTGACAATCAGAACCCTACTTACGATCGCCACTCACTACCAATGACTAGTGACAGTTGGATGTTTTATATGCATTTCTCCATGGGAAATTCCAAAAAATCGTGTACATGAAACAACCCTGCGGGTTTGAGCACTCCAATTCCCCAATCATGTCTGCAAGCTGTACAATGCCATCTATGGACTCAAACAGTCTTCTCGTCAATGGTACTTCACTCTCACCGAATTTCTTCACTCCAAGGCTTTCACACCAGTCATGCCGACCCCTCCCATCTCATCAATAATACCCCTCCAAATAGCATATACATCCTCAATACTTATTACTGGTCAACAGTCAACCTTTACCTCCCTCATTGAAGCTCTCACTTATCATTTCTGTATGAGACCTTGGAACACCCTCCACATTTCTCGATATTTTTCTGTTAAAACAACCAACACCACTATTTATAGCCAAGCATCATATGCTTCAAACATGCTCAAAGCCTCGGGCATGAACAATGCAACCCTTCTCTTACACCTATCACCACCTCATCCTCCATCACTTCCACAACCAAAACTTTCAGCCAACCTAAACTCTACAACAAATTTGTCGGCTCCCTGCAATGCCTAACTTATTAGCCTGGATCTAAGCCTTGCTATTAACAAAATTTGCCAACATACATATAATCCCATGACAACACACTTTGACAAGCTTGCGCACTCTCTAGTACGTCAAAGTATCTCTCAACAGTGGAATTCAAATCGAACCAGGAAATCTCTTTCAAGCATACATCGACTCGATTGGGCTGGGGACAAGGAGGACCAAAAATCAATAAAAGGCTAGTGCATATTCCTAGGTGATACTCCAATCTCATGGAGTGCAAAGAAACAAACCACAGTCTTCCGATCATCCACAAAAGTCGAGTATTGTGCTCTCGCCACAACGGCCACAGACATAATCTGGGTTCGTCGTCTTTTGCAGGAATTTAGGATCACTCTAACCACTCCTACACAGCTATATAGTGACAACAAATCAGCAATTGCATTAGCTCACAATTCGATATTCCATGCTTGCACCCAATATGTGAAAGTCGATTGCCATTTCATTTGTATCAACCTTAAGAAAAAAGAAATTCAGCTACTCTACATACCCATCAAGGATCAACTGGCAGACATCCTCACTAAGCCACTTCCAGGACCACGGTTCAGACTCCTATCCAAACCATCTTTGTCTAGTATGGTTCATTTTTGCCGGGGCTAATAACCATTGGGCATAATTGATTCTAGTTGGTTCTAGTATATTTTAGGTGGTTCTAATATATTCTATATACTAGCTATACATCTTCTGTAACTACAGCAAGAGATGAAATATAACGCATTCTGTTTACGATAATCTCATCTTCTTCCACTCTCGCTCGACTTCCTCTTGGGATTTCTACAATATTAAGAGGCTTAATGGAGAAATTTAGGCGAACAAAAGTTTTTCATTTAATTTTTATTGACTTGAAAAGCTATATAATAGAGTACTAAGAGAAGTTTTTTGGAGATCTTTGAAGAGAAAAAGGGATTAGTGTTGCATATATTGATGTTCTTGGATATATGTATAATGGGACTGTTATATGTGTTTGAGCGCAAGGTGGCTTGTCTAATGATTTTTTTGTTTCGATTGGATTACATTGTGCCTTAACTCTCAGCATGTCTCTCTTGCTATAATTATAGAGTATTGCTTTAATTATGGATGCTCTTACTGAGCACATTTAAGAAGAGATTCTTTGGTGTATATTATTTGCATATGATATTCTATTAATTGTTAATATTAGAGATTGAGTTTAATCAAAACTTGATTATAAAGGATTATTTTAGAATCCAAACATTTTTTTCGTAGTAGATCTAAAATTGAATATATGGAGTGTAAGCTCAATTTTATTAGAGGTTCTAATCTTGGGGATGTAACTATTGAGGACCATGTGATCAAGAGGAGCAAGAGGTTCAAGTATCTGGGTTCAATTATTCAAAATAATGGCAAAATAAAGAGTGATGTGATTAATAGAATCCAAGCTAGGTGGATGAGATGGAGGAGCGCTTTTAGAGTGTTGTGTGATCCGAAAACTCTACTCAATTAAGGGAAAATTTTATAGAGCAGTTATATGACAACTATGTTATATGGGGCTGAATGTTGGCCAAAAAAAGAAGAAACTCACTAATAAAATAAGTGTTACAAAGATGAGGATGCTTAGGTGTATGAGTGATTATACTTGTAAGGATAAAATGAGGAATGACTTTATCTGTGGTAAAGTTGGAGTGGCTCCAATACTGGACAAGGTTAGATAATACTTCCTTAGATTGTTTGGGCATATTAAGCGTAGACCGTGCAATGCTCTAGTTTAAAAAATTGAGTTTATGAATTTTTCTCTTATTAAAAGAGGGAGGAAGGCCCAAAAAGTCATTGGAAGAAACTATTAGGAAAATATTTTTCTTGGAACTTAGGGCGGGGCTTCTATTTGATCGTGGACAATTGGAAGCAAATGATTCATGTAGCCGACCCCACTTAGTGGGATTAAGTCTCGTTGTTGTTGTTGTTGTTGTTGTTGTTGTTGTTAATTATCAACCTTGTTATATATATCATGGGTCAAATTTTTGGTTCCCTTAACTTTTAATTTGGTTAGCTTATAAAATTATTTTCTCCATTGATAGTCTAATTTATTTTATAGATCATTGAATGCTACACTCTTAGAATCATGAGCTGTTATTTTGAATTCACTCTAATCTAGTTTATGTTTCTTTCAATTCTCCTTAGGTTTACATTTAAATTATTTTTTATAACATGCTTTTTTATCTTTAATGTTAACTTGAACATTATGTTTCCACCACCAAGCTTTTTTATTATTGGATAGTTTCTCTTTTGATTCACCAAGTGGCTACATTGTGAATACAACATGTAAGCAAATTCCACATAAGGTTGGCTTCACACTCAAAATTCTACTATCCAAGTTTATATTACCTTTTCTAAAATTTCACAATTTAGATTTAAGAGATAATTTAAATTTAATAATAATTTTGTTATCTCTTATTTTTAAATCCAAAACTAATAAATAATGTTGAGTTGTCAAATCATCACTTGGAATAATCTTATAATTCTTACATAATAAATGAACTTTTTTCTTTATGAGAAAATAATCAGTTTGAGTTATTCCATTAATTATAGATTTTAAAGAAATAAATTTATCTCCTTATTTCTTAACATGTAATATATGATCTACTTATATTGCATGTTATTATAATGTACATTCTCCTTTGCTAAGCAGGAAATTTTCATATTGATTGAAAGACCTATATATTGGAGAGCCTGTGCACGTCTGAGAAATTATCATATACCGTTTTTTATTCCTTTGGCCTTGAGGATGACTATGGGTGTGGATATAACTATTCTGTTGATTGGATTTTACTTTTTAAGTTCGTTTTCACTTTGTTTTATATATTTGAGCATTTTTTCAATAGTGACTCGGCAATGCTGCTACCTAAATAAGAATCAGATTGCTGTTTTTTTATTTAAATGTATGCTTACTCCTAATGCATTGTGGTTCATAAATTGTATTAATTTACGTTCTCATTGGATGATGTTCTTGCATTGTTTTTGAATTGTGAACTATTGAATGTTGTGTACATGTATTTTTTTTAAGTGGTATTTTTTTCTGCAGGAATATATTATTTAAATGCTTTGCATCCTAACTTAGAAGTTGAAACTAGAGGTTCATCAGAGGTATGGGACATTTTATTGTATTTGGACATGCAAAATATATTTTGATGGATGCTAACTTAATTCATTTTCATTCTTTAGCTCAATCTGGGCTTTGGAAATGCTGCTGTTGATGATATCTTCTTTGTATCTGGTTATGATCTTCATGGTTTTGTAGTTTCCCAGGTACTGCAGATTAATGCAAGTACTAAATATGCTATAGTTTTAATAGCGGCCCTAAGTTGTACATTCGTTGATGTTACATGTATTTGTGTGCTTTGAAATGTTTTACGCTGTATTTTGTTTCTCTTTGTATTAGAAGCCTTTATTAACTTTGCTTATGTTGTTAAGTTTATGGCTTTTTGAACTCTTTCTTTATATCTTGACTGAGGATGGATTAAATCCATCAACATGAAACGCTTGACAATTTTTTTATTTTTTATTTTTTATTTTTATGTAAAAGTGATTTTAAAACAATATTCATTTGTAGGATAGAACTTGGTATGATCGTTTTGTGAGCAATTTGGCATTATCGTCCTTGGCTGGTTTAGTCAAGTTTTTTAAATAGGATTTATTTTGTATGCAAGTGCTACATCCTAGAAAAAATTATAGAAAGTTTGGTGCTCAGTGTATTATATGATCAAATGCCTTGCAAAATTTTGTGAAAGCATTTTTGAAGGAAATCATATGCTCAAATAGCTACATTTGAAGGGCATGGAAAGTCCTCCCATTAGTAGTTTTTTTTTTATATTGTTTTTTGATTTCATTATTAAAATCAGTTTGTGCATAACAGATTGTCTTTGTTGTAGGGGAATCCTATTTTAGGTGTTCATGTATATTTGTATTCAGATGATGTCTTAGAGGTGCTCTGTCCCCAAGGAGCTGGGAATTCTCCTAATCATAACATGGCACTGTGTCATTCCATATCAAATGCTGATGGAATGTTTACTTTCAACTCATTACCATGTGGTAAATTCTTTACTCTCCCCTTTCTTTTCCACTGACATAATTCATGTTTCTATATTGCAATGAACTCATATCCAGCATTGATTGAATTTGCATTTGTTTCTCTTTGACATGTATGTGGACCCATAATATTTTGAGTCAGATTTACATTGGGCTTGCACATTGTACTTCATGACTTGAAGTTTGGCTGTATTAGGCAGTATAATGCTTTGTATTTTTTTCTACAAACTCGCAATGCTACAGAAAATGCACATTTCAATTCCGTATTTGATTCACATTTTCATGACGATAAGTTATTTGTGCATGATCTGATCACCAATCTTTGCAAGATTATCAATGGGTTTTTACTGTACAACCATGCTGTCATTCTAACCAAAATTTCATTCAGTTATTTGCTCATCAAACAACTTTAATATAGTGGTTTTGTATAGCTGAGTGCAGAAACACAAATTTGGTGATACAGGGATTCCATTCTGTGCTTTTGTAAACAATTTTAAGTTCTCTTACCAACTATTCTAATTGTCATGCACTCAATTTTAATATAAACAGAAAAGTGTCAAAGTTGACTAACTTTTAGAACTGCAGCCAATTTTTCTGTCCAAGGGTTTAAGATCTTTTTTTGATTTAATGTGAGAAATTGGTAGTATAGTTGTGCAAGTGGTTTGTTTTGGGCTGGTGGATTCTGATATTAGGATTGTGGAAAGATTTGCAAGGCTTTGTGAAGGTAAAAGAAATATTCTTGGGAAGGCTAGGGCAAAGATTGGAGAAAATTTAAGTAGGAGGGTAAGTGAATCTTATCACTACCATGATGACCAAGTTTGGCACAAGCAATCAGACTTGATATATATATTTCAACCATTATTCACAAAGCTTCACAAATTGTTTACAATATAGGGCCCAATTTTTATTCATTAAAACTCAATGATGATATACTTTTAGGAGAGTTTTAGAGCTTTATTACATATCTTCTGAAGTTTACAATACACGAGTTACAAATCATAGAGGAAAACAAAAAAACAGAATTAAATACAATAGGAATTTTGCGAGTTGATTTTATTTTCTTAAAACCCAAACAACAAAGCATGTGGAGCTCACTTTTCAATCGGGAAATGACCTTTAATTTTATTAATGCATTTGATGCAGAACACAATATGCACAAAGTTTCTATTAGTCTGTAATTTGCCTTGTCAGCAAATTACTATATGCAATAACCTGCTAGTTATTTTGTGGATTGTGGTTTGATAATCGGGGTTTGTTTAGTAGTTTTACTTAGCTTAGCTTAACTTTATTGTTCTCCAAACAATTTTACTTGTAGTTTATCTCAGCTTAGTTGAACTTCAATTTGAATCAAACAACTAACTTAAATTGGGCTAGCTTATGGTAGCTTAAACTAGATTAAGTTTTGATAAAATATAATAATTATTAATTAATATAATTAATGATATAGTTATCATCCCCTATTAATTAATGCATTTAAGTAATTAAATATAAATTAATAACATGATTATTATTATTTATATTTTATTTAGAATACAATTTAATTTGGAATTATTATTATTTAAATACTTGTATGCAATACTTATTATTGATTGCAAAATTATTATTTATTTATACACAAATAATTAATGTTACTATTTTTATATGTATTTATTTTAATTCATATAATGTAATTATAATTTACATAGTTAGTATTTTCCTAATTATATATTTATATGCAATTATACATTTATGTATAATTAAATTAATTATGAATCTATGTTATTAACTATTAAATAATTATAATTTTTGTTATTATTTCATTAATAAGTTATATAGTTAAATAAATTGTTATATTAATTAACTTAATTAATGAATACATAAATGGTTGGCTTAAGCTTGGAAGTAGTGGATTTTAGTATATAATCAACTTAAGCCTTTTTAATAGCTAAATTAATTAGGTTATAAGTTTTACTTGAGCCGTGTCTTTTAAGTTTTTTTGATGAATGTTTGGGATTATCCTAGGCATCAAAAATATTGGATGAGTGCTCAGGATTAGGGTATTGGCTCAAGATTGTTTGATATTTCCATGGGATTTGCCATTTGCATTTACTGGTCCCAATCTCACTTTTTTTTAATTTTCTTATAAATGAAATTTAAATGAGTTGGTTTTTAATAGTTTGGTTGGATAATTTAATAGTGCCCATTCTAAAATTAATGGAGCAAGTCAATAAATGAATCAGTTCGGTGGGTTAGAGGATCTGCCCATTAGTAGGCCTACTTGTATTGATTAGTTTCATATAACAGAATATGTAAGACTAATAGTATGCTAGAATGACACTTAAAAAACGTCAGTCTAGACTACAAATATAGATGTTGATCAGGGAAGTGCAAAACTGGCTTAAGGTCTTGATGTCTGACAGTATGGTGTCTTATAAAGAGGACTTGAAATTCTTTAATCTACATGTATTTAGTTCTAGGGGAGGAATGTGAACTAGTGCTTTGTTAACAACATTCCTAAGACATAATTTGAATTTAACAATGTCTTCATATATTCCCATATAGGTGCAGGACTTCCTCATTATTGTTCTTCGGTGGAAATTCAAGCATTATGTTTGGCCCAAGTTGAGTTAGCAACACTTGTATTTTAGTCTATATCAAGTGTCTCCGGGAACCTATTATTGATATATTACCAATTTAGGAGCTTATTATGATTATGCATCTTCAATGCAAAAGGCCTTAACCATAGTGTGCCAATGGCAAAATAGGTTTTTTAACTTTTCTATATGAAGTATGTAATAACATGGATGTTGTACTGATTGATGATTATTGGTGTATGTAGTTTTGATGAATGTATGTGGATGCCTTGATTAAATTTTTGTATGCAAACAGCATTTCTGTTTGAATTTTATAGGAACAAATTATGTACCTCATATTTGTGAAAATTGATTATAAATAATGGCATTGTTACAAATAAAATATAAATTACTTTGTAAATCTTATCAAGAGCACATTAGTGTTCATCCATTAGTTTTCGCATTCCACTTAAACTAGTTTTATCAATGCTTGATGTGTTGGCTAATTTGGCAGGTTAGAATGAGTAGTATTAATTTTTTTGTAATCATGCACAGATTTTTACTTAATGCAATTAATTACCAAAAGATTATCCGGTTCTAACAATTCTAAAACCAAAATTTGAAACCTTACCTACTAGTGATAAGCATCATTAGATGTCATTTAAATATGACTTAAAACTTTATTTGCTGATTTCAGTCCTTAGAGGATCTCACAATGCTTTAAAAAGCTACATGCAGTGGTTTTGATAATAAATGTTGGGGTGCATTCAAAGCGTTTATAATTGATTTATGATTTGTTTGGGGATTAATTTGTAGTATAGTTATGGAGTAATAAAATTTGGGTTTGTTTTTCTGATTCCATCAATAAACATGACATTTATTTACAAAAGTTTATTTATTCCATAAAATTTGGGTTTATTTGTATAAATAATAAAAGTTTTACTGATTCCATCAATAAACATGACTATTTTCAACATTAGTTAACCAAACGACATAATAATTAGCTAATGTACTATAAATTTTTAAAAATCATAAATTATAAGAAATTCTACTGTTGATCATTTGAATGACATATAGAGCATCAAGTTGAACCCACAGGTTAAAGATGCTCATTTATTTACAAATTTTCTAATCAACAATAGGAGATTTAGTTTCTGCCATTATATAAGAATTGGCCGTAAATTTTATACAACAAGCAAGTAGAACTTCACATCACTATCTCCGGCAATACCACACTATTAGCAGTTGTATTAGAATTCCAAGAAGCACAAATTAGAATCAAGCTGAATGCTATCAGTTTAAAAAAATATTTATTCATAGTCATGACAAAAATATTTTCTTAAATTGAAAATATAAATCTTATTAATAAAACAAAATAAATGCAATGTATTGGATTGGTTTTGTAGAATCTAAAAATAAAAGGAAATGATCAACCAAAAATCAAGAAAGCAACCAAACACATAACGGTTAACCCAGGGTATAATCTTAGAAGGTTAATCGAATAAGATAAACATAACGCCAAAAAATAGAAAAATTGCAACTCATTGATATAAAAATAAAACAATTAATCAGCTAAGGGAATATCATTTGGATACAACTGCAACTGTAGCTCTCGTTCCTCCTACCAGCTTCAAAGAAATTCAGATCTCGAATCTATAACAAATCTAAAAGAAGAAATAATATAAGTAGCATTTGAATTGAATAATAAACTAAAACCTTCAGGAAAATAAAATTAGTACAACATATTTACATTAATACCTTAAATTGTTTACAGGCTCTGTTGTAACATATTTACATCAATACAATTTCAAGAAAATTACAAATTTTGTTGTAACAATTTATCTGATATGCTAGTGATGTAACTCTGGTTTTAGGGCTGTTATGTGCATATTCATATAGTACATTATGTCATTTCGCTGATTGATATAACAATGTGCAGATTGCATTCCATTGATTGATATAACTATAGTATGGTGAATCAAACAAATTTTATATGAAGGGAAAAAAACATAAAAACACATGACTAAGAAATTTTTTAATGAATTTGTGCTCTCGACAAGGCTGCTCGTAGTATCTGAGGCATTTCATCCAGTCTTGGGAGCACACAAACTGCTAGATTTTCTCAGTCCATCATGGTTTCAATAAGGCAGCAAAGAAGAAAATCTGATTGCCTAAATTTCTTTCAATTTTCTTAAGTGTTCAAGTCGGTAAAGAGCTTTGCAACAGGAAATACAATCGTTAGAAGAAAATAACACCTCCAACAACCATCTACTACATATAAATGTACAGTTTCAACAGTCAGCAATCTACATCTCCAATAGCCAGCAATGCCAACAACACTATATATGCAACAAACGATAACATATACAACATGTCCAAAACAGCAAAATGTTTCAGTAAGTTATATTAAAGGCTATATTTAAAAACACCAAAGGCTATATTTAGAAACAACCTCTAACATGTTCACGAGTTTTGTTGTAATAGTAGTAGCATTACAATTTTTAGTAAATTACAGATTCTGTAATAATTGATAGTACTATTGTAGTTAAGGCAGGTTGCACACCATCATGATTGAACTAGTATACTAGTCTATTGTGGTTGTTTTATATTTTATTTGGTGAAGTGAAACATTCTTGTTGATTGCATGTTATTGCTATAAAAATGTGTACAATATTATCCATTGCAAATTTAGAAATAGTTCATAAGTTGTTCACAAACTATGCTGCAACAGATTGTTAGCATTACAATTTTAAGAAAATCACAAATTTTATTTTTACTGATAGCTACTATTGTAATTAAGGCAGGAGGATACATCATGATTAAACCAACATGTCCATTCTATTGTGGTTCTTTTTTGGGTTTGGTGAAGTGAAATATTCTAACTGATAGCATGCTATTATTGTAAAAAATCTAGTACAAAATTACTCATCGCAACAATTAAAACTAGCCCCTAAATTGTTCACAGACTCTGCTGTAACCGATTGACATCAGTATAGTTTTAATAAAATTATAGATATTATTGTTACAGATTGCTACTGTTGTAATTAAGGCAGGCTGCAACATCATGATTGCACTAGCTTGTCCATTATACTGCTATTTTTTTGATTTGGTGAAATTAAAACTCTAAATGATAGCATGTTATTGCTGTAAGAAATTAAGTATAACATTACATATTGCAGCATTTAGAATAGCCCCTAACATTTTTCACATACTCTGCTGTAACAGATTGACAATAATATAATTTTAAGAAAATTATAGATTCTTTTGTAATAGATTTCTACTATTGTAATTAAAGTAGGAGGCAACATCATGATTGCATTGGCTTATTCATGCTATTGTAATTGTTTTTTTTGGCTTAGTGTAATGAAACATTCTAGTTAATAGCATATTCTTTATGTAAAAAATAAGTATAACATAACCCATTGCAATATTTAGAAACAACCTCTATATTATTCACAGACTCTGCTGTAACAGAATCAAAATAATATAGTTTCAAATAAATTATGTATTATGCTGTAACAGATTAACATGAATGCAGTTTAAGAAAAAAAATACAAACTTTACTTTAACAGATTCACATCAATACAATTTCAAAAAAATAAGATATTTTTCTATAATAGATTCACAGCAATACAGCTTTGTGAAAGTTATATATTCTACTGTAATAGATTGTTACTGTTATAATTAAGGCAGAAGTCAACTTCATGATTTTAAAAATGGCATTCCACTGCAATGTCATGATTTTTGGCATTAAAACAAGTAACATGATAAAAACCAACTAATAAGGCCTTTACATAAAAAGGGAGTAAAAAACTTTAAAAATATATGGCTTAGAAATTTTTTCTTAATTTGTGCTCCCAATGAAATTGCTCGTGTAGTATCTAAAGCAATTCAAGTGTTGCACTGTCAAGTGAGAACCATCCATCCAATCCCGGAAGCACACAAACCGTTGAATTTCTTCATAGCTCATCATCATTTATATAAGACAGCAAAGGGGATAAAATAACAACATTAAATTTTTATTCAATTCCTTCTAAGTGTTTGAGTCAGCAAAGGGTTATGCAATAAGAAATACGAGCTTTTGAAGAGAATAACAACAGCAACCAGAAATCAAGATCTCTAACAACCAACAATAACAACAACATAAGGGCTAATCCCAACAAACACAACATAAAGTTCAATCCAAACAAACGACAACAGCATAATGGCCAATCCCAACAAACAACAACTGTAATAAAGCTCTCAGATTATATACTCAATTAGTACATCAATTATCTCACCAATACATCAACATAACACCCTACATCATTTTCAATAATAATGCTCTCATTTCCACCAACATCAGCAATTATACAAGGCAAGTAAAATTCTCCAAGAATAACAAATGTACAAGGCAAATAAAATTGCAATAGACTAAATAAGACAACGACCAACAAGAACTGCCACAATTTAAAAGCAATGAAGCAACAAGTTCTACTCATAGTACAAATAACAATTAACACTAATCAACAATAATCGACCAAACAACAGTTCATACTTATATTTAGTATAACAACAATAATAATCAAGCTCTAAATTCAAATATAAAATAAGAAATATCAAATTCCGCTATCTAGTTTTTGACACATCCATCTGATTTTTGCCTCTATTGGCTTTGCCATAAACAAATTAATTTGTGTCAAATTCTGTGATAGATTGTCTTAAATGAGCTTTGCCTCATCGTTTGTGAATCCATGAATGAGGAAGAGCTCAATCATAAGCTCAGAAAACATTATCCTCTCTTGAACTTGTCTAAAAAAATCGACTCAATAATAGTCGCAAGCCTTGCCATGCTGTCAACAACAAGAGCAACTAGTTTCTGCATTAACTGGAATGGGCTGTGAACTATCCTTTTCTTGTGTGATGTTGACATCTTCGAAGTTGAAGGCACATCTTGTTGTTGTTCCTCATCCTAATCCCCGACCCAGTCATAACAAATATTTTCTCCGCTAAGTTGACCTCATTTTCATCCAGGTTGATAGGTTGTGAATCAAGTGGGACTTGGCTACTTGAGGATTTTGGCCAGTTCCCGGTTGCATGCCCCTCTTCACAAACCTTCTCCAATTATATGTAATTTAGAAAGGGCATCTTCAAATACATTTCATCTTTAGGGAATGTCTGAAATTAAAAAAAGAGAAAATTATCAAAATGGTTCCTTGTCTCCTGCAAAATATTCAAAATAGTCTTTAATTCTTGTAAATGCTCTTTTTGGACCCTTGACTCTTGTTCAAGTGTTATTTTGGTCCTTCCATCAACACACCGTCCCCTTTCGTTAAGTTTGAGCCGGAATCAGCGTTCCAATGGGATATAGCTGCCGATTCCTCTGCTGGAAATGACTGCTAAATTCAGTGGCCGGACATTTTCAGCGACAAATTCCCGCTGAAATCGACAGTTAGAATCGACCGCAAAATTTAGCGACCGATTCCCTTTTGAATAGGCTGGTTGCTGAATTCAACAGTCTATTCTATAGCTGGAAATGGCCGCTGATTCCAGCGATCTTCCGATTTCAGCAACCGGCCGATTCCATTGGGAATCGGCCGCTAAATCCAGCGGGAATCGGTCGTTGAATTTCTTTGGAACACCGATTCCGACTTAGACTTAACGGAAGGGGAAGGTGTGTTAATGGGAGGACAAAAAATACTTGAACAAGAGTCAAAGGATCAAAAGAATATTTATAAGAGTTAAGGACTATTTTAAAACTTTTGCAAAAGTTAAGGAACCGTTTTGATAATTTTCTCTTAAAAAAGTATTGTTCAGTTCTTTTGCGGAATGCAACTTCAGCTCCTTAAGGTATTCTTGCTTTAATGTGGGTTCCGCACCGATGTAATCCTGCACATATGTGAGTCATACATTTTAAAACTAATTGTATATTTTAAAAAAAATATATAGATGTACATAGATGACCCGTGCCATTTATATTATGCATCATAAACTTATATGCAATTATGGAATTAACCTTCAAGAAAGGCGTGGACGTAGCATTGATTACGAGCTTTTGTGGAGTTGACAGATGAGGTGGAGTAATCAGCTCGATTTTGGATGCTATGACCCATGATACGTAAAAACATTGAGACTTGTTCCTCAACAACAGTATCAAATAGCAACTGTTTTGTTTGCAAAATATGATACAATCTAAAAAAAGAACTTTTTGTTTTATTCATAGCAATGCTATCTTCATATGAACCATTGTATAACCTACTCATATAGGATTGTTGTTGCAACTTTCTATATGAATTTGGCAAGCGCTTACACTTCTATGTCAGAGTGCAAAGCATCAAGATAGTAGATGAAGCTGCTTGAGTAAGTAAAGCAACAATTTCGTTAAACTCTTGTCACTGTTTCATCTTTGTTTCTTAAAGTATTGTGTGCAATGCTGAGATCACCCGCCATCTTAGTGTGCATATTAGGGATACAATAGAACATATGCACAATATATAAATTCATGCATTGCTGATAGTTTTTGTTGCAAAGCACTTCCTATAATTATTTTGGAGCCTATTAATCACATTGCCATCTATACCACCATTATATAAATGTAATCCCTAAACATTTGAACCTCTCATTCTACATAATCACTTGATTTCAATGGTTGCCTTTGATATTCTTTTTTTTTAATAATCACATTTGAACCTCTCAACCTATTTAGTTTTTATAATATATATGTATATATATATATATATATGTGTGTGTGTGTTCATTTCAGATTTTTAAGGAAAAATTCATTTGATTCACCAAAACATAGTTATATTACTCAGTGGATTGCTATTTGCACATTATTATGTCAATCAATGGAATGTCATCAGCACATTGTTATATTAATCAGTTGAATGCCATAACATACAATCTAAATCTGCACATATCAACAGCTTAAGTACGAGTTATATTAATCAGTGGAATGCATTTGCACATAGCATGCACTATCTAGCATATCTGATAGAATGTTTCATTTTACCAACAAAAAAAAGACAACCGCAGTAGAATGGACAACGAAATCTATAATTTTCTTGAAATTGAATTCTGTGAATATGTTACAGTAAAGCCTATGAGTAATTTAGGGGCTGATTCTAAATGTTGCAATGGATAATGTTGTACTTATTTTTTTATAGCTATCAATTGGAATATTTTTTTTCATCAAACAAAAAAAAACAGCCATAATAGAATGGACAAGCTGATACAATCATAATATTGCCTCTTGCCTTAATTACAACAGTAGCAAGATGTTACATTAGAATCTGTGATTTTCTTGAAATTGTATTGCTATGAATTTGTTATAGCAGACAGAATCAGTTACAAAAGAGTTTGTGAATAATTTAGTGGTTGGTTTTAAATATAACAATGGGTGATGCTGCACAATAAATTTTATAGAAACAACGTGCCATCAGATAAAATGTTTCATTTCACCAAACAAAAAAAACAGCCACAATAGATTATTTTATTTCACCAAACTAAGAAAATTAAGAAAAAACCATAGCAACTATTAAATTTTAGAAAAAAAAGGATCCAAGGATTTGGGGACTTGAAGTTTGAGAGGAAGAAGAGATAGCATTTAAATAGGGTAAAGTAATATATTGTATATGTTAACATATATGAGAGGAAGAAGAGATACAATATCAGATAGCGTTCGAAGGAGAAATGAGAGGAAGAAGAGATAACGCTTGAATGAGAAGTGCCACATTAAGCGCGCTTACATTGACAGATCAAATCTAAGGAGAATAGCTTACAGATCAAAGCAGAAACATTACCGTTGCACCTCCGAACTCAGAATATCGGAGGGTATTAGGGCTCGAGATGAAACAAATGAGACTGCATTCATCGCGGGTTTTAGAATTTGGCCATTTCATGGCAAAATTTTACAGTTACATAGCGTGATATTTTTATCACTGTAAAAATTTTACCTTATTATATTACTTCCAGATAACGGCAAACCAAGCTTCTGAAATTTAAAATTCAGGTAAAAAAATACTTTACCCTAACTTTACCTCATTTAAAACAGCCCCTTAATGAATAATGCTTGTAACCACAATGATAATGGGGGTGGCTGTCCGTGTAGTTGAGAATTTTTGGCTATTCTGTAGTTAAATTTTGTTTTTTTGAGATTGGATGCTTTTGTGTCATTAGGCATCGAACCATTCACATATTGTCTTTAGTATTTTTAATAAATAGTTGAATTTTGGTTTCTTTTTCATTATAAAATTTGTGGTCCTGTAAATTTTCGAGTTCTTGTTTGTTCCTGTCTGTACGGCAATTTTTCTTTCCAGTTAAGGCACTCATTTTGAATTATAATAGTTGATGCTATGCGTGCTTCAGATTAAATATCATTTTGGATCCTGCTCCTATTGCATTGCCTTGCTGATTGCAAGAATGCTATACTATTTTTTTTAATATTGCTTCTGCTGTATAACTAAAACTTAGATACATAGAGGCTTAGATTTTCTTTTTGTACTGATACATTTTGCTTTTATGATTGAGAAGACTGCTTATTTTACTTAGCAGCTTGTGCTTGCATGTTAAGGCATCAAATTCTCTTGGTAACCAGAAGTAGGTTAATGTTGAAGCGTTGTTTTAATTTTTTTCTAAGTGAATCCTTGCAAAATTCCTATCTCTGGGAATAATTTATTTCATTCAAAACCTTCGTTCTTCAGCTCTATAATTAATATTTTTACTATTTTCTCTAGGTGTTTATGATCTTCTGCCGTACTACAAGGGGGAGAATACTATTTTTGATGTCTCACCACCTTCAATGACTGTTTCTGTTGAACATTATCATGTTACAGTTTCACAGAAATTTCAGGTATGGGCAATTCATTGGCTGCTTAAACACAGAACTAAAACCTTAAATACTTGTCATGTCTTGATTTAGTTTTTATTGGCTTGAATGATACCTTTTGCTCTCGCAATAGGGTGACTTGCTTTAGTGCTGAAGCTTTTCATGTAATGTTTTTGCCAGTTTACTGATATCTTTTAGTAGTTATTGAAAACTATGAAAATCAGTTTATAAGTTGGTATTTATTAAATATGTCTTGTAACTCAACAAGGCTTAGATTGGAACAGCTAAAGTTAAAACTTGTGCTCCTCTTTTGAATTTTCATTTAGTGCTAATCTATGTTGGTCACTTAAGTTGCTGACATCAGGTTTCTTTTCGTGCATTCTAAAACTAAGAACTATTATTTGGTTGATAATTATGCTCTTGGATTGTTACATGCACCAACTTTAAAAGAACGTATATATGAATTTAGCATTTGCACATTTAACTTCATGTTTTTTTGGATGTGTACTTATTTACTAGCGTGCTTACACACTCAAGAGGTGATATGAATGAGAGCAACTTTTTGACTGTCATGGTCTGGCTCAGGTAGCTTAGGAGTTACATGTTAAGGGAACTTTCAAGAGGGTTCAGAAAATGATGCCAATGCTTTAAATTTTACGTTCGCAATACAAGAGTCAAACTCGCTTATGTAACGTTTAACAAACAAAAAGGCAGTTTATTATCAATTTTTTTCATTATTTAGAGCGACATTAATATCTTTCAACTAACAATTAAGAACAACATCTAATTATGAATATTTGAGAATATATAAAAGAAACTGCAGCTAAACAAAACATTACTATCATAAACTAGGAAAAACACAAAACAAAGGTACTGATCTAGAGATATATGACTACACATTTAGGCCGGGCCATTTTTCTTATTTGCTATTAATTTTTGTGCCTGATCTGAAAAAAAAAATAGTTTCTTAGAAATTGGCCAAAACAAATAATTATATTATTTATCAATATTATAATTATATCAAATAATAATAATGATAATAAGAAAGAGTGTGCATGCTCTAAAAGGTTAACGACAAGCTTATAGTAAGTAGTAAAAAAACTAACAATATTAAAGATAGGAAGCTTCAAAAGCAAATTAAAAGTAGTATTGAAATAAATAAGTAGAAAAGTTCTTTAACATAGATTGGTTTTTGATTAATTAATATTTTCTTGAAATTTTGTTATATCTTGTGCGTGATCAAATACCCTTTAAAAAGTTGAGCAAACCTACCACCTAAAGATCCAATTTGTGATGCCCTTTCAAAGTTAGATAGTTCCTATCTTTAGAGAAGATTTATCTAGGAAGTAATGCATGCATGTGTCTCTGATGTGCACTATAAAAGTGCACACAACATTACATAGAAATTGAGGATATCCATATTTTGAATTTAAATAGTAAGTGCAAAATTTCTTTGAATTTTTTTTGTTGCTATTAGGATCAATTTTTAATCTTTAGTAAAATGTTAAGATAGATATCATCTATTCTTGATAAAATGCTACGCAATATTATGTATAATGACTTATATTATCTAAGTAGGTTATTGCTTAGTATCTTATAATTAAGATTTATTTAATTCCTGATGCATAAATCATATTTATTTAATTATTGGTTTTAAAATGTATAAACAAAGTTATGTGATGCTTGATATAGTTGATATTAGGTGAATTGGGACTTAAGGGTTTAATAATTTCTACTAAATTTAGGTTTTAAGTAATTAATTTAAACTACAATAAAGTTAGATGCCAACTAATTGAACATCTAATTTCTTAACAAAATTATAATCATCGCTTTTGAAATTTAAATCGATTGAAATCTTGTTGAACTCAGATTAATTTAAAGTGGAGTCAACCATCAGCAATCTACAAATTTGGATCAAACCTAAAGGAAGATTTTAACTAAACTTAGATTACAACATTGCTGTCCATACAAAAATTAAGGAATTTTGGTTGAATTTATCTCATTTGCGCTGAAAATGCGAAAAGCATCTCTAAATTTCAAATTTACGAGCTCAAGTGGCTTTCAAAATAGTAATAAGGAAAAATTATGAAATCATTGTCTTAGGATTTATGATAGTTAAGGAATGTTAACGACGTAAAAAATTAAAAGTTACCAAATTAGCAAATTAAAGGTTGGTGTTGAGGTGTGGGAGGAGTGGATCAAAAAGCATGTTGGGTTGAATCGACCTAAATTGAGGGTAACGATATAATATTTTTTATGTTTAAAAATATGTTATTTAATTATATATAAAAATTTAAAATGATAGGTGGTTTTTTAAGTTTGATTGGATTCAGAGATGGCGTTAAGAACCTTGCTGGAACTTGAAATTGAAGGCTTGACATTTTAGAAAAAGAATTTTAGACTATATAACATATAAAAATAAAATGTTTGAGGGAAGGGAAAGAGAGATAATTGCATCCTTTAGAGCTTTTAAAACACCATAATTTTTGGAAGAGAGTACATCTAAAAATGCTTTTATGTTGAAAAAAACATGGAGTAGAATCAAAGCTCTTAGAGAAAACATAAAAAGTAGAACTAAATATTGTTTGTTGTTTAAAAAGAATGGGAATGATATTTATCTTTTAATCTAGATGTAGTAGCTTAATCTCTTGTAAGCGCAAATGTAATTATTTTGATATTGATAAATATGGAGAATGGATTCATAGGGGAAGTCTTACATGAAGAAGTGTGAGGGGTGGTTAGGGTCCTAGCCTCTATGCGTGCATTTCTTGCTCCTTTTGTCTGCTCGGAACATTATAACAAACTGCGGTTTCTTAGCAAATTCATAAAAAAATGAAATTAAGCTTTAACATTCTCTAATTTTTTCGAAGGCACTAAATTTAATTCCCATCGAAAATTTGAAAATTACAATTTTGACATTTAATTCTAAAATCATTAAAATACACCAAAAGTAAAATTGTAAGGATTGCAAAAAAAAATTCTGAAGTTAAAATTTAAAATAGGTTGGCATAATGAATGACTATTCTTTGTTTATTTTTTGTTGAGGGTGACATGAGGTGCTATTTTTTGTTTGCACATACCTATAGATTTTTAATCATGTTATATGGTACCTACATGAACCTTTAATGAATTGCATGCTAAAACCTAACTCTCCTCTCTAAAAATAGTTTCTCATCAAAGAAATTCTGATTTGTTAAATTAGGACCAAAACCATCAACTATTGAGCACTTAAACATTAGCTAAATCAAGCAAATTCTTGTAACAAAAGGAAACCGTTCCAGAGGACGATAAATTTCGGGATCTCACTATTCATATTACTTCAGACCACGTGCGCTCGCATGTAAGCGCGTACGTGTATTTTCAGTCTGTCAGGTGACCTCTTGGAGCTTACAAGGGCTGGTGCTTGTCTTTCGGTTGCTTGAAACAGTGGTGTTTTCTTCCTTTGTTTGAGTTTCATCATTTTTTCTTTGTTGATGCAGTGTAATTTGAATATGCCTGCTTTGAGTTATTTGAATACGCCTGCTTTGAGTGTGCGCAATCAGATTGTTCTGATTTATAAGAGTTATTTGAATACGCCTGCTTTGAGTGTGCGCAATTTTTATCCAACTTTATTTTTTCGGTAACTAAATACATTTAATAAATTCTCAGTTATATTATTACTTAACACAAATTTCTTCAGACTAAATAACCCCTTAGTGATGGGTTTCTTAAAACAATTTGTTAACAAAATCAATACCTACTTTTTTAACACTATTTATGAGTCTCTCCAATTTTTTTTTGAAATCTTTCATTTAATATTTATATCTTAAAAGATTATCTTAAGATTTCATTACTTTTTTTAATACATTTGTAATCTGAAACTCTCTAGATACCCTATCTCTTTGTTAAAGAGGTTGACATTGACTGGCAAGTCTCCTTGTTAAGCATGCCTTTGTTGTTGAGACCAAATGCCAACTAACTTAACATTATTTACGAAGCAAGTTTCAGCGCAATTGATTAGTCAGACTCATTACTGGTAGCAAAAACTAGAAATTGTATTGATATTTTGGAAATACTTCAACTTCATATCAAATGAGCTAGTATTAACCCATCAACTCATAAACTAATTTACTTGGGTGATCTTAATTTTCACCAAAATAGTTTAGTTTCCAGTTAAACCAATCTCAGTGGTTCTTCTTTGATAATTGAATTCAACTTAGATATTGAGCTTCATCAAGTATATGATGAAAAGTTCCCTTGCATGTTACTTTATCACCTCAAAAAGCAATAAGTCAATCCTTTAGGGACAACTAGTGTGCTAAATGCCTGATCTGCATTATGACCTTATGATGAGCTTTGTGTGATACAAAAATTATACCACACCAAACCATGCTTCTTTACTTCTTTTTTATTGTGGTCCTGAATCTGTTCTGGTAAATTTGCTATGTTGATTTAGATTTAATAGTTTATTAATGTTAATTTGCTTCAATGTCTCAGAATCTTTATCAAATATGTCTAGTACAATTAAAACCACATTGACTACATCATGTCATTTAGCTATTTCAATCCAAAACAACTTTTGTAGTCATCATGATAGATGCATCTCTTGGAAAGTTTCCATCTCACTGCTTTAGAGGAGGAAATCCATGATTGCTTAAACTTTTGTAGAGGGTATTACTTAAAGCAGTCCAATTTTTGCAGATTGAATCATCATACCAATATAGTACTATTGATCTTAGGATCCTTATCATTGATCATTCTTCTATTTGAATATTCAATATTTTCTTTGACCCAAAGCTTCTGTCACTGCTCTTTTTTGAGAAATTTAAGTATACAAATGGAAATATAATTAACCCTTGGATGTGGCTCTCATGATGAGCCTTGATACCTAGATGTAAAACAAATCTAAATTGATTGGTTAAATGAAATATTTTGGAAATATCAATCCTATTGAAAGTCCCTATACTATTCCTTAAACTTCAAAAAGAAAAAGGAAATCCAAGGTGCATGAGCCTTTCAAAGGTTACGTGTTACTTGCCCTTTTTGCTCAAATGGGGAAGACTGCTTGTATGAACGTCTATTGGAACATAACATTTTTGTCTTTGTTTAAAATAAACATTATTAAATTTATGTAGCAACTTAAAAAAGGATGACAAAATGGAGACAAATGCCTCTATTTCAAAATAAGCTAATTGGTAAATATTCATTAATTTATTAAAATATTTTACATTTATATAACATGTATTTTATTTGTGAATATATTTTAAAATATTTATAAACATTTTACATATTAGTTTATTAATATGATTAATATTGTGTATTATTTTATCCAATATTTTTTTATATATTATTAATTTTCTTAATGATATAGTATATAATATAAATTATTATTAAAATAGCAAAATAGTTTTTAGTTTAATTTATTTATTTTAAATGGATTTTTAGTAATTAATATTTTATTGTTATATGCTTAACTATAATTATAATATATGTATAACTTGTAATTTAGTTGAATCAATGACAATATATTTTTATATTTAGGGAGAGAAAATTTTTTTATTTTATTTTTATTAATTTAAAAGGATAAAATAATTATAGTTTGAATAACATTGGAAAGATAGTATGTTTGTATTATTTATTGATGCTTTTTAATATTTCAGTAATGGAGTAGTTATTTGTTTAAATGCAAGGTGATTTCTCAAATGATTTATTATTTCAATTATACTACATTAACAATAAACTCTTATGTTAGTATCTCTTTGCATATATTATGAATATTATTACTGAACACATTGAAGAGGTGGCTTGGAGGCTGTTATTTACAGGTGATTTTCTTCTCATTGATAAAGTACAGATGAGATTATATTAAAACTCAAGCTATGTAGATTAACATAGAATCTAAGGGGTTCAGCTTAGTATATCTAAAATCGTATATATAATACATGTTTAATTATGGTAGGAATTATATAATATAGAGGATATAAAGATTGACAATTTTGTTATCAAGAAATGTGATTCAAATACCATCGTCCAATTATGCAAAATGATGGCAAAATATAGGGTGCTGCGATTATATAATTGAGGTAGGTTGGGTGAAATAGAGTACTTTTGGGTATTATGCGATTGAAAATTTTACTTGAAGTTGAAGTGGGAAAAATCTTGGCATGCAAAGTATAAACATAATGTATACTAGGTGTTGCTGAGATGAGAATATTAAGGTGGATGGCAAGGTATACGTAGAAGACTATGATGTGAAATACACTCATTGTTATGTTGGAATTACATCAGTTTATTATAAGTTCAGAAAGAGTTGTCTTAGATGGTTTGGACATTAAAATCATAATTTGTTAGTTGCTCTGGTGCTAAGCGGAAGAGTAAGCCATAGAAGATAGGCAAGAAATAATTTGAACTGTTCTTATATTTAGAATTTTGGAGGGGCTATTGTTTGATATAGAAAAATGGAGTTTGATTTAGCAAAAGGGAGTTAATTTATTCATTTATCCGATTCCACTTAAGGGGTTTAACATTTAGTTTGTTGTATTACTTAGGCTTCTTAAAACTACCAATTTTATGTAAAAACCATTAATTATCAAGTTATATTTGACTCAAAGTTTATATTGTTTATGTTATTTTCATATTATGGTAAATTCTGTGCATTTTTCTTAAATTTTTTAGGTTATTGATATTTTCCATGCACTTGTACCGAGCGTATGCTTGTAGATATATAGTATAACGTTGTAGTTCCTGAATACACATGAATGTTTGTCTCTTAGTAATATATATATATATATATGTTTATATGTATATATATGTATATATGTAGAATCCCTCTTTAACATGTCAAAATACCAATTTTTCCATGTTGGCAACATACTTTGGGTCATGAATAGGAGATTTGAGTATTGGACAAGTGAAAGGTGCGTACCATGGGTAACATGGCTTTTTTAGTCTTTGAATGACAGAAAAATGTATCCTTTGTTTAGTTAGGATGCACCTTAGACATGGGTATTTGATTGGGTCGGGTCGGGTTGGACTTGGCTGGCTTGAGTCAAAACATACTTTTGCAAAGCCCATCTGACTTGACCTCAACACTGGGCCAAAAAGTTTTTCCCAAGCTTTAGCTACTGCTGGGTTGGATCAAGCTCGAGCTTTGTTATATTAGACAAGCATTACTTTGGAAAAAATTGATTTTGTAATTTTTATATTGTTTACATAGGTAATACTTATTAAATATGCAAGTTTATGACATTAATTTTTATTATTTATATGAATACTACTTTAAAGTTTATATATTTATAATAAATGTCGTAAGATACTATTAATGCTCAAAATAAACACATGATTATATTACAATCCTTAAAAAATCAATCTTGTTTCATATTTGGGTTGAGCCTGTTTAAATATTGTTTTCTTTCATGAAGTAAAGGCTCACGCTAGTGCTTTTCTTGGGTCAGGCCGATTGGTAGAGCGGGCCCTTGGGCATGTGGCCAGGTTGATTGTGCAAACATGGACATACATGGGGGCATGACACAACATGGAAATGATACTTTTTTAAAAAGGGTCCAAACACAAATAATACATGCTAATATATATTATTTATTTATTATTAATAATAATAGTACTAATTTATATAATATAAAATATTATGCTGTTTAAGTGTGAATAAACAATATTTGAATATTAGTTCATATTGAAAATACATTAAATAAATAAAAATAGTATAAGATGTTATTTCAGGCAAATCAAATCGATATCCTCTTAAATATTTTATTGTGTACTTTTATACATTTTCATTGATTGTATTTTTATTTTTTTTTATGTTCAGCTCAAAACTTTCTAATTCACTTATTAGAAACCCACATTTAAAGTTTACAAGATTACAACAAGATTTCTTATTATCAGACCAAAATTATCACCCTAATTGACCTCTTACCATCATTTTTTAGTGAAAGGGAATATCTATTTAGGTGCTAGTATTGCAGTTGTCAAAATTTGAGTGTTAGATTTGCAGATACCCAAGCTTTAGTTGGCCTTGCAAATCATTATTTTAGTGTTTGAGTTAGGACATGTGTCCTAAAGCTCAAACATGCATGCTCGATTTTCCTAATTATATGATATTTTTTAGCTGTGTTTGATATGTCAGTTTAATTCATGCATGTCAGTGTCCTGGAAGTGTCGGACATTACATGTATAATATTTTTGAAATGTCAATGCATCATTGTTAATATCTTACCATATGTTCTAGTTGAGACTGTTGCAAGTTAAACTCATAGTTAATAATATTAAACAAATTGCTTGAAATGAAATTATACTTCTAGGAAATATTTATATGGAAGCCTGTCTATATTGTTTGCGTAGCTGCCTTTGCAAACATAATCATTTTGAACAATTTTGCTTTTCTAGCAAATGTAAAGGCTTAAAGTTTGGCTAAGTTCTTAAGCTAAACCTCATGAATCTGGTTTAAGGCTGGTTCAATTCATGAGTCAGCTGTTTATTGCCTGATTCGTAGTGCTCAACTGATTAAATCAAATTTGAACTCATTTTATTAAATTTGTTTAAACAATTGCGATTGAAATAACACCAGCCCTCATCAGCCCTCATTGTTTCTCATATGAGCTTGAAATCAGCAATGCAAATTTTTATGCTTTGAAAGTTGGTTTTTGTTTAATTGACATGCTAAAATGATAGTCCAAGCATTGCCATTCCACAGTTCTACAATTATGGATTATGAAGCAGTCTATTATGGTTTATTCTTATTGATTATTTCTGTGAATTTATCCATTATGTGCTTCTTTGCTTTGTCAAGGTCACTGGATTTTCTGTTGGTGGTCGTGTTGTTGATGCGAATGGTGATGGCGTTAGTGGAGCAAGCATTATTGTTGATGGGCAACAGAAAACCACATCAGATAGTGAAGGGTTCTATAAACTTGATCAGGTTAGATTTATCCCTTAATTCACTTTTCATTATTTTGTAAAAAAATGAGAACTTCATTTGATCTTATTCTACTTATATATAAATACATCCCCGCATATACATATATATATATATATATATACATATACATATACATATATATATATATATATGTATATATATATATATATTATGTGTGGTCGGTAGGATTTGAACTTATAACCTGAGATAGCATATTCTGAGCATCAACCACTAGGCTGCAATACCATTTTATATATATATATATATATATATATATATATATATATTTAGTTTGTCTATCTATATATAAGAAATTTTTGTCTATATATATATATATTTTCATATATATATATATGCATATTTTATATATAAGATAATGTCTATATATCTATATACATTTTCATAAATATATTTATGTGTGTGTATATATGTATATATATATATATATTGTTGTGTGTGTGTGTGTATATATATATGTAATGTATATATAGAATGTATATCTATTTATAAGGGAATCTATCCTAGAAATAATGGGCACTTATTTTTTGAAGTATTTTCGACCAATTTACATGGTTTACAAATTGAAGTTCATGTAGTACATCTATTGTGATCTATATGAAGATTTGTTTTGGCGTCAGCTTTATAAAAAAATGTTAATACTTTAGCAGTTATCAATCAGTGGAAAAATAATGATCATTGAACAACTAATGTTGGCCTTCTTAGAAGCTCTGTGTCATCTATGTGTTTCACTAATAAATGCCATTCGACGTGTATGCCCTTAGATACAATGGCTGTTCTAAGAATATAAATAAAAAAATGAGAAGCCATTATGAGTTAAGACTTTCATTAAGGGTTCTTTGGCATTGTGGGTAAGGTACAAACAAAAAGGGGATGTGCTAATTGAGACTTTTCCTTAGAGTACTATGCAAGGGAACAATGCTGTAAAACTTGGGGATGCTATTGCTAGCCAACATTTCTAGATTAAATTAAAACTCCAAAATGAATGCAAACAATGCCACGAAATGTGCATCCCTGATGTGTGGGCAAAAATCAATGCAAAGATGGTGAGATCAATGATTGCTCTCTATGCAAATGCTATATTGTGAGAGATGTATTGTAATTCTCTGCTTCACACTATCGTAAACATGTCCACACTTTACGAGTGTGCTATTTCATGGAAGTGTTATCAAGATGTGACACACAACTGATTCTATGTCTCTTATGATACTTCTACATGCACGTTGGGACCCAAAATATTGTTTTTTTATTCTATCACAATTGTTTTTACAAATTGAGAATTGTAGAATAAAATTAATAATATTCAAGCAGAGGAATATGAGTTTGACTTCTTTATACAATGCCAAATATCATGGATCTGAACTCGGAACATACATTTAAAATATATGATGCAATAATGTTTTTAGCAAGAATTTATAAAGTCTTTTTGTAGGACGAGATAATTATACATGGTATTAGACAAATTCTTGCTTTAATTAGTTGCAATACGAAAAAACAATACCATTATAGGCAAATGATGATGATTTTTTTTGATAGATCTCTGAGGTGCTTGATGAGAAAATATTCATTTCAAAATAAAGAACAATATGAGAATAGAATTATAAAAATGTGGGAAATACAATTCAATGATTTGTTTAATAAAATATATATTATTATGATTATAGATTATATATCTACTGTGGGTACTGCAGAGGGTGAAGATGTGACTTAGATTGATGAGGATGAGGAAGAATCAACTCGAAGACGGCCAAAGATCATGGTAGAAATCACCAGGGAAAAGAAAAGACAATCATAAGTCAAAGCTTGTAAGTTGGCCGTGCTAGCCAAACTAAGAGGACTAAAAGGACAAAGATGATGGATGATATCAGAATATTTCTCTATTCAAATGCCAAGCTAGTGGCATCTTAGTATTCACATTTTTTATTTTTTATTGCATTTTGCTATACACTTTTTATAGTATTTTGCCATATAAATTCTTTTATGCTAGTAAATTATAATTTAATTTGTTCTTTTGAAATTTGGACTAAAGTCAGACCCTAGGCTAAGGATATAAATAGGACTGAGTGTTGTCAGCCAAGGTGTGCCTTTCTTTACTTCTCTCTTCATCACACTTTTGATATCCTCTCTCCAATTGATATCAAAGCGGAATTGATCTAGCCATGAAAGATAAATAGTTTTAAGAACTGTTGTTCTGAATATAGATGATCAGAATAATTAGTTTGTGATTAAAAATTATGTATTTCTGAAAAGTCACAATGATTTTCAAAAACATTGATTGTCATGATTAGATATATTGTTGTACTTCATTTCATGAATCTTGAGTAGGTAACATATGTATAATATGGTATTACCATAAGAGGACTTATATAAATAAATAAATACATACTAATATATTGATCATTCTATATATTTGTGTTTCTGGCTGACTACTAACCTTGGGCAGAATGTAATCATTATTAATATTATGATATTTCTGAATTAATTTATGTACTGAATTGATATGAAGTTTTGATAAGTCTGTTGACATTTTAGTTAGATGACAAGATATTCTGGTTTAGTACTAAGTTTTAAGAATTCATAGACATAATTGCAAACTGGCCGATTGCAACATGCATTAGTTTATCCAAATCATACTAAAATATTGACTGATTCAAAATCAGTCAGAAAATTATTTTTTGCACATGGATTAACTTTTCGGACTTATAATTGTATCTTTAAAACATATAATTATTGGAATAATTTTTAATAGTGTAAATGATTATGCCTCTCAAATAAGATTGGATATTTGTATAAAAAAGATTTTAGCATGGTTTGGATGAATTGGTTCAAGGATTACTTCAAGAGGAGATAATTTTTGTAAGAGAAGTTAATTGTATATGTTGGAAGGATAATTAAAAAAATTTAATAATAGCCATGGTGGTTTTTGTTTTGGAGAGATTAATGAAGAAGGAAGATTGATTTTGGAGTGTTTTAACTTATGATCTTATACGATTACTAACATTTATTTAAAAAAAATGCGGAACATATTATCACTTATTAAAACGAGGTTTCTAAAGCTCTTATTGATTATTCTCTCTTAAAGAAAAATAATTATTTATTATGTAATGATTGCAAGATTATTCGAAGTGATTGTTTGATAACTAAGCATTGTTTATTGATTTTGGATTAAAAAAAAAGTAATAAAGTAATGTTTAATCTAAAATATGTCATAAAACTAGATGGTGAAATCTTAAGAAGGGTTATATAGATATTTAAAAAAAAACTTTTAAAATCTTAATAGTGAAATTTTGAGGGTAAAACTAAACTTATGTGAAATTCGGTTGATATTTGTATTCACTAATGTCGCAAAAAGTTTAATTAATAAATCATAAGGATGAGTACCCGATAATAAAGATTCATGGTAGTAGAACATGATGTTTAAGTTAAAATTAAAGATAAAAGATGCTATATAGAATGATTTATGTATACGATTGAGGAGAATTGGAATAAATATAATTTAGCTTGTCGTGATTCTAAAATAGCAGTTTGTGCTGTTAAAAGTGCATCATTTGAGAATTTATGTAATAAATTAGACACACTTTAGGAAGAGCAATACATTTATTAGCTACCTACATTAAAAAATAAGAACTAAATATTTGATTCATGTTAAATATATCAAAGATGATGATTACATTTTTTTTGTTTTAGGGATGAGAATATTCAATATAGATGGATGAATTGTTCTATTAAGTTTTTTAATAAAGTTGTACCAATAAAATTAATGTGACTTTAATAGTTATTAAATAGTTTCAATTACACTTATTCACTGTATTAATAAAGTTGAGATTTGAAATGCTTGAAAGATGATGAAAAGTGGAAATGTAGTAGGATCAGATTACATCCTTATCGATGCATGGAAATTTTTAGGTGAGGAAGGAATTTTTTGGCTTACAAAGTTATTTAATGTTATTTTGAAAACTAAAATGATGTTGGATGAGTGGAGAAAAGAGTATTGTTATACTTATTATCAGAATAAATGCAATGCTCAATGTTGTGCTAATTATTGAGGAATCAAGTTTATGTCATACATTGAAACTTTGGGAGGGAGAAATTGAATGCAGGTTACGAAAGGAAATTTGCAATTCTCAAAATAAATTTTGTTTTATGCCAAATAAATCTACCATGGAGGCATACATATTTTAAGAGGTTTGATGAGATATTTAGAGAAAGAAAAGATATTATTTTAATTTTTATTGATTTTGAAAAGACTTATGATAGAGTACTAAGAGAAGTTATTTGGAGAGTCTTGGATAAAGAAGAGATTTGTATTTCTTATATTGATGTTAGTAGATATATATATATATATATATATATATATAATGGGGAAGTAACTTGTGTTCGATCGTAAGGTGGCTTGTCTAATGAGTTTTTAGTTTTTATTGGATTACATTGAGGCTTAACTCTGAGCTCATATCTTTTTGCTTTAATTATGAATATTCTTATTGAGCTCATTCAAGAGGGGATTCCTTGGTGCATATTATTTGCAGATGATATTCTTTTATTGATAAGACTAGGGATGGAGTTAAAGATAAACTCGAGTTATGGATAACTACTTTAAAATTCAAATTTTTTTATCCTAGTAGATCTAAAACAAAATATATGGAGCGTTAGGTCAATTGCATTAGAAGCCATAATCTCGAGGACCATATGATTAAGAAGAACGAGAGGTTCAAGCACCAGGGCTCAATTATTCAAAATAATGGTGAAATAGAAAATGGTGTGATTAATATGATCCAAGTTGGTTGGATGAAATTGAAGAGCATTTCCAGAGTGTTGAGTGATCCTAAAATTCCACTCAAAATTAGAAAAAAAAATTATAGAGCAGCTGTACAATCAATTATATTATATGGGGTTGAATGTTGGCCAACAAAGAAGAGATTCACTGATAAAGTAAGTGTTATAAAGATGAGGATGGATGAGTGGGTATTGTTATAAGAATAGAATGAGAAATGAGTTTATATAAAACAAGGTTGGAGTGGCTCCAATAATGGACAAGGTTAGAGAATGTTTCCTTAGATGGTTCAAGCGTATTAAGTGTATGCCATTCCCCTATTAGAAGAATTGAGTTTATTAATTTTCTCATATTAAAAGAGATAAAGGAAGACCCAAAAGATAGGAAAAGAAAATATTAAGAAGGATCTTCTCTATTTGGAACTTAGGGAGGGGCTTCTATTTGATTGTGTACAATGGAAACAAGATTTATGTGGCCGGCCCCACCTAGCGGGATTAAGGCTTGGTGTTATTTTATAGTGGTCTATTAAGATGAGACTAAAAATGAAATAAAAATATCTGAATATGTTTACCAATAGTGTATTACCTCTCTCTCAGGAAAAAAAATTAAATAAACAAGATAGGAAGATATATGAAGGTTCTTGTTAAGTTTTAAACTTAGCATTATATAAATGTTCTTACAAGTAAATGTAAAGTGCACATAAATTTAAAATGCCAAGGTGGCTAAATGACTGACAAACAATGATTTATCTTTGACAAACATCTTTTTGTGTTCTTTTCTTTATTTGTAATGGCCTGATGACTTGAGAAGGCTGGAGCAATATGATCGTACTTTTCCAACAACAGTTTTGTGATAGGAACTTGAATCTCTCCTCCAATCAAGAATGAGCTTGCAAGGGATATAATTATATCAACTTCCACCGGATCTTTCACTAATCAGGGCCTATACAAATTTCGTAAGTTATACCAACTCCTAGTGGAACTTTAGCTAGTTATGGCCTATTCATGTTTCTTGAGGCCCATAATGCCAACTTCTACTGAAACTTTGGCTATCTAGGCCTATACAAGTTTTCAGAGACAGATTATATGATAAGGAATCAAATATTGCAAAATTGAATTTAGTACATTGCTTTAAAATCACGCCAGATTAATAGAGTATTTCATAAATATTGCGTCATATTGGAATCACATATGTTTGAGGAGGAAAAATAATTGTTAGATTAGAAGGCCTATGTGGTTTTTATGACTTTTCTGAGCTTCTCGTTTACTATTTCTTTAAGGAATGCATGAAACTGCAATAAATCACTTATGTGGATAAGTTCGTTAAAATGCCAGCTTAATACTATTTATCATAAATATATATTGTATTGCAATTTCAGAAGTTTAGAGATGAATAAAAATGAATAAAATTAGGACTATGCGGCTATTATGCTCTTTAGGAGCTTTTCATTCACAACTCGTCTAATACAATGCAACAAAGTGAGCCTTTTCTTAAGAACTTGAGGCAATAAAGCTCTATCATGCTGATAAGTATGTTTGAAATGTGTAAAATACTATCGTCAAATCATATTTTTGGAGGGTGATAACATAGGAGTGTTAAGTTTTAATAAATATAAAGGCCTTGTTCTTTGTTGGTTGCGTGCTTTTGAAATGGGTGAAATACTATCGTCAAATCATATTTTTGGAGGGTGATAACTTAGGGGTGTTAAGTTTTAATAAATAGAAAGGCCTTGTTCTTTGTTGGTTGTGTTCGTTTCACCAAATTATACTTTTTTGTATGTCCGATTTCAGTGTTAAATTCTGACATCTTCTCAAGAAGCACTTGATTTATTTTACAATAATCCACTGAGCTTTCTACTTGATTCTGAACTGTTCAGGTTACTTCCAAACATTATACAATAACGTCTGAGAAGGACCACTATCAATTCAGGGCTCTGGAGAATTTTTTGGTAACTGAATGCAACACTATTGGTTATGTTGCTTTGTGGTTGGCTGCTGCCTTAGGTTTTGCTTTACTTTGCAGTAAAAACTTTATTTATATTACGCTTGGTTATGTTAGGTTCTACCAAACATACCTTTTATTAATGATATTAAAGCAATCTACTATGATGTCTGCGGCATTGTTCGAGTGGTTAGTCCAAATTCCATTGCTAAGGTAAAAATATTTCCTGTTTTGTATTTTTGAGATATCATTTGATGAATGCACAATTTTTTCTTGCGATGCAATTTACTTGAAATTTTAGGTGGTGTTAACACATGGACCTGAGCTTGCAGAGCCTCAAACACAACTAACAAACGGGAGCTTCTGCTTTTTGGTGTGTTCTGTTTTTTTTTAGTAGTTTATATCTTGATTCTGTTGTTCTTTGTCAACTTTTTCGTACCCATTAGATTTTTTGGTTGCATTCTGTTATGCAACTATAATTGCCCTAAACTGCTGTGTAATTTGCTCTTCTTTGGTGGTGGTATAACGTACTTGTCAGTTCATGCAACAAAATTGGTTTTTTTGGTACTATTTAATTTTGAATTTTTTCGCTTGTTAACATGTGCATGTTTTTGTTTTCAATCTATGATTTAAGTGGTTATGGCATATATCTATTTTATCCAAGCCAGATATTCTTGCTTTATTGATGTTGTTGAGTTTGTTCAAGTGATGGCTGAAATCTGGTAATTAGCAATGATTTCATGTATATATACCTATGTGTTTATATTCATATATATTGTATGCATACACACACACACCTATTTATAGATTTGTGTGTGTGTAGATAATATAACTAGTTCGTGCATACCTATATATGTACTACACATTGTATATGTATAATATGCACCCATTAAGATATGTATTTATGAATATGCATTGTGTGTATATTATGTGGATAAATGTATTTTCTCATATAAATGTATTTTCTAATATAAATGTATTTTCTCATATAAATACATTTATCTACATAATATACACAATGCATATTAGGTAAAGTACATTAAATATAAAACTACATTTAATATATATATATATATACATATATATAATTATTTGTGTGTGTATACATATATATATATATATATATGTGAGAAAGAGATTCATATATAGCTATAGGTATAACGATATACACATTATATAAATAAAAAATATGTCATACACACACCACACATAAGTATATACAAACACGTATAGACAAATATATATGTAGAATACGTTAATGTATATATTTATGTGTATTTATGTATATGTGCACGTGTACATATTTATCACACACATACATATTTATAGACTATTGTAGATATGTATATATATTTATGTGTATACTTATATATATGTTTGTGCATATGTATATAAATATTTGTGTGTCTACCTTTATATAGACACATGCACATATATTTATACACTATATTTTAATATGTACATTGAGTGTGCTATATGAAAGTACTCTTGTTTGCACACTTATATATAATATATATATATATAATATCTTTATACACACATACATATTTATAGACAAATATATGTATATTTATATACACACATGTTTATATATATGTGCATATTTATGATATATATATATATATAACTTAACCAACTTATGAGTGACAATATATGTAGGTGTTTACATTTAATATATTAGCATGTGTGTGTGTGCATATATATATTATTTGTATGTGTGTATATCATTATACCTATAGCTATAATACACAAACACATATTACACATATTTGTACATATATATACGCACAAACACATTCTATATATACATATATAAATACACTCACATATATATATACACAAATATATTTATAATGTATGTGTTTGCATATATATATATATATATATATGTATAGACACACACCACAAATATATACAGATAAACACAAGGCTACACGCACATATAATTAGGTATGTAAATATATATATATATATACATATATATATATATATATATATATGTATACACACAAGGATATTCTATACACACATATACCCAAATTATTGTATATACTTATATACATATGCATTATTTATATATGTATGTACATACATATTTATAAACATATATTATGATGAGTATGCTTTATGTTTATGTTCACATTTATACATATATTTGAATTTAGTATGTATGGGTGCATGTATATATTCCTAGATACAAAATGTATATATGGGTAGTATATTCGAATTTAGTATGTATGGGTGCATGTATAGATTTCTAGATACAAAATGTATATATAGCAATATCTGTACACATCTGATTTATAGTATATACAAGGCTACTTGTATCTAAGAATATATTGATATTACTTGCATAGGTACACACACAATTGTAAATATACACCTAAATTTATAAATGTAAAGCTTATGTGTGTGTATATATATATATATAGATATAATATTTGTTGTCTGTGTATATAAATACATATGTATGTGTATATATATATGTATGTATACATACATGTGTTTATATTCATATATATATATATACACACACACACCTATATATAGATGCGTGTGCGTGTGTGGAAATTATATACAAGTATGTGCATACCTATATATGTACCACACATTATATATGTATAATATGCACCAATTAAGGTATGTACTTATGAATATGCATTGTGTATAGTAAGTGGATAAATGTATTTTCTCATATAAATACATTTATCCACATAAATACACACAATGCATATTAGGAAATAAACTCTTTTAGCATCATGAATTTTTTAAATTGCATGACATTATAGGTAAAAGTACATTAATATAAAACTACATTTAATAAATTACATTTTAATCTAAAACACATTACTGTCTACCTATTAATGTTAATTAAATAACCTTGAATCAAATCTGATTAAATGATTTTGGCACCAAAACGATTGAAGCATTTTTCAATATATTTCCAGAAGGGCAAAACAATTAATCTCTTCTACAAAACATTATGATTATTCTTCTACAGTCACTCTTTTATTCTTCTTTTTTGTATATAATAAGCATTTGTAATCATATCATACATTTCTTCATCATCTCAAATATTTTCCCAAATATTGAAAAAGATATCTTTGTAATTATAAAATAAAATTGTTTCATATCTTTCTCATGAAAAAATCCATATCACATGGTGAAGCTCCATCTATGCTCTCTGTATTTATTCTTTCAGTCAACCATCTAAAACTTTTCTAAACTAGATAATCTCATCTTGCCTAAATAATCTAGACCTTGACATCCCAAATTCTAAAATAGTGGTAATAAATACTCGAAGTTTACTTTTCACTATCTTGAACCATGAAACTCACTATATAATAAATTAATAGAAAAAAATGAAAGATGAACATGTTTAATATATTTGTTTGACCAATCCACTTGCCTTTCCTATTTACTTCAAAATAAGACTGTTAAACAATTTCTTTGTGTACGTTAACATTTTAGATGTTAAGATACTTTGTAAAGGTTATATGAGCATTTCATGATGATTTACAGTAGCTGCTAATTATTTTATATCTCTCATTCATCTTCTCTTCACTGAACTGCAATTCTTTTTCTTATCTTCCAAATGATGACTTTTAGTTCGTCTCTTCTTTCTCAGGATAACTTTTTAAGTGACAAGGATTTCAGCTTAGTAAAATGTGACATGTATCAAATGTACCTTGATACATGTAATCATTATTAATTTGTTTATAATTTAAAATATGTACGTTTATTTATAATATTAATTTGATTTTAATTAAATTTCTCTTAACATGGTGACTTAACGTAGATAAATGAGAAATTTTAAAATAATAAAAATGTGAGTATATTTAAACAATTTATCATGGATATAAAATCATTTGTAAAATTTGATATAAAATTTATATAGTTTTAGAGATCTTAAGTTGATTTGATATTTTTCAAATGGAGCATAAATCACCAGAAAGCATGCATAATACACATCTGCACATGCTCATAGTAATTAATTTTAATGGGCCATTTCAAGATATAAATAGAAGTCAATGGTCCTTACAAAACTTAATTGGCTCATAAATAGGATAATCTTGGACTTATATTTATTTTTATAGAAATCTATCAAATCAGAACCAAACACTGCAAAGTTCTCTCTACACGCATTTCTTAGTGTTCTTAATAATTTAAAATGAATTTTAGTGAGTAAAAGATAATATAATTAAATTAACTAAGCAGCATAAACTCACCTACTTGAATTCTTGTGCAAAAATATATATGAAAACCTTTATATAAATGAGAAATTGTCAAATTTCAAGTAAAGTAACAGGATTACTCTTTCATGTGGATTAATGTTAATAAAGGTGGAAATAGAGAGTTATTATTTATATCAAATAGTTTTTTATAGTGATAAATAATAAGCGATTAATAACATTGTATACTTCATGTTTAATGATCAATTTTTAATATTAGTGTTGATAATAGAACTATAATTGAAAATCATTTTAATATTTAAATTTTATGCTAAAAATCTTAGTAGTTGTTATTATTAAATGTAAGTAATAGTAATAACATAAAATTTCTAAGTAATTAATAGTTTATTTTAATTTAAACAATATTTAATAATATTATTATGTAGCAGGATATTAACAAAAATAAATCAACAATTAATATATATATATATATATGTTTATATAGAAATGACTTTGTTGTTTTGAGAATTTATTATAATTTGAATTTTAAAATAATAAATGGATGATAAATATAATTGTTAATTTTACAATATTAATTTCATCGATTGAGTAAATACTATATGAGCATGTTTTATTATTAAAAACATAATTATGAAATTGCAAATAAGTAATAATTTAATAATAATAATAATAGGATAAATATACAACTTCAATGTATTAAAATAGAATGATTATTATCACTAAGTAGTATTTAATATATTAATATTGGAAAGTAGAATAATGATAATATTATTAACTAACAAATTTTGATTATGATAATAACTTTAAGTGTTACATGATATTTGTTTGTTATTTACAAATTCATCAAAACTAGGTATTAATAATAATTTTCAAATCAACATGTGTGTGTCTGTGTGTATATATATATATATAATAAAATCGTTGCATTTTATAATTCTAACAAAAAATTAGTGGAAAGGGAATTTTGTGACCTCAAACAAAAATAAATAAATAAAAAAAGAAAAAAAAAAAAGAAAGAAAGAAAGAAAAAATAAAAAGAAAACAGTCAACACACTCCACATGATCTAATATCTCAACAAAAGATGAAAGATACTACTTTATAGAAGCCCAACTAACGATATGATGATTTTGAATTGGCTTTGTAGTTTTTTCTTTTTTATGGATTCTTTTTTTTTTCCCTTTATATCTAACAAGAAAATCGTGTAAAAGCTCCGAATTCGATAGATTATCCTTTAATTTTTTATTTTATCCCATCTCACAGTTTTTTTAGATCTGTTTCATTTTCCGGTGTTGAAGTAGAGCACGAGTCTTACCAAAAACAGATTGATAAATCTAATGCGTGAGGATTCAGGTTTGAACTAGCTTGAATAGGAGTCTCCTTGGATGAAGGGTCGAACACCTACGCAAAACAATTGGGATTTCAACAAGATATATTTGGAGTCTTTTGAAATGATGTTCATATATTCCTCATTAAGTATCCCCTCAGCCCTCTTTAACATATTGGATGTTTCCAAAAGCACATTATGATGCTTTAGTGATAAGTACCTCGTGTATTTCGAAAATTTCCCTCCATTACCAATGGGATCTAATGACAAAGCAAGTTGATATTGTAGGGGTGTATCATGTGCAGGTGGGTGAGCTTGACCAAAATTGGAAGATGTCAAAATGGTTGGTAATAAGGAGTTTTGATGGTAAAGAGCGAGTAGGGGAACTAGGAGCAATTGGGGATGAGGTCGTCGAATTTGCTAGTGGGGAAGGTGTGATCGGAGGAAAATGCTGATGGGATATGGAGTTGGGTGGAGGGAATAGAGAGGTGATACAGGGAGGGAAAATTGAGTGATTGATGTATATAATGACATCCATAAAGTTTATATCAGTGCACTATAGCCATTATCGATGTTAACAAGGATTAACGTCGAGGTAGGGCATGTGCAGATAGGGTAGATGTGTTGGGTATTCGGTTTAAGCATTTATTCCAAAACAATTCCTCGACTATTTTAACTTTGCCGATTTAGTTGTAAACTATTAAATATGTTCATTTTTAATCTCTCATCTATTGAAAATGCTCAATTTTGGTAACTAATCATATATGGACCAAAGCGTTCCTTTTTTCATTTCTTGAGTCTAATTTAGTCTTATAGTCTAGAGATTCGATTGAACCTATTAAATAGTTGAATGAATGAATTTGACAAATTGAATAGTTTGTGTCCTTTGGGACTACTTTGGCAAAATAAAAAAAAATAAAGGGATTATTTTGGCAAATTTCCCATTTATTATGATAAGGTTAAAATATAGAGTTGGCTGCACAGCAGTACAAGTTCCCAATTCTATACAAGTTGATATTTTTCCATTTAGTTTGATGTTAAAATATGTTATTTTATATTTTTATTTAAAATTTTAACTAGCAAATGAAAATTAATAAAATAGTCTATATTATATAAAAAACTAATGAGGAGCTAAGTAACAAAGTTGGTTGTTTTATATTATTTTTTGAACTTTAGAATTAAAAAAAATCAAATAATTGGCAAATGCTATTAAAAAATTTGAAAAATTGTAGTAAATAAAAAAATAAATGCATTTTTCAAATATTTATTAAAAATTTTTATCGTATAGTTGAAAATATTCAAATGAACTTTACTAATGTTTATGAAAGTTCGAGAAAGCTAAAAATTTTCTTAAAACTTTTATTTATATTTGCAAGTGATAAATGCTGCAGCACCTCTTTAAGCTCTTGAATTTGGGAAATATATAATAGAGAAATCAGCCTCTATTTTATCTATGGAGTTGGGTGTAGGGAATATTATGTACAATTGGGTTTTGTAGGCGATGTAGGGAGGTAAAATTGATTGATTGATGCTTATAATGATCTCAATAGGGTTTACACCTGTATGTTAAAGATATTAGTGATCAGTGCTAATGTAGGGAACTTGTAGGTAGGGAGAAGTGTTGGCATTAGGTTTAGAAAAATAATAATTATTATGTAGTTAAGGTATTTATTGACGATTTTGGTGGCATAAAGTTGAAGAAGACGATTATACGTACGTAAATAACCATTAAACTTTGGGAAGGTGTTTGGTGGCTCAAATGGAATTATAATTTACTGAAAATTTGGGAGGATGTTTGTAAATATGTTAGGAATCTATATAAACTACTTTTAAAAAATTTTGTGATCGTTTTAAGGGTTTGCGATCAACAAAGAGAAACAAGTCGGACTTCGCACAATTCACAACTAGACGCTAGTTCTCGATGAAAACAGAAACAAAACATGATGGAGCAGATGGAACAACTCCTAAATACAAGAAAATAGAGAAAACAGATGGGAAGAAAGGTAGATGTGATCAAGATTATGCATACTTTGATCCATTCAGGATTATACACACCTTAAAGCCTGCTTATTATGCACTACAATGGAAATTTTGGTTGTCCACACCAAAATCAAAATCCTCAAATCAATTTTCTGGAAACAAATGTCATTAACTACGTTAAGGGTTACAAGAAGTATTTATAGTAGCCAAATCAAAATGCTAATTAGTGGTGTTAAAAAGATTATAAAGGCCCCATAAGACCTCTCTGGGCTTCCTTTGACATTCCCAACGTACATTTATTTAATTTTCAATGTGACCACTGTCACAAGGAGATTACAAGATTACAAAAAAATACAAATGCTGAAGGAAATACTATTATTACATAAATGAGATGGGTTTGCATACAACAACATAACTCCTCATGACTTTACAATTTCTAACCAGCTGAAACACGACTCAACCGAGTACTACTCAAGCTCCCAAGCTCTTTGAATACGCTCGTGTCATCACATGCTTCCGTGTATGTCTTCGTGCTACATCAAATTCTCCCTCACCACAAGAACTCTGTTGCGCAGAGTTGAAGGCGATGTAGTCGTGAAGTAGGTTGGGTTTGAGATTCTGTAACTTCTCATTTGTCAATCAAGCGCCTTTTGATGGTGCTCTGCCCTTCCATCACACTATACATATGGTCACCCTCCTCTCCTGCAGCGGTTTCATTAGAAATTGTAGCATCAATCTCCAAAAAAGAAGGTTGACGAGTTTAAGTAAACAGTTTACCATTCTACTATTCTGGAAAAGTACCTCCACTTTCTTGTAAGAGCTTATTTAAATATGTAATTAAATTTTCAATATTGAAAACATGACTTATAAACATATCATACGACAAATCAATCAAGTAAGCATTCATCTCCATTTTTGTAAGGTCATGCAGCTCTAGTATGTAGTTTTTTATAATTTGTCATTGAGTATCTCTCAAGGAGAATGCGAATGAACGCATAATCACATTCATTAAAACTTCTACTAGATTCAATTATTAGCTTTTGATACATGATATTTAATAGATTTCTCAATTTGGGTTCTAGCATCATGATGAAGTTTATGAAAATTTATGGCAAAAGTAAAGACCACATCCAAATATGCATGGCTAGACAAACTAACTAGGTCAACTGATTTTTTAGGATTATACCATAAACAATTTCAAATGATATTTTTTTTGTAGTCATAGATTCAATGTTATTATAGGTAAATTTAGCAATAGGAAAGTGTTGATCCCAAGTGTTCAAGTTTTCTCTCACTATACTTAATAAACTCCCTAAAATGTTATTCTTCACTTCAATTTGACCGTTAATCTTTGGGTGAAAGACTGAAGAAAACTTAACTGTAGTGCCTAATAATAGCCTTAAGGGTTTTCAAAAGTACGACATAAATTTTACATCCATACCTAAAACTATAGTGCTCATAGTGCTCAATATTCCATGAAGCTTAAATACTTCTCTAAAGTAGAATTTTTTTATATTAGATGCATCATTTGTTTTTGAACATGGTATAAAGTGCCACATAAGCACTATCATGTTGTTGTGGTTTTGGGAAGTCTTAACACAAAGTCCATCGATAAATCTTCCCATGGTCAGTATGGAACATACAAAACAATAAATTTTCTTGACTTTTGTTTTTGAGGTTTGGCCTTCCTGCAAAACAAAACATTAGGAGACAAACCTGGTTACATCTCTCTTCAAGTAAGGCCAATAAAATGCGTCTCTACCAGATGAATTGTTTTATTCTTCTTTAGGTGATCTGTTATACCACAATAATGTTATACCTCTTTAGGTGCAGGGAATACAAAGTAGTGGCTCACGAGAAAGATATCCATCGACAATGTGATATGCAAAGTGGGATGGCAACACACTCTACAAATTTGGTTTAAATAATGTAAAAGTCGAGGCAACTATCATACTTATATATCTTAAGCGATCGAAGCCATGAATCTGACTCGTGAGTGACGTAACCAACAAATCTACTTTAGATAACGCACCGACAGGTTTGTTTTCACCACTTAGCATGCCTATAGTTGAGCTTTTGTAGATTTATAAACTTAAGTGTGTGGTAGTTCATGTAGACGATGAATTTACGATGTAACAAGTAATGTCTTTAATGTTTAAGCGATTTGATAGTAGCATAAAACTCACAATCATAATTGGAATAACGTTGTCTTGCTTCGTTCATGTTCTCACTAAAGTATGCAACATAATAGTTATCCTGGGATAGAACTCTCCCAATTCCAATACTAGAAGCAGCACACACTATTTCAAACACTTTAGAATAGTCAGATCTATAGCACTGGAATGGTGATCATCACCTTTATAATTTGGCCAAAAAGCCCTTTCTGAACTTGGGAATCATTCAAATTTTTCTTTCTTAAGTATGTCAATGGTAGGAGTAATTAGATTTAAAATTCATAATGAACCTTCTATGAAATGTGGCCATGCCGTGAAAATTCCTAACGCCATGGAAGTTATTTTGGGGGCTAGTCAATGATAGCTTGAATCTTGGAAGGATCTGGCTTTGTCCTCATAGCAGAAACAATAAATCCTAAGAATGCCACATCGATTTGTATAAATAGATACTTCTTATTCATAAAAAGGTTTTTTCTTAAGTTTTTCCAACACCAATGGCAAATGACTCAAATGATCTCTCTCTATGCTAATTAAAATATCATCAAAGTAATACTACTATAAATTTTTCCTAGAATAGCCTTATTATGATATTCATTATGTGCATAAATGTGTTGGATAAGCCAAATGGCATTACTAGCTACTTGTGCAATCTTTCATATGCCTTAGATGCAGTTTTCCATTTGTCTCCTAGTCACATTCTGATCTGGTGGTATAAAATGATTATATTTAAGCAAGAAAAGCTAATTAATCATTTATGAACTAATCCTCAAAATAATGCCTTTAATATCATGTGGAGAATCAATGTGCTCTTGGGTAGAAATATGAACATTAGGAGGCATAGCTAGTTTAAGTTGCTCAAGCCTTGCAAGTATTTGGACTGATGAAGAAGGTCAATCTGATGGCTCTAGATGGAAGGGTGTCTTACCTCTGAGTGAGCCATATAATAGATAGGGAAATTAATCTGTGTTGTAAAGCAAAGTCAATATTTACAAAAGATGATTCAGTTAACATATTTGAACAAAGTTATAAATGATAAATTAAAAAAATTATGTACATACCATTATTACTAGGTGTAGAATAACTCAGTCTTGTTTTTTAGCAAGTATGTGGTACAGTTGGTGCTACATAATACGAGGAATGATGCAAGAGGCTAAATGTATCTTCATTGCCATAGTTTTCTATTGTAGACTCTGAAAGATGTAGAGGTCCGATGCCCATAATTTATAGCAGGGAGTTGTAAGGTAACTAAATTCTACCCTTAAATGTTGAAGAAAAGCCCGGCCATTAAGGCAATCTCTATATGAATTGTAAGGTAAAGGGATCTCTATGTTGAAACCTTTCACTCTATGGATTATAAGAAAACCATTTAGAGTAGCATGTGTGAAGTTAAACTTCTAGGCTGCTCTATTAAGATTTTATCCTCTAATTTCATAGATTCTTGTTGTCTATAACATTGCCATTATGGTAAGCACTGATGATGTTGCTTTGCAATCGACATGTAAATGGGCGGGGATGATAATGGTTACCAAAATCACCTACTGAAATTGTTAAGCTGATCCCAACATTTTGATGTGATATTTTATAAATGGAATACCTTAAAAATTCTTAAATAGCCAATCATCAATTATGGAGCAAAGATAATGAATATGGATATGACTTTTGTCCGTAGTAGATGTGAGTCCAACAAGATACATTATCATAGGGTTCTATTTGATGGCTTAAAGAACTTAATATGTGAATGTTTATCCCTTTCTTTAGGTAATCCCATGGGATCACTCGTCTTTGGCATCGTTATATGGGTGCTGTACTTATCTGCTATAATCTTCAATACAGACCTTAAATGGGCACTGTTAATGAAGTTTTTCACGACAACCTATTAAGCTAGTCATTAAAAGGTTACTAGGACGGAGAACTTCATTTCATTTAGGGAGGAGGAAATAACATGGTTAATATAAGGATGAAGGTAGTTTAATGAGATGCATCTCAAGTGGAAATTATTTTGCATGGGAGGATGAAATAACATGTTTAGGGACATCTCTGCATCCATAGCTCATACCAGTTTGAAATGCGTTCAGCATAATTTGTGGATCAATAAGTATACTGGAGGGCTTTTGGTTGTGATAGTTCAATTATTATTGAATCTTGGAGACATGAAAATGATTCGCATACATATTCTGCAATAGATATCTCTTGTATTAGGTTGCCTGAAAATGCAACATTGCGATGGCCGCTAGACCTCTTTATATCTAAGAAGATGCTGAATGTTTGCTAATGTCATGCTGATTTTTTATGTGTGTATATATATGTGTTTATGTATGTATATATGTGTATATATATGTATGTATGTATGTATGTATGTATGTATATATATATATATATATATATATATTGTTTTCACTATTTGGTAAGTCGCTCAATGTAGATCAAGCAACGTCCAATCTGCTTCGTTCCTTCAGTGGCTTGGGTCCTAGTCAAAATGGATTTAAATGAAAATGTTGGGTTAGAAACTTAGATTGAAGATGGAGAAAATGGCTACTTTCAAGAATGCACATTCAAAAATATACCTTTATATTGTTCTCACATTTTTACTATTTAGCATGATAAGGCGCACCATTTCTAACAATCAACTCAAAATCAAGTCTTTTGCCGATGAAGATCGTTTCTAAAGTCTCAAAAAGTAAGCAAGCCAAAAATTAAAGATTCTTCCACAGTGGTAAGAATGGATGATCTGGCAGTGGAGGCTCTACTTATCCATAATTCGAGCAGTAGTGATGGTCACCATAACAAATCATGGAAACACAAACATAGGATGTCAAGGACAGTGCTCTCATTGTTAAGAAATCTGCAATGACATTGGGCTAAACGGGGCTGATGATGGCTATGATGTATCTCTATCAGATTTATCGGATGGGCCATCGGCCCTGAACCTTGGCTTTGGTGTCCTTCAGGTGGAGGTGACTTCGGACAATGATCATTTCGGCAGGGTCGAGGAAACTGATGAAGGCTTATTGGGTTATGAGAATTTTTTCTCGATTGGGCTTCAGAATGCGTATATGGTAGCTTAAGACATTATGAGGTTGCGAGCTAAGAAGGGTGGGTCTCCCCACATATGATTTGAAGCTTCTCACTTAGATCGGGTTTACTTGGGAAAGCATTTTAAGGGTTGTGGACTGCCTCCTCGGATTTGCTTCATCAGTTTATTACTGAAATCCCAATTGTTTTGGATAGACGAGCTATGGAAATTGACCTGACCCAACTTGTTGTTCTACTCTCTTGGCGGTTTCGAGTGAGGTTCACTCTCCGATAGCGATTCATATAACTCTTAATTCATTTGTCTAGGAGTTTATTTCGTTTGACTATGCAGAGACTCAATCATCATCTATTATACCTTCATCAATGGATTGATTAATCCTGAAATGAACTCGGATTTGGATTCTAATGAGGATACATCCATATTAGATAACAACTTTGAAGCTACCAAAAACTTTTACTGGAAAAAAGGAAAAAATAGAAGAGAAAGAAAGGATCTAAATCTTCACATAGAAGGACAAGCTACAATTTTGGGAAAAGAAGCGGTTGAATAGTTTTTCGTCGGAGTGTTATCATTTGTTCGGAGACTTGGTGGCTTACTTTCATTGTTTTATTTTTCATCTTGCTGAAATCTCTATTTGTGTGAATCTCTTGAGGGAGGGTTGGTGTCCAAGTTTTTTTGCTATTTTCCTTTTACTTTATCTTGTCAAAATAGTGATGGCTGGTAAATTTCTTGTAAAAAAATGTCTTTACCTATTAACATCTTTTTGGTGACAATTTAAGTCATTATGCATCCGAGCTGATCTAGGAGAATCACATCTTTTTCTTTTGATCCATCTCTTCCAAGGGCCAAGCGTGAGGTGATCTGAGTAGTGCAGCTTGCTAGTGTATAGTTGAAATTGAAACTCTATATGTTTACTATCCCACACTTGTTTTGTACTAGAGACTTTTTAAATCAATTATAATATTGAATAATTAAATTTTAAATGTAAATGTATATCTTCACATATGAACTCACACAACTCTTATATAATTATGGATTGTTTTGATAAATTGTGGGTTATTTGATAATTATAGCATGATGTTTGAATATATTTTTCTATACTAAGACTAAATATTTTAATTTATTTTTTATTTGTTGTTTAATCATTTGTTTCCATGAAGCAATGAGCACTAAAGACTTTCCTAAATTGAGTCTCTTGTATTTGTTTGTTTATGTGTTGCACTTGATCTAATAGCCCGATGACAACCACAATTAATAGCAATGGGACATCCCATTCTAAGCTTATGAATTAGTTTCTTAATTTCATTTTTAGCCTGCATATTATATCTTAATTTGACCCATTCATTTTGATCTAATCATTCAACGTCAATGCATCAATGTCCTTTATTGAGGTCTTGAAATGCCTTAGATCAAGATGCTTTATACCATCTTTACCCATGCAATCTATACACATGACTTTATGACCTGGTTTGAAATTCACCGTTCTTTAACCATGCGATAATTTTGCACAACCTTGCGAAGTTCCACGAATGATCACTCACGATCTCTTGAATTTTCGTGTGCCCTCTTGATCCACCGGTCACTTTCCTTATTCATGGTTATGAAGGTCATGATCGTTCCTCATGTGATCTTGCAGAAGGTTTTGATCTATGCAACGAATAATGAACTTGATTGTCCATTTGGCTTTAACCACGATTAGGGCCGGCTTCGAGTCGAGTTCGAGTCGAGTCAGCCCAAATTCGAACTTGTTCGAGTTTAATTTTGAGTCGAGTTTATGTCGAATTCGAGTTATTTCGACTCATTTTAAATTGTGTTCGAGTCAAGACGTATGACTCGAACTCAACTCGAAAATTTTTGAGTCGAGTCAAAATGTCTCGAATTTGAGTCAAATTGAGTTCGAATTTCGAGTTTTGGGTCAAATTGCCAACCATAACCACGTCCCATTTCTTTTGTGATTAGTGGATTGATGCTCATGTCGCCACAACTAAAGTGCTTCTCTTCCAGCTTCTTTAAATAGTTAAGTCATTTCTTCATAAAACACATGCTTTACTTTGTGACCTTAGAGAGTGTAAGAGGAGATTTTGTAGAAGCAACATGCAAAGAGAAACATAGTTTGAAGATCTCTGTGATCTAGGACCGTCGATTCGATTAGAGTTTAATGTCTTTGTATATCTCTAACCTAGATTTAGGGAGAGACATTGATAAAATTTTGTGCGCCACCATGCTGCTGAAATTGCACCAATACTTTCATAAAACTTAAACATAATGTTTTGCTTTTAAAATTTTGAATGAATTTTTAGTTATGTTTATTCAACAACAAAAACAACTCCAAGCTTTTGTCCCACTATGAGGAGTTGGCAACATGAACCCTCTGTTATGTTGTTAAAGTTTCTTCTTTGTAGGATAATGTTATACCTAATATGATATGTTAGTCTTATAGATGCTCTAGAAAAATTAATTAATTGAAAAATTTGTCAAAATAATCCATCAAATATTTTAATTTTGCCAATTTAGTCCCAAACTATTCAATTTATTACAGAGAAATGGTCCAATAGATTAAAGTAAGGTTACGAGTTTGATTTTAATTGTGTTAACTTCTCACCCATGAATTTAGAAAAAGGCACTCACGGAGCGAGCGGTAAGATTCTATACATCTTCTATTGACACATTTTCATTCTAGATCTGAACCTGACACTGATTAAGTGAAAGTATAGACTGATGCCTCACTTGAGACTCATTCTAGCATAAGGTTCGGTTGAATTCGAGGACTTATCAGATATTGGCTACCTCTTTAATAGCATGGATCTACTTACGGTGAGTCTACTGCTGTAGTGAGAAAAGAGTTATAAGTTACCAGCGATCTTAGCATCTAAGAAATGAAAGCGGGAAACTATTATTATGGGTTGACAAAACTAAAGTAGTTGAGGGAGTCTTCGGCAAATATCTTTTATTTAATTATTAAATAAGTTAATCATTTTTCATTTAAAATTTACATTGACCATACAAAAGTGCCAAATTTGATTTAAAAAAAAAAGGTACTAATTATGAATCTATTTTAAGAATTAAGTCAAGAAGCTTAGGTTGAGCCAATAATAATAATCGCTTACTTTGTTGCTATAATTTTTATTGGTTATGATATTTTAAAACATGTCAAGAGAAAACTTGATACATGACTAATCTTTAATTTCTTAAATATCTATATTTGAGCAAGAATATATATATATATATATATATATATATATATATATATATATATGTGTGTGTATGTTTACGTAATAATGGTAATAATAATAATATTAATACCATTAAAAATTGATTGAGGATTACAAAGTTGTTATATTATAAATAATGCATTCAAATAACAAAACTCTCTGCAATGTAATATTTTTGATCTAATTATTCTGTTAGCTTCTCATTATTCTGTTAACTTTTGAATCTCTCTTTTTTATCCTCTTTTCTATTTGCTGTACTGTTTGTGATTGATATTTAGGAATTCGTTTTCCATAATTTGTTTGTCATGGCACCCTTTTTGTTCACCTGCTACAGGTTTCTCCTGGTGAATACCGGTTATCCGCACTTGCTATAAATTCTTATAATTCATCGAGGTCTATTTTTTCTCCACCGTATATTGATATCAAGGTCAATACCCCATTGCTGGATATTGAATTTTTTGAGGTAAAGAGCTTGATTTAAAATTTTAAATAGCTTTTAATTGCAGGTTTTCATATATCTTAAGTTGTTTGTAAGGTAAAATGATTAAATAGTTTCTTTGAATTTTCTTAGATTGTCTTTTTAATAAAAAAACATGAATGCTCTGAGTACCAAGTTTCTGGAAATTCAGGCTCAGGTTGACATCTATGGAACTGTAATTTGCAAGGAGATATCGAACGCATCTGTTTCTGTGTCACTTGTGAGGTTAGTTGGTGAAACTGCTCAGGAAAGGAAGACAATTAATTTGAGTAATGAGGATGGTGAATTTGTTTTTCAAAAGATATTTCCTGGGAAGTATCAAGTCATGGTACGTAAACTCTTTTAATGCTAGTTCAATTTATGTTTTCTTGTTAATGTTAGTGTGTACTGTTTTTCATATAATAGACAGAGATACCTAAACATTTTATGTATAAGTATTATTCTAACTTATAAATATATTGATAGCTAATCTATGTAACATCTCCTAAAAATATGAGTATCGTTTTTCTAGTATTATATATTATCATCTTTGGATGCCTTTGAAAATACTTGAATTTTTAATACTATACATAAGCTTTTTGTTGATGCACATAAATTTGTAATATAAGACTTCTATGTATATATAAATGTGAGTCACATGTAATCACTTTCCTAGTACATTTTCCACCACTCCCAAATTTGAATGCCTATAATATTGTATTTTATCTCTTTGAATCTTAATCTTACAAATAAAAAATGAGGTATTTGTCAAAATAGTCCCTTGATTATTTTATTTTTGTCAATTTAGTTCCTGATATTGAATATGGTCATTTTAACCCCTCTATTAAAAATGCTTAATTTAGTTCCTTAACTACTTTTTTAAAGACTTGTTCAGTCCCTAACTTTTTTTTGGGGACTGATTTGAGCTTAAAATAATCAGTTGAGGTACTAAATTGAAAAAATTAAAATATTTGAGGGACTAACTTGGACATATTGAAAGTCCAGGACTAAATTAGTCAAATTAAAATACTTCAGGGATTAGTTTAGCAAATTTCCCAATTAAAAAAAATTATGACTGATGTGTAAGGATAATTACACCTTTCTTTCAAATGGATACTACTGAAAATTTCTTGGTATAAATTAATTGTATGAACAACCACAAAGATTGATCATAAATTTTATGCTATTGTTTTGTCAAAATTTCCTGGAAGCATCAAAATTTTCAATCTTTATTCATCTAATTTAGGTCAAGCACGTTCCTCAATCCACACCAGGTGAGGACCATTGGTGCTGGGAGCAGAATAGTATTGCCTTGGATGTTGGCACAGAGGATGTCAAAGGGATTGTTTTTGTTCAGACAGGTTACTGGGTTACTATAATCTCTACTCATGATACAGAAGCACAGATTGAACAACCTGATTCATCCCGCATGCACTTGATGATTAAGGTAATATTTCAATGTATCATCTGTCGTTTAAAAGTAAAAAAAAAATTCAAATTTTTGACATAGTCCTTTTTTGCAAAAGTAAAATGAACTCCAAACCTAGAGTGAACAACCTGTTTCAACCCTTTTGGATTATGACTAAGGTAGTCTTTAAAGTAACCTAAAGCATTTTGGTTCTTTTTGCAGACAGGTTCTCAAAGAATTTGCTTAAATAATTCTGCGGAGCATGAGCTTCACTTTCTTAATGGATGTATTCTCTTTGGAGGTCCATCTATGAAATTTAACCCAACGAACTTGATGGTATATTGAGCTTATTTTAATTTTGGTTTCATTTAGCTGATGAGGTTCGCATAATGTGTTGTGTGTGATCATGCTTTCTCATGAGTCTAATGTGTTTGGTGTTACAGCCAATTTTTGTTACTGGAAATAAATATTTTCTCAGAGGAGAAATTCACATCGACTCGATCGTACTCCAAGAGATAGAAAATCCATATGATCATATTTTTGTCAACATTTTTAACAGAGATGATCTTAATGAAACAGTTGGTGCTAGGCCTGTTTTAACTGAGGGGGTACATAGAGGTACACTGGTATTTGAGTACTCGTTTTGGTCAAATATTGGCCAGGAACTTACCTTCCTTCCTCAGTACTTAAGGTAAAATCTGCTCATTTTATATAATCTTAAAAATCTTTCTTTTCTTTTTGTGCTTGGCTAACAAATCTTTTTCACAGTTAATATTCTTTAACAACAAAATTTATAGTGAAAATATTTTTTTGAAAATAACTTTTCTGCACTTTTTGTTTCTCTTTTGATTATTTCTATTGAGTGTACTGACAACGGAAGCTTGCTATCTCGATAGCTACATGTGTAGAGAACTGTTTTACTGAATGCCAGATTGTTTTTATTTTGTTTTCTAACTTGTTCTAAATTTCTGAATATTTGCATAGAAATATAGTGCTTCAATTTTTTTTTTCTGAAAGTTTATATATTGGTGTAAAAGTGAGGCACTGACTAAATGCTGCGGGAGCTGCAGAAGCTAACCAATTAGTTGGCATTGATTTCTTTCAACAGTTTCTGTGGTTGTTATTTTTTTTGTATGACTTGCATTTTTAAGCTATGTAAATGCATTTCTGTTGCTCAAAGAATGTTTCAAACTTACTAAATCACATCTGTTCTTGAGATTAGTTTAGCAGGTGAAATAGTAACGGGAAATTAATCTATGTTACTTGCTTTAATTCTGAATATGGTCTGGGGATGATGCATGTAGACTGGAGGGAACTGCATATTGTGCCATACTTTCTATTCTAGCTTTGTTTGTTTAAATTTAGAGTTATTTCTTAGAAGCATGTCATAAAAGATTAATAAAAATTGGCACTTATATAGTGAGACCCTCGATTATCTACAAGCAGCATGCGATTGAAAATAATGCGATCTCTACAATTGATTTGTGTTTTGTCAAAAAATAAAACTTAATTGTTTTTTCGGTTTTATTAATTTCTTAGAATTCAGTTAAATAGTTAGAATTGGCGTAACTTTCTATAAAACACTTTTTTAACTATTCTTTTACATTACAGGAAAACCTCAGCATGTGTTGGGCTATATTTGTTGACCATAGTCATGATCAATTACAGGATTACTCTCTCAACTGAGACAGTGCTAGCGATGTTGTCCTGAGACAACCACACATAATGGTGGCGGGCATGAAAGCTGGAAGAACGTTACTAGAGGATAATGGTGCATGCAGGGTAGTAGCGTAGATGCTTAGCAGGAAGAGAAAAAACAAAAGGGAAGTTGAGCTTTTGAGGTGAGAGAGTTGCACAGTCCCTCATCACAAAGAAAAGCTTGGTGGAGGCCGTGATGGTGAATATTCCGATAAATTACTGTATTTGGCACATGTAGGGGATGTATTTGGAGGGATTGACTTGAAGGAAAGTAATAGGATTTGACAGTGATAGAGCAAGAATGAGTTTATAATTGGGTGGTGTTCTATGTGGTTTTGCTTTTTCTTGATCGGACTCATTATATCAAAATCAGGGTTTTATATATAAAGTATTCAATTAGGATAAATTTTTATTGGAGGAGAATGGTTTCAATTTGGGCTCTAATTTAATGTATCATAATCAGAATGTCACTAAGTTGAGTTTGAGATAAGGTTACTTAATTTAATAGATTTCTCTTATAGTTTAGTTGAAAATATAACCACTAGCATTAATTGAAACTTCATTTATGTACAGCTTGGATTGGTGCATATAATATTTACTGTGCATATTACAACTACTTATCTTTACCCATGTTGACGTTGTGCCATAATTATAATTTTTGAAGTGCTTACATTTTGATTTCTCAGAATTTATTTGGAATTACTTGTTGACATGCGAAATAATGGCCTCCTGTTAGCCAATGTAGATTGTTAGAGAAGTTGGATTATACAACTTTGGGGATTTTATTATTATTGACAGAGACATTTTGTGGGGGTTAAAATTGTAGTCATGAACAAATATTTCTAGGAATGAACTGATATATTGTTGTGAAAGAATTACTATTTTTTTACTTAATTATTAAAGAATTAGTGTAGTGGTTAGGATATGATTTCTGGAGTTTATATTTTGTGGCTTCAATGGAAAAGTGTCTCAGGAGTTCTACAAAATAAATAACCATCATAGAAATGTAATTGCAAGTTCTTATGTTGCATTTAATATAGAAAGGCAGTCGAAGTACGAGGGCTGTTAGAAGCTATGTCTGGGGCTATATGGATGTTTATAACCAAGTTGTCTGGCTAAAACTTGAATTCTAAGATGAGTACCTTGCAAAAAATGAAGAGTCATGCCCAATGGGTAAAAGCTTTTAAAAGATGGATTATGGCTTGAAAGTTTTTGGTGGTTTATTGAGTTGATTGAGTTCGGTCATTTTTTGTTGGGTAAGGCTGCTGCCAGCTATCATTGGTAAGGATTATTGGGAAGGGCATGTTAGCTGTTGGGATCAGTTTAGGAGAGGGTGATAAGCTTAGACTTGTTTAAGGCTTCTTAAGGCTGCGATGTGGTTGAGGGATGAAGAGAGGTTTTGGGGGGATTGGAATACTTTAGGCACCAAACCACTTAAAAGGGAGAGAAGAAATAGTGGTTGCCATAATTATAATTTTTGAAGTGCTTACATTTTGATTTCTCAGAATTTATTTGGAATTACTTGTTGACATGCAAAATAATGGCCTCCTGTTAGCCAATGTAGATTGTTAGAGAAGTTGGATTATTCATCTTTGGGGATTTTATTATTATTGACAGAGACATTTTGTGGGGGTTAAATTTTTAGTCATGAACAAATATTTCTAGGAATGAACTGATATATTGTTGTGAAAGAATTTCAATTTTTTTACTTAATTATTAAAGAATTAGTGTAGTGGTTAGGATATGATTTCTGGAGCTTATGTTTTGTGGCTTCAATGGAAAAGTGTCTCAGGAGTTCTACAAAATAAATAACCATCATAGAAATGTAATGGCAAGTTCTTATGTTGCATTTAATATAGAAAGGCAGTCGAAGTACGAGGGCTGTTAGAAGCTATGTCTGGGGCTATATGGATGTTTATAACCAAGTTGTCTGGCTAAAACTTGAATTCTAAGATGAGTACCTTGCAAAAAATGAAGAAGAGTCATGCCCAATTGGTAAAAGCTTTTAAAAGATGGATTATGGCTTGAAAGTTTTTGGTGGTTTATTGAGTTGATTGAGTTCGGTCATTTTTTGTTGGGTAAGGCTGCTGCCAGCTATCATTGGTAAGGATTATTAGGAAGGGCATGTTAGCTGTTGGGATCAGTTTAGGAGAGGGTGATAAGCTTAGACTTGTTTGAGGCTTCTTAAGGCTGCGATGTGGTTGAGGGATGAAGAAAGGTTTTGGGGGGATTGGAATACTTTAGGCACCAAACCACTTAAAAGGGCGAGAAGAAATAGTGGTTGCAATCCTTTTGTGATTGATGGAATTAGGTGCAATTAGTTGGAATGGTTACAAGCCTGTGCGATATGCTCTCTTGGCATGTGGGCATTGCAGAGACGGAGCAAGATCTGGGTTTGAAAACCTCTTGCTGATTCTTCTGTATCCACTTTAGGGAGAGTTCAACTTTGAAGAAGAGATTGTAGTTTAGGATATAATTATGTGAATGGTGATGAAACGAGTGTTACCAAGTTAATCAATCAAACAAACACCCAATTTTGATGTCACTGTGCAAACAAGGACATATCAAAACCACCATGCAAACTTGGAAATTGTTCCAAACACAAGTACTGCAATTTTATTATTTAAAAACTCAGTTCTATTACATACATAGACCCTGCCATATAGATCTTCATTCGCCTAAGAAACCCAAAACTTTATAATTTGAAAACCTTAAAAATAACTTCTTGCTGTATACTTGGAACCCTTAGCTATTAAAGAAAATTAGTTGAACAAATCTTTAATTAACGAGGATATGGTCTAATTTGCATTGGAGTCTCCAATGCAGAATCTGGTTTGCACAAATTTAGCCTAATCATCAATTAAAGGCTTCTATCTAAGGGTTATAATGGCTCAACATGCTGTAATCTTGTTGGCTGAAATCCCCTATCTGTAAAGAATCTGTCAACTCAAGCTGCTCAATGACAATTTCTATAAACCCAAGCTAGAAATTATGTAGAACTTCTTTTGAGGCTGTTTAGCCTCTTCTTGGCCTTTAAAATTATAAAGGAAAATAAATTTAATGGTAGATGATTAGCACTTGACAGCGCAGTGATGGTGGAGGTGGCCATTCATTCAACAATATTTTTCTGTCTTGTTGTTCTGCGTTAGATTGGTGTAGAAATGATTTTGTGGGAGAGACCATAGGATTAGGGTCCATCAAGTAAAAATGTACTGAAAATAGTCTTAAGCAGTTTAATCGTGTAGAAGTGTTCAAGATGCTTAATAAGATGATATGTAAATTTAGTGTGGAAGAATTAGGAAGTAAAATGGGTGTTTAACATGCATGGATAGAAGCTATGCAAAAGTACCAAATGTGTGCCAAATAGCTTTTTATTGAATAGAGAATGAATTCATGAATCCATTTCATATTAAGGAAATACTAAGGGTAATGATGATCGTTCTAGAGATCAATGACTTAGCGTAAACTGTTTGCCTATTTTTTTTCATTATTTATATTTTAATTTTAATTAAATTGTCCTGTAAAAGCTTTTCATGTAACCCTACCCTATTGTTTTGGATTTTAATTGGGCATCTTAACTGTGTTGATTTGCACATTTATTGATGCATATGAATTTCAGTTTATTAGTAGCTCACTTTCTATTCCTAATGCAACAGTGGTACTCAAGGGAAGAAGATACTATTTTATCCAAGAAAGCGCCATGTATGTAGTAGATGTGTTATATCTTGCTGTGACATTTCTTTTGTGACTTCTATTTTATAAAAATTGTTTGATTGACAGGTTTCTGTTACAAGCGACGGTTGTCAAGCTGCAATTCCTTTAATTGATGGTCGACTGGGGGTGTATGTTGAAGGATCCGTCTCTCCATCCCTAGATGGTGTTAACATTAGAATTATTGCAGCTGGTGATAGCATCTATTCTTCTTCACGTACTGGAGATTTGGCTTTTGTTACAGAGACTAGAGCTGATGGATCATTTTTTGCTGGACCATTGTCTGATGATATACTTTACATTGTTGAAGCTTCCAAGGTTTGTATCTCCTTAAGGCTTCCAAGGTTTATCTCTTAAATCAGAAACCTATACATGTCAGCTTCTTATAGTTAAGCATATTTGTACTTTTACATTTATAATTGTACTACTTCTACATTGATCAGGATTCAAGCATATTTGATCATTCTTTCCTTGATTAAAAGATCTTTCTGATCCTTCTATTTTTGAACTATTAAACTATTATGAGCTCAGTTATGAACCCTTTTATTAATCTATAATTCAATAGCTTGTTTGATGGGTTGTTGAGTTTACTACCAATAAGTAACGTCTTTGGATATTCATTTTTTGTATGAATTTTTTTTAGTGTGATTGTTCTTTTGATCTGTAAAATATATTAGCTATTAATGATTTTAGGACCAAAATACCCCCATTTTTCTTGCCATAGAAGATAGGCTGATTTTGATCCAATTTTGTTTTCTTTTTTTGTTATTGCAGCCTGGCTACCATGTTAAACAAGTTGGGCCTACCTCGTTTACTTGTCAGAAGCTTGGTAAAATAGTAGTGAATATTCAAGATAGCGGTGAGGCTGTAGGGTTATTCCCTTCAGTTCTATTATCTTTGAGCGGTGAGGATGGATACAGGAATAACTCAGTGACTGGTGCTGGTGGAACTTTTACCTTTGATAATTTGTTTCATGGAAGTTTCTATCTTCGTCCATTGCTTAAGGTGTCCCTGAAACCTTATAATTTGCAATAATTTTATTTTGCATGTATGAATTTTATAAAGTATTGTGGGTCTTATTTCGAAATGTTATTATTTGTCGACATTACTTAAATAGAAGCTGTTCAGGTTATCATCCTCATTTCTTTTGTAATAAATCATCCTTTTTTACTATGTATTTGACTTGGATATTAAAAGCATGAAGTTTTTTTATAAATGTTTCTATGTCCAAGTTTTAAGCTTTTCAAAATTATTATTTAATGTTTAAATGTTTTATTGATGTGTATTTATAAGGCTATTTATTTTATAATTTATTCAGAAGTTCAATTAAATGAAAAAAAAATTAAGATGAAAGGTGATCTTTTTTGTGACTATTAATGGCTTCTGTGTGCATAAGATGTACATCAAGAATTGAAGATAATAAGAAGAATGACATGAATGTCCAGTTTAGTTTACTCCAGTGATTGCACTTGTAAATATTATTGCATTTAAGAATGAACCTTGTTTTGCTCTCGTCATGATGTTTCTTTTTTATTCTGTGATAATCCTTTTGCATTGTTAGAAATTTATGTGCATCCCAAGGATGAATTGCATGTGCAGGCTGTATCTTGAAGGAAAAGAAGTGCGTGAACGGACTGAAAAGGATTTTTCATATAGAGAAACCTGTTCCTAATAGCCATGGATGAAATTTTGGAAGTTAGGATCTTTGGGTGACAGTTTTTATTCCTTAATGTGAGGCATGTATTGAATGAGAGTTGAAACTCAGCCTGACCTATAAACAAGAATAGATAAGGAACCCTTCTTCATTTATTTACTGTTCTTCGTATCCCAAGCGTGTCCAGTCACAGTTCACTAATATTGCTACCATAGTGAATCAATCCATGCAATAATTATACTACTTCTGTTGAGGTTTATACTGAATAGACAATTTACAACTGACTAGTTTCTCTCTTCTTCTGCCATTCTTTTGTATTACTATTTTAAAAAGATTTTGGAGATTTCATTGATTGAAGGAATGAATAATTTAGGTTCATCCAAATGGTGCTTACCATTAACCGTTATTGTTACAACCCAAGAAAGTTTAAATCTGGATGCATGTCAGATATAAGGCTTTAGCCGGCTGTAAATTTGCTTTTTAACTTGTTTTTTCTTTTTGTTCCAAACATTTCTTAAAGCAAATCAATTACTGAATAAAAAAAGTACAGATTCAGATTGTTCTCAAAACACTACCCAACAAGGCCTAAGAGAAACAACCAGCCAAATGAAATAAAAGCAACCCAATATAAGACCCACTTACAAGCATACAAATCCAAGGATTTAGAAAAAAGCTAGAAAATATGCCAAGCTTCCAAATCCGCGGGCGAGATAGAAATCCAGGAACATTGAAAAAAGATCCAACTGTTTGGTCAGACCTCCGGACAGCCACAAAGTGCATCAAACAGAAAAACTAAAGCATTGCACCAGATTTCACAGAGCAAAAGACTCGAGCGAAGTCTTTAGGGCAGCAGCAGAACTTCGGTTCCAATCCAGCACCAGAGGCTTGTAGGCAAAAGATGAAAGCAACTGAGCTCAATTTTTCACCGTTGGGAAGTGTCCAAAGGCTGATTATCCATTAGCAGCAGCGTCTTCTAGAAGATTCTGATCCTATAGTCAGCATCAGAATCGATACGAAGCCCAGAATCTGCAACATCATCATCGAGAGTATAGGGGCTTTGGGGAGACATCAAGCAATCCGCAAAAGTTCAAGAATTTTGCAGCATATTGGTCCATTACTCTATTCACTACAGATGTATTAATATTTTAAAGCTGGCTATTCAACCTGAAAAAGAAAACATAACAAATGCTACAACTTTTTAGAATAACGGGATAAAAGGGGTGAGAATGAGAATAGACACCGGTAACTAAATTTAGTATAACCCTGCCTTTGATATCATTGTCTTATACCTAATTGTATAAGATCAGCACCCAATATGTTAAACCACACCTAATTACCAGGGTGACATTCCTAACAAATCTGCAGATCACATCGAGATAGGGGAAGGGTGACCATGAACTAATTTGAATCAAAGCAGACAGAATTAAACACGGTTGTGAAGTATAAGACATTTTTCCAATCTTCAAATATCTTTTAACTGTCAGATGAAGTTCAACAGGTTGTAAAATATTAAGATTATTATGCACATAGAGATTAGTGTTGGAACGCCAATCAGCAGCACTATTGCCTATAGTGCTTCTCGTTGAATGTGCGTAAGACATTCATTTTTTTTGAAATTCTATGCCCTTATTTTAAATAATAACAAATATTCCAATCACCCCAAGACCCATTGTGAATAATATGCACAAGTCTGAAGGCATTACATCAATCTACAAATATTTCTTTCTTTGCATAAAATAAGCCTCTGGAGTAACACTTGAATCTCGCTCATAAGAGACGAATTAGCCTGAAAAGTTGCACCCCAAATCGCCTACAGCTGCTTTTGTAGGATGTTTATTAAAATACCCTCAGTATTAAAAGCTTTAAAGCTCCTCAAGTAGTAGGCTACCAGGTAATGATTCTATCTTTATTAAAACTAAAGTTTCAATATTTGCAAATTGTTTCTTTATACCCATATAAATCATAAAGTAATACATAAAATAACAGTACGGGCATAGCCATGCGAAACATGGCCACCCAAGAGCTTCCAAGCAAGCATAAAAGTTGAGCCTTATAAGGTTTGGTATAATCCCCAAGTTTTTTCAAAAATAATTCTAATGTTTTGAGCACTCTCTCCATGAATAAAAAGATGATCAATTGTGTCAGTCTTAATCAGGCAGCAGTAGCATTTAGAGGTAGTAGGGAAGTCTTATTCAGGCAGTAATAGCATCTAGAGATCTGAGCACAAGATGAATAGGCAAGGGGAGAGGGGGCATCCATATCTGAATCCTCTCCTCCCTACTATCCAAGAAAGCCAGTGCTCACTAACTAAGATAGAGAACCTGAGAGACTCCATACACTGCATGGCCCAATCTGTCTAATGCTGCGGAAAATTGAATCTCTTCAGAATTAAGCATAGGCACCCCTACTTCATCCGGTCATAGGCCTGCTCCATATCCACCTTGATGGCCATGTGACCTGCCGTCTAGGTGGAGTATGACAGCTGCGAGAGGATCTCTTGGATCGTGAGGCAGTTCTCACTGATATCTCGCCCGGGAACAAAGGCACCATGTTCTCAGGAGATCATTGAAGACAACATTGTCTTAAGGCGCATGATCAAGATCTTGGCCACCACCTTATAGATAGTGTTGCACAAGCTAATCGGGCATAATTGCCTCGGGGTAGAGGCCCCCTTCTCCTTCGGTATGAGAACTACTAAGGTTTCACGCCAGTGCTGTGGCATACGCCCACTATTGAATAGCTTGTGAACAACTGCTAAGGTGTCAGTCTGGGTAATTATTCAATAGCCAGTGAAGAAAGAGAGGGTGATACTGTCAATCCCAGGGGAGCGGTTGGGGCCAAGGTCCCTCAGGGCTGCCCAGATTTTTGCATTCGTGATCACACCTTGGAGAGAGGCAGAATCTGCATCTCCAAGGATATGATCGGGAATCAGATCATCTGGGCAATGGGACTAGAGATGCCCCACTTCCCCCTGGAAGAACTCGAAGAATATCTGGCGAATCCGTAGCATGACAAAAGAGAACTCCCTTGACTCCTCCTGGAGTGCGAGCACGGTGTTCAACTTACGACACTGCGTTGCAAGCCATTGAAACACCGCACTGCACCGATTACCCTAAGAGAGCCATCGTGCCTTGGCGCACTACTACCACCAGTTCGCCATTCTCGCCTCCACTTGAGTGAGCTTCTACGCGGTGGTATGAAGCTGTTGAACAAGCTTCGGGTCACCCTCCCTGTCCGTCTCCATGTTAGCCGCCTGCAGCTGCGTCAAAGTCGTTGTGAGCTCAGCCTCCCTCCTCCGCAAGTCTGGAAACGTATTCTGTCCCCATATCCACAGCGCCTGGAGAGTGCGTGCCAACTTGTGGTTGATGACTGAGGACAACGAGTTACGGGACTGCCGCCTCCAAGTCCTTTCTACCATGGAGAAGGCCTCCGGGTACTGAAGCCACGTATCCTCAAACTTGTACCGTGCATCGATACTCTGAAGCCTGAGAGAAGCTTCCGTAAGAAAAATCAGGCAATGATCAGAGGCTCTCCGGGGGAGGTGGTGCACAACTGCATCCGGTAGAATGTCCATCGCCTCTGTGCTGAGAAGGAACCTGCCCAAGCTCCATCTTGGCAATCCCTTGTAAGATGGAGCTCATTGCATTTGGGAGCATTTGGACCGGTTCCTTCCCAGCACGGATGCGATGGACCTTCTATCGGGTGCAGTTGTGCACTATCTCCCTCGGATAGTCTCTGATCATTGCCCGATTTTCTTTACAGGTGCTTGTCTCAGGTTTTAGAGTACCGGTGCACGGTATAAGTTTGAGGATATGTGGCTTCAGTACCCAAAGGCCTTCAATGTGGTGGAAAGAACTTGGGGGCGGCCGTCTTTAGTCCTCAACTATAGGTTTGCACACACTCTCCAGGTGCTGTATAGATGGGGACGAGATATACTTCCAGACTTGCGGAGGAGGGATGTTGAGCTCATGTCGACTTTGACGTAGCTGACATGGAGACGGACAGGAGAGGTGACCCGGAGCTTGTTCAACATCTTCGAACCACCACGCAGGAGCGCACTCAGGTGGAGGCGAGATTGGCGAGCTGGTGGCAGCAGAGCTCCACGATGGCTGTCTCAGGGTGACTGGTGCACTGCGGTGTTTCAGCGGTTTGCGACGCAACGTTGTAAGTTGAATACCGTGCTTGCACTCCAGAAGGAGTCAGGGGAGTTCTCTTTAACCCGCTACGGATTCGTCAGGTATTCTTCGAGTTCTCCCAGAGGAAGTGGGCACCTCTAGTCCCATAAGAGATTTCCCAGATGATCTGATTCCTGATCTTATCCTTGGAGATGCAGATTCTGCTTCTCTCGAAGGTGAGGCACAGAAATTTGGGCAGCCCTGAGGGACCTTGGCTCCAACCGCTCCCTTGGAATTGATAATATCACCCCTCTTTCTTCACTGGCTATTGAATGATTGCCCAGGTAGACACCCTAGCATTCGTTCGCCAGTTCTTCAATAGTGGGCGTATGCCATAGCGCTGACGTGATATCCTAGTAGTTCTCATACCAAAGGAGGAGGGAGTCTCCACCTCGAGGCAACTCCACTCTATTAGCTTGTGCAACATTGTCTATAAGGTGGTAGCCAAGGTCTTGGTCATGCGCCTTAAGACAGTGTTGCCTTTAATGATCTCCCGAGAACAGGGTACCTTTGTTTTCAGGAGAGATATCAGTGATAACTTTCTCACCGTCCAGGAGATTTTCACCCGACACTCATGCTCCACCTCGACAGCAGGTCACATGGCTATCAAGATGGATATGGAGTAGGCCTATGACTGGATGGAGTAGGGTGCCTTTGCTTAGTTCTTGAGAGATTCGGTTTCTCGCGGCGTTGAATTGATTAGGCCATGCAGTGTGTGCAAGGTTCTCTGTCGTGGTTAATGAGTACTGGCTTCCTTGGATAATAGGGAGGAGAGGCTTCTGGCATGAATGTCCTCTTTCCCCTTACATATTCATCCTGTGTTCAGAGCTCTTCCTCTTTCTCGTCAGGCGGCAGCAGCGGATTGGTCACCCGATTGACATCAGGTTGGATCGGGGTGGGGCCAACTTCTCCCAACTTATGTATGCAGATGAGTTAATTTTGTTTGCCCTAGCTTCTGAGGCGGTAGGCCGAGTGGTACAACAGAACTTGGCATAATATGGGAGTTTGATCGAGAAGTCTGTGAACTCACATATTTTTTTTAGCCGTTAGACCCTAGCCTACCGTCGGCGTAGGATCGAGATTCAGTTGGGATTTCAGAGAGGATCTTCACTCAGATAATTGGGTGTCATGGTTACAGGCCGACCTTCGCGGAGAGCAGAGTTTTTAGCGGTCACTGAGCAAGCACGAGGCAGGATTGGTTCTTGGAGCAATCGCCATTTATCTCTCGCTGGAAGATTGTGTCTAATTAGATCTGTGCTCGCCATGATCCCCAGTTACCAGATACTAGTGGCCCCGATTCCGATCTTCTGCCTCTCGGACATTTAGGCTATCCTTCGTAAGTTCCTTTGAGGAGTTGAGGGTTGGAGTCTACACTACGTGAGGTGGCAGGAGGTTTGTCGACCACTTGAGTCTGGGGGACTAGGGATTAGAGATTTCAGGCTATGGAGGACAGTCTTAGTTGCTTGCCACACTTTCAGCTATGTCAGTAGAGAGGATCTCCTCTGGGTGAAAGCCATGTAGTTCCGCTACCGTCGTCGAGGTGAGGACTTTGTAGTTCAGTGGGCTGACTCTGCAGTCTGGAGGTTACTGGGATACGGCTGGCCGATTGTCCAGTGTCACACTCTCCTTGAGAAGGGGAGTCGGCAATGGCAAGTTGACGACTTCACTGAGGCCGGGCTAGCCAGATTTACAGAGTAGAGAGAGGCGATCGGTCCTGGTAGTTTGCGGCCATGTCGGAGATGGCCCTAGGCTCCAGGGAGGCTTGCTTTTTGTGGAGGTTTCTTAGTGATGCTATCCCTACAGGTTGCTGGCTGTTCAGGAGAGGCTCACTCAATCTACAGCTTGTGCCTGGGGTTGCGATACCGAGGAGGACAAATAGCACTTTGTGGTACACTGCAGTTATACGAGGGCTATTTTTGAGACTTTTGTGCGTTGAGACTTGCTCCTAGCCACTCTGGCCTCTTGGGACCAATTCACTGTCTTGTTCTCGACTACCATTATGTCTCGCCACTGTCGCTTCAGCTATCAGATTGTGGCCTACTCCCATTACCAGGCTTGGAGGAGCAGGATTGCGCGTTCCTGTGGTCGTTCGCACCCAACTCCGTTGATTTGTGCGGGTTTGATTCTCTCTGCTTTAGTCAGTTTCGAACTGTATGACGAGTCTGACTCCTAGGGTTCCATGGCCCACCAGGGCCCCTCTACCTCCTTTGGATGGTCCCCCCGACCCATTGGCTAAAGGCCAACATTGACGCTTCCTACAGTTATGGAGAGCATGTTGCTTTTGGTGGTACTGTGGTCCGCGACTTGGGAGGACACTTGCTTGCTACTGCTGGAGCCCGTCTTGAGGCCTCGTCTCCCCTTCAGATGGAGATTCAGACGATTACCATTCTCCGCCGGGCCCTCATGACCAGAGATATTGATACTGATGGACTTTATCATTGAGAGAGACTGCTTTGGAGCGCTCAGGAGGCTCCAAAGTCACTAGAAGATGACTCTCTAATCACGAGGTAGAGAGAGTCATGCCGATCACCTTGCTTTTCTGTTGGATCTTCCTCCTGTTATTTTTGTCCCCTAATCGCGTGATGCAAATTGGGTAGCTGATTTTTGTGCGATGTATGCCCAACAGGATGATTTTTGCTTTGTTATGGGAGATGTGCTCCTCGGGAGGCTTTTAGATCTTGCCGCAGAGACTGTGGAGTTTGATCCCGGTTGTTTTGTACTGATGCATTTATATATATGTGCTTAGGCTATGATCGTATTTCTTGACATGTAGTAAAACCAGTGTTAAGTAAAATTTTTTGGGGGAATTCAGGAATACTAATGTTTGGCATGCAGTTAAACTGGTGAAAATATTTTACACCGTAATCTCATTTTAGGCTGCTATAAAGACCAAACACGTAAGATTTTTGGCCAAATCAGCAGAAATCCGCTTTACGTGAAGGAAAGCAGCACAAAGCGGAGCTTCGTCAACTCCTTTGATGTTCGCCTCCGACGTCCGCCTCCGCACTTTCGTCCATGCTTCGGCTTTGTCCACGGTTTTGTTCGGAGAATCGTTCAATTCTAATTGTTCTAATCGAATGATTTCTAACGATTCTCGTTCTAATGAAATCATTGGAATCCAACGAAATTGTTCAATTCGAACGTGATTTTTATACGATTTGAACGTCATTCGTTCGATTATAACATGAATCATTCGAACGTGAATTGAAATGATTTTGTTCGATTTAAACGAAATGATATTGAACAAAAACCCTAAAGAGAATAATTATGGTGGTAATTTTACTTTTCCAGATTACTCGAAACATCACAGTCTCAAATTATTTCATACCAAATAGAAAAATCTTAAGCATCGTGAAAGACTACCAAATAGTAAAGTAATCAGTTTACAATATAATCAGATTTTTTTACACTCAAATTTTTTAAATTTCTTCATTCCAAATAACCCCTAAGCAAAATAATATAATTTAGGATAGGTATATAAATTTATCCTTTAGTTAGTGATTAAAATTATAAAATAGTTTAAATTGCTATTTATTGATTTAGTGGCATCAAAGCTTCAAGTATTAGTCAACTTATTAATTGTTGGTTACTTATTTTGTTCTTAGTCAATTCTAATTATCTAAAAGTAAATTGTAAACTAGATCTCTTTGTTGATCTATGTTTAATTCGATCATGAATTGATAGTATTTAAGTTTTTAAAACAATTTGGCCTTAATAATTTTGATTATCAAATTCTCAATTATCTATATACTAATTTTTATGATGTGGTATATCTAATTTGTTATGTATATTTGACAACAGTTTTTAATTATTTTGTATCAAATTTAGGATTCGTGGTTGCAACAATCAATCACTTACATTATTGACTTATTATTCTGTATTAAATAAAAAAAAATAGTATATATTTATATTTGCTAAACAATTACTTTAATCACCCTGAAGCATGACGCTAAAATCACATGCCACTATCTCTTTCATCATCATTATTAGTTTTCTTAAAACCATTCGTGAACTTGTAGATGAAATATGCTCTTTCATAGATAGGAAAAATCTTAAGAATTTCAAGAAAGCATATGCAGTTGTGCCTATTCATATTCAATTTCTTAAAAAATAAAACTAGGTGATAATACTTTTTTTAATTAAATCAAGCATGTCTGCTTGGCCTTTGCGATTGCTTTTTTGAAGTTAAACTTAGGTAATGTCTTTGGATGAGGCACTAGAGCAAGTAGAAACTTGAAATAGTGGAAAAGACTTTTTTGGAGACTGAGCAAGGGATTGTAGCACCCTTGGTTTTACTGAGGAATGTAATGTCTATTTTTTTCTTGGCCCATCTCATATTATGCCGGGTCTCACAAATTTTTTTCTCATACAGCAACGTTCAAGATGTCACCTTTCGTAAATGTTAGGTTCTCATGAGAACATTCAGTAGCTGAAATGCAATTTGTTATATGGATAAAATTTTATTTTCTTAGCTTTGTATATGAAATGTTATATGGATAATCTTTTTGATTTGGGTCGCTGTTGACACCGCTCTTTTCTCTTAAAGGCTTGCTTCTTGCTTGAACGTTTTTCCTTGACAATCACTTGACACCTTCATTGAATTTGGGTTACCATAAGCCTTTTTTACTTTTGGATGGTTCATTCTCTAGCCACTCGCCATACTAAAGCAAGTTGTTCTTTGATAATAAAGGTAACGCCCATGCCACATTAAAAAATGTATTGTTTGCTTTAGTGGCCTTCCACATTCTCTGTTGGAGCTCATAGCTTTATTATGATACAAAAGTTTCCCCTGTGATATATATCCTATGAGTGCTTTATAACAAGCACGCTTAATGTAGTTTTCATGTGTGTTTATTTGGTATTTTGCAAGCTGCTTTATTTATTTAGCCTTTTCTTTTCTTACACAGTTCAATTTTTTTTTTTCATTTTGCTGTAAATTTGTTCAATTGACCATCTTTTTCCTTAAAAATTTGGTAGACTCAATCATTTTCTTAGTCACTTCTTCAAACTGCATTGTCCAAGCCTTCTATTTTGGCAATAACTCCTCAGTTTCATTAAATTCAAGTCATTTATAGGATGATATAATATATATATATCTCATGCTACAGTGCCAACAAAATAGCCAAATTAAAGTGTGAATGATGTGCAATCGTAGGTGTAAGCACCTAGTTGGTGTAATACACTTTTTGCATGAGCCCATATATATATAAAAAAAAAATTATGGGTCATAGATACTTTTCTTTGGCTATATTTTTATGTGGTATAGTCTTTTTCATATATATATATATGTATATATATAAGGTGCTGAATTATTGTTCAAATGTTATTAAACTATTTCTATTTTTTTTGGCTTTGTTCTTTTATTTCAAATCCATTAACACTAATATTATTCTGTCATTGAATGATTGTATTTTCATTAAACAGGTCAAAATACTTGTAAATTGGTTGCCTTAGTATTGTCATCCAAATTATTTATGAATTTGTTTCTACTTGTTGAAAATTATGCTATCGAGAAAGCTAAAGCTTCAAAAAAATTTGGCTTGTGCATTCATATGCAATGGCCATGTTAGCATTTATAAAAGTTTTGAGAGCACATTAATGAAATTAATCCTACACCTCCAATTAAGAAATTAAAGCGATGTTGAAAGTGACTAGTTTGTGGCATTCAAGTTTTTGGTTGTACCCTCTATGGAATCTCCAAGTCATTTAAACCCATTGGATGATTTTGTTGTGGTACATTTGGATATATATATGTGTGTGTGTATCTTTAGAAAATAAGAAAAGTGATGCTATTTAGTTTACAGTTATAATTTACATGTGGAGCTAAATTGGAAATCGAGAAAGCTAAAGCCTCAAAAATTTTTGGTTTGTGCATTCATATGCAATGGCCATGTTAGCATTTATAAAAATTTTGAGAGCTCATTAATGAAATTAATCCTGCACCTCCAAATAAGAAATTAAAGCGATGTTGAAAGTGACTAGTTTGTGGCATTCAAGATTTTGGTTGTACCCTCTATGGACTCTCCATGTCATTTAAACCCATTGGATGATTTTGTTGTGGTACATTTGGATATATATATCTTTAGAATATAAGAAAACATTAGATATGATTACTAGGGTAGGTGGTGGAATATGATATTGATATTATTTATTTTACAATTATAATTTACTTGTGGAGCTAAATTGAAAAGCTTTGGTTAAGGTGCTTAGTTCCCTTAAGAGGATTGTTTTGGAAATGTTAATAGAATTTAGAAATAGATTACATTGATATGGACATATATAGACAAAATTGTGCTCTTTTAAAAGGTGGCAAAATAGAAGTCGATTGAAGCTTACAATGATTATAAAGGACATGAAAGTTTTGTTAAGAGACAAGTTAATAATGCTAACATGATGGCATTTTATACTTTGTTTTAGGCTTGATATCATGAATTGAGAAAATAATATTTTAATATATTTATGGCAAGAGAAAAGGGGTTTAGGCATTATGATATATTTAAATGCTTAAAAGTTGAAGTTAATATTACCATTGCTAAAGAAAAAAATATTGACTAAAGAAAACATTTAAACTTAGCGAAAATATAGATTGACTAGGGCTAAGGCCAACATGGTCAAATAGAGAGTTGTCCTTGGGTTAGTGTAACCAGTTTATTCTATATGGTAGATTGGGCTTGGACTAGCAAATGAAGTGTCCAACTTGAATCAACTACAATATTGAATGCCTATGTGTGATGAATTTATGCTTGATAATTTTAAATTAAATTGGGAAGCCTAGGTATTGGTATGGTGGGGACTTATTGTAGCTCATTTTTTTCTTGTCCTCTATCTAAACTAGTTTCATAATTGGTGGGGCCGATTAATCTGGCTTTGACTAATTTTATTTTTGTAGCCTGTTGAGGTGAGGGATTTGGTTAGGTCTCTTCAAACATATTATGGGAGGGGGCATCAAGAGAAATGGTATGAGGAATATCAAAGAGACTATGTTTTTATCAAGAATTTGCATTGAAGTTAGGTATGCTGATTTATTTACAAGATGTATAATGATTGAACATTGATTTTTCCACCATCACCAAACATACTACAATGTTGCATTGTACAACTACACCTTTGATTGATCAAACACCATTTTATTCTATGCTGAGCTTCTATTGTTGTTTTGGAATTAGGTTACTAGTTGTATTCGTAATATAAAAAGAGTTACTTGGTGAATTAAAAGGGAGAGTACCCGATAATAAAGATGCGTAGTGGTGTAAACAAGATGTTCTAATTAAGATTAAAGATAAAAAGATATACTGTATAAAAGATTTAAATGTAAAACTCAGGAAAATTACAAGAAATATAAACTAATTTGTTGTGAATGATACTAAGAGTGTAGCATTCGATGATTTATGTAATAAATTAGAAATTACTGAGAGAGACACATTTATATTTTAGCCAAATTAAAAAATAAAAGAATCTAAAATTTGACTCATGTAAAATATATCAAAGACAATAAAAAATTTACTAAGCTTTTTAATTATGGTTACCAACACAGTTAATAAAAGTGAGCTTAATTGTTATAAAAATAGTATCAATTACACTTTCATTTAATATGTTAGTAAAAATAACATTTGGAATGTCTTAAATATGATGAAGAGTGAAAAAGTGGTAGGATTGGATGACATCTTTTTCGATATGAAATTTGGGCAAGGAATTTTTTAGCTAACAAAGTTATTTAATATTATTTTTAAGCTACAAAGATGCTTGATGATTGGAGAAAGGGTATTATTGTACATATTTGCAAGAATTAAGATATTGCTCAAGATCGTGCAAATTTTAAAGAAATCAAGTTAATGTCTTATATTTAAATTTTGTGAGAACATAATTGAATGCATATTATGAAGGGATACTTATATTTCTCAAAATCGATTTTGTTTTATGCCAAAATAAATTTACTTTAGAAGCCATACATAAATTAAGAGGTTTAATGAAGAAATTTAGAGAAAGAAAATATATTTTTAATTTAATTTTTATTAATCTTGAAAAGTCATATGATAGAGTAATAAGAAAAGTTATTTAAAGAGCTTCGGAGAGAAAATGAATTGTTTTGCATGTATTGATTCTATTAGAGTAATGTATGATGGGCGATAATATGTGTTCGATCACAAGGTGGCTTGTCTAATAATTTTCTTATTACAACTGGAGTACATCAAGGCTCAGCTCTCACCCATATTTTTTTCTTTAATTATAGATATTCTTATTGAGCACATTCAAGAGGGGGCACCTTGGACATGTTATTTGCATATGACATTTCTATTAATTGATGACTAGGGATGGAGAGTTTATCTGTAGCAAGGTTTGAGCGGCTCCAATAGTAGATAAGATTAAAGAATGCCGCCTTCGATGGTTTGGGTTTATTAAGCATAAGACCATTCAATACCCTTTTTAGAAAAATTGAGTTTATGAATTGTGCCCATATTAAAAGAAGAAGATGAACACCAAAAAAGAAATGGGAAGAAACATTTAGAAAGGATCTTCGCAACTTACGGAGGGGCCTTTATTTGATCGTGGACAATGGAAACAAAGGATTCATGTAGCCAACCCAACTAGTGGGATTAAGGCTTGTTGTTGTTGTTGTTGTTGTTGTTGAGCTTCTATTATAAGAAAATGTCAGCCTTCCTATTATGTTCTTGCCATCATCGAAAGTAACATGTGATAATAAAATACTTGCTAAAATGCCTAGAATTTTCTTTTATGTAATTCTCTATCGCTGGTTTTATTGAATTTTTGCTCGGGTCATCATATTTGTTTGTAAAGCAGTTCTAGAACTTCTATACATAACCTGCTGTTTTAACATATTTTCTAATTCCATATAAATATAGATGATCGAAGTGTCAAGTATTGGATCAAGAGATCGCTGACTGCAGGTGCATTGCATGAACATAGGATTGTGAACATGTTCTCGTAAAGCTGTTCCAGACATCAAAACTTTTTGAAACACGGTCATTGAAAAGCTGTTAACTAAACATAACAAGATTACTGCTTGAAAAGAAAAGCTAATCAAAACCTTTTTCAAAGTGACTATACGAATAGAAGTACAATTTGTGATGGAATTGGTTCAACATAGTAAAGTCGTGTACATGAGTTTTTCATCTTGTACTTCTTTTATTGCCTGTAAGTATATGCACTTTATTTTGGGTTAGTATATGTGCGTTTTGTTAAATTATATTTGTTGTGACTAGTATCAGTTGAGCTCATTTTTTATCTCTTACTGGTTTGAAAGCTTTATGTAATTAAAAAGACCCGATTTTTCTTTTGCATTGTAGGAGTATTCTTTTTCCCCTTCAGCAGTGGCGATAGAGGTAGAATCTGGAGATTCCAAGGAGGTTCTTTTCCATGCAAAACGTGTTTCTTACAGGTTTGTATCTTTGGTCGATAATGAAGTTTGTAATGGTTCTGGAACTCTTATGAAACAATATTAATGTAAATTATACTTAATGATACAATATGCTCTTTTTATTGGTGGGGGTTGTGTTTTTTTTTTCTTTTCTTTCAGAGGAAAAATTTGGCCTTGTTGCATTAACTCATTTGAGAGTAGTAGTGTTTGGGCAAAGAATATTATTATTCATGTGTTGAATCTGAAGAATCATTGTGTTTAAACTGGTACATGTGTTGTGAAACTATTACTCTCGTTAATATATATTCTTTAGTATACAATGAAAAAGATATGCTGCCCCTAAACATATTGAATAGTAGAGAGAAGGAACGAAAAATTAGATGAAGAAGTGGTCCACATTGACTATAAATTGCATCAATATATTTACACCTTGGAACTGCCAACTCCAAAAGAGTTGCTTGTGGGATTTATTCGAAGCAGTGCAGAAGTTTTCATGTCCCATTTAATATCAAATATCCGTTTTGGGTCTTGCTAATGTCACTTGTGCGATTAAATTCATATTTTTGTTAATATTTGCGTTGCATTTATTGATTTTTAACAAGGCAAGAATTAATTATATCATGACTCAACAAATTGTTCTGAAGACCAAGATGAGAGCGGAGTTCGCAATATCAAAGTTCATTGTTTTTATAATTTATTTTCATTCATATGCAACAAAATACTAAAAGACTTTCAAATTTGAAAAGGGCCACTTAATAAAATTTTATTTTGTTTGCAAAATGTTAATATTAACAGATAGGCATGTACCTTCTTTCATTTATATTTGTACAAAAAATTGAACTTTACAAAATTTTATTATGTCAAAATATTAAAATATCGAGAATGCTTCTATTTAATATATATTGATTTCCACTGCATTTAATCCTAATATGCACACCTGTAAAAAAATAAATACAGAGGATTTGGTGTTTTGATTTATTGGGATAATTGCATTTTTAAATAATAGTATATTAAAATATTGTTGAATGCATGCTGATTCTTTAAATAAATAAAATTTATATTGTTAGAAATAAAATTGTATATTTATTTTATTTTTTTGATTTCCAAGCTATTATAATTGTACAATCTAACTTGGTGATGATGGTTGCACCTTGCCATCTTTGGCTCGCTCTCACTCGCTTTGGGCACGTCACATCCTGAAAGCCTTCTTGGGCTCACGCCTTGGTGCCTAAAGCTCGACCCCGCCTCACATGAACCGCCTTCAATCTCTTCCCAACCATCAGACTCCTCAAGAGAAAACTTGACTCTCCTTTGTTTTCTATTGATGTTTTCATTTGAGAAGGGAGATGTGGTCCCTCTCCTTTTGTGCTCTTCCGACCAACGCGTCGCTGTTGGAGTCAGAGTCGTCACGTACAATGACCAGAATTTGATCTCTCGTGCAGCCACGAATGCTACCTTTGTCACCTTCCATGATTCCTTTGTAAACTTGGTCTCAAACTCAGCTCGTGCTAGCTGGCTGAAAGAGATCAGGTTCCTCTTCAGGGTTGGAACATAGCGAACATCCTTCAACTGCCATGTCGCACCCTTTTTTAAACTAATGTCTATGTCACCTCGCACTGTGATGATGCTTACTGTGTCATCTCTATTGTTCATGCACCTTAGCTTGCTTGCCGTGTCATTTCTGAAAATTGCCTTGTTAGGCCTCGCATGGCACGATGCTCCTGAATTCACTACCTAAGATGCCTCGTCTTGGGATAGAATCATCGCATTTTTAAGATCCGCTGCTGCTATGCTGGTTGTGCCGCCTCTCTCGATTTGCGCCTCTAGATCTTTGTTGATGCATGCAATTCCATCGCAGATGGCCTTCTTTGCCGCAGTTCCTGCATTTGGCTTGGTTCACTGACTTCTCTTTTCTTGAGCTGCTCTGACTTGACTCAAAGTTTCACTCCAAGCTCCTTCAATATTCAAGTTTCTTTAATTGTAGAGGCTTTGCCACTGTATCTCTGCCTTGCTTCTTTGCTCAGGATCAGCCCAACCACTCATTGCCAACTTTTTGGGAAAGAAGAAAGCAACAACAATGCTCAAACTTCGTCGTTAAACCGGTTGTTCACCAGGCTTAGCTAACTTGACGATGTTGAAGCATTTCATATGCTTTGTCACCTAAGCGCTGTCCACCATCTTCATATTAAACAACTTCCCTATCTGTGATATTTTGTTTTGAAATCGAGGGCATTTCTTGCATCCTCGTTAAGACAACTATCAAATCCACAGTGATTTTCATGTTCATAATGTTGAATGCTACTAATGAAGTCATGGATAACTGGATCAGACCCATAATTGTTCGGTCCAGGATGTACCATTTTTTTTGTCACTCAGTTCTTGCAGCTTTTTTGTCACTTCATCTAGTGGCAAATATAACTTCTTTTTGGTACAACAGACCTTCAATCTGCATCCTAAAAAATGCAAAGTTCGTATCATTAAACTTTTCCATGCTGAATTGATGGGGACCATCTTCGACGCGGGTCCCGCCGAGCCCGCCTGGACCCATACCGGCCTTGATATTTCTGTTTTATTTTTATGCATTTATTTTCGTCCGTTTCAATTTTATTTTCGCATTTATTTTTGTCTGTTTCATGTATTGATCGGAGGGACGAATATTAGCCCTCCGATCGTTTATTAAAAACACTCTAAGGTCTAGATTGCTTAAAGGCTATTCTAAATACCCAAGATCTGTATGTTAATTTCAGTTTTTATAAATAGAAATTATGAGTTTTCTCCAAACAGCGAGAACGGCTCTTGTTTCCCCTGGGAAACCCTAGTTTCCAAATCCTCCCTCTCCAAACCCTAGCCGCCACCTTCCGGACCCCTCCCCTTACTGCCTTCGGACTTCACCCTGCAGGATAGCCGTTGCCACCACCCCAGTCGCCGCTGCCCAGCCGCCGCCGCTGCCCGATCGCCGCTGTCCAGCCGCCGCTGCCCGATCGCCGCTGTCCAGCCGCCGCTGCCGCTGCCCAGCCGCCGTCACCGCCCAGCCGCTGCTACCAGCCGCCGCCGCCGCCCAGCCGCTGCTGCCAGCCGCCGCTGCCCTTGCTGCTGCCAGCCGCCGCCGCTGCCGCTGCCGGCCACCACTCGCCGCTGCAAGCCGCAGCTACTGGCGCTGCCCCAGCCACCGCTATCCAGCCACCTCCATTGCCCAGCCGTCGTAGCCGCTACAAGAAATCTACTCGGATCCCCGTTCTCGCTCCCGGTTTAAACCGGCGTGTGTTCGTTCTTCCCATACCCTAAACTGAATTTATTCAATTAATTTCTTGTGCGATTTTCGGGGTAGAAATTATTTGTAGGAGCGCAAATCTAAATCCGGTCGCTGCGAGTGGTTTCGGAACAGAAACGCCTCCGAACACACCCGCATGGCAAGTACAACTCGAAGTGCGAGTTACCTTTCCGGACCGGCCTTTCCTTTGATCCGGAACCGGTGCCGACCGCTCTTCCTGTCGTGGCTCAGGACACCACATTGCCAACGAAAGTTATTTTCAAATTACTGTGAAATCTTCCGCAGATAAATGCTGAAGCTTAATTGATCTAAAGCGGCTGCGCGAAAAGTGCTTAAATTTTCAAATGCATCTTAAAGAAAAACATCTGCATTCACAAGCATTCACAAACCCTAGGATTGCATTAGAGCCCGGCAACACCAAACCCTAGTGTTGACTTGCATCATGAATCCTTTCCTTTTCTGCTATTTCCTTCACTTGAACAAACCTCGATCTACTTTGATACCAGCTTTTATGGATTTAGTACCCTTTCAATCCTCCTTGCCTAGGCATCGGCGAGGATGTTGCAGTGGAAACAGAGTGAATCCCGGTTTTGTCACCTTTGGAGCAAAATAACATTCGCAAGCTGTGCAGAAAACAAGCACAGAAAATGAAGAAAAATAGAGCCAAGAAAACACAATTTCTTACATGAAAAACTCCAAATTTTAGGTAAAATCACAGAGGACACAGCATGAAGAAATTTTACTATAAACAAGACGAAGATTACAAGAGTTTGCACACTCTTCCTTGGATCTTTTCAAGATTTTTCCCTAGCCCCACATATCAAACTTCTCCTTCAGAACACCCTTAAGCTTTCACAAATCTCATAAAGCAGCCATCACTCTTTCCTAGCTGCCACAGCTCTCCAATCCACCCCTAAAAGCCTACAACTATGAGAGTATCTTTTAGGTTATCTCTGTGTGTTTGTTGAAGCTGCCAATAAAAACTAGTAAGTTGCAGACCTGCATTAACAACAACAACTTCAATACTCCTCATCTTTGAATCCTTCTCACCGTGGAGATTGTCGAGTACATCCTTGATTGTGAGTTTGTTGTTGTGAATTCCCAATTAATTTTGTCTAATGGCTTTGCATCTATTTAGAAATCATAGGTGTTGCAGCAAAATCTTTTGGTTTTGAAACAAAATTGAGTCAACCTTTCATTCGGTCTTTCTTTTGAGATTAATATATGGTATGATTTTGGTTGATGGTATTATGCAACAGAAGGGTGCCCAATTGGTATCTAAATGCCAATGTTGCGAAGCCTTGGAAACTTTAGATAATATTTTCTTCCAAAATTCTTATGCTTCTAATGTTTGGGCGAGAGCACGAACATTGTTAACAACTCTTAACAATCTTAAAATATTCAATTGTTTCTTCAATGGTGAACTTCACTTGTGCTACTAGATTACATATTGGATCTCTCATTGATTCTTATGTTCTTTAGCTCTCATTGGCTCCATTGTACTTATGGTATGCTTGAGAATGCCTGGATTTGTTTCGATGAGAAGGAGATCGTCAACGTAAATGAGGAGATATGCTCGGGTGTCTGACTTTTCATAGATGAGGAGGGATGAATTTGCTTTGCTTTGAGTGAATCCCTTTGGTGTAAGAAAGTCGGTGAGAGCGGAGAACCATTGGCGTGGGGATTGTTTTAAGCCATAGAGGGCTTTCCTTAACCCTACATACTTGGTTGGGTTTGGTAGGGTCGGTGAAACGCGGAGGTTGCTTAATGTCAATTGTTTCGTCTAAGAATCCATGAAGGAATGCATTTGAGACATTGAGTGTAGCAAGGACCAATTGTGATGAGTTGCTATGCTGAAAAGAATAAGAATGATGGACATTTTGGCTACTAGAGTGAAGGTTTCAGTGTAATCTATCCCATAGGTTTGATTGTAGTATTGAGTCACAAGGCAAACTTTGTACTGGGAAATAGATCCGTCGGCGTTGTATTTGGTTCGGAAAATGGATTTGCTATCAAGAGTTGGATGTGCTAGATTTGGTTGGACTAATTTCCAAGTATCTTGATTTTGTGGGCTGAGATTTTTTTGGTCTTGATTGTTCTCCAATGATTGTGTTTAGTGGCTTGAAGATAGGTAGTTGGATCGGATTGTATGGTTGATTGAGGTGTCGGGGTTGATTGCGCGATGAGAACTGGAATGCGATGTGTCGAGGTTGGATAGTGCCGGTTTTGAACCGAGTGAGCGTAGGGTGTTTCGGATGAGGAGTAGGCTTGTGGTTGTGGGACGAATTGACAAGGAGTGGGGAGTTTGTTTCTTGTGTAGGTGAGGGTGGTGATTGGGAGGTCTCTGTTGGATTGTTAAACTGAGATGAAAGAGTATTGTTATGAGGGTTAGATGAGATTGTATGTGTAGTGGGATTTGGAGGTGTGGTGGAGGGTGGTATGAAAATAGAATGTGGGATCATAAGCTGAGGGGTGAAGGGTTAGGCGGGTGTTGATGTTGTAGATATGGGTGTTGATGTTGTAGATATGACTGAGAAGGGGAAATTTTAGGAGAGAAATTGTTTTCTAGGAAATGGACATGTCGCTAGATAATTACTTTATTCGTGAGAGGGTTGTAACTGTGATAGCCCTTGTGGTTGGGTGAGTAGCTATATATATACAAGGGATTTTGTGAGTGAGTTTGGAGTAACTTGTAGGTGGGTGGAGTGGATAGAAAGTGCAACCAAAGACACAAAGGTGGTTGTAAATGGGTTTTTTATTATGGAGTTCGTAAGGTGTTTTGTTTTTGGTGGTTATGGATGGGAATTACCTCTTTTGCCGCACAGATTTGACAGTCCACGGTAGCAAGATGAGGGTGATTGTTACGGTTGCTGGCTGTTTTTTATTCTGAGCTGATTCGGCCTCTCCACATTCATGGCCGGCGACTTCCTCAACCTCTTGTATGCAATAGGAGTGCGGGCTGTAGGTGTTGTTGAAGATCACAACTTGCTTTAGTTTGGAGATTTATTTCTTCATTGCAAAGCAAAGAGTATAGGTCATCGAGGCTTATGGGTTGAAGCTTTATGCGGATTGCTGTTTTGAAGGCTTGGTATTGAGTTGAGAGGCCATTTAGAGTGTAAAGAATCATGTCCTCCGTGTCCACGGTGGACCCTGCAACCGAAATTTTGTCGATGATCTCTTTAATTTATAAGAGGTATGTTGTCATTGACATAAATTTCATGGTGACGTTGTGCAGAGCGTTCTTGAACTGAATCACTTTGGTTCGATTTGTTGATTCGAGTATTTGTTCAAGAATTTGCCAAGCTTCTTAGTAGGTTTCAATGTGGATTATGTTGGAGAGAATTGAGGGGGAGATTGTGGAATAGAGTGCAGAAATTAGGTTTTTATTGGTGAAGTTCCATACGGTGTACAAGGGGTTGTGGTGAGGTTTTCGGTGCTGTCCTGGGTACGGGGAAAAGGTTTTACGGATGAGCCATCTATGTGATTTTGGAGGCTGTTTGTAGTGAAAAAATTGAGAAGTTGCACATCCTAAATTGGGTAGTTATCGGTGGTCAGGATATTATTTTATTGATTCTTGATGTTGTTTATAACGATGTGGAGAAGTCTAAACTAACTTTTACTTTCTAATCATTAGTTCTATTGTTGAGTTGAATAGGTTCTGGTTTTCAATATTTGTGTTTGCTGCTTATTAGTACCAACTGGTGGCTGTTTATAAGCAATTACATTATTTGCCGGCAAAAGAAATACATTTGTTGTGATGCTTGAGAAGAATATCCTTTCTTGTATTCCTACTACAACGATGTGGAAAATTACTGTGAATATTCCAGGATGAAAACACCTTTAATTCTGCATTCTTGAAGATTCACGACTCTTTATTGTGGTTGTATCGCTTTGTTATTTTGAACTTGTATCTCGAACAAATACGTTGCAAACTCTTAAAGTGATTTGATTTCTCTTGTGCTGTTTAAGCTGAATCATATCGATAAAAACAATTGCACTCATTTCATAACTTGTTCTCGGAAAAAAAATAAAATGGTTTTTGTTTATCTCGAGGATGCTAATTCTTATTTGGGCGATGAGGAGGTATTTATCAATACTGCTCCAAATTTCTTAATGACTCCCATCGGAATTCTTAACCTGGGTGGAAACCCAATTTGTTGAACGGTGCTCTGTTGGCTATTAATTATGGGAATTATCATTATGCTAAGCTCAAAGGTAGACTTTGTCTACCTTGTTTTTGCTACCCTATTACCAACCGTAGAGAAGCAGATCATAGGAAGAAACACAAGGTCTCGAGAGAAAAGCATTAGGTCAAATTGAGTTCACAATTCGCTATTTATGGCATCACGCAGGGAGGAGGGCAGTGACGTGGCGAAGATGATTGACAGATGGATGGCCTACCAAGCCATTTCATTTTGAACTTAAAATTTTGAGCATGAATTGCCGTTTTATTTTTTATCCTCATGTTCTGTTGCTATTAATGGGGATACTTCGATAATGTTTTTTTTTATTTGAATAAAATTTCTTTTGAAGTAAAATAAAATAACATAAATATAATGTTTAATTGAAGTAAAATAATCTGTTCTGCAAAGGCTGTATGTAGCACGCCTGAATTTATTCATTATTTTAGCGATTCGTAGTGAGTTGATTTCTTGTGTTTATTTCAGCGTCTTGGGCACTGTAACATTAATCTCTGGCGTTCCAAAGGAAGGCATATATGTGGAAGCACGTTCTGAGTCTAAAGTATTTTATGAGGAAGCAACAACGGATGCTGCTGGAAAATTCCGTTTGAGGGGCCTTCTTCCAGATACAGATTATTCAATAAAATTATCAGCAAAGGCCGAGCCTGAATTTGGGAACTCTAGGATTGAGCGTTCTTCTCCGGACCATATTTCTGTTAAGGCAAGCTCTTTGGAACTGTTGCATTCAGTTTTCTTTATATATTAATTATGCATATTTTATTCTGCAATTTATTGCAAATAAATCAAGAGAATTTCTTGACTACTATACTTTGCTTATCCTTTCTATGTAATGAATAATAATATATAGATGAAACATCAGCCATGTATTTACATTCCTACCTTTACTAGATTATTTACACCTATATATATATGTACTCTATCACCATGTAATGATTCACTTATGAATAAGAACATTTCTTCTCCTCTCTTACTACGCTTTCCTGCTCTCCTACGGCTTCTACATTGAAAACCTCTTGTTTGTTAAAATATCTCATAATTTTATTCCATTTATAAAGTTGCATCATTTATAATGGACTGAAAAGCACTATTAATATTGCCATCCTGTTTAGGTTGGAACCGAAGACGTAACGGGAGTCGACTTTGTTGTTTTCGAAGTACCAGATATGACCATTTTAAGCGGTCATGTCATAGGGCACGGCCTCGAAACATTGCAGCCTCATCTCTCCGTAGAAATAAGGTCGGCCGTCGACCCGTTGAAGATCGAGTCTGTCGTTCCTCTGCCAATATCGTACTTCTTCCAAGTACGAGATCTGGCGAAGGGACGACATCTGTTGCAGCTTCGAACCCGCCCTGGCTGGAAGGGCGGGAGGTTTGAGTCAGATGCTGTTGAAGTTGATTTGGAAAAGCAGCCTCAACTCCATGTGGGTCCGCTCAAATATAAAGTCCTAGAGCATCAGCTCAAGCAGGTATTTTGCTCTATTCAGTATCTGTTTCTGCATCATGGGATCCTCTCTAGTTAGGTATCAGGGTTTCAGATATGTGTTATTATAGTCTCTAATTATTTCTTTATAATTCGGCGGTAGGAAATTACGCCAGCTCCAGTGTTCCCTCTCTTCGTTGGAGCATTTGTTATTATTCTGTTCCTCAGCTTACCAAGGTATTAATTATTATGAAAAAAGCCTTAAAATTTCTTTAATTTATATATATTTATATATATATTCTGATTTTTCTTAATTATTTTTTTCAGACTGAAAGATTTATATCAGACGGCAGTAGAGATGACTCCGTTGGGGTCGTCTTCGGGCAGAAAGGAAATACGCAAACCCCTTCTGAGGAAGAGGGCCAACTAAGTCATTTTTCCAAGGAATTCTCGCTTTTTAGGTGAACTTTTCTTTATAGTTTTTCTTTTTGAAGAATTCAAGTTCAAATTATTTTGATCGACTGTCAAATTCAGTGATATAATTTGTAAGCAATTTTTGAGGAATTGTCGCAGCAGTAGAATTTCATTTATGAATTGGTCCCACAGACCAACTATTTATCTCACAAATATGCAGAATAAAAATAAATAAATAAATTGTTCTCTTGTATTAACAAATATTGTAGCACCTTAGCTTTCACTATGAATATAATTATTTGTAAATATAAAACATAGGGCTCAATCGGAAAATCAACTCGAAATTTTTATTCTGGCTTAGGGATTGCCATTAATCTTGACTTGAATTTCAAGCTGCTCAATCGGAGAATCAACTCGAAAATTTTGAGTGAAATTGATAGCGCTGCCTTTGATAAGGTATAGATCTATATGCAAGAAGATTAGGTTTTGCATGCGAAATGGGTTATTATTTATTAACCAGTTAAATTAATGTTTTAAAGCAAATTTATGGAGAAAATTTTGATTTTCAAATCTTTAGTGTATGTAAATGTATTACTTTATATGGCTGCAAACATTTTCAATTTAGATTTAAATAATGCATCGTTACTTTTTCAAATGAAATTTAGAGCCGTATGGGAATCTAACTAATTATAAGGGAGTAGTTATCCGTTAAATTTTTGTTTTTTTCTTAATTTTTGCTATGGCTTCAACTTTGATTCTAATTTAAATCAATTCAAAATATTATTTTAAGCCGTAGACAGAGTTTCAAATTCAGAATCTGTGTGGAGCAATTTATTAATTAAATTGACTCAGAAGTAAATATACAAGTTTTTTATTAGAGATTAAGACTGACGAGTTCTTAGCTTAAGAATAATAGAGGTACGATATTTTGCATAACTTAGATCTAAATTGAAAAAAAAGTAAGTTTTCAAGCAGACTCGATTCAATTTCGAACTACACTTCCCAATCGCGCAAGTCATTTCTAAAGTCTATAGGGAATTAATTTTATACCTATCACCGAATCTTTCATAATTACACACATAACCCCCATTTCTAAATTAGCAGATCCCTTTCATCATAGCACAAATTTGGAAAGGGAAATCCCTAATGCCGTTTGCCGACTACAATGAATCCAACAAAATACACAATGGGGGATGAAAACAAACCAGAAACATATGCGCCCGAATCAAAGTTGAACCAAAGAAACAGAAAGGGACGAGCTTCGGCAATCAATCAGATCTTCCGAAAACATACGAAATTGAAATGAGGAATGCAGGGGATTCAGAAATTGCAGCCGCAAAAGGCAAGGTAGAAGCCGATGAGGGTGGCCAGGGCGACGGTCTCGACGGCCATGACTAGAGGCCAGATGATGGTTTCGATGACGGAGAAGTCGATCTCCGGCCAGTTCATTCGTCCCATCTCCGGCGACCACCGGAGAGCCGTGGACATACTCCGACTGACGCTGGCCGCAGCCGACTCCAGTTGATGAAGAAACGACCATGGCTGCGACCACGCCCTTCTTCCCCTTCCCATCTCTCCTTTTTTTCTAGGTTATTATTTCACGACCGCGGCTCCTTTTAAAAAGAGAGAGGCTGTTTGAAAATTTATCAACAAAAATATGCTTATCCGAGTTTTCTATTTATTTATACTCAACAAAATAAATAAAATAATGCTTTCTCTGGATAATTAAATATTTATAATAGTTTTATAATTATAATTTTGATAAGTTAATCTCAATTAAAATCAATTTAACATTAAATTTAAAATATTTAATAATGATGGGATACTGAATGAGATATTATTGAAGGTATTATAGTAATTTTCATAAAATTAGTATACAATGATTTGTATATTATTATTAGGAATACTCCCATTAATATCCTTTTTCAAAATACTCTATTATAATTAAAGATTTTAAATCTAATATTAAATTGATTTTAATTGAAATTCAATTATCAAAATCATAATTATAAAATTATTACAAATATTTAATTGTTTGGAAAAAAATATTTTACTTATTATTAAATAATTTTTATTATTTGATGCATTTTTTATGAACTTAAGGTGATGTGATAATTTAATCTGTGTGAATGAATATTTTTATTCTGCATTTTCTAACTATATTGAATGAAATAGTATCATTTGGATGTTTATTTCATGCTTTTGTAGTGTTTTACAATTCAATATTAATTTACCTCAAAATAATTTATTTAAACATTTTAACTTAAAATTTTATTTTAATATTTATGATGTATTACAATTTTATATTTTAATTAATTTAATAAGGCTTAAAATTTAGACTTTAGGTTCATTTTAATCTTAAGCAATTTGGATCAAATATTTTTTAAGAAAATTTAAATTATTAAGTAATTTTTAAATATTAAATACAAATTATAATCATCTAAATTTTTAATAAGATATTTGAGATCCAAATAATAATTTTCATTAAATTAGTATTATATTGTCTGAATTTACTTGGTAATTTATTTAAGAACTGAATAGCTCAACAAAAATTTAGTTGATTAAGATTTGTATATAAAATATACATTTTTAGTATATTCACATTTAAAAATGAATTTAATACTGAATTATTGTAGGAATAAAAATATTTTATATTTCTTAAAGTTATTTGGAAGCAATATATAAAATTCTTTTTTATAAACAAATTGTGCATTTTCTATTAAAAGTTGACCCTTAAAAGAGGTTGGGCTCATGTGACTTGTTAAGCAAATTATGTCTCCTCTTTATGGAAGTGACTAATAATTGATTTTAAATAATTAATAAATTAAATAAAAATTAAAAAATTAAAAAACCTAAACTAAAAGTGTTGCATGATTTAAAATAAGGAAATAATATTTAGAAATGCTGATGTGATGTGGTACCTAAGAAAATTTATTCAATAAAATTTTGATATCATTTTATTAATATTTATTTATTTATATTAAAATAATACAAATATTATTCTTACAGTAATTTATATTGAAATGAAATTTAAATCTCATTGAATAGACAAGTTAATGAGTCTAACTAGCATTTCTCTTGATTATAAAAATAATTATAAGATAAGCTGCCTGCAAATCATAATTATAAGGTCCCAAGTCTCTCTAATCACTTAGCCAAATCATCATTTAGAGGAAACCATTGTCTTCAATAAAAGCAGCCTCCATCTATATTCATTGTACAGCCAAAAGCAAAAAACATGAGCCTTCACAGAAAATGGCTTCTCTTAATTCTCTGCTCTCCAGACTACTAATAATAAGCTCACAGCCTCCTCCCATCCACCAATTCAGCCAAATACATTGCCATTTCATAACCTCAGGACTTCTCTTCCTCTCCACCTTTGCCTCAAATCTTCTTCTCAAATGTTCCTCTTCCTTTCTCAGCCCCCATTTCACCCTCCTCCTCTTCTACCAACTAAACTCCCCCAATATATTTTCCTACAATTTGGCCATTAAAGCTCTCTCCCAAACCTCCCATCCCCTCAAATCCTTCCCTTTATTCCAAAAGCTCCTCTTCAATGGCTTCCACCCCAATGAGTATACCTTCTGCTTCCTCCTTGACTGCTGCTCCCATGTCCCTTCACTTTCCCAAGCCAAACAGCTCCATTCCCAACTCATCAAACATGGACTCGACCTCTCCCTACACTCATCCACATCACTCCTGAACATGTATGGTCGCTGCGGGTCTTCCTGCGATGCAGTTCAGGTGTTCGATGAAATGCCTCAGAGAAGCAATGTTTCTTGGGGCGCAATGATCGGCGCTTTCCTCGCCAGCGGAGAGCTTCTCAAAGGCTTGAGCTTGTTTTCAGCGATGCGCAGGTCGCCGGATTTGCCGCCGAGCAACGCTACTCTAGTCACCATTCTGTGCGGTTGCGCCAAGCGGGGCGAACTCGGCATCGGCCAGGCCGTGCACGGCTTTATCGTGGTCAACGGATTAAGGCTCGGCATAACGCTCGGAACAAGCCTTGTCGATCTTTATTCCAATTGCGGTGCGATTGAAGTAGCCGTCAAAGTCTTTGCTTCGATGCCAGCTAAGAATGTGGCATCATGGAACTGCTTGATTTTCGGATTGGGGATCAACGGCTATGGAGATGGAGCCGCGGAGTGCTTTGAGAGGATGCGACGAGGAGAGGTGAAGCCCAACGGAGTGACATTCCTCGGGCTTCTTCAAGCCTGCAGCTATTCTGGATTGGTCGACAAAGGGATTCGATATTTCGTGCAGATGGGAAGAGATTACGGAATTGAGCCGAGTTTGAAGCACTACGGGTGTATAATTGATCTTTATGGGAAGGCGGGGAGAATCAAAGAGGCTGTTGAAGTTATTAGAGCCATGCCAATGAAGCCTGATAGTGTGGTGTGGGTGGCATTGTTCAGTGCATGCCGATTTCATGGATTCGAGGGGTTGAATGAGTTTTTGGTGGCCAATGTTGTTAAGGTTGGTGGAGATACTTCATGCGGATACCTTCTTCTTTCTGATGCTTGTGCAACTAGAAGGAGATGGGATGATGTTATCTGTGCAAGGGGAATGATGAGAGAAATGGACATACAGAAAATTCCGGGTTTCAGTTCAATTCTGTGAATGTTGTTGCAGCTCAACGGTCAGTGCATGTGCATACATGCGTGCATAAGTATGCACCATACAAATTAGTTGATCTATTGTAAACATTAATTAAATTAATTGCACAATGCGAAGAACAGAGACGAAGCACACAATTCATAGAAAAAGAGAAGGCTATCGTACGAAGAGGCAAAGAGGAATAAATATCAAAAAGATTTACTTGGATTATTATTCTGTAATATCCATCGCTTTACTTATTTTAACATTCCTATGTAGTCATTCTATTTAATCATACTTGATTAACCCTAATTAAAACTTAAATTATTTTCTAAAAAGTTTGATCATCAAAATAAATGACAATAAATAAATATATTATGAATACTTTATATTTTCTTGAACCATAGATTATTTTTAATGATTTATTTAATTTAAATTTTTGATGATTAAAATTAATTAAATTTAAGTCCAAATATAATTATTTTTACAAAATTTCGTATTTTAATTTGGATGAATGCTATTTAGACTCGCTTACGTGGCACCCAAAAAAGTCCATTCAATAGAATTTAGAAATATTTCATTAGTGTATACATTAAATTTTATTATTTATATTTTAAATGACAAAAAAATCTCAACCATTGAATTCGCCAAGTTCATCCAATGGCTTATAACATTTTAGAATTGCTAAAGAAATGAAGGCAGTTAGATTTAGAAAACAATTCGATCACATGGTCCAAATTTAATCAACCATTTACAATTATAGCCCAACAGCTCGACCAGACAACCTAACGTGGGAACTTTGCGACATCAAATTTTAATTGATTCAAAATTGTTAATCATCCCATTAGAATTATTTTAAAAATTATTTGAGAACAAAAATCACATTAATAAACCCTAATGAAGAATTTACACCCATAAACATTTTTTGACAACTAAGGCTAACCCAAGTGCCTATCGGCTAGCTATTGAACCATGCACCTTCACGGCCAATCAAGCTTGGATCTTACTTTACAATTTTTTCTTCAAATTTTGTGAAACCAAATTTTTGACCAAATTAAGTTCGATCATTCAAATGATCTTAGTGGGTTTCTCTTACTTTAATCCTAGTTGCATGACCCTTAAAATCCCTAGAATGCGAGAAGAGTCAACATGGAGCTTAATTAGTTGTCTATTCCTGCAATCAAATCCAGCTCTTAATCAAACTATCACTTGGGAGAAATCCAAGACCTCTACTTTGGCTTAAATGATTCCTCTCTCTCCATGAGCTTTTATATCTTATCCTAAAGATTGAAACTCTCTAAAACCCAAGGACAATTCCCCTTTCCTCTCATGGCCACCCCTAGATCTTCTTGATCCATCCAAGTGTTCCAAAGCCTTCCTCAGCCCACCAAAATTATTCTAAGATCTACATAGAGCCCTCTAATCATCCACCTAAGCTTCTATGCCAAGTACATGAAGGTTTAATCCAAAATTGTGAGCACCAAAGTCCATGGTCGATTTTGTTTGATCCATTGTCATTGTGAGGACTACTACAATTTAAATGAGAACCAAATTTAAAATAAATGGAAAGTTGAAAAAATAATTTACTAGTGAAATTACTTTTGAGATATTTATTATTTTGTTAGAATAATTAAACCATTGAATAGAGCACAATTTTATAAATATTTTCATAGTTTGCAATTTTTGACTAAGTAGATTATTTATTATTAATTAAGTTAAAAATTTTAAAAATATAAAGTATATATATATATCAAAATTTAATGATAACTTTTTTTGGATTCCTGATATTTTTGTTATAAATTTTCATAATATTTGAAATCTATTTGAATAAAATATATAAAAATTAAATTTATTTAGATTATTTATTAATAATAATTATTTTCTAAGTTTTGAAGTGCCATCTTAATAGTACAATACTGGCTTGAAAAATAGTGTCAGGCACTGTTCATCTTCTTTGTGGTACATGTATCAGGTTGATACCCTACAAGTTTTGCAATTTTGGATATACTTTTCTATTTTTTCAAGATTTTATTGTTAGAATCGTTATATTGAGAATAACACATCAACAATATAACATGCTTGAAAAAATTAAGTATATATGGAGAATTAAAAAAAAAAAAACAAAACACATTCCATAAAATTCTCCTAATCCAGCTAACTTTAGGTCAAACCACAAAAACCTAAAAACTTCTTATGACCCAAGCAATGCATTTTTATCTTCAAATGATGTTTTTGAAAGGGGGCTCCCTAGGGACAAAAGCCTCCAAATTTCTAGAAAACCTCTTTTCATTTTTAACACCCAAAGCACCCCAGCAACCATCTTTCACTACCAAACCCCCTTTGAACCTCCAAAGAGCTTCCTTAATCATTGTGAAGTGAGTTTAGTGAGCAAAAACCAAGTTTCCAAAATCCACCATTCTTTCCTCCACCTTTATTGGCTAACCTTCTTAGCATCATAGAAAGGCTTCCGATCATTCTAGCAAGGTCAAGGAGTATTGTTGGAGAGAGTAATAGTAGAGGAGCTACCTTGGCTTAGTAATGTGGCAGTCATCTTCCAAAGTTTCTTTGAGCCAAATACTTGGATCAAGGTAACTATACATTTGAGATGAATATTCTTGCCATCGAACAATGTTATGTTCTTTAATATTATGTTTATTAGATAAGTGAGAAATTTGTGCTTTTGAATCAAATAATATTTTTGAGATGGTGAAAGATTTATATTGCTAGGATAAAACTTAATCACTTCCTTGCCTTACCATGCTCATGTATGCGTATTTAGGATTTTCCTTAATTAAGAGTTAGTTGAATAATGCATATAAAATATTGATTTTTTAACATCACTCCACCTTTAATATCATCATCTTAAATATACCTTAATTTGGAAGATTTATATGAAGAACATATTGCATGACATTTATCCTATTCCCATCTCACATTAATTTGTGTTTCTTTACTTTCCATTGAATTTTCTTATTATTATTTCTTAGTATGAATAAACAATAATCTAAGAAGTTCTTAGTAAAATAAGTCATTTGTTAAGATCTTGCCATGGGAATATAATTTTGTATGAGAACATATTATGCTTTGGTATGTCTAGGTCAATTATATGGGTTACTGTTTCTTTTGAGCTAAGGAAGGCTCATTATACAATAATTTTAAATGGATTTGAAGAGTTAAAAAAAGATTAATAGTGTTTAGGAAGTGGAGTAAGAATTGGATACCATGAATGAAAGAATAGCTAATGTAGAGTTAGAATTTAAGAGATGTTGTTATCTTCTTTATTAGTCTACCCTAAATCACTCTAAAGAGACCCTAAAATTTGGTAATGCTATGTTACTGAAAATTAGTACATATTAATGTGTTTAAGAATTCACCGCTTGAAAGTTGTTTATAATAACAATGTGAAGTTAAAGTAACCTTCCCTATAATATGAATTTAACTCAATTAGATTATATGAGACTAAAAAATAGTCTAAATATTTATTTATTTATTTATTATATTTTCTCTTTAAGAGATATTTGTACGAAGAAAATCCCTTTTAAAGTAGTATTTTATTTCTAAGGGTGTAGATGATCTATTGTATAAATAGTTGATGAACCATTAAATATTTAGCTCGTTCATTTGAGTGTGGAATTTATATAAATTTCCAATCTATTCGATGTCAAATTTTCTTAAACCTAATTTTCGAATCACTACAATAGCTGCCAATTTCCAAGTTGATCTTGCTGTTCCAAGGCTTAATATGCCACTAAAGCTTCACATAATCCTCTTGTGCATCATTTAGAACTTAATCCTTAAAGGTATAAACTTCCTTCCTCTTGGATTTCAAGTTTGAACTTAGCCTTGATAGTTTTAATATTATACGATTCAATTCTAATTAGCTATGATTAAAATATGACATATTTTATGCTTTTATATCATCTTTACTATGTGCAACGACTAGGATTGAGCTAGGTTCAATCCTTGATTAGAGACTAATACATGCTTATCTTAAAAGTATCAAATGATGTTATAATTATACTCCTGCTAAATAAATCAATGATTTATCAATAATATAATGATAAGATGTTTTTATATTGTATTACCTAATATGATAAGCTTAGATCTCATCTTAAGTTAATATTTAAGTGTAATTCATCCTCAAATCTCACCACCATGCCTCCTTAAGCTACGAGAATCACACTACCAACAAATAAAGAAGAAGCATTGCACTCAATTTCCAAGTAGAAAATTATTGTGCATAGTAGGGACTCAAGCACTATGGAGAATTCACAAGTTACATTTATGATCTTCTACAAGGGAAACTCTTGAAACTCCTAAATGTATTCAAGAGGAAAATTTAGAACTCCAAGAATCCGCATGTTCCATTTATGGTAGTTCATGAAGAAAACCATCGAAACTCATAGATGCATTCTAAATAAGTGTTTTGAGCTCAAAAACAATCATTTGCTTTCATTGTCAATTTATAAAAGAAGGATATTACATGCACAAGACCTATTATAAATAATCATAGTGAAATATTTGTGATGTGATTCCGTAAATTTTCCCAACTTGAAAAATTCTACATAAAATTCAACGCCTTCTTTTATGTGTTATAATTGTTAATGTGTGTCTTCATCAATTTCACATTGCTCACGTATACCCTAAGTGTAACAAAACTTCCAACCTTCACAACAATAAACTGTTCAACACATTCTTGCTGCCACTTTTAATTCGATTTCTTGAATTTAGTGCTTAAAGGAGTCTGTACAGTTTAAATTTCAAGTATCCATTTAAACTGAAGAAATAATAAACGATTTAAAAAAAATGAGACGAGCTGTCCTAATAAGCCATATCAAGGATAAAATCATCTTTCAAATGGAAACAGTTGCAAAAAACTGGAAAAAAATCTGAAGTCGTGGGAATTTTTACTTTTATGGACATGTGCAACTTCATTACTTTAAACTGAGTGTAATCCCACGATTTCAATGAATACATGATGACATATTGGATACCTCTTTGGATGGCAAGAGTATCTTCACTCTACGCAGCCATGTCTTATCTTAATATGGATCTGGCCTGTGCTTGAGCTATCTTTGGATACCTCTGGGATTTTTATTCTGTAATAAGGAAGTTATTGGGATGCAATTTGCTGATACTTCATACCTTCAGTCTTTAAATGCACTTTGGTTCTATTCATATATATAATTATCGTTTGCTGAACTATTTATTTACCTGTCTGTTGTGCTTGATCAATCGCTGAGGTGATGACTTTAGAGCTCTTTGGTTGTAAAGACTCTAAGCCCAATTCATTCGAATGAAAAAGCAGTTTTACAAAGTATACACAATGCGATTAGAGAATAACAATAAAACAGCAGTTAATAATCTCAGCAGAAACGAGATGCAGCATAAATAAATGAAATTAAAGGCTCAAGTACGAACTCCCGCGGGAGCGAGGGGGAGTTAAGCTCTTCGACGGTGTAGTATCCCCAGGTATAGTATCAGTGCCTAAATGTAGAATCCATGCAATTGCTAAGATCTACAGAGTTTGACAAAGCTCCTCAAAGATTTCTTGTAGACTTGGTCTAGAATCAAGTTGATTTATATATATTGCTTAATCTCCAGCTGGCTTTGTTACGTTCAATGGCTATCAAAAGGCAAATTTTCCTTTTTGGGTGAATATTTTTCTCCTATCATGTGTTGTGCAAGGGCTGGAGATAGAATTTATCTTTTGGTTAGGCTGTTATGTATGAAGATTTCAATAAACCTGTCCTTGTATTTTATTATTATATACCTTATCAATGTCAATAATATTTGTACATATTTTCATTTGGAATGAAATTAGGCTTAGGCTCTCAAATTTTCCACAAACAATTATAAAGCGGTTAATGATTTAGGGGATGCTGGTATGATGAGGTAAAAAGAATATTGAAGTAAGAAAATTAGTGTAAAATTTGTTCAAATAAAATAAATACAATACAATTCAATAGTTGAGTTGGAACAGGATGAAAATGGTGGCATAATAAAAAATGCCCAATTTGAGCAAATTTGGCTATGTTCGTTTTGTGAAGAAATTGAGGAATATAATTCCCCTACAAATTTGTCTGTAATTAAATTACTCTATAAATACCGCATATCATACATGTTGAATTTTAAAATCTCAGGAGTAAAATCACTTTAAACTTAAAATCCTGCATACTAATAGCTTCTTAATGTGGAGACCTAAAAAGGCGGCACTAGCTTTGGAGCAATGAATGATATCTTTACACTTCGTATTCATTGAATGTCTAGAAACATCATGAAGCAACTCCCATGAATGTCTGCTCAAGTTGAGGAAACGTTTGGCTTATTGGCATTATTATGTCAACCTATGGTTGATGATGCAAATTCATGTTAGATTCGAATTGCTTCAGTCAAGCAAGAAGGGTTTCTTATGACTTAATCTACAAGAAATTGTGAAAAGGGCTTCTTATTAATGATGAACTTGAATGTCATGGAATTGGGTACTTTGTTTGCAACAAAAAAGCAGAAAGCAAGATCAATGCGATGCGATGCTTATCAGTTAAACGTAAGAGCTTCAGATCTTTAACAAGAAAATTGAGCTTTTCTTACAGCATGGAGAGATGCTGACGACATTATAGGCAAAGGCAATATTGGTTAAAGCTTTTGAGTAAAATATCGGTTAAAGCTTTTTTGTCAAATATACAGGCAAATTATACTTTAAATGTTATGATACACTGATAGACAAAGGCAATGCCTCAATCATACACCATGACAAATTGAGAATCAAAAGAATTAAGAACTACAGCAACAATTACGCGGCAAGTGGGACTGGCAAGCAAGTGATACTGGTCTATTTGTTGCCCACACAAATCAATTGCCATGAGCTTGCTCTCTCTGTTAAATTTAGAGAGGAGAAAGACAGTCGAAGGACAATGGCTAGTTCAAACTCTTTTTGTAATTCATCTTAGACAAATTACACTTCAGTTTAAACGAAAGATGTAAATTGCATAAGCCTCAATTCGTTATTATATTAGTATTATTATGTGTATAAATATTATTTTATTTTAAATGGAATAAGTATATTTCAGTTGGCTTAGCCACAATTTTGCATTGTTCTTTTCCGGTGTCTTGTTTGCAGGTTTGCTAAATTCTCTATTCTCATTCACACGTTACCAAAAAGAAGACTCATTCTCATTTTCCATCTTGGGAAGAAAGAATTTTCTAACAAGCTGAACGAAAGCAAGGTAAAAATCGCTTTGAGAAGTGCAACTTACTCCACCAGAGAAAGAATATGTTGGCAAAGTGGGTGAACAACAACCATTACTGGCAAGATCAACCAATAATTATAAGTTTTGATATCATAAGAAAAGTTTTCCAAAACTTGAAGAAATGAATGTACAAGGTTTTTACATGAACCGGAGAGACAGAAAAATTGCATGATCAACCAAACCAAAACTTTTGGTGCCATTAAAAAAGCCAACTAACCTCACCTTTTACCTGTAATGAATATAGAAAGAATTTATTTTAACTATATAGTGGAGAAGAAAAAAGAAGAAAAATGAACCTGCAGAGCCAGCTCATGAAATATGGCATCTCTGCTCCTATTTCTCCAAAATCTCTTACGAAGAGAGCAGGTTGAAATGGCGGAAGCATGGGCAGGATCAGACTGCTGTGGCGTAACTACTACACTGAGTTGCAGCAATGAGAAAGGAAGCAGGAGCAACAAGATATTCACAAAGAAAAATTATTACTATGAAAGGAAAGGTGTCACCTGTTATGCAGAAGACACTTGGAACATAGCAGAATGTTTCATTTGGCCTTAAAAGGATCCGTTCAAGACAACTGCTGCTGTCAACTTGTCTGTGGAATCAGCCACGGAATAACATTTGTAGGAAAAAAACAGCTTTTAGATAATTATTGCAATCGTAATAAATTTTGTATCCTTCAATAATAGTTGGGCTACACTTTCTTATAGCTGTTGTGCTCAAATACATCTGTTGGGAAAAGAAGCCCTTCTCTCACCATAGAACTTACTAAATTGTGGCAAAAGAAGGTTGTAGCCAAACGGAAATATGGTTGTGATTGGTAAATAAAATTTTGAAAAAGCTGTCTTGAATAAGGCAAGCATCTCTTTGAACTCAAATAAGATAGCTAGTGACTTCTATATTGTTTGCTCACTTGAAAAAGTTGTATGCTTCAATTTTTTTGACAAGCAAATAAGATACCTAGACGCCCTAGTTCAAAAGTTCAATCTAACCATATTTCATCCAATCCTTTGAATTAAGAAAGACCAATTTTGTGTGTATATTAAGAGGCGATTTGTTTTAATCAAATCAGCTCATATTAGTAACTATCAACATACCAATCAAACCACTTAACAGCTTAACTTAGCTTTATTCACAATTAATCTCTTAATTAATCCTGAAACGAATAGCCTCTAAGAGTCGGGAACCAAATAATCTTTACAAATACAAGATATTTACTGTCTCAAATATGAAAAGCAACACTGTGAGCAAGAATTGGTATTGAAACAAGAACCAATAGTTTACAGATTCAAAAGATGATTCACTGTTTAGCATAAAAAACAGCTAAACAGTAATATCATGTCATACAATTTGAACAATGGCGAACAAAATCTGACTTTCCTGTATATGGAAAAGAAAAAATATATTCATTCCACGTGTAGGTTATGACCGGCTCAAATTTTATACAAAATACTTCTATATAAAATTTAAGTGGGCTGGGAAGGCTGATTAAACAAGGACCTGAGATCTTGCAGCGAGTCGTGAGCATTTAGTTCGCGGGCTCTTTCTCCGGCCACAGATGCAGAATTCCAAAAGCTCCAGATCCTCATCGCAGGTCAAGATAGATGCCAGCTGGGGGTTATCAAGAAGCATCTTGGAAGTGAGGTAACCAGCTATAGTCCATGTTTGGTATAACCTTGCCTGTTTACCAATAAATCTACCGGTGCGGGTATCGTAATATTCTGGCCATTTATCATTAGATATCCTTTTTTCTACTAGCCTGACAGCCCTCTCAGCTAAACCTGATCTCCCAATTTTAATGCAAGCTAGTGTAAACTGGAAAAAATAAAAATGAGAAAACATAAGGTTGCAACATTGAAAAATTCTTATTAAAAAAGATTAAAAACAGTGGTTATATGACTACAAAGCTAATTTGTGAGCACAGAAAAAAAACTACCTGCCAAAGAAGTGTGGGCCAAGATCCCCCATTGTGATATGACCAAGGTCTGCAAGAACGTAAAAGGAAACGGTAATCAGAAGTGGTTGTTTGATTGGGACTTTTAACTTGGCTATTAGAACATATAAATCAGAACAGGCATTTTGAGCATTGCAACAAAGTTTACAAAATACAGTACTGTTGATAGTTATTAATCTATATATATATATATATATCATAGATATCATCATCTCCACAATGATTTTTTCTTGTGGAAGTAGAGATCGGCGCGGCGAAACCCTAGCGTCATGAGGTTGATTCGTTTGACGGCTGGCGCGCGATGCCGTTCGTTGGTGGCTGGTACCCAATTCCGTTCGCCGGTGGCCAGTGCGTCCGTCACCGGTCCGCTCTTAGCAAATCCGGTGCTCCGCCCACTGCGAGCGGAGATCATCTGATTTTTTCTCGTGGAAGTAGAGATCGGCGGCGAAACCCTAGCGTCATGCGGTTGATTTGTCGACGGCTGGCGAGCGATGCCGTTCGTCGGTGGCTGGTACGCAATTCCGTTTGCCGGTGGCCAGTGCGTTCGTCACCGGTCCGCTCTTAGCGGATCCGGTGCTCCGTCCTCTGCGAGCGGAGATCATCTCATCCCTCTGAGAACGGGATCTGGCTGTGCGGTCATTGGCCATTGTGGGAGGTTCGGGTTCGCTACCTAATCTACGTCCCCAACAGGAAAGCAGATCCTTTGAGCATAAATCCTTTAGAGATGCCCTCATTCACACCTCGTCCCCGTAGTCGGATTGGTATTAAGCCAATCATTCTTCTCTTCTTAGAGGTAAAGTTGCTCTAATTCTCTTGGATGATGAGATGCAAACCTTAGCCAAGCTGTACGAGTATACCCGCATTGGGAAATGGATTACACAAGAATTTTTTCTAAGAGGTTCTATCATTGCAAACTGCCCAACGAAAGTTCTTGTGGACAATTTCCTTTGATCCATCTTGCGATTCACCATTGTTCCCGTTTTCTGGTAGATATGGAAATATATGGATTTGAGACAATAAATTGAGATATTTTCAGGAGTGTACATTTGAGAACCTCCCAATCTTATTGTTATATTATTAAGCATGATGAGTCGAACTGATTCAAGCTACACGGAAGGTAGAAAAGACGCTCATAGAGCAACAAAAAAACCTAAATACAAGTGTTCCAAAACGGAATTACACAACGCCTTCAGAAATAGAGAATCAGTCGTTAGTCGTTAGGGATAGGTACCCCGGTGGTTGAACTAGTTAAAGATCAGGTTGTGGAGACTGGAAAATGTAAAGATCATAGATGAGGTGACCTCACCTTTGGCCACAATGCTGAATAATACTGCTGAAGCTGTAAATGGAATACCAGCTATATTGGAATCAGAATGGAATGAGGTAAACGCCAAGAGTGTTTACCCTCACAGCTCACTTGGTACTTGGTAGTTATCTGGAAGGTCTCCCTATTGTGGTTGGCACTGTCGACACTCCTGTGGATAAAACTCAACCTTGGATAAAGGATTTGGTTTCCATTCGGTTGGAGTTGTCGAAGAACTTGAGGCAATACCAACGGGTGATATTGGTAATGGGAGGTGGTTATTGATGTTCAGCCATTATGTTCCATTGCAATGCTGGTTCTAGAGATTGGAACCCCCTTGGAAGATGTTGCTCAATCACGGGAGGAGGTGACCTTGCCACTAGACCCCTTTGCTGTCGGTGGAGATCTTGAGTGGTATGCGGAGCACTCCTCAATTGAGCTTCAGGACGCCCTATCGAATTCGCACAAATTTGAAGGGGGGAGCTGAGGGTATTTTTGAAGATATGCACATCACCTCATAAGAGTTACACTTGTATGTTAAGAAAGTTTGATTCTTCTGAGTAGACAAGCCTTCACCTCATAAGAGTTGTTACACTTATATGTTAAGAAATTCTGACTTCTCTAGAGGCTAGCTTGTACCTAAATCCTCATGCAGCAGAGTTCCATCTGCCTGCTCTCAATAGGGATCAAACTACATATGCACTTGAAGGAAGATCGAACTCAGAGGGCACCAAGATGGATTCAAAAGAGGACTTGAATGATATTATTTTTTGAACTCGAAAATATTATATGATTTCCTTGTCAAGGCATACACAAAGGGAAAAAGTTTAAAAAAGATAGAACTCGGAAATCAAATTATAACCTAATGCAAAGACATAACCGTTAGCTAAGCTTTATTTTCTTTAGCTTTTGTTGGCTCTAGATCCTGTGGAGTTTGGTAATCGTACTCCATTTTATCTTTTTTGGTTGTTTTTCCTTTATTTGAGGCCATCAATTCTCCTTTTGTACAAAATTATAATTATTTTATAAAATGCACAAGATTTTAATTTTATATATATATATATATATATATATATACATATATGTGCTTAACCTCGAATACCCTCATTCCCTCTATTAAGCAATTCAGATTATGGATGGCCCTCCTCTTTCGATGGCAACTCTAGCCACGACAGATGATACAGGTGGGAATGCGACTGATGTTGGAGCCGGCAAAGTGATGAAAATGCCGTCAGGCCCCATTGTTACCAGAACAGAGGCGGGCTTTAGTCCAATTGGATGGGGATGAGGCAATTTTTTTGCCAGTCTCGGTTGTGGTTGATCCTCTTGTCACAATGGTTGGCTCTCCTTCGACAGATGTTTGGCATGTCAAGATAGTTGTTTCTAGTCCTTTGGCTGGGCCCGCCGAGATGGCTGAGGTAATGTCATCGAACAATAACAACACTGAGGCGAACATGTCCAATTATGAAGCGTTATTATCAGGTAAACATCGAGGTGCGATATCGGCTGCCCATGAAGTTTTGAGGTTCCATGATGGGGGATGTATCCTGAAGATCACTCTCATAATGTCAGGACGCTGATGTCTTACTCTACAAAACTGCTCCAAAAATATATAACTGAAATTCCAATAGTTTTGGGTCAATGAGATTCGATGGAGTACTCTCCAACCTCATCTTCTTTGATTGATGGGGGTGGATCTAGGGGAAGTTCCGATTTAATTAGTATAGTTGTGGTGCATATCTATGAAGATCTTGAAAACCTCTCAAAGAAAAGAGGGAAAAACAAAAAGAAGAAATAATCTGGCTCAAAGAAGTCAGGCTACAACCTTAAAAAAAGAAGCGATCGTTGACTTCCTCTCATTTTATGTTGTCATTTACTGAGACCTCTTTTTACGAGATCCTCTTATGAGAATTTTTGGTGACCATTTGATTTTTTCTTATTCTCTTTTTTTGCTTTTTTTGTTTGTTTGAAGTCACCGGACTTCTGACTTATTGTATCCTGATCTTTATAAATATATATATATATATATTACAAGCACATTATTAATAAATCATTATTATAGTATATTATATTTTTAATATATGTATTATTATATTATTCAATAAATAAATGTCATTAAATTGTTTGCAGGTGTTAATAAATTATTTAATTTACAGTTACATTAAGCTTAGGCCAACTAACAAACCAAACAATCCCTCAAACTTAAACAGCTACTTTTCAGAGCTATGTTTATCTTTCTTTTATTGGAACCTAAATAAGCTAAAATGAATATTAAATTCAGATAAATATAAAAAAATATTTAGTTGAATTAAGCTTAACTACATTATGGTCTAGCCTAAATATATTAATATATTACATAACTATTAGCTTTTTATTGATTATAATAATCGGTTATAGGAGACAGTTTAAGTCTTTGCATCAAAATCTAGTATCATCCATTTTTATATTTTAGATTTTTTATAAATACTGATAGTTTGTTTGCCAGGATTCATAGATGGACATTCTTTTCCAAGATACAAGAGTTTAAACAAACAGAGCGAAAGAAACAAAGGATAAATGAGAACTTCAGTTCAGTATTACTATATTTAAAATAATTACAAAAAATTGCAGTTCTATGCTAGAAAATATTTACTCAGAAAAATAAAATATATAAGCATAAAAACTATAATTTTTAGTCTAAAAATAAACTTACGTGTTCTTTGGATCACTGCCAGTTATTATACGCCATTCTTCATATTCTAATGCAGGATAACATATCTTGAGAGGCATGTTAGCCATAAGATCATCCCATTTATCTTCAAATAAATTTAGAATGCCCATTGCCTGTTTTGGAGTAGCAAGAGAAGAAACAATGGACCAAAAATTTCCAAGGGAAAATAACCTGAAATCCATGTGGGCAGGCTGAAGATTGCCAATGAGGTAGCCTCCTCTTTCGGGTATCCAATCAACCAGCCATGAAGGAATTTGATCAGGATATATATTAAATTTATTAGTAGCATCAAATGAATATTCCTCAGTCTTGTATCGATATATTTCATTTATCTTTTTCATGTCAACCCAATAATACTCCCTAATATGGAAAGACAAGGCACTAAGTCTGTTATTGATAGCATGCACAAGATTCTTGGATTCATCAGTGATAGTGATCATTTCCCGAGCGCATCTCAAAGCCGAGTAAAATAAAGCCTTTGAAAAAGCACTTGTTATATAGATGACAAAAAAACAAAATTAAGAAAGACAATACTCTTCCAAAAGTGAATGTTCAATTTGTTCTATTTATTACTTCATACTGCATAAAATGTTGTTAAGAATAAAAGTATGATAACAGAGTGCGCAAACATGTGTATCATATGCTTTTCTAGAAATATGAATGCTTAGTATTAATTTTCAGGATAATTTCAATACGAAGCACTTAAGAACTAGCATTATTATAAAAAATTAATCTTCTACTTTCATTTAAGTAATAGAACATTATTTCAAAGAGCAATGATAAAATCCTAATAGACTTTTTTCTAGTTTAATAAAATAATGCAACCGTTCGATAATAACATGTGTAAATGCACCAAGTTATTAATTTAAATTTTTGAAATGGGAACTTGTTGTGAAGATATACTAGTTTTGTGCTTGATATATAAGAATTCCTTTTTCTTCAAATTACTTTAGGAGAAAGCTGAGCTCCTTAACAATAGCATTAACGCATATTGTATGTACGTATCACGTTACATGCCCATGTTTAAAGTGACACACCAATGAAATTATCTTGGTCAAAATAAAGTAAGAAAATTTTGTTGCTTTGAACTATAAATAAATATGAGAAAATTTAGTTTAAATTTTCAAAGAGTAAATAGTAAGAAGTAAATATCCTAAAAAACAAATAACTTTTGTTGCACAACAACAACACAAGGCCTAGGTCCCACTAGGTGGGGTTGGATAGATGAATCATATGATTTTATTGTGCACAATCAAAGAAAAACCCCTCACCTGGTTCCAAAATATAGAAAATCATTTAAGTGGTTTCTTTCTATTTCTTTTTTATCTTCCTCTTCCTCTTTTAACATGAGCAAAATTCAAATGCTCAATTTTTCTAATAGGGGTATTGAACAGTTTACACATAATAAGTTTAAATCATCTAAGATGACATTCTCTAATTTTATGCTATTGGATCCACACAAACCTGGTTACAAATAAACTCATCTAATTCAATCTTTTTTAATATACCCACTTATCCATCTTAGCACCATCAACTCTGCAATACATAGTTTATCATTAAGTTTCTTCTTTGTTGGTCAACATTCACTCCCATATAACATAGTCGGTTGTACAATTACACTATAAAACTTTTCGTTAATTTTGAGTGGGACTTTTTAGTCACACAACACTCCAGATGTCCATTTCATCCAACTAACTTGGACCCTATTAATCAGATTACTCTCTATTTTAAATTATTTTGAACAATTGAATCAGTATTTGAACCTCTCATTCTCTTGATCACACAATCCTCAATAATTGTCTTCGAAATCAAATCTTATATTACAATTAAATTTACACTACATATATTATGTTATAAATCTACTAAGATGAAACACTTTAGATTTTACAGATGTCCTCCACAACTTGCTTTTCTTTAACTCCAACTCTAGCCTTATCAATTAAGAGAACATGCAAATAGCATGCACCAAGAAACCTCCTCTTGAATGTGCTCAATAAAAACATTCATAATTAAGAAAAAATTAAAGGATCGAGAGCTGAGCCTTGATGCAATTCCATAATAACAGGAAAATCAATAGACAAGCACCTTACCACCAAATACATTACAATACCATTATACATACCTTTAACAACATATTAATATTCCACACAGTATGAATTGACTGAATATTTAATGTGAAACAATTTAAGTTGAAATTATCAACATCATACTCATTAACCCTATCCCAACAATTGGAGACATATTCAACATACCCTCCTTCCCCATTATTTTGTGTTGAATGCTACAAGAGGTACCAGCTATTGAAAATTGAACTAGTGATTGTTAAAGAAATGAAAATATAAAAAACATTTTTAGGTAATTTATAGTGCAACTAAAATAAAAAATGCATTTTAGAGAAATATGATGGTACAATACAAAAAAAGTAAACAGTGAACAAAAATGCCAGCAAAGACAGCACTTCACACAAATATTATAGGCAGACAGAGAGCACAGTTCCTAATCAATACATCATCATTCACATAGTAGCATACACAGTTTAAAGCACAGCTTGAGTCAAATACTTAAAGGTGTTAAGATATTGACATACATACCTTCCCATGAAATAACGTGAAGTACAGCTTGAACTAAAATACTAAGCATGCATAACAATTAATAAATTTCAATTTAAGTTCAATCTTTTCCTAAATTAAGGAAATAGTCCTTTCTGAATAACAAATGGTACAAAGAAAGAAAACAAACTTGCATATATTACCTTGAATTCCTTTAACAAATTTTTTTATAAAATAATGCCGAAAACAAACACTAAAATATTAAATGATGGATGCCCAAGAAGAAAGTATCAAAGCAATAATTTATCTTTATGAGATTAGATAAAAAAGACAAGGATTTAATTTATTTGGTTCATAAAATAAAATAAAAAATCTTTTCTTAGCATAACCAATCATCTTCTTTATGTTTAGTTCATCATAAAAGCACAATTAAAAAGATAAATGATTATACAAATATGAAATTGAGATTTTTTTAATTAGAAAAAAGTCTTGTAAATAATGTTGAAATATGTAAAACCCAGGCGACCCGAATGAACAATGTATATCACAGTTCATCTTCGTCACTGAGCAACACGACGGGGAGAAAAATCCTATAATTTTGTGACTTTGATCCGTTGCACCGTTTCGTGCAATTTTGGAGTCGTTAGAGCTATCTTCTCGGAGGATCATATCAACAGATAATTTGCTAGACATAATCATGTATATAAAAATAATTTTGAAGAAAACTGAAACCCCTTTTTTCTCAAAACTCTCTCATTGTGGTCAGCTTTAGGTCAAATCATCTACACATAAACACTCCTTAGAACCCAAGCAACGCATTTATACCCCTAAAAGGCGCATTTATAAGGGCGCTTTGTAGGAACAAATTCTAAATTTCTCAAAAAATTTTATTTCCTTAGGATTCCCTAAGGTATTCCAGCAGCCCCGTTTCATTACCAGGCCCTATTTGAACATCTTGAAAGCTTCTATCATCATTGTAAAGTAAAATCAGTTAGAAAAAGACAAGCTCCCAAAATCTACCTTTCTTTCATCCACCTTCCATTGTCAAACCTTCTTAGCATCATAGAAAGACTTCTAATCTTTCTATCGAGGTCAAAAGAATTGTTTGGGAGTTAGAGTAGCAGTGGAGGAGCTACCTTGGTATCATATTATGACAGTCATCTTCCAAAATTTCTTGGATCCATGTAACCCTTAATTTGAGAACGATTATCTTTCATTGGAAACATTGTTAGGAGGTCCCTAAACTCTCTAAATGTCTATTGAATCAGTTAAAAAAATGTAGTTTTAAATTAGATATTGATTTTGGAGGTGGAGAAACAATTTGGTATAAGCAAATATCTCCTTGTCTTGCCATGTGTTGAATGTGTATCTAGAATTTCTTGAAGTTAAATGTTGGTTTATTATGCATGTAACTTCTGATTTTAAGTATCACCCTATCTTGATTATCATCATCTTGAATATACCTTGATTAAAGGGATTTATGTGAAGTAAAAATTGAGTTTAACTTACCCCATTCCAGCATATGTTAAGTAAGGGTTACATTTGCATAATATGGTTTGAACTATGGCATGGAAATAAAGATAGTAGAGTAATAAGTAATTTGTTGAGACCTTGCCATGTGCATTAAATTTTATATGAGAACATTAAGCTTAGTATGTCTAAGTTATTCAAATGGGTTACACTTTATTTTGAGCTAAGGGAAGCTCGTATGACAAGCAATTTAAATTGCAAATTTTTCTGATTTAGAGAGTTAAAAGATGATTAATAATATTTGAGAAGTAGGAGTAAGGTGTTGAATGAGATAAATGAAAGAATAGTTAAATTAGAGAAGAGTTTAAGAGAGATTATCTCTACTTTGGCTCTATCTTAAATTATCCTAAAGAAAGGCAAAATTCCTTAAAATAAAAATGTTAAGTTTAAAATTTAACTCTTAAGAATGAATTTTAGAGAAATATAATGTGAACTTCAGGTTTTGAAAGGTTTTCTTAAGAAGAGTTGAAGTTATGAGAACCCTTTTTTATGTCATATTCATGGCTAACATCTTAATCCTTATGTTTTGAGATAACCTTTCAAAGATTGAATTATTCTTTTAAGATGATAAGAGTTACTATATTATATTAATTAGATGTTGTATTTGAACTTTAGGAGGTGAAAACTAAGGTTTAAAAGTGGAGACTAGTCAAAGTGTGATCTATTTAACATCATAATTCAATATTATCTAAATTTTCACTCTTGTCAAGTGATAACCTAAAGTGCATAAAACCTAGTTTTAAACAGTATATTTTTAATAACAACATCTAATACTATATTTAAATTAATATGTAAATGACAAGTGATCAAGAAGAAAAATTTAGGAGAGAAAGACTTTTATAACTAAGCTAATGGAGAGGGTACTTAAATATCTTTCTTATCTTGTAATTGCTCAACTTATACTTAGGCATAATATATATAAATACATACATATAAATGATGATATAATTTAATCAAATTATAAACAATATATTAATGATAATTTTCCTCAAATATATGAATTTTCAGATAATCTGTGAGGAACAATCAGTTAAGGAAGAATAATGTGTGGTATTACTAGGAGCTTTTGCTAAGTACATAAAAACTCAATCAATGTATTATTAGATTCATAAATGGTATGCTTTTAGTTTCTTTTCCATTTATACGCAACACTTTATATACTATGATTCATGATTGAGCCAAACATTGAAACAACAAACTTGACATGAATACTGCTTAATGAAAATACCTAAATTTTAAGATGAATAATAGAGAAATGAGATACATAATGAGATGTTCATATAAAAAATTTGGTCGGTCCCATCCTACTATTTTGGATTAGACAAGAAAGGGGTACCTCCCAGTAGAACTGTTTATCTGGACTAGACATGACATGGGTTTGACCCAATCAGGTTGTTTGTGAGCCCAACAAGGAGACTACCAATTTAAATGTTTGGAATAATAGGATATCCAATCAGGTTATTTGTGGGCCCAATAAGGGAGTTGTCAATCTAATTTGAAAGAACATGATTTTTTGAACTTGTACAAAAGAAAATATAGTTGAAATTAAAAGCAAACTCTACCTAGACATTGAACACATTTGACACCTGAAATTGTGATATTGGCATGCAAAACAAGAATAATCTCCAATAATACAGTATTAAATGAACTTGAACCTAATAATTGTCATATGATAAAATAATTAAAAACTAGATTTTTATGTATTCAAATTGATACATTATACTTTGAACATTTCAGGAAGTGATCTAGACTTAGAGGGCTAGAGATTGAGAAGTAGAAGCAGAGTTTGTCACACTTAGAAACTTCAAAGTTGAGATTGCCATCAGTAGTTATCTTTTGATTTTCTCTTTATTTTTCTTTTTTATTTGGGAGACTTTTATATATAAGAAAGATATTGGATATGATATTTATGTTCTTTTCATATTTAATTAATGTTAGATGGTTTTTGTAGCTCTTGTAAAAATGCTCTTACTAAACGAGTAAATAAGATTTTAAAGTTTTTTTTAATGGTGAAACTATGCGATGTTTGAAATTTTTATTTTTCAATTTTTCTCGGCTTGATCCTCGGGTCATTACACATTATTAGAGATAAATTTGAACAAAAATGTCATTTGATCGATAGCTTGTAAATCAATAAATTAACTGATATGGTAAGTTCTATCGAAAGCATTAAAAAGTACGAGAATTAGAAGAAATATATTTAATTAAACTAAGTACATATATCTGCCATAAGTATTTTATTTCCAAGGATCCCCAAGAACCTCTTTAATTTCTCAATTTCTTTTATACTAAATTCTAATAGCCCCCATTTTTCTTCGTTCTATTGTGTGCTGTTCCTTACATCTTTTCTAGATTATTTTTACAAGTTCCTTGAGATTTGTTATGGAATTTCCAACACTTATCTTTGGATTAACAAAAATAAAGATAGTCTCTATTTAGTATTAGAGTAATCCCTTTTATTTGCTCGCTTCAAATAAAGCATGCCCAACCATCACCTTTTCTCTTTTAATTATAATAACTATAGATTTAACGATTCTTTCAATCATGATATGTCATTCATCTTCAGCTCAAACTATGATGACTACTTTATTTAGAGATGATAACTCCTGACTTTCAAGAGTTTGAAAATTTGAACAGCATCAAACTCAATATGTTTAATTCAACTAAAAATCATTTGACAAACTTTTTGAGGATAACTGCATCTTCGATACACTCCATCTCTGTATAGTGTACAGTTTCATTTTAGCAATTGTGGTCTTGATCTTTATTTTGTATATTTGTGCAGCATGTCATGATTTTGAGTAAATTTGTCTTATAGCTTCCTAAATTTATTTACCGGATTAATGAACATACATGTGATATTTATTTCAGATGCCAACGAGTTCCCAAGCCAAAACATTGTCAATAAAACTGCCTCGTCCCATGTATCAAATCTAGAATCTCCTTTCTAGGGCTAGCACCAAGAAGATGCTTACTTTTCCTCATTCCATTGAAGTGTGCCTTTACATGTTGAGACAACTTAAAAAAATATCTCCCATTTAGTCTATATAATGGCTGAATATTTGGGGATTCTCTTATAGATTTCCATTATTATCACTTGATGAAATTTAGTCATGTTGAAAACTCTAAAGGCTTCAGACATGTTTAAAAATATAGGTATCAATAGAATAAGAAACGATAGTAAAAAATTGAAGCACTCATCTTGCATTTGATCAGGTGAAATAGTAAAAAAGGCAAGAGAATCAGAGGAAACTGTATTTTTGAGGTCTATAGAAATCATAGCTGCTCTGATATCATATGAAAAATTTCATTTTTAGCCAATGCTATACAAGGAATATGTAAATATATATATATATATATAATAAATTTTAAAATATAAGTTTGGAAAAAAATTAATTGAAACCAGATAAGAACTCAAAATAAATCTCCCTTTTGAGGCTTACTATAGAGCATTTCCAAAGAGATAACAAATATAAATTTTCTAAGTTACAGCACCAAGATCCTAAATAAGAACTTATCAAACCTGAGATTTGCATTGGAGTCTATGAGATCTATGGAATCTAAAAAGTAAAACCAGTGAATACAGAAAAAAGAATTTGCAGCCTGCATTGTAGGAAATCCATAAAGAAAAGAAATATTTATTTCAACAATTTAAATTTGATTCATGTATTTCATAAACCTTGGATAACCATAACTAGGCTAGTGGTGGAAAATTAAGGTATTATCACCTAAAGCGCAGATAAAAAATCAACAAAGAATGAGGAGACAAGTGGTTCATCATGAGTGCCACTGAAAGAAAAAAAATAACTTTATATTGACTTGTGCAAAATTAGCTAAAAACTAGTCCAGAAATTTCTTTAAATAATCATCAACCTACTTCAATAATTGTGTTTTATAAACAATAGCATATTAATCATTATTTATTCATATATTAAAATTATTTATTATCATGAATTATGAGATTTTTAGCAAAAAAAAGATCGTTCTCATGTCATTCAAACATTTGAATAACATCAAACATATTCAAATTTTATATTGCAAAACTTTCTTCAATGCATATAAGAAAAATCATGATAGATTCAACATTAAGAACCAACAAAAATTTTAAAATTCCAACCAGAAGATATTAGACGTCATACTTGGATTTCAAGTGGATGACCATGGATGCCCATTCGACGATCTATCATGCAAGAGCCATCTGTTACAAGAAGAGATGGAAACATGTCAAACCCATCTGTCAGACATAAATTTAATATCAGTCGAATTCCAAGCTGTACATCCACTCTCTCTTGCATTGTATAATCCCCCGTGACTTTTCCATAGGCTCTTAGCAAAATGATCCACCATAATCCTACCGCCAAAAAATAAGATAACCAAAAATCATCACATACAATTAGTTTTCATAATAAAATCAAAACACAACAAAGTACAATGACTCTATATGAGCTCACCAGAATCAACGGGCGCTACACGCCCAATAGCTGATTCACCAAAATCAGGGTCCAAAATCTCCTCGAGTGCTTCACTATTTCCATCCAATGGAACAGTCCTAACCTTAAAACTAGCTGGCATCAATCCTTGCCCAGGGCTATAGCAATCCACAGTCTTTTCCCAGCTCTGATTTAGGTGGATGTAGTAACAACAGTGTATTAGGCAAGGAACAAAACTAATCAAAGATAATTGAATAATAGGGTGTCTGAGCCTGATTTATTATTTCAATTTAATAATGATAAATATATATCTAAGATCTAACATTTTTTTCAAGAATTTCAAAAAAGATAGAAAATCAAGAATCAGAAGCAAGCACTAAAGTATTAATTAATAAGATATAAGGATTAGAAAATAGTTAGCTCATTAAAAAATTAAATGTTAATCATCAAACTTGTAATTTAAATCAGAGAGGAAAGAATAAATGAAAAAAGATCAAAAAATTGCTAGCCATTTACTTGAAGAATTATTTAATTGTTATCAATAACTTTATCAAAAAATCTTAATTGTCACCTGAGGTGTTCACTAGTAACATGAACTAAACCAATCATGCAAAATCATCATAAGTTCAGTAAAACAACATTTAAGTGCATATAGATGGCTCAATAACGCATATGACATAGATTTACCTTGCTTGTGCGATCATGCATATGAATTTTGAACCTTGCACGTAATGCTTTCATACATATGATGTGGGATCATACAAAAGATCATCATTTCTTGTGCCCTATGTGTCCTATACATTATCTAACCACATTCCAGTCATAGTAGCTGTTGTAATATCTTACACACATCACTGATCATAACTTGCATTTTACAATGATATTTCTTTCCTTTGACCTGATGTGCAAGGTCCAACACCACTCTATCGCATTATCTAAATTAATTTTAAATGATCAGTTTTAAGTCTCCTATACCTCGTAATTTTTTTTTTTTTTTAAATCCATCTAAATCATTTGCCTAGCAAATAATATTAGGCCAATATGAAACTTATATCACCAATAGCTTTTCAAATGCTAAGCCATCTCCAAATAACAAAAAAATTAGACTATGACACATTATATAGCAAGTTTTAACATCACCAAGTAAAAAGCAACCTCATTTGTCAGCTTGAAGTTCATTAACGATTTAAATCTGGCCTGCTATCTTAATAATGTTCTTATAGGAAGAAATCTCTGTTTCAAAATGACCTTCCAGAAAAACAATACACCATTGACCTTGTTGATCACCCTATTGCGTAATTTGCATCAATTACAACTTGCAAATGAAAAATTTAGAATTGCCAAACTGATAGTTACAACTTACAAGGCATGAGTGGCCAAGGAATATTGCAAAAATATAGCAAAAATGCGACATTTGGAAATTAGAGAGGAAATTTGTAACAATAGTTTGTACTATCGCCCATTCTCGCTACTTTACAATGCGTTATAAATACACATTTTATTCATTAGTAAGCACTAAATGCTCTAAAAAACATTTTAAAGCACTTTCAATAAGATGCATATATTGTACATTTCGTCAAGCACACCACAAGTAAACTAGTAATCTTTTCAGAAATACAAAATTTATGCTTTGAAACAAAATTTTTCACTTGGTTTACTAAACTGAGTAGTGCACATTTTCAACATGACTTCTCTTAGAAATCACATTGATGAACTCTTTTTTTACTTTGCTAACCAAAAAATAGGAACTCTTTCTCCATAAATAAATTAAGTATAAGGTTCAAACAAGAAATGAAGCAGATGGTTTCCAAGAAATGCTTCATCATATAAACTACCTGGTGAAAGTTTTAGCAATGCCCTAGCACTTCCTGGCTATGAGACACAGTATTTTACCAAGATGAAAGCCGAACTGAAACAGCAGATTGGAAATTCACCTGAAGCTGCAACGTGTGCAGGAGAAAATTTCGGACAATCTCACACTCTCCCTTGAAAAGGAAAGCAACCGCAGACGGTACAAAATCCCGAATGAAAACCTGATCGTAGTTCAGCGCAACCTCCGTGGGATCGTTCGCAGCCACCGTCCCGACCGGACCACCACAGTAAGTTACTACAGCTCTTTTCAGTAAGCTCCACGCCTCGTTCTCAATCTCCGACATTTTCCTAATCTCTGGCGAACTTACGTCAGAGTCCACAGCAGATATATCGGAAATGGGCGCATCGGTGGCGAAATCCTGCGCGTAAACTCTCGGGAAAGCATTTTCTCCTTCAAGCGGCTCTGCCGAAGTCGAAAAGCATCGGAATCCTGCACCTGAGGTTGGGTTGATCGGGAGGAACTTCCTCGTTTGACAAAATTCGGGCAAGAACCGATTGGAATCTCCAAAAGGACGGCATTCCGGGGCACGACGAAGGGGGTAGTTATTAAAGAACCTGGAAGCTTTAGTGAAGTTCTTGATTAAGAGACGGAGAGCTTTGGCTTTGGAGGAAGCCATGAGCAGGTCAAGAGAGGAAGAGAGACTCGGCTATTGGACACAGATTTTGCCAACCGAATTTACGCGGAGTATTATTAGACGAGAATTCACATCAAATCTACGAATATCGCATTTCCTTCCTCCGTGTCGTTCGTCCATTCCCTAATGCGAGGACACGTCTTAAAACTTATTAGAAGACAAAAACAGTGAATAATGTTTTTTAAAGTATATTTTCTAACATATGACTTTTTATTACAAATTAAAAAAAATTAAAAAAATATTAGTTAAATAAAAATATATTCAACCAATAATCTATTTACACATTAAATTAACATAATTTCTATATATTTTTGATTAGTATATAAGTATAACAACTATATATATATATATATATATATATCATTAAATTTATAAATAAAAATAAATTAAGCACTAAACTTTTTTAACAATATACAATATTTTTGTATTGAGTTCACTATATATAAATCTTTAAAAATACTAATCATTATTTTTATTAGTGAATTTTAATTATTATATATTAAACATTAAATTTAATAATTTTAATAATATTGAAGCAATGAAAGAAACACTATCACCATTCTCTTATATTATATCTAACATTAATCAACTATTTAGGACAGTTTTTAATAAAATATTATTTTCATAATTTACTATAATCATTTATTATTATGTACATATAGCAATTTAACTCAGAATTTGAAAATTATTTGAAACTCGTTCAACTATCGAGTTAAATCAAATTTGAGTCAATTCTCAAATTAAACGGTTGACTCGAACCCAATTCGAGTTCAAAGTGTCTTTAATTGAGTTCGAGCTCAGTTCTCTAAATATATTAAATTAAAATCTATGAAAATAAATTAATTATATAATCCAGTAAAATTAATAACCAGCACCGTCGGTAAAATCCGTTGCTCCGTCTTCGTTGTTTCCTTTCCATCGAGTTCGTTCGATACCTCGTATTTCGAAGTTTTAAATCATTATTTTTAAATGCAGGCGGCTGATTTAAACCATCTATGAATGCAATATTTTAGTATTTGAGTTGGGTTCACTATATATAAATTCTTAGGATGTGAGCCTGTTTTGCTTATGAATGCAATATTTTAGTATTTATAATATCAAATATATAATTTTATCTTCTTATTTATTTTATATGCAAGTAAATTTGTTACATATATTATATGTTGAAGTTTATAAATTGCCACAAAGCATAAATTCATTTAAAATATTGCAGTAGAATTGTTGAATGTTGAGTTGCAGTAGTTCTTTAATTTGCATATTGCATGATACAATAATTCTTAAATTATTTTCATAATGAATGTTGCAAGAGTCTTAATATTGTAAACTTATTGTAGCTATACTGATATGATATTATTTGCACTAAATAGATATTTGGTATGAGGTGATCTGAAAATTTTGAGTATAATCATATTAATTTATTATTGTTTGGTACTTTTACAAGAAATTTAATATTTTTTTGTTTGGCATGAAATAATCTATGAGTACTATGTTTTGAATAAATTGGAAGTAAAATTATATCATAAATTTTTCATAGGGTTTTTGCTGATTATGAATGATATCAATTTTGTTCGAATGATTTCAAACAAAATCATTTGAATCATTCATTCGAACGTCGAAGGCCTCGGTGAAGCCGTTGATGAAGTCGGACGAGTTCCTTCACGTCGAAGAAGAGAAAGCTCGTGCATCGCGTCAGAGGAGAGGAAGCTCTCGTGTCACATAAGAGGGAGCTCTCGCGTCTCTTCGAGAAGTGGGAGCTCTCACATCGCAGAAGAGTGGCTCTTGCATGGCTGCTCCGCTAAGCCGCATAATCTCTCATTACATTTGATTCAGATGTAATTTTATTAATGTAAAATTCAAGATTTTGAGCTAATAAAATTATTATTTATTATCTCAAGTAATTTGAGTAATCTATTAATTATTTTTGTAGATGAAAATTACAAAATTGTTAAGAATAATTTTAGAAAATTTTTGGAAATTTTTTATGAGAGAATTTTTGTTGATTATTTTATGATGAATTTATATTAAAACAATTATATAAAATTATTAATATGTCAAAATTAAAATATTTATAAATTTTTGAATTCTACACTGTCAAATTAGCTAACAATAAAAATTTTATAATTTTTAAAGTTAAAAATACATTTGTAATAAAATTAATTGAATTATTTAATTATTTAATTCTGGAAAAAAAATCGGCCATTGGCAGCGACGGCAAACGCCATTAAACGGTGTCTGATACCGTCTGGCCTTAGCAACGGATCCAGCCATTTGCCGTTGAAACCGATGGCGCAGATCCCGCTAGTGATCTGACGTCGTTAACAGTGAAATCAACGGATGTAACAGCATTAACGAAGATGTTGACGACATCGGCGGTCATGATTTTGGCATATTTCAAACATAAATTTCGACTCAACCACTTGACCAAATTGGATAATTTTGGTGCCTATGAATTCCTCTCACTGAGATCTATATTTTGGAACCTTCAATTTGAATTTTGATCGTATATTTTTTATTAATTTTGAGAAATACTAAAATTTATTTTTAACCAAATTAGGCAAAAAATGTCATAATTTTTGGAGCTTTACTATTTAAATCACTTAAGTAAATACATCCGTTGATATTCTACATAAATTATTCTCAATTAATGATGAATTTAAGTCAAATTATTTTAAGCAATCTAAATTCTACTTTGATCAAACTTACACCCTTAGATCTTTGCTAAAGCCTTATAAATACTCATAGACCTTATAAACATAATTAAAAACTTAAAATTATTCCTACATTTCATTCTTATCTCAATTGAAATCATTTGTCAAATCTCATTCCCCATCATCTTCTCCACCTCTCCAAGCCCTAGGGACTTCATTCCTAAGAAAATTTCACATTTAGAAAAAGATCTTGGAAGCTCTAAATCATATAAAGAAGAAGATATATGCTGCACTATTTCGCAAGCTTAATCAAAATTTATTTGCTTTTTAAGGTAATCTTTCATCTTTGTGTCTCTCATTATTTCCACCATTTGCCAAATATATTTCATGTTTGAATATATATAGCAATAAAATAAATGATGATTGCAATATTAGTAGGTTCTAAGCACACACACAATAATATTTTAGGTTGCATAATTTATAATTATAGATTCATAGAATTCAAAAAAAAAATTAAGTTTATTCAAAAATTTTATAATTTTGCATTCATATTTTGTGTTATCATAATTTATATGTTACTCAAAATTAGTTGTTGTAATTTTGCATACACATTCTCCTATGTATTATTAACAAATATAATAACCCAAGTTATTACTCTTATCAATTAAGACTAATTTCCATCCTAATTTTGATCATAAGTGTTAATCAAGTAGTTAGGAATCATCCACTAAGACTTAATCTGATTTAGGAGTCAAATAGATCAAGTCTTAATATTTTGGAAATCCAAAAGCCTTGGAAATTGACCTATCTAAATTGACCTCAGATCAAAAATTAAACTTTGTTATTGTGCTTATTGCCCCCAAATTAGCTAGGGGTGATATTTTGGTGGCAATCGAAAGTCGTCAAAATTTCGTCAAATATTTTAATAATATTTAAATACTCCAAAAATAGAAAAATTAAATACTCGTTAGAATTAAAATCTGACTTCGTCGTTGCGATCCTCACCTCGAATTAGCCAAGGGTGAAATTTTGGGATTTTTCAGAAGTCGTCGAATTTTTGAATATTTTAATATATTTAAATTAATTAGAAAATAAGAAAAATAAATTATCATTGAAATCAAAATCCGATTTCGCCATTTTGTTCCTCACCCCCAAATTAACTTGGGGTGAATTTTTGAGATTTTTCAGAGATTATTTTTAAAATATGATTTTTGAGATTAATTAAGTTAATTTATTAAACTCCATTTTTGTCGTCTCCCTCTCTTTATTGGCTGGCTGGGACTCACAACCATCCAATCCCAGCTGAGCCTTCTTTCTCTTCAGCCCCCCATGCTGTGCTCAGCATATCTTGCCCCCCCTATCTTCTGCCAACCCCTCCCCTATCTCACCAAGTGGGTTGGGCCAACTCAATCCATTCCATCCATTGGCAATCCTCTCCCCCATTAAGAGAGCCTTTGGCTCTCAGCTCTTCACTTCCTCATTTACCTAGCTGAAGTTCATTCCACTCTTCCTTGCATTACTGTACTTGCTGAAACCTCAGCCCATTCCTCTTCCTGCTAGCAGTTGGAAAAGAAGGAGAAAGGGTCTCTCAAGCTCTCAAGCCTCCCTTAGAAAATCTACCATTATCAAAGCCAAGGTACTCTATTTTCCTTCATTGGCTAACCCAATGGCTATTTCATTTCATTTTTATGCTCATTTGTATGTCTATAAATCTGTGATTACTTAGTTGTGCATCTATGAAGCTATGTTTAAGATGTAGAAAATCATGGAATTCTGTAAATAATAGGGAATGATATGTACATTTGTTATTAAGAATTTTTGTATACTTAGTCCTTTAACTTCATTTTTTGCATTGATAACTTAATTGTTTAGTATCAATTTAGGTATCAATGGAAAGGTCTTGGAAAGACCTTTTGTGGCGCCTCACCCCTTAATCCACAAGATTAAGCTGAGGGGTGGTATGCCACTCTAGCTAACCCTTCACTTATTATTGAATTAAGATGAAATCCACAATCCACCTAATAAGGGAAGGAGTAAGCATAGAATCAAATATTCAGTCACTTAATAAGAATTTATTACAGAGTGCGGAAGTGATTTACAATAAGAAATATCCAAGCATCACAGTATAAATATAAAAAAATACATCTCAGAATATAAGCATACAATCCAAATACACAGTCACGAGTACCTAAATTATTACATCAACTAATGTTTAATCAAAATAGGAGTTAAATTACACTCATCCTCACAGGAAAAGTAAATGACTAGATGTCCTCAGGTGCAAGCTGTTGCTCCTCCTCCAAATAAAGCTCCTCTTCAGGTACTACAACCTCAGCCTGCTCTAAACCTGACATTGTCGGTTTCACAATGTAGGGCTCCAGCCAAAAAAAGAAAAAAATCTTATGTTAGATGATTTTCTAAGTACATTTTAAGCTGAAAATTTTATACATGTTTTGTAATATCACCATTTTATAATTTTTAAGCAACAACCATATATAAGGGAGCAACAAGCTATACAATAAGGAAGGAAAAAGCTATAAATAATCATTTATAACTTAAGCAAAAAGAGAGGCTAAGACATACCTCAAATATAAGCTAAACAAGGTAAGACATATGAATATAAATAATCAAATAAGTACTGTAAGAGAAATACTACATCCTAAATATGCTGGTGATCAAAACAAATATGTCAATTAAAATAAAATAACTCAGCAGTGATACATATAAATAACAACAAGTTCTAACATCCTAAAATATATAAGCAGCACAAAAAAATAACTAACTGAATAAAAATGCCAAAAAGTAAACAAAATATCAAACTGCATATATATAAACATCTGTATACAATCTGCCATACAGAAAAGAGCTAATCTAACCCACCAGAAAAGCCGAAGGATCTTAGCACCAGTATGGCTAAGGCACCAATGGTATAATCGAATGATCTTAGCACCAGTACGGCTAAGGCACCAATGGTGTACCCCTAGTGATATAAGGAAACTAGGCAATAGGCACACAACAAAATAAAGTCCTTCCCCTATTGTCATAAGATGACTAGGCAATCAGGACATAACTAAACAAAGTCCTTCCCCTAGTGTCATAAGATGACTAGGCAATCAGGACATAACTGAGAGGCAGCTCAAATACATATAACTATTATCTTTTCATTAATCACTTTAATATTTTCATAAAGAATCTAAGAAGTCTTCATATTTTCCTAATATTTTATTTATGCATCAAAGATCTTATATGATATGCTCAAAGAGTTAAGGCACAAAAATACAAGGAATGCGTAGCAATAAAATACCAAAAATAAGCAAGGGACTCTACTAAACATGGTGATATCATTTGTTTTCTACTTAACCATTCTAACTATTCCAAGTTACACAAGTTCAGGATTACTATCTTTCTACTATCGAGTGTAACTTAGAAATTCATCCTTATAAGTTAAAAAGGATTAGAACTGATCAGATTCTAATCTAGTTCAATCAGATAGACGACTATGAGTTGAATCAATAAATCATACGTCCTAATTTTGGTGAATTTAGACGTTCTATCTAAGATCTGATCAAGATCTTTTAAACCTATAGATTATGTATTAAACACTACGAGATTTAGGTTTAATCACATAATCCCAAATGGATAAGACCTAAGTTCTAGGTTCATTCTAAAAGTGATCTAATAATTAAGGTAAATCATATTAAGTAATTAAGCTTAATATGATAAATCTCATATCCTAAAACTAAAGTTAAGAGATAAAATAATCAGAACAAGTTGTAAAATAAAAGAAAAGTTTAGAAACTAATAAAACTAAGGTTTCACCCATAAGGTAGCCCAATTTACCCAATGAATGAACTCTAACCTAAGATCTAGTCCTAATCTCAAAAAGGGGGTCCTTAAGGTGTAGTGTTGAAGACTTAGAAGAATTCATGAATCTGACTTAATGGTTGATTTCACTCATTTAAATGTCACTAATATGATTATAACATTAGTTTTAATATTTTGGAATGTTGATTTGGGGCTATGGGTGCTTATTCCAAACTTAGGGCAAAATAACTATTTTGCCCCTACTTTAAGGGTCTAAAAGTCAACTTTTGTTTTAAGGGTCAGAATTGAATTTTCTTAGTTCCAAATGATTCCTTACTGTCTAACTTGAAGATAGACAGTAAGTACGTCCAATTTGGACGAGAGACGGATCCTACATGTTCAAATTGAGGTTTTTGACTCAAGGGCAATTTGGTAATTTTACTCTCTTGAAACCTAAATCTTTTATGCAGTTTATTATTGGGGGCTGTTCAAGGATTCCATAGAGCCCAATAACACTGAATTCCGAGTTTGACAAAGTTACTGACATTTCAATGCTTAAAGTAATTAAGTTTTCTATATTTTTTATTTTCTATTGAATAACTAATTTAAATATTTAATTTAACTCTTTATCAAATATGTGATATTAATTATCCCACGGTCCTAAGCTAATAATTATTTGATGTGTTCATTAGAAAATCTAATTAGTAAACTTTCACACACATACATATATATATATATATATATATTTATATATGTCTCTGTACCTGTATAATATTTTTTGTTTAAGTGAGGTTATCCCCAACCATCCTTATTAGTTTACTGCCCACACTATTAATGACTTACTTAACTAACTAATGTTATTAATTAACTTTAACTAAGTAATTATTAACTTAATAAAATGTAGATTTATTAATGAGTCTGTCACTTAAAAATTAATATAACCTGTTATCACATATTTAATTTTTAATTTAACTAACTTTAAATTAAATAATCATTAGACACTAGTTATTATATTATTTGCTCCGTTCTATAAATAATTATATTGAATCCATAATTATAATCAGTTAGGGATACTAATTATTTAAATTTTATTAATTCAGTTAAATTAGATGAATTAATGTGTACCACATTAATTAATTACTAAGCATTAATTTTCTATATTGTAAAAGTTCTGTGATGAATATATTTAAGATTTAACATTATATACTAAAATATTTAGCTAATTATATGTATTATTTTAATCAGCTATTATCATTATATATATATATATATATATATATATATATATATATATATATATATATATATATATATATATATATATATATATAATTAACATTTTATTCTGTGTGTTGGTTAATGGGCTAGATATTTATATATTTATTATTTATTGTTGTATTAATATCAAGTTTAAATTAATATTAACTAGTTAATATCTAAAGTTGACTTGCAAATTTATGTACTTAACTTAAATACTTATTTCAAATTTACTAGTTTCATGATTATATATATATAAATTCAACGGCACCCTAAACTCTTCGGCACTAATTAAATTTACGTAAGACTATATATATATATATATATATATATATATATATATATATTTGTAAATAGGTATGGCGTATATATATATACTTACTTAATATAGTTTTTAAAATATTGAACTTTACTGTTGGATTGGAAAGGTTGTAGTCATAGCTATTGGGTTAATCATTAGCTACATAATATGCTATTGTATTCCTAATATTAATTATTTAAGTCTATTAGTTTCTGATTACTCCTAATATTTCTATTTCTGCCTGCTTAATAATCAAATGTGTATAATCATTAGTCTAACAATAATTTTGCTATACGACACGTACCTATGTATTTCAAATATATATATTTATACATACATATATATATATATATATATATATATATATATGTATATTTATGTATATGAGTATTTTTTTAGTTTAATTACTGTGTTGATTTTTGACTTAGTTTGTAAATAATTTAATCATTCTTTATGCGTAATTCTATAGTTTAAAAGTGTCTAACCATACATATAAATATATATATAAATACAGATAATATGTATATATATCTTATATTTTATTCGTTGTATGTTCATTGATGACGGTGGGACCGAACATTTACCACCTAACGTTATTGTTTTAATTAAATTAATCAATCTACCTCACTGTATTATTATGCTTATAATTACATCATATAATTATATATATATTTTCATAACTATGTTAAGTACTTTTGGGCATTATAATTTTTATTAACAATATGTATCTGCTAATAAACATATATATAAGTAATATGAGCTTGACTAAATTATTTAATTCTTAATTAATTGGGATTGTAGTTACTAAATTCAGCTAAATAATTAAACTAACTTTCAATTTCTCCTGTTTAGATGCCTAATTAAGTATTTATAATATATATATATATATATATATATATATATATATATATATATATATTTCAAATCATTATTCTCAATTAAATGCGGTGGGCCCCGCTGCCATTATAATATCATATCATATATAAGTATATATATATATATATATATATATTAATATATATATTTTATTTGAATTTTTTGCAGGAATTTAATGGCAATATGAGCTCAGTTGCCACGTGGCGATACACGGTTGTGCCACGCTGCGAGGTGGGCTCCACATGTGCCACGTGTCCGACGCACGCGGACCTGGACCCATCCCAACGCGGGTCGGGCCCGACTCGGCCCAAGACTTGTGACCCTTCACCTTCTAGGGTCCGGAGAGACCGTATCCTTCGAGTAAGAATCACCGGATTCGTGCGATCGGGTGAGAACCAGCCCGATCAGACCGTTGGATTGATTGAGCAGAGTGTGCTCTACACGCAGAAATTTAGATCATAAAAATTGACCAAGGATCGGGGAAGATCGGAGTACCCGAAGTGCGGGTCGGCGGTCTTTAGGATCGGGCGGACGATGCTGAGGTTTCCGAGCTCGGGTTCGCATGATCCGCGGGTTGGGGGTGTCGGGGAGGCCCTTATAGGGACTGAGGCAGAGCGGGCGAGGCACGCCGAGGCGCCGATTGGCCGAAATCACGGCGGGCCGCCGCGTGGCAGCCCGGCGGATCCAACGAGGGGAAGATGACCCCGCAGCCGTTGGATCCGGGGCCGATCCAACGGCCACGATGGCGCCGTCAGGTTAGACGGCACCGTTAAGTATTCTGACGGCAACACTATTCAACTAACGGCGCCGTTAATTATTTAAATAATATATATATATATATATATATATATATATATGTTTTTTCAGAATTTTAAACATGTTTTTTCTAGCTGTTTGAGGGGTGAGGAATTCAATGGTGTGGTCAGATTTTCGATCCGACGGGTATTTTGATTCCTCGATTTGTGGGGTATTTAAATATTATTAAAATATTCGTCAAATTTTGACGACTTCCGATTGACACGAAAACATCACCTCTAGCTAGTTTGGGGGCAATGAGTGCAATGACAAAGTCCTTTTTTCGATCGGAGGTGAGAATAAATAGGTAAATTTTCAGAATTCTTGAAATTCTCAAAATAAGGATTTGATCCGTTTAACCTTTAGTTTGGACTGGGTCTTGGTGGTTGACTCCTAATGAATCGATTAATACTAAGGATCAAGATTAAGACTGAGATTAGTCCTAATTGACTAAGATAACAACTTGGGTTGTTACACCTTTCCATTAGTATATGACATCACACGTGAAGTGCTCTAGGTTGAGAGTATTTGAGCCTGAAAGTTGACCGTTACGATTAAACACAGGCGAAATCACCGTCGGGCGCCGCAGCGGTCAAAGTTTCGAATTCGGCATAATAGTTTAACAAAGCATAAACATGTTTTTTTTTTGATGAAATCCACCGTAAGCGCGCACTAGCGCTGCAGCGCGCCGCAGTGCCCAGAATTTCGAATTCGGGTCTAATAGTTTAGTGAAGTGTAAAAACATTTTCTTTTTGAAATTAAATTTTCCCGCTTCATCGCCTAAAAGCGCCGCAGCACCCAAATTTTGGACAGTTTTCCACCACAGCACTGCAACCCGCCGCAGTGCGCAGTAGCGCCGCAGCGCGCCGTCGCACCTGGCTTTCTGCCAGAAGGCACCATAGCGCGCCGTCGCGTCCAGAACTGTCCGGATTTGTCCAGAACGGCTAAAATGGCCAAAAATTCACAGTTTTTGAATTTTAAGGACCTTAGGACCCTAATTTAAGTAAAATTGAGCACTGTCTAAATGTGTAGATAAATTTCTAATTATTAGATGATAATTTAATTCATAATCGCCCCTAAAACTCTAAATATTGATTTGACCATATCTTAGTCAATTAGACTCCAAATTAGAAAATTCAAAGTGCTATATAACTTAAAATTCTAGTGCCAACAATAATCTGAAATAATATTTAAGTTTTGAATCTTAGAAAAATTATAAATGACCAAAATACCTCTAACCTTTAGGTCATAACTTGACCAATTGAAGTTCAATTTGGGTCTACTCACAGTTAAAGTACTCAGTATGATATAGGAAATCTATAGCCACTGAGTTTGTTGAATTTGAACACCAAATGGAAAAGTTAGTTTTTGACCTCCTTAGCCTTAGAAAATTCCATAATTGCCCTTAAAATTGAAATATCTATAACTAATTCATAAGATCTCAAAATTTAGTGTTCTTAGACTCTATAGAATCCTTAAATAGACACCAACAATAAATTGTATAAAAAGTTAGATTTTATTAGATAAAATTTACTAAAATGCTTCTTAGGTCAAAAACCCTAATTTGGATATATATGATAAATTTATTATCCAAATTGAGTGTACCTACTGTATATCTTCATATTAGACAATAAAGAATCATTTATCAGTAAGAAATCCCAATTTGGAGCTCTAAATAAAAAAGTAACTTTTTGGACTGTTAAGTAGGGGCAAAATGGTCATTTTGCCCAGAATTTAGATTAAGCGCTCTTAAACCCTAATTTATCTCTTAAATCACTAAAATTAATATTAGAACAATGTTAGTACCTTTTAAAGTGAATAAAATCAGCTTTTCCATAAAATTGGTTAAATTCCTAAAATTTCTCTAAGTCTTCTCCTCAGGATCTTTCACATCATATTAGAACCATTCCTAAAATTATGACTAGATCATATGTTAGATTTCATTCATTGGATAAAATGAGTTATTCAATGAATAAATCCTTGGTTTTAATAGTTTATAGATTTTATAACCTAATTTTGATTATTTTGTCTTTTAACCTTATACTTAGGATAGGAGAATCATTCTATTGAATTTGACTTTACTTAATAGGATTTACCTTAATCATTAGTTCACTTAGAATTAAAACCTTAGACCTTTAGACTTTACCTTTGAATTATGTGCTTAACTCACATCTCGTGGTGTTAAAATTATAATCCCTAGTTCAGTAGACCTTGATCAGATCTTAGTATAAAATGTCTAAATTCATTAATTAGGTCGTAATGATTTATTATTTAACTCATAGTCAACATTGATTTAATCATATTAGAACCTAACTAGTCATAATATTTTATAATATATAAGGCCATACTTTTAAGTTACACTTAATTGTAGGAATTAGAGATCCTAAACTTGTGTAACTTAGAATAGTTAGAATAGTTTAATTAGATAACAATAGTGTCATCATATATTGAAGAGTCCTTTGCTTACTACTTGATTTATTTGTGTTATGCATTCCTTGTATTTTGTGCTTAATTCATTGGACATGTCATGTAAGAAAACTTTATGCATGAAATGAAAACATAGAATAATTATAATAACAATTGCCTTAGGTTTAGTTATATTCTGGAAGGTTATAGTGCACATTTACCCTAATAGACAGGGGTAAGGAGTAATAAGGATGTTTAATATTACTTATTGAGGAGTTTGTGTTAAGCTTGGAACCCGTATAGTCTTGCAGACATGTTTAACTCCTCAACTATTTCTAGATGTGTCCACATAAACAAAAGTAAACTAACTAAAAGATTCTGTATTTGTATTTATTACTTCTTCAGTTCTTCTATTCTATTCTATCTGTCCTAGCCCAGAAAGACTTTGAGAATTTCTATCTGGGCCCAATTGGCCAATTTTATGATATAGCAGTTATACATGCCTATTTCATTTCAGCTTACTGTTTATTGTGTTATTGATGCATGTTATTTCAGTCAGCTGTATTTTTGCTTACATGCTTACTTGTACATATTTATAAGATGCTAGACTTTACTGCTTACTATATGTACTATTTTAGATTCTGTCTTTAATTAACATATGTCATATGATCATCAATATATTTAGGATTAGACTTTTCTTTTAGTACTTTTATTTACTGCATTATATATGTATGCCTATTTCCTTACTTAGTTTGCTTGAGGTGTGCTTTTGTCTCACTTGCTATTAAATATAAATACTATATTTATAACTTATCCTACTCCTTATTTGCTTACTGCTCCAATGCTAGTTAGTTTATTTTTATTGTATTCAAGTTTAAATGGTGACATTAATAATTCATGTAAAATATTCAAAATAAAATGTACTTAGATAATTATCTAATAAGAATTTTCTTTTATTGATGGGGTCTTAGCATTGTAAAATTGATAATATCAGATTCAGATAGATTTGAGGAGCAGGGTGTTGAAGAAGAAGAGCCTTATATAAAAGAGGAGCTTTAGCCGGGTGATCCAGAAGCTGCCTAGTTTCTTTCTGCTCATTGTGAGGATATGAGACTCTTAGATTTATTTTTAGTCTCTTTAAACCATTTATTAATGCTGTAATAATACAGGTACTTATGACTATGATTACTTTTCTGCACTGCTATTTTCTGAGCTATTTATTTCATTTTATGTATGATGTATGGTGAAATGGATGTACTATTTATTTCATATGCTTATGCACTCTGTGTTTGTGCTGATTTAGTGACTAATCTCCTGTATTCATTCTATGCAATCTCCTTCCCTTATTAGTGGATTGTAGATCTTACTTAGTCCAATGATAAGTGAGGGATTTGCCAGAGTGGCACATCACCTTTTAAGTATAATCTTGCAGATTAGGGGGTGGGGCGCCATAACAAATCACTAGAATTAATTTGTAGTTTCATTGAGTATATTTTTATTATTTAGTAGAGATATATATTTTGTTTTAAGACCTTTTAAGCAACATTTATGAAAAAAAAATAGATTTTTTTTAAAGAAAACACCTAATAGTATATTCTCAATAGATTGGAACAGATATTTTGCCCATTAAAAGACAAAATATTTTCACCTCTTAATCTCTATCATTCAAACCTTACATGGGAATATCTCCTCCATTGAATTCTATCATGACTTGTATTTTGGTATCCCCTTTCCTAAAGGGTTATTCTAATAAATGCTGGAGGATTCCTATTTATCCGTGAAATTGAATTGGGAGCTTTATGAAGAGTTAAATTACCTCCTCCCCTCTTATAATGCCCTAGTGCTAAGTTAGAAAATACTAACCTAACACTATGGGTTATCGTAGTACTTAATATTGAATCAGCAGGAAACTAACTCTCTAATAAGTACTATGTGATCAAGAATCTTTTTGTGATAAGAAAATTTAGTAAATAAAAGAACAATATAAGTATATATATATATCAATCATCCAAACTAGTTAGAGTAAAAGAAGAAAAATGTATTCATTATAGAAAAGAAAAGTAAAAATATCTAAAATTATAGTTATCACAAAAGTAAGAAAATGCAAGTCTTCAAAGGTGATGCTTAAGGTTAGGATCAGTTCCAACTCCAAGCTCCTCAAGAAGCTCCTGATCTATCATACTTTATTTTATATAGTAGAATACAACCAATAAAAGAAAAACAAATTATTAAACTTAAAAAGTCTATGTATATTTTAGGGTTTCACTAAGTTTTATTTAATTTAAGTGAATATCACATTAGCTATTTACAAATTTTAAATGAAGTAGAGCACTAAGCAATACAAAAAAGTATAAGAGTATGTAAATACTAAAAAGTAAAATAAGATAATGTACTCACAGGGGCATGCTGTAATGCCTCAGGCTAATTTTCGTCTGATAACCTGAGACATTAACTTGGGAGGTATCCCATCATAACTTATCTTCAACTCATCACTCATGCTGAGTTGATTGAGATCAAATGAGTCATCTCTAAATATTTCAGTAGATGAGGCTAATCCTTAAGATAAGTACGATTTTATATCTTAAGTATTAGATACCTTACCTCTATGCATTGGCGATATAATAATGTGAGAAAACTAATGAATATGAAGTAAGTATTAGTAACATAACGACCACATCACAATAATGAGCATAAGATAATATGAAATCAAAATGCGAAAGCTTAAACATTCATCATAAAAATCTGAGTAAACATTCATCTCAGAAAAGAAAAAATACATCCAAAATTAATTATTACAAGCCAGGTTTTAAATGTTCAAATAAAATAGCCCTCTCATCTCACCAATAGAAATAATAAAATAAGCACTAAAATCAGCACTTCAGCAGCTGACGCTCCTCCGTCTCCTTCTGAAGCTCCTGAATTTTCTCAAAAGTAGGCTCCTCAAATTGCTCTAAGCCTGACATGTCGATTTCACATACCTAGGCCCTAGCAAAAAATAAAAAAATCTTGTGTTATACAATAAATCAAGTACATTTTAGGTTGATTTCAAAATTTTCTTATTATTTAAGGGATATTACTCAATATAATAATAAATAAATAGTAAAAAAAAATTAAATTGTAGAGACTGAAGTAAACTATAACTATAAATCAGAATACTGAAAATAGAGACAAAATAATGCTAAATTATAGCAAGTATGTTGAAAGTAAAATAACTAAAGGTTGAACTGTAATTTGAATAAAATGCAAAGGTGAGTCATATGTATGCCAACTGAATGGGTATCTAAGTAAGCTACATAATATGTCACATGTATGCATAACCCTGATGCTACATAGCATCCCACAGAACCTAGGTGTACCCCAAATCACACCATTAACAATCCTAGGTATTCTACGCATCGCACCACTAATAATATGTTATGCTTAAGCGATTATGTTATGCAAAAACTGAAAGGGTTAAATAATCAAATTCAAGAAATAGAAAATGTATCCCTCTTGTTGTCTAACTATTTATCCTATCATCACTTGGTATGCATATTAATTCAGATACTAACTTATTACTATTTCATAAAGATTATCTAATTATGCACAATTCAAATCTTAATTATTCTTAATTCAACATGTTTCATAATCATATCATGAATTTACTCTAAATTAGCTTATAATAAAAGTACTGTAATGCCCCATTATTAGATCATAAAATCTTAATCTAATAACGAGTGTTGCGATAGTACTTAATATTGGATTAATATGTCTCAACCTGCTATTGAGTACTACCTTTAATTGTGGTTCTATTTGTGGGGAAAGAAATCATCATCTAGTATACATTCGCCATCTCGAACATGTATATACAATCATACATAAGAGATAGTCTAAATTCATCGCATGGATATAAAAAGTAAGCATCACAAAATAGTTATTACAAACTTAATAAATGGATCACTCATCCTCATATTTAAAATAAAATATAAACACCTAAATTCTTCAGGTAAACTATTACAACTCAAACTCTCCTTTAAGTACCAAATATGCTCCAAGCTCCTGATTTACTATATTTAGTTTATAATATGATTGGACACAGCCAACAAAAAAAAAATGTTAAACTTTAAAAAATCTAAGTACAATTTAAAGGTAAATATAATTATTTCATTTTAGTGGATATCACAATAAGTACTTACAATTTTAAATAAGCAAAGCTAATATGCAAGAAAATGAACTGGAAGTAAAGATAACACTAAAAGTAATGAGATGTGTATATAATTCATAGTAGATTGTTCAAACTTGCATCAATAGGTTAATAAAGTAAGCATGTGATATAGATATCTGAATAAAATAGATAAAAGCATGTATATATTCATGTAGAGCAAATACTAAGTAATAATGAAAGATAGTGTAAGCAAAAATATAAGTGATAAGCGAGTAAAGCTACATTATACAAACTATAAGTAAAACTGCAATAGTAAATTTCTGTAGTATTATAAGTAAAGCAATTTCAGTCTCATAGACTGAATAATCTGAAAAATATAATCATAAGATTATAGTAAAAATTCACAATCAATGAGATTGTGAAATAAGTAACATATGTTTATTTATCATATATTTTATCCTGTGAACTCAAAACAAGTGAAGAGTTAAGCATGTCTACTTAGGAATAATATAAGAGAGATCTCATATAAACCCACACATTTTTCCCCCATAGAACTTATGTGGTATCCTAATACTCTAATAGCCTGCCCTAGCTCAATAATAATTGTACAGTATAATCCACCTTATGATACCCCTCATAAGTATGTTTAAATGTTCAATATTTATTTATGCATAAATTTTTAATGTATGATTTAAAGATTTATTCTCAATGCATTGCAGCATTCAATAAATTTCAATTTATTACAAACCATATGATATCCATTATTTTCTACTTTAATTATCTACCTTAATAATTGGGGCTAATCAAGCCCTCAATTAACATAGACATCAAATATATCTAAGTTAATTGAAGTATATTATTATAGTAATGTGATTTTGGAAAATAGTGAGTTAATTAAGATTTATTTAGTGATAAAATAATTTAAAGAGATAGCTAAAGAGTTTTTAATAAATATATTATTCTATTTACATTATATAATCCATCTTACTTTCTATAAGTATCATTACTTAAATCATAGGGTTTTTATCACTACACTATTCAAGCATCTACATTAATATCATTCGTTAATTATCAAATTTCACTAATGTCTTAAGTGCTATAAGCTTAAGGAAGTTCTTCTATCTAACCTTTTAGGTTGACTTAATCTTTAATAATTTAAATTTAGTTTATTATTAGACTTAATAATTTTACAAGGTTACTAGTCTAATAGTGAGGCTTAAGGAAATGGCATTACTTAAGTTAAAATTTTTTATATTTATTTCATATTAGATTACTAATCTAACATCAAATCTCTTTTCATAATCCTACAATTACAAGTCTTAATACTATAGACACTAAGACCTAGGTTTTATTATAATAATTAATACTTAATGAATTCTAAGTTTTACTAATGCTTCATCTTAAGTAATTCTCAGCTTTTCTCTTAGCGTGATAGGCTACTATACTACACTAAGTTGCACTAGGTCACTTAAATTAATCATTAAGCTTTGGTGGAATACACTAATCCTCTTAGAGTAATTTTATCTTAACATCTTACAATTCAATTCTTAGTCACAAGTGTTACACTAAGGATTTAATACCATCCTAAGTAATTCATAAGATCCAAATACAAAATATAACTTCTCTCTCCTAAAAATTAGAATTCAATCTAAGTTCACTAGAACAATAAATTAAAGTATATTACTAAATGAAAATGTAGATTTAGGAAAAGTAATAATCTCATTTAGAGTTATTTAGAAGACAAAATAATGTATAATTATAGATGTAAGTTGAATGAAGAACATACCATACTTCTAAACATCTTATTTCTGAAGCTACTATACTCAAACTAGTTCTAGGGTTCTTAGCTATAATAATAGTTATAAGTTTATTAGTCTTAAGTTCACTAAAGCTTCTAAGGTTTAGGGAGATTCTGATTCATTAACTTCATTAATTTGATTAGTTACAAATTAATATAGTTCAATTAGGAAAGTTTTCTAACCACTAGCTTCTAGGTTTTGATCAAAGCACTAAGAATCCTAGGTTAGCTAAGAGATTAAGCTACTTCAATATCACTAAGTTACAAAATAGAATGACTAAGGTTAAACCTATACTTAAGAATGTAATGAGCTAAGTTAAGCTCAAACTAACCTTTTAAAGGTTATACTAATAAATTTATAATCATAGATAATAAAACAATTTACTATCCAGCATAGGGTTTAGATTCAATATAATAATCAATTACTAAGTCAATTGCTAAGGATCCACACTAATCTCTCAACACTAGCATCTCAATTTCTATGTTAAGGTTCTTTCCTATATTTACTAATGCTAAGCCAAAACTAGGTTTTTCTAACTATTTTCCTACTCAAAATATCATATCATATTGAAATATGTCATAAGCTAAGGTTTCTAGAGTATTCTAGGGCCTAAGAAACTTAATTAGGTAAAGACCATAATTTGTAAATTTAATATTAATCTAATCAAGGGTCAAAAACTCATATTTTCCATTTGATATATAACTATTATAAGTATAGTGGCTATAATTTCCTTATAGCATAATAAGTATAATAACATTGAGTAGGGTCATATCAGACATCAAATGACTAATCTAAGCCTTAATGACTTTTAATAACAATTAAAAGGTCATTAACAAAATTTATTATCAAAATGGAAAATTAACTTCATATTAATGTTCTACATATTTTTCTGATCATCTTGGTATATAATTTTATTATATTTGGAAAATTTTTAAGGATATCAAATTAATAAAAATTACATTAAATTAACTTAATTAATTTATTTCCTTAGGATAATTCAAATGCACATCTGGCCCTCTGCTCATATGCCAGAGATGTGGCCCGCACATGGGTGGCTTTATAAGCACCAACCTGACTACAGTGCTGCGTGGGTTGGGTTGACCTGTTTGACACTGTAGATTGTTCTATCAAGTTTAGAGAGGTGAAAGCTAGGGCATCATGATATTTGTTGCTCCAATCAATTCAGCTTACAATTTATATACCAAATTAAAGCTAAAGCTAAAATCTTTCTAACGCGCACTGAAACCCCCTCCCTCGATGAATCAAAATTGATTGTGAATGCATATTATAGTTTTATGATTATACTTTTCAGATTATTCAGTCTATGAGAATGAAATTTCTTTTCTTATTCTATTACAACAGTTTACCATTTCAACTTTACTTATAGCTTGTGCAGTGTAGCTTTGCTTACTTATCACTTATATTTTTTTCCAATGCTGCCTTTCATTATTACTTAGTATTTGATCTATTTGAACATACACATGCTTTCTCTATTTTATTTAAACACCTTTATATCATATACTTATTTTATTAACCTAATTGGTGCAGTTTGAGTAGTCTAATATGGACTATATACACCTCTTATAGCTTTTAGTATTATATTTAATTCTAGTTCATTTTCTTGCATTTTTTCTCTACTTTATTAAAATTGTAAGCAATTATTATGATATCTGCTAAAATAAAATAATGATGCTTACATTTAAAGTCTAACTACTTATTTTTCTTTTGTTGGCTATTCCCTATTGTATTATAAACCAAATATTATAGGTTAGAAGCTTGGAGAAGATTTAGTACCTAAAAGAAAGCCTGAGATAATGCAGTTTATTTGAAGACTTTAGTTGTGATGATCATCTTCCATTAATCATATTACAATGCATTCCTAAGACTATCATATCTGATCGTGATAATCGTTTCACTTCCAGGTGTTGGAAAAGGGTACAACAGGATCTAGGTTCTCAATTATGCTTGAGTACAGCTTTTCATCCTCAAACAAATGGGCAAACAGAAAGAGTGAACCAAATTTTAGAAGACCTTCTGCATTTATATATTTTAGATTTTGGAGGAAGCTGGGATGATCATCTTCCATTAATAGAATTTGCCTATAATAATAGTTATCAAGCAAGTATTGGAATGGCTCCTTATGAAGCATTATATGGAAGGAAATGTATTACACCTTTATCCTGGAATGAAGTTGGAGAAAATAAATTAATGGGATCGGACTTAATTTTATAAGCTACTAAAAAGATAAAATTTATTCAGCATCGAATGAAGATAGCTCAAGATAGACAGAAGCAATATTATGACTCAAAATATCGACATATTGAATTCTCCATAGGAGATTATGTTTACCTTAAAGTTAGTCCGTATCAAGGAATTTCAAGATTTGGAGTTACTGGAAAGTTAAGCCTAAGATATATTAGTCCATATAAAATAATAAAATGAATCAGACAAGTAGCGTATCAACTTAAACTCCCATTACATCTGAGTTTGATGCATGACGTTTTTCATATTTCGTCTTTGAGAAAGTGCTTATCAGAACCAACCATGAGAATTGAAGTGGAAGAAATCAATTTTCAGCTGAATCTTAGCTTCATAGTTGAACCAGAAGAAATTTTGGATTGAGACATTCGAAAACTTCGAAGTAAAATTATTTCTATGGTAAAAGTCCATTGGAAGAATTATCGAAAAGAAGAAGCAACATGGGAAGAAGAATGTATGAAGAAATAATATCCTCACCTATTTGATTAAACTAATAAAATACTATATTTGAGTTTGAAAATAAAATTTGATGTCGGGGCGACATCCTTATAAGTTGGGGAGATTGTAATATGCGTTTATTTCAAATATAATTAATAAAATTTAATTATTAAATAAAGTTTAAATTATGTACTTTTCACTATTTTATTATAGTAATGTTAGAAATGAATTTAGAGAATATTTGATAAATTTTGAAAATTAATTTACGTTAGGATTTTTCATGGTTATTTTACTAAGAATTTAAATTAAAATAATTATTTAAAAATATTTAGGTGTCAGAATTAAAAATTTTTGATCTTTTTGGATTCAGAACATCGATATAAGCTATAGGAAAAAATTTTATAAATTTAAAACTATTTTGAAAGAATAGTAAAAAAAAAGTGAATTTTCGGGGCTAGTTGCCGCTTATCCGTTCGTCGAAATTTGACGTTTTTGGTATCGTTGTAATCGTATCGACGAGACCTTTCATTTGATACCTTAAAATTTAATTTTTATTAAATTTTGATTTTCTGAATTTGTAAAAATTTAAATTTTCATTTATTTATTTATTTATTTATTTATTTAAATTGAGCTAATTTGTAATTTTTATCTTTTCTTATAATTTATCTTTGCAAATACACCCCGTAGGATATTCTTATCCTATTTGGAGAGATTTTATTCCAAATAAAAATAAAATCTACCTCTTAATCTAAACCATCCATTCATATTTTGACTTATTTATACCTTTTGATTTAAATCCTACCATATTTAATTCATTTTATTGTATTTATATGGCTGGTTGATGGGAGATAATTTCATAATTTAAAATTTTCCTAAAGCTATTAAATTCTTTTTATCTCCTCTTATCCTCTTCTTCTTCTTTAAAAAGAAAAAGACATCTCCTTATCCCCTCTCCCACCATCTCAAAATCTTATTCTTCTCCATCTTCTCAAATTCCTCTTTATCCCCTAAGGTTTCTAAAGAATAAAAAGTGAATAGTTAAGCTTGCAAAAGATTAAAGTTTTTTTCTTTTTCATCTCTTTCAAAGATAATACTCATTAAGGTATATATTTCTTTTAATTCAAAAATTTTCTTGTAACTTGATTTTATTAATAAAATCAAATATGCATACAAAATTTCTTTTAATTGATTTAGATATCTTCATATTAAGTCAAGATCTAATACATGATTATTTTATTTTTTTATAAATTTTTAAGAATTTTAATTTCTTTCAAATATTTCTCATGCTTAAGAAGTATATTTATGTTAACTTTGCATATCTATATCTTTTAGATACATCATATTTAGAACTTAAAATCTTTTCTAATATGTTCTCCTATATATTGGTTGTATATTATTAGAAGGAACTATTTAATGATTTTGCTTCTATGCTAATTTAAATTAATCCCAAAGTATAATAAAATTTTTGAATTTTTACTTAGAAAAATTTCTGGATTTTCTAAAATTTTAAGATTTTGATAATACTTTGAAACTTTATATCTTTTTGGTTACCAAGAATATAAAGCTGTAATCTTGCATGTAGATTTCCCTATATATTGGGAAGAACTTTACTTAAGACATCCAAAAATTTTGGGCACTTTAAAGTTAACATTTAAGTGCTCAAAGTTCAATAAAAACTCTAAAAAGTTTCAAATTTAAAAATAGATTTTTCTCAAATTTTATTGATATTTAGTTTAGTATAATTTTTATTCTAAGCACAATTAGATATTTATATTTGACAAACATAATCTTGGTTATATTGTGAGCAAGTTCTCTGTTAATCACTTGAGTTGATTATGTCATTAAAAAGGTCATTTAAGTACTTATAATTTGCTAAAAAAATCACAAATTTAAACTTAGGAAAAATTTCTAGAATTTAAGAAAATTTCCATTGTTTGAAATGACATATTTTTCAAAATACAGAGAATCCAAATGTGATTTTTGGCATGCATATTCTCTAATATATAAAGAACAATTTATGTTTAAACATCAATAGAAAATAACCACTTTAAAAACACCTTTTAGAAGACACAAAATCAGTTAAAAACCTAAATTTCTTACTTAGCCAAAATTAGAAAAAATTTATAAAAATAAAATTTTCATCTCAAATGATATAAAATTAATTTATAAACTTTATAATTGCTATAAGAAGATAAATTTTGATATTTATGCATAATTTAAGTAATAAATTTGATTTTGGAATATTTATAAATATAATTTCTCATGATAATAATATTTTGAATTTTTCATATAATTTATTAAATGAATAATTTAAAGTGAATTAAGATAGTTAATTAACAAATTTAGATGTTGATTTACCAGATTAAAATTAACAAATTTATGAAAATTATTTTTCAAGTCAGGTACAAAATTATTCTTAAGTTTTATTTCAAGTATCTTAAATTTTGAGCTTATTTCTATTTAAGTATTGCTTATTCATTTTATCATGTAAACCGCTTTATTAAATTGCAATAATTTCATATAAAAGTGTGTGACAAAAAGTAAAGAAATTTCATTTCCGGTATTTATCTTTGAAGGAAGAAATGAAAATGTAACATGTATAGGTAGAGCTTACTAGTAGCTCACGATGAAATTAGGAGGGATCTAGCCCTTATGGAAGTGGGCAGAAGATCCAGAAGAAAGATACACCATTTTACATCTATAAGATGAAACACTACCGATGGGTGGTGATAAGCTTCCATGGCCAATAGATTTTACCTGTTGGATGATGAGTCACAGGACTCAGCTTTATGTCACAATTTACTTTTAATTGAAAATTTTTGACTTGATGCTTTTCAAATATTTAATTTCATATCTAACATGTATGGCAAGCTTGGTAAAATTTGCAGCATTTATTTTACTATACGTTAATATAAAAATTTAATTTCCTTGCCCTTTCATTTGATTTACACCTATTTTAGGATGCTAAAAAATAATTCTTAATGGATAATTTTTGTACTCCTGCCTGACTGGCTTTACTGATGATTATTTCAGGTTTTGAAAACTAAAGCTTAAGAAAATACTCACTTAGGAAGAGCTTATAAGAAGAAGTGAGATTTGAGTGAATAAATTTTATTTTGTTATGTGTTGTAATAATAATTGAACTTATGTAATTTTATAAGATTAGCTCTGTGACGAATAAATAACTTATAATTTTATTATCTTATTCTCCATATTTGAAATGATGAGTTTATTATTTAGAAATTCTCAAACTGGATCACTCGGTCATCACATTGGTACATAATTATATTATATTTGGATGAGTATTTACAAAGTTATGCATATTATTTAATTTGAATTATTTATTAATTAATAAAATAAATCCTTAATTTTATATACGCACGCTTGGCTCCATCAACACGCATGCGTAGGTTGCTGCTGTGCATGCTAATGGGTTGCTAGGGCGCATGCAAACAGGTCATGAACGTGTGCTGAGAGACAATGTCGTGCAAGTCAGACCAACTCGTCCTGCATTGTTATCATCACGGTGGAAGAGGCGAACTGGGAGCTCTGGCATCATAATATTCCATGTACAGACAATGTTAGCGAACCTACCATATGCCAAATTGAAGCATACATCTATATCTACAAGATGGCATATGAATCTCTAAGTAACAATGCTTAATTATGCTAACCCTAATTACTAATCAGCACTAGAGTGTTTATGTGCATCACTGTGCATATTGATGTATCAAGCTCCAATCCAGCTCGGTTAAGCTCATTTGGAGCTCAACAATAGCTTATATGAGTGATAAAATAGGAAAACAAAATTTAAGATGAGAATTGCATAACTAAATAAGAGGGAAAATTGGAGTACCTCAGTTTTCATCGAGTGTCGATTAAGGTTTGAGATCTCTAAGCTCATAGAAGCTCGAGCTCTTCATTGACCTTCCATGCGATTGGCCCTCGATGCATGCAATAGAATTTGGTGTTAAGGGGCCATAATTAGCACAAGACAGTGGTGGGCATGGCTTGCTCATGCATCATGTGCAGGTAGCGTGCCTACACTGCACGCCACATGTTGCACTTGCACAAGTTATTAAGGAAGATGGACCGCAGTCATTCAATCTGGATGGATGATATGATCGGATAGCGCTGATTAGTGCACCATTTGATCAGATGCGCACCATTCGATCAGATGGTCTGCCTGATAAATTAAACGACAGAAAAATTTAATTTATACATTAAATTTTATTATTATATTTTATTTAATTAAAATTAAGCTATCAAACAAGTTCTAAAAAGTCTTAAAAATTCACTCATATCTAATTTGGGGTGAGAAACTCAAAAATGAAGTCATATTTTAATTAGATGTCAATTAAATTTTCTTAATTTTTTATTAATTAAATATATTAAAATATTAGGAAAATTCAAATGAGCTCCAAATCGAACCAAATTTTAGATGTTAGTTTTATATGATATTTAGAGACTAATGAAGGTATTTTTAGACTGATTAGACTGGTAAATATTGATTAACAATTCTGAGTTATTATAGACTCCCCCACTTAAAAGATGTGTCATCCTCATGTTTATTATAACATAAGGATTTTTAAGAGTAAGGAATTACAAATTACATGATTAGGCAAAGAAGTCGGGGAATCTTTTCTGCATGTCCTCTTTATTTTTCCAAGTAGCTTTATTAACAAATTGATTCTGCCATAGAATTTTAATCATAGGGATATTGTGATTCCTTAACTGCTAGAGGTCCTTCCTAAGAATTTTGATAGGTTTTACGATGAAGGTTAGGCCATATTGTAAATTTATTACATGAGTATGAATTTGCTGATTTGAGTTTGATAAGCATTTCCTTAAAAAGGATACATAAAAGATATTATGAAGTATTGCAAACTCTTCCAGTTTCTTCAGATGATACGTTGATGTTCCTACTTTTGCAATTACTTCGAATGGTCCAACATATTTAGGGCTTAATTTTCCAGAAATACCAAATCTCTAGATTTCTTCGATATGGCTTATTTTGAGATAAACTTTATTACCAATCATAAATTCAAGGGGACGATGACAAGCATTAGATACTTCTTCTATCTATCTTGAGTTGCTAACATTATTGATTTAATTAGCTATATCTTTTTATTAGCTTCTTCAATTAATTAAGATTCAAATAATTGAACATTTCTTACTTCTGTCCAAGCTAAAGAAGTGTTACACCTTCTATCATATAGTGCTCCATAAGATGCCATACAGATACTGGATTGAAAATTATTATTATAGGAAAATTGTATAAGAGCTAGGTGCTCTTCCCAGCTTCCACCAAAATCCAACACACATAAGTGCAATAGATTTTTAAGTATTTGATTTACTCTTTCAAATTTTCCATTTATTTGAGGAAGCAACGTTGTGCTCATGGCTAAGTTAGTTCTTATGTTTTGTTGAACAGCTTGCCAAAAGTGAGAAGTAAATCTACAATCTCGATCTAAAACAATTAAATTTGGTGTGCCTGAAGGCAGATTATTTCTCTTATATACAACCTTGCTAACTTTTCAACTGAATCAATCTATTAAATATGTGTGAAGTGAGAAAATTTCATTAACCCGTCGACAATGATCCAGATCGCATCAGATCCTGATCTACAATTAGGTAGACTCATAACAAAATCCATGGAAATATTTTACCACTTCCATTCATGAATTCTTAAGAATTTTAAGAGTCCACCTGGCCTCTGATGCTCTTCCTTCACTGAGCAGCTAGATAGCACTTAGACATAAAAATGGCTCTGTCTATTTTCATTCATGGCCACCGAAAGGTCTTATTGAGATTATGATACATTTTATTATTTCCATGATGAATAGAATAACCAAAATTATGTGCTTCAGATAAAATTTTTAATCAAAGACTTTTAGGAAACCATAATATCTTTTCTTGATAGATTAATTCATTAATCAAATGCAACTCAAATCTTTTGCCACCTTCAATATTAGCCTTTAACTTAGCATAATATTTATCTTCTTTTTGAGCTACCAGAATTCTGCTTTTCAAGGTTGGTTGGGTGTTTCCGTTAGTCAATTAGGCTTTCAATTTAGTTGATCTAATATGTTTGATCTTTATCTTAACAAAATCTTCTATTAAAGACTCGTTAATTAAAATAGATGACAAAACTGATTTTCTACTTAATGCATCTGCCACAATGTTAGCCTTTTCGGAATGATATTGAATTTCTAAATCATAATGATAGATACATTCTAACCATATTCTTTACTTACAATTTGACTTAATTTGAGTGAAAATATACATAAGGCTTTGGTGATCAGTAAATATTTCACACTTCACCTCATAAAATTAGTATCTCTAGATTTTCAAAGCAAAAACTATGGCTGCCATCTCTAAGTCATGGATAGGATAGTTCTTTTTATTTTGTTTCAACTACCTTGCTGCATCAAGTCACAACTAAAACCTAGCTTAGAAGTGTTTGTGAATACCTGAAAATTCTTTTCTTCTTAGGGTAACACTAGAACATGTATAGATGTCAAAACTTGCTTTTGTTTCTGAAAGGCTGCTTGACAATCTTAACTCCAAGCAAATGGACCATCCGTATGAGTTAACATCATTAAGGGAACTGCTATTTGGGAAAATCCTTGTATAAACCTTCTATAATAGTATGCTAATCCAAAAAAACTTTTGACTTCAGCAATTGACTTGGGTTGTGTAACAACCCTAACTCTTAAGTAGTAAGGTATTATTTGTTTGGGCCTTAAAGGCCTCATAGTTTTGCCCTCATAAGATAACTTCCCAATATGCCATCTATACTGGAAGTGCTCTCACCTGAGCAAGCTTAATTTTGGAGTTCTTATCAAGAACTTTATCGTTATCTAAAAAGGCACTTCGATATTTAAGAGTTTCACTTATTGCTACTTAAGTGGGCCTTTACAATCTCTCAAACTTAAGTAATTAACGTCCTAGTCAGTATCCACACATAAATTCAAGAACCATCCATTAGGTAGATAGGACTAGAGGTGGCCTCTACCGGCTCAAGAGGTACCCACAGGCATGTAGCACCTTAACCATCAATGGTTCAAGATGTTGCTCACTTGAAGTGGTCCTTTATGGCACTTAGCTCCTATCTAACACCCTATGGCATGCTCTGATGTCATTTGTAACAACCCAAACTCTTAAGCACCAATGTATTGTCTAGTTTAACCTGAAAGGCCTCATAGTTTTTCCCTCATAAGATAACTTCTCAATAGGTCAAACATCTTGGGAGTGCTCCCACCTAAGCATGCTTAACTTTAGAGTTCTTATCAGGAACTCTACTATTATCTAAAAAGGCACCTTGATGTTTAAGAGTTTCACTTATTGCTACTTAAGTGGCTCATTACAAGTTGAACCTAATCTTGAATAATTCTGATCTTTCTTTGATTTACCCTTATCCTTTCGAAGTCAACCCATGCACTTAGAAGGCAACTGAATTCAACCAAAATTCACACTTGGAGAAATTTGCAAAAAGCTTATTAGCTCAAAATAATTCTAAAATTGTTCTGAGATGCTTTTCATGCTCTTCTTTATTTTTGGAATAAATCAAAATGTCATTGATGAAAATAATGGCAAACTTATCTAAATAAGGCTTTAATATTCTCTACATTAAATTCATAAATATAGATGGTGCATTAGTTAAACTGAAAGACATGACTAAGAACTCATAATGCCCATATCTTGTTCTAAATACAGTTGTCATAACATCTTTAGCTTTAACCTTTATCTGATAATAACCATATCTTAGATCTATTTCTCATAACACTTTGAATCTTGCTAATGGATCAAATAGATCATCGATCCTTGGTAAGGGGTACTTATTCTTGATGATTACTTTATTGAGTTCACGGTAGTATATATACATACGCATAAAATCGTCATTCTTCTTTACAAAAAGCACTGGAGCTCCCCAGGGGAACATACTACGTCTTATAAATCCCTTATCCAAAAGCTCCTGCAATTGCTCTATAAGTTCTTGCAATTCTTTAGGAGCCATCTTGTAAGGCGCTTTAAATTTTTGTTGCATTCCATGAAGCAATTTGATCGAGAACTCACTTCTCTAGCAGGTGGTAAACCTGGTAATTCATCAGGAAAAATGTCCTGAAATTCTCTTACTACTTCCACTTCTTCTTTAGGTTTGATTTCTCTAACTTCACCCATAAGAATTACTAAATAAGCTTTGCAACACTTCTCAACTTCTGGGCTTTAATAGCATTAATCATTGAAGCTCTAATGCTTAGCCTTCCCATAAATATTTCATAATTTTTTCCAAATTTAATAGTAACCTTCTTCTTAAGTCAACCTATCACGACATTTTGCTCACTTAAACAATTTATACCCTGAATTATATCGTGATTGTTGATCGGCATAATGATGAGTTTAGCTTTGAAGAACTGGTTTCTAGAAATTATATCATGTTTGTTGATCGGCATAATGACGAGTTTAGCTTTGAAGAGCTGGTTACTAATTAAAATTTTTAATAAACATAATTTGTTAGCACTTAATTCATCTCATGATGACATTTGAATACACAGAGCTTTACTTAATTTGAATTGAGGGGAGGTTTAGAGCTTGCACACATCTATTCGATATGAATAAATGCTTTGCTCCATATCGAATAATGTCTCACAAAATTGAGACTTTATATACAAAGTACCTTATAATGAGGTTTTAAAAAAATTAATACTTATTGTAAGAGATACTGCATAAATAAAAAGATTAATAAAAAAGCAGCAAAGGTTAGAGCAAAAACACTTATCAAATTGGCAACTTGATTAGCTATTTTACACTTTTGCAATGTCCTCTGAGCAGTTTGAGGAGCATTCTGAGGCGATCTTGGTTGATGAGGTACTAAAATTGCTGCATGAGGAGGCATAATTGCCAAGGCTAGAGCTTGAGATCTTAATCGAACAGGATTGTGAACCATTTGTGGATGATTGATCTTTATTCTATCCATTGTCCATCTAGTAGAACATTCCCAATATCGGTGCATTGGCCTTCTATAAGTTAAACATATATTCCCTTGATGGTAACATTTACCATAAGAATGAGGTTTTTGGAATCTTACAAGTTGCCTTAATTGTTAATGATGCTGTTAATTCTGGGCTAAATTATACACTATATGCTGATTGGATCTATTCATCTTAAAGACTTCAGATTTTGATGGGGTGGGATAGGATCTCTTTAGCTAGTCCTTTTGCATTAGATGGTTATCAACTAGTATCGCTCATTCCAGGAGATCTGCAGAGTTATGGTGGCTAAGACACTAAATGATCTTTGATCGGGTCTCTTAACCCTTTAAGGAATATGCTGCATCTTGCGACCTCACATCTCACTAAGTTAGGAGTAAATCTAGAGAGTCTTTTGAATTCAACCTCATATTGCAGAACCATTTTGTTACCTTGAGTTAATTATATTAACTCATCTTCTAATATCATCTGAGCAAAAAGAGGAATGAATTAAGAATATTGCCTCAAATTCATCCCAAGTAATACATTCTACATTTCTTTTTGCAAAGTGAGAAATTTAATTCGTTATCCCACTGAAATTCTGCCTCTTTTGGAAACATATGCGTAGTCAAGCAAATTACTTTGCTCAGATGACATTTAATACTTGTCATGTTCTTCTCCATGCCCTTAAGCCAATTTGCAGCTTCTATGGGTGTGACTGACCTATTAAAAGACAGAGGATTTAGATAAAGGAAAGCTTGCAAGTAACCATCCATGGAAAAGGAGAATAGAGCTTGAGAGTTCACATGGCTCATCTGAGGGTTTGGGAGATTGATGGTTCTTTGAAGCGCTTGAGTTTGCATCTCAACCATGATATTTACTAACTCAATTGAGATTTTCATTTCTTCAGAATGGAATGGACTTGCAAGTACAATTGTAACACTTTGTTAATAGATTAAGTAATATAACTTGATAATGAGTGTTACTATGATACTTAATACTAGATTAATAAAACTAAACCAATTATTAAGTACTACGAGTTATTGATCTCTAAAGTGGAAAAATTAGATGCATAAACAATGAAAGTAAACATTCATACCATTCCATCCATTCATATAATAGAAGAACAGATGCATCACATATTAGTAAAGTAAATCATACATACTTTATTTATATTTATACAAGCTTTTAAAAGACACATGTCCTCTAAAATGAATAAACTAAGAGACTGGAGATAAGAAGGGTGCATGAAATACAATCAACTAGACATGATTCACATTGAGTCCAAGATCCAAATAAAGCTCCTAAATTTACTATATTTGGTTTTTAATATGGTAAGGTACAACTAATAAAAGAAATAAGTGGTTAGGCTTTAAAAAGTCTAAGCACAATTTAAGGGCATTTAAAATATTAATTTGTTATGCGAATATCACATTAGCCATTTACAATTTATTTAAGCGGAGCATAATGCAAAGGATTGATCAAAAATGAATATAGTGCCAAAGACTGTAGAGTATGCAAATAAGTTTGCTTAATATGTAGGTATTTTATCCTGTATCAAATAGGTTAATAAGGCACATAAGACTTACTTAACTGAGTAACGGGAGCATGTATATGTTTAAATAAAGTAAATGCTAAGTAATAGTAAAAGATAGTGTAGGAAAATATATGCAAATGATAAATAAGTAAGGCTACACTGTATAAGTTGTATGTATATTAAACTATAAAGTAAGGTGATACAATAAGGTAAGCAAGTGAGCAATTTCAGCCTTAAAAATTGAATATACTAAAAATTTTAATAATAAAAGACTATAAGCTGTAATGTTATTTACTTATCTTATATTTGGTTTTGTGGGTGCAGAATACATGAGCAGTTGAGTATGTCTACTCAATTATAGATAAGTGGGGTCAACTACAAACACATGTATTCCCCCTTATAGGAATTTCTAATGATACTATAATAGCTTGCCCAGGCTTAATGATAGAAGTACTAATATCCCCCCAAGTAAAACCCCTCTGAAGTATTTATATATTTATTATATGCACAAAAATCTTAATGTATGATTTCAAGGATTGATCTCAATATGTTGCAGCATTTCAAGGATTATCTAATTATTATAAGCCATGTGATATCCATTATTTTTTATTTTTATCTATTCCAATGGATGGGGCTAATTAAGTCCACAATTAACTTAAGTTTCAAAGATTTCAGAGTTAATTGAATAATAATAATATGATAATGTAATTTTGAAAAATAATATTTTCATTAAGATTTATAATTTATAAGTATAAAGATTGGTTGAGAGTTAAGAGCTCATTCTTTTTTTATCTAATTCATCTAAAAATTCATCCATAATATATGATTACAATTATTCAATCTGAGTTATGATAGTTCTTGATATTTTTCAACTATATTCTGATATTTATATTAATCTTACAACTCAATAGCTTCTAATATGCTATTCAAAGTTGCCAAAATTGGTTATTAATGTTCATTCAAGAGCATAATGTTTCAAGGGTTTAGTTTACGCTTATCTTGACTAAAAGGTTCATTAATCACTTATCTTAATATTTAATAACTTAAATTTCATTCCATGAAACATATTTTATGTTAAAGCTTTTTAATCAATCACTTAAACTTTACTAAGTCTACATATATATCTAAGGTTTGAATATCCTATTTCTTTAAGGAATATAATAATTAAACAGTATATTATGAATTTCTAAAGTTCAATAAAGTAAAAGTTATAAGACTCCAAGTCCTTAATCTCCTATTAATTTGGAGATTTAAACCTACCAATGGGTTCTAATGTTTCATGGTAGTTGTTAACTAAGAGTTTATTAATACTAAGGTGGTTGAGTCATTCCCACATCTTAAGGAATGTAACATATATTAACTTTATGTTTTCCTTTTAATATAATTGAGTCTAAATGAAAACTAAGTTATTGGATATAGGATACTCTATTCAACTCAAATTAGTTAGGTTTTCATTTAATAAATAACTTAATTTATGATAACTTAACATTTATTGTTTAATAGGCTACTAAGTATAATAAAGTAAATCTCATTGCAATTTAATGATTTGCAAGTCTATTAATTTATTTAAGCAATTTCTTACTTAAGATAAGGTTGAATAGTTCTTATCTTATCTAGTTTACAAGACAGAAGATGCAGGATTCTCCTCCTTGTTTCATGGGGTTTTCAAGTTATAATATCATAATATTAGATGCTATAGTTAGACTTATCTATTAATCAAGAGGTTCTAATTTATCTTTAATGGAGTTTTTATTTTCTTAATTCAAGGATTCTACTGACATATAAGGGTATATTTATCACTAGTTATTAACTCTTATTCTTAAAATTATTAATCTTTATGAATTTAAACTAGCCACATAGTTAAAGTACCAAAAAAATTTAACGAGTTTTTTAAGAGATTTGGAGTATTAAGAATGGTCTGAAATTAATCTCAACAAGACTAAGATTATTCTACCTTTCATCTAATAAATGATCATCTCTTCATGATTTAAAGAAGAATAATCTCTCAATATGTATTATCTAAATGTAATTCTTCACTAATAAGGTTAGAGATTTACTTCAAGCAATATGATTACTCAATCTCTTCTAATACAATGTTTTAGGGTTCGCCTAAATATTAATTTAGTTTAACCCTTTTGTCTTAGGTTCTAGGAAACAATAATACATTGATTCAATACATAATAATTTTCATTAGTTCATAAGAGAATTCTACAAATGCATGTTTATCATACAAAATCTATATTTATATGATTCAATCATCATAAGTAATGAATCCATATTTTTACTGCATATTTTTAGTATATTTTTGTGTTATTTTAGTTTTAGAATGGACAAATTGCAAAAATTGTGAAGTTATGTAATACTAAGCACTGTAGCGTGCTACGTTGCCCCCGATCTGAGAGTCGGATACTATGGCACGCTACGGTGCCTCTGACCCAAGAGCCGAGTGCTACGGTGCGTTATGGCACCCCCAACCCAAGAGCTAGGTGCTACGGTACCCTACAAGTCAGCCTGATGGTAGGTAAGCTGAAAATTCCTCATAGGGCATCAAAATTCTTATGATTTAGGGTAGTGTCATATACCAATAGAAATGTCTTTCTGAGGCCTTTCGATTGATACAAAAATTGATGAAATTAGGCCACTCTAATGCTGCTTAAGTTGATGCCCTAGCTCGGGTATTAAAAGAAAATTGTTATTTTACTATGTAATAATGTTCATCTTTCTCAAAACAGAACTTGAATTGAGCTCGATCGAGCACTTAGGATTTGCAAATGACGAGTAATAAACAAGCAAGCTTGAAATGAAATATTTGCATGGGAAAAAAGTACATATAGTTTCTATGATGGAGGTCTTCTCAGCTCAAAATGAAACTTCCTTAGCTCTCTGTTGGCTTCGAACAACTTGTTAAGAGAGCAAAAGGTGTCTAGATAATGAGGGATGAGGGATGTGCTTAACCATGGAGATACGCTTATAGAGAGCTCCTCTATTGGCTGAGTGGGTGGCAATCAAAGCCATGCTGCTACATTTTCTCATGGGGGATAACACCCTAATGGACCCGGCCTCATGATAGGTAGCGAGCCCCACCATTTAATTAATGAATTATTTATTTATTAGTATATTTTAATAATTAGAATTAGGCTATTAAATGGGCTCCAAAAAATCCAAAAAAATTCACTCCTAACTAATTTGGGGGTGAGGAACTCAAAAATGAAGTCAAATTTTTAATCAAAGATTTATTTAGTTTTCTTTATTTTTTGGGTATTTAAAATAAAATAAAATATTCGGGAAAATTTGACGACTTCCGAAAATCCCAAAATTTTATCCCTAGCTAATTTGGGGGTGATGAGTTCAATAGTGAACTCCGATTTTGATTTAGAGATCAAAATAATTATCAAAATTTTATAATTGGGTAAATACATTAAAATAATTAGAATATTCAATTGAGCTCTAAATCACTCTAAATTTTTCGGATTTGTTCAAAATATCATATGGAAATAATTAAAGATGATTTAAAAGCTAATTTTATTGCTAAATAAGGTTTAGCAACCTTGAGTTATTATTGACTAGCATTGAAGGAGGGTTTGAATCAATATTTATTCTGAAAATGAAATAAATAAAGTTTTAAATATAGTTAAGAAATTTATTTTATTATCATATATACAACTTCAAGATACTTAGTAAATTTATTTAAGGAAAAGTGAAAGTTACAATTTACTAATTTATAATGCACAACTATTTACAAAATTGAGCAAAGAATATTAGTCCTGGAAAATGGGAGAATGATGATTATTTCTACATTCTCTATCATTTCCCAATAAGCGTGAGTCCACCAATGAAACCAACAGGGCTAGAATATTCTATAGCACTAAATTCTTCAGATACTATATAATGCCATTCCTTAGCTAATTGAGAAAAATAATCTCCTCTAAAGATTGGAGTCTTTAAAATCTTATTGAGCACGTCACCTCCTGCTAGAGATACACCAATATAAACTCTTCCAAAGTGCAGTCCATTTTCATAGTTAATGTTTTAATATTGATAGAACAGTCTAGAATAGTAGTTTAGCTCGGAACCTTAACTTTCCATTCAATATGAATTTTGAATGATAATTATTTACTTATATTCTTAACTTTCCATTGTATTCTTCAAAATTTTTCTCTTTGATACCAAGTATAATGCCTCATTATTTGATCAGAAAATCTTAATCTTATAATGAGTGCTACAGTAGTACTTAATATTGGAATATTTTGTCTCAACCCACTATTGAGTACTACCTTTAATTATGGATCTATCTGAGGAAATAAAATCATCATCTAGTAAACATTCACCATATAGAACATATATATACAATTATTCATGAAAGAGAGTCTAAATTCATTACAGGGATATAAAAGGTAAGCATCACAAATTGTTATTACAAACTCAATAAATGGATCACTCATCCAAGCATATAAAATAAAATATGAACAACTGAAGTTTTTAGGTAAACTATTACAGCTCAGGCTCTCTAATAGACCTAAAATACGTAGTCTTCATTTGCACGCAAGTGTACGCTGTCTAAAGTAAAATGGGATGTAAGATCCTGAGATTTATTTGTCCTCTAGGAATGGTGTTTTGATTAGTTACTAGAGTGTACTTAATTTTTAATAATGTTTAAGCGATCAAATGGTTTTGATTGAGTCCTAATTACTATTCTAAGGTTTCTTTAGTTTTGAAAATTGTATTAGAATTAAGGAGAGTTGGGAATAAATATGCAAAGTATTATAAGTTCATATAAGAACTCTTCTTCTCAACTTCATATCATGTATATTGGATTGATTTTCATTTCATAATAAATAGAATTAGTCTTCTATAGTGAACTTATTAAATGTATTAAATCTTATCTAGTACTCTGAGATGAACACTAAAAAGGGTTGATCTCAGCACATAGATAATCATGTGATTGTTAGTAGATAAATTTATCTCTTACGTCTGTCTTAGTGACAAACTCTATATTTTAAGTTGAATATCGCATGAACTTGATTCCACCAATGGCTCACACGCATCTAATCTTGATTTAGCTAAGGAAATGAGCTACTATGCTAAATGAGTTACTGTCACATCGCTCATAGCTCATACCACTTTAGATCCTTGCATAAACTAAGTGTGAGCTGTGGAGCTCAAAAAATAGTTCTCAGCTCACATATGTGCTCTTAATTTAGCCAAGATAATGAGTTGTAAAGCTAAATAAGCTTGTCGCATAGCTTATAGCGTGACTCACTAAATTACCTCACATAAATCAAGAATGAGCTATGGAGCATAGAGAATGTTAACATTCCTCATGGCTCAAATGATCAAGTGCTTGCTTTAAGTTGTGCACGAGCTATTTTCTCACGGCAAATGTTGTCACGGTCATTCACGATGTTAGCGCTCAAATATGGACATCTTGTGGGCAGGGTGATCATTAAGCTCAATGAGTTTTATATTTGAATACTTAAATAAAATTTTAAATAAAGAATTATCATTCTCTAATTGTTCATTCATATAAACATGACATTTTTGGATTTAATTAACATTCCATTAATAAGAAGAGTTCAAGCATTATATTCATGACTTTTATAGGCTCTTACCCAACTCTCCCCAAGGGGGGTTTAGTTTGCCATTAGAATATAAGTACAAGGAAAGCGACAAGAAATGATAAGCCTTTCCATGACTCTTATAAGGAAATATAAGAGATAAAGTAGGAATACAATACTAAGGAACAACTATTGTGTCCTTTTATGTCTTCTTCTTCTTTTAATCTCCTTAGCTACCTGCTCTATGTGCTTCTCATTTTCCTACAGCTGTAGCCTTCTTCTCCTTTGAGGTGGGGAGCTATCCTCAACGTCTCTTTCACAACAAAAATCTAAGATCAAGAAGTGAAGCTATAATGTGGAACATTTTCTAAGTTTTTAATTCTCATTTTTATAAACCTTGCTTTAGCCTCCTTTCATTAAAGCAGCCAGCCAACTTCTTCCTTGGGAGTTGGATTCTCATTTATATTTTATTCCTTTATTCTCTTGGTAATGAAGGAGTTTTAATGCATTCCATTAATTTATAGTGCCTTAAAGTGCCTAGCTCTTCAGATTGTATCTGCCATAGTGCACTGTAGTGTTTGGCTCTCGGGAGTTTGGCCACTAGGGCGCGCTGTAACGCATGGCTCTTGGGAGTTTGTCCACTATGGTGCATTGTAGTGCATCGCTCTAGGTAATGTGTTCGCCATGGTGGGTTGTAACGCCCGACTCTCGGGAGTTTGGACGCTAAAACGCGCTGTAGTGTCTTGCTCTCGAAAGTTTGGCCGCTACGGCGTGTAGTAGTGCCTTGCTCTATGGAATGTGTATGCCATGATGCACTATAGTGCATGGCTCTTGAGAGTAAAGGCGATAGGCATGCTATGGCACATTGTGGAGTGCTGTAGCACTATCTTCATCCATATTTCTCTTTCATCTCAAATTGTGCTCTTCTTCCTGAAATGCCACAAAATCACACATTAAAGTATAAATAATCTTATGAAAAACATAAATTCTAACACTAAATTCTTTATAATTATTGGGTTCATCACTGTCCTTTTGGTACCAAATCTGTTATAAGCTCCTAATCTACCATATTTGATTTATAATACGGTAGGACACAACTAACAAAAGAAAAATAAGTTGTTAGACTTTAAGAAGTCTAAGTACAATTTAAAGGTATGCATTATTATTTAATTTTAGCAGATATCACAACAAGTGTTCATAATTTTAATTAAGCAGAGCTAATATGCAAGAATATGATGTTAACTTTCCAATTTGACAACTAATTTTTCTAATGACCTTTTAAGTGTCATTAAGATTCATTAAAATTATGATTAGCTATTTGATGTCTAATTTGACCCTACATAGTATTTGTAACAACCCTAGATTATTACCCTGCTAAATATATATATGTAGCTTAATCAAGTTTCAATTTCAATACCATTGCTTTTAGAACATCAAGTTGAGCATATCTAAAAAATTTGAAGTCCATTGGACTTCTCTAAGTTCAAAATGGCAATTTGTTAGTCTAGATGCCCTAGATTAGACCTAAAATATTTTTATCTCAAAATTAAAATTTGTTTGCATTTTTGAATTCCTCACCCCAAAATTAGTTAGGGGTGAAAGTTTGGTTCAATTTGGAGGTCATTTATGCCATAATTCACATTTATTTAAATTGGTCTAATTGTAATTTAGGGTTCCTAACAATCTTTAATTATAAATATACCATATTCCATCAGTCGGTCGCTTTCAAAATAGCGAGCATGATCTGAGCTGTCTGTTTCTCAGATCAGATCATGCGGTCTGCGCCTTATCTTAGCTCCGATCCATCTCGACCGTTCCGCAGTTCGATCAAGGGATCGGACGGTATCCAACTACGCCCGTAAGTAGCTCTGATCGTCCATCGAATCCGGAGATTTAATCCAATGGATGATCTTCTCCCCGTGATTGGCCGTTAGTTGTCTAAGGATCTGAGCTGTCCTGCTTCAACGAACGATCCATGGTTGTCGTGGATCCCGCACTGCCCATCGTCTTCCCCATCTCCGCTCGAATCCCTAACAGGGAGATTCGCATCCCCGACAAGCAGAGCCTATCCCTCACTCCCCTAGCCAGCTTAGCATGGTCATTAGTGGTTTTCCTGATATGGTGGAACCTCTTGGTCAGGCCCTTTGGGCCTATACGCCTTGGAATGGAAGCTCTGAGAGCTCTTTATGGCCCGAGCTCTCAGGTCAAGCCAAGCCTCAGCCTTACTCTCAATGCTTCTCTAAGGCTATAAATAGCCTCAGGTCTCACCTTAGAAGGTTTTTGCTGCTCGATTGAGTTTAATTGGAGTTCTTCCCCCGCTCGCCATTGCTGGTCTACCGAGCTTCCTCCAAGCACTCTCGAGCTTGCGTACTGCTGATAAAGGGCTGTTCCTGGAGTTTAGGACCCCTAATAGCCTTTAGAGCCTCTTTATTGCAGCGGATCATCTCCTGTCTTCCAGCTCAAACTCTGTCCAGTAAAGCCAGGTACCCCCCAGTCTGGACTGAGTCGCATAGACTTAGCTCCTTCCCAACTATAATTGCTAAACTCATATCTAGTTCTGGTGAATTCAGTGCAATCAAATTGACGGTTTGGGTGTGGTGCGATCGATCGTATCGATTGAACGGACCACCCACCTTATGAAACTTGGGACCGAGTAAGGTCCCAGAGATCTAGAGCCTCCTGAGTCACACCAAGATAGGGCTTTGATCCATTGGTGCACCCTGATGGTGAATGGATCAAGCCCTAGCCTGGGCAAGCTCTCTGTGATGAGAATTTCTCCTCACATTGAGGAACTTCCATACGAATTGGGGAAATAGACTCTCGTGGAATTAGCCCACTCTGTATGAAATTCTAGGGTTCTAGAGGTTGGTCCTGGTCCCAGTAATGCACAGCTATCGTTCTTGCGCCTTGGCATGGCTCAATGAGTGAGGAATTTGGTGTTTAAGGTTAGCCTTATGTGGCGACCCTCACCCTTAACCATCAATAGGTTTAGATTAAGGGTGGGGTGTCACTCTGGTTAACCCCTCACTTAGCATTGGATTAGGATAAACTCCACAATCCACCTGATTAGAGGAAGGTTAACTCAGAATTAATCAAACAGTCACTATATAAGTAAATAAACAGAGTGCGGAAGCGATTTAAGGAAATGTAAACCATCCAAGCATCACAATGTAAATAAGAATAATAGACTCAGAATATAAGCATAAAATCCAATATACAGTCAATGGTACCTGTATTATTACATTAATTAAAATTTAACAAAATAAATGTTCAAAATCCACTCATCCTCACAAGTAGTAAATGACTAGATATCTTCTGGCCCCAACTGCTGCACCTCCTCTAAGTAAGGCTCCTCCTCGGGTGCAGGCTCCTCAAACTGTTCTAAGCCTGACATTGTCGATTTCACAATGTAGGGCCCCAGCAAAAAAAAAAGAAAATCTGGTTAGACAATTGTCTAAGTACATTTTAAGCTGAATTTTTAATAAGGTTATATAATATCACAATTTTACAATTTACTTCTAAGCATGATGTGTAAGTACAGGAGCAGTAAGCAACACAAGTAAAAAGGCAAACTATAGACTATGCTCTATAGTATAAACAAGGCAAAGAAATGAGGCTGAAGCATGCCTCGCATAACAAGTAATCAAGGAAAGGCATATAAGTGTAAATATAATTGAATAATACTGGAAGAAAAATTCTACATCCTAAACATGCTGGTGATCAATAAAAATAACATGCTAATTAAAAATGAATAACTCAGCAGTGATATATACATATAGCAGCAAGATTCTACATCTTAGATATATATAAAGCAGTACAAGGAAATAGCTGACTGAAAAAGAATATACTGAAACAACCACAACTGCATATAAAACTATAATGCATCAACTGCCATACAGAAAAGAGCTACACTAGCTCGCCAAAAGAAACTGAAGATCTTAGCACGATACGGCTAGGGCTACTCCTAGCTCGATACGACTAAGCCAACAACAGTCACATATATGGCCCTAACACGATACGACTAGGGCTACTCCTAGCTCGATACGATTAGGTCACCAACTATCATACCGAAATATCCTAGCACAGTATGGCTAGGGCAACTCCTAGCATGATACGGCTAGGGCAACATTCGGTATGATCAAAAGAACACTGAGAGGCAGCTCAATCACATCAATTCATTATCATTTCACTTATTTACTTTAATATTTTCATAAAAAATCTAAGGAGTCTCCATAATTTCATAACATTTTATTTATGCATCAAATATCTTATATAATATGTTTAAAGAAAATATAAGGCACAAAATTGCAAGATATGCGTAGCAACAAATAACAAGTAAGCAAGAGACTCGACTACACATGGTGATATCATTTGTTTTCTACTTAACCAGCTAACTATTCCAAGTTACACAAGTTCAGGATCACCGTTTTTCTACTATCGAGTGTAACTCAGAAATTCGTCCTTATAAGTTAAAAAGGATTGGAACTGATCAGGTTCCAATCTAGTTCAATCAAATAGACGACTATGAATTAAACAAATAAATCATACGTCCTAATTTTGTAAATTTAGACATTCTAACTAAGATCTGATCAAGATCTTCTACACCTATAGATTATGGATTAAATACTATGAGATTTTAGGTTTAATCACATAATCCAAATTGGATAAGACCTAAGTTCTAGGTTTTATACTATAAGTGATCTACTAGTTAAGGCAAATCTTATTAAGTAATCAAACTTAATAGGATGAATCTCCTATCTTAAATCTAAAGTTAAAAGATAAACTAATCAGAATGGGTTGTAAAACAAAATAATATCTAGAAACTACTAAAACTAAGGTTTCACCCATAGGGTAACCCAATTTACCCAATGAATGAACACTAACTTATGATCTAGTCCTACTCTCAGGAAAGGTCCTTAAGGTGGGATGCTTAAGACTTAGGAAAAATTATTGGAATTCAATTTAATGACTTGTTTTATTTACTTACATGGTACTAATATGATTACATTATTAATCCTAGTATTCTAAGATTTTAATTAAGGACTAAGGTTGCGCATTTCCAATTTTAAGGTAAAACGACTATTTTGCCCCTACTTTACGAGTCAATCACTTTTGATTTAGGGGTCCAAACCGAGTTTTATCTTCTCGAACTAATTCCTTACTGTCTAACTTGAAGATAGACAGTAAGTACGTCCAATTTGGACGAGAAACGGCCGAGTTATGGCTAAAATAAGGCTAGGGGTATTTAGGTCATTTCCCTAAATTTTAGGGTTCAAATCCTAAATATTATTTCTGTGACAATGATGACATTGAAATTCTAAACTAGGTAACTTCTTGAATTTTTGGATTTGGAGTTAAATTGACCAAGTTATGGCCATTTGAAGTCTAAGAGCATTTTGATCATTTTTCACTAAAGTCAACTCTAAATTCTAGAGTTGACTTTTTGTCCTGATGTCTAAATAGGAAAACTAATACTACCACGGTGATGGGGCCGCTCTCCTGAGCATTTTAAGACCCATATTGACTATGTTTCGATAATCGGGTAAAAAGTTATGGGGTCTTAAAGAGGCTCTAAAATGTTACCTCGTTATGCGTACCCCGAAACGAAATTTTACATCGGAGGAAGAATACATGGTCTAAAAAGAGGCTTAATCAAAAATCCCCTGCATGGCCGTTTCCTGTGTTTGAATGCCTTGTTAGGGAGGGGGATGCTAACCTTTTCAAGGGTCGGTCTCGTCTTGATGCCGTTCAGTCGCAGCTCTTTGTCGACGTAAATATAAAAATTAAATATTAAAGAAAAAGACTGAAATAAGGGAATAAATTGTGATAAATCCACTAAAAAAAATAATCCTTTTGTAGCTAATTCTTTATTAAAAAGAATAGAAAACATTAATAAGCTGAATAAGGATAACGAGATTATTGTTACTTGGTAAGTAAAATAAGTAAAGATCTTTTTTTATTGATAAATAAAAGAAAGAACATTAAAAATTATTGGATTGATGAAAAAATTGAAATAGGGGTTTCAAACAGTATTAGTATTTTTATGAAGAAGAAAGAAAATTCTTAGTTCAGTTTTTAACTTTAAAAACTGAAAAAAACTTTTTATCTGTCCATTACGCCATTTGATTCTAAATATTTTTCTGAGCATTTTAAGACCAATATTGGCTATGTTTGGATCATCCTACAAAAAGTTATTAAACTTTTAAGATTTACTATTCAAAAATACAATTTGAATTAATTTACTATTCATTTATTCAAATTGAATGATTTTACTATTCATTCCTAAAGTTTTTATTTAATTAATCACTGTTTAATTATTAATTAATTAATTAATTTTACTGTAGTAAAGTAATTAGTGCTAATTACTATTTAATTAATCTTAATTAATCTTTAATTATATTTAATTATTTAAATTTACTGTTCATTCCTAAAGTTTTTATTTAATTAATCACTGTTTAATTATTAATTAATTAATTAAATAATTTTACTGTAGTAAAGTAATTAGTGCTAATTACTGTTTAATTAATATTAATTAATCTCTAATTATATTTAATTATTTAAATTTACTGTTCATTCCTAAAGTTTTTATTTAATTAATCACTGTTTAATTATTAATAAATTAATTAAATAATTTTACTATAGTAAAATAATTAGTGCTAATTACTATTTAATTAATATTAATTAATCTCTAATTATATTTAATTATTTAAATTTACTGTTCATTCTTAAAGTTTTTATTTAATTAATCACTGTTTAATTATTAATTAATTAATTAAAAAATTTTACTATAGTAAAGTAATTAGTGCTAATTACTATTTAATTAGTCTTAATTAATCTCTAATATATTTAATTATTTAAATTTACTGTTCAAAAGTAATTAATTATCCTAATTATTGTTTAAGATTTAATTAAAGTTAATTAATCCTTAATTAATCTTTAATTATAATTATTTAATTAAAGTTACTGTTTAAAAGTAATTAGTACTAACCCTAACTTAATTAACCACTATCAGTAATTAATTATGGCTAAACAGTAATTAATTAACACTAACATTAATTTAATTAATTTCTAATTAACTGACAGTGGGCCCCACTGACACGTGGCACTTCCAGAGGCTGCCACATGGCATAGTGGGTCCCACGGGCTGCTGACTCAGCCTGGCTGACTGGACAGTGGGCCTACCTAACACGTGGCACTGCCGGAGGCTGCCAAGTGGCACTGTGGGTCCCACGGGCTGCTGACTCAGCCCGGCTGACTGGACAGTGGGCCCACCTGACACGTGGCACTGCCAGAGGCTGCCACGTGGCACTGTGGGTCCCACGGGCTGCTGACTCAGCCCGGCTGACTGGACAGTGGGCCTACCTGACACATGGCACTGCCAGAGGCTGCCACGTGGCACTGTGGGTCCCACGGCTGCTGACTCAGCCTGGCTGACGGGGCTGGTGGCCCCACTTGACACGTGGCGGGCCCGTAGGCTGCCACGTGGCTGGGTGGGCCCCACCCGCGCTGACGCGGACCCGAGCCGGTCGGGTCGGGCTCAGGTCGGCCCGGCCCGACCCGAAGGCGTGACCCTTCGCCTTCCGGGGGTTCGGCGGACCGAACCCAGTCCACTTCGGGGACCTGGTGGGCCCGATCGGGTGGGTTTTAGCCCGATCGGAACGGTGGATGTGAAGAGGATATGTTGATCTACCTATCCTACAATTTTTGCAACGATCGAACGGTAAACGAGGGAGATCGGGGTACCTAAAGTTCGGATCGGCGAAGGATTCGGCGGAAAAGAAAGGCTGACTTTCGGGCTTGATTCCGGCTCGATCCGGGCTCCTATCGGTGAAAACTCGGAGCCTAGGGGTAGGCCGAGGTCTTATAGACCGGACGGCGACCTCGCCGAGGCCTGGATGCAGCCGGATTGGCCAGAAATGACGACGGGCCGCCGCGTGTCACGCGGGCGGAGTCGTTGAGGAAGACGACTCCGCAGCCGTTGGATCTGGGCCGATCCAACGGCTGAGATGGCGCCGTCCAGATTGACAGCGCCGTCAGCTACAGTGACGGGTCCGTTAAGTACTTAACGGCACGCCGTTAGCTACAGTAAAAAAAATAATTTTTTTTTTTTTTAATTTTTTTTTGAAAAAAATTTAGAAAATTTTGAACATGTTTTCCTAGCTAATTTGGGGTCAAGGAATTCAATGGCGTAGTCAGATTTTTGATCCGATGAGTATTTTGATACCTCAATTTTCGTGATATTTTTATTATTAAAATATTCGTCGAAATTTCGACGACTTCCGATTGACACGAAAACTTCACCCCAAGCTAATTTGGGGTCAAGGAATTCAATGATGTGGTCGGATTTTTGATCCGATGAGTATTTTGATACATCGATTTCCGTGATATTTTTATTATTAAAATATTCGTTGAAATTTTGACGACTTCCGATTGACACAAAAACTTCACCATAAGCTAATTTGGGGTCAAGGAACGCAATGGCGGTGTCCGTTTTTCGATCGGAGGTCAATTTAAATAGGTATTTCTAGGGTTTCCGGATTTCTAGAAATCAGGATTCAATCCAATTGACTCCTGATTTGTGCTAGGTTTAGGAGGTTGACTCCATTGACTTAATTAACATATCTAATTATGTTTAAGACTTAGGGTTAACCCTAATTATCTAAAGTAACCGCTCGGGTTGTTACACCCTATCCGTCCTCAGTCGGGGCCAGGCGGGGAGGAAGAAGACGACAGCACAGGTCGGGCCGACCCGTGACCCGCGTTGTCTAACAGTGACGGGCCTTTAGGCCCGAATGACTCGTGTGTTTTGGGAACGGGCCGGTGCCGTTTAAACAAATATTAATCGAATTAATATTTATTTTCCTTAAGGAAAATGGGATAATTCAATTAGAAAAATGCAATTTAAATTAATTGAATAACTTTTAATCTATTGGTCCAAACCCAAAATATCATATATGAAATTGATCACAAAATCCTCAGGGACCTGAATATAAAATAATTTTGGACATCTAGTGGTTAGATTTTCTATTTTGCCTAATTATTATAGATCTTAATTAGGGCTGATTAGCAATTATACTTAACCAAATTGTATGTTTAGGGTGCCATTAGTCTCCTTATGAATAGTAGAATGAATGTGCTAAGTGAATTATTTTTCTGATATTTATACTTTAACTTATGCCATAATATTGTTAAACCATGATTAATGAAAATTAGAGTTTATATATATTAGATCTTAGCAAACTTAGTCTCTGATTAATTTTATGATTAAATAAAACTTATGTGCCAATTTGAATGAAATTCTGATGGCTAGATTTATAATTATGTGCTAATCCTTTTGGGTTGATTTAGGATTTGATTAGCACTAATTACTTTCTATTTTTATAAATTTTTCTGATAATATGCTTCATAATAGTAAGATAAATATATGAAGACAATGTATGCTAATGTATGATGTATAAATTGAATAAATCTGAAATTGGAGAACTTAATCACCTTAATTAACTTAAGAAATCTTAAGACTTTGATCAAGCTTTTAAGACTTGATCTAGGTCTAAGATTGCCACCAATAATACATACTTAATTTACTGATTTGTCATTTATCTATAAATGAACACTTGATCTCAATTAAGGCATGAGTAAGGGCCAAACCCTAACCTGCTTAATTAAGATCCAAACTCTAAAACACTAATTTAATTATTTGATTATAAGATAATGAGATTGACATTATTCCAATAATACATTTGATTTGGTATGGATCTTAAACATCTGAATTAGACATGCTAAGCTTAATAATAAAGCTGTGTGATTGCTTAATCTGAATCTAAACTTTGCATCCTTGATTTTCTCATAAATAAGACTATTAGCATAATAATATTCATAGAATCTTATTGATTGAATAAGTGATATAACTCTAATAATATCCTTGATTTAAATCCCATAATCCTAGAATAAGGAATGATCTAATAACTTAATCATCTGATCTAACCATCTTAAATCTAAATGATAAGTAAAACCTAGAGTGCTAGCATAAGTGTGAGATCTTAAGTATCTCAACACAAGATCATTTCTGAAATATTTTAAAGACCTAAATCTAATTACACATTGAGGTAGGAGGACTTTGCATAACTCATTGAGGTAGAAGCTTAGATGATCCCTTAACTTAGAAATTGATCTTAACCCCTTGTGGTAGGAATCATTTAAGACATTAGAATGACACCTTTCATTGTGGTAGAATCTATATTGAGTGATACTTGATCGCATTTTCTTAGAGCCTTGTATAGGACTTACCTATTTAGCATAAGAATTTATAGTCTTGATAAATCCTTGTTAATTAAATAGAGTTGTGTGAACCCAGATTATTGGTTGGTGTAGTATGGTATACCCATAGTGTTGATTTCTTTAGTAGTATTCAAGATTGGTTGATTCACTCCAATGTAGACTTATGAGCAGGTGCTATCCCAAGGGATTAGATGAATACAGTCCCATTAGAGTAAATCACCCATGATTAAGAGTGTAATAAATGGGTACTTATTCTTTAGTTTGATTGAAATACAAATTGCCAACGGGCAATGCCTCCTGGCGAAGATCGCTTCAATAGGTATGGTTCAAACAAATTAAGTAATTAGAATCACCTTCTTTAAAACACTGAGTATGATTGTGAGTTAGGCATCTTAATAACTTAGCTTGAGATACAAAGCACTAACGGGCAATGCCTCCTATCAAAGATCGCTTCATTAGGGTGGCTTAATCAAACTAAGAAGAATAGGCTGGTGGTATTGACATAAGAGATAAAATCACTTTTCTTGCAAATGCGCTAAATATGTGTATACAATCATCCCATCTAATAATCTTTAAGTAAATCTTCAACTTTAACTAGTTATCATTCTAGAAGCTAGGAGTCAGAATACTTTTAACAAGATTCTGCACAGTGGAGACCTAGAATTTATTTTTGGTATTCAAAGTTTTGTAGATTTCTGGATTTTACTCATATAGAATAGAAGCATGGGCATATACATGAGCATGAGTTTGATGAATCATTTTAGCAGTGATGCATGAGTATCAGTGCTAAATTATGAGTTATGAAATGTTGCATACATAGACTGGGGAATCTCAGGATGCATCGGCATCATCATACTATCTTCCTAACTGAGTGTATGTATACATTGGACCGTACGACTCATAGCCTTTCAGTGATATTTTTGTGATATACCGTGGCATACCATATTGTGACATATTTGAGTACATTATTCCAGTGACATATAATACAACATTTGACTTTTTACATTGATTTTTGAGCAGTTTATATTTTCGTTTACTTTCAGTATTCAGTTTTGATGCAGTTTTACTTATTTAGTCTTTACAGTTTCAGTTACCTAGTGCATTTACTATTATTTCCTATAGTTGTGTTTACTTTACTGTCTATTGCATTTACTTTAGAACTGCTTAGTTAGTTGTGGTGTGTTAGACTTCTTGTCTAACACGGAGTACTTTTGGGATCCGATAATTTGTTAGATCCCGAGCAGCTTGTGGAGACAGGGCAGGAGAACTTACAGGAGATCCTAGAGGAGTACATGGAGCCTTAGTGGAACAACTTTCCACCTTTTCTTATTGCCTTACTTTCAGCACTTTAGGTAGACTCTGCATTTTATCTTTTAAATTAGTTTGTAATAACTCTGACTGTATTGTTACTTTTCTTTTCTGAGACGAATGTTTACTACTGCTCTGTGATGAATATATTCTGGATGTTTTGCTTTAGATTTTGCACTCTGTTAAACTATTATACTTAGTATTGTGATGTGATCAGCATACTGGAAATGCTGATATATTGATAACGTATATTGGATTCATATTTATCTTTCTAAATCCAATGTACGTATTAGTCTAATACTTAAGATAAGTGATCTACTCTTATCTTAAGTATTGACTCTCAATCCTACTCTTAGGTTTGAGTCAGCAGCCTTCAGTATGGCTCAGTCTTTCAGCCTATTTGGGAATATGGGTCTTGTAAGCTCATCCTTCCCGAGTAGCGCTCTGCTCCGTCGCTGATTACGATTATACTACCCTTTTGCGCGTGGCAACGGGACGGGGCACTACAGTATTAGTGTACTAATTATGTTATAAGGAAGTTATAGCCATCATGTTTACTTGATGTGGACATTAAATAAAGAATGTGAGTTTTTAACCCTTGAATAAAATGATATTAAATTCTCAAATTTAAGATTTTGCATGTTTAGGCCTCCTAAAAACTATGACACCTTAGAAAACATACTTTATGACATATAATAACATCAGATGTCTTTTGAGTAGGAAAATATCTAGAATAGCATACTCATAGTTTAATGCTAGTAAACTAAGCTAGAGCCTTAACATAGAAATGAATTAATCTTCTATGGCTAGAATGTTCAATTTAGTACTTAAGGATTATAGTAATCCTAAACTCTAGGGTGGATTGAACTAGTTAGCTCATTATGTTAGTAATAATCATTAGCAAAACTCTTAAATAGTTAGATTGAGCTTAATCTAGTAGCTTACCTTCCTTAAGTATAGGCTTGACCCTAGCTACCATATTAAGTAACTTAGTACCAATGTAGTAGGCCTAATCACTTAAGTAACCTTTAGGACTCTTAGTGCCTTTATGTGAGCCTAGAAACTAGTGGTTATAGAATCTCCACTTAAGTACCTTACTAATAAAATTGTATTAGATCATAATTAAATTGCTTAGTTGTTGATTAGGATCTCCCAATCCTAAGGATCCTTGGTGAACTTAAGGTTAGAAGAACTCCTAAGCTAATCTTCTAGCTATGGATATTAGTACTAAGCTAAATCTAGTAGCTTGATGAATTTAAAAAGTTAGTAATAAGTTAAACGCTCAAGGTCACTTATATTATTACCTCACACTTATTTCCATCTAGATAACATAGATTAAATCCTAACTTATAGGATATTGAGTTATAAATAATCTTAGATCAAGTGAGCTATTTATAATAATATTAAGTAATCTTTAATATAGCAATTATGCCTAAATAAAGGACTTGTAAGATAATTAAAGTAATGATATTTTAGAAATTTTAGTGCCTTCCACTTGATTGTAGAGACTAACCTAAGTAACTAAGTGCAACCTACTTAGTATAATATGAGTAGCCATATCATGCTAAGTATAGAACTTACAGTTTGACCAAAGTATATTAAGTGAAACCTCTTAGTGGACTGTAGTTAGTTATTGAATTCTAGTGTGAATCTTAAGATCAATTTAGAAAGGCTTAATGATTAAGTTAAGCTGATAGTAATCTTAAGTAATGAGGATTAGAACCTTAAGGTTTGGATTAATTGTGTAAGAGCTAGGACTTAGTGTCCTTATCAATTAGATTTATAATTATTTAGAATAGTTTATTGATATTGCCTTAATTGTTAAAAAGGCTTAAAAATTCTTTAAGTGCTAGCATTGAAGTTATTCTTAGGATCTTAGTGTTTATAACACTAAGATTTTAAGCCTTAGGATTTAAGAGAATAGCTATAATGTTAGAATAAGTTACTTAATATAAGGTGAAGTTTGATAATAATAACTCAAGTAATATCATCCCTGAAGTCTTGCCTTATTAGATTATAAGCTTTAATAAAACCATAAGGCTAAGATTAGATTAGAATTATCCTTCTAATAACATATCTAAGATTAAATCAATATAAGTAATTAGATGATTGAATCTTATTAAGCATGGAACATTTAAGATATTATTAAAATAGAATGCTTAGAAGATAGTGTTAACTTAAGTATTTGGCTAGTATAAGTTAAGAGAACCTTATATATTAAGTGTAGTGTGACATTAAGCTTAGTAGATATTTAATCTTATGGCTAAACTTATAAGTAGTCTAAATTAGAGGAATCTAATAGCTTAATTAGTGAAATAGTGAAATCTTTAGTTTCTAAACTAGAGTGTACCTATAGAGTAGAAGTGCTGGTTGATAGTTAGATGATTATAGTATTAGAAATAAAATAGGATGTCAGTTTGTAATAACCCAATTATATCTATAAGTTATTTTTTCACATGAATAATATCTTAATCAAATCATTACTTTTAAACCTTATTTTAAATAGTATATTATTATTATATCAATTGATGAAGACATTTAATGAATGCTAAGTCATTTGAGGTGCTTGATTAGCTCCAATTATAGGATAAATAACTAAAGTAGATAATAATGGATATCACATAATTTTCAATTAGCTTTAAACATGATTCAATGCTACAATGCATTGAGACTAAATTCTTGAATACATTCATAAGAATATTGTGCATAAATTAAACTTACAACATTTACTTTGGGGTTTCATGTGGTGGACTATGCCAGGGAAGGAAAATAGTGTAACAAGAAGACCTCATATATCCTAGAGGGAGAATGCATGTGTTATGAGAAACCCTGCTTACTTGGTTAAGCACACGTGTTTGACCCCTCACTTATTTCTGCGCCCACAAAACAATATTACAAGACAAATAACTTAACATATTGCAGTCATTTATGACTATTCTTACTTTTTCCATAATCTTCATGACTGTGGATGATTTATTGTAGTCTCTTAACTATATTTACTAGTTTTTATAGACTGCTTTTACTTTATACCCAGTTCTTAAGATTGAGAATTTCCTTACTTGCATATATTTCAGGTTCTCCTATATTTACAGCTCCTTTTCTTACTTGTAGTGTATATTATTATCACTTACATTATGCTTACATTGTTTTCACTTATGTTACATAGCATATGTCCATTTGTATATATTTTTTTGCTATTTTATTGCACACTTGTTAGTATAGATATACCTATTTTTTCCTTATATAGATATTGCAGATTGTACCAGATTTTCTCTTTTTCTGCTTTATAGCCTTTTTATTACTTATAGTCATTTACTTTACTTAGCTTACTTTTATTTTTTACTGCATTGAGCTCTGCTTAAATAATAATTGTAAATGGCTAATATGATGTCCACTTAACTTAAATAGATTAGTTGTCCTAAAATGTACTTAAGCTTTTTAAGTTTAATCACTTAAGTTTTATTTATTTGTTGTGCCCTACCGTATTAAATATCAAATTTGATAGATCAGGATCTTGGAGTGGATCTTGTATCTGAGGTTGATTAGATCCAGTAGTTACAATTTTGAAGAATTTTACTTTTCACTATTTTTCTTTACATTATTCATCTTGTGAGGATGAGAGTCATTACATCTAAATATTTGTATAAGTTTAATTAACTCTAGACATTGTACTTTACTGTTATGTGCTGTATTTTTTACTTTATTTTTGAATGGCTGGAATTATTTATATTTAATTAATGTTTATGCATATAGTTTTTCTCTTTAGAGACCTTTGGCTCCTCGTAGTGCTTAATTATGGACTAAGACTCACTAACCCAATATTAAATACTACAATAACACCTAATATAAGATTGGGTTCTTGATCCAATATTGGGGTCATTACATTTTTGTTGGCGGGCGCTCGATGCGCTTTAGCACCAAGATTTCTATTGGCAGGAGCTATGGTGCACTGTCGCACCTCGTTCTCGAGTTAGCATCCATTATGGTGTACTGTAGCTCCTAGTTCTCTGGAATTTATCTGATGCAGTGCATTGTAGCGCCTAGCTCTTTGGAATTTATCAACTATACTGCGTTGCAGCGCCTAGCATTCAAAAATGTGTCTGCTATGCTGTGCTACAGTACCTAGCTCTCAGAAGTGTATCTGCCACAGTGCACAGTAGCACCTGGATCTCAAGAGTTTGGCCACTACGGCGCGCTGTTGTGCCTTGTTATCGGGAATGTGTCTGCCATTGTGCGCTGTAGCACCTAGCTTTTAGGAGTGGCTGCTAGGGCGTGCTGTAGCATCTGGCTCTCAAGATTTTGGTCGCTACATAGCGCTATAGCTCCTTGCTCTTAGGAATGTATCCACCATGGCGCATTGTAGTGCATGACTCTCAGAAGTAAAGGCGATATAGCGCGCTATGGCGTGTTGTAGCGCGATCTTCACCCATATTTTTCTTACATCTCAAATTGAGCTCCTCTTCCTGAAATATCACAAAATCACACATCAAAGTACAACTAATCCTGTGAAAAATATAAAACTTAACACTAAATACTATATAATTATTGGGTTCATCACTCTCATTTAGGTACCAAATCTGCTCCAAGCTCCTAACCTACTATATTTGATTTATAATATGGTAGAGCACAATCAACAAAATAAAAATAAGTGGTTAAAATTTTAAAATTCTAAGTATAATTTAAAGGTAAGCATTATTATTTCATTTTACCATATATCACAATAAATGTTTACAATTTTAAATAAGTGGAGTTAATATGAAAGGAAATGAACTAGAAGTAAGATATTACTAAAAGCTATGAGGTGTGTATATAGTTCATAATAAACTACTCAAACCTGCATCAATAGGTTGCTATGCACGTAAGTGATATAAAGACATGAATAAAATAGAGAAAGCATGTATATGTTCAAGTATAATAAATGCTAAGTAACAATGAAAGACAGTGTATGCAAAAGTATAAGTGATAAGTAAGTAAAGCTACAACACACAAGTTTTAAGTAAAGCTGAAATGGTAAACTGATGTAGTATAATAAGTAAGGAAATTTTAATCTTATTGATAGAATAATTTAAAAAGTATAATCATAAGACTATAATAAACATTTACAATCAATGAAATTGTGAGATATACAACATATATTTATTTATATTGTATTTTATCCTGTGGGCACAGAATAAATGAGGAGTCAAGCACATTTGTTCAACAATAATGTAAGCCAGGTCTCTTGTAAACACACACATTCTCCCTCATAGGAACTTTGTGGCATCCTGATACTCCAATAGCTTACAATGGCTTAATAATAATTGTACAGTATAATTCATCATATGACACTCCTGATAAGTATATTTAAATGTTTAATATTTATTTATACACAAATGTTTTAATGTATGATTCAAAGATTTAATCTCAATGCATTACTGTATTCAAAGAATTTCAAGTTATTGCAAATCATGTGATATCCATTATTTCTACTTTAATTATCTACATTAATGATTGGGGCTAATCAGGCCCCTAATTAACTTATATATCAATGATTTCTAAATTAATTAAAGTATATTAGTATAGTAATGTGGTTTGGAAAATAGTGGTTTAATTAAGTATTATTTAGATGACAAATAATTTATAGATATAATTGAAGAGTTATTAATAAATATTATATTCTATTACTAATACTACATTATCTAATATATCTCACTTTCAATGAGTTTCACTACTCAGGTCATAGAGTTTTTATCACTACACTATTCAAGCATTTACATTATTATTATTCTTTAATTATCAAATGTTATTAACATTTTGAGTGTTCTAAATTTAAGGAGGTTTTTTGATCTAACCACTTAAGTTGACTTAATCTCTGGTGTGATACGATTAAGTTAAATCTAGTATATTTTTAGACTTAATGATTTTACAAGATTACTAGTCTAATATGATAAGGCTTAAGGAATGACATTAATTAAATTATAGCTATCTAGATTTATTTCACATTAGTTTTACTAATCTAAACATTAATTCTCTTCTTTTAAATCTAAGGTTCCAAGTCTTAATATTATAAACACTAAGTCCTATCTTTTGCTAAGATAATTAACGTTTAAAGGATTTTAAGTCTTACTAATGTTTCATCCTAAATAATTTTAGTGCTCTACTCTTATCATGATATGTCTACTTATACTACACTAAGTTGTACTAGGGCACTTAAATTGATTACTAAGTTTTAGTGGAATATATTAATCCTGCTAGAGTGCTTCCATCCATAGTTCTTATAATTCATTTCTTAATCACAAGTGTTACACTAAGGTTTCAATACTACCATAAGTGATTCATAAGATATAGATATAAAATATAAATTCTTCACTAAAAGTTAGGATTCAATCTAAGTTCAGTATTACTAGGCCTATCAATTAAAGTATATTACTAAATAAAAATGCAAATTTTAGGAAAAATAGCAATTTTATTTAGAGTTATTTTGAAGATAAAATAATATATAAGTATAGATGTAAGTTGAATTAAGAACCTACCTTACTTCTAAACTTATTATTTCTTAATCTACTGGACTTAAAATAGTGCTAAGGTTCTTAGTTGGAAGGTTAGTTGTAAGTTTACATGCTTCAAGCTCACTAAGGCATCTAAGTTTTAGGGAGATTTATAAATCATCAATTATACCAATTTGATTAACTATAAATTGATGTATTTATACTAAGCAAGGTTCTAAGTGAGGGTTTTCTAGTCACTAAATTCTAGGTTCACATCAAAGCATTAGGAATTATAGAGTTAGCTAAGAGGTTAAGCTTACTATAATGAGCTAATATCACTAAATTATGCACTAGAGTGGTTAGGGTTAATTCTACACTTAAGGAATGTAAGGAGCTAAACTAAGCTCAATCTAACCTCTTAAGGAGTTTACTAATGTATCTTATAATCATAGGGAACAAATAAATTAATATCCAACCTAGGGTTTATATTTAAATACAATAATCAATTGCTAAAGGGAACAAATAAATTAATATCCAACCTAGGTTTTATATTCAAATACAATAATCAATTGCTAAGTCAAATGCTGAGGAACCACACTAACCTTTCAACACTAGCCTCTCATCTCTATGTTAAGGCTCTTCCTAGGTTTACTAGTGTTAAGCCAAAACTAGGTTATTCTAGATATTTTCCTACTCAAAATACATATAATATTGAATTATGTCATAAGCTAAGTTTTCTAAGGTATCTTAGGGATTAGGAAATCTATTAAAGTAAAATCCTAATTTTGAAAATTTATTATAATTTAATCAAGGGTCAAAGATTCATATTTTTTATTTGATGTCCAAATAATGTAAACATCATGGCTATAGATTCCTCATAGCATAATAAGTATAATAATAGTGAGCAGGGCCAAATCGAACATCAAATGATTAATTTAAGCCTTAATGACTCTTAATGATAATTAGAAAGTGATTAGAAAAATTAATTATCAAAATAGAAAATTAATATCATACCAATATTTTACAATTTTTTTTTGATCATTTTGGTATATAATTTTATTATGTTTGGATGAGTATTTACAAAGTTATGCAAATTATTTAATTTGAATTATTTATTAATTATGAAATTAAATCCCTAATTTTCCTATACACGTTCTTGGCTCCATCTGCATGCACGCGCGGGTCGCTGGTGCACACACTAACATGTTGTTGGGGCACATGCAAATGGGTCACAAATGCGGGCCCGGAGACAGTGTCGTGCGAGTTGGGCCAACCCATCTGGCATTGTTTATTGCCACGATGGAAGACATAAAGTAAGAGCTAGGGCATCATAATACTCCATGTACGGACATAATCAGTGAACCCACCATATGCCAAATTAAAGCATACACCTGAATCTAAAATATGGCATATGAATCCCTAAGTGACAATGCTTAATTATGCTAAACCTAATTACTAATTTGACAGCAGGGTGCTACAGTGCATCACTGTGCATATCGACGAATTGAGCTCCGTTGAGCTCAATTGGAGCTCAACAATAGGTTCTATGGGTAATAAAATAGGCAAACGAAATTAAAGACGTGAATTACATAACTAAAAAAGAGGGAAAATTAGAGTACCTTAGTTTTTGTTGGGTATCTTTTAGGGTTGAGATCTTTATACCCACAGAACCTCGAGCTCTTCCCTGACCTTTCATGTGGCTAGCCCTCAATGCATGAAATATAATTGAGTGGTAATGGGCATGGAACATTGGCGAGCATGGCTTACTCACATGGCTTGCACAAGCTGTACGCCCATGCTGCATGCCACGAGCCGCCCTCACGCAAGCTATTGGGAAAGACGAACCCCAACCATCAAATTTGGACAGTTGATTTGATCGAACGGCATGGATTTGTGCGCCATTCTGTCATATGGTCCTTCCAATAAATTAAATGGCAAAAAAAATTATTGAATTAATTAATTTAATTATCATATTTTATTTAATTAAAATTAAGTTATCAAATAAGCTCCAAAAATTTTAGAAATTCACCCTTTGCTAATTTGGGGAGTGAGAAGCTCAAAGATAAAGTCAGATTTTTAATGGGAGGTCAATTTAACTTTTGTAATTTTCAAATTTATTAAATACATCATAATATTCGAGAAATTCAAATGAGCTCCAAATCGAACCCAATTTTAGAGGTTGATTCTAAATGATATTTTGTGACTAATGGAGGTATTATTAGACTAATTAAATTGGTAAATATTAATTAATAACTCAAAAGATTACAAGTAAATATATATACTATTAACATGTTTCAAGGAAGGTGAAATTGAACACTTAGGTTGCTTAACTGCACTTATCCCCACACACAGGGATAGGAAATATACATCCTTTTATAATTTGTTCTCCCAAACTAAGGTTTCCAAAGCCTAACTCATAGTATATACTAGGATTGAGATGTTTTGGCACCTATCTAAATACTTAAGATAAGATGGTAACTTTATAATTCCTTCCAAGGCAACTCAACCTATTTGTTAAGTAACTAAAAATCAATGTTATGTTATAGATATGTATTATTTCTTATATGATAATACTAAAATTATCACTGGGATAAGTTCTAAGCAAACTATTTAAGGTTCAAGAATTTGCAAAGTTACATGAGATATAACTTGAATTCTAATAATTTAACATTAAGCTCTAAAGTAAGATCATCTAAGTTCTTCAATTAAACTTACTACCACAAAAATGTAAGTTCAATCTAACTTTAGTGGCTTATCTCTATGTGGCGACCGGGGATCGAAGTTCGAGAGTCTTTAAAGAATAATTCATCTCTAATGAAAATATATACATCTTTATGATTCAAAAAGGACATAATAAAATAAAATAATAATTTATAGTCCTTTTATACATAGAGCCAAAACATATATGTAAAGTTACAACAGCTTGAATTTTTACAAAATATGAAATAACAAATATCTACATTCTTCTGCTTCTTTTAAATTCTTCTTCTTTTAATCTTGGCAGATCTTCTAAACTTTTTAATTATCAAAACCTGAAAAATTCAGTTTACCAGTCAGGTAGGAGTACGCAAATTATTCTTATAAGAATAAATCTAGCATCCTATAATAGGTATGAATCAGATATGAAAATGACTGAAAATCTGCATGTAAATAAAGCAATTGCTAAATTCAATTTCTGCCCTGCAAAATGGCTGTGAAAATCAACATATATGAAATAAATTTTATCAAAAGCATTTGTAATAATAAGGCGAGTCCGGAGACTCCTGAGCCCAAATGGGTAAACCCATAGGCATAACCTGTAGGAAGCTTATCTCGCCACCCGTCGGTAGCTTACTCAAATAATAATCCTTGGTGTGTCTTTTCTCTGGATTTGCCTACTTCCTACAAGAGGCTAAATCCCTCCATATAACTCCCAGGGGCTGCTAGCTGGCCCAATCTGTACAGATTCTCAGTGTTGCGTTCCACCCTCCAAAGACAATCACCACAATAATATATTCATTATTTCATCTTTTTGTTACATGCTATTCGATATCATTCTTTTTGCAGATTATAAAGCGGTAAGCAGTATAACTAATATTCAAATGGAAAATGGCTTAAATATAAGAATACTGAAATGAAACTTATAAGTAGATTTGCGTACCTGACTTGTTTTGATTCAAAATCAACCAATTTTAACTTGTTTGATCTGCCAAAAGTGATTTGAGTTATTAATTTAATGCTTCATGATTTGTAATTATAGGTTTTTATGATATTAATATTTGGATTTTTCTAATTGATCATTTTATGACTAATACTTTTAAATGAAGTGAATATTTAAAATTCTTTATATGAAACTTTTAGAAACATGTAAAAACATCTATATTTCCTATAAATTTTCTAAGTCCTAAAATTCTTAAAAATTTCGGCAGAGTCTCATTTGTTTTTGTTCAAATTTTCCATTTTCACAATCAATCTCCAATTCTAAATATAGAGTTCAGTCCTTTTTACAGGACTGCTCATTTCCAGTTCTACTATAAAGTTTAATTCCAGTTCTAAATAGAGTTCAATCCTTTTTACAGGATTGCTCATTTTTAATTCTACTGTAACTTCAAATACATAAATTCAAACTAAGTAGTTTAATAACAAATTCCTGTATTAAACATCAAATAAAAAGAGATGCTGACTAAAATCAGCAATATGTTATTTTTTTACACATAGTGTTTAATTTAGCATGCTTGAATTATTTCTATTTCACAACCTGCAAGGAATAATATCTTTTAAGGTTAGTTTGTAAATGTAAAAAAAATACAAATTCATTTAATTTCAATGGCAGCATATGATGTTTTAAATATATGACAACATTTATAATATAACAACCCCTAAATGTAAATGAACTTAAAATGAAAGCATTTGAAATTATAAGATAGCAACATTTTGGTTTATTGAAGTTAAATAACCACAATTTAGATCTCATTGCAGCATTGAACATTTGATCTTATGGTAACTTATATTTCTAATGATTGCATTCATAATCTAAATTCAGCAAAAACATGTAATCTTAAAGGATAAATGGCCGTATTTGACTCTTACTCCATTGATAGTAACATATGCATTTTAATCATAATTTATGGCAGCAACTGATCTATTACTTACACAAAATAAATAGCAGCAATTGACTCTTTAATATAATTGGCATACATCTTCCTTATGCAATTTTATACAATATAGAAATCCAAACACAACAAATGGCTTAACAGATGTTCTTAGAACATAAGAATGGTATTAGAAATTGAATGTACTATAAAAGAGTAAGTGATGGCAGCATGCAATAAGTATACAAATTCAATATCTCCCACCCATTCAACAATACCACAAAGTTTTGTTTAGAAGTAATTTAGCTTGGCAATCTCTAATAAACTTAAATCAAATTAATATATACATAATCAAATAATAGTATGGCATTTGATCTTTGTGATTTTGAAAAGACAGTATTTGATAAAAATGAAATAAAAGACAGTATTTGTATTTCTTAAAACACATAGCAGCATTTTGAATAATTTAAATGGCAACAATTTGATTTATGACAGTAATTTGAATCTTATAATACAAATGCTAATAGTATTTGACTCATGAAATTATTTACTTTATATTGAATTCAAATATTAGCACATTTTCTCTCATTTCATCAGAATATTTGAGATCTCATTTATTCTCTTATCTATATCGTTGGCCACCTAAGATCACATTTAATCTCACATAAGAACAAGAGTTCGCAGCATATGATCCTCATATATAATTGATAGTAACAATTGATCATTTATAGTTAATGGAAGCAAATAATCTTATAAAGAAATAATAATATTAATGCTCATACCATATATTGTCATTTCTTGCAACACATAACTAAGTGGCAGCCGTAAGATAAAAAAAAAAATATTGATTCTCATATCAAAAACTGAGACATTGTGCAGCAATAATAGGCAACCATAACTTCCAACAGATTCAGCAACTAGAAAATAATAAGAACTTTATGAGCTCTCTTAATACCAAGTTATAAAAATCTTTCTCAATTTCAATTATAATTTTACTGCATGCCTGTACACTTCATATGATTCATTATATATAATTGTGACAAAAATAGACTCATTACTTCAATTGTATATACACTTATAATCATAATGATTTATATCCTTTGAAAATTTAATACATACTCACTTAAATGTTTAATTTAATGATATGCTATTGATTCATTTTAAAGCATGATATACATAAATGAAAGGGATGAAGAGAATGAAATATGTTATTTAAGCAACTTAAATCAGTAATTCACTATTTAATACTGTTGTTTGAACATCCTAAAATAAAGTATGATATTAAATTCTCAGCTATTTTCATCAATTTCAGCATATGAAGTTTATAATAAGGAATTACATTCAGCATACTATACTCCATTAATGATGTTGTATCAAATAAATTTTGTTTAATAAAGTTGAAAATTTTCATATCAAACTTTAAACGATATAACTCCTTATTCAATCATTTCCTTTTAAGCAAGAAGTTATTTGTAACTTAAATCTTTTATTCTTTCATACTGAAAACAGATTTCTAATGAATCCTTATTTGATAGCTTAAAGTTCTAATTTAACATTGATTTTAATATTGATTTTATATGAATAATACTACTGGAAGAATTAGGAGAAAATCTTATGTAGAAAACAAAGTTCCATCACAAAATTATCTGTGAGTTTTAGAGATCATTCCAGATTATTTCATATGAACTATAATTGATAGGAAAAGTAAGCGAAGTACCTCGCTGGCGACGAAGAAACAAGGAGAAGAGGCGAGGATGAGGGCTAGGCGAGAGGGGGGTTTGGCGAGTGGAGACTTGGCGAGTGGATAGTTGTCTTGGAAGGCTCTCGGCCAGATGGAGGAGCTCAGCGAGTGGTGGGGCTCGGCGAATGGAGGTGCTCGGCGAGTGGAAGGAGACGCTCGGCTTCCCCGGCTTTCGCCTAGAGTTCGTTGTTCTCTTCCTTCGAATGCACCATCCTTATTATAGTGCTCCTTTCGAAATGATGAGAAAGATGGGGATGGAGCTGAATCTTATCGATTCGGCAAAGACAGCTGGAGGGGAGGTCTTCGTGCGAATGGAAGGAGGTGTTGTCGAGCGATGGAAAGGGCAAGTGTCGTGAAGAGGTCGGCTGGCGTAGGAGAGGAAGTTTTGGCTGAGGGCAGATTTAGATAAGGAGGAAATTAGGTTAGGTTTATAAGTAAATCTAAGATCTTATATTAGCTGTTGGATTAAAACAAATGGTTGGAATTTTTGAGCCAAGATCTGGAGTCATTTGAGCTCCAAAAATTACAAACTTGGTATCGAAATGACCGTCTCGACAAGATGAATGCACGCGTCCAAAAATTATTAAATTTGGACAAGTAATTTATTTTATATTGATTTTTAAGTGAAAAACTTGAAAAATTAATTAAGATAAATCGGAAACTCGAAAATTAACAAAACTTAAAACATAGTATCCTCATTTGATGCTTGACTTAGATATACAAAAATTTTCAAATTCTAATTTATATTTTTCATATTATTAGCCTTTGAAGTTTATATTTTATAAATTTATTTAGGACAATCCAGGATCCCATATGCGCTCAAATTTTTGCAGTAGGATCCTTTCAATAGGTGTTATAAGAGGATATTTTTATTATATTCTTATTTGATTTAAATTGGATTCCTATTTTTGACGAAAATTTCTGAGTGATCAAAAATATTTGGGAAAATCAATGATTTTTAATAATTCCCAGAATAACACTCTTAGTTAATTTGGAGTCACTGAGTCCAGTGGTAGACTCTGTTTTCGATTTTGAGTTTTAAATTATTTAAATATTAATAAATAATTTTGAAAATAATTTCTAGTATTTTACACTCTACCATAAGAATAGGTTATATTATTAGGATTCACATGGAAAATCTAAGGTTCTACCTCAAAGTATTATAAATAAGACATCTTATGTGACGACCGAGGATCGAAGTTTGAGAATTTCAAGAGAATAATCCATAAAATTTGGAAACATAAATTTTTAAAAATAAAAGGAAGTAATATATATATATAATGTCCAATGTCCAATTATACAAATAGAGAGAGAGAGAGAGAGCCATACATATATAAATTTATAATAGTTTAATATTTACAATATAGATTAAACATCCTCTTTATCTCACATCTCAGTTTCTTCTCTTTTAATACTCAAGCAGATCTTCAAAGTTTAATTTTCAAAACTTAAAAAATACAATTATCAGTCAAGTAGGAGTACACAAACTATTTTTATAAGAATATTCTAGCATCCTATAATATGCATAAGTTAAATATGGAAATGAATGGAATATTTGCATAATATATATAAAAGAAAAGCAAATTTCTAAATTCAAATAGTGCCTACATATTAGCTTTGAAATTCAATATATACGAAAAGCATGAAATAAATAAATTTTATCAAAAGCAATTGTAACATAAAGTCGAGTCCATAGACTCCTGAGCCCACATGGGTAAACCCATAGGCATATCCTTTTAGAAAGCTTTCTTGCTACCCATCGGTAGCTTACTCAAGTTTATAAATGATGGTGTGTCTTTCCTCTGGATTTGCCCACTTCCTAATAAAGGCTAAATCCCTCCATATGACTCCTAGGGGCTGCCAGCAGGCCCAATCTATACAGATTCTCAGTGTTGTATTTTACTCTCTAAATACAAGCACCACAAATATGATACATTTTATCTTTTTGTTATATGCTTCTTGATAATATTTTTTTGCAGATTTATAAACAGTAAGCAGTTTTGGACTATAAATAATACTCAAATGAAAATGGCTCAAAATAAAAATACTGAAATAAAACTTATAAGTATATTTATGTACGTGACTGTTTTGATAAAAATACAACCAAATCAATTCCTTTAATCTGTCAAATAATGATTTAATTCATTAATTTAATATTTTATAATTTAACATGATTTTATTATTTATTAATGTAATATTAGGTTTATAAACATTAAATTTTGTAATTTAAGTTTAAAATAAGAAAATGATCTAAATACATTTAAATTTATTTTTGAATCATTAAGTTACTAATTTAAGATATAAGGAACATATTCAAATTATTAAAATTTATTTAATTTAATATTTGGCCAAAATGACCAAAATGCTCCTCTTAAAGGTGCCCAAAAAGTGATTTTAAGAATTAGGCTTCTAAATTAAATTTTGTTAATGCCAAATGTCTTCTTACTATATAATATGAAGATAGACACTAAGAACACACAATTTGGCCAAGAATTAAGGCTAATGAGCTTAAATTAATATTTAGGATCATTAAGAGTTGATTAATAATTGTACTTAAGGAAATATGGAATTTTTGCTATACTTATGTTGCTTACTACTTAAGGATTCCATAAAATCCAAAATTTCTAAATTCTGAGATCTTTTGACTAAGTTATGACCAAAACAAGGTTTAGGGTTAAAAGTGTAATTTATGAGATTTAGGAATATTGCCAAAAAGCTAATCTCTTCATTTGGTATCCAATTTAAGCAAAGTCAATGGCTATAGTTTCTGTAGCACCCTGCCCCATCGCCGCACGTGCAAGAGAATTAAGTATAATCATATCGGCGGCGGAGCGGTGCGCCACTCTGGGAGGAATACCCCGTCTCGCCGAATAGCTGAGAACTAAGCCCATCTGAAGGGCTGCTAACTCCACCTCAAGGAGGGTTGAGAGCTAATACTTAAGATAAGAGTAGTATCCTTATCCTAAGTATTAGATAAATACATACTTTGGATTTAGAATACAATAGGAATCCAATAGATGTATAGTATATCAGCTTTTCCGTATACTGATCACATCACAATACTAAGTATAAGTACTATATAATAGAGTGCGGAAGCTTAAAGCAAATATCCAGAAACATTCATCACAGAAGCTGTATAAAACATTCATCTCAAAAAAAAAAATACATCCAGAATTATTATAAACAGTTTATTGAAATACTGAAATAAAACTAGGTACTGAACTGAAAATATTAAGCAGAAAGTAAAATTGAAGGAGAGTCCACTAGTGTTCCACGGGCTCCTCCTGAATCTCCTAGGTGTCCTCTTGACCTGGCTCAATATACTGCTCAGGATCTAGCAAATTGCCGGATCCTAAAAGTACCTCGTGTTAGATAATAAGTCTAACACATCGAAACTAGTCTAATAATTCTAGTTATTCATTTAACATTTACATAATATAATTAAATCTGCAAAAAAACTGTTAAGGTAACTGAAAGTAAAAAACTATCCAAAACTATACAAAACTGAAGCAATGTAAAGTAAAACTGAACTATAACTGAATACTGAAAATAAATTAAAACAGTGCTGAATCTGAAGATGAGTAATCATAAGTAAAACTATATTGTATGTCACTAAAACTGTGCATCTGAATATACCTCAACACTGAGTGCTACTAATATGCAACCAAAATATCACTGAACTGCTATGAGTAGTATGGTCCAATGTATACATACATCCAGTTGAGAACACTGCTTACTAATGATGCCGATGTATCCTGAAATTCTCTAGTCAATGTATGCAATATTCCGTAACTCATAAATCATCATTGATACTTATACATCATTCTGATACTCACACATCATTCTGATACTCACACATCATGCTTATGATCATGCTCATGCTCATGCTTCTAAATTACATGAGATAAATCCAAAGAATGCTTTAAAATCTGATAATAAATCCAAAGTTTCCATTGTAAAGAATCCTGCTTAAAGGATTCTGACTCCTAAACTCTAATCTCGATAATTAGTTTAAGTTGAGAGTTTACTTAAAAATCATTAGCTAGGGAGATTGTATACACATATTTAGTATATTTGCAAGAAAGGTAGATTTAATCCTTAGCTTGTTTAAATTACACTTATCGAAGCGCACTACGATAGGAGGCAGAACCCGATCACAGTTTATATATCAAGCTAAGTCGTTAAATAACCTAATTACAAGCATACTTAGTGGTCTACGTAAAGTGACTTAAGATACTTAGTTTGCATAAACTGCACTTATCGAAGCGCACTACGATAGGAGGCAGAACCCGATCGCAGTTTATATCTCAAACTAAGGGTCTTGTTCACTAATTGCAACACTCTTAGTCCTGGAAGATTTACTCTAATGGGACTGTATTCGGCTAATCCTACAGGATAGCACCTGGTCATAAGTCTACATTGGAGTGAATCAACCAATCCTAAATATTATTGAATTAATCCAGTAATATGGGTATACCCTACTATACCCAACCAATAATCTGAGTTTAGCAGATTATATTTAATCAACAAGGATTTATTAAACCAATTAATCCTTACTCATAGTAGGTGTATCCTACACAAGGATCCAAGGATGTGATTGAATGATCACTCAATATAGGCTGCTACCACAAGAAATAAGTCAGATTCTAAGTACTTTAGGTGATTCCTATCACAAGGTATCAAGTTCAACTTCTAAGGTTATGAAGGATCATCTAAGTTTTTATCTCAAGGAGTTACAAAAGCTCTTTCTACCTCAATGTATCAATAATTAAGGTCTTTAAATATTTCAATAATGATCCTAAAGCAAGACCCTTAAGATCTCACTTTTCTACTTCTTAAGATTTACTTGTTATACTTAGGTTAAGATGATTAGATCAGATGATTAAAATTCATTTGATCCTTACCTATTCTACAATCATGGGATCAAAGATCTTATTAGAGTTAGATCATTGCATAAATTATTATAATTTTTATTTCCATCTTATGCTAATTATCTTATATAAAAGAAAATCAAAGATATAAAGTTTGGATCCAGATGGTTTAATCATGCATATTCAATATTATCCTTAGCACTTTTAATTTGATGATTTAAGATCAATTTCAAATCATATGCATTATTAGAGTAATGTCAATTGAATTATCTTACAATCAAGTTAATAAATTAAGTGATTAAGGTTTAGATCTTATTCAAGGCAAGTTAAGGTTTAACCCCTAACCTTTCTATCATTAAGACCAAAGGTTAATTTAAAGGTCAATGACAAATCAATGTATTATTAGTGTATTATTGATGTCAAACTTAGGTTTGGATTAAGTATCATCTACTTAATCAAGATTCTTATGTTCAAGTTTAGTTTAATGACAATTACACACAATTAAGTGTCCAATTAAGTGTTTAAAGTTTTCTGACATACATCCTAGTATCATGAAAGCATAAAATAGAAGATAATTGAGGCTAATTAAATTCTAAAATCAAACTAAAGAGATTAGTACTTAATTACAATTCTAAAAGACTTAAGTTTCATGCTATTTGATTGTTAAACTATACCTAATTGATACAAGCAATTAAGATTCTAATACTTATTCTTTAGCATAACACATATTTAAGATCCATAGTAGATATGGGGGCTAATTTAAAAGTGACAAGTTTCAAATTTAACATTCATATAAAATTTTATGCAATATTTAATTAAATTAATTAATTAAGTAATTAAGGTTTAGATCTTAATCAAGATAAGTTAGGGTTTAACCCCTAGCTTTTTTATCATTAAGACCAATGTTAATTTAAAGGTCAATGACAAATCAATGTATTATTAGTGTATTATTGATGTTAAACTTTAGGTTTGGATTAAGTATTATCTACTTAATCAAGTTATCAAGATTCTTATGTTCAAATAAGCACATTTGAGTGTTCAAATAAATATTAAGGTTTTCTAATAGACATCCTAAAATCATGAAAATATAAGAACATAAAGATGACATAGAATAAAAATGTAATTAATGCTAATCAAATTCTAAATCAAGCCAAAAAAATTAACACTTAATCATAAATCTAAAAGATCTAAGTTTCATGTCATTTAGTTGATAAGTTATACCTATTGGATACAAGAACTTAAAATTCTATTGCTTAGCATTTGGCATAATACATCTAGAGTTACAAAGTAAGTTTTAAGCACTTCTTAAAGATGACAAAATGTCAAACCTAATTTCCTTATAAAATTTTATGCAATATTCAATTTTAGCCCCATTAGGGTCCAAGGAACTTTAAAATACCAAAACAGTGAAGTTTTGACCATTTCAACCAAAACTGGGCAGTTTTACAAAATCTGAGCAGTTTTCTAAAATTCAGGGAAAATTTGCAAGTTTGGGCGCTGCAGCGCCCTGGAGCGCTTTCCACACGGTAGCACCTTTCGCGCGGTAGCGCCTTTCGCACGGCAGCGCGCTGTAGCGCCTTACGCGAGGCAGCGCGCGGTAGCGCTTTTCACGCGCGGCAGTGCTGCGACCCGCTACGGTATGCTATGGCGTGCACAATAGTTCACTTTGCAAAACTACTGTTCAATTAGTTTATTTTCACATTTTCTAAAGTTCCAAAAATATTTCCGCTGCAGCGCGCTACGGCGCGCTGGAGCGGTCCATTTTACGAATTTACTGTTCAAATTGTTGAATTAATGTTTTTTTTTGGTATATTCCGCCGAAATCCCGTTGCAGCCAGCTGCAGCGGCCTAGCTCTGCAACTTCGGGTGCTGTAGCGTGCTGCAGCACCATACGACATTTTTCGCCTGTATGAAAACTTAAGGCTGTTTTTCGAGCTTAAATGCTCCTAATCCAAAGTATTCCATGAGCGGTGACATATATCAATGGAAAGGTATTTTTGATACCTTTCTATTGACACCAAAATCGGCACAAACGGAGCATCCTAGCTATACTAAAAATGTAGATGAATGACAGGGTGTGCAGAGTAAATGAAAAACAGAGCAGCACATTCTATATCTTGGAGAGTTGTAATGGCTTGCATACTTAAACATGGCTATCTAGAGATGCAATAAGCATAATAGCAAGATGAACTAGACAAGGAGAGGAGCAAAGGGGTACCTTTTTGTCCTTGGAATGAGAGGAAGAAGAGGAGCTTTGTCTTCTTCAAAAGCTTTGGAGGTAGAGAGCTGAACCTCTTTTTCTTCAGCACTAGAGCATTAATGGTGGAAGGAAGTGATGAAATTTCTTAGCAAGCCAAAAGAGCAAGGCTGAGCTCTCCATTTAAAGGATAATGGGAGAGTAGGGAGCTATTATGAGGCTAAGGAAGCTAGGATGAGGGGGAGTAGGGGCCATCATAAATGAGCATTAATGGGGCATGGCTTAAGAGGCAAGGAAGGGATGGCCAGCTGAATGAAGGGGAAGGTGGCCAGCCAACTAGGAGAGAGAGAGGGAGAAATTGCATATTAAGGATCAAATAATTGCTTAATTATTTTCCTTAATTATTTAAAAATCCAGATTTTTGAAACGCACTCCAAAAAATCCCAAAAATTCACCCCTAGCTAATTTGGGAGTGAGGAATTCAACGGCAAAGTCGGATTTCGATTCCGACGATTATTTAATTATTTTATTTTTTCGGCATATTTAATTATATTAAAATATTGATAAAAATCGACGACTTCCAAACGTGTCCAAACATCACCCCTAGCTAATTTGGGGGTGACGATTGTAACGGCGAAGTCAGATTTTGATTTTGAGGTCAAAATAAACACCTCAATTTTCTAATTAACTAAATATTAAAATAATCCAAAATATTGGATTTAGCTCTGAATTGCTCCAAACCTTCAGGGTTTGGTTCTAAAAGCTAGATAAAATTAACAGAATAATAATTAAGATTTGATTAGGCTCAAATTAAGCTGGGTAACAACTAGGTTATTACAGACTCCCCCACTTAAAAATGATGTCGTCCTCGACATCATTACTAAGAAGGGAAGAGATAAAATACAGAAATTAAGAACGAAAATTTTGAATCTTAAGGGTACCTGAATTATAAAAAAGGCTTAGATATTTCTATCGCATATCAGCTTCTTTTTCTCAAGTAGATTCTTCAACAGAGCGATTACTCCACTGAACCCTTACCATGGGAATGGAATGATTCCTTAGCTGCCTTTGATCGCAAGCTAAGATTATGACAGGCTCTTCCATATAAGAAAGATCCGATTGAAGAGATACCGCTGGAAGTTGAATTAGGTGTGAAGGATTACAAAGACACCTCCACAGAGAGGAGATGTGGAACACATTATGGATAGCAGAGAAATCTTCATGAAGTTTTAATCTATAGGCTGCAGAACCAATTTTCTCCATTACTTCAAATGGTCCGACGTAGCGAGGACTGAGCTTCCTGGCTACACCGAAGAGAAATACACCTTTCATTAGGCTAACTTTGAGATACGCAAAATATTCAACACTGAACTCCAGAGAACGATGATGGGCAACACGATATTTACTCTGGCGATCTTGAGCTGCTTTAATCCTCTGCTGGATCAATTGCACTTTCTTATTTGTTTCTTCAACTAAATTTGAACCATACAGCTGAATACTGCCTATTTTAGACCATGCTAAGGGCGTACTACATTTTCTGTCATACAAGACTTCATACGGAGCCATGCTGATACTTGATTGAAAACTATTGTTATAAGTGAATTCAACTAAGGGAATATGAACTTCCCAAGAACCTCTGAAATCCAAAATACATAGGCGAAGAAGGTCTTCAAGAGTTTGATTGAATCGCTCGATTTGACCATCTGTTGTAATTGATTGACTTTATTTTAGAATTGTAAATAAGCAATCCCATATAATGGATTGACTTTATTCTAGAATTGGAAATGAGCAAATCCTATGTAATGGACTAGCTTTATATTAGAATTGGAACTAATCAATTTTATGTAATAGATTGATTTTATGTTAGTTTTAGGTTGTTTTTCTTTCAATTATATCTTTCATTGGAATGAAAAACTTGTATGTCTACATTACAGGTGTTTCTTTAGTCATTTACAGCACAAACTCTGTTGAAATTTTTAAGATATTAATAACTTAGAATAATTTGGAAAATTGTAGATTCACATTTCACATGTTAAATACTTAGAATTTTTATATTTATAATTGCAAGTACTCATATAAAATGTTTTTAAATTATATTCTCTCATGTCCTTGCATGTATTGCATCTTCATATTTATTTCACATAACACATTTCATAAAATTCTTTTCATCTTAACTTAAGACCCTCTTCTAAATCCTTGGCCAAACATAGTATCTAATAATTTGGATTAGTCCTTCTAATCTGGTATTAGATATTATGGTGATGTATCAGTGTTGAGTTAAGTGATTCTCAATATTGAGGTTGTCACATTCCCCTTTAAGGTTTCTATTGAATACTATTTCTCTTAAGTACAATATGTGAGATTTTAAGGATTAAAACATGAATCAAATGAGTCTTAATAATAAAAGAATATTTAAAATTGATGTCTACTATATAGATTTTGATGGCCAATTATGAATGTTGATTTTACTTCTTAAACCACTTCTAAAGGTTAAGACTTATTCACCTTAAATAATTTCTTACAATTGAGACTTAGTTGTTTGGAAAATCAATACCTTTTAGTTGGCTTAATAAATGGTTTAGGTATGCTAATTTACTAATTTTTATAAGGAATCATTAAAATTGAAGGCTATCTTAGATCTTCTTAATTTATTAATTCTTTTTAAGAGGTTCTAAAATCTAAAATATGAAACTAAATTCTAAAATAAAATCAAATGTTATTAAACAACTCCTTACTATCAAATGAGGTTTAGACAGTAAGTAGGCCAGATTTGTCTAAGTAATTTGCTTAATATTAGTTAATTATTATTTTGAGCTAATCAAGAGTGATTAACAAGTTTATCATTTAAATATGAAATATTTTGTTATCATTAGGTTCCCTACTATTTAATGAATTCATAGACACTTAAAATACTTAAATCAGATCACAAATAATATTAGTAATCATTAATCAAGGTTTAAGTTAATTAGTGAATGACTAGCATAATTAATTACAAAAAAATAATTCTGATATCACAATTCAATTCTCCTTTGCATAATAAATAAATAGAGATCCTAAATAAGCAATTTGGCTAAGTATGCATCCTAATAATCCCTAATCATTATTTGTTACAATTATGGCATAATTAAGAATTTCATTCACTGAAAGTAAAATATTATTGAAGTTTACTAATATACATATTTTTTGATCAAAATGGTATATAAGACCATAGAATTTGGATGCATATTGACTGAAATAAATTATACCCTAAATTCCATTTAAATGCATATAGTTTGAACTTTATGATTCATGAATATTATTTACATTCTTTCCATTATGATGTATGGGCCCTGTTGGGTCGATTGGGACCCGACAAGCCAGATGCATATGGGACAGTGCTGGTTGGTCGTGACTTAATGACCCGATATTGTTGAACAGCTCGGGTCGTGGGCTGGCCCAACCATCACTGTTCTTTGTTTATGCAAGAAAATCCTGATGTTTACCGAATTAGGGTTAGAGCCTTCTTCCAATTCTCGGGTGCTTCGACCATGCCAGGGCCTAAACTTGATCAATGCATGATTATTGGACTGAGGCGCATTGAACACACCAAAAAGACCCATGTTGGGGAAGCGGATTTGCTAGGACCTTACCCACCCGAGACTTTGAGCTAATGTTTACTGTGTGAAACAATTTCTCCCTACAAAAAAGAAGGTAATACTTTTGCTCTGTCTTGAAATGATTCACATTTCAAGATGAAGAGAAGCCCTCTATTGGCTCGGTCTAAGAGGGACCAGACTAATGGGAGTTTACTGTAGCTCAGGCATTGTACCCCATTATATAGGCTTGAGCCGATTGCTGCTTATCCAATTTAATTGAACCTAATTAACAACCGCAATCATCTTAAAAGTGATTGAAATAGGCAATTGAGACATTACAATGCAAAATTGATCACTCAATATACTAGAAATGGTGTACCCAGGCTGAGAGAGAAGTCAGCGAGCTGCAGTGCCTGGAGATGCATGCGAGGGATTAGCCCAGTAGCTAGAGATTCACTAAGCTGGCAGTGACCTTATAACGACTAGAACATCAAGTCTCCCCCACGGTAGTTGAGAGCTGAGTCGAGAAATTTGCCAGGTCGACTAGTTGCTGCAAGGGTGAGCTTGGGAGGCTAGGGGCTGACAAGCAGCAATTGAGATTCGAAATTGAGCAATGGAACTCACAGAAAGAAAATCCATGGATATTTATATCCAGAGGGATGAAAGAAAGATTGGGGAGGATCGGGTTATGGCTATTGTCCCAAGCTCGAGAATTCCATCTTCAAGAATCCAATTGGGGTGCTCTCGGGTTGCTGCAACCCACTGGAAGGGTTAGGCTACTTTTGGAAGTTGGTTAGGAGTCATTGGAGGTCATTAGTGTGATGCCCCACCCTTTCGCTTGCGCAAATGAAGCAAAAATTAGTGAAGGGACAATAACATCATCTAATTTATAACCCCTGGATTAGTGCCAGTAAGATAAATGCCTACTGCAAAACACTTACTTTACCCACACTAGTTTTATTGGAATGTCTAATCAATTAACTATTTAGACATATAGTTGTACCTCAAATTGTCATATATAATGATAATAGAGATTTGGAGCACAAGCTAATAAATGCAATATTTAATATAGAGTGCAGAAGCTATATAGAGAAGTGAACATTCATCCATCACATTCAAGCAATATAACATAAATTAATATAAAGTGCGCATCTCATGTAATATAGTACTAAAATAGGAAAACATAAAGAGCGGAATTTAATTATTACAGATCAAACTTTAATGAAATAAAGAGAATGAAAATTTGAAAATTACTTTATTCCAAAAGAAATGAAAGCTAAAATTAAATAGTCACAATAGGATCATCTTCCCGCTCCAGCTCCTCACCTGGTGCTGAATCCTCAAATAGCTCTAGATCTGACATATTGGTTTTTACTTGCTAGTGCCCTAGCTAAGAAAAAAAAAAATCATGTGTTAGACAAAAATTGTCTAAGTATATCTTAAGATGATAAATTACTAGGAAAATAGAACTAAAAACTGGCATCATAATATACATATGTATATAAAAAGTTTGATATCTATTGAAAACATATACAAATATAGAAAATGCTGAAAATAACTATAAACAAATTGTACTAAAAATCATCATATTTTAATTGGACGTGTTCCTAGACTAGTCTGCCATAATAGTAACTAGCTAAACATAGCCACTGAATAGAAAGTCTCATATGCAACATCTAGACCACTTATGGCAAGATCTGAGCTAGACTACATAATTGTATATGTACCATCCAAACCCCTCATGGTTGGATCCAAGTTAAATCTTTCACAAGAACAAGAACTAAGGATACAAACTAACTAGGACACACTCAAGTGAGCTGTTATTTAATTTACTAAATTTATTGTTGATTAATGTAAATGTGTTATGATCTTCAATACTAGCATGAAATATTCATCAAGTATTTCATATCTCAACTAAATATTCTAAGGCAACAATGTTCAAATAATAAGGTAAGTAGAGCGTACAATTCAAGGATATTAAGCAATAATTAATTCTGTAATATCTTTTATTTTCTAATTTATTCATTCTAACTATTATGAGGTTATACAAACTTAGGATCTTCAATATCCTACTATTCACTATAAAGTTAGTGTCATTATCCTATAAAGTCAAACATTATAACTAGTCAAATTCTAATTCAAATTAGATATTATCTCCTACAAAAGTTAGATAAATAAATCAATCATCCTAATTGATATATTTATCATCCCAAAACTAATCTTGATAAAGTAAATCAAGATTTAGGGATTAAGTGCTAACTCTTAAATATGGGGTTTACACCTCTTAACCTAGGGCACCAACATCTAAGGTTTCTCAATTCTACTCTCATGAACTATAAGTTAAGTAGATTCTATTAAGTATAATCAAAATCAATAAGATGACACTTCTAATCTAATAAGATAGATTAATTTAGCTAAAGTCAAAAGACAAAATAATCAGAATATGAGTCATAAAGTCTAACTCTTAACAATAAGATTAATCTAAATCAAGGTCCAATTTATTGAGTAATTCCATTACTCAACAGACTTAAATTAAGGAATAAGAAGAATGGATGTCCAAAGGCTAAGATCTAATCAATAAGGAAACCTATAACTGTGGCGCCCCGCACCCTTAATCTGCCAAAGGATTAGGTTAAGGGTGGGGTGTCACTCTGGCTAACCCCTCACTTATCATTGGATTAAAATAGACTCCACAATCCACCTGATTAGGGAAGGATTAACACAGAATCAAACTAACAGTCACTGTATAAGTAAACAACAGAGTGCGGAAGCAATTTAAGGAAATGTAAACCATCCAAGTATCATAGTGCAAATAGGAAAAATAGAACTCAGAATATAAGCATACAATCCAAAAACACAGTCAATGGTACATGTATCATTACATAATTTAAAATATTTAAATAAAAATAGAATGAGAACCACTCATCCTCACTCAAGAATATAAGAAGGCTAAATAGCAGCTTCTTCTACGGGCTCCTCCTCTGGGTATGGCTCCACACCTAACTCCTGCTCATCTAACTAAAAGGAGTCTGCCATTGTCGGTTTCACAATGTAGGGCCCTAGCCAAAGAAAAGAAAAATCTGGTTAGATAATTGTCTAAGTACATTTTAAGCTGATGAATTATTATAAGTGTTAAGTAATATCACCATTTGACAACATCTAAGCAACATATATATATATATGAAAAGGAGCGGCAAGCAATACAAAGGAAACAAGGAAGCTATAAATCATCATTTATAACTTAAGCAAAGAAAAGGAAAGAGGTTGAGACATGCCTCGCATACAAACTAAACAAGGAAGGGCGTATAAATATACATAACTAAACAAGGTGCAGTAAGAAAAATTTTACATCCTAAACATGCTGGTGATCAACAAAAAATATGCAAATTAAAATAAATAACTCAGTAGTGGTACATATAAATAGCAACAAGATTATAACATCCTAAATATATATATAAAAGTAGTACAAGGAAATAGTTGACGGAATAGAATACTGAAAAGTGAACAACAACAACTGCATATAAAGCCACACGTGCATTGACTGTCATATAGATAAGAGCTACTCAAGCCCATCGAATACCAAAGAAGCTTAGCACCATCATGGCTAAGTCATAAACTTTGTGTACCCCTAGCGACATAAGGAGGCTATGCAAATAAGCACACAAAGCAAACGAAGGGTCTTAGCACCAGTACGGTTAAGGCCCAATTGTATGCCCCTAGCGACATAATGAGGCTAGTAAACTAAGCATACAAGGCAACCTTAATACCAGTACAGCTAAGGCACCAACGGTGTAACCCTAGCGACATAAGGAGGCTAGTAAACTAGGCACACAACAAAAACAGATCCTTCCCCCAGCGATATAAGGAGGCTAGGCAATAAGGACATAAGTGAGAGGCAGCTCATAAAACCATTATCTTTTCATAAATCACTTTAATATTTTCACAAGGAATCTAAGGAGTCTCCATATTTTCCTAATAGTTTATTTATGCATCAAAAATCTTGTATGACATGCTCAAGAAAATATGGCACAAAAATCAAGGAATACGTAAGCAACAAAATATTAAAGTAAGCAAGGGACTCTATTAAATATGGTAATATCATTTGTTTTCTACTTAACCTTCTAACTATTCTAAGTTACACAAGTTCAGGATCACTATTTTCCTACTATCGAGTGTAACTCAGAAATTCATCCTTATAAGTTAAAAAGAGATTAGAACTGATCAGGTTCTAATCTAGTTCAATCAGATAGACGACTACGAGTTAAATCAATAAATCATACGTCCTAATTTTGTGAATTTAGACGTTCTAACTAAGATCTGATCAAGATCTTCTAAACCTATAGATTATGGATTAAACACTACGAGAATTAGGTTTAATCACATAATCCAAAGTATAAGACCTAAGTTCTAGGTTTTTATTCTATAAGTGATCTACTAGTTAAGGCAAATCCTATTAAGTAATCAAACTTAATAGGATGAATCTCCTATCTTAAATCTAAAGTTAAAAGATAAAATAATTAGAACGAGTTCTAAAATAAAAGAAATTCTAAAAAGCTAATAAAACCAAGGTTTCACCTATTGGGTAACCCAATTTACCCAATGAATGAACTCTAGCCTATAATCTAGTCCTAGTCTCAGGAAAGGTCATTAAGGTGTAGTGCTTAAGACTTAACAGAGATTATTGGAATCTAACTTAAGGATTGACTTTTACTCACTTTATTGATATTAAGCAGATTATAACATTTGTTTTAGGGTTCTGGAATGTTAACTAAAGGGTTGTAACAACTCGAGTTATTACTTTAGATAATTAGGGTTAACCCTAAGTCTTAAACATAATTAGATGTGCTAATTAGGTCAATGGAGTCAACCTCCTAAACCTAGCACAAATCAGGAGTCAATTGGATTGAATCCTGATTTTTAGAAAATCCGAAAAACCCTAGAAAGACCTATTTAAATTGACCTCTGATCGAAAAATGGACACCAACATTGCGTTCCTTGACCCCAAATTAGCTTGGGGTGAAGTTTTCGTGTCAATCGGAAGTCGTCGAAATTTTAACGAATATTTTAATAATAAAAATATCACGGAAATCGAGGTGTCAAAATACTCGTCAGATCAAAAATCTGACTGCGCCATTGCGTTCCTTGACCCCAAATTAGCTTGGGGTGAAGTTTTCGTGTCAATCGGAAGTCGTCGAAATTTCAACGAATATTTTAATAATAAAAATATCACGGAAATCGAGGTATCAAAATACTCGTCGGATCAAAAATCCGACTGCGTCATTGAATTCCTTGACCCCAAATTAGCTAGGAAAAACATGTTCAAAAATTTTCTAAAATTTTTTTTTCAAAAAAAAAAAAATTATTTTTTTTACTGTAGCTAACGGCGTGCCGTTAAGTACTTAACGGACCCGTCACTGTAGCTGACGGCGCCGTCAATCTGGACGGCGCCATCTCAGCCGTTGGATCGGCCCAGATCCAACGGCTGCGGAGTCGTCTTCCTCGACGACTCCGCCCGCGTGACACGCGGCGGCCCGTCGCCATTTCTGGCCAATCCGGCCGTATCCAGGCCTCGGCGAGGTCGCCGTCCGGTCTATAAGACCTCGGCCTACCCCTAGGCTCCGAGTTTTCACCGATCGGAGCCCGGATCGAGCCGGAATCAAGCCCGGAAGTCAGCCTTTCTTTTCCGCCGAATCCTTCGCCGATCTGAACTTCAGGTACCCCGATCTCCCTCGTTTACCGTTCGATCGTTGCAAAAATTGTAGGATAGGTAGATCAACATGTCCTCTTCACATCCACCGTTCCGATCGGGCTAAAACCCACCCGATCGGGCGCACCAGGTTCCCGAAGTGGACTGGGTTCGGTCCGCCGAACCCCCGGAAGGCGAAGAGTCACGCCTTCGGGTCGGGCCGGGCCGACCCGAGCCCGACCCGTCCGGGTTGGGTCCGCGTCAGCGCGGGTGGGGCCCACCCGGCCACATGGCAGCCTACGGGCCCGCCACATGTCAAGTGGGGCCCACAGCCCCGTCAGCCAGGCTGAGTCAGCAGCCATGGGACCCACAGTGCCACGTGGCAGCCTCTGGCAGTGCCACGTGTCAGGTGGGACCCACTGTCCAGTCACCCGAGCTGAGTCAGCAGCCCGTGGGACCCACAGAGCCATGTGGCAGCCTCTGGCAATGCCACGTGTCAGGTGGGACCCACTGCCCAGTCACCCGAGCTGAGTCAGCAGCCCGTGGGGTCCACTGTGCCACGTGGCAGCCTCTGAAGGTGCCACGTGTCAGTGGGGCCCACTGTCAGTTAATTAGAAATTAATTAAATTAATGTTAGTGTTAATTAATTATTGTTTAACCCTAATTAATTACTGTTAGTGGTTAATTAAGTTAGGGTTAGTACTAATTACTTTTAAACAGTAATTTTAATTAAATAATTATAATCAAAGATTAATTAAGGATTAATTAACTGTTAATTAAATCTTAAACAGTAATTAGGATAATTAATTATTTTTGAACAGTAAAATTAATTAATTAATTAATTAATAATTAAATGGTGATTAATTAAATAAAAACTTTAGGAATGAACAGTAAATTTAAATAATTAAATATAATTAGAGATTAATTAATATTAATTAAACAGTAATTAGCACTAATTACTTTACTATAGTAAAATTATTTAATTAATTAATTAATAATTAAATAGTGATTAATTAAATAAAAACTTTATGAATGAACAGTAATTTTAAATAAATAAATATAATTAGAGATTAATTAAGATTAATTAAACAGTAATTAGCACTAATTACTTTACTACAGTAAAATTAATTAATTAATGAATTAATAATTAAACAGTGATTAATTAAATAAAAACTTTAGGAATGAACAGTAAAATCATTCAATTTGAATAAATGAATAGTAAATTAATTCAAATTGTATTTTTGAATTGTAAATCTTAAAAGTTTAATAACTTTTTGTAGGATGATCCAAACATAGCCAATATGGGTCTTAAAATACTCAGAAAAATATTTAGGATCAAATGGCGTAATGTAAAATTTCGTTTCGGGGTACGCATAACGAGGTAGCATTTTATAGCCTCTTTAAGGCCCCATAACTTTTTACCTGATTATCGAAACATAGTCAATATGGGTCTTAAAATGCTCAGGAGAGCGGCCCCATCACTGTGGTAGTGTTAGTTTTCGAATTTGGACATCAGGACAAAAAGTCAACTCTAGAATTTAGAGTTGACTGTAGTGAAAAATGACCAAAATGCCCTTGGACTTCAAATGGCCATAACTTGGTCAATTTAACTCCAAATCCAAAAATTCAAGAAGCTACCTAGTTTAGAATTTCAATGTCATCATTTTCACAGAAATAATATTTAGGATTTGAACCCTAAAATTTAGGAAAATGACCAAAATACCCCTAGCCTTATTTTAGCCATAACTCGGCCGTTTCTCGTCCAAATTGGACGTACTTACTGTCTATCTTCAAGTTAGACAGTAAGGAATTAGTTGGAGAAGATAAAACTCAGTTTGGACCCCTAAATCAAAAGTTGATTGACCCATAAAGTAGGGGCAAAATAGTCATTTTACCTTAAAATTGGAAATGCGCAACTTTAGCCCTTAATTAAAATCTTAGAATACTAAGTTTAATAATGTAATCATATTAGTACCATGTAAGTAAATAAAACAAGTCATTAAACTGAATTCCAATAATTTTTTTTCCTAAGTCTTAAGCATCCCACCTTAAGGACCTTTCCTGAGAGTAGGACTAGATCATAGGTTAGTGTTCATTCATTGGGTAAATTGGGTTACCCTATGGGTGAAACCTTGGTTTTAATAGTTTCTAGATATTATTTTATTTTACAACCCATTCTGATTAGTTTATCTTTTAACTTTAGATTTAAGATAGGAGATTCATCCTATTAAGTTTGATTACTTAATAGGATCTGCCTTAACTAGTAGATCACTTATAGTATAAAACCTTGAACTTAGGTCTTATCCAGTTTGGATTATGTGATTAAACTTAAAATCTCGTAGTGTTTAATCCATAATCTATAGGTGTAGAAGATCTTGATCAGATCTTAGTTAGAACGTCTAAATTCACAAAATTAGGATGTATGATTTATTTGTTTAATTCATAGTCGTCTATCTGATTGAACTAGATTGGAACCTGATCAGTTCCAATCCTTTTTAACTTATAAGGACGAATTTCTGAGTTACACTCGATAGTAGGAAAATGGTGATCCTGAACTTGTGTAACTTGGAATAGTTTGCTGGTTAAGTAGAAAACAAATGATATCATCATATTTAGTCGAGTCTCTTGCTTACTTGTTATTTGTTGCTACGCATACCTTGTAATTTTGTGCCTTATATTTTCTTTGAACATATCATATAAGACATTTGATGCATAAATAAAATATTAGGAAATTATGGAGACTCCTTAGATTCCTTATGAAAATATTAAAGTAAATAAGTGAAATGATAATGAATTGATGTGATTGAACTGCCTCTCAGTGTTCTTTTGATCATATCGAATGTTGCCCTAGCCGTATCGTGCTAGGAGTTGCCCTAGCCGTACTGTGCTAGGATATTTCAGTATGATAGTTGGTGACCTAATTGTATCGAGCTAGGAGTAGCCCTAGTCGTATCGTGTTAGGGCCATATATGTGACTGTTGTTGGCTTAGTCGTATCGAGCTAGGAGTAGCCCTAGCCGTATCGTGCTAAGATCTTCAGTTTCTTTTGGCGAGCTAGTGTAGCTCTTTTCTGTATGGCAGTTGATGCATTATAGTTTTATATGCAGTTGTGGTTGTTTCAGTATATTCTTTTTCAGTCAGCTATTTCCTTGTACTGCTTTATATATATCTAGGATGTGAAATCTTGCTGTTATATGTATATATCACTGCTGAGTTATTCATTTTTAATTAGCATGTTATTTTTATTGATCACCAGCATGTTTAGGATGTAGAATTTTTCTTCCAGCATTATTCAATTATATTTACACTTATATGCCTTTCCTTGATTACTTGTTATGCGAGGCATGCTTCAGCCTCATTTCTTTGCCTTGTTTATACTATAGAGCATAGTCTATAGTTTGTCTTTTTACTTGTGTTGCTTACTGCTCCTGTATTTACATATCATGCTTAGAAGTAAATGGTAAAATGGTGATATTATATAACCTTATTAAAAATTCAGCTTAAAATGTACTTAGACAATTGTCTAACCAGATTTTTTTTTTTGGCTGGGGCCCTACATTGTGAAACTGACAATGTCAGGCTTAGAGCAGTTTGAGGAGCCTGCACCCGAGGAGGAGCCTTACTTAGAGGAGGTGCAGCAGTTGGGGCCAGAAGATATCTAGTCATTTACTACTTGTGAGGATGAGTGGATTTTGAATATTTATTTTGTTAAATTTTAATTAATGTAATAATACAAGTACCTGTGACTGTGTGTTCAGATTTCACTATGCTACTTTTCTGAGTTATATTTCTCTTCTTATATACATTATGATGCTTGGATGTCATTTATTTATCGCTTCCGCACTCTGTATTTTTACTTATATAGTGACTGCTTGATTGATTCTGAGTTAACCTTTCTCTAATCAGGTGGATTGTGGAGTTTATCCTAATCCAATGCTAAGTGAGGGGTTAACCAGAGTGACACTCCACCCTTAATCTAAACCTATTGAGGGTTAAGGGTGAGGGTCGCCACAAGGGTGGATGTACTTAATTTAATCTTAGGGTAAAATGACTATTTTGCCCATACTTTAAGGGTCAAAAAGTCAACTTTTGACTTAGGGGTCAAAATTGAATTCCTATTAGTTCCAATTGGTTCCTTACTGTTTAACTTAAAGATAGACAGTAAGTACGCCTAAATCGGGCGAGAAACGGTCAAGTTATGACTAGAATAAGGCTAGGGGTAATTTGGTCATTTACCTAAATTTCCAGGGTTCATATCCTAAATATTATTTTGTTATAATGATGACATTAAAATTTTAGGCTGGTTAGCATCTTGAATTTTCCAATTTGGAGTTGATTTGATTAAGTTATGGCTATTTGAAGTCTAGGGGCATTTTGGTAATTTTTCACCAAGAATTTTAGGTTGACTTTTTGTCCTGATGTCCGAATTGGAAAACTAATACTACTACGGTAATGGGGCCACTCTCCTGAGCATTTTAAGACCCATATTGACTATGTTTCGATAACCGGGTAAAAAGTTATGAGGCTCTAAAGAGGTCTTAAAATGCTACCTCGTTATACGTACCCCAAAATAAATTTTTACATTACATTATTTGAATCCTTACATTTTTTTGAGTATTTTAAGACCTATATTAGCTATATTTGGATCATCCTACAAAAAGTTATTAAACTTTTAAGATTTACCATTCAAAAATACAATTTGAATTATTTTACTATTTATTTATTCAAATTGTATTATTTTACTGTTTATTCCTAAAGTTTTTATATAAAATTTCTGAAATCATTAATCTTTAATTAATCTATGATTAATTATGTTTAATTATTAATTAAGTAATTAATCTATTTATTTTAATTATATTAAATATAACATTATTATTACTATTCAAAATTGGGATTCATTATTGATTAATTAATTATTTAATTATCTGTCTAATTAACTAGACTTAATTAGTTTGATTAATTACATTTACTGTTTATTATAATATTGTTATATTATTAATTATTGCTTACTGTTTAATTGCAATTAGGTTAATCCTAATCACCTCATTATGACAGATTTATATATATAAAAGCAATTATGTGTATAGTTATACTATATGAAGTACTTATATAATTATACATATAGATTAATTTATTACTTAACGAATATATAATTATATTTATTCTATAATGATTTTCTGCAGGAAATGATCGTGCGGGACCCACAGGAGGACACGTGTCTGCCAGAGACTGGCTGGCGGGGGACAGGCGGGGCCCACGGGGACGCGTGGCGCGGCTCGGTTGGAGGCTGGGCTGCGGTGGGGCCTACCGCCTGGCGCGCAGATGGAATGGCTGATGCGGCCCGGGCCCACCACTCCACGCAGCGTCACGAACGCGTGACGCGCGCGAGGTGGGCCCCCACACGGGGAAGGCGGAACGGCGCGCGGACCCGGACCCTGTACTCGCGGGCCGGGCTCGACCCGACCCGAACCCGCAGGCTTCACCGCGACGCACCCGGCGCCGATCAGCTAGGGCTCGCAATTTCTCGGCGTCCCGGCAACGGCGAGGGTCGGTCTGACCACCGATGGGAAGGTCTTGACGAGATCTACCGGTTGGTATGCGGGGTCGGTCTGACCTAAGGACGACCCTGCTGCCGACCATTTCAAACCCAGCATCATAGGTGTGGCGTGTGTGTGTGCGTATGCGACCGAGAGGGTCGAGGCTCGATTCAGGTCGATCGGACCCGATCGATCGACGATCAGGCTCGGATCGAAGATGAGCAATACTTGGATCAAGCATGAGATTGAATTAAACGGGGGATCGGGGAGGGTACTTGACGAACGGCTTGCGGATCTAGGGTTTGCACGGGAGGGGTCCTGAGAGCTCTTCGCGATCGACTAGGTCCATCCCGAAAATGGCTCGCATAGCCGGGCTTAAGGGAGGTCTCGGGCGGACCTGTCAAAGTCCGGGGAGGCGGGGATTGGCCAGGCGGTGCGGGGAGCTGTCGCGTGGGGGCTCACGTGCGGACCGTGGGGACGAAGGAGGTGGGCCGTTCGATCATCCGATCGAACGGCTCACAGCTACCGTCTGATCAGACGGTAGCCCAAACGGCGCGCCGCGGATCTGACGGCGCTGGCTGACGGCGTCGTTAAACGGATGACTAAAATAATATATTTAATATTTAATAATAATAAATTTTTTTTTTCAGAAATTTTTGAACATGTTTTTCCTAGCTAATTTGGGGTTAAGGAATTCAATGGCAGAGTCAGATTTTTGATCCGACGAGTATTTTGATACCTAGATTTCCGGGGTATTTTTATTTTTAAAATATTCGTCGAAATTTCGACGACTTCCGATTGACACGAAAACTTCACCCCTAGCTAATTTGGGGTCAACGAGCGCAATGGTGAAGTCCGTTTTTCGATCGGAGGTCAATTTAAATAGGTCAAATTCTAGGGTTTCTGGATTTCTCAGAAATCAGGATTCGATCCATTTGACTCCTGACTTGGACTAGGTCTTAGAGGTTAACTTATAATTAGTCTTAAGACTAAGATTAGTCTTAATTAACTTAGGTAACAACCTGGGTTGTTACAATAATAACCATAGATTGTTAGTCAATTTAATATATGCTTAATTAAGACTAAAGTTCAGTGTCATTGAGTTTTAAACCCCATTAGCACCTAACCCTAAAATTTTGAGATCATTCAAACTTCAATAGGATCAATTGGAAATTTTGTCAATTTTGAAACCTAAGGAATTAGCTAAATTAAGTTTATTTACAAATTAATTTTTGACTTCATTTTTGAATTTCTCACCCCAAAATTAGCTATGGGTGAAAGTTTTAAAATGTTTGGAGGCTATTTAGTCTCAATTGGATTTATTTTAAGTTGGGGGAATTGCAATTAAGGGTTTAACTATTTGAATAATTGCAAAATACTCCTCCAATGGTCAGCAAATAGCCCAAGGTCTGCTGTGCAGACCGTAGGCTATCTGTTGTGAGGCCCTTCGCATGCAACAGCTGGTCCAGCCCATCCGAGCCCTATGTTCCGTAGATCTAATGATCTAGATCAGATATCGCCCAATTCAATCCCAGACATTAGATCATAGCCACGATTTGACAACTATGAATCCACCCACATTCGGTAGTTACTAGTTGATGTATCAGGACCATGTCACCTTACCTGTCAATAGATCTGACAGTTTACTAGCTATTATTAGCCTTCGACCCCAGTTTCCCGAAGTGTCCCCGATAGCTCGCTCTACTGCTGCTGTCATGGTAGTGTGGGGATCTTCTCTATCACACACTACTCATATACTAGCAGTTAAGAGTTTGCCTAGCCCAAACCAATTTGCTAAATCTCTTGGGCCAGCCATTGAAGGCAAGTCCGAGCTCCCATAGTTTTTCCAGGGCTATAAATAGCCTGAGGATTTGAATGGTGAGCTCTTTGCTCACCATTGTTCACCTACTATCCTGTCTGGCAGTCTCTGCAAGCCTACCTACTTTTCCCTACTTGTCTAGTTAAACCCAATGTAAGCTTAGGTTCTAGTTTCTATTAGTGCTGAGAGTAAATCTTGTGTTCAAGCTCCCTGTCGACTCACCTGATCCTAAGAAAGCCAACCGCAGTTAGCTCAACTCTTGGTTTATCTTCAGTCATCCTCTTTGATTAGGTAGCCCTCTCCTCTACATTGAGTAATGTGAGCTCACTACCTACTCATTGAATTCATTTTGATAGTATGATTAGGTGCTTGTGAATTAGGATCGATTATGTTTAAGCTAGAGCTGCCAGTGGATTGACGAGGAAGCACCATCTATACTGAGTAATAGCTTGGTGATGCAGTGTGTGGTATCCCACCCCTAAGTCCTCAATCATTAGAATTAAGTGATAGTATGCCACTCTGGCAAATCCCTCACTTATCATTATATTAGGTAAGATCCACAATCCACTAATAAAGGAAGGACATGCACAGAATAACTATGAAGATCAGTCACTACATCTAACTTGCATACAGAGTGCGAAAGCAAAATGAAATAAATATTATATCCATTCACCATACATCAAGTAAGAAATAGTACTATAGCTCAGCAAATAAAAAGTGCAGAAAAGTAATCATAGTCACAGTACCTGTATTCTTACAAGATTTAATAAATAGTTTAAAAGACTAAAAATAAATCAAAAGAGGCTCTCATTCTCATAAGAAGCTAACAGAGAGCTAGGCATCATCTGTCTCTCTTGGCTGATTCTCCTCCTCTAAATAAGGCTCCTCTTCATTAGTACCCAGCTCCTCAAATATATTTGAATCTGACATTATCGATTTCATAATGTCAGGTCCCCAGCCAATATATGAAATCTTATTAGACAATTTTCTAAGTACATTTTAGGCTAAATATTTTACATGAATTATTAATGTCACAATTTTAAACTTAAGCACAACAAAAGGTAAACTAAAAGCAGTAGGAGCAGTAGGCGTACAAGGAACGGGATAAGTTATAAATATAACATTTATAACTAAATAGAAAATGAGGCAAAGCACACCTTAAGCAAACTAAGCAAGGAATTGGCATATATATATATATATATATATATAGTGCTGTAAGTCAAAGTACTAAAAGTAAAGTCTAATCCTAAATATACTGATGATCATATGATATATGCTGATTTAAAACAGTAAGTTTGAACATGGTACATATAGTAAGCAGTAAAGTCTAGCATCCTATAAATATATATAAGTGAGCAGGTAAGTAAAGAAACACAATTGACTGAAACATGCATCAATAATACAGTACACAGTAAGCTAGAACTGAAATAGGTATGTAAAACTGCTATATCAAAAAATTGGCCAATCGGGCCCAAACAAAAATTCCCAAAGCCTTTTTAGCTAGGGAAGATAGAACAACAGAGCAGAACTAAGGAGGCAGTAAATACAAATACAGAATCTTTTAATTATTTTACTTTTATTTCTATGGACACATCCAGAAATAGCTAAGGTGTCAAGCATGTCTGCAAGACTATACGAGTTCCAAGCTTAACACACACTCCTCAATAAGTATTGTTAAGCATCCTTATTACTCCTTACCCCTATCTATTAGGGTAAATGTACACCAAAACATAACTGAACCCAAGGCCACTATTATCCTAATTATTCTATGTTTTCATTTCATGCACAAGTTTTCTTATATGATATATCCAAAGAATTAAGCACAAAATACAAGGAATGCGTAGCACAAAATAAATTAAGTAAGCAAGGGACTCTTCTATACATGGTGACACTATAGTTGTCTAATTAAACCATTCTAACTCTTCTAAATTATACCAGTTCAGGATCTCCAATCCCTACTATCGAATATAACTTAGAAGCATAGCCTTATAAGTTAAAAGGATTAGAACTGATCAGGTTCTGATCTAATTCAATCAAGTACGACTACAAGTTTAATCAATAAATCACAACGTCTTAATTTGATGAATTTAGACATTCTATCTAAGATCTGATCAAGATCTACTAAACTATAGATTATGGATTAAATACCATGAGATTGGGCTCAACCACATAATCCAAAAGGATAAGTCATAAGATTTAGGTTTCAACCTAAATGTGATCTATTAATTAAGGCAAATCTTATTAAGAAAATCAAACTTAATAGGGTGAATCTCATATCCTGAATTTAAGGTCAAAAAATAAAATAATCAGAGTTAAGTTGTAAAATCTAGAAACTAATAAAACTAAGGATTTATTCATTGAGAAACCCTATTTCTTAATGAATAAAATCTATCCTATGATCTAACCCTAAACTTAGGAATAGCCCTACTGTGAGGTGTTAAATTCCTAAAGGAAGAACTTAGAGGAATTTTAAGAATTTTAACCTAATCTGATTGAAAGCTTAATTAAAAGATTAGAATATTTAATGAAGGCATGATGTGAGATGAATCTCACATCATGAAGCTTAATACTTATTTATCAAGCACAAAAGAAAAGGTGCAATTCAACTCATAAATCTTTTACTATTCAATCCACTATTTTTACTATTCAATTCGCTATTTTTACTATTTAATCCACTATTTACTATTTACTCCGCTATTTTTTACTATTCAATCTGCTGTTTTTCCATTTAATCCGCTGTTTACTATTCAATCCGCTATTTTTACTATTCAATCTATTGTTTTTACTATTCAATCCGCTGTTTACTATTTAATCAACTGTTTATTATTCAATTCGTTGTTTCTTAAACTCACCTCTTAAGATCAATAACATATTTAATTAAAATTTTATTCAGGTCTTTTCACTTGAGATGATGGTCGAATGCTTACAATTTAGACTAAAATGGAAAGTGAATAATTCTTACTTTATCAAAGACCTTTCCATCGATTTAATAGTGAGGTGTTTGCAGTATTATTTATTCTTCTTAAAAGAAGTTGGCAAATATATGATTTAAAGGAAATGCTATTGCTTGCTTGCCTTAGAAAATTTTCTCATAACTTAGGGAAGAAATAAATGGTAATGAAGAGAGACAATGTTGATTCTCAATATAAAGACATTTCAAGAATGAATATATATATATGTGTGCGCGCGTGTGTGTGTGTATATATATATATATATATATATATATATATATATATATATATGATATTAAAATCAGTGATCATTATGGACCAATTCCATTTAATCGAATAGGAGGAAGCACATAGTGAACCTTGTTCAACCATAGCAATGTTAACCAATGTGACATTTGTTATCATAATCAACCGGCATAGACTTTGTTTCAAGAGGAAAGTTTAGAACTCCAAGAATCCACATGTTCCATTTATGGTAGTTTATGAAGAAAATCATCAAAACTCATAGATGCATTCTAAATAAGTGATTTGAGCTCAAAAACAATCATTTGTTTTCATTGTCAATTTATAAAAGAAGGATATTGCATGCACAAGACCTATTATAAATAATCATAGTGAAATATTTGTGATGTGATTCCGTAATTTTTCATGACTTGGAAAATTATACATAAAATTCAACGCCTTCTTTCAATTGTTATGATTACTAATGCGTGTCTTCATCAATTTAACATTTCTCACGAATGCCCTAAGTGTAACGAAACTTCCAACCTCCACAACAATAAGCTGTTCAACACATTCTTGCTGCCACTTTTAATTCGATTTCTTGAATTTAATTTCAAGTAACTTCTTATTAGTATTGCTGCTTATATCATTTGAACTGAAAGAAATAATAAACGATTAAAAAAAAAAAGAGGTGAGCTGTCCTAATAAGCCATATCAAGGATAAAATTATCTTTCAAATAGAAACAGTTGCAATAACAAATCAAATTCTTTGCAAGCCATTGTTAATCAAATATATAAAAAAAAAATACTAAGCAATACAATAATAAAATGTATGTTGTTGAACAAGAGCAAGAGAACAAAATTAATAAAGGAAGACATGTATTTTCTCAAAATCAAGTGCTCGAACCAACTAAATCATAGATTGAATTTGACTCACAAAATAAATAATAAATAAGGCAAAATTCATATAAAAGACAATGTGAGCAGTGTTTCCAACCTTCTAAACAACTTATTTCCATATTCTTAAATGAATAATGCCATTTGTCATCGCTTAATATCAAACCCACAAAAATTTCACGGCTTGAGCAATATCAATTCACCTTAGCAGCACTGCATACAACGTTTTGAGTAAATCATAGCTTCATGATTTTAGTTGCTTTAGACTACATCACTAATCTAGGTTCAAGTTTTTGGATATAGTCATCTTCAGCTTACTGATCTTTCATATTTTATTTGTTGCGTTATATTTCAATTATATACTATTTTATTTCACCCATTTCAAAGCGCACTAATACCTCCCTTGATCGGTATAGATTTGTAACGGCCGCCCCTTGACCGTCGTCGAGTAACACTAACTCAACTACGATCAAGTGGTGGCTGTCACTAATACCACAGATAATAGATAACTTATCCATGGCATTAATCTGAAGGGGAGCACAGTATTAGGCAGAAATATAAGTAAAGTAGTGCAGAAACTAAAGAAAAAGACATTCAACAGTATCCACATCCATTCATTCACATACAATATAGAAAATGCTGAATAACAAGAAAAAAACTTCTTTATTACATTTGAATTAATAAGAACAACATCAATTTTTACTAATTGAGCCAGATCTCTTTCCGTGCAGAGTATCAATCTCACATGACCTTCTATCACCAGCACACCCCAAGTACAAGGTCTGAGCTAACACCTGAGGCTGCCATATGTACATATATGACAAGGCTAAGCCAACAAAGGAAAAAAAATAATATTAGACTTATAAAGTCTAAGCACAATAAAACTATAACATAACATATACTTGCATTTAAGAAGATGTTATTCAACATAAGAGAAAGACAGAAATCAAACTGCAAAAATACTGTAAATAGCGGAAAGTATAAAGCTGTACAAAATGGAAGCAAAGTAAAGTAAAAGTGCGGAAAAACTGTAAAGACATTAAATAACTGAAACTGTAAAGACTAAGCAAGGTAACACTGCATCAAAACTAAATACTAAAAGTAAATAAAAATATCAGATGCTCATACATCAATGTGAAAGGAATGTCAAATGCTGAGAAGAATGCTATAAGCTGCACTATATGCCACTGAAATAATGCTCACAAATATGCTATACCACAGTATATCACAGAATTATCACTGAAGGTTTATGAGTAGTACGGTCCAATGTAAGCACAACAGTTAGGAAATCAGTATGGTGACGCAGATGCACCCTAAAATTCCCCAGTTTGTGTATATAACATTTCGTATCTCATACTGTATCACTGATAACCATGTGTCACAACAGAAGAAATGAGGTCAACTCATGTTTATGCTTATGCTTATGCCATTATATGGTATGAATGAAAAATCCCGAAATCCATGAAGAATATAGTAAGAAACAAAAATGAATCCTAAGTCTCCACTGTGCAGAATCCTGCTAAAAGGATTCTGACTCCAAATCTCAAGATCGATATTTAGTTAAAGTTGCTTATTTACTTAAAGATCACTAGGCGGGATGATTATATACACATATTAAATATGCTGCAAAGATAGGACACAACATTTAGTTTGATCACGCCACCCTAATAAAGCGATCTTCATTAGGAGGCACCATCCGATGATGATTTTGTATCTCAAACTAAGTATTTAGTCACTAAACTCACAATCATACTTAGTGTCTTAAGGAAGGTAATTCCCCTTTACTTAGTTTTATTTAAGACATACCTATTGAAGCGATCTTCGCTAGGAGGCATTGCCCGATGGCAACTATCCTTCAATAAAACTAAGGAATGGGCACCCATTTAATACACTCTTAGGATCGATTGATTTACTCTAAGCGAGGTTATATCCGCCTAAGCCCGCAAGATAGCAACAAAGATAAATCTCACTTAGAGTGACTCAACTAATCCCGAATATTACTGGGGACCAATAATATGGGTATACTATACTACACTACCCAATAATCATGGTTCAATCAAGTCTATTTAATAGAACAAGGATTTATCAAGACTACAAGTCTTAAACTAATAGGTAAGTCCTATACGAGATTTCACCAATCAAATGTGATCAAGGATCACTTAATATGGATTCTACCATAAGGAGATGTATCTCTTCTAATATCTTAAGTGATTACTACCACACGGAGAATAGATCAATCTCTAAGGTGAATGGATCTTCTATACTTCTATCTCAATGATTCATACAAGACCTCCTACCTCATGATATATGAATTTTGGTCTTTTTAAGTAATTCATGATGATCTTATGAAGAGAACATCAAGATCTCTCCTCTAGATGTTGATATTAATCTATTAGGTTTTGGTTCATAATTAGATTTAGGATGATTAGATCAGACGATTAAGTCATCTGATCACACTTAGACTAAGATTATGGGAACTAAATCAAGTATATTGTTAAAGATTAGATCACTTGTTTAATCAATATGATTTTAATTGTCTTCTTATGCTAGTTTTCTTTCTTAAGAGAAAATTAGGGATCTAAAGTTTAGATTCAGATCAAGCAATCACATAGATTTATTATTAACCTTAACATGTCTAATTCAAATGTTTAAGATCAATACCAAATTGAATGCATTATTAGAAATTGTCAAGTTCCTTATCTTATAATCAAGTCGATTATTTAAGTGATTAAGAGTTTGGATCTAAATTCGACAGATTAGGCATTAACCCCTAATCTTATCAGTAATACCAATAGTTGTGTTACAAATCAATGTCAAATCACATGAATTATTGATGACTTATTGATGGCGATCTAAGATCCATATTAAGTGTAAATCACTTAATCAATCCCTTAAGATCTCTTAAGTTACATTAAAGATACATGAGAGTTTATGGAAATTTAGCATTCAGGACATAATCAAGACACCTTAATTCTTAAACATAGATTATAAGGTTAACATACAACTTAAGAAAAGTAAAAGCACAAAAGAAAACAGTAACAAGAACTATGCAAGTGATGTACGCACTTAACATAGAACTAAACAAATAATTTAATATATATAGAACTCAATACAAGTTCTAAGTACGAAATGTACCTTTAAAAATGATCCAAACCTAAAGCTTGGAGATTGATTGGAATGAGATGACAATTACCACATCTGTAATAATTAAGCAAAAAACATCTAAATTGTACTCTCTTTTGATAACTTTATTTGGTCCTAGGCAAATATGGAACCAAACCAAATCATCCTCCAATTCACAAGAAAGAAGACTAAACTACAATAAGCTAGAGACGGGATCTACAAGATGAAATATAATAGCTTAATAATAATCAAGGATATGATTTATTCAAAAAAAACTTAAGATGACAATTAGTATAAGTCATTTAATTAATTTTTTATGTGCAAGACCTACTAAAAATTTGAGGGAACACTTTCTCAAATATGGGAATGATATGTTTCAATAGAACATTATTAATATTCAACGAATTGCTGCATTTAGATTCAAATTATTCAATTGAGCTATACAACGTGAAATTAACTAAATATTTAGAGAAAAAGTAAATGCTATAAATACTTCATATTAATTTCTCAATATATGCACAAACCCAGAATCATGTATAATGCAGCATATGTTGTATAATAAAGATATATGCAAGCCTATGGAAGCTACAAATGAAATTGACGAAAGTAGCTAGATTCTCTAAATTTGATTTCATAAGGAGAGCTAAAACGTGCCAGCATGATTTCAAATAAAATGCAGATTTATTTATAAGTATGAAGAGTTACCAAATAAATAAAATACTTATAGATAAATATATCCTAAAGTAGCCCAATCTTTTTATGTTCACGCTCAATATTTATTATTTGTTTATAGCAACTAAACTTATCACAATGATGAGCAAACAACCGTATACAATAGTGCAAATACTAACTAATATAGATAGTTATTGCTAATTAATCACTATAAGGCGGGCTGCAATATATAAGGATCTATAATGATAGCAACTGGCAACTTGATAAAAGTTATAAGCAATATTTTCATGACCATATATAGAAATATTAAATTTATATGATTATTAATGTTATCAAAATTTGTTAAGGAGCCAATTATCGATATGATCCTATAGTTAGATCTATATATATAAAAAAAAATTGTTCAATAACTAGTCATTTATTTATCTTAACATAAGAGGATGACTAATCAAAACTTATCACAAAGAATAAAAAGTGTAGCCAACATGAACAAGACTAGACAATTAAAATTTAGATTTCTCATATACAATTTGAAATGCTTTACATTCCATAAATTTAAGAATAATGAAGCATTAAGATACCTTAATGGTAATGGTGATCAATGATGAGGAAGGCTGGTTGGGGTTTTGGCCATCAATGGAGGAGGAGGTGCTCGGCTACGTGGCCGAGAGGGAGGAGGTGGCACGGCCGAGCAGATGGATCTTCTGATCGGCAGCTGTTCTCGGCCAAGCCGAGAGGGAAGGAGAGGAGCAGCCTCTCGGCCACCTTCCAAGGGTAGAGAGGGACAGCATCCGTCGACTCCTTGCACCCGCACGAGAGAGAGAGAGGGAAGCCTCGGCTCACCCTCATGATTCGGCGAAGGAGAAGGGGCTCGGCTGGATGAAGAAGTTTGGCTTGGCGTTCCTTGGCTGCTCCGAGAAGAAGAGTTGAGGAGCTTGGAACCTCTCGGCCATGGAGAAAGAAGGAGGAGGAGAGGTGGGTGTTCGGCCAAGAAGGAAAGCTTTGCGACTTGAGGGAAAAAAAAGGAAGAGTCCGGAAATCAGATTGCGCTCTAATTTTGGTAGAAGGATCCCCTTGCTATGCTTCATTTGAGGATGTTTTTATTTAATTTTTATTTGACTAAAATTAAAATTTTTAATTTCGACTTAATCCTCATAAATTTAGAGTTAATCACGAATGTAACAACACCGGGTGTTACAAGATTGTCTAAGATAAAAAAAATTTAAGCTCGAATATTCTCCAATACTATACCGAATCAAACTGTTAAATAAAACTAAGCCAAATCATGAATAAATAAGGCGTGAGTTGAGCTTAAATCGGATTTAACCAAACTCGATTAAAGATTGCTATAACCAACATGCAGCTTTCTTTATATTTTCCAAGTCCTAAGCAATATCAGTAAAAAAAAAAAACTATAGATATAAAACAAGTTATGAAGTAAACCCAACACAAAAAAAAATATTGTATTCATTATAGGACGTAGATTTGCTATAGAATAATTTTCTTTCATTTTATGAACTAATGCTTACAATTTATAGACTAATTATCATAGTTAGATTCATAAGATATGAGAATAAACCAACTGTTGATATAAGTAAAAAAAAATTGTTAACCCTTAACTGGGAAAATAGACAAACTAACCTTCTTGGCTAAGATTTGGGGATATTGTATGATAGGGTAAGGAGGTACCTTATCAGACGGTGGACGCAAATCCGGGGTTCGCGCAATCGACGCTCGAATGCAGCCGACTGTGGAGATGGAGAAGTGGTCGACAGGCTCGGCTTGATGGCGCTCGACAAGGAGGAGCGATGAGAGGGTCGGCTGAGAGGCGACTCCTTGCTGCGCCGAATGAGTGAGGGGTGCTCGGTCGAGATAGAGAAGAGAGGGAGAATTAAATTTGGAAACGACGACTTAACTACGAAAGGGGCGGAGCTTGCGAGGGCGAGCGGCGGAAACTCCAAAGGCTAGGCGACGCGTGCGAGTGCCGCACAAGGGGAGGAGAGGCGAGGCCGCTCGAGAGGGGAGGCGTGCGAATTGGGAGGGGGTCGTGCGTACGAATGAGGGATTAGGGCAGCGTGCGATTTAGGGAGAAGAAATATTGAGCTTAGGAAATAAGGATTTTATATATACTTTAAAATAAAATTAGTTTAATAATTAAATTTTCTAACTTTTTATTAATTGATTAAATGATTTTTAAAAATCACCAAATATTCACCCCTAACTAATTGAGGGGTGAGAACGCAACGGCGAAGTCGGATTTCAATTCCGATGAGTATTTAATTTTCTCATTTTCCGGATATTTAAATATTATTAAAATATTCAACGAAATTTCGACGACTTCCGATTGCCATCAAAACATCATCCCTAGGTAATTTGGGGGCAATGAGCACAATGGAGAAGTCCGATTTTCAATCTGAGGTCAAAATAAATAGGTCAATTTTTTGGGTTCCTGAAATTCCCAAAATCAGGATTTGATCTATTTTACCCATGATTTAGACTGGTCTTAGTGGTGAACTCATAATAACTTAATTAGTGTATTAAGATCAAAATTAGGACTAGTATTAGGGATGCGATCTAAGTCACTGACTCATGCCTTGATTCATTTATGAAATCCTGAAAAGAACTTCCACCCCTAATTCAAGACATGGCATCTTAATTCTTAAAATTGGAGACTGGGGATGCAATCAAAAAGTAGAACTGAAGTTTAGAATTGTTTAAAGGTGAATTATTGAAAGATCATTTTGATTAAGCAAAAGATTGAATTGACAAAACCTTCACATTAGCATTAAGAGCTGAATCCAAACTCTTAAAATCAGAAAATTCATTTTGAGCTTACACGAGGACGAGCAAGAAATTAAGTTTGGGGGTGTGATGAGTCCAAGATTTATTGCATAATAAAGTAGAAAAACATACTAATTTTTCTTTAGAATAGCATGCTTTGATGTGAATTCAAAACAATTTTAGGAAAAAAGGGAGATAATGGAAGATTTCTGGACAAAAACCGCTGCATCGCGCCATAGCGGATGAAGAAAAGACTGAAGAACTCGGGAGCTATCAACAAGCCTGAGAGAAGAATCGCTATAGCACGTCTTAGCACGCCGCAGCGGATCAGACCCGAGAGCTCAGCGCTGCAGCGCGCCACAATGGGTCAAAACCCGAGAGCTCGGCGCTGCCACGCGTCACAGCGGGACCGTCCAAATCCAGATTGAGCCACATTCAAAAGCCCTCGCTACAGCGCACTGTAGCGGTCTCAACTCGAGACACTGGTGCTGCCGCGCGCTGTAGCGGAACCAAATCGAGAGCTCGGCACCATCGCGCGCTGTAACGAATTAATAAGGAGAAAAGACTTAGCATAAAGAAAACAAAGCTACCCGCTATAACGCGCCCTAGTGCTCCGCAGTCTCTTAAAGGAGGAAGTGGCTAAGGTTTTCTAAGAAGGAGGAAGCTTCAGCTTGACAACAAATGATGGATGGAGGGCTGAGAGCTGCCCTTAAAGGAGAATGAGAAGAGGAGATCTCTCCCTTGAGCTCTCCCATCAGCATTGAGGAGAAGATGGGAGGAAGAGGGGGCTTCCTTGCGTGCTGCCAGAAGAAAATAAGGGAATGCCGAATGCAGGGTATGGAGACACCGAATTAGGGAAAAGAGCCTGCCAAAGGAGAGAGAGTAAAAATATAGATTTAAATGAATAAATAATTTATTCATTTGTATTTTTTAATTTATTAAAATTTCAGATTTAATAAACGTGTTCCAAAAATTCTTAAAAATTCACCCCTAGCTAATTAAAGGGTGGGGAGCTCAATGGTGAAGTTGGATTTCAATTTTGATAATTATTTAATTATTTTATTTTTTTAGTGTATTTAAATATATTAAAATATTCGCGAAGATCCGACTATTTTAAACATGTCCAAAACATCACCCCTAGTTAATTTGGGGTGACGGTCGCAATGGAAAAGTCAAATTTTGATTTTGAGGTCAATTTAAATATCTCAATTTTTAATTATTTAAATATATTAAAATATTCCAATTATTCAATTGAGCTCTAAATTGTTCCAAATTTTCCAATATTGGCTATAATAACTAGATGAACTTAATAGAATGATAATTAGGCTGCGATTATACTAAAATTAGGCTAATTAACAACCTAGGGTTATTACACGACCTGCCTAGGATGCTCAACGAATGAAGGCAATGATCATAATGACATAGCAGACATGGCACAGAAGAGTGGAAGATAGGATTCTGGCACCAGGGTATAAGGCAAATCTTCTGTGGGACGACTAGCTCAGGATGAAGGTGAATAGCACCCGATGCTTCCAAGTCATCTGATCGTTCGACGGTTATGGCATAATGATTCTAATCCTCATATCACTAACGGCTGAACACGGGGATAACTATAGTCATTGGATTGTGTTTATGATCCAGCAGCTCTCGAAGGATCCGATCGCGTGACGGGTATGGACTGCACATTCAAGGCTTGAAATAGCATAATGACTATGATGGAAGAGATTTGTCGACTGCTGGAAATAAAATATTAATATTAATTAAATTTATTAAATTAATTATATGAAACTTAATTTAGGTTTAAATAACCTCTAAAACTCCCAAAAATTCATTTTCAGCTAATTTTGGGGTGAGAAATTCAAAAATATAATCATAATTTATTTTAGAGATCAAATTAATTTAGCTAGTTTTCAGGATCCTAAAATTGACAAAATAGTCATTTTGCTCAAATAAGCTCCGATTGATCACAAATTTTCAGAGTTATGTTTAATTAGTTATTTGAGTTTACCGAGACGATGAACAATAAAGTTACTGTAGCAGACCGGTTACTAAAGCACGGGTGCACTGCAGTGAACCAGTTCTATAGCAACCGGTTTGATTTCGTCGTTAACGACCATTAGTCATTAGTGGGAATATTCGTGGAATATTCCCTTTCTGTTATTATGTTAACGTTTTTTGTTAGCGACTGTTAGACGACCGGTTGTTCATGATCGTTAACTCGAGACGAAAATTTCAAAAAATTATAAAAATTTCAAAAAAAAATGCAAATTTAATTATTTGAATATGAAAAATATAATTATAAACATAGTTAAGTTATATGTCAAAATACTTAGAAAAATGAGATGAACATTCTCGTTAGTTGTAAATTTAGTTTTGTCAGGTAATTTTGTAAATTATATTTTGATTATATATTAATGTGCCTCGTTTAGTGTGCTGACCTTAGAATTTAACAAATAAGGTGTCTATGGATTCCTTGTGAGGCATCTTTTCTAATGACAATGACATTGAGTTGTTTGGGTGCAAATTAGATTTTTCAGCCATAATTATGTTTAATTACACCTCGATTAGTTTGCCGAATTCCAATTTTAGAAAATAAGGTGTCGATGGACTCCTAGCAACACAAGCAATCCAATAATAGTAAAATTGATTTTGGTAATTATATTTCAAATTTGCATTTCTAACCCTAGTTGTGCCTCGTAAGGCATGCTAGAGCCAATTTTAGTCAAACAATATATTTATGGAATCTAAATCACTTGTAGAACCTTAATCCATCATAATTAATAGGTTTGGTAACTTAATTTTCAAGTCAAATCTTTGGTGATTTGAGTTTACATAATTAAGTAGATTAAAATCAGAACCTCCACAAAGAAGTAGATTGTAGATTGTAGGTGTCTTATATCAAGATTCTTAGTATATAAATTTCTTAATACTAATTAGATTAATTGAACTTTAATTATTCGTATAAATTGGATCTAAATTTAGATAAACTTGTAATTATTAAAGATTGAAAGAAAGCTTTATTAAGTCTTGGTTTCATTATAAGGACATGTAATTTAATATATAACAAAATATTATTACAAATTATAATTAATTGATTTGATTATTATGTTGTCGCTACAATGCAATTGTGCCAAATACATTTAAACATATCATTTAGATAACTTTAATGCATAAAACAAATACAAATATAAAATATATAATTAGAGGTTCATTTAGGAAGGATTGGAGTCTGTATAAGCCGTTGAGTCAAGGCAAGCTATGAAGAAATCAGAAGATTGCACATGTCATAGAGGGGGAGTATGTATGTTATTCAAAAATCTTAGATTTAGATGATTTAATAGACCTGCCTAACTCCTCAGTTGTTTTGTATAATGCACATAAAACACATCAGTAAAATATGATGTAATTTTAAATATTTGTATTTTTGTACAATCTCTTTGTATTGTACATTTCAGCTTAGATGTAATCTGATAGATTGTATATTCAGATATAGTTCTTAGGAACTGCATTATTTACTTATAATTTTCTTACTTGCTTCATACTTACAGTTTACTTGATGCCCTATTGTATCTACTTTTAGCATATTATCTCTTATACAATACTTGAGCACTCATCATATGTTTAGTTTGATCATAATTATATTATTACTTATTCTTTTATAGCATGTTCACATGTTTATATATATGCTCTATTATCAATCTTGTGCAAGTTATCTATTATTGAGGATATATGGTATTATATAATTTATCATATTTAGCTTTTTCTTACTTGCAGTTATTTAGCATTTTGCACCAGCTTATTAAATTATCTATAAAATAAATTGTGATATCATAAAAGAAAATAGATCATGAGCCTAAAATGTACTTAGACAATATATTTAATTATTTTTCTATTTTTTTGATTGTGCCTTATCATATGATACTAATATATCAGATCAAGAAATTAAAGATATGTCAATTTTGGGGGCAGATCTAGCTCAGGGGTAGCCCTCCGTTCAGTGTCTCCATCTTCAGCATTGCAGCTCTTTTTATTCTTTTATTTTCAGTGAGGATGAGAGACATTTTTATTCATAAAGCTCATATATAATAGACTATTTTATTTGTATGGTTTACTTTTTTTTCTGGGACGCATGTATATTTGATTCATGATGTATAAATTATGGATGTTTCTATGTATAGTTCTCCTTTTTCGCATTTATCATTGTGTTGCATCTCGACAGGACCCTTGGCAATTCAACTCATCATGTTGAACCAACACCTCTAATCCAAGGCAAGGAGTCGCAGTAACCCTTAATATTTGGTTTGTTGGACTAACCCAGCATCATGATGTTATAGATAGCCTCACCCCTAGTACTAGTAGATGAATCAACAGAAGCACCCCAACCTAATCAATAGCATCCCCATTAGTACCAAAGCTAGTAATAGCTCCAATAACAACAAAAGTAGTAGCAACCATAATTACAATCAATGTAATAACAATTTCAAAACTAGCAGAGACATCATCAACCCAATAATAGTGCAACACCAACCCCATCAGTAGCACAAGTAGCAACAGCCTTAATAATAACAAAGCACTCAAGACAAGTAAAATAATAAAATGAAAAACTAGATTTGCAAAATATTAGGAAATGTATTAACTTAATACAAAAAAAAAATTATCATTTAAATAAAATTATAATATTTAAACTCCAATATTATTTTGAATTAAAAAAGAATAATAGTGTTGTTAACTTTTTGACATATTTTTTGATGAAAGATGTTAAATTTTTTAAAAACTACTCAAAAAAAGTATTCATAACCAATGAAAATTTATATTTTTTTATTCCATTTTATTTTTATACATAATCCCACACAAATATGTATTTCATAAATTATGTATTTATATATAAGATGCCCACTTTTTATTTTTTATTTTTCTTAAAAATTTTTGAGGGCTTAGCCCATATATTGCAAGCAAAAAATATAATTACAAATAATATGTGTTCAGTCGAAGGAGACTAAAAAAAGAAAAAGTGCAGAAAATTTGAACAAGTTTGAATAAGCTCGACACAGAACTAAAAGGAAAAAAGAAACAAAGAAATACAAACTAAAACCTATTAAAGGAGAAGTAAAGTAAAGATAAAATAAAGACATGATTCAGCTCTCTCATTGTGAGGTCCACAAAAGACCAAATATCTGCCGAGATATCTCTCTAAAAGATCAGTGTAGTATCCATGTAGTATCAATTGAAGGCATATATGAAGTCATCAAACCGACAAATAGGGTCTTGAAAAACATCATAATCCATCTTTGTCCTAAAAAAGTATCGGCATCCGGAAAAGCAGCATATAAACAGGTATCAACTGTATAATCGCAGAAATCTAGCAATAAATATAAATAAATCTGTAGGAGAGGGGATCCAGCTGAAAAAATAAAGCATAGGAATATCTCAGACAGTAGTGCCAGCAATTGAATATAAAATAGAGCACAAAAGAACAATAGTCTCATAAAATATAATAATAAAGCTCAAAATGAGTTGTCTGCAATATCAAGTAATACCCGAAAGGTAGAAAAAAATTGCAGCCCAAAGAGTGAATAAAATCTAGCCAAAAATTAATATTAAGAAAAAAGCTCCTGCTTCCACTGTTGTAGAAAATCAGACTTGTTAAATTGTTTCTAATTGCAGATAATACTTATTAATCTAGTCTTTATATTAGAAATGATAAAATTGATACTTGAGACCGAATTATTAAAAATTCGAACATTTCTTTCTTTCCAAATACCATTTATAATCAAGCCAACAACAGTAATGAGGGCACGTTTATAACATTTGCTTATGTTGCAAGTGTCACAAAGAATTTGGGGAATTGAGGGAGGAAAAAGATAAGTGTGGCAGCTCGGGAGGATCTTTTTTAGGATATAAAATACAAAGTCATATTGGAAGAAAATGTGAGAGTGCGTTTCATGAATCATAAGACAAAGCTGACACGATAAGGGGCAAGGAATGCCCCTATTGTTTAGAATGTCAGCAATTTTTAATCCACTGTTTAGAACTTTCCAAATAATGCATTTAAGATGAAGTTGAGTACCTTTGACCCATAAGTAGGTGGCCCATGTTACATCTGGTAAGGAAGAGAATAATAAGTTATGAGCATCTTTAAAGGAGCAAACAACCTTGTAAATATTTTTATTTGCATCAAAACTAATGTGGGAAATAAGGATACCTGAAATTTTAATCAAATTCCTCCAAAAAGGGGGAGGCTGACTTGTTCGATTAATGAGGAGTTTCAAAGAGCTTTAATATATTGCCTTTCCACCAATTGGTCAATTGGGAGGTATTACATAAAACATACCAGCATAAAGAGATTTTGTAGCTTAGAAGAAGTTTTGATGGACAAATAATACCGATCCCTCATTTGCCGATAGGAGTGGCTAATTTGTTTCAAGCAATAATATGTAATTTGTTCGCCAGGGAGCCATGATCAAGAAATTTTGCACAGAGACGTTTAATAACATTAATAATACTTATGGGATGAGAATAGTCTTAAACCAATATAATATAAGAGGCTGGACAAAAAATTTTAAAAGCTGTAAACAAAACCTGCAAAAAAAAGAGTTTTTTGTGCCCAACCTGAAATCTACTAATGCAATTTGGAGATGAGGGGAGAAAATTTTTTATTTTTGGATCGATAAGGCATAACAGGAAGCCCCAAATACTTCATAGGAAAATGCGCAGTAGAGAAATTTCAAATTTCAAAATGTTCGTTCACATTTTGAATCGACTTTAAATAATATATGCTATAGTTTTCTTTGTTAAGACTGAGATCAGATGCCTCAAAGAAACTTTCTAGACAACGATTAAAAGCATGCATATTAGATTTATAAGCTTTCCCGAAAATGAGAATATCATCAGCAAATAGACGGTGTGAATAGCTGAAATCCCCCATTTTAAAAGGATGAATATGCTTACTTTGAACAGCTTCATCAATAGAGGTTGAAAGAAAATTCATATTAATAATAAATAAAAGAGGAGATAAAGAACATCCCTGTCTAAGCCCCGTAGAGAAGCCAAAGTAACCTTGAACAGAACTTTGAAGGTTGACAGAGAAGTGTATATTTGAAATACAAGTAAAGATCCATTCAATTAATTTCCCTGAAAAATTAATTTTTATGAGAGCATTAATGATAAAATCCTGATTAATACTGTCGAATGCTTTCTTTAGATTTATATTTGCACAGAAAAAGCTGGGAGAATGCCAATTGAAAGTTCTAATGATCTCATTACCAAGGATGACGTGGTGAGATAATTGTCTCTTTTTAACGAAGGCTGCTTGGGCAAGATGTATGAGGCCCGGTAGAAGAGAAGAAATCCAATCCGCAAGGAGATTTGAGATAGCTTTATATATGATATTTGTAACTACCCAAATTTTTGAAAGCTAAATGTCAACCAAATCAGGAAAAAATCAGGTCCCCGAACAAGTTCAAATTAGGCAAACAAAATAGACCATTAAAAAGAGTATATTTTTGTGATCATAATGCTTAAGTTTGAAGGCAATCCGACGGACGGATATTCCTATATTAATTATTGAATTTATTAAATAAGAAAAATTAGGAAAATTAAATATAAATCCAAATTAAATAATTTTGGTGTCGTTGGATTCACAATAATAAAATAAGGCCTCCTCCTCCTCCACCTCTATACCTCTCCAACATCTCCAAAACGACCTTCCCTTTCCCTCACGGCGAGGCCCTAGCCCCTTCCCCTCACTCCTCCTCTCCTCTTCCCTCAAGCTCCTCCTCCTCTTCCACCTCCGGCTGGCCGCCGACCTCCCTTCTCCACGTCCCTACCTTGCCGGCAACCTTCAACCATCCTCTCCCTTCCCCCTCGGCCACCCCAAAGTCGCCCCGCCACCTCTCCTCTTCTTCTTCTTCCCCGGCCAACGACCGCCCCTCGCCCCGCCACCTCGCCGTGCCGACGCCACGCCGGCATACTGCCGACATTCCCACGAGTCGTCTACTATCTCATCGGCAAGTATCCGCCGCCCTCGGCAAGCCCCCTTTGAACAGGGAGAATGCCCACAAAAACTCAAAAAAAAGTGAGTTGGAAAAAAAAAACGTCAATTGAAATATAAATTTTTTTTTGAGCAGTTAAAAATAACTACAAATTTAATTTGACTCCTAACCAAGCTAATTAATTAACCACTAATTCTTACATTTATTTTTATGCTACTAATCACTAACTTTCCTTTTTACAATTTAATTCATATATTTATGTTTACGTAATTTTAATTATTGTTCTTTTATATATATATATATATATATGTATATATATATATATATATATATATATATATGTATATATATATGTATATATGTATATACACATGTATGTGTGTTATAATATGATAATATGTTATATTATAACTATGTAATAGTAATAATAATAATAATAATAACTAAATATGTTACTATTATCATTATTATCACAATATTTATTACTTAAATAATATTATAATATTCTCTTTCTACTATTATTCTCTAAATAATAATAAGTAATAATAATTATATTATTACTATTATTATAAATATAAAAATATTATTATTATAAAAATATCTATCTTCTTAAAATAATATGATAATAAGTTATACTTATTATCATCTTCATATAGTAATAATAATAATATTTATACTATTATTATTATCATATTAATACTATCATAATATTTTATATCTCTAAAATAAACTCATATGCATAAAATTATCACATAAAATAATACTTTTATTTTCTTCTATTTATTATACTCTCTCATATAAAGCAATAAAAAAAATACTTTTTACTTGTAAATTCGCCTATAAATGATGATGATAATAATAATAATAAAATATTATTATTATCATTATTATCATTCGTACTTTTGCTCTTTCATAATGACTTTCATTTCTTTACTTATAAATATAAATAATAATAATAACATCGGTTATTATTATTACTATTATCATTATTATTATCATCACTATTATCATTACTATCTCCATCACCATCATTATCATCATCTTATTTACACTAAAATAATAAGAGAAAGAACCAGAGACACAGATAATTAGAAATAGGATAAAACAAATATCTTTATTTTCTTTACCCATCGATAATTTTCTAATAAATAAATTTTGCACAGATTCACAAGAAGTCAATTTAACTAAGAAAAACAGGTACCCCGGATATCATGAACTATATTTATATATGTTAATTTGATTATACGCTTTTGCTTCACAAATTTTACCAAACTAGTTTCTTACTCTCCTATAATTAAAGTTTACTGTCACTATATGAGATACTTTCAAAGATAGATAATTGATCTTGATTGATTGAATTAAATGGGGTTCCATGAAAAGTATTTACAGTCTGTACAGAATGTAATCAGAACAGGGCTAGTTCGCTATTATACTATTCCGTGACGATATATGAAGACTATGACTATGCCTACGATGGAGCTAGCATAGGTGGAATAATGCCTGAATGGCAATGCTTGAACCCAAATTGTGATAATCATAGCAGACGTGCTTGATTTCCTCAAGATTTGAGAAATCGTCCGCTCGAATAAAAATATTATATATATATATATATATATATATATATATTTATTTATTTATTTATTTATATAATTCACTTTCGAGATAGAGATATCAATTTTTGATAAGTATGACTTACTTGTGATAGGTTACTGTTATTGCTATTTCAAAGTTATCACTAAAATTATGATTTGCAAGAAAAGCCGTGATAATCCTCAAAGGGGAAAATTCTGTCTTTCAAACTTTTATTATTGTGCTTCCTTGTAATTTTTCCTGCACTTAAATTTCATGCTAATATATATACAATATTATTAATGATATCCAAAGTACTAGAGTTTATTTCTAACGGGTGTTCTACCAGGGCATTTTCGTTGTAAATGCCAGGTCAGGTCACCGTTGAGGATTTGGAGATAGCCTGATCAATCTACCGCTGCACTTTTTATTCTCATATTGTATTTACAAATAAAAGAGAAACATACGCTTGTAATAATACTCTTTTTAGAATAAAAATTTCGACTTTCATGTTCTCTAATTATTTGAGCAAATGTATGTGATCGTTATATTATTATTCTAAACTCCCGACTACAATCATCGGCATAAAATGATGATGTCACCGTAGTCTCCACACCTAACCAGGATCTATCAAGAATCCAGGGTCAAGGTTGGGTATGGAATTAAGGTGGGGGTCATCACAGTTGGTATCAGAGCTGGAGTTGGGAAAAGCTTAGAATGATAATATAAGAACTAGATTTGTTCAAATTAATTTGAGAAAAAATTAAAATATACATATATAAATTATTATAATATATTATTTTTACAGATGGATCCCAAAAATGAGTTCGAAGAATACTTTGAAGAAAATGAGGAACATAGTGAGATAAATTCATGTTCATCAGGAAGCCTAAAAAGTTATAGTATTGATCGACCACCCACCTTAGAAAATCAATTCTAAACCTTAACCCGAAAGTTTGAAGAGATGAAAGATTTATTCCTTACAGTCTTCCATGCTCTAACTAAAAATAATAAGAAAGAAATAGAAAATCTACAATACACTATCAAAGAAGCAGATGCAGCATATGAGTATCACCTAATGGAGCTAGAAGAAAAATGCAAGATATATAAGAACATTCAACAGAAAAACTCGTCATCCAGCAGGAACCAGAAAACTACTGCTAAGAGAAAAATAGGAGCAGTTAGAGGAAAGGCGCAGCAAAAATGTAGAAATTAAGTTTTATCATATACATATATAAACAAATATCTATATATGTATATATTTATTTATGTATATAAGTATGTTTGTATCTTTCAAATGCAAAACCTTATATCATAAGAAGGTTTGGGATGTTACATAAATCATATTTTTTTTTAGATGGATCCACAATATTACTGGGATAATCTTTCAGAATCAGACTCCTTGAATGAAATCCCATGGCAATTTGAGAACCTTGATATAAACTATGCTCCGAGCCCGCCAACCCTACAAGAGCAAATTCAAATATTGGAAGAGACAATTGAACAATCATTGGAACCCTAGCAACCTTTACAATGTTAACTGATGAGAGGATTGATAATTTGGACAATGAATTACAAGAACTTCAACAAGCTATAAGAACATCAATCACTTCTCTTTCTTGGCTGTTAAAAGATCAGGAGACTAGATTCAGCCGCCAGATAAACAAGCTAAAAGAGAAGATCGATCCCTCAATAAATTTGGAGCCAGAAGAAGAAAAAGCAACTTCCAACCAGCAACCCGAATGAAATAACCAAGATACTATATAATATATATATATATATATATATATATATATATATATATATATATATATATATATATATGGATGAAGAATAAAATTTTGTAAATAAATAAATATATATAAGTGTACCAGTAAACATATATATACATATATCTACATATATATATTAGAAGAATGGTTTTCTTTGAAAATAAATAAAAGGAAGAAAATATGTATGCTTTACTTATAAATCTTCTTGCTTTATTTATTATTCTTATTATCTAAAAAGCTCTTCTTTTTCTTTCTTCAAATGGATTCTCAAGAAACTCCCACTATCCCTGACTCCAATGAACCCATCGAAAATAAGACCAATAAGTTACTGGAATTAGTAACAACCTTACTTTATAACCAAGCTACCAATCACACATCCACATCCTCAATACAACATTTCCCAAATCAAAACTTCTCCAATGATGGAATCCTTCAAGCTTATCTTAAACTAAAACCACCAATGGGACAATCTCACCAATGGAAGCAGAAGACTGGTTGAAAAAGATCGAGAAGAAGTTAATAACTATAAAATGTCTAGAAATCGACACGGTAAGACTAATTGTTTATCTTTTAGAAGGTGAAGCAGAAAATTGGTGGGAGTCTACCAAAAGCACTAAATTCGCAAATTCTAATCTAGAAGAGATAAGTTTAGAAGATTTTGTTAAAGTCTTTCGTACCCAATATATCCTGCCATCTGCACAAGCAATAATATAAGACACATTCATGAGGCTATATCAGGGGAATAGGACAGTTTCTGAATATGCTATCGAGTTTACAAGATTAGCTCGATATGCACCAAATGTACTAAGTACAGAGGCAGCTCGTTGTAATCGATCTCTTAAAGGTCTCAAAGATTCCATAAGAAGAAGCCTAACTCCTTTAAGGCATACTAACTTTTCTGATCTACTCGAGTGTGCAAAACTGTTGGAGCATAATGATCAAATAACTACTGAAAGAATTAAAAGAAAGATTCAACCAGGAACTATACAAGAAGGAACCTTCAAACGATTTCAACCTAACCCACCATCAAGAAATCCAGTACCATCACAAAACAAACTAATACTAAATAATCCCTGCCAATTACCACATCCAAATGGTAATTGTTATCATCATAAAGATCAATGTCATAAATGTGGCAGAATGGGCCACCACTCTCAGTTTTGCAGAGCCAATTATACTATAAATGGGCAGCCTATCAGAAGGGTGGAATCAACTTTCAATCAAGCACCATTGATAAACTCAAGGCAAGCACCTACTCCTAATTCCCAGCAAACAGCTACCCTTGTTCCTCGACAAAATCAAGTTCTTGCTCAAACACAAGGGAATCCTGCTCCTTCAAGAATATATACACTTACTTCTATCATGGAACCAGAAAACTCCGAAGTGATACCAGGTATTTTATATTATAAAGATAGTCCATATTAAATTTTAATTGATACTGGAGCCAGTCAATCATTTATATCAGAAGTATTTACCAAATAAATACAGCTGCCATGTTCAAAATTAGAAGAATCAATAAAGTGCGTCTGCCCGACACGCAGAGGTCCCGATCGGGAGACGCGAGGACGACGGCCATCTGTCGATCGATTCGAAGATCTAACAGCACGGATGCTCCATCCTGATTAACGGTGCGCGCGAATAGAAGGAAAACGGCGTAAGGATTTTAGTGACGGTGGACATCGCCGTTACTTAATTAATTATATATTTATTTAATTTTTATTTATATCTTAAAATTAATCCTTTAAATGCATATTAAAAAAATTCCCAATAAATAACCCTTAATTAATTGATGGGTGAGGAACGAAATGGCGCTATTAGATTTTTGATCCGATGAGTATTTATTTATTCAAATTTTTGGGTATTTATTAAAATATTTGATGAAAATCAAACGACTTCTAAATGCATCAAAAACTTCACCCCTAGCTAATTGAGAGGTGCTAAACGCAATGGCGAAGTCAGATTTTCAATCAGAGGTCTAAATAAAAAGTCAATTTCTAGGGTTTAGAATTTTCCAAAATTTCTGATTTGACTCATTTGACTTCTGATTTGACCTATATTTTAGAGATGAGTTCTAAATTACTTAATTAGTGAATTAAAACCTTAATTAAGATTTAAATTGATCTTAATTAACCAAAGTAACAACCTGGGTTATTACACCGGTCTCCTCTCGATGTGGTTCGACCCTCATTAGGAAGGCCTGACTCCGGCCTACTCGTGGCCATGCGGGACGAGCTTCGGCGTTGTTAGGAGGGCCAGCTAATGCCATGCCCTAGGCGCTAGTCCTCGAGAAGACGAAGGGTTTGGGTTGGGTTGACCCGGGTCTAACCCGAGAGCTACCGGGTCACGCATGCTGCGACACCCAAAGGGTGGACCCTTACTGCGGATGTGTCACTCGCGGGTTTGTCTACGCGTCAGATCTGACGTATTGTGGGGCCCGCTATTGTCCCCTCTGTCTTAGGCAGTGGGCCCTGCCCGTGTGCATGTGATCCTCTATGGCTCCGCCGTGTGTCCTATAGGACCCGCCCGTCTCTTCTGTCGACTGGAGTGGGTCCTGCAGTTCTACGCTGCCCATTCCCTGCCTACCACATGTCAAATGGTGGGCTCGCTACTATTATTAATATTATTAATATATCTATTATATATAATTTAATATAATTCTGTTTTATTTATTCAAACAGTAAGTTAATTTAATTCAAATTTAATTAAATTAATTGAAAAACTTTAATTGTTAATAACTCCTAAATTATAAATCCAAATATACTCAAGTTATATCTCATTTTAATCAGAAAAATGAGAGGAATATTTTAGTAGTATCAGGTTTTCTATAGGATGCCTAGATAATATAGTGATATTTTAGAACATCCCATAACTTGTACCAAAACTTTGAACCCTCATAACTTTATACCTAATGACCCAAACTTAGTTAATATGGGTCTTAAAGCAATCAGGAGAACATTAGGAGCACCGTGATAGTATTAGTTTTGCCATTAGATATTTAGTTTGACTAATATGACTTTTAGAACCTATCCTAATTCCCCTTAAGACCCTAGATTTTAATTTGACCATATCTTGATCAATTAGACTCTAACTCAAAAAATTCAAAGTGCTAGATAGTTTATAATTTCACTACCAATAGCAATCTATAATAAAATTTCATTTTTGAACCCTAGAATCCCTAAGTTAATCAAAATACCCCTAACTTTAGTTATATCATAACTTAACTAATTAAGGTCCAATTTGGGTCTACTCCCAATTAAAGTACTCAGTGTGATATAGGGAAGCTATGGCCACTGAGTTTACTAAATTTGGACACTAAATGAAAAAGTTAGGTTTTGACCCCACTTAACTTGAAAAATTTCATAATTGACCTTAAAATTGAATTATCCATAACTAATCCAATAGACCTCAGAATTTGGTGTTCTTGGACTTTATTGAATCCTTGAATAACAACCAATATTAAACTGTATAAAAATTTAGATTTCATTAAGTACAATTTACTAAAATGCCCCTTAGGTCAAAAACCCTAGTTTGTACATATAAGACCTACTTCTTATCCAAATTTGGTATACTTATTATCTATCTTTATGTTAGACAGTAAAGAATCATTTGGTAATAAAAAATTTTAATTTGGAGTCTTAAATAAAAAAGTAGCTTTTTGGACCCTTAAGTAGAGAAAAAATGGTCATTTTGCTCAAAATTTAGGTTAAGTACCCTTAACCCTTAAAATACTTTTGAAAACATTAAAATGTGTAATTATACTAATTTAGGATCAATTAAAGTCATAAATCTCTCAATTGGAAGAATTTGTAATACATCTCCATTTTAGGCTTGAAATTTTTAAGGAAAATGATCCTTAGCTAAAATCCACCCCTAACTTCCCTAATAAAATAAAATCAGCAAGTGTAAAGAAATTCATTTAACTCCTCAATTTTTCTCTAAGTCTTATCATTAAGAAATTCTCACTTCACCTTAGGATTTATTCCTTAGGATTAAGGATAGATCTTAAGTTAGATTTCATTTATTGAATAATGGGGTTATTCAATAAATGAATCCTTGATTTTATTAGTTCTTAGATTTTCTATAATTTTATTTTGATTATTTTATCTTTTAACCCTAGATTAAGAATAGAATAATTATCCTATTAAGCTTAACTTTATTTAATAGGTTGTGCCTCAATCATTAGTTCACTTAAAATTGGAAACCTTAGATCCTTAGACTTTACCTATGGATTATGAGCTTAACTCCAATCTCGTGGTGTTTAGCTCATAATCCCAAGCTTAGTAGATCTTGATCAGATCCTAGTATAGAATATCTAAATTTATTAATTAGGTTGTAATGATTCATTATTTAACTTATAATTGATTTTGATTAAACTAAATTAGAGCCTGCTCAGTTCTAATTATTAATAATTTATAGGCCATGCTTTTAAGTTACAATCGATAGTAGAAATTGGAGATCCTGAACTTGTGTAACTTAGAATAGTTAGAATGGTTTAATTAGATAATAATAGTGTCACCATGTATAAAAGAGTCCCTTGCTTATTACTTGATTTCTTGTGCTACGCATTTCATTGTATTTTGAGCCTATTTTCTTGGACATGTCATATAAGGAAACCTTGTGCATGAAATAAAAACATACAATAATTAGGATAATAGTTGCCTTAAGTTCAGTTATGTTATAGTAGGTTCTAGTAGGTTCTAGTAGGTTCTGGTGCATACTATGTGGATAAGAGACTTTTATTTTATTTTAGTCATTTAAATTATTCATTTAATGTTGTAATAACATAGGTACCTTAATTGTGTTTTTCTTTACTGTACTTTATAGTATGAGTTGTATGTAACACCTTTTACCATTTATTACGATAATCTAGATGTATATTTGTTTCACTTTGCTTCTGCACTCTGATTTGTATTTGCTTAGTGAATGAGTTTAAGGTATGTATGCAGTGGCTTATCTCTTCCTTACTAGTGGATTAAGGTCTATACCTAATCCAATCTTAAGTAAGGGATTTGCCAAAGTGACACTCCACTCCTTAGTCTAATGAATGTGGATTAAGGGGTGGGTCACCACAAATTGGTATCAGAGAATTCCATAAGGTGTTATATTTGAATTTGCAGGAGTGTACCTAATGGATGATTCTTCTGACCAGACAGTCACTAAATAAGAACATTAGAGTTACATCCAAGTTGCCATAATATCTTGCTCAGAATAAAGAGGTATAAGAATGCAAAATACATGCATGGGTAAGATAAAATACTCAAAATAGATAGAATATAGACTAAAAGAAATCAATAAGTTATAAGTAAACTAATTTAACTTTTGAAATCGTCAGATGGTCAAAGGATGACATTTTGGTGGTATCACCAGTGATTTGAGGCTATGTGGGAGTATGTCTCCCAATTCCCTCAGCGATACGGAATGTACGTTCAAGGGGTATCGGAGCACAGTGTCCGAGTGCTAGATCGACTACTTTAGCACGGTGCTTCAAGGGGTTTGACCACCCAGTTTTAGCGAAGGAGTGGCTGAAATGGGTGGACTTTGTGTTTAAAGCTATTGATTGCCCAGACGACATTAGAGTCTCCATTGTATCTCTCCTCCTACAAGACAAAGCCAAGGACTGGTCGAATGTCACCTTATGGGCATTCACCCATAGGCATGAAGGAATGTGGACGGAGGCCACATATGAAGACTTTCATCATGCTTTTACCACCAAATATATCAGATAGATGTCTCAACCTTTATTTCTATGCTATCTATTGTATCCTCCTGCATCATGTATTCTAATTTTGAATGAATAATAGAGTTATCTTATTTATTTTCTCAAACACTGAATTGGGCTATTGTTCTATAAAACTCAGATTTGTACAAATAATGAATCCTGGACAGAGCTCTTCTCCCACCACCTCTAGCAGTTCCTCCAGCAAGGTGAATGCCTTGCTTGAAGCGGTTAAGATTATGGTAGATCAACATAATAAATAGGCCAAAATAGCGGCTAAGGTTCAATCCTGACAGGCAGAACATATGGAGCGACTACTAACAGCTCAAATGAGCCAGAATCGCTCAAACACTGAAACCACCATGGCCCCTCATTACTCAATCTAGCACCATGTTTAGTCCGCTGATGGAGAGGAGCGCCCCACCCCATCATCACGCACAAAAGAGAGGTGAATCGTAATTTGGTGGCGGAGCGGTGCGTTACTCAGGAAAAAGGGCACACCCCATCTTCCCAAATAGGCAAAAGTTGACCCACACTGAAAAGCTACTGATTCGATCCCAAAAGTAAGATCAAGAGTCAATACTTAAGATTAGATTAGAGTACTTATGTTAAGTATTAGAATAACACATATATTGGATCATCAAAGTGGATAAGAATAAAATATATGTTCTAACATATCTGCATTTCTAGTATGTTGATCACATCACAATACTAAGTATAGGAGTAGTATAACAAAGTACAGCAGCTAAAGCAAAACATCTAGAATATATTTATCACAGATTAGTAATAGCATTTATCTCATAAAAGGATAAGTAAAATACATCCAGAATTATTACAAACTGATTTAAAATGAGGCAAAAGTAAAGTCTATCGAAAGTACTGAAAGTGAAAAATAGTAAGATAAAAAGGTGGAAGATGGATCCACTAAGGCTCCACGTACTCCTCTGGATCTCCTACAAGTCCTCCTGCTCTATCTCAACAAGCTGAGCTGCTCGGGATCTAGCAAATTGCCAGATCCCAAAAGTACCCCGTGTTAGACAAGAAGTCTAACACTATGCCACTAAACTAAGCAGTACTAAAGTAAATACAAATGGATAGTAAACTAAAGAAAGCTATAGAAAAGTTGAAAAAAGAAGTGCTGAGTAACTGAAACTGTAAAGACTGTACAAAGTCAAACTGAACTGATAAAAATAAGTGAAAATGTCAAATGCTCATAAACCATTGTAACAATGTCCAATGTTCTATATGTCACTGGGTTCATGCATCCAAATATGCCATAATGCGGTATGCCATTAATATGTAACAGAATGATCACTGAAAGGCTATGAGTCATACGGTCCAATGTGTACATACATCCAATTTGGAAAATAATTTACTGTGATGCCGATGCATTCTGAAATTCCCCAGTCAATGTATGCAATATTCTGTAACCCATAAGTCATTATTGATACTCATACACGACTACTGAGATTATTCTTCATGCTCATGTTCATGCTTCTATAATACATGAGTAAAAATCTAGAAATCCATAAAAGCGTAGAAATACCAATATTGAATTCAGAGTCTCCATTGTGCAAAACCCTGCTAGAAGGATTTTGACTCATAGTTTCTAGAAGATAATTAGTTAAAGCTGAGATTTTAGTTACAAATCATCAGATGGAGAGGTGGTATACACATATATATATAGCAAGTTTCCAAGAATGGTAGTTTTTAACTCTTAGTTTGATTAAGCCACCCTAACGAAGTGATCTTCGATAGGAGGCATCACCCTATGGCGATTTGTATCTCAAACAAAGCTATTAAAATACTCAGTTCACAAGCATGCTTAGTGTTCTAAAGAGGGTGGCTAGGATCACATAGTTTGCTTGTAGCACACCTATGGAAGTGATCTTCGATAGGAGGCATCACCCGATAGTGATTTTCATTCAAATAAACTAATGATCTAAATTCCCTGATCTTAGCACCCTTAGGATTAAATGATTTAGTCTAATTGAGACTATGCCTGACTAAACTTGTAGGATAGAACATAGACATAATCTATACTAAGATGAATCAGCCAATCCTGAATAATATTGGGATAACCTAATACTGTGGGTATACACTACTATACCTTCCAACAATCAAGGTTCAGCAATTCTATTTATTCAATAAAGATTTATCAATACTATCTATCCTTATGCCAAATGTGTGAGTCCTACACAAGTCTCCAAGAAATGTGATCAAAGATCACCCAGTACAGATCTTACCATATGGAAGGAATTTCAGTCTAAGTTTCTTATGTAAGTTCTACCACAAGGTATTAAGATCAATTTCTAAAGTAAAAGGGATCATCTAAAATTCTATCTCAATAAGTTTGCAAGGGTCCTTCCAACCTCAATATATCTTCAATTAAGTTCTTTTAAAATATTTTAGATACGAGCTTAATAGTGAGATACTTGAGATCCCACACTCTCACTTATAATTATAGTTTTTACTTATTATTTAGGTTTTGAGTGGTCAGATCAGATGATTAGATCACCTGATCATATGTTATTCTAAAATCATGAGGAAAAATTCAGGATATTGTTAGAGTTTGATCAATTTATTAAATCAGTACAAATTTATTAATTATCTTATACTAATAGTCTTATTTAGGAGAAAATAAAGGATCCAAAGCTCAGATTCAGATTATTCAATCACATGGCTTATTTATTATCCTTATCATTTCTAATTCAATGGCTCAAGATCAATACCAAATCAGGTGCATTATTGGAATAATGTTAATTGCATTATCTTATAATTATGCCATTTAATTAAAGTTTAAGAGTTTAGATCTTAATCAAATAGATTAGGGTTTAACCCCTACTCTGGTCTAATTAAGATCAAGTGTTTATTTATAGGTCAAAAGTCAAATTAGTGGATTAAGGATGTATTATTGGTGGCAGTCTTAGACTTAGATCAAGTCTTAATAGCTTGATCAGAGTCTTAAGACTTCTTAAGTTTAATTAAGATATTTAAGTTCTCAAATTTAGGTCCATTCAATTTATACATCATAAATTAGCATACATGGTTTAAATACATCTACCTTACTCTTATGGAGTATAATAATAGAAAAGCTTAAAAAAATAAAAAGTAATTAGTGCTAATCAAACTTTAAACCAATTCAAAAGGATTAGCATATAATCACAAATCCAACCATCAGAATATCATACCACTTAGCACATAATTTCTATTTAATCATATAATAAATCAGAGACTAAGCTTGCTAAGATCCAATGATTAAAAACTAAATTTTCATTAATCATGGTTTAACAAGATTATGGCATAATTTGAAATACAGAGATCAGAAAAATAAACTACTTAGCACATTCATTCTACTAATTATAAGGAACTAATGGCACCCTAATCATGCAATTTGGATAAGTATACATGCTAATCAACCCTAATTAAGATCTGATATAATTAGGCAAAAATGAAAATTCTAACCATTAGATGTTCAATATTATTTTATATTCTTATTCCTGAGGAGTTTATGATCAATTTGATACATAATATCCTAGGGTTTGGACCAGTTGATTAAAAGTTATTTAATTAATTTAAATTATATTTTTCCAATTTAATTTCCCTATGATTGGATTAATTGGATTATTTTCCTTAAGGAAAATAATTCCAATTAATCGGATATTAATTAAATGGGTTCGGCCTAAATCCAAAAGATGCGAGTCGACCGGGGCGAGAGGACCTGGGACTGTCGCACCGCGCGGGTCACGGGTCGGCCCGACCCACACAGGGGCTTCGTCCTCGATCTTTCATCCCGATGGAAGGACCCGATTAGGGGAACCCTAATCGGCCAATTCCGGCGCATTCCAACCATGGCACGACCAACTGACAGTTGCTACATGTTCACTGTGGTTAGGCGCATCGAAGGGGACACGTAGCCCTCTGTGAGGCGATCTGGGTTGACCAGACCTTACTCACCCGAGAGCTCCCTCAATGGGGCTATTGTAGGGAGACAATTCTCCCCACAAAGTCCATGCCAGACCCAGTGCTTGATCCCTACGCCATCAGGGAGGTAAGACAAAGCGAAGCCCCCTGGTCCGAGAGCCTGAGGTGGGCTAGAATATCGGGGCCTTACTCGACCCGAGGCATTCTTTAAAGACTTAGCTCGATCAATCGATTTGATCGATTGGGACTAGCTCAGGGACTAATTTTGATAGCAATGAGTTTGAAATGACAATAAGCATAAATACGCATCAAGTGGAGAAGAGCCCGAGCCTCATTGGCTCAAGGCTTGCAAATGGGGGTACCTAGTTTAATGGGATAGCTCGGGATGATCGGTTGAGGGAATGGATGGCCTTAGCCGAGCTTCCAGATGCTGTAAAGGATCCTGAACACTAGGAGAGCCTACTATCAGCAGTTCAGGAGCTCCTAGAATCGCCTGGAGGAAGCTTGACAGACTAGCAATGGTGACGAAAAGGCAGGGAGAAATTGAGAGCAATTGAGCAGCAAAGGGGTAGAGGGATGAATGCTGAGGCTATTTATAACCTCAGAAGAGTTCAGGGAAGCTTCCAAAGGGCTGAATTGGGCTGGGGAGGACTCGATTGATCGGGCTATGGCCGAGCTCTCAAATTTCCAATTCGAGCTCGGCCGGGCCACGAGGCCCGATTGGAGCACCTAGCCATAACAAGAGGATCCCCAATGGCTTGCTGAGTTGGAGGTGTGAGTGGGGGGGCAAGCAAGGTAGCTGGAAGTATGGGGAGGATCTTCGATCAGGCACCCGAGCGAGTGGGGACGAAGGTCCACAGTGTCGGGAGTGTCCGGAGCCGTCTGATGGATCAATCAGAAAAGCATGATGGTCCTGATCCTCCGGATCCTAACGGCCATATCCGATTTGATCCATGTCGTAGGATCCGCGGGGAGCATCTGACGGCTGATCCACGGTTCCACGGGATCTAATCCTAGCCGTCGATTATTTAAGCGTGATAGTTAGATTTGCGGGACTCCACTGTCACGTGACATGGGCTCCGCAGCGGATCACCTGCGATCTGCAAAGCGGATCCTAGCTATTAATTTAGTTTTAGGGATATATTTGCAATTTTTAGAGATTATGAACCCTTTTATGCAATTAACCCATAATTAAATATCAATTATGGCCTAAATGATTTCCAATTTGCACCAAACTTTTAGCCCTAGCTAATTTTGGGGTGTGGAATTCAAAAATGCAAACAAAATTTAATTCTGAGATCAAAATATTTTAGGTCTAAATTGGGGCATCTAGACTGATCAAAATGCTATCCTGACTTAAAAAAATCTGATGGACTTTCAATTTTCAGTATAGGCTTTTGATGTTCTAAAAGCAATGGTATTGAAATTAAGGATTAATTAAGCTATAGATTAGCAGAGTAATAACCTAGGGTTGTTACAGACTCCCCACTTAAGAATGATGTCGCCCTTGACATCATCTCAAGAGAGAAGACAAATATGCAGTAATTTTAAGAATAGAATTACAATTCAGAAAATTAACAAATACCTGGATTTTCAAAGAGACTGGGATACTTTTTTCTCATATCTGCCTCTTTCTCCCAAGTAGATTCTTCTAAAGAGCGATTCTTCCACTGAACCTTTATTATTGGGATTGAGCGATTCTCAGCTGCTTTTGATTATGAGCTAAGATCTTAATCGGCTCCTCTACATAAGAAAGATTCGGCTGGAGAGATACCCTGGAAGTTAAATTAAATGAGATGGATTATGAAGACATCTCCGTAGAGAGGAGACATGGAACACATTATGGACTACAGAGAAATCTTCACGAAGCTTCAATCGATAAGCTGTAGAACAAATTTTCTCTAGGATTTCAAAAGGTCTGACATAGCGGGGACTTAGCTTCCGAGCTACACCAAAACGATACATGCCTTTCATCGGGCTGACTTTAAGATACGTAAAATTTCCAACATTAATTTCTAGAGTACGGTGATGAGCATCATGATACTTACTCTGACGATCTTGAGCTGCTTTGATCCTTTACTGAATCAATTAAATCTTACGATTAGTTTCTTCAACTAATTCTAAGCCATATAGTTGAACACTACCTATTTCAGACCATGCTAAAGGAGTGTTGCATTTCTTGCCATACAGAGCTTCATATGGAGCCATGCCAATACTCGCCAGAAAATTGTTGTTGTATGCGAACTCTATGAGAGGAATATGATCTTCTCAGAAACCTCTGAAATCCAGAATACAGAGACGAAGAAGATCTTCCAAGACTTGATTGACTCTTTCCGTCTGACCATTGGTCTGAGGGTGAAAAGCGATACTTATGGCTAGAGTAGTCCACAAGCCTTGATGCACTGCTTGCCAGAATTTAGAAGTGAAATGGCTGTCTCGATCAGATACGATAGATATTATAATTCCATGGAGCCTGACGATTTCCTTGATGTAAAGCTTCGCCAATTTCTCAACAGAATCAGTTTGACGCATAGGGATTAAATGTGCTAATTTGGTCAGTCGATTGACAATGACGCAAATCGAATCGTCATCGGATCTTGCTTTAGGTAAACCCATAATAAAATCCATAGATATATCGAACCACTGCTATTCAGGAATTGCCAGAGGATGGAGAAGTCCTCTGGGCTTCTAATGTTCAGCCTTAACCATATTACAGGCATGACACTTTGCTACAAATTCAGCCACGCTCTTCTTCATTCCAGGCTACCAGAATGATTTCTTAAGATCTTAATACATCTTGTGCTACTAGGATGTACTTGGTAACCAAAATTGTGCCCTTTTATCAAAATCTCTTGCTGCATGGATCTGGGAATCCATAGACGATCTTCTTGGTAAACTACATTACCTCAAAGCTGAAGATCAAAGTGACGACCACTCTCGATCTCCAGTTTAAACTTCAGATAGTCTTCATCCTTGGTTTGGAAGATGGAGACATTGTGATGAAATGTTGGTTCAATTGAACTTATGGATATCAGCGTGCTTAGCATAGCACCATGCACTGGCCTTATTTTCTTAAAATTCTTCCTCTAGCAAGCTTGATGATATCATGGAAGACTGAGTAGCATGATGACTAAGTGTAACAGCTACGACGTTCGCTTTTCCTGGATGATACTGAATGCTCAATTCATAATTATTTACTAACTCGAGAAATCTTCACTGGCGACATTTTAGTTCATGTTGGGTGAATATGTACTTTAAGCTCTGATGATCTGTAAATATGGAACACTGGACGCCATAAAGATAATGATGCCAGATTTTTAGAGCAAAAACTACAGCTGCTAGTTCGAGATCATGGACATAATAGTTCTTTTCATGCAGTTTTAGCTGACGATATGCAGAGGTTGTAACTCTCTCTTCCTGCATTAGCACGCATTCCAAACTTATACCAGATGCAGCAGTATAGACTTGGTAGTCGAGACCTTCTTTAGGTAAGGCTAGAACTGGTGCAGATAAAAGAGCATCTTTTAACGATTGAAACGCCTTCTCACACTCTGGACTTCAGATAAAAAGTACTGCTTTCTACATTAACTTTGTGAGAGGAGACATGTTTTTTGTGAGAAGCCCTTGACAAATTTTCCATAGTAACTTACTAATCCCATGAAACTTCTGATATCGGTCACGGATTTTGGTTGTGACCAATCCTAAACTGCGCTTAATTTATTTTAATCGAATTTGATCCCTTGAGAGTCTACGACGTGACCCAAGAAAGTGACTGAGCCATGCCGAACTTTGCATTTGGAATACTTAGCATATAGCTCATAACTCCAAAGTTCTTCTAATACTAATCGCAGATGATTCTCATTATCCATTTTGCTTCTCAAATAAATTAGGATATTGTCGATGAAGACGATGACAAATTTATCTAAATATGCTTTCAACATGCGTTGCATTAAATCCATAAAAATGGACGGTGCATTTGTTAAGCCAAAGGACATTACCAAAAATGAATAATGTCCATAGCGGGTTCTAAACACTATTTTCTCAACATCTGAATCCTTAACTCGCAATTAGTGATATCCAGATCGTAAGTCTAACTTTGAGAAAACTTTAGCTCCAGATAGCTGATTGAATAAGCCATCGATACAAGGTAGAGGGTATTTGTTTTTGATAGTTACCTTATTTAGTTCCCTATAATCGATGCACACTCTCATCGATCCATATTTCTTCTTCATGAACAACACTGGCGCTCCCCAAGGAGATGAACTTGGTCGAATGAGACCTTTCTCGAGCAACTCTTGAAACTGTTTATTCAATTCCTGAAGCTCCTTAGGCGTCATACGATACAGAACTTTTGACAGCGGTTGTGTTCTGGGAATTATTTCATTTGCAAACTCTACTTCTCTAATAGGAGGAAGACCAGGTAGGTCGTCGGGAAAAACATCGGGATATTCACGAACGATTCGATTCTTTCAAAGGGGCACAACTTCTTTCTTCTCTCCCAACATAGTTACGAGGTATGCATCACAACCTTTCTTAACTAACCTTTCCGACTTTATTGCATTAATTAATGATGCTTGAGTACTAACTTTGCCAATGAAAGATTACGACAGATTTCCACTGCCCAAAGTGAACTTCTTCTTTTGGCAATTAATTGAAGCACCATGTTGGCTTAGCCAGTTCATGCCCAGTATTATATCAAAATTTATGATTAGAAAACTGATCAGTTTGGCTTCATGTTTTTGTTTACCAATAGGGATATCTAAACTGCAAAACTGTTGGAATTGCATACGCGCACCAGAAGGTAACCTGATGCTTAGTGAGTTTGCTAGGCAGTAGTATGGTAGTTTAAGAGTTTTAGCCCAACTTTCTGATACAAAGGAATGAATCGCTCCAATTTCAAAAATGATGTTACAAGAGTTGTCTTCTATCATTAAGGTGGCTATTATAATTGTTATGATAAGAATTTTACTACTAAAACATAAAATATCGAATACCAAAACATAAATGACTAAGTAAGAATTAATTTAAGGTGTACCTGAAACCACATCGTTGTCTTCTAGAGCAGAGGCAGGAGTTAACATATATACCCTTATAGGTGCTGAAGGTCATTTATTTTGAGGCCTTTGATCCTAACGATCATGGCTAGACTTTGTGCTGGTATGATTGCTTTCGAGTTTGAAGTTGGAGCCGGCATTATAGCAGTAGCAGGCTCTCGGTTGTTCCTTGGCTGTACACGGATTGCTTGCTTATGACGGGAGTGATTGATGAGCACTCCGTCAATTGTGTTCTTAGCATCGCAGTCGAAATAACGGTGGCCGCTTTGACCACATGTAAAGCATACCCCATCGAAGTCGTAGCACTTCCCATACGGATGAAATCATTTGCACTTGAAGTTTTGAGGTTGGGATTGTTCAGTTTCCATGTTATAAAATTTTTCCATTTTATGATGACCAAAGTGCTCCTTCCTTGGCTGCATAACTATTGCCTTTTTCTTCTGGTCCAGTTGACCTTGGAATCCCTCTTATAGATGGGCAGCTTCGATCAATTCAATCAGAGTTTTGATCTGACATGAGACTAAGTGGGCTTTAATAGAATCTCTTAACCCCTTTAAGAAATGATGGCATTTGGACACTTCTGTTCTCACTAGGTCCGGAATAAAGCGTGACAATCTCTAAAATTTTTGTTTGTAATCGAACACTGAATTATTGCCTTGAGTGAGATGGAGGAGCTCATCCTCCAGGATTGCTTGAGATGATGCTGGTATGATTGCTTCTCGAATGCTTCCAAAATCATGTCCCAGGGAATATCTTCTATTTCAAAATCAGCAAATTCGCTATTTCGCTCGTTCTCCCACCAATGCTCGGCTTCTTCCTGAAATAGATGAGTCACTAAATGGATAGCTTCAGAATTAGGGCACTTGATACTGGCCATGTTCTTCTCAGCCATCTTAAGCTAGTTTATTGTGTCCATAGGATTCAGCGCTGAATTGAACTTGGAGTTCTAAGGCGAAGAAAACTATTCTGGATTCCATGACTTGTATAGTGTGAAGATGATGAGAGCCCTGATGAGGATGATGATTGTTGCCTAACAGAGAGAATCAGAGTGCGAGTCTCTTGCACCTGTTGCACATTACTTTCTATTAGAGCCTTCATCAAATTAGCCATTGGATTGGACTCTTCAGGTTCGTCAGATGATGAGACCGCATTCTTGATTGGAGTAGGAGCAGATGGAGATTCGGGATTCATGACTGTAAATGCAAGTATGAATTCAAAAACATAAAATTTTACTATACTTTCATTCATTCATTTCTTTCTCAAAAGAGAAGATACATGAATTCATAAAACATATAACTGAGATGAAAGAAAATGACATAATAAGATCTCTAAAATTCTAGTTACAATATTCTACCCAAAAGGCGGCGCTGAAGTCATCATATGTGACTATGTGGCTCCTCCGAGCTAATCTCATATAAACTCAAAGCCACCAACAACTTGATGATCCCATCAGTAGGATCTCTATGATCTCCAGACGATACTCCTCCAGATAGGCTATCTCTCGAAGTGCAGTAGTAACATGATCCAACCATTCTCTGGCGAGTGCTGAAAGACTAGTGCCTCCAAAGGATGAGTTGATAAGGATTTTATCTAGCACCTCAACTTCTCAAGGTGACACTCCATCGATGACCCTTCCGTAGATTTGGCCATCTCAGAGGTCATCTATCCAGTAGTCATCAAATCTTCTAAGATATAACCAAAATGCTGACTGCGAGTATTCCATTCCTAAAAATAACTCAACTTATAAGTATTTCATTCATATTTTATTATTACCTTCGAAGTTCATTCAAGTCCTAAGATGTCCTTTTTGTATTTAAAAATTTATAGTTTCAATCACATTATTATGTGCGTTAAATTCCTAGGGTGTCATCATTCTAGACATAGTCAACCTTTCCTTTTTGAGATAACTCAATAAACTCTTGGATGTTTACCTTTCACTACACTTAGTAACTTATGATCTTGACCAGATACAGAGAACAGATCAAAAAGTAGATAGGAACAAACTATTTATCTGACACCTTATGATACTTCTCTAATACCAATTGTAGCGCCCCGCCCCGTCATCGCGCGCAAAAGAGAGGTAAATCGTAATTTGGTGGCGGAGCTGTGCGCTACTCGGGAAAAAGGGCACACCCCATCTTACCGAATAGGCAAAAGCTGAGCCACACTGAAGAGCTGCTGACTCGATCCCAAGAGTAGGATCGAGAGTCAATCCTTAAGATAAGAGTAAAGTACTTATCTTAAGTATTAGACTAACACATACATTGGATCATCACAGCGGATAAGAATCCAATATATGTTCTAACATATCCGTATTTCCAGTATACTGATTGCATCATAATACTAAGTATAGTACTAGTATAATAGAGTGCGGAAGCTAAAGCAAAATATCCAGAATACATTCATCACAGATCAATAATAGCAATCAATTTAGAAAAGGAAAAGTAAAATACATCCATAATTATTACAAACTGATTTAAAATGAGGCAAAAGTAAAGTCTATCTAAAGTACTCAAAGCAAAAAATAGTAAGATAAAAAGGTGGAAGACGGATCCACCAAGGCTCCACGTACTCCTCCTGGATCTCCTGCAAGTCCTCCTGCCCTGTCTCAGCAAGCTGCTCGGGATCTAGCAAATTGCCAGATCCCAAAAGTACCTCGTATTAGATAAGAAGTCTAACACAACGCAACTAAGCTAAGCAGTACTAAAGTAAATACAAATAGAAAGTAAAGTAAAGAAAGCTATAGAAAAGCTAAAAAAAAAAGTGCTGATTAATTGAAACTATAAACACTGTACAAAGTGAAACTGAACTGAAATCTGAATACTAAAAATAAGTAAAAATGTCAAATGCTCATAAACCAAGGTAACAATGTCCAATGCTATTCTATATGTCATTGGAATCATGCATCCAATTATGCCACAATGCGGTATGCCATGGATATGTAATAGAACTATCACTAAAAGGCTATGAGTCGTACGGTCCAATATGTACATACATCCAGTTTGGAATATAATTTAGTTTAATGCCGATACATCCTGAAATTTCCCAGTCAATATATGTAATATTTCGTAACCCATAAGTCATCACTGATACTCATACACCACTACTGAGATCATTCATCATGCTCATGCTCATGTTCATGCTTCTATACTTTATGAGTAAAAATCTAAAATCCATAAAAGCGCAGAAATACTGATATTGAATTCAAAGTCTCCATTGTGCAGAATACTGCTAGAAGGATTCTGACTCCTAGTTTCTAGAACAATAATTGGTTAAAGTTTAGATTTTAGTTATAAATCATCAGATGGGGAGGTGGTATACACATATATATAGCATGTTTCCAAGAAGGGTAGTTTCTAACTCTTAGTTTGATTAACCCACCCTAACAAAGTTATCTTCAATAGAGGCATCACCCAATGGCAATTTTTATCTCAAACTAAGCTATTAAAATACCTAGTTCACAAGCATGTTTAGTGTTCTAAAGAGGGTGGCTAGGATCTTGTAGTTTGCTTGAAGTACACCTATGGAAGCGATCTTCGATAGGAGGCATCACTCTATGGCTATTTTTATTCAAACAAACTAATGATCTAAATACCCTAATCATAACACCCTTAGGATTGAATGATTTAGTCTAAGTGAGACTATGCCCGACTAAACTCGTAGGATAGAACATAGACATAATCTATAATAAGATGAATCAACCAATCCTGAATAATACTGGGATAACTCAGTACTATGGGTATACCCTACTATACCTTCCAACAATCGAGGTTATGTAATTCTATTTATTCGACAACGATTTATCAATACTATCAATCCTTATGCCAAATGGAAGAGTCCTACACAAGGCTCTAAGAAATGTGATCAAAGATCACTTAGTACAGATTCTACCATAAGGAACAGATTTCAGTATAATTATCTTAGGTAAGTTCTACCACAAGGTATTAAGATCAATTTTTAAAGTAAAAAGGATCATCTAAGATTTTACCTCAATAAGTTTGCAAGGGTCCTTCCTATCTCAATATATTATTAATTAAGGTATTTTAAAATATTTTAGATATGAGCTTAATAGTGAGATACTTGAGATCCAACACTCTCACTTCTAATTATAGGTTTTACTTATTATTTAGGTTAAGAGTGGTCAGTTTAGATGATTAGATCACTTGATCATATGTTATTCTAAAATCATGAGGATAAATCCAGGATATTGTTAGAGTTAGATCAATTTATTAAATCAATACAATTTTATTAATCATCTTATGCTAATAGTCTTATTTAGGAGAAAATCAAGGATCCAAAGCTCATATTCAAATTATTCAATCACATGGCTTATTTATTATCCTTATCATTTCTAATTTAATGGCTTAAGATCAATACCAAATCAGGTGCATTATTGGAATAATGTTAATTGCATTATCTTATAATCAAGCCATTTAATTAAGGTTTAAGAGTTTGGATCTTAATCAAATAGATTAGGGTTTAAACTTAACTCTGGTATAATTAAGATCAAGTATTTATTCATAGGTCAAATATCAAATCAGTGGATTAAGGATGTATTATTAGTGGCAGTCTCAGACTTAGATCAAGTCTTAATAGCTTGATTAGAGTCTTAAGACTTCTTAAGTTTAATTAAGATATTTAAGTTCATAAATTTAGGTCTATTCAATTTATACATCATAAATTTGAATACATAGTTTAAATATATCTACCTTACTATTATGGAGCATAATAATTGAAAAGTTCAAAAAATAGAAAGTAATTAGTGCTAATTAAACCCTAAACTAATTCAAAAGGATTAGCACCTAATCACAAATCTAACCATCAGAATATCGTACCACTTGGCACATAAGTTCTATTTAATCATACAATAAATCAGAGACTGGGTTTGCTAAGATCTAATAATTAAAAATTCTAATTTTCACTAATCATGGTTTTACAAGATTATGACATAATTTGAAATACAGAGATTAGAAAAATAAACTACTTAGCACATTCATTCTACTAATTATAAGGAAACTAATAGCACCCTAATCATGCAATTTGGATAAGTATACATGCTAATCAATTCTAATTAAGATTTGACATAATTAGGCAAAAATGAAAAATCTAACCATTAGATTTTCAATATTATTTTATATTCTTATTCTAGAGGATTTTTTGATCAATTTGATATATAATATCATGGGGTTTGGACAAGTAGATTAAAAGTTATTTAGTTAATTTAAATTGCATTTTTCCAATTTAATTTTCCTATGATTGGATTAATTGGATTATTTTCCTTAAGGAAAATAATTCCAATTAATCGGATATTAATTAAACAGGTTCAGCCATAATCCAAAAGATGCGGGTCGACCGGGGACGTAGGACCTAGGACTGTCACACCGCGCGAGTCACGGGTCGTCCTGACCCGCACAGGGGCTTCGTCCCCGATCCTTCATCACGATGGAAGGACCCGATTAGGGGTACCCTAATTTGCCAACTCTGGCACATTCCGACCATGGCACGACCAACCGACGATCGCTACACGTTCACCATGGTCAGGCGCGTCGAAGGGGACTGGGAGCCCTCTGTGAGGTGGTCTGGGTCGACCAGACCCTACTCACCCGAGAGCTCCCTCAATGGGGCTGCTGTGGGGAGACAATTCTCCCCACAGAGGCCACGCCAAACCCATAGCTCGATCCCTACACCATCAGGGTGGTGAGATGTATCGAAGCCCCCTGATCTGAGGGCCTGAGGTGGTCTGGAATGCCGGGGCCTTACTCGACCCGAGGAATTCTTTAAGGACTTAGCCCGATTGATCGATTTGATCAATCGAAACTAGCTCAAGGCCTATTTTTGATATCAATGAGTTTTAAATGACACTAAGCATAAATGCGCATCAAATGGAGAAGAGCCTGAGCCTCATTGGCTCAAGACTTACAAATGGGGGTACATGGTTTGACGGGATAGCTCGGGATGATCGGTTGAGGGAATGGTTGGCCTTAGCTGAGCTACCAGAAGCTGCAAAGGATCCTGAATACCATGAGAGCCTATTATCAGCGGTTCAGGAGCTCTTAGAATTGCCTGGTGGAAGCTTGGTAGATCAGCAATGGAGACAAAAAGGTAAGGGAAAATTGAGAGCAATTAAGCAGCAAAGGGGCAAAGGGATGATTGCTGAGGCTATTTATAGCCTCAGACGAGTTTAGGGAAGCTTCCAAAGGGGTGAATTGGGCTGGGGAGGACTCAATTGAACGGGACATGGCCGAGCTCTTGAATTTCCAATTCGAGCTCGGCCGGGCCATAAGGCCCGATTGGGGCACCTAGCCATAACGGGAGGATCCCCAACAGCTTGCTGAGCTAGAGGCGTGAGTGGGGGGACAAGCCAAGCAGCTAGCAGTACTGGAAAGATATTCGGTCGGGCGCGCGAGCGAGAGGGGACGAAGGTCCACAATGCCGGGAGGGTCCGGAGCCGTCTGATGGATCGATCAGAAAAGCACGATGGTCCTAATCCTCTGAATCATAACGGCCGGATTCGATTTAATCCAGGCTGTAGGATTCACGGGGCGCATTTAAAGGCTGATCTGCAGTTCCGCGGATCTAATCCTAGCTATTAATTATTTAAGTGCGACAGTTAGATTTGCGGGACTCCGCTGTCGCGCGACCCGGGCTCCACAGCGGACCGCTCGCGGTCCGCACAGCAGATCCCGGCTATTAATTGAGTTTTAGAGATATATTTGCAATTTGGAAAGATTAGGAACCCTTTTATGCAATTAACCCATTTTAATTAAATATGAATTATGGCCTAAATAATTTCAAAATTGCACCAAACTTTCACCCCTAGCTAATTTGGGGGTGACAAATTCAAAAATGCAATCAGAATTTAATTATGAGATTAAAATATTTTATGTTTAAATTAGGGCATCTAGACTGATCAAAATACTATCTTAACTTAAAGAAATCCAATGGACTTCCAATTTTTAGGATAGGCTTAATTTGATGTTATAAAAGTAATGGTATTGAAATTAAGGATTAATTAAGTTATAGATTAACAAGGTAACAACCTAGGATTGTTACATGGACTGCTGCACAGCTTCTTATGCTTCAGACCTCCTGCCTTTGATGGAAGTTTCTCTGCCATCGACACAGCCAATTGGATAAAATTGGTGGAGAAGAACCTTACTAACATCAAATATCCGGAATCTAAAGTAATATGTTTGACGACTCATCTCCTCCAAGATGAGGCAGAGTATTGGTGGGATAACATTTGCCATACACTGTTCACAAACTTTGAGCTGGAAGATATCTTGACAGACTGTAAAATATACGTCTGTGCTTGCACGCAAGTGTACGTAGTCTGAAGTAATAATTTGGAAAGAAAGCTTTAAGATTTATCATCCTTAGGGAACAGTATATTTTGTTACTAATGTATATCTAAATTCAATAATGTTTAAATAATATGATTTTAGCTTGATTTGGTTCCCTTAACAAGCAAAAATTTAGAGCTTAGAAATTATCTAAGTTAAGGATGAGAGTTGGGCTTATTCCATGTGAAATGATGGGGACCTCAAGTTGTATTACTTCTTAAGCACATTTCATTGTTTTTTTATTAAGACAATTAATCAAGTGCACATTGTATTCCTTAGAGTTGTCCTTTAAATCTTTCAAGTGTAAATCTTGTGCAAGATGAACACACTAGGGTTCAATTTCAGCACAAAGATTCCCATGAGATATCAATTAGAGCATCTTAGTTTTCTTACATCTAGGTTACCAAAATTACAGTTTTAATTAGCCGATCTCAAGAGCATTGATTCCACTAATGAGCAACATACGCATCATGTGCAGTTCAAATAAGGAAGTGATTTCATTAGGCTCTATGAACTATGTCACATCATCCATGAGCTCTCAAAGAATCCACTCCCTCCTTTCACGTATGCTGAGCAATGGAGCTCCAATTAATGGGTCTTAGCTCACACGCTTCGATTCCTAAGTTGAGCGTAAAACATGGTGCAAGAAAGTTCAAGAACTTCTCACTTAGTTCTAAGCACCCCATGCACACATATCCCGCTCTTAACTAAGCAATAAGCCATGGAGCACAAGACTTTCATTTTGATTGTTAGTATTTAGAATTATATTTTCTTAACATAAGATTTTCATTTATTCCACAATTTGTTCTTAAGATGATTTCATTTAGTCATTCAAAAATAGATTTTTATTTCAATGTTTGAGGAAGTTCTACATTATTCATTAAGTCCCTTACATTTTACAATGGGCTCAGCCTAACCCTCCCCAAGGGGATTTAGCCTTCCATTACAGCTAAGAAAAGAAGAAAAATATACAAGGATGAAGACCTTTTCATCATCCACTAAAAGAAATGTAAAAGCAAGATTAGAGTTTACTAGGAATAGCCCTTAATGGGGTTCTCTAGATCCCTCATTTTCTTCCTCTTCTCATTTCCCTTAGCTCCTTAGTACAACCCTTGGTTCTTTCTCCTCTAGTAATGGTTCTTTCCACCTCCCTTGGAGAGGTCTCCTTCTTCCTCTATGCAGCCCCTAAAAACCAAACTTCTTGGATGAAAAGTTGGAACCCTTCTTAAGTAAAGAAGAGCTGCATATATTGATGGATTACTCTACTCTTTCCTATTTTCAAATTCTACTTTTCACTCTTTATTTTTTTGCTATGATGATTGCAAATACCACTTGAGAAATAAAGTGACATGTTCTTTTCCCTTTTTAATTCTATGATATCATTTCAATCCATCGTCTTGCCAATAAATTAAGCTGCTGCAGAAGATATGAAGGATGGGAGAGAAGGAGAAGGCTGGAGGTCTTGTCCCAGCCATAATAAATGCCCTGAACAAACACAAATTTGGCACGCCGCGCACTGCAGCGATCGAGTTTCGAAAGCTCTTCCACTGCAGCGCGCTGTAGCGATAGAGTTTCAGAAACTCTTCCGCTGCAGCGCGCTATAGCGATTGAGTTTCGGAAACTCTTTCGCTGTAGTGCGCGCCATAGAAAAAATACCCCATAATTCAGTAATGCCCTTGATAAGTGTCTTCTGTATGCAAGTAGCTGTGGTGCGTTGCGGAGCGCTATAGTGCGCCGCAGCGGTTTTCTTTTAGAAAATGCAAAAATACTCCAGAATTTACCAAAAAGTGCTGAGCTCACTTTTTACCTAAAAATAAGCAGAATTTGATCAAGGGGGTTGTTTCAAATAGGGAAATGAATGAGATTTTTCCTTTATTTAGGATATAAATTATGGATTTATCACATCTCTTGGGTTGAATTCATAGAGGCATTCTAGACCCAATGCATCCCCACCTCCGCCAGGCATACAATGGAAGATCAATTCCTCAAGCTACAGCCAGGGAACTGCTCAATTTTCACGCATGAGTCTGAATTCTGATGACTATCAAGGTTCGCTTCTAACCTTGTCCCCACAGATTTTGATCAATGCCATCGATTTCGGAGAGGATTACAGCCCTCCATCAGGAGGCCGGTCATTTCCCACTACTCAACCAACTTCGCGCAACTTCTGGAATCTGCCAAAATGGTAGAGCTCGATGAGGCATCTAAATCCCGATGCAGCAATGGGACGATCACATCTCAGTGCAAGAACCCTAGAAGGGCTAGGGTATATCAAATTGAGGCAAGAACTTTGTCGGCAAATCTCTTTGATGGTTGCACTCATCCCCACCCATATGGATGATGCTACCATAGGACTAGAAATTACTTCAATTGCAGGAGGCCAACTCACTCCTACTATCAGTGCAATTTCACCAATACTATTGGCAGTGACTAGATCGATCACTCCAAATGACAACGAGTCTTCGATTTGTTCCAAAATCCTGTGATAGTCCGCCCAACACTGCCACCTCCTCCTTCTAGTCAATGGCGCGAGACAGCCATTGTTCCCCACCCAAATTCTCCAAGGCCACATGCCTAATAACCCTACAACAAGTAGCCTACCAGCCCCACACGTGTTTATGCTCTTACCCCTACTGAAGCGATAGAGGATAATAATGTGGTGTCAGGTATACTTCTGAAACAAATCTATCTTTTTCAGTATTACTTGCTTAAAGTAGCTAGTAAATTACTGCATCTGTAATTAGGTATAATCTATGTAAATGATAATCCCTATAACATCTTATTTGATACTGGAGCTAGTCACTCCTTCATTTCCGAGAGTTGGACACAATCTCTCAACTTGCCCCTATACCCTCTACCGAGTCCTCTAAGCGTAGGACTACCATTTGGAGCTCAATTGCCAGATCGTCAGTTTTGCAAGATACAGATTCCTATTGGAGAAACAGAATTTGAAGCCAAGCTTGTAGTTTTGCCAATAGCAAATTTTGACGTTATCCTGGGAATGAATTGGCTAAGTCAACATGATGCCACCATCAATTACTAGAAGAAAAGGATCACCCTAGGTGATGGTAAACAAGCAAAGTCATTCGTTGGAAACTTTATTGTGAGAGCTTCTTTAATCAATGCTATCAAGGCCAAGAAGTTAGTAAGTAAAGGTTGTAGCACCTTCCTAGTGACAATACTAGGAGAAAATAAGGAAGACATTCCCTTATCTAAGAACCCCGTCGTTTGCTAATTTGTCGATGTCTTTCTCGAAGACCTACTCGGTCTTCCACCTACACGGGAAGTAGAATTTGCAATCGACATTATTTTAGGAACCTAGCCAATCTCTAAAGCTCCCTATCGAATGGCACCTAAAGAATTGCAGGAATTGAACAAACAACTGCAAGAGTTATTAGAGAAAGGTCTTATAAGGACTAATTATTCCCCATGGGGAGCGCCAGTCCTATTCATCAAAAAGAAGGATGGGTCAATGCGAATGTCCATTGACTATAGGGAGTTAAACAAGGTCACTTTAAAGAATAAATAACTGCTTCCCTGCATCGACGGTTTTTTTGAAAATTTGGTCGTAGCGAAGGTGTTCTCCAAAATTGATTTGCGGTCAGGATACCACCAGCTACAAGTAAATTAATCTGATATAGCTAAGACCGCCTTTAGAACCTAATACCGCCACTATGAGTTTTTAGTGATGTCGTTTAGATTAACAAATGTGCCCTCAATCTTCATGGACTTAATGCAGCATATTTTGAAACCCTACCTTGACAAGTTAATCAACATCTTCATAGATGATATTCTGCTATATTCTAAAATTAAGAAGGAACACGAGTGTCATCTTAAAGAAGTATTGGGAGAATTGCGTGACCACGAACTGTATGCCAAGTACTCAAAGTACAAGTTTTAGCTTGATTCAATTTCTTTCCTTAGCCATGTGGTGTATGAGTAAGGAATCAGAGTGGATCAAAATAAAGTCAGTACTATTCAAGATTGGGTCCAGCCAAAGATAGTTACTGACAACAGAAGCTTCTTGGGTCTAGCTAGATACTACACAAGGTTTGTGAAGGGCTTTCACCAGATATTTGCACCATTAACTAAGTTAACACAAAAGCAGTGCCATTTGAATAGTCTCCAGCCTATGAGGAAGCACTTCAAGCACTGAAGGATGTGCTCACCTTTGCCCCAATCCTAGTTCTTCCTAAAGAAGGGGTGAAATACCAAATCTACACCGATGCCTCTAGGTCAGGCTTGGGAGCAATATTAATGTAAGAAGGGAAAGTTATCGCATATGCTTTCCATCAACTGAAAACCCACAAAAGGTTCATGGCCTCGAATTAGCTGCTGTAGTGTTCATTCCAAAGATTTGGCATGACTACCTATATGGGATTCAATGCTCAATTTTCACCCATCACCAGAGCCTTAAATATTTATTCACTTAAAGGGAGCTGAATTGCAGGCAGAGAAGGTGGTTGGAATTAATCAGTGACTATGACCTTGACATTCAATATCATCCTGGGAAGGCAAATATTGTGGCTGATGCTTTGAGCAATCATGCAACCCTTAATGCCCTTATCTCTAAGAGTCCATTAGAAGAGAAGTTTTGTAAAATGGGCACTAAATCAGTTCGTGGTGACCTATTGAGTACAATGATTTCAATGGATAATGTGGAGCCCACTTTCCATAAAGACATATCCATTTTACAGACTAAAGATGAAGAGTATCTCAACTTTAAACAAGCAATCGAAAGTGGTCACCATATTGATCTTTGTTTTCATAAGGGTGCTATCTATCAAGGGGATCATCTTTAGATTCCTAAGTCCATGCATCAGGAAGTGCTAATTAAAGGCCACAATTCAGGATATCAAGTGCATCCAAGAAGTTCTAAAATGTATCAAGATTTGAAGCTGTCATTTTGGTGGCCAAGAATGAAGAAGATTGTAGCAGAATTTGTTGCCAAATGCCATGTGTGCTATCTAGTCAAAGCAAAACATCAAAAACCAAGTGGTTTGCTGCACCCATTAGAAATTCTAGAATGAAAATGGTCAAATATATCCATGGACTTTGTTATGGGTTTGCCCCATGCAAGATCAGGAGCAGATGCAATATGGGTGATAGTAGATCGATTGACCAAGTCTGCTCATTGCATTCCAATCCATCAAACTGAATCCATTGAGAAGCTGACAAAGCTGTATATCAAAGAGATAGTTAGGTTGCACGGAATTCCCAAAACTATTGTATCTGATGGAGACAGTTGTTTCACTTCTAAATTTAGCAAGTTGTGCATCAAGATTTGGGCACCACTTTAGCAATGAGCATAGCCTTTTCATCCACAAATAGATGGTCAAATGGAGAGAGTTAATCAGGTTCTGGAAGATCTGCTCCGTCTCTGCATGTTGGATTTCTTAGGATCTTGGGAAGATCACATTCCTTTAGTTGAATTTGCATATAACAACAGCTTCTAGGTGAGCATCAAAATGGCTCCATATGAAGCTCTATATGATTGAAAGTGCTCTACTCCTATAGCATGGTCTGAAATGGGCAATGTTTAACTATATGGCTCTAAGTTGGTGAAAGAAATAAATAAGAAAGTAAAGCTCATCCAGCAAAGGATTAAAGCAGCTTAAGATAGGCAGAGCAAGTACCACGATGCCCGTCGTCATCCTCTAGAGTTCCAAGAAGAAGATCTAGTATACCTAAAGGTCAGTCCTATGAAAGGTATCTACCGTTTTAGAGTTTCTGGAAAGTTTAGCCCAAGATATATTGGACTATTTAAGATTATAAAATGAATTGGGTCAGTAGCTTACAAAGTAGAGCTTCTTCAGAATTTGGTTGCTGTGCACAATGTATTCCATGTATCATCTCTCAAAAAATGTCTCAGAGAGCCTCACCACCTAATCTCTACTCCTCCAATAGAGAATAAGCCATATCTATCATTCATTGAAGAACTCGTAAGAATTCTAGGGAGAGACCAAAGGAAGCTAAGAAACTGTTCCATCCCAATGGTCAAGGTGTAGTGAAAGAATTGTCTATCTGCTGAAGCCACTTGGGAGAAAGAATCAGATGTGAGAGCTAAGTATCCTAGACTATTTGAGAATCCAAGTATCTTTCTTAATTCCTTAATTTTTCAATTCAATTCATTTTTCTTTTATCCTGCCTTTTTTTTTTCACTTGAGTGATGTCGAGGACGACATTGTTCATAAGTGGAGGAGCCTATAACAACCCAAGTTATTACCCAAGTCATTTAGGATTAATCTAGGTCCTAATCTCAGTCTTAGTACTCTAATTAGGTCTTTAGGAGTTCACCACCAAAACCTAGTTCAAATCAGGAGTCAAATAGATCAAACCCTAATTTTTGGAAAAATCCAGAGACTCGAGAAATTGACCTAAGATTGAAAATCAGACTTCGCCATTGCACTCATTGCCCCTAAATTAGCTAGGTGTGATATTTTGTAGGTAATCGGAAGTCGACAAAATTTTGTCGAGTATTTTAATAATATTTAAATACCCGAAAATTGGAAAATTTAAAATACTCGTCAGATCAAAAATTCAACCTCGTCGTTGTGCTCCTCACCCCTCAATTAGCTAGGGGTGAATATTTGGGAATTTTTGAAAGCCATTTAAATATTTAAAATTAATAATTAAAAAATAAAATTTAATTATTTAATTATTTAATTTCTATTAATTGTTTAGTATCTTATCAGGTCCGATCCGATAGTGTTAGCGGATCGAATTCGATGGTGCTAGCAGGTCAAATCTTGCTAGCGGGTCGGATTTGCGGGATCAGATTTGTATTCGATAATCGGACGGTCCGATCCGGGATTGGTCCGACAGTCGTGAGATTATCTTCTTCGATCGCTCTGCCCTGATTCAACGCAGTGTCCCGCAGCTCACGCCGCACAATCCGCACAGCCCCAGCCTCATAGCCTCCATCTAGAATCCATTAAGGCCCTAACCCACACTCAAAACTTGCTATTTTGCGATTTGGAGCTCAGACTAGTGAACCCTAAAGCCTCGAATTCCCATAGCCATCGATCCTCAGATACCCCGATCTCCCAATCCCTTCAGTCGATTACTGTGTTTTAATTCCGTAAAGCTATCTCATGTTAACGATTGCTAGCTAAATGGTCAGATTGGGTTCATTCAAACCTGATCATGGCGTATCAAGGATCGGTATACAGTGTATACCATCAACCATTAATATGATCGAACACTTAAGGTTTGGGTTAGCTCTAGTCGGCAGCTCCGGTCTCCGCTCGATGCGGTTCAACCCTCCTTGGGAAGGCCTCACTCCGGCCTACCCATGGCCGTGCTAGTTGGGCTTCGGCACTGTCAGGAGGGCTGGCTAATGCTGTACCCTAGGCGCTGGTCCTCGGGAACCCTCAGAAAGATAAAGGGTAAGGGTCGGGTCATCCCGGGCTGACCCGAGAGCGACTGGGTTTGTCCGCGCGTCGAATCTGACGTGTTGTGGGGCCCACTATTGTCCCCTCTTTCTGAGGCAGCGGGCCCCGCCCGCATGCGCAGGATCCTCTGCGGCTCCGCCGCGTGCCCCGTGGGGCCCACCCTTCTTTTCTGTTGGCTAGAGTGGGTCTCGCAGTTATTTATATTATTAATATATCTATTATATATAATTTAATATTATTTTGTTTTATTTATTCAAATAGTAGGTTAATTTAATTCAAATTTAATTAAATTATATGCAGAACTTTAATTGTTAATAACTCCTAAACCATAAATCCAAATATACTCAAGTTAAATCTCATTTTAATCAAAAAAATGAGAGGAATATTCTGGTAGTATCAGATTTTCCATAGGATGCCTAGATAATATAGTGACATTTTAGGGCATCCCCTCACTTGTACCAAAACTTTGAACCCTCATAACTTATACCTAGTGACCCAAACCTAGCCAATATGGGTCTTAAAGTAATTTGGAGAACATTAGGAACACCCTGATAATATTAGTTTTTCCATTGGATATTTAGTTTAACTAATAACTTTTAGGACCTATCCTAATTACCCCTTAAACCCAAGATTTTGGTTTGACCATATCTTAATCAATTAGTGTAGCGCCCCGCCCCATCGCCGCGTGCAAAAGGTATAGCAGATCGGTGGCGGAACGGCGCGCTACTCGGGATAAACAGACAACAACATCTTCCCGAACAGACTAATTAAAGCTTGCCACACTGGAGGCTGCTGACTCGAACCCAAGAGTAGGATCGAGAGTCAATACTTAAGATAAGAGTAGAGTACTTCTCTTAAGTATTAGACTAACGCGTACATTAGATTTAAAGGAGTAAATATGAATCTGATATACATTATCAATATATCAGCATTTCTAGTATGCTGATAGCATCACAATACTAAGTATAGTTGTATAACAGAATGCAGAAGCTAAAGCAAAACATCCAGAATACATTCATCACAGAGCAGTAGTGAATATTCATCTCAGAAAAAAAATTAAAATACATCCAGAATTATTACAAACTAATTTAAGTGATGCAAAAGTAAAGTCTATCTGAAGTACTGAAGCAGAAATAGTAAAGTAAAAAGGTGGCAGACAGATCCACTAAGGCTCCATGTACTCCTCTTGGATCTCCCACAAGTCCTCCTACCTTGTCTCAACAAGCTGCTCGAATCTAGCAAATTGTTGTATCCCAAAAGTACCTCGTGTTAGACAAAAAGTCTAACACATCACAACTAAACTAAGAAGTACTAAAGTAAATACAAAAAGACAGTAAAGTAAAGAAAATTGTAGAGAAGCAGTAAAATAATGAAGCACTGAAAAAGGTAAAGGCTAAACAAGGTAAAAATGAATTGAAAACTGAATGCTTAAAGTAAATGAAAACATCAAATGCTCAGAATTCAAGGTAGAAATGTCCAGTACTGTACTATATGTCACTCGGATAAGGCATCTAAATATGCCACGACACGGTATGCCACATATATGTAACAGAACTATCACTAAAAGGCTATGACCCATACAGTCAAATGTATACATATACCCAATTTGGAATACAGTTTACTGTAATGCCGATGCATCCTAAAATTCCCCAATCAAGGTATGTAACATTCCATAACCCATAATTCATCACTGATTATCATACATCACTAATGAATCATTCATCATGCTCATGCCTATGTTTATGCCCATCCTTCTATTTTATATCAGGAAAACCCAGAAATCCATAAAACTTTGAATACTGATGATGAATTTAAGGTCTCCACTATGCAGAATCCTGCTAAAAGGATTCTGACTCCTAGATTCTAGAATGATAATTGGTTAAAGTTGAAGATTTACTTAAAAAATCATTATATGGGATAATTGAATACACATATTTAGCATGTTGAAAGAAAGGTGGTTCTTAACACTTGGTTTGATTAAGTTACCCTAACGAAGTGGTCTTCGATAGGAGGCATCACCTATTGGCGATTTGTATCTCAAACTAAGTCATTAAGATGCCCGACTCACCATCTGTAATAACCCTAGTTGTTAATTTAGCTAAATCTAGGTTTAATTAAGCTAAACCAAGCCTTGATTTTGATTCCATTGGATTCAATGGGTCATTTAAACCTAACCCTAAAAGTTTGAAATCAATCGGAGCTAAATTGGAAATTTTGGTATTTTGGCTATTTTTAAGCCCTAAAAAATACCTAAATTAAATTGATCTCCAAATCAAAATCTGAGTTCATTTATGAATTCCCCACCCCCAAATTAGCTAAGGGTGAAATTTTAGGAATTTTTGGAGGTCATTTAGGCATATTTTAGATTTAATTTAATTTGGTTCAATTGCAAATTAGGGTTTTAAATAATTCTTAATTGCATTTATACCCTCTTCCAACGGTTGGCTAATCCCAAACCGCAGGCGCCATCCAGGCTGTCCATCCCACGGATCTTATCCAACAGCTGCGCTTTAAATCAAGTCCCGTTTCATCTCGACCATTCCGCAGTTTCGAGATCCTGATTCGACGGCATTTAGCTACCCACCGTAAGTACCCTCGATCAACCGTTAGATTACCCGAGTTGATCCAACGGCCGATCCCTTATCCGTGATCATTCATTAAGTGTCAGGAGATCAGGGCCGTCCCGCTTTGATGGATGATCAATCAGACGGCCCAGGGAACCCCGAGCACTCTGGATCGTCTCCTTCGTCTCGCCGTCGCTAGCAGGTCCCCCCCCCCCCCCGACAACCTGGTGACCTCCAGCCCTTGTGGCAGTACGGGAAGACCCCGAATTTCCCCTCCTGCCGTCGGCGCATCCGTCTTGTCGGTCGTTATCTCCCCAAAATGCCCATAGCCGTTGGCCCGAGCCTTCTCTTTGGCCCGAGCCTCCTACCATTACCAAGCCTTGGAAACCACCCCCAGAGCTCCCTTAGACCTATAAATACCCCCAGGGATCCACAGTGAATCCCTTTGCTCAGTGTGAACCCTCAATTTTCCCAGCTGAAGCCCTCTGGAGCTCCCGTCTCTCTCGACTTTTCGCAGCATTCTCGAAGCGTAGAACTACTGCTAGAGGACCCGTCTGGTGTTCAGACCCCCTGTGAACCTTTGTCTGCTGGTTAGGAAGATCAAGCTCACTTTAATTCTCCTCAGCCAAGCCTGCAACCTCATCCTCAAGTACAGCATTCCCCATTGAAATTTCTTAAGCTCAGTCTCCATTCTGTCTTCTGGATGAGCCTCTGAATGTCGTCTAGATTACCTTAACCACCTAAGGAACTCATTGTAATTGTTGCCTAGGGCTAAGCTAGCTCGAATCGATCGTATCGATCAATTGAGCTAGCGGCCAAGCCATGGCTGAGTCCGAGTAAGGACCCAGCGATTGGCTGCACCCCAGGCTACGAACTGATAGAGGTTCGACTCGCCTCCACTTACTGAAGGTGTAGGCATTAAGCCCTGATCGATTGGTGGGTTAGGTGAGGAGAATTATCTCCTCACAGCAAACCCTAAATTTTTGTAAAGAGGCACCTCGGGTGAGTAGCACCCCATCGATCTAGAGGGATCCAAATGGGGGTTCTTAGTCCAATCGATGCGTATTGACCCTAGGAACGTGTAGGGATCAAGCTAAGCCACCACTGTCGTCTGAGCTCCGAGAATTTCAGCGTGGAAGTTCGCCTGGGACGGACCTGTCGAGAGGAAGAAGATGACCCATTTTAGGCCGGGCCGACCCCGACCCGCGCGGTTTTGATTTTGGGCCGCATCTATTTAATTAATTATAGGAATGCATTTTTAATGGTTATGTAATTAATTAATTAAATCCTATAGTTTTAATTTAAATAAAAATACAGAATAAATTATTTAAATAACTTTGGCTATACTAATCCAAATGTATGATCCAATATACCATTTGAATCAGAAAAATACAAGGAATCTAAATACAAAATAAAATCACAGATCCAATGGTTGGATTTAAAATAATTGATTAAATATTTTTTGTTTTTAATTAAATCATAATAAATTCATTTAATAACCAAATTTAATGATTTAGGGCTCTAATTGCTTATTAAACCCCAAAGAACAATTTCAGACTCTTAAAACTAAATTTGAATGTTTAAATTTCTTAATCACTCTTTAATCACCCTAGTTAAGGATTAGTGAATTAAACCCTAATTTAGGCTCTAATTTTGGGTAAATTAGTTCCTAATGTTATATTAAGTCTATTATAACCTAAGTGTAAGGTTAGATTGTCCTAGAATGCCTTAATTTTACTAATCACTTTAATGGGCTTAAATAAGTGATTAGTGCTAACTAAGATTAATTAGGTTATTAAACCTGAATTAAGTATGTTTCACACTTCAGTAAGTAATATGAAACACATTAAAATAGATTACATTTAATTTGGATAACTTAACCCTAAAATCCCAATTTTAGCCTTAAGAGTGGCATTTTGGTCATTTTGATCAAAATGTGCTTAAATGCCCCTTAAACCTTGGAAAACTCAGTAAAATACATTTGGTTAGATTATTAATGTTCTACTAAACTCTTAGACTGATAATGTTGATCATATGGAAGTTTATTTAAGAAATCTTCAATTTGCCTTAATTAAGACACTTAGATCTTAAGTGATCATAAGGAAGTCACTTAGCCTTAATATTGGAATCTAATAATTGCAACAGTTAAATCTCACATTAATAAGTTCAATTTAACTAAATTATGATCTAAAATGCCAAAAGAAATGCAACTGGTAAAGTCTAAGTTGAAAACCTAGCTAAGTCCAAAGTGATCAAATAATCAGATCTTAGGCCTTAGACTTTAGATCTTCTACTTGAATTAAACCATCTCCTTTGGAATTTCCTTAAATGATTGATTGTTTAATCCTTTGAAACCTTCCATGTGGGTATAGGATGATTCAATCTATAATATAATTAAATTATCTTAAAGATTGAATATAGATCTTAGATTCTCAAGTTCTTAATTGATTATCTTTTGATCAGTAGAATAACCTTTCACTAAGTTCTTAGCTCCTGGATCTTTCAACTTATAGAATTCTGTACTTTTAATTTTGGTAGTAAATGTGAACCTTGGATCCTTAATAGGACTTTTTCCTTGGGTTCAGGATTTGAACACCAAAGTGGGGTTTAAGTCCAAAATCCTTAAATCTTGATTTACTTAATCAAGATTTGGGTAAGAGAGTAAAATATTAATAAATTAGGTCATTGATTTAATTATTTAAACCTTATAGTCAACACATGATTTTGGATTAGAACTTGTTAAGTTCTAAATTTAACTTTAAGGTTGTAACTCTGAGATTTTACTCGATAGTTAGATATTGGAGATTCTAAACTTGTATATTCTTAGACTAGTTAGATTGGATAACTATATAACAACGATATCACATAAGTCTAGATTTAGTCTCTTGCTTATTTTGACTAGATTGCTTAGCACACCTTCAATATTGAGCCATATTCCTTGAGCATAATAGGAGAACTTAGGATATGGATGATACATCCTAAGTTAGTATTGAATTGCATATCATTCAAGTTTTTCAATGTTTGTAGTTGGTAGAATATATCATAGCTTAGTCTTCCTCTTCAGTAATAGTATTGTATAGAATGGACTCAGACCTAGCAATTTTGGATGGCTAGGCTGGGGATTGATTGATTGATCTCATGGAGGCCCTGTATGGCCTATTGGCTGGTATGGCAGTACTATGTCTTAGGCCTATTGCTACTTTAGTTGGATTGTTTAGTATTGTTTTCTTTTTGCTTTGCCACATACTTCAGTGGCCTTAATTTCAGTATTTGCTTGCTTTTACCACATGCCTCAGTGGTTTTCTTTACTTTTTCTTTCCTAAATCAACATATTGTATGTATATTCTTATGGCTTACTTACGTATATTAGCATGCCTAGGTTGCTAGAATTGTATGTTTATTTTCAACATTTGTGTATTTATGTACTCAGCATGTGTTAATATGATCATAAGCATGTTAGGATCAGAATTATACTTGTTGTTTCTTTTAGCTTTTAGCCTCACCTTGTTTACTTCATATTGTATGTGACTTTTTATACTAGTTGCTGGCTATAAATAGATAATTTATAATTACCAGTCTCTTCATAGCTTGTTGCACCCATTATTGCTTGCATGTTTAATTAAATTGAAATGTGATATCTTAAAATATTAAGTTCATTAAAATAGCCTAAAATGTACTTAGACAATTATCTAACTGTAACTTTTTTGTTTTGTTGGCTGGGGCCCTGGTATTTGAGATACCGACAAATGTCAGATTCAGACTTGTTCGTGGGCAGTGCTGCAGGAGAGGAGCCCGTTCAGGAGGAGGACCTTGCTATTGCAGTTTAGATAGATTTTGTATTTCTTTTCGGTGAGATCGAGAAACCTTTGCATTTGCTTTTAAATTTAGTTTGTAATAAGTAATTCTGGATGTATTTTATTTCTGCATTGTGATGAGTTACTATATCATTCTTCTTTTTCTTTACTATGTATGCTTGTGGATGTTACTCTACATCTATTGCTTTCGCCACTTTGATATTGATGAATATTATAGTACTTGATGACAAGTCCTTGGCTTAAAGCAAGTTGGGTTTACCTAACTTTACTTAAGTTAGGGATTTGCCATAGTTGGAGCACCGTACTTCCTTGTTGTCAGTACGGGGGCCCACACCATCATACTCAGTGTCTTAAAGAAGGTGATTCTAATTACTTAGTTTGTTTGAGCCACACATATTGAAGCGGTCTTCGCTAGGAGGCATCGCCCGTTGGCGATTTGTATTTCAAAAAAACTAAGGAATGAGTCCCTATTTAATACCCACTTAGTCTTGGGAGATTTACTCTAATGGGACTATATTCGTCAAATCCCTCGGGATAGCACCAGGTCATAAGTCCATATTGGAGTGAATCAACCAATCCTGAATACTACTCAATAAATCCAGTACTATAGGTTTACTATACTATACCAGCCAATAACCTGGGTTCATACAACTCTATTTAATCAATAAGGATTTATCAAGACTATAAATTCTTATGCTAGATAGGTAAGTCTCAAGAAAAATGTGATCAAGGATCACTCAATATAGATTCTACCATAAGGAAAGGAATCATTCTAATATCTTAAGTGATTCATACCACGAGGGGTTAAGATCAACTTCTAAGGTTAAGGAATCATCTAAGCTTCTACCTCAATGAGTTATACAAAATTCTCCTACCTCAATGTATATTTAAATCAAGGACTTAACATATCTTAGAGACGATCTTATGATGAGATACTTAGGATCTCGCACTCTTACTTCTAATGCTAACATTCTAGGTCTTACTTATCATTTAGGTTTAGAGTGATCAGATCAGATAATTAGGTCATCTGATCATAACTTATTCTAAGATTATGGGATTTAAATCAAGGATGTTATTAGAGTTAGATCACTTGTTTAATCAATATGATTCTATTAATCTTCTTATGCTAATAGTCTTATTTAGGAGAAAATCAAGGATCTAAAGTTTAGATTTAGATTAAGAAATCAGATAGCTTCATGATTAATCTTAACATGTCTAATCCAAATGCTTAAGATCAATATCAAATCAGATGCATTATTGGAATAATGATGATTGCATTATCTTATAATCAATTCAATTTAATTAAGGTTAAAGAGTTTGGATCTTAATTAAGCAGGTTAGGGTTTAAACCCTACTCATGTCCAATTAAGATCAAGGGTTCATTTATAGATCAAATGTTAAATCAGTGAATTAGGTATGTTATATTGGCGATAATCTTAGACTTAGATCAAGTCTTAATAGCTTGATCAAAGTCTTAAGACTTCTTAAGATTAATTAAGATATTTAAGTTCTTCAAAGTTAGGTTTATTCAAGTTATACATTATAAATTTGCATACATGGCTTCAATACATCTAACTTACTGTCATGAAGCATAATAACAGAAAAATTCATAAAAATAAAAGATAATTAGTGCTAATCAGATCCTAAACTAATGCAAAAGGATTAGCACCTAATTACAAATCTAACCATCAGAATTTCATACAACTTTGCATATAAGTTTCATTTTATCATATAATTAATCAGAGAATAAGTTGCTAAGATCTAATGGTTACAAGCTCTAATTTTCACTAATCATGGTTTAACAAGATTCAGGCATAAGTTGAAATACAGAAATTAGAAAAATAAGCTACTTAGCATTTTCATTCTACTAATCATAAGGAAACTTATGGCACCCTAATCATGAAATTTGGATAAGTATTCATGTTAATCAACCCTAATCAAGATCTATAATAATTAGGCAAAATGAAAAATCTAACCATTAGATGTTCAATATCATTTTATATTCAGATTCCTGAGGCTTTTTTGATCAATTTCATATATAATATCATAGGGTTTGGACCAGTTGATTAAAAGTTATTCAATTAATACATTCTGTATTTTTCCTATGATTTGATTAATTGGAAAATAAATCCAATTAATCAGATTTTAATTAAAACGAGTTTGGCCCGAATCCAAAAGGTGCGGGTCGGCTGGGGCCCAAAGACCCGGGACTGTCACACCACGTAGGTTATGGGTCGGCCCGACCTGCACAAGGGTTTCATCCCCGAGCCTCCGTCCCAGCGGAAGGACCCGATTATGGGAACCCTAATCGGCCAATTCTGGCACATCCTAACCACGGCACGACTAACCATCAGTCACTACACATTCACCGTCAGGCGCATCGAAGGGGACCCGAAGCCCTTTGTGAGGCGGTCTGGATCGGCCAGACCCTACTCACCCAAGAGCTCCTGTAACGGGGATACTATGGGGAGACAATTCTCCCCATAGAGGCCATGCCTGACCCAAGGCTTGATCCCTACACCTTTAGAGAGGTGAGACGGATCGAAGCCCCTGGTCTGAGGGCCTGAGGTGGTCTGGAATGTCAGGACCTTACTCACCCGAGGCATTCCTTAAGGACTTAGCCCGATCGATCGATTTGATCTATCGAAGCTAGCTCATAGCTCAATTACGATAACATTAGGTTTGATTCGATATTACGCAAAGATACGAGTCAAATGGAAGGGAGTCGGAGCCCAATTGGCACAAACTGAGCAAGAGGGGTGCATGGTTTATCGGCTGAGCTCGGGGTGATCGACTGAGGGTTATACTGGCCTTAGTTGAGCTTCTAGACACTGCAAAGTATCCTAAACTCCATGAGAGCCTACTATCAGTAGTTCGAGAGCTCCTGGGATCACCTGGAAGAAGCTTGCGAATCGACAATGGCGGATAAAGGATTGTGCTCAATTGATTAACAAGGATCAAATGGAGCAATGCTAGAGTTATTTATAGCTTTAGCAGAGGATTGGAATGCTTATGGAGATAATGCCTCGGGCTGGGGAGGCTCGAGGGGGTTGGGCCATAACTGAGCTCTCAAATTTCTAATTTGAGCTCTGCCGGGTCACAAGGCCCAATTGGGGCTCCTTACCAAGACAAAGGAGGCCGCAACGGTCTGCTGAGGTGGATGCGGGAGTGGGAGATAAGCTCGACAGCTGGCAGTATGGGGAGATCTTCCCTGTCGGGCGCGAGCAAGAGGAAGACGAAGGTCCACAATAGCGGGACATTCGGATGCCATCTGATCTATTGATCGGATGGCGCTATGGCTGGGATCGCTCGGATCCTAACGGCCGGTCACGGGAGTAATCTTGGTCGTAGGATCCACGGGTTCATCTAACGGTGGATCCGCTATCCCGAGGAATTAAATCTGGACCGTGGGATCTAAAGGTTTGACGGTGAGATTAGTAGGACTCCGTTCTTGTGTGACCCGGGCTCCACAGCGGATCACCCGCGGTCCACACAGCGGATCCCGGCTGTTAAATTAGTTTAAAAGGTATATTTTCAATTTAGAAAAGTTAGGACCCTTTTATGCAATTAATCCATTTTAATTAAATGTGAATTATGGCCTAAATGATTTCCAAATTGCACCAAACTTTTACCCCTAGCTAATTTGGGGGTGAGGAATTCAAAAATGCAATCAAATTTTAATTCTGATATCAAAATATTTTTGGTCTAATCTAGGGTAACTAGACTGATCAAAATATCATTTTGAACTTAGAGAAGTCCAATGAATTTCAAATTTGCAGAATAGGCTCAATTTCATGTTCTAAGAACAATGGCATTAAAATTAAGGAGCAATTAAACTATAGATTAGCTGGTAACAACCTAGGGTTGTTACAATTAGACTCCAAATCAGAAAATTCAAAATGCTAGATAACTTAAAATTTTAGTATCAATAGTAATCTACAATTAAATTTTAGTTCTAAACCTTAGAAACCCTAAGTTGACCAAAATATTACTAACCTTAGTTAGGTCATAACTTGACCAATTGAGGTCCAATTATGTCTACTCCTAGTTAAAGTACTCAGTGTGATATAGGGAAGCTATAGCCACTGAGTTTGTTGAATTTAGACACCAAATGGAAAAGTTAGGTTTTTGACCCCTATTAATCCAAGGTATAGCTTAAGGACTAAGGTTTTAATTCTAAGTGTGAACTAAGATTAAGGAAAAATCCTATTACACAAAAATCAAACTTAATGGGATGATTCTCTTATTCTTAATCTAAAATTGAAAGATAAAATAATCAGTATCAAGTTATAAAATCTAGAGACTAATAAAACCAATATTCCATATATTGAATAACCTACTTTATTTAATGAATAAAACCTAACTTAGGATCTATTCCTAATCTTAAGGGAAAAGGTCCTAGGGTGTAAGTGAAGTTTATAAGGAAGCTCCTACTAAAGGAATTAGGAAATTTATGGAGTTGATGGTAATTATTATAATTTATCTTTATTTGCCAATATAATTCACCTAAGTTAGGGATGTGAAATTGAAACTAGGTTAGAAACTCTAGATTTTACTTAGGAAAATTTCAAGCCTTTAATGAGGTTTCTAGCAAGTTACTCAATTATGATATTAAGTGCTCCAAATTAGATTTTATTAATGCCAAATGATTTCTTACTATCTAACATGAAGATAGACAGTAAGTACTTCAAATTTGGATAATTATTAAGTCCAATTTAAGGATTTTAATCTATACGGGCATTTTTGTAATTTCACTTAATGAAGTCTAAAAATTTAATTAGTTTATTATTGTTTATTGTCCAAGGATTCCATAGAATTCAATAACACTGAATTCTGATATCTAATGATCAAGTTATGCTCATTTCAATGTTATGTTTCTACTTTTATGAAAGGGGTGAAAATCTAATTTTTCTATATTTAAAAATCACATACAATTTTATACAATATTTAATTTTACTAAAATAGGCTCAATTTTGATATATTTTGGCCCCATTAGGGTCCTAGGGTTATTAAAATGCAAAAAATATGAAGTTTCAGTTATTTCGGACAGTTATGGGCACTTTCAAACAGTTCTGGGTGCAACAGCGCGCTGTGGCGCCTGCTGTTCTGAGGCACGGGTGCGACGGTGCGCGTAGCACCTTTGGGTATTGTCATTGCGGTGTGCTGCAGCAAATTTCAGCATTGTGGTGTGTGGTAGTGCTTTCAAGCACTGCGGTGCGCTACAGCGCCAGAACTTCCCGAGGTCTACGTGCTGCGACGCGCTGCAGTGCTTTCAAGCGCTGCATTAGATTTCAGCACTAAGGCGCATTTAATTTAATTTCATAAAATTTTCCATCTTCATCAAATTTATTTGACACATCAAATTAATATGCTGATGCAGCACGCTGTGGTGGGCTATGGCGCGCTACGACAGACTCAGCCCAAGACTCGGGTGCTATGGCACGCTATAGCGTCCGACGGTGATTCTGTCTGTGCAAAAATCACAAAGGATCACCTTTCGCACTCAAATACTCTCAATCTATAGCACCTCTTGTGCGATGCCATATACCGATGGAAAGGTATTTTTGATACATTTCCATTGATACTAAAATCGGCATGAAACAATTATTCTAACTATACAAACAATGGAGATAAAGATCAGGGTATATAGAAAGAAGGGAAAATAGAGCTGATTTTTCTTTCTAAAATTTTCTAGCACAAGGAGCTCTAATGGATTCTATATCCCATTTGTAGATTTTTAATGATGCAAAATAAGCATAAGAGAAAAATTAAGTATCCATTAGATCCATTCAATGGGGGAAAGGAGGTACCTTTTGTTGGTGAATATAGAGTACTGCGACCTTTAAGGAAGAAACTTTAGAGGCTTGGGAGATTTCCTTTGGCAACCACAAGAATGGAGGGGAGGAAGATAAGAAGAGCTCAGCCGGCTAAATGGAGGAAGAGGAGGGGCTGAGCTCCATATTATAGAAGAGGAGAGGGATATCTCTTGGATGGGATGAGCTTGGCTCATCCCATCACAAGCATGGGGAGGAGATGTTGGCAAGGAAAGAAAATGGAAAAAAGGAGAGGGGGCAGGTTTCTTGCGTGCGATTAGGGAGAGAAGGAGGGGCGCCGAATGAAGCAGAGTGAAAAGCGCTGACAGGCATAGGCATGATTTAGGGAAAGGAAAAGAAAGACATTATTTAATAAATTCTGATTTTAAATTTACTTAATTATTTAATGCTTTAAAATTAGATTTTCTAAACAATCTCTGAAAAATCCCAAAAATTCACCCCAGCTAATTTTGGGATGAGGAATTCAACGATGAAGTCAAATTTTGATTTCGATGAGTATTTAATTTTAGGGTATTTAATTACATTAATATATTCGATAAAATCCGTCGACTTCCAAATGCGTCTAAAATATCACCCCAAGCTATTTTGGAGGTGACGATCGCAGTGGCGAAGTCGGGTTTTCATTTCGAGGTCACATTAAATATCTCAATTTTCCATTAATTAAATATTATTAAAATAATTGACAAACTTTTGATGACTTCTAGTTGCCACCTAAACATCACCCTAGCTAATTTGGGAGCAATGAGCGCAATGGCCAAGTTCTATTTTTGATTTGAGGTTAAAATAATTAGGTCCCATTTTAGGATTCCTGAAATTCCCAAAATTAGGATTTGATCTATTTGCCTCTTGATTTGGACTAGGTCTTGGTGGTGAACTCCTAATGACTTACTTAATACACTAAGATCAGAATCATAATTAAAATTTGTCCTAATTGACTAGGGTAACAACTTGGGTTGTTACATGCGGCCTAGTACATTGAACGACAGGCCTTCCCTGCTGTCTTAGGCTTTGAGTGAGCTGAAAAACCTTAGGTCTTTTAGGATGATTTCTCTTGAATGGTTCTAACCTAGAAGATTGAGGGTATGAATGCTTCTTGATCTCCATTTGAGCTTAATGATGCTCAATCATTCATGCTCCTTCCAGCAGCTTAGGAAAGTTGTCGCGATGCTACAACATCCGATGAAGTTTTATAGAATCTTTTAGTCCTTTCAAAAATCCACTACAACTAGTCATCTCAGAACGGACTAGATTTGAGGCAAAATGAGATAATTTTCTAAATTCCATCTTGTAGGCGTGCACATAATAATTTTCTTGAGTGAGCTGCATGAACTCGTCCTCTATTATGGTCTAGGTAAAAGGAGGAATAAACCCATTTGCGGAAGACTTGTTCGATTTCATCCGATGGGATATCATCTACACTAACCTCAGAGAAGCGAGCTTTCAATTTACTATCCCACCAATACTCTGCCTCATCCTGAAACAGATGAGTGGCAAGATAGATGCACTCACTATCAGGACACTTTCTACTGGCCAAGATCTATTATATTATCTTGAACCAGTTGGCAACTTCCATATGTGAAGATGTGCCATTGAAAGTAAGTAGTTTAAGCACGGAAAGGTTATAAGAAAAGCATCCACAACTGAACTAGGAATAAGTTGCTGAGCAATAAGGATTGCTTGAAGAATTAGGGAAGGAGTTTGAGGTGGAGTTGGGGATGATTGAGGTGGAATTGGAAATGATTGAGGATGAGCTGGAGATGATTCAAATAGGGTACTATTTGAAGCCATTCTTTCTGCGGCACGAGTTTGAGCTTCAATTATTACCTTCATCATTTTCATGAGGTGTTTCATTTCCTCATTAAGAGACAGAGTAACAAAAGCAACTTCCTTAGCAACAAGAGAAATAGGAGTATATATGATGAATTCATAAATTATATCTAAAATAAAGGGGAAAATTCATTTATTTAAGATATTTTTGCTGCTCCTAAATAAAATTTTTTTATCTTTTTCAGGGAATGGAATCCAAAGGAGCTCTAGGGCATTTCTGTAATTTTTTTAAAAATATAAACAAAGAATTCCGCTACAGCGCGCTGCAACGCGCGGTCGCGCACCACAATGGGCTGCAGAGGAAACATTTAAACTATATTAAACAGGCTCCCCACTAATTGAATAGTGATTTTTGCTGAATTCACCACTACAGCGCGTGGTCGCGCGCTGCAGCGGTTTACCGCGAAAATACCTGACTTTATAAATCGGGCCACCCAACTAATTGAATAGTGTTTTTCACGGAATTCACCGCTACAGTGCGCGGTCACGCGCTGCAGCGCTTTATCGCGAAGGATTTGTCTATATAAATCGGGCCGCCCAACTAATTGAACAGTGTTTTTTCACGAAATTCACCGCTACAGCGCGCGGTCGCGAGCTGCAGCTGTTTATCACGAAGGACTTTGCTATATTAATTGGGCTGCCCAACTAATTAAACAGTGTTTTTTGTAGAATTCACTGCTACAGCGCGCAGTCGCGCGCTGCAGCGGCCTGCCGCGGAAATATTTCTCTATAAAATCTGAAAAATGAACTAATTGAACAGTGTTTTTTGCGAAATTCCTCGCTACAGCGCACGGTCGCGCGCTGCAGCGTTCTACAGCAGAAGACTTGGCTAAATTGCTAAGGACCATGGTATGCTAAAGCACGCCGCAGCATGCTACAGTGCGCTGCAGCGCGCTGTAGTGGCCCGCTGAAATTTTTCCCAGATAATGCATTTAATGCGGCTGAAGAAATGACCTTTATCCTAAATGTTGTCTCCAGCCATCATTTCCTGCAGCAGCCATTTTTGTAAGCTTTGAGGTGATGTTGTGGCTAAAGAAATGAGATTATTATCACCTCACCCTAAATTAAAAATTAGTGCAATGATGAATTCAGCATTTTTTATGGAAATTCTGGTTGCTTATGAAGGAGAGGAGCATGCAGCCCCCTCCTATAAATACCCCTCCTCTTGACTAGAGAAGGGTTCACAATTTTAGCAAAAATTCCCTAAGGAGGAGAGCCAAAGGAAGAGAGAACTCCCCAAGGGTGGAAAGGCAAGCTTTTGCATAGGGAGAAGAGGAAGAAGGCAGCACTAGCAATCTAAGGAGAAGGTAATTAGAAGGAGAAGAAGAATTCTGGAGAACTTCTACGGAGCGTTCCTAGTATCTTCTAAACTCAATCTTGTATTTTCTTTTTAGTGACCATGAAATGGTCTTTAGCTATGTATGTGTCTTCCTTATTTTCTTGTGTAATGAGTAACTAAACTCCCCTTGGGGAGGGTTGGGATAAAGTCCCATTTTGCATGATATAATATTGATGTATGAATGTTTTCCCTTAAGCATAATGTATTTGTAATTTAAAAGCCTTACTAAGAAATTTCTATCTAATTGGTCTTGATGTGTTTATGAAAAAAGAACTAAAGAATCCATTATCTAATTGTCTTGTGCTCCTTAGCTCACCTTAGGTTGGATGCTAGATTTTGAGTGCATGAAAGCTTAGAACTATGTGAGAAGGTTCTTGAGCTCAATGCACCTCAATCTAAGCTCAACCAAAGAGTTGATGCAAGTGATGCTAAGACCCACTAATTGAGCTCCTTAGCTCCACATAATTGAGATTGAGAAATGAAGCGTTGAGTGCTCATGAACTATGTGACATAGTCATTGAGTCCAACATGTGATTCTCATCTCAACTATGTGAGATGCGAAGTGATGCTCGTAGTGGAAAATCAATGCTTGTGAGATCTTGAGATTTAAGAAAATTTAAACTCTCCTTAAATAAGGAGAAAATGAATTAACTTTAAATCTCAAGAATCTTACAAGAATCTTTGTACTAAAGTAGAACTGAATGTGAGTTCATTTTGTGCACGAGATTTGAACTTGTAAGCGTTTGAACTAGACTAAAGGACAACAATAATAAATCTACATAAGTATTATATCACTGCATGTGGGATGGGCCCAACTCTCCTCTTTCTTTAATATTGTTATTTTACTTTGTGAATATTCATGCTAATTTTAGACTAACCAACCAATACATACTATAGCTTAAACATTAGTAAGAATAGATATACTTTAGTGTCAAATCGAACCAATTCTCTGTGGTTCAATAAACTCCTAGAAAGTCACACTTTCCACTTATTACTTCAGACCATGTACACTTGCATGCAAGCGCAGACGTGTATTTACAGTCTGTCAAGTTTTTAATGCCGTTGCCGGGGAATTGGTTTTTGATTTGAACTAAAGATAATCTATAAGTAGCTAGCGATTTAAGCATTTGATATTTTTTTTATATTAGTAGTTTTACATTTTCTATTGTAATTATCAAGCTAACATTTTATATTTCTTTTTGTTTATTTTTATTTCTAAAATATATTTGTTTGATCTTTATTGCTAAATCGTTCTTGATAAGCTTTATTGAAACTTGTATGAGTAAAAGAGTCTGTACTGAATATCTGTTTGATCCTGAAATAGAATGAACATACTTACAAGCTAGGCAAGAACAAAACTTATCAAACCAACAAATTATGATAGACACTTTCACTAAAAACTTAGAGAGCCTAGGGGTAAAGCTCTTAGAGATTATGCACTGCCCACTATTAGGGGCATTCCCCATGTGATTATAAGGCCGAATATAGAAGCCCATAATTTTGAAATCAAACCCTCTACACGGAGTATGGTACAAAATAATCAGTTTGGAGGATCAGCCACTGAAGATCCAAATTCACATATTTCAACCTTCCTTGAAATATGTGATACCTTCAAATTTAACGGCGTCTCTGAAGACGCAGTTAAATTAAGGTTATTTCCTTTCTCACTGAGAGATAGAGCCAAGAGTTGGCTCAGCTCTTTACCAAGCGATTCTATCCGTACTTGGGATGATTTGGCTAAGAAATTCTTAGCCAAATACTTCCCTTCGGCTAAAACTGCATGGTTGAGAATTGAGATCACCAACTTTACTCAGATGGAAGGTGAGACTCTCAATGATGGGTGGGAACGCTTTAAGGAGTACCTCAGACGTTGCCTGCATCATGGGTTCCCTCTCTGGATGCAAGTGCAAACCTTTTACAATGGTTTGAATGCTCCGATGAGGACACTCATTGATGCAGCCGTCGGGGGATCCATTAGTGGAAAAACCCAAGAAGAAGCTTATGACCTCTTGGAAGAAATGGCAAACAACACTTATCAATGGCCTTTTGAAAGGCTTAAAAAAGAATCCATTAAAGTAAATGAGTCAAATCAAATAACAGCTTTGCAACAAGAAATTCATGCCTTGAATGAAAAGATAGAAAGGATGAATGTACACGTGATTTCTGAGGTACAATGTGAATTGTGCAGAGGGAGACATAATAGTTAGAGCTGTAACTTGAACAACTCTTTTGTACAAAATAACACTGAACAAGTCAACTACTTAAGAAAAAACAACCAAATAAATAACCCCTACCCCAACACATACAATCCAGGATGGAAGAACCACCCAAATTTCTCATGGAGTAATAACAACAACAATGCAAATCAATAAGGGGGGAATTCATCCAACCAACAAGGCACAAATTATAGTAACAATAGCCACAACTACCAGCACATCTAGAAGGGGCATTCAACGCATTTAAGACCAAAACAACCCAGTTCATTCGCCGCACTGAGGCAACTATCACACGTCACAAGGCTTCTATCCAGGGAATAAAAGCCTCCCTTAAAAATATTGAAACTCAATTCGGGAAAATCTCCAAGCAGCTGACCTTTCGGCAGCAGGGGCTTTACTTAGGTCTACTGAAATAAATCCAAGGGAATTAGTGAGTGTGATCTATTCTGAAAATGTACCAGGAGAAATAAATGATGAAATTGAGAGAGCAACAAATTTTGAATTAGAAGTAGAGGAAGGAATAAAAGGGAATGATAATGAAAAGCTAAACGCACCCAAATGTGACGATCCAGGGAGGTTATGCATTCCATGCATAATAAGAAATGAAGTGTTTATAGATCCCTTGTGCGATCTAGGTGCCTCAGTTAATGTTACGCCCTACCATATATATGAGCAATTAAAGGTAGGAGGGATGGAATACACCTCAAAGATTCTAGAGTTTGCTAATCTTGAGTCCCTTAATCCTCTGGGAATGATAAAAAATGTTGCTGTGGAATTATGAATTTTTATTGTTCCAACTGATTTTGTGGTGTGCGAATGAAACAGATGGAATAAAAATTCAACAATTATTTTTGGAAGAACCTTTCTGATGAGTGTTAAGGCTGTTATAGATGTAAATCGTGGTATAATGAGCGTCAGTGTTAAGAGAAAAACAAAAGTGATTGATTTAAAACCCACTCTCTTTAAAAAAAAAAAAATGAAGGAAGAAATCAAGAAAAGAATTAGAGAAGAGAGATTATGGGTAGATAATGTTCTAGGAGACCTGATGATTGAAGAAAAAATTTTTGATGGTTATTCTACTTCTTCCTCTGAAAAGGGAAGTAAGGAAGGAGTGAAGAAGAGAAAAATACGATGAGGAAAAAGGAAGAAAAAAACTCCCACAAATCATGAAGTTGAAAGAAGGGATCCTTTGGTTGAGGTTGAGGATGAACAGGGTTCGAGCCACCAAGAGGAATGTGCTCACTTGAACATCCTTAGCCTATGGAAAATGAAACTGCCAGATCCATCGTATTAATCTTAAGAGAGTCTAGCTTAGAACGTTAAACGGAGCGCTTATTGGGAGGCAACCCAATAAGAAAAAAAAAAAAAAAATTTGCGCAACAAGCGCGCTGTAGCGGAAAAGACAGCGTGCTGCATCGGAAATTCCGTGACAGCGCACGGCAGCGGAAATTCCGCGACAGCGCACTGCAGCGGAAATTCTGCGATAGCGCTGCAGCGGGTGAACCGCGCTTAAACGGCATCGCGACAGCGCGCGGAACCATTTTCTGCCCGGGCGCACCCTAACCCGCGATCGCACGCTACAGCGCGCTGCAGCGGTTTGCCGCGGTTTGCCCAGATTTTCTGCCTTGGGAAAATACAGTCAACAAGTCATGACCCTTGGGTTCCCAAGGCAGTCAAAAGTTGCTAAAAAAGCTACCCCCCCCCCCTTTCACATGGATCACCACATTAATGGCATGGGGAAGACCATTTGACCATCTTCTCTTGCCTTGAATATTTGGGCTATAAATAAGGAGGGAATGGGGGGATTATCCTTGCACATTCTCTTCATCTTCTTCAATCTCTTGATTATCTTAAAACTCTCATTCCAAGGCAATGTATTCCAGGAAGAAGGCAATTTCTAGGAAGGATGTTGAAGCTTCCTCATCCGGAGGAACTTTCAACACGAAGAGGTTCTCCTCGGCGAAGGCCGAGCACCGTTTCACCTTTATCACTTCTCAATGGAAGTTGATCCCGGAGCGAAGCTTCAGCGTTGCCTACTCCGTCCCTCATGAATAGGTCAATCCTAGAGGATGGCACAAGTTTGTGATCAAGAGAGCTCCCACATACATGACAATCGTCCAGGAAGTGTACGCCAACACAATTGACGCATCCGAGCAGCGGATTTTTTGTCGGGGAAAGGGTGTCACCCTAGGAATTGCTCAAATTGAGCAATTCTATGGGTTAGCGGAGGTAAGCTCTTGTTCATACTCTAATCTCTTGGACTCTCGTTTTGACCCCCACGCTCTTGTTGAGGAAATCGTCAATAATGACACCGAGTGGGAAGGGGGACTCGCCAACATTCCTCGCTCCAAATTAATAGAGACAAGTAGTGCTTGGTTAGTCTTCATTTCTAGCTATGTCATGCCCTTGAGTCACTTAACTGAAGTGACCCGTGCCCGAGCACTCCTTTTGTGCTCATTGGTTAGGGCAGGCAAAATTCACGTCTCAAACATTATCTTTAAGCAGCTTTGGAAAGTTCTCAAAGGTTCATGCGCAGCATTAGCCTTCGGGTCTTTGATTTATGGGTTATGCGAAGCCCAAGGGGTTAAGATCCTCTCCTCCGACACCATTGTTTCCCCCTAGCGTTGCCCTGCACCCCTCGAACCTTAACGCCCGGGCAAGTGAACGTAAATTGCCCAAGAAAAGAATGGGCCAAAGGGAGGAAGCGTCTGCACCTTCTGACTCGCATCTCACAAACCAACTCTTGATGCACCTCCACAATCATTGGTTAGGGCAGGCGAAATTCGCGTCTCAAACATTATCTTTGAGCAGCTTTGGAAAGTTCTCAAAGGTTCATGCACAGCATTAGCCTTTGGGTCTTTGATTTATGGGTTATGCGAAGCCCAAGGGGTTAAGATCCTCTCCTCCGACACCATTGTTTCCCCCTAGCGTTGCCCTGCACCCCTCGAACCTTAACGCCCGGGCAAGTGAACGTAAATTGCCCAAGAAAAGAAGGGGCCAAAGGGAGGAAGCGTCTGCACCTTCTGACTCGCATCTCACAAACCAACTCTTGATGCACCTCCACAATCAAAATGCAGAGCTTAGTAAAGCTCTAGCTGTCGATATGGGGTTTTTCAAACAAGAATACGTCCAACAGCGTCAGTTCTAATCAGAATTCCATGAAGCCCTCGGGATGTTGTTTGATGATTGGAATTTGCACCGCGGACCGGACGTCTCCATGTTGCCACGGCCTCCCATCGGTGCACCCATACCGGAGACGCACTACCCTACCGAGATGGCATATGTGTCGGAGGAAGACGATGATGAGAACGAGGAAAATTAACAAGGTTGTATTTGTTTTTTTTTTTACTTTTTCTTTTTATCTTTATTGTAGTTTATTTTTATTTTGAGATTGCAATTTATGAATTCTCATATTCCCACATTTATTGAGTTATTCTTAAGTGACATACTTTTTCTGAATTTTTCAAAAAAAATGAAAATCACAAAAATGCAAAAATCAAATGAGATATAAGTAAAAGAATGTTTAGCAAAAAAATGATTAAATAAATTATAAGCAATCAAATGTGAGATTGAGGAATGAATGGAGGGAAATCTAACTCTCCAAAAATTTAAATAAATGCTTGAGCTAAGTGTGGGGGAAGGCATAGGATTTAAACTAAAAAAATATGGTATGGATTCTAAATAGAGTGTGCTAGGCTCCTGTAGGACTTCATGATCACAAAGATATTAGGGATGAAGAAAAATATCTCTCCCTAAGTATGAAAAGAATAAAATATTTATGAAAAAAAGAATGATAAAAAATATCTCTCCCAAGTGAACCAAATAAGAAAAAATGAAGAAAAATATCTCTCTTTTAAAAAAAATTTCATCTTTGTGATTTATAAGAAAGAGCACATATGGCACAACTCTAAGAATCTCTAAGCCATGTCTTTAGTCTAAAAATCCAAAATGCATGGAACCCATCACCTATTATCAAGCATTAAAAAATTCAAACATTTGGAGATTTGAGTGACTTAATCACCTTAGTGACTCAATTGAAAATATTAAGATTGCTACGATGTTCATTTCATTTTTTATTGTCATGCACATATTTTCACTTATACTTATTTCAATTACATCATTGTGACTTTCATCCAGTTAAATACAGAAAAAATTTTTATTTTGAGCTTACTCGAGGACGAGCAAGAATTTAAGTGTGGGGTGTGATGAATCTATAAATTATATCCAAAATAAAGGGGAAAATTCATTTATTTAAGATATTTTTGCTGCTCCTAAATCAAATATTTCTACCTTTTTCAGGGAATGAAATCTAAAGGAGCTCTAGGGCATTTCTGCAATTTTTCTAAAAATATAAACAAAGAATTCCGCTCTAGCGCGCTGCAGCGCGCGGTCGCGCACCGCAGCGGGCTGCAGCGGAAATATTTAAACTATATTAAACAGGCTCCACACTAATTGAATAGTGATTTTTGCGGAATTCACCGCTACAGTGCGCGGTCGCGCACTGCAGTGGTTTACCGCAAAAATACTTATGATTATTAAAAGGGGGCTCAACTAATTGTATAGTGATTTTTGCGGAATTCACCGCTACAGCGCGCAGTCGCGCGCTTGCAGCGGTTTACCGCGAAAATACTTGACTTTATAAATCGGGCCGCTCAACTAATTGAATAGTGTTTTTCGTGGAGTTCACCGCTGTAGCGCGCGGTCGCGCGCTGTAGCGGTTTATCGCGAAGGATTTGGCTATATAAATCGGGCCGCCCAACTAATTGAACAGTGTTTTTCACGGAATTCACCGATACAGCGCGCGGTCGCGCGCTGCAGCGGTTTATCGCGAATGACTTGGCTATATAAATCGGGCCACCCAACTAATTGAACAGTGTTTTTCGCGGAATTGACCGCTACAATGCGCGGTCGCGCACTGCAGCGGTCTGCCACGGAAATGTTTTTCTATAAAATCTGGAAAATGAACTAATTGAACAGTGTTTTTCGTGGAATTCCCCGCTACAGCGCGCGGTCGTGCACTGCAGCAGTCTACAGCGGAAGACTTGGCTAAATTGCTAAGGGCCAGGGTATGCTAAAGTACGTCGCAGCACGCTATAACATGCTGCATCGCGTTTCAGCGCGCTGCAGCGGCCCGCTGAAATTTTTCCCAGACAATGTATTTAATGCGGCTGGAGACATGACCTTTATCCTGAATGTTGTCTCCAACCATCATTTTCTGCAGCAGCCATTTTTGTAAGCTTTGAGGTGATGTTGTGGCTAAATAAATGAGATTATTGTCACCTCACCATAAATTAAAAATTAGTGCAATGATGAATTCAGTATTTTTTATGAAAATTCTGGTTGCTTATGAAGGAGAGGAGCATGCAGCCCCCTCCTATAAATACCCCTCCTCTTAACTAGAGGAGGGTTCACAATTTTAGCAAAAATTCCCTAAGTAAGGAGGAGAGCTAAAGGAAAAGAGAACTCCCCAAGGGTGGCAAGGCAAGCTTTTGCAAAGGGAGAAGAGGAAGAAGGCAGAACTAGCAATCTAAGGAGAAGGTAATTAGAAGGAGAAGAAGAATTTCGGAGAACTTCTACGGAGCGTTCCTAGTATCTTCTAAACTCAATCTTGTATTTTCTTTTTAGTGACCATGAAAGGGTCTTTAGCTATGTATGTTTCTTCCTTATTTTCTTGTGTAAGAGGAGCATGCAGCCCCCCATTTTGCATGATGTAATATTGATGTATGAATATTTTCCCTCAAGCATAATGTATTTGTGATTTAAATGCCTTACTAAGAAATTTATATCTAATTAATCTTGATGTGTCTATGAGAAAAGAACTAAAGAATCCAAGATCTAATTGTCTTGTGCTCCTTAGCTCACCTTACGTTGGATGCTAGATTTTGAGTGCATGAAAGCTTAGAACCATGTGAGAAGGTTCTTGAGCTCAATGCACCTCAATCTAAGCTCAACCAAAGAGTTGATGCAAGTGATGCTAAGACCCACTAATTGAGCTCCTTAGCTCCACATAATTGAGATTGAGAAATAAAGCGTTGAGTGCTCATGAACTAAGTGACATAGTCATTGAGCCCAACATATGATTCTCTCATCTCAACTATGTGAGATGCGAAGTGATGCTCGTAGTAGAAAATCAATGCTTGTGAGATCTTGAGATTTAAGAAAATTTAAACTCTTCTTAAATAAGGAGAAAATGAATTAACTTTAAATCTCAAGAATCTTACAAGAATCTTTATGCAAAAGTAGAACCGAATGTGAGTTCATTTTGTGCACGAGATTTAAACTTGTAAGCCTTTGAGCTAGACTAAAGGACAACAATGTGCACTTGATTTCAATTAAACTAAATGATAAAGCTTGAGAAACAAAACTACACATGTATTATATCATTGCATGTGGGATGGGCCCAACTCTCCTCTTTCTTTAATCTTGCTATTTTATTTAGTGAATATTCATGCTAATTTTAGACCAACCAACCAATACATACTATAGCTTAAATATTAGTGAGAATAGATACACTTTAGTGCCAAATTAACCAATTCTCTGTGGTTCTATAAACTCCCAGAAAGTCACACTTGCCACTTATTACTTCAGACCACGTACACTTGCGTGCAAGCGCAGACGTGTATTTACAGTCTGTCAATATAGTTCAAGATTCAATCAAAGAAGACAAAGGAGATGAAATTTAGAAACTAAGAAATGGAAAAGCTTCTCAATAAGAACTTAAAAGATTTAGGAGATATAATATGTAAGGCACTTGATAGACTGTAAATCTACGCTTGCACACAAGTGTAGGTTTCCGAAGTAATAAGAGGAACGGTAAGTTCCAGGAATTTATATCGTCCACAGGGAATTGTGGCTTTGATACTAAGTCTTATCTTCTTTCACTAATGTTTAGAATAATTGATTTTTAGGTTTTTGTTGGTTCTTAAATTAACAATTCAATTTACTTAATATAAGATACTATTTGTTCAAGAGGAGAGAGTTGGGGATTAGTTATGGGAGTCATAAGGGCTTGGTGCTATCATTTAGTCATTGAAACTCATAAAGTGTTTTCTTATGCCTAAATAATCAAATGAACATTGCCTAAACTAGAGCAACCCTTTAATTTAACAAGTTCAAGTCTAGTGCAGTAAGCAGAACACCCTTAGGGTTCTACCTCAGCACATAGACCCTTATGAGATCTTTATTTACTTTAATTCTGATTTCCTAAGTCTAGGTCACCAAAATGTTACTTTTAGTTAATTGATATCACAAGCATGATTTTCATTTATCTGCATCATGCGCATATACACGCAGTTTAGCTAAATGAGAGAATGCATTGGACTCATTAAACTATGTCACATCATTCAATGGGTGTCCAATGTTCTCTCATTCCTTCTACTTTGTTGATCCACAAAGCAAGATTGATGGGGACTTAGCTCACAAGCATCAATCTCTTGGATGAGCCTTAAGAAATGGTGCTAACAAGCTTAATAACTTATCACTTAGTTCTTAGCTCTAATTTACACTCATTCCTTGCTTTAATCCAATTGATGAGTTTTGGATCATAAGTCCTTTTTTAATGATAATTCATTTCTAGTTTGATTTAATAAAGATTTTTATATGATACATCCAGGCATTTTTATTAAGCAAGAATAAGAAACAATTCAACAAACATTTTTCAAAATAGTGTACAACACCATAGACCCTTACATTGTCCCACAACTACAGCCCAACCCTCTCCAATGAGGTTTTAGCCTTCTATTTTGGAATTAATACAAAAAGACTGGCAAAATAAAATGAACCTTGACATCAGTTCACAATAAGGAAAATATGACAGAGTTTAGAAGGGGTACTAGAAAACAGACCAGAGGTTTTCTGGGGTTTTCTTGATATTCCTCCTTTTCTTCCCTTTCCTTCTCTTGAGATCTTCTACTATCTTTTCTTCTTAAATCTTTACAATTCTCTTCACTTTCTCCTTGAAGAGTTCTTTCCTTTATTTTTTTTCATAGCATCTTCCATTTTAAATGTTAGAATATGGAAATTTAGAACCCTTACTTAGTCTTAAATTGCCCCTTAAATAAGAGAGTTTTCTGCCCCCATGCATTATTCATATGTGACCTTTCATCTTCCTTAATTCAATGCAAGCAATTCAAATTTTATTCTGTTATTCACTTGGGATTCATCAGATTTAATGTTACTTCAAGTTTCAAGAGGCTAGGAAAGGCCAAAGGTCTGAAATTGTGGCCTTCCCTATGCTGTATTAAATGCAATTTCTTGAGCTTTTTTTGTATCAGGCACTGTGGTGCACCGCAGCGCGTTGAGGCACGCTACCGCAATTGCTCTAGATGGGCTATTCTACCGAGGATCTGCCATAGCGCTCTGTGACACCTTAAATCCAAACACTATTTCACTGCAGCACGCTGTAGCAGGTTGAATTAATTCAGTTTGTCGCTATGATGCCCTTGGCCGTTTGAGTTACAAAAATGCGGAATTGTCACTGTTCAATTAATTTATATAAGGCTTTCATGAATAATCTAAAATGTCGCTGTGGCATGCTGTGGCACGCCGCGGCGGGTGACAACAATTTTGTTCCATGTCTGCGTAAATCTGCATAAGGCATAGCGCGCGGTGGCGCGCTGCAGCAGTCAAAAGTTCAAAATCGTGGATTTGGCACTGTTCAATTAGTTCATATAAAGTTCATATTAAAATCTAAAATGCCACTGTAGGCCAATGTGACACGTTGTGGCGCACTGCTACAATTTGCTTCCAGTTTGACAGATTAGATTCCAGGTCTTTGTTTAGTACACTTGTTCACCGTGGCTCGCTGTAGCGCGCTTTGGTGCGTTGTAGCAGTTTTCATCAAGATTTCTCCAATTTAGCTCTGGCTTGCCCTTTTCTCCATTTTTCCTAAAAATGTACAAATTCCACTCAAAGTATGCTGGTTTGTATGATGTTTTAAATGTTTTTATCACTTTATTTTGCTATAAATTTTGGATATATCACACCCCACACTTAAATTCTTGCTCGTCCTCGAGTAAGTTCACAAATGATTTTCTGAATTTTAGTTAATGGATTCAATGTGGGATGTCAATGTGAAATACTTTAGTCATTGAATATTGCTCTAGGTTAAAGTGATTTCAGAATTCTAACCTCTTTTGCCCTCCTCAATCAAGCTCCAAGTTCTAGTTACAATCTAGCTCCAATCTTGAATGTTCATGCCTATTTCTTCATTATGGGGGGGGGGGGGTGGTAATTACCTTAGGACTTTCAAACCTTAGCTAGGCATTTGGTGAGTGACTAGAGTGTTGTGTCATGTGTGCTTCTTCTCATGAATCACAAGGAACATTTATATTTTTAGGAGAGACACTTTTCTTCATCCTAATTTCTCAATTTTGCACCTTGGAAGAGATATTTTTCATCATCCCTATTTTTCTTTATTTTTATTTTGAATATTCAGCTCAAGGGAGAGATATTTGTCTTCATCCCTGAATTAGTTCCTTATAGTCATTAAGTCCTATAGGAGCCTAGCACACTTAATTGTTCACTCACACCTTGCCATTTGTTGGTTTTAATTCCCTAGGCTCCCCACCCCCACATTAAACCTAAACACATATTCATTTTAATTTGTTGAAAACTGAATCTCATTAGAGCCCTTTACTTAATTAGGAGGTGCATGATTGTAATGTCATTTAACACATTGAGTTCAAGCATACTAGTGTCCTTAATATTACACATTTGAATTTATTATTGAATCCATGAAGTAATAGTGTTCAGAAAATGTAACTTGCTAACACAATCACAATAATAATGAGGGTGCCAAATATCCAAAATTTATTTATTTAAAAATAAGACAAAGATGATAGATAACAGAAAACAAAAATTAAAAACTAAAGGACTAAAATAGAAAAACAAAAAAAACAGAGACAACTTATCAATCATTTTGCCCTTGGTCTTCTTCTTCCCTTCATCGATGTCCTAATATGTGTAGTCCACTGGCCAGTCATTGTCTGGGATGGGGTCACCGATAGTGTGCCGTGGCAGCCCAGGTCCATCCGGTCATCCATGCAGGCTCCATTCTTGGAACATTGTTCTAAGAGCATTGTGGAGTTCTGTCTAGAATCTGCGCTATCGCGCGACTTCTACTTTGATAAAGCTCATGCCCCATGCCATGTTCACCCCCAAGTCCCTTTGATACACATACATACGCATCATCATATTCTCCGCAATAGTCCAGCCAGCAGAGGTTGAAGCTTCTCCTTCCTCCCCCCTTCTCTTCTTGGCTCGCACCCCCTCGTGGGTGCGAGCACTCAAGTGTATGAGATCTAAGGGAGCCTGATGAATCCATAAATTATATCTAAAATAAAGGAAAACTCTTTCATTTTTGATATTTAAACTTCTCCTAAATCAAATTTTATCAATCTTTTTTAGGAAAATGGCATCCAAAGGAGTTCTGAGACAATTTTTGCAAAATTCCAAAATTTTTCAAAAGAATCCCATGTCGTACGCTGCAATGGGTCATTTTGCAAACGGGGATGCTATAGCGCGCTGCAGCGGGTTCATTTGCGAACTGCGGGAGCGATAGCACGCTGCAGTGGGTCCATTTCTGAACCACGGGCGTGGTAGCGTGCTGCAACGAATCCAATTGTGAACCGCGGGTGCGGTAGCGCGCTGCAGCGGGGCGTTTTGCAAATTGAGCCACTACCGCGCACTGCAGCGGAACATTTTGCAAAATGCTCCCGCTACAGCGTGGTGCAGTGGAGCATTTTGCGAAATGCTCCCGCTACAGCGCACTGCAGCGGAGTATTTTGTGAAATTCTCCCGCTATAGCGCGCTGCAGCGGGACATTTTGCAAATTGAGCCGCTCCCGCGTGCTGAATCAGAGCATTTTGCAAAATGCTCCCGCTACAGCACGCTGCAGCGGTACGATTTGTAAAACGAACCGCTATAGCGCGCTGCAGCGGGTAATTTTGTGAAATTTGGACGGGGTAGCGCGCGGCAGTGAGAGACTTAGCTTATTTTGCTTGCTCCATTGAACGCCCCAGTGCGCCGCAGCGCGCTGCCGCGGCCGCCACAGTTTTTTCCAGTCATGAGCATTTATTGTAGCGAAAGACCCCCAACCTGCATCTTATCCCCAGCCATCATTCCCTGCAGCGGCTCTAATTTTTAATGGAAAGTGGCCTCTTGATGTGATAAGAAGGATAAACAAAGAAGGATATTGGTCACTTCACCTTTAATTTTGGATTTGCCATCATGACTTCAGAATTTTTAATTGTTAATTGCTGGTTATGGAGATGATGAAGGAGGATGCAGCCCCTCTCCTATAAATACACCTCCTCTTGACTAGTGGAGGCTTCACAATTTTGCTCAACATACAAGTAAAGAGGAGGAGTGCATAAGGAGAAGTGAGGAACAGCTCAAGGGTGGAAAGGCGAGCTCTTGCTAAGGAAGAGAAGAAAGAAGGCAGCACTAGCGACCTAAGGGAGGAGCTTGAAGAAAGAGAAGAAGAGTTTCGGAGAACTTCCAAGGAACGTTCCTAGTATCTTCTAAACCTTACTCTTGTATTTTCTTTTCTTAGTTGATCATGAAAGGATCTTTATCCATGTATGTGTTTCTCTTTATTTCCTTTGTAATGAGTAGCTAAATCTCCCTTGAGGAGGGTTGGGGAAATCCCATGTGTATGATTTATTATTAATGTATGAAGTTTTCCTCAAGCAAAATCAAATTGTAAAGAACTCAATGCCTTGTTAAGAGATTTTTTTTATTATTTGGTCTTGGATGTGGATAAAAGGAAAATCAACTAATAACTTCAAGAACTAAGTTGTCTTGTACTCCATAGTTCACCTTAGATTGGATGTTAGGTTTATGAGTGCATAAGAGCTTAGAACTATGTGATAAAGTTCTTGAGCTTAATGCACCTTAATCTAAGCTCAATCAAAGTGTTGATGCATGTGATGCTAAGACCCACTAAATGAGCTCCTTAGCTCAACATAATTGAGGTAGAGGAAGAAATAGTTTAGTGCTCATGAACTAAGTGACATAGTCATTGAGCCCAACATATTAATCCCTCATCTCAACTATGTGGGATGCGAGTGATGCTCGTAGTAGAATTAATGCTTATAAGATTTAAAAGACTAATAATCGATGTCTCCTAGATCAAGAGATAAGATAAAAACACTAAATCTAAAATCTTATAGAAATCTTTATGTCAAAATAGAACCGAATGTGTGTTCATTTTGTGCACAAGATTTGAACTTGTGAAACCTTGAGGTAAAACTCAAGGAAGAACAATATGCACTTGATTAAATCTAAAAGAATAAAAGACAAAGCTTGAGAATTCAACATGCATTCATAAATTTCTCATCACATGCGGGATGAACCCAACTCTCCTCCCTCTTTTATCTAACTTATGTTCACATAGTGATTATTGTGCTAAATCTAGGACCAACTCAACCAATCAATTATAGCTTAAATATTAGTAAGAATAGATAGACCATAGTGTCAAAACAACCAATTCCCTGAGGATCGATAAATCTCAGAAATTAATACTTTCTACTTATTACTTCAGACCACGTACACTTTCGTGTGAGTGCAGATGTGTATTTACAGTCTGTCAAGTTTTTGGCGCCGTTGCCGGGGAATTGGTACTTGTTTCGTACTAAGAATAATCTATAAGTAGCTAGCGATTTAAGCATTTCATTGCATATATTTTTAGTTTTTGAATTTTTGTAATTATAGAAACTAACATCTTACATTTCTGCTTATCTTAATTTTTGCTAACTTTTTGAACACCATTGCTAAAATTGCTCTTGATAGCCTCATTGTTAGTTGTATGAGTAAAATAGTTTGCACTGAATATCTTTTTAATCCTGAAATTGAGAGAACTTACTTACAGGCTAGGAGAGAATAAAACCTTTCAACTCAATAAACCATTATGGAACAAATTATTATAGGAAACTATAATGAAAATGAAGGAGAGCCAGTAGGAGAGCCTAGGGGAAGAGCACTAAGAGACTATGCACTACCCACTATTAGGGGAATCCCCATGCAATTGTAAGACCAAATATAGAAACCCATAATTTTGAAATCAAACCTTCCACATTGAGCATGGTTCAGAATAATCAGTTTGGGGGATTAGCCACTGAAGATCCAAACTCACATATTTCAACTTTCCTTGAAATATGTGACACATTCATGTTTAACGGCGTCTCTGAAGACGCAGTTAAATTGCGGCTTTTCCCATTCTTTTTAAGAGATAGAGCCAAGAGTTGGCTCAGCTCTCTACCTAGTGATTCCATCCGGACATGAGATGATTTAGCCAAGAAATTCTTAGCCAAATATTTTCCTCCGGCAAAAACTGCCAGGTTGAGGATTGGGATCATCAACTTCACTCAGTTGGAAGGCGGGACTCTTTATGATGGGTGGGACTGTTTTAATGAATGCCTCAGGCGTTACCCATATCATGAGTTCCCTCTATGGATGCAAGTGCAAACCTTTTACAATAGTTTGAATGCTCCTACGAGGACATTTATTGATGCAGCCACCGGTTGTTCTATTAGTGGAAAAACCCAAGAGGAAGCTTACGACCTCTTGGAGGAAAATGGCAAATAATGCTTGCCAATGACCTCTCTATAGGAATGATCACCCTGATAGAAAAAAATGTAATTCACTAGGAAATTTATAGCAAATCCATGAACTGCAAAATCAAATCTCCTAACTCAATAAGAAATTGGAATGTGGATATGTAAACTTTTGTCAGGAGGATGATGGGGGGTCGAGTGACGTTAATATGATCATGAATCATGGAAGGAATAGAGAAAGATTTGAAAATTGAACAAAAACTAAAAGACATAATGAAGCAGTTAGAGCAACCTTCATTAGTCGGAGTGATCGGTGAGTATGGAAAAGAGTCGAGAAACACAATAACCTTGAGAAGTGGGAAAGCTACACAGGAGATTGTGAGAAAAGAGAATAGCAAAAATGTGGCAAAAACAAGAGAGGAAAAGAAAGAGGAAGGAGAAACAGTCAGGGCAGAGAGAAGTGTTGCAAGGGATTTATAAAAGGAAGAAACTAGTGAGAAGTAAGGTAAGGGAAGAAAAACTATGGGTTGACAATGTTCTAGAGGATCTCATGATAGAAGAAAGAAATTTTGATAATAGCTCAACTCCTTCCTCAGAAAAGGGGAGCAAGGAAGGAGTAAGAAAGAGAAAAACAAGACAAGGAAAAAGAAAAAAGAAGACTCCCCCTAAGCTTGAAATTAAAATAGTGGATCCGCTAAAGGAAGTGGAAGATAGTAGGAGTTCGAGCCACCATGAGTATTGTGCTCACTCTAGCATCTTTAGCTTATGAAAGAGGAAACCATCGGATCCGAATAGTTGATCGTTATCGAGTCTAGCTAAGGACGTTAAATTAAGCGTTTATTGGGAGTCAACCCATTGTTAAAAAAAAAAAAAAAAAAATCTGGCGCTATAGCGCACTGCAACAGGTAAGTCGCGCATTTGCAAAAATTCTGTGAAGGCGCGCTGTAGCAGAAATTTTGCTACAGCGCGCTGCAGCAGAAAATCCGTGATAGCGCACTGTAGCGGAAAACCCACTACCGCGCACTGCAGCGGTCTGCTCCAACTGCAAATTTTTTCTGCCTTGGGAACCATGCAGTAAAAAAGTCATGACATTTAGGTTCCCCAAGCAGTCAAAAATGCATGTTGAAAAAGCTGCCCCCCCTTTCACATGGATCACCATATTAATGGCATGGAGAAGACCATTTGACCATCTTCTCTTGCCTTAGATTTTCTAGGCTATAAATAGGGAGGCAATGGGGGGTTATCCTTACACTATTCTTAACTCTCCTTCTTCCTCATACTCTTAATTTCTCTTGCTCTCTTATTTCACCATGTCTTCCAGAAAGAAAGCCATTCCAAGGAAGGAGGCCGAAGCCTCTTCATCCAGGCGAACCTTTAATAAGAAAAGGTTCTCTTCCGCTGAGGCCGAACTACGTTTTTATTCAATCACTTCTCAGCGGAAATTAATTCCGGTGAGGAGTTTCAGCCCAGCCTTACCCATTCCAATTTAACAAGTCAACCCTCGAGGATGGAGGGAGTTTGTGACTAAGAGATCCCCTACGTATCCGGCGATTGTCCAGGAGATTTATGCGAACGCAATCGATGCGGCCGGGCAGCGGATCTTCTGTCGAGGTAAGGGTGTCACCCTTGGGATTTCTCAAATTGAGCAATTTTATGGACTCGAGGAGGTACACTCATGCTCATACTTGGAACTTTTGGAATCTCACCATGCCCCCCTTGATCTTGTGGCGGAACTCGTCCATGATGACACCGAATGGGAAGGAGGATTAGCCAACATTCCTCATTCCGATTTAACGGACACAAGTATTGCTTGGCTAGTTTTCATTTCTAGCTTTGTCATGCCTTCGAGTCACTTGACTGAAGTTACCCGTGCCCAAGCACTCCTCTTGTGCTCATTGGTTAGGCCGGGTGAGATCCGCATTTCTAATATTATTTTTGAGCAGCTTTGGAAAGCTCTCAAGGGTCCCTACGCTGCATTGGCCTTTGGGTCTTTAATATCAGGGCTGTGCGAGACCCAAGGGGTCAAGATTCTCTCCTCGGACACCATCATTCCCCCCAGTGGCACCTTAAATCCTTCAAATTTGGATGTCCGGGCAAGCGAACGAAAGCTGCCCAAGAAAAGAAGGGGCGCACAGGGGGAAGCATCCGCACCACCCGACCCGAACCTCACGAACATGCTTTTGGTACGTCTCCACAATTAGTAGGTAGAGCTTAGCAAGGCTCTTGCTATCGACATGGGGTTCTTCAAATAAGAGCTCGTCCAGTAGTGCAGGTTTTAATCCGACTTCCATGAAGCCTTTAGGATGATGTTTGAGGATTGGAGCTTGCAAAGTGGACCGGATGCCTCCGTGTTGCCAAGGCCTCCTATTGGTGCCCCCATTTCGGAGACGCGCTACCCTTGCCAAACGATGTACGTAGATGAGGTGGACGAAGAAGAGGAAGAGGAAAATTAATTATGTTGTATTTTTCTTTTTTGTACCTTTTTATGTTTTTTTTTTTGTGTGTTTTATTTTAAGATTTCAATCTATGAATTTTCATATCCCCTCATTTCTATGGTATTCTTAAATGACATATTTTTTTTAAATTTTTCAAGGAAATGAAAATCACAAAAATATCAAGATGGAATTTAATATAAGCAAATGGATGCTTAACAAAAATGACCAATTACAGCATAAGCACTAAAGTATTTTAATTATGGAGTGAATGGAGGATAATCTAATCTCCAAAAATTCAACATAATGCCTTGAACTAAGTATGGGGGAAGGCATTGGACTTAGACTAGAAATTTGGTGAGTACTCTAAAAAGAGTATGCTAGGCTCCAGTAGGACTTCATGATCACAAAGATACATATTGGAGACAAAGAAAAGTGTCTCTTCTTAAGAATAAAAAGAACAAAATATATATTTAAAAAGGGATGATGAAAAATATCTCTCCCAAATGATCAAAATATGAAAAGATGAAGAAAAATATCTCTCCTTTAATCTTTTCATCTTTGTGATTCATAAGAAGGAGCACATATGACAAAACTCTTGGAGTCTTTTCACCACCTCTCGAGTCTAAGGTCCATTAAGAACTCTCTCCATCACCTATTGTCTAGCATGAAAATCAAAATATTTGGGAATTAATTGATTTACTACCCTTATTGCCATTATTAAAATATTAACTTATTGCTAAATGTTTCGTTTCATTTTTGCTATGCATGTATATTGACTTGTATTGACTCTAATTAAATTTTTATGACTATCATCCCTACGTAACAGAAAAAATATCATTTTGAGTTTACTCGAGGATGAGCAAGAATTTAAGTGTGGGGGTGTGATGAATCCAAAAATTATATCTAAAATAAAGGAAAACTCATTCATTTCTGACCTTTAAACTGCTCATAAATCAAATTTTATCTATCTTTTTCAAGAAAATGGCATCCAAAGGAGTTCTGAGATAATTTTTGCAAAATTCCAAAATTTTTCAAAAGAATCCGCTGTCGCGCGCTCCAGCGGGTCATTTTGCAAACAGGGACGCTATAGCGCGCTGCAGGGGGTCCATTTGCGAACCGCGGGCGTGATAGCACGCTGCAGCGGGTCCATTTGCGAACCGCGGGCGCGGTAGCGCGCTGCAGTGGGACGTTTTGCGAACTATGGGTGCAGTGGCGCGCTGCAGCGAGACATTTTGCAAATTGAGCCGCTACCCGCATGCTGCAGTGGAGCATTTGCAAAATGCTCCTGCTCCAGCGCGCTGCAGCAGAATATTTTGTGAAATGCTCCTGCAATAGCGCGCTGCAGCGAGATGTTTTGCAAATTGAGCTGCTACCGCGCGCTGCAGCGGAGCATTTTGCAAAATGCTCCGGCTACAGCGCGCTGCAACGGTACGATTTGCAAAAGGAACCGCTATAGCGCGCTGCAGCGGGTAATTTTGCAAAATGTGGACGCGGTAGCGCGCTGCAGCGGGAGACTTAGCTTATTTTGCTTGCTCCATTGCGCGCCTCAGCGCTCCGCAGCGCGCTGCCGCGCGCTGCAGCGGCCGCCGCATTTTTTGCCAGTCAGGAGCATTTTTTGCGGCTGGGACAAGACCGCCAACCTGCATCTTGTCCCCAGCCATCATCAGCAGCTCTGATTTTTAATGGAAAGTGGCCTCTTGATGTGATAAGAAGGATAAACAAAGAAGGATATTTGTCACTTCACCCTTAATTTTGGATTTGCCATCATGACTTCAGAATTTTTAATTGTCAATTGCTGGTTATGGAGAGGATGAAGGAGGATGCAGCCCCTCTCTTATAAATATACCTCCTCTTGACTAGTGGAGGCTTCACAATTTTGCTCAACACACTAAGTAAAGAGGAGTGCATAAGGAGAAGTGAGGAACTCCCCAAGGGTGGCAAGGCGAGCTCTTGCTAAGGAAGAGAAGAAAGAAGGCAATATTAGCGACCTAAGGGAGGAGCTTGAAGAAGGAGAAGAAGAATTTCGGAGAACTTCCAAGGAATGTTCCTAGTATCTTCTAAACCTTACTCTTGTATTTTCTTTTTTTAGTTGATCATGAAAGGGTCTTTATCCATGTTTGTGTTTTTCTTCATTTCCTTTATAATGAGTAGTTAAATCTCCCTTGGGGAGGGTTGGGGAATCCCATGTGTATGAGTTATTATTAATGTATGAAGTTTTCCTCAAGTAAAATTAAATTGTAAGGAACTCAATGCCTTGTTAAGATATTTTTTTTATTATTTGGTCTTGAATGTGGATAAAAGGAAAATGAACTAATGACTTCAATAACTAAGTTGTCTTGTGGTCCATAGCTCACCTTAGGTTGGATGCTAGGTTTATGAGTGTATGAGAGCTTAGAACTATGTGACAAAGTTCTTGAGCTTAATGCACCTTAGTCTACGCTGAATCAAAGTGTTGATGCATGTGATACTAAGACCCACTAAATGAGCTCCTTAGCTCAACATAATTGAGGTAAAGGAAGAAATAGTTTAGTGCTCATGAACTAAGTGACATAGTCATTGAGCCCAACATATTGATCCCTCATCTCAACTATGTGGGATGCGAGTGATGCTCGTAGTGGAATCAATGCTTATAAGATTTAAAAGACTTAATAATCGATGTCTCCTTGATCAAGAGATAAGATAAAAATACTAAATCTAAAAGCTTATAGGAACCTTTGTGCCAAAATAGAACCGAATGTGTGTTCATTTTGTGCACAAGATTTGAACTTGTGAAACCTTGAGGTAAAACTCAAGGAAGAACAATGTGCACTTGATTAAATCTAAAAGAATAAAAGACAAAGCTTGAGAATTCAACATGCATTCATAAATTTCTCATCACATGTGGGATGAACCCAACTCTCCTCGCTCTTTTATCTAACTTATCTTCACATAGTGATTATTGTGCTAAATTTAGGACCAACTCAACCAATCAATTGTAGCTTAAACATTAGTTAGAATAGATAGACCTTAGTGTCAAAATAATCAATTCCCCGAGGATCGATAAATCCTAGAAATTAACACTTTCCACTTATTACTTCAGACCATGTACATTTGCGTGTGAGCGCAGACGTGTATTTACAGTCTGTCAAAGCCCAGTGGGGAATCATAGCATCGGATGGTAGAATCTTCAGCCTTGATCCTCACATTGTACTGAGATTAACAACCTGAAAGCAAGAGCAGCGCAGGTCCCGGTCAGGGTGTTCCAAATAATGATGATAGATATATGAATATCTCTAGGACATTGCAATGCAGATAGGAGCAGCGCCCGTGACTGGGTCACATTGCTAAGATGACCGAATGGCATGATGAAGCTAGAGATGAATACATGTCAGGCATTGCTCGACTCCGTTAGGAGTGCTCAAGGAATATTTGCCAAGCTTCCTCAACATCCCGCATCAGTGCGGATGATCTCGCATGCTACAGCAGCCAGGTCGTAATGGGAGCCTAAGAGTTAGATGTAGGCACATTCCTCCACCTCCCTTAGTAAGTAAAACTTTCCAATTTTTAGGCTCCCAAACTCCACGCTCTTACCCCTCACTATAATTTTATGCCCTACTGATAAATACATAATTTATATCCTAAATAAAGTAAAAGTCTCTTTTATTTTATATATTAAACTGCCTCCTTGATCAAATTCTGCCTATTTTTCAGGAAAAAATGCTTACCGTTCAATTTTTGGATAATTATAGAAAGTATCTAAAATTCTGGAAGAGATCTGCTGTGGTGCACTATAGCACGCCACAGCGGGCGAAACTTGCAGGACTCTGGCGCTATAGTGTGCCAGAGCGGGAGAACTTGCGGGACTCTGGCACTACAGCGCGCCACAGCGGGAAAACTTGTAGGACTCTGACGCTACAGCCCACCCCAGCGGGAAAACTTGTGGGACTCTGGCTACAGCACGCCACAGCGAGAGAACTTGCTGGACTCTGGCCATACAGTGCGCCACAACGGAAGAACTTGCGGGACTCTAGCGCTACAGCGTGCCACAGTGGGAGAACTTGCAGGACTATGGTGCTACAGCACACCACAGCAGGAAAACTTGGGGGACTCAGGCACTCCAGTGCGCTACAGCGCGCTCTAACGTGCTACAGTGCACTATAGCAGACCATCGGAAAAAGCTTAGATTGCCACAGCGCGCTACAACGTGCTATAGCGGACCATCGGAAAAAGCTTAGAACACCACAACGTGTCACCGCGGACCACTTTACAAAATTTGACCGCTGTAGCATGCTGCAGTAGTGCACTGAATTTCTTCCTAAACAGGGCATTTATTGTAGCTAGACAAGACTCCCAACCTGCTCCTTGTCTCCGAGCCATCATTCCTCTTGTAGCAGAATTATTTTTAAAATGGAAAAATGACATTTTGAAGTGATGTAGAGATTAAAGAATGGAAAAGTAGAGGTCACTTCACCCCTCAAGTTGGATTTGCAATCATCATAGCAAAATTTTGGAAAAGGGAAAAGCAAATTTTGAATGAGAAGAAGTGGAATGCATCCCCCTCTATAAATATAGCTCTTCTTCACTTAAGAAGGGTTCCTAATTTGGTTCACATAATTCCTAAGTAAGAAGAAAGCTGCATAGAAGAAAAGGAGAACTCTCTAAGGGTGGAGAACTCTTATTGCTAATGAGAAGAAGGTAGAAAGGCAGCACTACCGACCTAGAAGAAGCAACTAAGGGCAAGAGGAGGAGAAATCTAGAGAACTTCATCAAAGGAATGTTCCAAGTACTCTCTAACTATTGTCTTGTGTTTTTTATAGTTGATCATAAAAGGGTTTTTATCCATGTATGTGTTCTTCTTTATCTCTAGTGTAATGGAGAGCTAAACCCCCCTTGGGGAGGGTTGGGTGCAATCCTACATGAATTGAAAGAGATTATTATGTAGGAAAATTTCCTCAAGCTTTAATGAAATTTTGTGAAATAAATGTCTTGTTAAAGAAATGAAAAGGACTATTATAGACTTGAATGTGAATCAAATGATGAAGGACTAAATGATTTCAAGGACTAAAAAAGGTCTTGTGCTCCATAGCTCACCCTTCGGTTGGAACTGGAATCATGAGTGCACAAAAGCTAAGAACTATGTGAGAAAGTTCTTGAGCTTAGTGCATCTTGATCTATGTTTAACTAAAGTGTTGAAGCATGTGAGCTAAGGCCCACTCATTGAGCTCCGCTGCTCAGCATACGTGAAGGGAGGGAATGGAATCTTTGAGAGCTCATAAACGAGGTGACATAGTCATTGAGCCCAAATGAAATCACTCCTTTATCTAAACTGTGCATGATAGGTGTGATGCTCTTAGTGGAATCAATACTTGTAAGATCTTAACTAAACAACTCTCATTTCTATAATCTAGGAATGAGAGAAAACTAATAATCTTAAAATCTTATAAGGGTCTGTGTGCTGGAATAGAACCGACAGTGTGTTCATTTCAAGCATGAGATTTGAACTTGTAAATCTTGGAGCTAAACTCTAAGGAGGACAATGTGCACTTGATTTAAATATTAAGTAAAAATAAAAAGGAAATGCTTGAGGAACCATCATACATAAGTAATCTAATATATTATGTGGGTGAGACTCAACTCTCCTCTCCTTTTTATCATAGTTATCTTCTACTGAGACTTGTTGTTCTTGCTTAGGAACCATTTAAATAAAACACGCATAGTTTAAACATTCTTGAACTTAGATCTACCTTAGTAACAAAATACCAAATTCCCTGAGGACGATAAATCTCAGAACTCACATTCTAAATTATTACTTCAGACCACGTACACTTGCGTGCAAGCGCAGACGTGTAATTTAAAGTCCGTCAAGTTTTTGGCGCCGTTGCCGAAGAATTGGTACTTGTTTCATATTAAGGAGAATCTATCAGTAAATAGTGATTTAAGCAAATTCTTTACATATAACTTTAATTTTTGATTTTGTAATTATAAGTGCTAACCACTTACATTTTTGTCTTTTATTTTAGTTTGCTGAATTATTGAATGTTACTACTATTTGTTCTTGATAGCTTAATTTTTATTCTGTATGACTAGAAGAATTTGCACTGAAAATCTTTTTGATCCAGAAATTGAAAGAACCTATTTACAAGCTAGAAGAGAACAAAACATTATGCTAAATAAAGGTACGATATGATTAAAAAGGAGAGAGTTGAGATTTCATTACAATACTTGCTAGGGTTGGTTATATAACTTCATTATTGAATGTATACATTCAATTTATTTGCTTTATTAAATCAAGTGAACACCATTAGAATTAGAATACCCTCCAATTACATTGGGTTCAAGTTTAGTGCACAAAGAGAACCCCTTTTAGGTTCTCCCTTAGCACATAAACTCTTATGAGATCATGATCTATTAATTAGATTTTGATTCCCTATATCTAGGTTACCAAGAGATATCTTTTAATTATGAGGGTCTCACAAGCACGACTTCTATTAACCATGCATCATGCGCTTCACACATGGTTTAGCTAGATGGGAGGATGCATCGGGTTAATGGACTATGTCACATCATCCATTGAGTTTTCCAATGTTCTCTCATCCCTTCTACTTTGCTGAGCAGCAGAGCAAGGTTAATGGAGAACTTGGTTCTCAAGCATCAATCTCTTGGTAAAGCTATTAAGGAAGGGTGCAAATGATCTTGAGAATTTTGTCACATAATTCTCAGGTCTACTTGCACTACCTTCCTTGCTCTTACCCAATTGATGAGCATTAGAATATAAGTTCTTTTAAATAAAATAATTTAGATTTCAGTTCATCCAAACATTCATTTTAATATTAAATTTAATGACAAAAACATTCTTCCAATACATTTAAATAATGTCATCATACACCAGTTATCCCTTACTTATTTTTACAACTACATCTCAATCCTCTCCAAGGGATTCTTAGCCTTCCATTACTAAGTAAGAAAGAGCATACATACATAGAAAAGTGAATGTCGCCATCAGTTCATGGAATGAAATAAATCAAGGGAGTTTAGGAGAAATACAAGGAATCACCCAGAGGTTTTCTGGGGTTCTCTTGCCTCTTCCTGCGCTATCCTCTTGAAGCTCCACCTTTTGTTCTTTGCTATCTTTCCTTTCTTCCTGTTCTTGTTCCTCTTTTCCCCTTGGAGAGTTCTCCTTCTTTCTCTTTCTAAAGCCTTTCTTTTTGGTCTTTGAATAACAAAAGTCAGAACCCTTTCTCAATCTTCAAGTCTCCATTTTATAGACTTCCTTTCACCAGTTTAAATTTTAATTTAGCAAATAAATCCCATTTAAAAATTTGTGCTTTGATTAAATGATTATTCTGATATTTCCTTAGTAATGAAGGGATTTGGGATATTTGTATTTATACTTTATTGAGTAAAATAATTAAATCAACCTCTTGCTCTCTATCTCATGATGGCTTAAACATGTGCCTTTTATAATAATATTTATAATAAAGATTCCTCAATTTTTATTGCATCCACCATTTTCATCTTCATCATATTTTTAATTTATTTCTTCATGAATTATTTCTTGAGAATGACAAGTTTTAAATTAATTTGATATTAATTTCAGCTGTGGGAAGGGGAAGAATTCAATTCTTTGGCCTTCCCTATGCTGCCTTGAATCCATATAATTTGGCAAGAACTGCATCTACGGCGCGCTGCGGTGCGCTATGGTGTGCTGTAGCAGCTAAGGTTAAAATGCTTATAAGTTGGAATTTTTACCTTAGGACACCGCAGTGCCCGCTGTGGCGTGCAACAGCGGATAAACCTTCGCAAATGAGGGTTAATAGTTCGCATATAGTTTTCATGAATTATTAAAATATTTCGTTGTGGCGCGCTACAGCGAAAAATACTTTGAAACACTGTTCAATTTCTCTTTTATATGATTTTGATATTCCCTCAAGATATAACGTCATGGCGCGGTGGCGGTTTTCTCCCAAAATTGCATATTTAAGCTAAATTTTATTTTACTCATCTTTTATCCTGAAAAACAGTGAAGCCATCAAAATATGAAATTTTAAATAAAAAGTGATTACTTTTATTAACCTATTTTACTATAAATCTTGGAGTTATCATTTATAATATGACAAAATAATGTATAAGTATGTTAATACAAAATGAGACCAATTCTACAGCAATTCTAAACCACATAATCATATAGGTTATGAGATTTATGGTTAAGGGAACTATTAGAGAAATGCAAGACTAATAATTTACTATACTTAAGGAAATGAAAGTTAAGGGATTACTTACTAAACTCATCTAACTAACCTATAATTGAAAGGCTCTATCCAATCAATTACTAAACTAGCTAAGATCAATTAATAGGAGAAGTTTAAGTTTATGGAAGAGGAAGGATTATTGGCTATAAGTTTTAGTTCACTGTAGGTTGTAGGTTAGTGAAGTCTATAAGATATCTAAAGCACAATAGGAGAGTTAAAAAACTTTGAATTCAATACCAAAGGGCTTAAATGAGAATTGAGAGCTAAAGGGAATGTATGCTAAGATCCATCCAAATTGTTGGGCACTAGTCCTATTAAGTTCATATCCTAAAATTAAACATGTGCTAAACTACACTAATGGGAGAACCATCTAACTCTTTAGATCACAAATAAATTAAGATTATAAAATTAATCCTATAGTATCTCACTTAAAGTTGAGGGTTGAATCAAGGATTTTGCTAAGTACCCAAACATCTAAATTATGAAAACTTAAGTTTCAAACATACATTTAAAATGACATTAGAAGTAAATTAAATGAAACAAATTTGTTGTCATAGGGCTTAAAAGCCTAAAATAAACATAATATGATACTAGGAAATTATAAAAGTACACTAATTAAGAAGCCAAATACCTAAATTTTCTAATTATTATCCAAATGAAGTAATATAAGCAAATATGCAATACTTATAGTGCAATGACCTAAGTTGTTACTAGGATAATTATGATTAAACCTGACTAAAAAATTTGAAACCCAAGTGACTTTAAAATTAGAGAAAACTAAAAATACTATTAGATAGAGTATATTTTTGTAATTGTAACGCTCAAGTTTGGGAGCAATCTGGATAAGAATACTCATAAATTAATTTCTAAATTATTTAAATTTAGTAAAATGGGAAAACTAAATATAAGTTCAAATTTAGCGATTTTGGTGTCGTTGGATTAAGAATATTATAAAAAGGCTACATATAAAATTTCATTGAATTTAGAGCTCCGGAGCAACCAAAATTAATTTTTGAAGTTCTTATATTCAAAAATTAATAAGAAATAAAATATTACTCCAAATTGAAAATTTTTTGTGCGAGTATATTTTTCTCATCAAGATACACCTCCACAAGTTACATTATTTTTTGGAAAAGAAATGGAAGAGAGGGAAAGAGGAGAGAGAAAGAAAAGATAAGAATGAGAAAGAGAAGATCAAATTGAATACTCCAAGCAATTAAGTTAAATTTTCTGTCATCCATCTCATCCAAATAATAGATGGGAGATAATATAATTAATTAATAAAAAAAAGTTTATAAATACACCCCGACTACCTCACCATTTTCCTTATTTTCCCCACCCCCACTTCCTTCTCCTCCCACACTCATCTTCTTCCCTCCACTTTCTCCCTCTCTCTCTTCCTCAGCCACCACCGATTCCCCCCAATAACCTCTAGTAAAGCCTCATCAACGCCAATTGTCTATTCTTTTCCTTTCATCATCTTCTTTTAATAATAACAATAATGTTATTATTATTATTATTAATGTTAATATTATTACTACTATTATTATATTTCCATTTCTATTATTTTTTTATATATATGTATATATTTTTTAATTTTTGCAACTTTTATTTGTCATTTTCTTTTTTTCTATATATGTATATATTTCTTAATTTTTGTAAGTTATTTTTCTTTCATTTAATATATATATATTACTTATAATAATAAAAATTATTATTTTTAATATATAAAGATAAACAATGAATATAATATTTATATTGATATTTATATTAACATAAAATGAATGATATTATTCTTTCATTTGCAGCATTTGCATCGCTTTTAAACTTTGACCCACTTTGATATATTTATATGAGATTTTGTACTCATAAATTGAAATAAATAATCAAAAATCAGTATCATAGGTTCATTCAGGTTGATCTTAGGTATGTACATGCAATACGTTAGGCCAGGACAGACTAATATTTAGAAAAATAAGGAGACTGCAGATAGTCTTTGAGGGGAAATGTGTAGGTAGTCAGGAATTCACATCTTAGATAGATAGATATATTTAAATCATCAATTATTCTATAACTTTGTCTAATAAAATAAATATTATATATTGATGTATTTTCTTTTAAAATGAGCATATATCTTAAATATGTATATTGCATTTATAATCGTAAGCATATCATACTTAAATATCACATTTTATTTGTATACGCTTCTCATGCAGAATTCGGTCGCTTAAATGCAAATTTTGATATCCTACAAACCTTACTTAGATCTTTGTGTCTAATTAAATTTTTTTTTTTTCTTTTCTTTTTTTTTGGTTCGTCCTGTCATATACATATTTATATATATATATATATATATATATACATATATATATATATGGAAATTTATATATATATATATATATGGCAATTTAAGAATAATCTTTAGATCAAGCCTTTGAGGAGAAGCTGATACATGATGGAGCAACTTAGATATTGATTTTTTAAAAGTTTTAAATTTTTGCTTAGTGTGTAATAGATTTTGTAAAACAATTATTATCTTTGTAATGAATATATTTTCTTTATTATTCTAGTATTTCTGAATGTTGCAATGAATGTGGAAGTGTATATTATACCCCTCTAAATACAATATTATACTAAACTTTGATATGATAATGGCGAGTGAGCACCTAAAGCGGAATAAGCTATGTTGATCCAGCGGTGGGTCGCCACAGTTGGTATCAGAGTAGGATTGGGAGAAAATTAGTATAAAAGTGTATAAGCCATTATTCATGCAATTGAAATCCTAGAATAAATAAAAGTAAGACATAAAAAGTAAAAATTTTCAAAAGCTATATAAATCAAAAGAAGACTAAAAGAATAGATATAAGACCTATGTAAGCTAATATGCTTTTAGCTATTTTTTAATTTCTTAGCTAATAAGAATACTTATATTTTCATCCAGTATTTGATAATGATACTTATGCAAATCTACTCCAATAAAAGTATAATAATAAAAATCCTATTTTTTAGATGGATCCTGAAGGTTCTCCTTTGATTGTCTGAACACCCTTAAGAGAATCGATATCTGCCAATATTTTTGTGGACCGTGTCGACAAGTTGTTTGATATTGTGAATGCTCTATCGGAGCATATTGATACACAAAATCAAACAATTTTAAGGCTTTAGACAGAATAAACACCCCATATAAATAGTGCTACTTCTGTACTATCAGCTACTCATTATCCAAATATTGAGATAGATAGACTACTTCAACCTTCTTAAGACTCCAACCACTAATATTCAATAGAAGTGCTAAGCCAATGAATGCTAAAGATTGGGTAATGAAGATAGGAAAAATACTAACTAGCATGAAATGCCCATCTACAGATGTAATTAGATTAACCATCTTTAAGTTAGAAGGAGAAGCATAATGCTGGCAAGAAATCACTACAAGCTTACAGTTTATAAGCATAGATACAGAGAATATCCAATGAGAAGAATTTGTCAAAGCCTTCTGTGCCAAATACATCCCTTCTTTTGCTCAATCCATCATGGAAGAAATGTTCATAAAGTTATGTCAAAGTAACCATAGTGTCACTGAATATGAAATTCAATTTCAAAGGCTATCCCGTTATGCACCACTGTAAGTGAGCACTGAGTCTACTTGATATAGTCAATTTTTAAAAGGATTAAAACTTTCTATCATGAAAGTGCAAAAATATTAAAACATGGGTAACACGAAGAAGTAAAAGAGCTAAGAAAAAGGCCCCCATCTACACATTATAACAAATTGAATATAAGAGGCCAAGACCTCCTCAAGTTAGGATTTATCAAATGGCTCAGCAAACACCTACTGGGAAATGCAATCGACCATATCCTTACAGTAATTTTTATCACAGGAGCGGAATATGTGGATGACCTAGTCATAACTCTTAGCAATGTCAAGCAACCCGTATAATGGATAATCAGGGGATCACTTATCCTTCTCAGATGCAATGACAAGCATCCATACCACCTGGAAGGCAAGAACTCACACCAGCATCTAGATCAGCTCATGTATCTACAGTTGCTCCAATGCAAACGAGAGGTCCTATAATCACCCTAGGTTGTTACCCTACTAATTTATAGTCTAAATAATCAATTATTTTAATTCCACTACTTTTAGAACATCAAAGGAATCCTATCCTAAAAATTTAAAGTCCATAGGACTTTTATAACTCCAAAATGATATTTTGATCAGTCTAGATGCTCTAGTCTAGACCCAAAATATTTTAATCTCAAAATTAAATTTTGATTACATTTTTGAATTCCTCACCCCCAAATTAGCTAAGGGTGAAAGTTTGGTACAATTTGTAAATCATTTGGAGTATAATTCAATTTAAATTAAAATGGTCCAATTGCACTTAAGGGTTTCTAACATTTCATAATTGCATAAATACCCATTAAATTGAATTAACAACTGGGATCCGCTGTGCGGACCGCGGGTGATCCGCTGCGGAGCCCGGGTCATGCGACAGCGGCGTCCCGCAGATCTAGCCATCGCACCATCTTTATCCGACGGCTAGGATTAGATCCCGCGGAGCCACGGATCAAGCATAGGATCTACCCGACCAATCCTATGGCCTGGATCACTCCCGTGATCGGCCGTTAGGATCCGGGAGATCCGAGCCATTCCGCCATCTGATCGATGGATCAGACGGCATCTGAAGGTCCTGGCACTGTGGACCTTCATCTTCCTCTCACTCACGCACCCAACAGGGAGAATCCCTGTACTGCTAGCTACCGGCCTTGTCCCCCACTCGCGCCTCCAGCTCAGCAAGTCGTTGATGATCCTCCCATAACGGCTAGGTAATCCATTCGGGCCCCGTGGCCCGACCGAGCTCGAAATAGAATTTTGAGAGCTCAGCCATGGCCCGATCAATCCAAGCCTCAACAGCCCAATTCGCCCCTCCATAAGCATCCCACTCCACTGTTAAGGCTATAAATAGCCCTAGCCTCACTTAAATTAACCCTTGCTAATCAATTGAAGCCTCTGTCTTCCTTCCGCCATTGCCGCCTCCTGAGCTTGCGTAAGAGACCACCAGGCATTCCCGGCGTGTGTACCGCTGATAGGAGAGTCTCCTGGAGTTCAAGAACTCTCAAGAGGAAGCTCAGCAAACTTGACATTGCCCCTGCGATGTCTACAAGTCCCTCGACAAAACTAGGTACCCCAGCTTGCTTGTTTCAAGCCAATGAGGCTTGAACCTCCTTCCATTTGATTTGTATACTTGCTTATTGTCATTTCAAACTCAACGGTATCATAATTAGGACCTAAGCTAGCCCCGATAGATCGGTACGATCGATCGGGCTAAGTACTATAAGGACCGCCTCGGTCGAGTAAGGACCCGGCAAACCAGACTATCCCAGACCCCCAAACCAGAGGGCTTCGATCCGCCTCACCTCCATGATGGTGTAGGGATCGAGCCTGGGGTTTGGCGTGTCCTCTGTGGGGAGTATTTCCTCCCCACAGTAGCTCCATTAGAGGAGCTCTCGGGTGAGTAGGGTCCGGCCGATCTGGACCATCTCACAGGGGCTTCGGGTCCCATTCTGCGCGTCTGACCACTATGAACGTGTAGCGATCAATCATCGGTCGTGCCGTGGTCTGGATGCACCGGAATTGACCGATTAGGGTTTCCCTGATCGAGCGACTTCGTCGGGACGAAGGCTTGGGGACGAAGCGTTGTGCGAGTCAGGCCGACCTGTGACCCACACGGTGCGACAATCCCGGGTCTTCGGGCCCCGGTTGACCCGCGCAGTTCGGCTAGTGGGCCGAGCCCATTTATATTAAATCATATTAATTGGAATTATTTTCCTTAAGGAAAATAATCCAATTACTCCAATCATAGGAAAATTAAATTAGAAAAATACATAATATATTATTTGAATAACTTTTAATTCACTGGTCCAAACCCTATGATATTATATATGAAAATGATCAACAAATTATCAGGGATCTAAATATAAAATAAAATTTCACATCTGATGGTTAGATTTTCCATTATTGCCTAATTATAACAGAACTTAATTTGGGTAATTTAGTAATTATACTTAACCAAATTTCATATTTAGGGTGCCATTAGTTTACTTATAATGAGTAGAATGCATGTGCTAAGTGAATTATTTTTCTGAGTTCTACATTTCAAATTATGCCCTAATCTTATTAAATCATAATTAGTAAAAATTAGGGTTTATACATATTGGATCTTAGCAAACTTAGGCCCTGATTAATTGTGATATTAAGTAGGACATGTGTGCAAAATTGTAAACAATTTTGATGGCTAGATTTGTAATTAAGTGCTAATCCATTTGAATGGATTTAAGGTTTGATTAGCATTAAGTATGAACTTTTCTATTATTATGCTTCATAACAATAGGTTAAAGGTATTAGAAACCATACATATTGATCCATAGTGCATAACCTAGATAAACCAAAAAAATTGGAGATCTTAACTTCCTTAATTAACTTAAGAAGTCTTAAGACTTTGATCAAGCTATTAAGACTTGATCTAGGTCTGAGATTGCCACCAATAATATACTCTTAACTCAATGATTTGACTTAAAAACCTTAACTAAAGCGATTTGATTATAAGATAATTAACTTGACATCTCTCCAATAATACATCTAATTTTATATTGACCTTAAACATTTAAATTAGACATTATAAGGTTATTAATAAAGCCATATAATTGCTTAATCTAAATTAAATCTTTAGATTCTAGATTTTCTCCTAAATAAGACCATTAGCATAAGAAGATTAATAAAATCATATTGATTGAACAAGTGATCTAAAATCTTAATAATATTCTTAATTTAAATCCCATAATCTTAGATTAAGTTGTGATCAGATGACTTAATCATCTGATCTGATCATTCTAAACCTAACTATGAAATAGAACCTAAAATGCTAATATCAGAATTTGGAATGGGAGATCTTAAGCATCTCTTCATAAGATCGCCTTGAAATATTTAAAAGACCTAAATTACACATACTTTGAGGTAGGAGAACTTGTATGACTCATTGAGGTAGAAGCTTAGATGATCCCTTAACCTTAGAATTGATCTTAATCTCTCGTGGTAGAAACCACTTAAGACCTTAGAATGATACTTCTCCTTGTGGTATAATCCATGTTGAGTGATCCTTGATCATATTTTAATGAAACCTTGTATAGGAATTACCTATTTAGTATAGGCCTTTATAGTCTTGATCATTCCTTGATTTTTTAAGTAGACTGGTTTGAACCCGATTATTGGGCGGTGTAGTATAGTATACCCATATTACTGGTTCTCCAGTAGTATTCGCGATTGGTTGATTCACTCTAATGGGGACTTATGAGCAAGTTATATCCTACAGGATTAGACGAATACAGTCCCATTAGAATAAATCATTCAAACCTAAGAGTGTACCGAACGGGTATTCATTCCTTAGTTTTATTGAAATATAAATTGCTAACGGCGCATTGCCTCCTAGCGAAGACCACTTCAATAGGTGTGGCTCAAACAAACTAAGTAATGAGATTCACCTTCTTAAGACACTAAGTATGGTGGTGAGTAAGTGATGAGTATCACTTTTCTTGCAAACGTGCTGAATATGTGTATACGATCATTCCATCTAGTGATCTTCAATTAAATCTGCAAATTTAACCAATTATCGCTCTAGAAGCTAGGAGACAGAATCCTTTTAGTAGGATTCTGCACAGTGGAGACTTAGAATTCATTATCTGCATTCCAAGTTTTCATGGATTTCTGGATTTTACCCATATAAAATAGAAGCATGAGCATAAGCATAAGCATGAGCTTGAAGTATCATTTCAGTAGTGACGCATGAGTATAAGTGACAAATTATGGGTTACAAAATGTTAGATACACAGACTAGGGAATTTCAGGGTGCATCTGCGTCACCGTACCGTCTTCCCAACTATGTGTATGTTTACATTGGACCGTACTAATCATAACCTTTTAGTGATAGTTTTGTTACATATCCGTGATATACCATACTCTGGCATATTTGGTACATCTTTATCGTGACATATAGTACATCATTTGACATTCCTTTCACATCAATTTCTGAGCATTTAACATTTTCATTTACTTTCAGTATTTAGCTTTTGATTCAGTTTTACTCTGTTTAGTCTTTACAGTTGCAGTTACTTAGCATTTTTCTCAGCTTTTCCTTAGTTTTCTTTACTTTACTGTCTACTGCATTTACTTTCCTACTGTATAGTTAGTTGTGATGTGTTAGACTTCTTGTATAACATGGGGTACTTTTGGGATCCGGCAATTTGCTAGATCCCGAGCAGCTTGTGGAGACAAGACAGGAGGACTTGCAGGAGATCCAGGAGGAGTACATAGAGCCCTAGAGGATCTGTCTGCCTCCTTTTACTTTTTGCCCTATTTCAGTAGACTTTACTTTTTATAAGATAAATCAGTTTGTAATAACTCTGGATGTACTTTTCTTTTCTTTTCAGAGGCGAATATTTACATACTGATCTGTGGTGAATGTATTCTGGATGATATGCTTTTATCTTCCGCACTCTGTTATACTACTATACTTAGTATTGTGATGTGACCAATGTACTGGAAATGCTGATATGTATTGACAACGTATATTGGATCCTTACTTGTTTCTTTAAATCCAATATATGCATTGCCTACTACTCAAGATAAGTATTCTACTCTTATCTTAAGTATTGGCTCTTGACCCTACTCTTAGGTTTGAGTCAGCAGCACCAGCTACTAATTAAAGAGGAAGACCAATTGCTCCCCAAGAAACTGCTTATGCGAGGATCTATGCCCTCACCCTAGTTCTAGCCCCAGAGATAATGAAGTGGTATCAAGTACCACATTCTTTTTCTTATAAATATCATTCATATTATGTTTAAATAAAGTATGAATTACCTTTTATTTTTAAACCCTGGGCACTTTATATTTTAATAATAAATATTGTGAAACATTATTTGACACTGGTGCAAGCCACTCGTTCATTTCAAAAAGATTTTCCAAAACCCTTGAACTGCCATATTATAACTTAACTAAAGCTTTGAATGTTGGGTTACCATCTGGTGCACTCATGAGTGCACAAAAATATTACGACTATAACATACCGACAAATGGCAAGGCATATGAAGAAAACCTGATAGTACTACCTATAGTAAATTTTGACATCATTCTACGAATGACTTGGCTCAGTAAGTATAAGGTTATAATTAATTGCCAAAAAAAGAAGGTTATTTATCAAGGGTGGGAGAAAATCTAAAGTACTTATGTGAAAGTTAGGTATTTCAGCATCTTTAATAATGCTTCGCAAGCAGAGAAATTGATTCGAAAGAGATGTAATGCATACTTAGTAACAATGATGTGAGAAAATACAGAAGAAATTCTTTTAGCAGACACTCAAGTTGTAAAGGAGTTTTAAGATGTATTCCCTGATGAATTGCCTAGATTACCACCAGTAAGAGAAATCAAGTTCTCAATTATGTTAATTCTTGGCACTTAAGTAATAGCAAAGGCACCTTATCGCATGGCACCCGAAGAACTACATGAGTTAAGTGAACAACTACAAGAGTTGATGAACAAAAGTTTTATTCGACAAAGCATGCCACCATGGGGAGTCCCAATGCTCTTTGTACGAAAGAAAGATGGTTCAATGCACATGTGCATCAATTATCATAAACTCAATAAGGTAACCATTAAAAATAAGTACCCCCTACCACATATTCATGATCTATTTGACCAATTAGCTAGAGCTAAGATATTTTCAAAGATAGATCTAAGATCAAGCTATCATTAATTATGAGTCAAAGGAGAAGATAATCTGAAAACAAAATTTAGAACTCGCTACGGCATGGTCATGTCATTTGCTCTAACCAATGCTCCGTCCATATTTATGGACTTAATAAAAAGAATTCTTAGACCGTATTGGATATATTTATAATAGTATTCATCGATGATATTCTAATTTATTCTGAGAGAAAGGAAGAACATGAAAACCATCTAAGAACTATTCTAGAAACTCTAAGGCATCATCAGCTTTACGACAAATATTCTAAATGTGAATGCTGGCTAGATTCTGAAGCTTTTTTAGGCCATGTAGATGCCGAAGGAATCAATATCAATCAGAAAAAGATAAGTTCCATTTAGAAATAGCCCCAACCAAGGACCTTGACCAATATTCGCAGTTTTCTCGATTTAGCGGGATATTATAAAAAATTTGTCAAAGGATTTTTGTAAATAGCTGTACCTTTAACCAAATTTACACAAAAAGCAGTTTCATTCATTTGGAGTCAGCAATGTGAGGAATCTTTTCAATAGTTCAAACAAGCATTAATAACCGCCTAAGTACTAACTCAACCGCAAGAGATAAGGAATTATCAAGTTTATAATAGCGCGCCCATAGTAGGGCTTGGATGTGTTCTCATGCAAGAGAAGAAGGTATTAGCATATGCATCAAGAAAATTAAAGATTCATGAAAGGAACTACCCAATGCATGACTTAGAACTGGCAATGATAGTCTTTGCCTTAAAAATATGGAAGCACTTATATGGAGTGAAATGTGAAATTTTTACCAATCATCAAAGTTTAAAATATATTATCACACAGAAATAGTTAAATTGTCGACAAAAGCAATAGTTGGAATTAATCAACGACTACGACTTAGACATACAATATCATCCTGGTAAAGCTAATGTCATAGTTGATGCCATCAGTAGAAAAGCAGACCTAAATGCTATAATGGTAAGTCCATTAATGGAAGAATTTAGAAAGTTAGGCATAAATCATATTAATGGAAAGTAGCTAAGTAATTTACTTGAAATTAATACTATAGAGCCTACGTTCATGTAGCATATACTAATTACCCAAGATAATGATAAGGGATATTCCAAGCTAAAAGCAAACATCAAAAATAGTCGCATAACATACTTACATCTGTAAAAAGGAGTTTATATTTATCATGAAAAATGGATTTGGATTCCATATGATTCATACATTTGGAATCAAATTCTAACTAAAGCTCATAACTCAAGGTACAAAATTTACCCTGGAAATAATAAAATGTATAGGAATCTGAAAGAGACCTTTTGGTGGCCTGGACTAAAGAAAGACATAGCTGAATGTATCATTAGATATCCCAGAGTGGAAATGGTAAGATATTTCTATGAACTTTGTGATGGGATTGCCCAAAAGCTGTACTAGAGTAGATGCGATTTGGGTAATCATAGATCATCTAGCAAAATTAGCACACTTCCTTCCGATTAAGCAAACAAACTTAGTGGAAAAGCTGGCCCAAGTTATATATTAAAGAAATAATCAAACTTCATGAAATCCCTAAAATTACTGTATCAAATTAGGATGGCAGATTTACCTCCAATTTTTGGAAGGCAGTACATCAAGATTTGGGGACAATATTAGCTATGAGTAGTACAATATTTCACCCTCAAACAAATGGTCAAACTAAGAGAGTAAACCAAGTACTTGAAGATCTTCTTTGATTAAGCATATTAGACTTTAGTGGTAGTTGGGAAGATCACCTTCCATTAGTAGAGTTTTCATACACAACAACTATCAGTCATGTATTGGAATGGCCCCATATGAGGCTTTGTATGGCAGAAAATATAACACGTCATTAGCCTGGACTAAAGTCGAAGATGTTTTGTTATACATGTCTGATCTAGTTGAAGAGACTAATAAGAAAATTCATCAAATAAAGAGCAAGATTGCTATAACTCAAGATCGATAAAATAAATATCATAATACTAAACATCAAACATTAGAATTTCAAGTAAGAGATCATGCCTATATAAGGGTAAGCCCAATAAGAGGAGTTCATAGGTTTGGCATAACAGGGAAGTTAAGTCTAAGATTTGTTGGACCCTTCGAAATAATCACCAAAATTGGAGACGTCGCTTATAAGCTTAAACTACCAAAAAAAAATTTTGCCGTTCACAATGGATTCCACATTTTTTCATTATGAAGGTGTCTACAGAAACCATTCCATTAATTATCTATCCATTCAATCAACCTCCAACCTCATCTAACTTACAAAAAAGAAAAACTCAAAGTATTGGGTTCAGATAATCAGAAATTACGGAGTCGCCACATCCCAATGGTAAGAGTACAATGGAAGAATTCAACAGAAGAAGAAGCCACTTGGGAAAGAGAAGACTCCAAGAGGAAGAATTACCCAACATTGTTCAATATGTCATGTATTATTCTCACATATAAATAAGTTTTTGTTTGCGTGATGTTGAGGATGACATCATTTTTAAGTAGGGCAATCTATAATGACAGACGTAAAATATACATCTGTACTTGCACGCAATAAGTGGTCTGAAGTAATAAGTAGAAGTTTAGTTCCAAGATTTATTATCCTCATGGAATAGTGATTTTGATACTAAATTATATCTTCTTTCAATAATGTTTAGAATATCAAATTTTTGTTTGAGTTAGTTCCTGAATTAATAATACAAATTACCTTAGGTTAAGATACAATTTATTCAAAAGGAGAGAGTTAGGGTTTTATTATAGTACTTGTAAGGACTTAGTGTTATCACTTCATTATTTAAATGTATAAATCTATTTTTTCATGCCTACTTAAATTAAGTGAACATTATTAACCTCTAATTACAACAGGTTCAGATTTAGTGCAACAAGGAGAACTCCCCTTGGGGTTCTACCTCGGCACTTAAATCTTTATGAGATTGTGGTTTAAATTTATGTTTGATTTCCTACGTCTAAGTTATCAAATATTTTTTTTTATTAGGTCTCACAAATATGATTTCCATCAACATTGCATCATGCGCTTAGACACATGGTTTAGCTAGATGAGAGGATGTGTTGGGTCAATGATGAATTATGTCATATCATTCATTGGATTTCCAATATCCTCTCATCCTTTCTACTTTGCTGAGCAGCAGAGAAAAATTGTTGGGAACTTGGCTCACAAGTATCAAATCTCTTGGTAGAGCTCTTAAGGAAAGGTGCAAGTGAGCTTGAGAGCTTATCACATAGTTCTCTGCTCTACTTGCACTACTTTCCTTGCTCTTGTCCAATTGATGAGCTTAGAACTCAAGTTCTTTTATTAATTGATAATTCATTTAAGTTTTATTTTTAGCAAACTATTTTAACAAAGTTTCATCCATGCATTCCTTCACAATAATAATAATAGACAGTTAAATAGAATTGAATTTTTATTCAAACATCTCTGTTACAACACCAATACAGCCTTACATTTTCCTATAACTACAACCCAACCCTCTCTAAAGGGATTTAACTTTCCATTACTGAATAAATAAAAGCATACATGTAAAAGGAAGTAAACTTGATATCAGTTTATAGAAGAAAATAATCAAATAGAGTTTAGGAAAAGGATTAGGAAATACCTAGAGGTTTTCTAGGGTTCTCCTGATCTTCTTCCTACACTTCTATTTGACTTCACCTTCTTTCTTTAGCTGTCTTCTTCTCTTCAATCTTCACAGTCTACTACTTGCCCCTTGGAGAGTTCTCCTCTTTTTTTTCTTGCAGCTTCTCCTTTTAGTCTTTTGAATATTGAAATTTAGAACTACTCTTTGGTCTAAAATTAGCCTTTAAATAGGGGAATTTTTAGCCCCCATACATTAATCATAAATGACCCTTTATCTTCTTCTACTTCAATACAAGCAATTTATTTTATTCTGCTTAGCCTCTTTGGATTCATCAGAGTTATTGTTTAACTTAGGTTTCAAGAGGTAGGGGAAAGCCAAAGGTCTGAATTTGTGGCCTTCCCTATGTTGTATTCAATGTAGATTCTAGAGCTTACTTTAGCGGGCGCTGTGGCGCACCACAATGCGCTATGGCGCACTGTAGTGGCCTTAATTCAAACACTATTCCGCCATGGCATGCTGCAGCAGCTAAAGTTCAAATACTGTTCTGCTGTATAATTTAATAGCTTACCTTAATGCCACTGCTGTCCGCTGTGGCGCACTGAAGGCGCGCTACAGCGGTTAGACTCTCATGAAAGTGGAATAGTAACCGTTTAATTAACTCATATAAGGTTTTCATAAATAATCAAAAATTTTGGCGTGGCATGCTGCGGCGCCATGCGGTGGTTAGACTGTCATGAACACAGAATGATTACTGTTCAATTAGTTCACATAAGGTCTTTCATGAATAATCAGATATGCCCTATGGTGCGCTGCAGTGCACTTTGGCGGGCTACAGTAGTTTTGTCCCAGGTTTGCATAAATCCTTATAGGGCATAGAGCGTTGCGGCGCGCTTGGAGCGCACCGTAGCAGTTAATCTTTCAGGGAAGCGGATTGGCACTATTCAATTATTTCATATAATATTTTAATATTGCTCCTGGAAGATGACGCTGCGGCCCGCTGTGGCGCGATGCAGCGGTTTTCATTCCAGGCCTTAATGTATGCTTCCAAGTGAGGGAATCTAGTGGACCGACATGGCGCGCTGTGGCATGCTGCAGTGCGACACAACAGTTTTCTTCCAGAATTCTTCAATTTAGCTATGGATTGCCCTTTTCTTCATTCTTCTTGAAAATGTACAAATTCTATTCAATGTATACTGGTTTATAAGATGTTTAAATGTTTTAACAATTAATTTTGCTATAAATTTTGAACATATCATGTAACGACCCAAGTCGTTATTAGGATAATTATGATTAAGCCCGACTAAAAAATCAGGACCCCAAGTGACTTCAAAATTAAGGAAAATTAAATATACCATTGGATAGAGTTTTTTTATGTAATTGTAATGCTCAATTTTGGGAGCAATTTGGACAACAGATATTGTAATAATCTGACTGTGTTTTTCTTACTGTACTATTTATTCTTAGTTGTATACTGTATTTTCTCTATTTATTGTGGTAAATTGGATGTATATTTACTTTGCTTTGCTTCTGTACTCTGATTATGTATTTGTTTAGTGATTGATTATATAGCATGTATGCACTAGCTTATCTCTTCCTTACTAGTGGAATATGGTTTACACCTAATCCAATATTAAGTGAGGGATTTGCCAAAGTGACACACCACCCTTTAGCTTAATCTTGTGGATTAAGGGGTGGAGCGCCACAACCCATCTCCAGCAAAATGCCTCAGAAGATTCCAAATGAGGAGAGGAGTCGAGAGGCTAGCTTAATTGTGGCTGAATTGGGGTGGCCAGCTGGATGGAGGTATGGTGGCAAATGCATATGGTCCGTCGAATCATGGGTTGATCTAACGACTAGATGTGATCGATTAATTTCACACCGTCAGATCCTACCCATAAATCATGCGATGGTCCAGATTGCACGGGACCACTATCCCGTGCTTGGCTTTCTGAATGGATCTCCACGATATAACAATAGCCGTTGGTTATATATAATTTAAATTATTTTAAATACTTTAATTAATTATTTAATTATACACAATTTATTACTCAAAATTAAATAATAAAATGAACTCTGAATAATCCTAAAAAAATTCACTCCTACCTAATTGAGGGGTGATGAACTAAAAATGAAATCAGATTTTTGATCAGAGGTCAATTTAATTATCCTAATTTCTAAGTATTTAAATATTATTAAATAATCGAGAAAAATTCAATGACTTTTAAACACTTCCAAAATACCACCTCTAGCTAATTTGGGAGTGATGAGTCCAATGGTGGAATTCATATTTGATTCCGAGGTCTAAATAAAATAGGCATTCTCATAATTAATAGGAAATCAAGATATGTTAGAAATTGATAAATGATCTCCAAATTACACAAAATTTGAGGTGAAAGCTTTTAACACTATTATACGAATAATTGAAAGGAAAATAAGTTGATTAGAAAACTAATTAAGGAGGGTTGTTATAATTATCCCGACTTTTGAATCCCCTCCAAATACAGAATGGCTGGAGGGAGATGATGATGAAGAAGAAGATGAAAATAAAGATGAAGATGAGTGAATAGGTTGTAGTAGCTTTTGTTGTTTGTTTTTCTTTTTATTTTTTCTCTGTTATCTTGATTTTTGTACTCTTTTTTTTATTTTACTTAAATGAATCCTGGAATTTGATTGCCCCATAGTGCTGTGAAAAATTAAACTGGTTACATCATAAATTTTTTTGAAAATTTAATGTTATGGATTCAACGATAAATTCTCTTGTGAAAAATTTTTGTCATGATAACTTTCTTAACAAATTATGGTCAAGCAAAAAAGAAAACCTTCAAGACTTTCCACACCAAGTGTTTTTCCCAAAATTACTTATTAAGTCTCCAACAAATACAAATAAATGATGCTTAAAATCTAAGTATGGGGGTGGGGATCTAAGGAAGTTAACTAAGAATGCTAAGAAAAGGTGAATCTATGAGTGTGCTAGGTTTCTGTAAAACTTCATGATCACAATGAACCTGGATAGAGATGAAGAAAAATATCTCTCCCTTGAGCTGAATGAAAAAATAAAAAAAATTATGGATAAAAAAAAATATCTCTCCCAAACATATGAAAAAACTGAGAAAAATAAGATGAAGAAAAATATCTCTGCTGAATATTGAATAGTTCATTGTGATTTATAAGGAGAAGCACATAAAGCACAAAACTCTAATACACCAATTCTGGCCTATCCTAATTAGGAATTCCTAGAATTTTTCCCCCCGGTAATTAAGAAGCAAGCATCATGAATTAGAAAAATAGAGATTATAAAGGTAAATAGGAAGAAGAGCATGAGTTTGAGACTTATTAAAAGCTAAAATTTTTTAATCACACTGTTAAGCTTACTCGATGATGAGCAAGAATTTAAATATAAGGGTGTGATAAATCCAAAATTTATAGTAAAATAAAATAATAAGTGCAAATACTTTTAAGCTAAAATGGTATACTTTGATGGGTTTCTCACTGATTTCATGAAATAAGAGGAGCTGAGCAAAATCTAGGCCAAAAACAAAAAAATTTAGAAGAAAACTGCAACAGCGGGCTGTGGCGCGCCACAATGCACTCGAGAGCTCAGCACTACCGCGCGCCGCAGTGGAACAATAGGACCAAGACTTAATGAAAGAGAATTCAAAGCATCCCACTACCGCGCATCACAGCTCGCTATCACGGGCACAAATACGAGAGCTCAGTGCTACCTCGCGCCGCAGTGGGCACAAACTCGAGAGCACATGGGTACCGTTCACCGCAGCGGGCACAAACCCGAGAGCTCGATGCTAACGTGCACAGCAGCATCCATAAACCCTAGAGCTTGGAACTATCGCACACCGCAGTGGACACAAATCTGAGAGCTCGGCACAATCGTGCGTCGTAACGAGCACAAACAGGAAGCTCAGCGCTACCACGCACCGCAGTACATAAACCCAAGAGCTCGGCTTTCCCGCGTGCTGCAGTGGGCATTAACTTAGCAAGATTTTAAAGTAAAATCGCTGTAGCGCACCCAAATGTGCTGCAGCGCGCTACAGCGCCTGACGTGATTTCAGCCATGAATAAGCATTAAAAGCAATATAAGGAAGGCCAAAATCTCAAATCCTTTGCCTTCCCATAGTAGTCATTAACTCAAAATGCAATCAATTATCTTCTTTTTCAGGAGAACAAAAAAATATTTAGTTTAATTTATTTAATTCTTGAGGAGATGAAAGGTTGGCCAAAGTAATGCAAGACACTTTGCTCAGCATCTATAAAAGCTGAGAAGAAATACTATGGAAAGGTTGTTCCCCCCTTTAACATTCCTAGTTCCCAAATTCAGAAGTTGCTGCAAGATAGAAAGGAGAACCCTACCCAAGGAAGGAGAAGGTGACCACCAAGGAGAAGCAGGAAAGAAAACTCGATGATCAGGCAAAAAGGCAAGTTGGAAAGCAAGGCAAAAAATGAAGAGAATGCAAACGCTATTCCTAGTATTTTTTCTTAATCCCATCTTTATTTCTTGCTGTAAAAACCATGCAATGGTTCATTTCCTTGTCTAATATTTTTTGCATTTCATTTGTGATGGAAGTTTAAACCCTCCATGGGGAGGGTTAGGATAAATCATGTAATATATTATGAGATAAAATGGTGTTTGTACTAAATCTCTCAATGAATAAATTCTTTATCATTTCTTGGGGTTATATATGATTCTTATTTGTACGCATGCTCTGTAAATGAATGCTTCTATTTAAATTAAATGGCTATTAAAGAGGAAAATGCCAAGCCAACTAACCATTTCAAGATTAGGAAAAGACATATAAAGGTTCTCGCCATAAATATATATATTTACTGAGTGAGAATTGTCGGTGTAAGCACCTTAAGATTGATATGATGAGTTGAACTTGGTAACTTAACTCTCTTAGAGCCCCATAGCTCACCAATTGGCATAAATCTAGGAATATGTGCATTAGTGCTTAGAGCTTAGTGACAAACTCTTGAGCCTAATAGCACTTTCCTTTGAGCTCAGTCGAGAGGTTGATGCATATGAGCCTAGAGCCACCAATTACGCTCCGTAGCTCATCATAAGTTAAATGAGGAAGAAGAAGAATTGTGTGCTTACTGATGAATGTGACATAATCTACTTAGCTCAATGATTCACTTCCTTATAAAAACTGTGAGGGAAGCACGTGATGCTAACCGAGTGGAATCAAGCTTATATGATCGATGTAATTAAAATTATGAATTCGATAACTTTGACGTAAGAAATCAAATTTAACTAACATCGATCACATAAGGGTTTATGTGCCGAGATTGAACCTTTTTAAGTTCATCTTAAGCACTGGGCGTGACATAGTTGGAATTCGAAGACACTCTAATTTGCATGTGAACAAGTCTCATTATAAGTTGATAAATACAAGTACTTACACCAATCCCATAATAAATTCATGATAAAATCCAACTCTCCCTTCTTCTCAAACTAGTATTTTTAAATTAAGGACTTTGTACTGCTAATTAGGAGCTAACAAAACCACAAAATATCATTTGTATAAACATTATTAAAAGTAAAAATACCTTAGTAATAAAACACTATGTTCCCTATGGATGATAAATTTCGAAACATACATTCCATTATTACTTCAGACCGCGTAAACTTGTGTGCGAGCGCATACGTGTAATTACAGTGTGTTAAGTTTTTGGCACCATTGCCAAGGAATGGTGATCTATTTTGTATTAAGGATAATTTACGAGTCAATAGTGATTTAGAATTATCTTTGTTCTTCATATAATTTTTATTTTTATTTTGTAATTATATTTGTTGTTAATTGTTAACTTTAGTTTTATTAATTTAGTTTATTTTTATTTTATTTTGTGAACTGAAATTGAATGTTGTAATTGTTCTTCCTAGCTAAGTTTTTGAATTGCATGAGTAAGAGAGAAATTTTGAACATACTATTTGATCTAGAAATTGAACGCACATACCTTAGAGCTAGAAGTGAACAAAACTTGATAAATAAAAATCAAGTTGAAATGGATAATGTAGAAGCAAATCCCTTAGAAGAAAAATAGGGAAGGGCTTTAAGAGAATATGCACCGCCCACTGTTAGAGGTATCCTACACGCCATTGAAGACCAAATATCGAAGCAAACAATTTTGAAATAAAACCCTCAACTCTGAATATGGTTCAAAATAGCCAATTCGAGGGATTAGCCACTGAGGACCCTAATTCCCATATCTTTAATTTCCTGGAGATATGAGACATGTTTAGATTTAATAGTATTTCTGACAATGTCATTAGACTTAGGCTATTCCCCTTTTCATTAAGAGATAGAGCCAATAGTTGGCTTAGTACTTTACCCAGTGATTCAATTCGCATATGGGACGACTTGGCTAGAAACTTCCTAACTTATATTTAGCATAGTAATAACATTGGGTTATTACACTAGAGTTTGCCTTACAAATCAAATTAACATGATTAAACAATATAAATTTGATTCCTAAACATTTAATTTACTGATTTTAAGGGAAATGACAAATTTTCAGGGCTTAAGGGCACTTAAATCAAAAGTTGGGGAAAATGACCAAAATGCCCTCTTTAGAGCTCAAAAATGAGATTTTAAGATTTAAGGTTCCAAATTGAGTCCTATTAATGCCAAATAATTTCTTGTTGTCTGATTTAAAGATGAACACTTATAACATTCAATTTGGCCAAGGATTAAGACTAATGATCTCAAATTATGATCTTAACTCATTAATTATTAATTAGCAAAATTACTTAGTAAAATCAAAAATTTATGGTATTTTTAGGTTCTATTCAGTTTAAGGATTCTATAGATACCAAGTTTGCAAAATCTTGAGGTCAAATAATTTAATTATGAGCAAATCAAGAAATGCCCGAAAAGGTTAATTAAAAGGTAGGATTCAAAAATCTAATTTTAATTTGTATCTAAATCAAGCAAAATTAGTTACCATGGGTTCCCTATAGTATACTAAGCATAATGACAGTGGGTTTTCTCAATTTGAATCTAAATTAATTAATTTAGGCTTTAATTATAGTTTAGGGTAATTAGTGACTGATTAGTGAAATTAATTATTGAAATTTTATTTTTACTGTGCCAATGTGTACTCCTCTATTTTGTGAGTGATCAAGAACTTGAAACTTGAAATTTAGATAATTAATGAGCTCAATATTCACTAATTCAATTTTTGAGGGGTTAGGCTAAATTAAGAAATCTACCCATTGAAATTGAATTTTTTTTGTAGTTTACTAATCTTTATATTTTTCTAATCAAAATGGTATATTTGATCATATGATTTAGAGTTGATTGGTTAAGTTACGAGCTAATCAATTTTTAGGATTTAATTAGCCTAAAAAGGTCATTGGCTAAATTAAGCATTAAATAGAAAAAATAAACATCACCAAAATATTATTTACATTTTTCTGTGCAAAATAAGATATAAAATTGCTATGATTAAATTTATGGTTATAAAGTTATGAAGGTTTGAAGATTAATAATTAATTAAACTAATTAAACTTAATTAATTAACTTTAATTTAAACATAAACTAATGGCTCTTAACTACTTGCATGACCAACCTGCCCTTTTTAGTTAAGTTTAAATTAATTAATTTAATTTATAAAATTTTATATTTAAAAATAAACTATTACATGAGATCTGAAAAATCCAAAATTTCACCACAAGCTAATTTGGGGGTGAGGAATGCAATGGCAAAGTCAAATTTTGATTTTGAGAGTAATTTAATTATTTTAATTTCAAGGGTATTTTTAATTTATTAAAATACTCAAAAAAACATGTTGACTTCCAAGAATTTCCAAAACATTGTCCCTAGCTAATTTGGGGGTGATAAGAATAATGGCGAAGTTAAATTTTTGATATGATGTCAATTTAATTATTTTATTTTCTAAATTATTCAAATTATCCAAAATTAGGGTTTGGTCTGATTAATTCCTGATTTGGACCAAAGCTCCAGTGTTTGCTCCTAATAACTAATTAAGATTATCAGAATGAAGATTATGACTTAATTTAGACCTGATTGATCAGGATAATTGTGGTGACCTGCCGCTAGGTCAGCATAACTAATACAGCATTATGTGCTCACTTCCTAGAATCATATTGGGGTTTAGTATAATAGTATATTAGAGGCATATAAAATACACACTTCCACATTCATTGCAACTTTCTTAAAATTCATATTCTACATCCTTGCCTAGAAGCCTGCACAGCGGTAAACTAATTTTTGAGAAATCCTTGATGAACCTTCTATAGAATCTCGTGTGCCCCAAAAAACTTCTAACTCCCTTCACATTGGTAGGTGGTGACAACTTTTCAATCACCTCAATTTTAGCTTTGTCTACCATAATTCCTTTTCTAGATATAAGGTGGCCCAATACAATCCCCTCTTCTACCATAAAATGACATTTTTCTCAATTTAGGATAAGAATAGTTTCTTCGCATTTTTTAAGAACCATACCTAGATTTATTAAACACTCCTCAAAAGATTTAACCACTACTGAAAAATCATCCATGAAAATCTCTAAAAATTCTTCTATCATATCTGAAAAGATAGTCATCACCTTTGAAAAGTCGTGGGGGTATTGCATAACCCAAAGGGCATCCTTTTAAATGCAAATGTTCCATTTGGACAAGTAAAGGTTGTTTTCTCTTGGTCATCCAGGATTATCAAAATATGATTGTACCACGAATAACCATCAAGAAAATAGAAGTATGGATTTCTTACCAACCTATCGAGCATCTAATCAATGAACGGGAGAGGATAGTGATCCTTTCGGGTTGCTTTGTTTTGTCTCCTATAGTCTATGCAGACTCTCCACCCCTTCACTTTCCTAGTTGGAATCAATTCATTATTTTTGTTAATGATCACAGTTATCCCACTCTTCTTAGAAACCACATGAATTTGGCTTACTCAAGGGCTATCAAAAATTGGAAAAATGATCCCATCATCAAGGAGCTTTAATAATTTCCTTATGCACCACTTCCTTGATGTTTAGGTTTAGTATCCTTTAAAGTTCTATGGATGGTTTAGAATTTTCTACCAATAGGATGCAATGCATGTACATAGTGGGACTAATCCCCTTCAAATCAGTGATGATCCATCCAATAGCCCTCTTATGATATCTCAACAGCTCATATAATTTATTTTCCTGGGTTGGGCTTAACAAAGTAAAAATGATCACAGGTAGTGTTGCTCCTTCCTCGAGATAAACATACTTTATGTGATTGGGCAAAGGTTTAAGTTCCAATTTAGGAGGTTCATCAAGAGACAACTACATTTTCTTCCTTTCTTAAATTAACTCATCAACCTTATTCTCTACCTCATAATCTACAGCTCCCTCTCCTTCCTATAATTAGATTCCCCAACATCTCCAGAAATCAACACCTCCTCCATCACATCTACTTTCCAATATTTTTCATTTGGCTTAATAGAGTGCCTCATTGAATCTCCTATCTTAAACCTTACCTCCTCTCCCTCACAGCAAAGACTCAATTCCCCCTTATCAACATCTATCATAGTTTTGTCAGTAGCAAGAAATGGTCTTCCCAAAATTATAGGAATCTCTTAGTTTTCTTCTTCCATTTCCAAAATGATAAAATCAGCTGGGAAGATAAACTTGTCAACCTTGACTAGGATATTTTCCAAGAATCCCACGATAGTTTTCACGGATCTATCTGTTAGTTGAAGAAGTACTGATGTAGGTTTTAAGAAATTAATTCCCAATTTTTTAAAGATGTAGAATAGCATTAAATTAATTGAATCCCCTAAGTCATATAGGGCCTTTTGAAAAGAGTGATTTCATATAGTGTAAGGAAATGTAAAACTCCCTGGATCTTTTCTTTTTATGGGAATTTTTTGCTGAAGAATGGCACTACATTCCTCAGTCAAGGCTACCGTTTCTTTCTCATTTATATTTCTTTTCTTTGATAAGATATCTTTCATGAATTTGGCATAGCTGGGCATTTGCTCTAAGGCTTTAGCAAATGGTATGTTTATATGAAGGGTTTTAAAAGTTTCTAGAATTTTTGGAATTGGATGTCTAACTTTTCCCTTGCCATTCTTTACGGGTAAGGAATGTGAGGGGTGTATTCATATTGTTTAGTTAAATGCATTTGAGCCCCCTCCTTCACTTCCTTCTCTTTTTCTTTATTAGTTTCCGTTTCCTCCATTAATTCCTCTCTCAAAGATTTAGATATGTTTTTAGATTTGTTAAACATAATAGGTTCCATAGTATTCTCACTTCTTAATGGTATGGAATTTCCTGATTCATTCCCACAGTCTCTTATTGCTCCAACTAGGACAAGTTTATTCAATTAGCTTATTATTTCTCTTAGTTTTAGCTCAATTCTTTTAACATTTTCCTCTTGGCTCAAAAGAGTGTGTTCATGCCTATTTAATATTACATCGGTTTTGTTCATAAAATTAATTGTGGAAGTTCTAAACTCTTTAATGGAGTGCTCTAATCCTATTCTATCCTCACCTTGCTGGTTCCTATAGCTTAGGATAGCATGGACACTTTCAGTTTCGTTATTATGAAGTGAATTCAGTTACATGCTCTCAAGTTTTTGGGTTAATTAAGAAATTTGATTTCTTAATTTAGAGATCTAGTTAACTTCCCTTTTGTTATGGTTGATTCTCTCAATCAGTCATTAGTAGGTATTGCTGGCCATCTCTTCTACGAGATCAAAGGCTTCTTCTTGGATCTTACTACTGAGTGACCCTCCGATAGCTGCATCAATGATGTCCTTGTTAGAGCATTCAAACCATTGTAAGAGGTTTGAACCTGCATCCATTCAGGAAACCCATGATGTGGGCATTGCCTTAGGCACTCCTTAAGTCTTTCCCAGCTGTCATACAAAGTCTCTCCCTCGAATTGGTTGAAGTTAGTTATCTCAATTCTCAACTAGGCTGTTTTGCAGGTGGGAAATATTTGGCTAGGAATTTCCAAGCCAAATCGTTCCACGTGCGAATAGAATCTCCCAGAAGTTAACTGAGCCAACTCTTGGTTCTATCTCTAAGTGAGAATGGGAAAAGCCAGAGTTTAACGACATTTTCAAAAACACCGTTAAATCTAAATGTATCACAAATCTCAATGAAGTTTGAAATATGTGAATTAGGATCCTCTGTGGCTAGTCCACCGAATTAGTTATTTTGGACCATGCTAAGTGTTGATGGTTTGATCTCAAAATTATTTGCCTCTATGTTCGGTCTAATAATCGCATGGGGGATGCCTCTAATAGTAGGCAATGCATAATCTCTTAATGCTCTACCCTTAGGTTCTCCTAAAACTTCTCTAGGATTTTCTTCTATGTTAACTCTTTATGCCCTACCCCGATATTCTCATAAATGATTAGCTTCTAGATTATCCATTTTAAAGTGATGTTGGTTAAGGATTGCTCATTCTCTTCTAGCTCTCAAGTAGTTTGCTCTATTTCAGGATCAAATAAAATATTTACATTTTCTCTCATATTCATGCAGTTCTTAAAATTAGCTAGACAAAATGATTACAGCAATCACAATGAACAATTTAGCAACTCAATCACTCTAAGAAAGTAAATAAGTGCTACAATTCCAGTTCAAGCAAATACTTCAAATAAACTAAATTAAAAATCCAAGTTAAACTACAGTTAGCCCAATGCGATATGATTATAAAAAAAATGAAAATATATGCAAATAAGTAAAAAGTCTAAATCACTATTTACTTGAAAATTATACTTAATACAAAACAAAACTGTTCTCCGGCAACGGCGCCAAAAACTTGACAAACGTAAAATACACGTCTATGTTTGCACGCAAGTGTACGTAGTCTGAAGTAATAAGTGGAAATTAATTCCAAGATTTATCATCCTCTAGGAACGGTGATTTTGATACTAAGTTATATCTTCTTTCAATAATGTTTAGAAGATTGATTTTTGGTTTAATTTGGTTCCTAAAATATTAATGCAAATAACCTTAAGATAAGATACGATTTATTCAAAGAGAGAGAGTTAGGGTTTCATTATAGTACTTGTAAGGACTTAGTGTTGTTACTTCATTATTTAAATGTATAAATTGATTTTTCATGCCTAATTAAATCAAGTGAACTCTGTTAGATTTGAAGTTACCCTCCAATAACAATAGGTTCAAATTTAGTACAACAAGAGAACTCCCCTTAGGGTCCTACCTTTGCACCTAAATCTTCATGAGATCCTTGTTTAGTTCAATCTTTGATTTCCTACATTCAGGTTACCAAATATTTCTTTTACTTGTTAGATCTCACAAACAAGATTTCCATCAACCATGCGTCATTGTGCTTACACACGCAGTTTAGCTAAATGAGAGGATGCATTGGGTCAATGGACCTATGTCACATCTCTCATTAGATTTCCAACGTCCACTCATCCCTTCTACTTTGCTGAGCAGCAGAGCAAAGTTGATGGGAACTTAGTTCACAAATATCAAATCTCTTTGTAAAGCTCATAAGAAAAGGTGCAAGAGAGCGTTGAGAACTTGTCACATAGATCTCAACTCTACTTACACTATCTTCCTTGCTCTTATCCAATTAATGAGCTTAGAATTCAAGTTCTTTAATTAATAATTCATTTCAGTTTAAACTTTAGCGAAATAAATTGACAAGAGTTCATCCAAGCGTTCCATTTATATTAATTATTATAGACAGTTTAAATAGAAATCATTTTCATTCATTTAAACATTTCCATTATAATACCATAATGTCTTTACATTTTCCTACAACTATATCCCAACCCTCCCAAGAGGGTTTAGCTTTCCATTACAAAATGAATATGAGCATACATGCCAAAGGAAGTAAACTTTGACATCAGTTTACAGCATAAAATAATCAAAAGAAAGCTTAGAAAAAAATACTATAAAGCACCCAGAGGTTTTCTAGGATTCTCTTGAATTTCTTCCTGTACTTCTGCTTGACTTCTCCTCCTTCTCCCTTGATGTCTACTTCTCTTCACTCTTCATGGATCACTGTTGGCCCCTTGGAGAGTTCTCCTCCTTTTTCTTCCTGTAGCTTTTCTTTTAGTTCTTTGAATATCAAAAATTATAACCCTTATCTTGCCTGAAATTGGCCTTTAAATAGGAGAATTTTTCAGCCCTAAGCATTAATAACATATGACTCTTCATAATCTTCCGCTTCAATGCAAATCCTTTAATTTATCCTGCCTAGTCTTCTTAGTTTCCCCAGCTTTAATGTTCATTCTGGTTTCAATGGCAGTAGGAAACCAAAGCCTTTACTTTTGTTCTCTTTCCCATGCTGCATTTAATGAAGATTTTGGAATTTTCTGTATCAGGCGCTGCGGTGCGCTGTAGCGGTCTTGATCCAAACACTATTCCACCGTGCCATGCTGCAGCAACTGAAGTTCAAATATTATTCCACTGTATATTTTGATGATTTTCTTAAGGTCGCTGCCCATCCGCTGTGGCGTGGTGAAGGCGTGCTATGGTGGTTGAACTTTCAAAAAGGAGAAATAATAACCGTTCCATTAAATTACATATAGTTTGCATAAATAATCAGATATTTCGCTGCGACGGGCTGTGATGATTTTGTCCTAGTTTAGTATAAATCCTTATGGGGCATAGCGCGCTGTGGCGCACTTGAAGCGCGCTGCAGCGATTTGTTTTTTGAGAAAGTGGATTGACACTGTTCAATTATTCTTCATAAGGTTCTAATTTTGCTCCCGGGAAATGACGTTGCTGCCCGCTGTGGCACGCTACAGCGGTCTTCTTTCCAGGTCTTCAGGTACACTTCTAGGTGAGGGAATTTGATGGACCGCCATGGCACGTTGTGGTGCACTGCGGCGTGCCACAACGATTTTCACTCAGAATTTAGTGATTTAGCTCATGCTTCCCATTTTTGTCATTTTTCCTGAAAAAGTGTAATTTTCACTCAAAGTATATGGATATATATGATAATTTGAAAGTTTAACACTACATTTTTGCTATAAATTTTGGATATATCAATTTTGCAGTGAGTTTTGAATATTGTTTACGAAATATCTTGTTCTTTGACTCTTAATTGATAATAGCCTGATCTTAGATCTATCTTAGAAAATATCTTAGCTCTAGCTAATTGGTCAAATAGATCATCAGCATGTGGTAGAGAGTACTTATTTTTAATGGTTACCTTATTGAGTTCACTATAATTGATTCACATTCGCATCGAACCATCTTTCTTTTTCCACAAAGAGCACTAGGGCTCCCCATGGTGACATGCTTTGTCGAATAAAATATTTGTTCATTAACTCTTGCAGCTGTTCACTTAGCACTTGCAGTTCTTGGGTGCCTTGCGATAATGTGCTTTTACAATTGGTTGAGTGCCAGGAATTAACTCAACTAAAAATTTGTTTTCTCTTACTGGTGGTAATCCAGGCAATTCATCAGGAAATATATCTTCAAACTCATTTACAAATTGAGTGCCTGCTGAAGGAATTTATTCCATCTTTTCTCCCATCATTGTTACTAAGTATGCATTACACTGCTATTTAATTAATTTCTCTGCTTGTGAAGTATTGATTAAAGATGCTAAAATACCTAATTTTCCTATAAATACTTCAGGCTTGCTCCCACCCTTGATAATGATCTTCTTTCTTTGATAATCAATCATAACTTTATGATTGCTGAGCTAATTAATTCCTAGAATAATGTCAAAATTTACTATAGATAGTACTATCATGTTTGCTTCATATGTCTTGCTATTAATTAGGATGTTACAATCGTAATATTTTTGTGCACTCATGAGGGCACCATATGGTAACCCGACATTCAAGACTTTAGTTAAGTCGTAATATTGTAGTTCAAGAGTTTTGGCAAATCTTTCTAAAATGAACGAGTAGCTTGCAACTGTGTCAAATAATGTGTCACAAGATTTTTTATTGAAATATAAGGTGCCTAGAGTTTAAAATGAAAGATAATTATAAAAGGTAAGAATGCGGTACCTGATACCACTGCATTATCTTTTGGAGCTAGAATTGGGGTGAGGGTATAAATTCTCGCATGAGCAGCTTGTTGGGGAGCAATTGGTCTTCCCTTTTAATTAGTAGCAGGTGCTTTAGGAGCAACATATGGACCTCTCCTTTGCATTAAAGCAGCTGAAGATACATGATCTAATCTGGTAGCTTGTGTGAGTTCTTGCCATCTAGCTGGTATATATGCTTATTGTTGTATCTAAAAAAAATGTGTGATCCATTGATTGTCCATTATACAGGCTACTTGACATTTCCAAAAGTTATGACCAGGTCATCCATACATATAACATATTCCGCTACTGTGATAACAATTACCGTAAGGATGAGGTCGATTGCATTTCCCAGTAGGTGTTTGCTGAGCTATTTGATAAACTCTGGCTTGAGGCGATCTTGGCTAGATCTTAATCTCGATACCCTTGGGTTCGAGATGACAATAAGGACTCAGACGCATCAAAAGGAGCAAGGTTTGAGCCTCATTGGCCCGAATCCAGTAAGGGGGATACCTGGATTTGCCTGAGAGTTCACAGACGGTGAAGAGGTCTCCTCCGGGCTTGCTGAGCTGCCTTAGATCTCTCAGAGAGTTCCTGAACTCCAGGAGACTCTCCTATCAGCGGTACGCGAGCTTGGGAGCGCCTGGAAGAAGCTTAGCTGCTCGAGAATTCAGCAATGGCGGCAAGTTTGCAGAGGGTTCAATTGACCAGCAAAGGGTCAGAGGAAGGGTTGCTGAGGCTACTTATAGCCTTAGATGCTCACAAGGAAGCTTCTAGAGAGCTTTGAATGGGTTAATGAGGCCCGAGAGGTTGGGCCAGGGCTGAGCTCCCAATTTCCCCAATTGGCTCGGCCGAGTCACGAGGCCCGACCAGGGCTAATATGCAGTTGGGGAAAGGTCCCCAACGGCTTGCTGAGGTGGAATAGGTAGTGGGGGATAGGTCAGGCTGTCGAGGATCCACGGGATTCCCTTCGGTCGGTCGCGGGCGTTGTGAAGATGAAGATCCACAGTGCAGGTGCACTGTGGACCGTATGATGTATCGATCAGGAAGACACAACAATCCTGATCCTCTGGATCCTAACGACCGAATCAGATTAAATCAATGTCGTAGGATCGTTCGGGTTGATCTAACGGCGGACCCGCAGTTCTAATCCTAGCCGTTGGATAAGATGGCACGACGGCTAGATTTGAGGGATCCCGCTGTCGTGTGACCCGGGCTCCGCAGCGGATTACCCGCGGTCCCCACAGCGGATCCTGGCTGTTATATTAGGTATTAAGGATAAATCTGCAATTAGGAAAAGTTAGAAACCCTTAAATGCAATTGAACCATTTTAATTTAAATTGAATTATGGCTCAATTGAATTCCAAATTGAACCAAATTTTCACACTTAGCTAATTTGGGGGTGAAGAATTTAAAAATGCAATCAGAATTTAATTCTGAGATCAAAATATTTTGGGTATAGACTAAGGCATCTAAATTGATCAAATTGTCTTTTAGACCTAGAGAAGTCCAATGGACTTCACATTTTCTAGATATGCTTAGTTTGAAGTTCTATAAGCAATGGTGTTAGAAAATAAATGGGATATGTTATCTATGCATTTACAAAATAACAATCTATGGTTGTTACAAAGAGTTATGAGTATTTAAAGTTCTATAATTAATCATTAAAATTAAATTGTATTAATTTAAACTAATCTTTGATTTGAAACAGGGTTAACGGCTTGCGCAAGCGGCAAGGCCCACTGCAGAATGTATTTGTTAGAAAACTTGTTAAAGGGAAAAGAAGATAAAGATATTTGTATTTATCCTATTTCTAATTCTCTTGTTCTTTCTCTTAATATTTTAATATTAGTGTAAATAAGATGATGATGATGATGATGATGATGGAAATAGTAATGGTAGTAGTGATGATCGTAGTTGTGACGATATGATAACGATAACAATAAAATAATAGTAATAATAATAATAAAAAAAAAAGGACCAGCGGGCCCCACAGCACTGCATAGTGTTGGAAGGGACACGGGTCCCACCTGCTGACCCCGCCAGTGCTGAGGCGGGCCCCACACACCGCGCATCAGACAAAAGAGATGCGAGCGGTGCTCTGCGGGCCCCACCAAGCAGTTCAGCGAGTCAGACATCTCACCAGTTGGGCCCGAGTTGACCTGGCCTGGCCCTGCCTAGACTTCTTCTCCCTTTACCCAACGATTATGACTAAGGTACAAATCTTAGGTGGCTTGCTGGTGGCGCTGAGGCTCAGCTCGCACGGAGATAGCTAGGGCACATCATGATCTACCCGTCAGTGGTTGGACCAGTGACTGAGGACTCTGGTGCCTCTGGTGAGGTCAAACCCTAGATCTAAGATTTTGGGACAGTACCATTACTGTAGTCCACTGTGAATTACAGGCAAAATATGCTCGATCGAGCTCGATCAACTTGATCAGCTCGATCGAGCTCGTTCATTTAACAATCCAGAGCATGAAATGAGCTTTCGAAATTGAATGCAAGCATATAAGGTAGTATCGAACGGGATCAAGGTGTACCTAATTTGACGGCGGAGGACGCAGGAAAACGAAGGAGGTAGCTCGATTTGTCCAGAAAGCTCCCGATTGTGCGAAACAGCGAAATCGAGCATATGGGGGATTAATTGAGGCTCGACTGATCCTATAAAGATGACGCATGCAGTGATTGGGCACGTGCCGTAGCTCTACGGTGCACGGCGCGTGACACGCAGGGCTCAGGCTGGGGACGAACCACCCCATCCGTCTGATCCAGCCCGCACATCAATCAGATGGTTGGATTGATGCGCCATCTTATCATATGACACCGTTTGGCCAGGAGATGGCGCGAAGGATATTAGGACGGCACCATTTAAGGGTTTTAATTAAAATACTAATTTGTTAATTAAATTCCAAATTCCTTAATTAAGATAGATCTATTAAACGACTTCATAAAATTTTCAATAAATCACCCCTAGCTAATTGAAAGGTGAAGAACGCCACGGTAAAGTCAGATTTTGATTTTGACGAGTATTTATTTTTTCTATTTTTGGGGTATTTTAAATATATTAAAATATTCGGATAAAAATCCAATGACTTCCAAATGCTTTCAAGACTTCACCCTTAACTAATTTGGGGGCAATAAACGCAATGGTGAAGTCCAATTTTTGATTTGAGGTCAATTTAATTTGGTCAATATCTAGGGTTCCTGAAATTCATAAAATTAAGGTTTGATTCATTTGACCCCTAATTTAAACCAAAACTTCAGGGTGATGTTCTAATGACTATTTAAGAGTGTTATAACCAAAATTAAAACTTAATTTAGTCCTAATTAGTCAAGGTAACAACTTTGGGTTGTTAAGTGATATCTTTAGATCACAAAACTTAATTGTGCTAAGTTGAGCTGCAGAAGGAAGCCTAATGCTTAGGATTTTGGCTAACTTGCAGACAGGAAAGTTTACAGACATGGTAAAACTTTCAGATACAAGAGAATGACTGGTCCCAGTGTTTAATAATAATACATTATAGTGCTTATCGCTAATACAAATGGTTCTTAATTTTTAAGCATTTAATAATTAACTAATTACAAGTATGAAAACTTGCATAATGAAAATGGTAAATAATAAATAGGATTAGGAATGTGTACCTAATACGACATTATTATATTCTACCACTTCTATATGAGTTAAATTGTACACTCTGGTTGGACCAGCAGGTATGTTGTTGTAAGCCTGCTTCTAAGGAGGTTTAGCATTAGAGGTTCGAGGTGCAGAAGATTCTTCCTTCTTCTTGACTTGAGCTCCTTCAGAAACAGGAGGCATTATTTCCAACATTTGGTCTCTACAATTTATAGGAGTGTGGTTGAAGACTTGTTTGTGCCTGGAGTGCTCGATGCGCACACCATCCACTATTTTTGTATAAGTGCATTGGAAGAAAAGGTGACCTAGTCTATCATAAGTATACAAGCACCGACCATTGTGGTAGCACTTCCCATATGGATGATGCTTTGTGCAGCTTTTGAATGGATCTGAGGTAGTAGCAGCTGCCGCGATCTGATAAATTCTATTGGATGGGATTCTTGTTGTAGGACATAAACCCAACACTTCACTTTGAGTCCTTCTAGGACTGATGATGTTCAACAACACTTGCCATTTTGATAAGTTCAGAGAAATTAGTGAGCCTCAATAGTACTATGTGATCCTTGATTGAGTCACAAAGATTGCTTTGAAACTGGTGGTAGCAAGCTACTTCCGTTCTCTCATGTTTTGGAGCAAAGCGAGTAAGTCGATGAAACTCCATCTCATATTCAAACACAGGACGATTTCCTTGCTTCATCTTTAGGAAAGTGTTATCTAGTGTGTTTTGCATTGATGGAGGAATGAATTATGCTTTGAAATCTTCCAAAACTCTTCCCAAGGGATTCTTCAATGTTGAAATTGGCAAAATGAGTGTTCCTTATGTTATCCCCACTTATATTCTGCCTCTTCCTGAAACATGTGAGCTATAAGCCAGATGGCTTCTGAATCAGAACACTTAATGTTAGTTAAGTTCTTTTCCATGAGCTTCAGCCAGTTGGCCGTGTCCATTGTAGATAGATTTCCACTGGAGGTGGGGGTTCTCAGACGAATGAAGCAATGATGCAGTCCATCAGTAGCACTTATCTTTCCTAAAGAATTGCTAGATGCAACATAAGTGGAAGATGACGATCCAATATTCATTCTTACTGTATTAAAATAATCACTTGTTTAGTGATAAAAAAAGACTCTCAAAATAAAATTTTATTTAATTTTTTCCGAAATACAAGTTGATGCAAAATAAAATTAAGGACATCAAAATGATATAATAAAACTAAGATTACATCATTATTTTGAAGAAATTATGTTTTAGCTTGAAGGTCCTAAGCACAATCACCAAAGTATTATGCAGCAAATGCTGCACAAAAATCTTAGTAATTGGGTGAATGAAGTTCCTTCTGACAATCCTTCGTTATCTTTGAGTAGGCTTTCTCCCACCATTTCCCTGCTTCATCTTGAAAGAGATAAAGCAGAATCATAAAGTGAACATTATTAGGATATTAAACTATATTGAAGACAGAAGTAGCATGTCGCAACCATTATTTGGCTAATGTGGGGAAATATAGTTCTCTATAGATGGAATAATTTAACATTTTATCCAAACCAAAGTTCCCTCTTGAGAGACTCTCGGTATTGATCTTCCATGAGGTTATCCATATTGAAATTCCTCTTCCCATACTTGATCAAATCTCTTAAGAAAGTACTTGTTGGCTGAGAGACTAAACGGCATCCTATACAAATTTTATAATCTTATAAGTACTTTATTATTTGATTTAAGATATTCTATTATTATATTTAAACATTCAATAGTTAAGTTTACTTTTAATGATTTTAGTATAATTTTATCTAAAGTTGTTTAGATAATATACATTTTTCATTTTAGCTTATGTACTGAGATGATATAAATGTGATGGATGCAATTAATTGCACCTGATATGATTGTATCCTGTTAGAGAATAGCCTATTAGGTAGATAGGAATGAAATTTCAACCTGACACCTTATGGTACTGTGGGGCCCCCGTACTGACAATAGGAAGTATGGTGCTCCAAATATGGCAAATCCCTAGCTTAAGTAAGAAAATCAAGTGAAAACCCAACTTGCCTTAAGCCACGAACTTGTCACCATAATACTATAAACATTCATCAATATACATTCAAATATTAAAGTGGCGGAAGCAATAGGTGTATAGTAACATCCACAAGCACAACATAGTAGAGAAAAAGGAAAATAATATAGTAACTCATCACAATGCAGAAATGAAATATATTCAGAATTAATTATTACAAACTAAATTTAAAAGAAAATACAAATGTCTCTCAATCTCACTGAAAAATAGAAATGCAAAATCTATCTAAGCAACAGCATGATCCTCCTCCTGAACCCGCTCCTCTCTTGCAACACTGCCCATGAATAAGTCTGAATCTGACATTTATCGGTATCACAAATGCCAGGGCCCCAGCCAACAAAATAGAAAGGCTACAGTTGAACAATTGTCTAAGTACATTTTATGCTATTTTAATGAACTGAGTATTTAAAGATATCACATTTAAATTTCCTAAGCATGCAAGCTAATTATGGGTGCGACAAGCTATGAAGCGATGGGGTAACTATAAACTATCCATTTATAGCGAGCAACTAGTATGTAAAATAGCATACAACACAAAATAAACAAGGTGAGGCTAAAAGCTAAAAGTAATAGCAATTATAATACAATTCTGAACCTAACATGCTTATGATCACATTAAAATATGTTGATTATAAAAGAATACAAATGTTGAATATAACAAGAAGTTCTAACATCCTAAACATACCAATACACATAAGTAAGCCGTAAGAGTATACATACAACATGCTAATTAATACAAAAAAAAGAAAAGGCCACTGAGACATATGGCAAAAGTAGAGCAATCTATGTAACGTAAAGCCACTGAGACATGTGGCAAAGAAAGCAAGTACTATAAGTAAGGCCACTGAAGCATGTGGCAAGGCAAAAAGAAAATAAGATTAGAAAATCAAACTAGAGTAGCAATAAGCCTAAGACATACTACTGTTATATCAGATAATAGGTCAAATAGGGCCTCCAAGATTAATCAATACCCAGCCTAGACATCCAAATCTGTTAGGCCTAGGCCCATCCTATACAATACTAATACTGAGGAGGCAGACTAAGCTATGACATATTCTACTAACTGAAAGCACTGCAAGAACCAGATGAATGATATGCTTTACAAACACTAACTTAGGATATATCATCCATATCCTAAATTCTCCTATTATGCTCAAAGGATAAGGCTCAATATCTAAGGTATGCCAAGCAAATCTAGTCAAAGTAAGCAAGAGACTCACTCTAGACTTATGTAATATATATTGTTATCTAATTACCAAATCTAGCTACTCTGAGAAGGTACAAGTTTAGGATCTCTAATGTCCAGCTATCGAGTAGAATCTCAGATTTACATCCTTAAAGTTAATATTAGAACTTAACAAGTTCTAATCCAAAATCATGTGATGAGTATAAGGTTTAAGTAAATTAATTAACGACTTAATTTGTTAATATTTTACTCTCTTACCCAAATCTTGATTTAAGTAAATCAGGATTTAAGGATTTTGGAGTTGAACATTCAAATTTGGTGTTCAAATCCTGAATCCAAGGAAAAAAATGTCCTATTAAGGATCTAGGGTTCTCACTTACTACCCACATTAAAGGTAAGGAATCCTATAAGCTGAAAGTTCCAAGAGCTAAGAACTTAGTGAAGGGTTATTCTACTGATTATAAGATAAAATAATCGATTAAGAACATGAATATCTAAGATCTATATTCAACCTTTTAAGATAATTTCATTATCTTATAGATTGAATCATCCTATACCCACATGGAAGGTTTCAAAGGATTAACAATAAATCATTTAAAGAAATTCAATTGGAGGTACTGCAATTCAAGTAGAAGATCTAAAGTATAAGATCTAAAATCTAAGATCTGATTATTTGATCACTTTAGCCATAAGCTAGGTTTTTAACTTAGACTTTACTAATTGCATTTCTTTTGGCATTTAAGTTAATAAATTAACCAAATTAAACTTATTAAGGTGAGATTTAGGAATTGAATCTATTAGATCCAAGTATTAAGGCCAAGTGACTTCTTTAGGATCACTTAAGATCTAAGTATCTTAATTAGGGCTAATGAAGATTTCTTAAATAAATGTCCATATTATTATCATTATTAGTTTAAGAGTTCAAAGAACATTAAAATTTAACTAAGGATAATTTACTGAATTTTTCCCAAGATTTAAGGGGCACTTAAGCACATTTTGGTCAAAATGACCAAACTACCTCTCTTAAGGCTAAATTTGGGATTTTAGGTTTTAATTATCCAATTTACTTCTAATCTATTTTAATGTGTCTCAAATTGATTAGTAAAGTGAGAAACACACCTATCTTAGGTTTTGATAATCTAATTAAGCTAATTAGCACTAATCACTTACTTAAGCCAATTAGGGTGATTATTGAGTTTAGGCATTCTTAGGGCAATCCAACCTCACACTTAGGTTCTAATAGACTTAAGATAGCATAAGGGATTAACCTACCCAAAATTAGAGACTAAATTAGGGTTTAATTAATTAATTCCTAATTAGAGTGATTAAGGAGTGATTAAGAAAATTAATTATCCAAAATTTGTTTTAAGGGTCTGAAATTATTCTATAGGGTTTAATAAGCAATCAAAGCCCTTAATCAATTAATTTGGTTATTAATTGAATTTATTATAATTTAATTTAAAACAAAAAAAGTTTAATCAATTATTTTAAATCCAACCATTAGATCTATTTTTTTATTTTATATTTAAATTCCTTGTATTTTTTTGATTCAAATGGTATATTGGATCATACCATTTGGATCGGTATAACTAAAGTTATTTAATTAAATTAATCTGTATTTTTATTTAAATGAAAATCATAGGTTTGATTTTTTGATTAAATTTCCTTAAGAAAATTAAATCCAGAAATTCAATTATTCGCTATTGGCCCAATTTTAAAACGCACGGGTCACGGGTCGGCCCGACCCGTGACTTCGTCTCCTTCCTACGGATGACACCCGATGCTCGGCTCCTTAGGGTTAGCTCCCGATGCGCAATTCGTCGTGCACACGCCACGCCACGCCCTGATCTCGACGGCTACACCATCCCTGACTCCAGACACGTCGATTAAACCAAGAAGCCCCAACTGGGAGGCGCTGGATTGCCGGGGGACTACTCGGCCGAGGCATCTCTGAAGGCGCACTTGTGATGAGTGAATTCTCCTCACAAAGGCCATGAAGTGAGGCCGTCTCGATCCCTACACGTTCAGGGACCTAAAGGGAAACGATAGGGCGAGTCAAGGGGTTCTGGGATGGTCTGGATCAATGGGGTGCTACTCGTGGTCTAAGACGAGCTGGAGCTCTTGACTGGTCGATTGGTTCTCAGTCGAATCGATCGATCCGATTGCACCGAACCCTTCGATACGGTTCGACAATCATTGACGAGAGCTCCTAATGCCTAAAGGATGGCTAATTGCATCGATGGAGCGCAAAATTGGCAAGCCAGCGACCTACTGGCAATGCGCATTCAGATGACAAATCTGTCGTCTAGCCCACTGCCAAGCCTTACCAGAAGGCTCAGCCGCTACTAGGAAACCTAGGTGAGGACCTATCACAGCACCTAGAGCTCAGTTGAATGAGAGTCGAGCTGAAACCAACTCGATTGAAGAAGGGATAGAGGCTATACCTGAAGACAGATGGGAAGAAGATGAAGTCGAGCGCCTTAGCAGATCACTGGCGAATCCTAAACTCCCTCAAGTGCAGCCTGGGGGTTTGAACTCCAAACCACACCCACTATCAGCGGATGAAGCAGATCCAGTCGTCGGATGAACTAGGAGCACCGAGACAGAGGGCAGAGGAGAATTTTGGGTTCACAGTTAGCAAAGGAGCTCACTGTGGAATCAATGGAAGTATTTATAGGCCTAAGGGACCATGGGGGGGTGTGGCTTCCAAAGCTCGGGCTCAGAGAAGAGGCTCGGGCCGAGGGGAAGCCTTGGGTTTAACCGTTTTAGGGCAGATTGGGGAGAGCACTGCCGACCAGCCGTTGCACCAGAGGGCGAATGGGGAAGAACAGGGTAATTTCCCGTACTGCCATGGGGCGGGGAGGATTTGGCTGTCGGGGGACTAGCGCGCATGGGGAGATCGGGGTGTGGACGATGATCCACAGTGCCTGGGGATTTCAGAGCCGTCGGATGGATTGACCATTGGCTCTGAATGATCCTGATGGATTACTTAAGTGGGTTGGATGCCAGCCGTTAGATGCGAATGGCGGATCCAACGTGTAGGATTTAATCTTAACGCGGAGGAGATCCTGCTGTTCGATAGTTTGCGCTAAGATGCGCGCTAACCCATCTATTGGCACCGACTGATGTGCCGCTGTCAGGACCCCGCAGCGGATCGGTCGCGATCCCGACATCAAATCTCGACGATTAATTTTAATTAATAAATTAATTTTAATAATATAAAATCAAATAATTAATAATTAATTAAGTATAATAAAATTTATATTCAATTTAGGCTTAAATGAACTCTAAAAATTCCCAAAATTTAACTCTTAGCTAATTTCGGGGTGGAGAATTCAAAAATGAAATCAGATTTTGATTTGGAGATCAAATTAATTTAGGTATTTTTCAAGGCTTAAAAATAGCCAAAAATACCAAATTTTTCATTTTAGCTCCGATTAATTTCAAATTTCTAGGATTAGGTTTAAATGATCCAGTGAGTCTAATGGAATCAAAATTAAAGCTTGATTTGGCTTAATTAATCTAAATTTAACTAGGGTAACAACTAGGATTGTTACAAATACTTTCTGATACCAACTGTGGTGCCCGCCCCGCTTCTCCGCGCACAGAGGAGTGTGTTTAAGTGATGGGATGGGTCATCACTAAAGGATAACCCCATAATTAGCATAAATAAAGAGAATGTCTACTTAAATGCCACTTACTTTGCTAATGCTAATACTGCTAAGGTGTCTAAGTAATCAACAACTTGGACACACGATTTTGCCCAAATTATCATAAGAGGACAATCATAATTCAGAATATAAAATAGGTAGGTGCAATAATTAAGCAGAGTGCAAAAGTTGCCTGAGTTAAATATATCTATTTATCACATTGTAGAAATAATCGAAAGTAGAGAGTAACTATTACACCCTAAACATAATATTGAGATAAAAAATATATAATGGAGAAATTAAATTATTACAAGCCATTTAAACAATTCTAAAGAAAAGAAAGAATAAAACTAAAATAAAATACTCTCTCTCCAATAGAAAACAAAGTATAAGCAATTATAGAAGGGTCTTCTTCACACATTATTGTTCCTCACATGGATCTGACTCATCAAGCTGCTGTAAGACTGACAAGTTAGTTTTTACATACTAGGGCCCCAGCCCAGAAAAGAAAATATTGGTTAGATAAATCGTCTAAGTACATTTTAGGATAAGAATTTTTTATTTTTAAGATATCACAAATCATCCTATGCAAATAAGATCTACAAGCATCAATGAACGGTAAAAGCTATAAAGAATACATTTATAACTTAAGCATAATATGAGGTAAGAAAATATACTTCAAATTAGAGCTGCAGAAAAGGGTCAAATAATTGGGCAAGGAGCAGGATGATGTGAAGCTCTACAGTGATAATATGAGCATTATTCACCTCGCAAAGAATGAAACATTTCATGACAAGATGAAACATATACAGCTTCGGTACCATTTCATCCGGATACTATTAGAAGAAGGACAGCTAAGATTGAAGAAGATACACACTTCTAAGAATGACGTAGACATGCTTACAAAATTGATAACAGTGGAGAAACTGAAGCTATGTGCTGCTTCGGTTGGCCTTGGTACGTGATAAGAGAGCGAGGGTGAGCCATACCATGTTTCTTGATAGAATTTGAAGAAGGCAATGAAGAATTAAGTTGAAAGGAGGGACAATTCCAAAAGGTCTCTAAGTGAGAGATTGTTATGTTGTGGAGACCATTTAGATCATCATGGAGATGCTAATGGAGCTCCGATGAGCTTCCAGGATGTTCCGAGATGATTCGTAACAAAGTTGGAAGTTCAGCTGCAGCGTTGGCGCTATAGCGCACCGTGGCGCGCTGTTGCGCGCCATGACATATAGTAGACCGAGACCAGGGCACTGCAGCGCGCCCTGGCGGATGAAGTCCAGCGGTTGGGGTGTTGTAGCGCACCGCAGCACGTGCTCCAAAGTGTGTCCTTGTAGAAGCAGACAGAGACTGGGGCGCTACAGCACGCCCCAGTGGCAGGCGTCCCGAGAGCGGGGCGCGCGCTCTAATGTGCCTTAGCAGCACAGCACCTAAGAGCAGGGCACTGCAGTGCACCTTGGCACCTTACTACTCGAGGCTTGGGCACTACGGCGCGCTGTAACGCCTTACGGATTTCAGCTCCGGCTCAGGTTATGTCATAAGCTATTTGAGGGATATTTTGGATCATTTGGGATCCAAAATAGAGCTGAGTACTTAAGAGAAACTTAAGAAGGAGTTTCCAATGCTATAATAAGTGTTGTCTAAGGCTTTGGCTGCTATTGGAGGAGTTTCCAATAGAGAACCCTAAGGAAGAGCTGCTGTGCAAGGTAACTCTTGCATGTACTTGTGATGTCATGTTTTTAATTTTTGTACAAGTGTGCTATATTGATATATTAATTCTCTTAAGCATTCAATATAATCTCGCGATTAGGAGATTGCTCCTAATGTTAGATTTAACTCTTGTTAATCTGACATCAAGTTCCCATAGTGGCCATAGGGAAGCATTTAGAAAATTCTCAATACTAAAAATTTAAGATTATTAATAAAGTATAAGTATATAAGAACTAATATTATATTATATATACTGTATATCTATATATATATATATTATAAAAAATATTTGTGGAACAACAAAAATTTCTCAAGTTTTAGCATGCGTTGTAATAATAATGTGTTGCAACAAAAGAGAGTATGATGATAGACATAAAATTAGGTATAGCATATATCATTAATATTGTGTGATTAGAACTTAACGTGACTTTAACACATTGCATCACTTAAATATATTAGGAAAGTATGCGACTTATTTGACTTATAATATTCATATTACTTATTCGTGAGTAATATGACAAATAGAAAGGTACACAACTTATTATATATTTCTGAATTTAAAAATTTTGATCATGTCTTGCTTATAAAATAATATAATTTTTGAAAACATTAAAATAAAATATATTTTTGAAATTAATAAAATTTATGATAAAGTTTGAAATTTTTTCAAATTATATTTCTTTTTTAGGAGATATTTGACATGAAAAAGTATGAGAAATTTGAGGGTTAAGTAATTTGATTACAGTATAATCATATTATTTTACTGATGATGTTCGATAGTTTTACTGAAAAGTTAATATTTTTCAGTTTGGAATGAAGTAATCTGTGAGTGTAATGTTTTTAGTAAATTGAATGATAAAGTTAGCTCAAAAAATATTTTTTTTAGAGATTCAATCAAATGATTTTTTTGTTGTACGTTGAAATCGATTTTCACCGAAGAAGACGACCAACAACCTCGTTTGCTGGATAAGATGGCCGACGGATTCGTTCGTTCGTTCTGCCAAGACAACTACACATGCTAGCTAGATGATCACATGAAACACATAAAGCTGAAAACTGCATTAGGACAGAAAGAAATAAGTTTTTCTATGTTTTAACAAGGAAGAAGAAATTGTTTGTATACAAAAATTCAATTGATCCATTATATATTTTTTGAATATTGTTATACTTACATATTAATATATATCAAAATATATGAATGATGTGTCAATCAAATATTATGTAAATAGATTATTAATTAAATTTTATTAATCATGAATATTTTTTATATATATTTAAATATGAGCATTGCATCTTTCATATATTTTTTTTAGGATAAATTTTTGGAGGCTTAACAATTTTCCGTTTGTTAAATCCTGACGCAGTCAAAGAACCCCTCTGATTTGTGCTCGGGTTACGGGAACCGCAAACTTCCCTGCGTTTAATCGCAGTCATCTTCCCCAAACGGTGTTTCTAACCCTTGTCCTCCCCAAACCGGCGATGATCCCAATCAGTTAAATCCCACCGATTCGAATCAAAGCATAGGGATTTCTCTGTTTTTCGCTTCTTCGTCGATCGAGGTATGGCCAGTTGTTGCTTTTTTAAACAGCCAAGGTTTCCTGCGGGGAACATCGATTTCTTTTGTTTTTCTCCCTTCGAAATATACTCGAATTCGTCTGGGATTGTTTATCTTTTATGAAATGCTTACACGCTGATTAATTTCGCTATTCGAATGAATCGAATCCATCTACTGTTTTCTGATCGGAGCTTAAAGAATGCAGCCTGCTGAATAATAGCAAGCCTCCAGGATATAATTCTTCGTGATCTGGTTTTCGTAAGCGAGTATTGAACGAAGCCTGCCATGGAGAAAGGAGTAAATTCTGATCTTTTTGTTAACGATGGTTCTTTCCTGGAAAAGTTTAAACAGCTTCAGCAAGATAGCCATGAAAAGGATTTTGTTGAAGAGTCTAAATCTGGAATGGTCGCTAACTCCATTGCCTCCATAAAGCCTATTGCTACTACAAATAAGAAACAACTGGAAATCAAATCTAGTGATATGAAGAAGCCAAATCTTTTGGGATCAGGTGGGAAATTAGCTTTTAGCTTGAAGCAGAAGTCTAAGATTGTATCTGCTCCTGTTAAACTGGCTGAAGATGAAGATGAGGACAGGCACGATTCAGAGCTTGGAATTTTGGAGGAGCCAACAAAGAGGCAGAAAGTAGGGTGCTTGGATTCTTTCAAGTCAAAATCAGAAATTGGGGATGGTAATGATTTCTTGTTTACACGTTCTTATGGCTTGTGAACTTGACTATATTTCTAGGGTACTGTTTATACCTCAGCCTTATTTTAATGTCCTGTTTTCCTTTTGTATGTTTAGACTGAACTATCCCCCTCCTTAGTTTGAGAATGTTTTTGAAAAATTTAAATACTGAGCGCAACCTTGCTGATTTATCTTTTCAGAAAGCTGTTGAGCCTTTGATAATTATTACGATAGTTGGGATACAATGCAGTAGATAAGCACTAGAGTCTTGAATGTTGTCTCATGAATGCAGCTTATGTCTTATTGTCCACTGACCTTGGTGGAAGATGTTGATTGAAAGATTTGGATAATGTGGCACGCCCTGCTACAACAGTAATTTGCATTGCAATGCTCATGCTTTGGTATTAATCAATTCTTTAAGTGACATGCAGCACCAGTTCCTCCTAGTGATCCTATAGTGAAGAATGCTGCGGACAAATTAGCTTGCTTTGTTGCTAAAAATGGAAGGCACTTTGAGGATGTTACACGTCAAAAGAATCCTGGAGATTCCCCATTTAAGTATGAATATTTTTTATTTGGATAAATTTTAATAGATTTTTTATTTATATTGCAAACTACATTGTAGAATTAGTGCATGACTTTTATTTGCTTATAATTTTACTAATTTGTTGGATTAAATCCTATTAATTTGTTGGATTAAAATTATTTTATAGATTATTTTGTGTATGCATATAGCTCTTTCTAGTATTAGCATTGTAATTACATGTAATTTTTGGTATTAAAATCAATCAATATGGTTCCAAAATTTGTACCCATGGAACTATACAAAATGTCGAGCAATATGGCTTGTGAAATGAATAATCGATGAAAGAATCTAGTGGATTACTATAAACACTAAATTTGAAGAAAACTTGTAAGCCTTGTGGTTAGACCTAGGAAGATCATATATCTACTTTGCTTAAATTTGTCAAACCATGTAATATGCAGAGAGACGTTCTTTACATCTTATCTTAAAGGCAAGACCACTACTTATTGAGATGCAACTTATAGAAGAGGTGCATATGCTTAACATTTATAGGTTGGGTATTACATTTGTTAAGAGATGATTGGAGCGACTATTTTGTTCATGATCATATTCTACCTTAACTTATTGAGAATGTTCATTATATAAGTGTTGATCTTTGCTCCTATATCAACATAGGCTCATCACATGTAATAGTATATGATCCTAATAAATTTAAAAATTTGCACAACAAGTGGAAAATATCTGAGTATAGTATGAATGATTATTAAATGATGCTTTATACTAAGATAAAACAAATCACGAAACTATGAGACAATTATTTATTTTAAGAAATGACAAAGGTTGCCAACATCTCTTATGGTTAGAGACGAAGATGTATATTTTCTTCATGTAATTAGCTATTTACAAATTATTTTTTCTCTTAGACACTTTTTATTTGGGAGCAGCTATTCAAATTCTCTTGAGAATTTAATAGCCTATACCTACAGTTCGGATGCTGATAGACAAAAAATTTGTTACATGATTTAAGAATGATATTAGAGATGCGTTGGGGCATGTGATCATAAGATGTTGGATAAAGCCTTTCATTAACCCATTCTTCTTGAGAACATAGAAAGCTTCTCTCCCAATCCATTCATAGTACTTAGAGACCTATCAAAAGACAACAATTTATCTTTTAATCAAATGGAGCTTTTACTTCTTGCTTTGTTACAACATCTTCTAGTGGCATCCTAAGACCTCCTATCAAGAAATTCACTTAGATCACTTTCAATGTTGCCTTTTAAAAGGGCTATGTTAAGAATGATTGCACATAGAAGCAATATGCAATGATATTGAGGCAGATTATGATCTCTAGCAGGTTTAATGATTAGTCTATTAATGATATTAAGGCAATAGGAAATAATGTTGCTACCTCCACAATTGATGATAATTTGATTATTGACAGATTGTTATTAATCATGAAATATCTATATGTGATAGTTATTAAGGCTTAATATCACTTGAACATTGTTTATATTTATGTTGTATGTAATGACATGAGATGCTAATATGCTATAAATAATGCACTTATGCTTTTATTTTAACAGCTGAAGCATTGTCTACACCTTGTGCCTTTTCATGCAAGTTTAGTAAATCACACATTGTTATCGGTGACTATCAAGTGCTATTTTAAAGTTAGGTAATTATGAGGGCCATATTCAGTCTAATGTTCTTCCCTTGAACATATCACACATTCTATAATAATGATCTCGATTGTTGCTCTGCCTATGGTAGCTGAAACTAGGGGTACAAGTGGGTCAACCTGACTCATGAGCTACTTGAGGCTAGTTCAACAAAATGGTTCGTGAGGTGTGCTTGATGAGCCATGAACCAACTCATTTAAAATTTTTAATAATAAGGTTCCTTAAAATATTTTCATATTCGATGAATTTATTTTTAATTTATTAAAAGTATTTCAAAACCTAATATTTTTTATTTTCAATTAATATTTTATAATTCCACATTTTAATACTCATTCCTTTTATTTTGTTAATGTGATTTTTATTAGATTTATTTTGTTTCATCTATTTAACTACAAACTTGCGAGCTAGTTTAAGCTCAAAGATATTAGCTTAAATTTGATTAATTAATCAAGCTCAGGCCCAAGCTAGGGTTGACTTGAGCTTAACTCAACTCATCTACACTGCTAAACATAGCTGTCTAAAGAAGCTTCTATGATTTGATACATAGGAAATTGTTGCTATTGTTGTTTGAATGCCTATTGTTATACAATTGTCCATAAAGTTGGCAGTGAATAGTACTGGCTAATGGACAGTTGGCTATCAAGTGGATGATTGATGTGTTAGCGGGTGTTAGAGATGATTGAAGGAGAGGGTCAAAGTAATAATGTTCATATTCTAAATAGCTCCAAGTAATTAGGTCACACTTTAGATGTTGCTTTCTAAAAGTTGCTTTTGAAGGTTTGATTTGTAAAAAACCAAATAAAAATCAACTTCCTAAATGATAGAAACTTTAAGTGGGGTCTTTATATGAAGCACAATAATAAGAAAGCTGCCTTAAATGCAGCTTTTATGATTTCATTTTTTTCCTGGTGATTATAAAAATACATATTTATTTACCCTCTAAGATCTCATGTTTTTCGTGATGATTATGAAAATACATATTTATTCAAGCATAATAGCATGACCATCAAATTATAGGCACAAGCAATAGATAATTTTTCTTCATCAGCTGTATTTTAGATGCCCCTTGACTTGAAGGTTATAGTTTAGAAGCTCACAATTTCCATGTTGTAATTTTCATTAATAACCCACTCCACTATCTCACAGTAGAGCCACCGCATTGCCTTTTGTCGAGAGGTTTCCATTGATTTTTTTTATTTTTATAGGGTTTCACTGAATCTCTTGTGAGTGTTTTGATATATTCTTCTTCCGTCTTCTCTGTAACAATAGTGATTCTCACTCTTTGAGAAGCTTTTGATCCTTGAAATTTTCGCTTTTTATTTGATTTTGTTTCTATATTTACATTGATCTTCACGACGAGTGACTTTCCAAGTTGGCATTTCGAATGGATTAACCTTTTTTCGGGCTCTCAACTTTCAATTTTATCCTACTACTGTTGAACCTAACATAACATTGCTAAACTAAAGTGATAGGTTTACAAATTTGCTTATAAAGGCTTTCTTTATGAGAGGCTTAGCTTATGTGCACTCTTTGTTTCATTAATCACAAAGGACATGTCTCAAAGAATGTGCATCGTAATTAAACCCTAAACATAATCAGCATCATGCATCATTTTCTTATATTTAAATTTGATGGCCAACCCGGTCAGTTTTTTCTATCTACTCCTAAATTAATCTTATGAGCAATGCCATTGGATCTAGATTCGTCTTGGTGACAAATGAAAATATTATTTTCATAACATACATTGACTTTAATTATTCCTTAAGTGCTTCTTTGAAACAAAGTTGTTGGTACCCCATATTGACTTTTATTTATAGTAACTTTTTTGAACACTCGAATTGGTGAATTTGAGTGCATTAAATATGACCATCTTATGTGCTTATATTTTTAGATATTTATTATGAGAATTGTAACTAGACCTTTTTCATGTACCCCATTGTAATAGGTGATCAGCTATAGAGGGATCGACAAGTAGATTTTTTTCACACTTGGTTAAAGTTATTGAGCACAAAGTTGGTTGGTGGTATAACATGACATGCCGGAAGGGATAAGAACATTGTACTAATTTAGCTTAAACATTATTGGCCTTCCCTTTGTTGGGACATAAATCTAGCTGTTGCTTTTTGTTGCATACGCCTAAGACTGCCGAACAAAGTTTGATTTATATGAGCCTCTTCTTGTTTCATTTAAGTCTTGGGAAGATCTGTTCAAGGGCTTTATCTCGTAGGATTACTTTGAGTCCTAGAAGATTTGATTGCATTTATGTCATGGTGGACAGCTTATCAAAGATTGTTCACTTCATACTTCGGTTGGGATGAATGACACTTACTCATTACTAAGCTATTTTTATCGGAGAGTACTTTGTATTCTTTGGTGGTGAAGATATAGGCATCTAGGATTTTCATTTACGCACTAAATTATATTTACCCACAGTAGCAGCATTTTTAGGACTACTAAGTAAGCATCCTTCAAAATTATTTGTGCTAAAATCTAAGAAGGCTCATTGATTTTGCTTGATGCAGGGCATCATGTATTTTTTAATTCTACATATATATATATATATATATATATATGTATATGTATATATAATTTTTGCATACGGATGCCTATTGGTTTTCAATATATTATACTTTGTACACTTTTTGGGCTGGTAGTCTCTGTTGTGGTTGAGGTCAGAGTTGCTGTTATGGGTTGGAATGAGTTGTGGGTGGTCTATTTACTTGTTTAAGGCACCTAATTTTGATTTCAGTCTCGTTGTTCATGGAAGTGAAGCTGCTCTCTATCTTTCTTGGTGGCATCTCCTCATTGTAGTTTATGCGTTTATTATAGTGTCGAGTCCCTTTATGATTTGTTTTCTTGTATTTCTTCTCTAGGCTTCTTAAGTAAGGTTGCCTTGCTTTTCTTTGGTCCTTTATTTGCTTTTTATGGGCCATTTAAATAAACCAAACTTTTTTTGTAATAAAGATGTTTATTTTTTGTTAAAAAATATTGAAGTTTTTTGGAAGTTTCGGAGAAAAAAGATTGTGTGGCATATATTGATTTTAATTAAAGATATGTATAATAGGGTTGTAACATGTGTTTGGTCTCAATGTAGCCTATCTAATGATTTTCATGTTACTGTTGAAATAAAAGGCTATGCTCAGTATATATTTTTTTGCTTTAATTATGGGTATTTTTACCAAACACATTTAAGAGGAGGTTTCTTAGTGCATACTATTTGCATATGACTATTAATTAATAAGATCAAAAATAAAGTTAAAGCAAAACACTAGTTGTGAATGACTAATCTAGAATTTAAAGGTTTAATTTTAGTAGATCTAAAATATAATATATTGAGTGTAAGTTTAATTGTTATGGTAGTCATATTTTTTTGAGGACATAGCTATTGAGGACCATGTGATCAAGATAGCTAGAGGCTCAAATATCTTGGTTCAATTATTCAACATAATAATAAATGGAGAGCAGTGTGATTAATGGGACCCAAGCTAGCTGGATGAAACGAATAAGCCCTTTTGGAGTGTTGTGAGATTGAAAAATTTCACTCAAAATTAAAGAAAAATTTATAGAGCAACTATACAATTAGTTATGTTATATTGGGTTGAATGCTGCCAACTAAGAAAAAATTTATAGATAATAAGTGCTACAAATATAAGGATCTAAGGTGGATGGGTGGGTATACTTGAAAGGATAAAATGAGAATGAGTTCATTCGTAGTAAGGTTGAAGCGGCTCCAATATTGGATAAGATTAGAGAATATTGTCTTTAGATGGTTTGGGTATATTAAGCATGTAGAATGTTCAATGCCTCTATTAGAAATTTGAATATATGAATTTTCACATGTTAAAAGAGGAAGAGGAAGACCAAAAATGATATGGAAAGAAATTATTAGAAAGAATCTTTTCTATTTGGAAGTTAAGGAGGGGCTTCTATTTGATCATGCAAAATGGAAACAAAGTATTCATATAGCAAACCCACCTAACGGGGCGGGGCTTAGGCTTGGTGTTGTTGTCATTAAAAAACATAATATATGCATACCACTTTCACACATCATATTAAAATGCTTATTGTATGGTAATTATTATTCTCATTTATTTCTATATAAGAAGTTGCATGTAAGGGAGTGCGTCCTTTCAAACTCTTAATAAAATTGCACATGACATATTACGATGACTGATTTGCTAATTTGTGTATTAACTCGAGTGTTTAATTTGCTAGATATTTTAGTTTGTTAGGGTTTGATTAAAAATGTGGATTTACTACATCACTCTTTTGCAAAAGATTGTGAGGGTATTCACAAGTACACACACACTTATGGATCTTGGAGGTGGAAACTATAATTAGCTATGAACTTCACGAAAGAATAGTTCTGCCGTTAAATTTTTTTTAAATGGACAAATAAGGAAATTCTTGAAAGCTTGCACTGGGTATGGTAGCTGATTACCTTGACTCTAGCTCCACTAAGCATAATTGTTGATTCTCTAGTTGTGTTGTTGCAAATAGTATCAGACAATATCTAGAGTATAGTCAATAGAGCATATTGGTTCTGCCGTCAACACTGAACCCATCCAATATTCTTTCAGAAGCATAAATGTAGTTGTTAGCTTGTCATAACTTGGGAATTGAATTTTTCTGGTGAAAACTATAGATTTGAATCTTAAATTTTAATCTTAGATGAAATCTTATAAAAACATTATTGGTAATCATAGGAAAACTTATAATTGATTTTTAACTCAAATTTTGGAAGTAAATATTTTTTGCAATCAATTAGAGATAATAATCAATGACTCTTGAAGTTCAAAAGTACCTCCAAGAGATTTTTTTTCTTTTTTAGTTGCACCATTTTTGAATCTTGTTTATTTAAATTACTCGCTAATGATTGCCTTCTATTTTTTATCATTTTTTCATTTATTTGAATTTGAAATTGTAAGAAGATAATATAAATACTATATTTGGTACACATATTTGGATAAAGTGGAATGTGAATTGAAATATTCCTTGCTTGTGCTTTTCTCCCCCCTTCTCTCTACCTCCCCACCCCCTCCTCAAGGCCATTGGCCGCACTCCTTCCTTGTCCGCATTTTTCATATTTATCTCCTTTGTTTTTTTGCTCTCTTTTTCTAATTCACTGCTCCCTTTCCTATTCTCTTTTAGAGCAACACCCTTCCGAACTCTTAGTTAAACACATACTCATGCGCGCGCACACACGCACATGTGTGCTCACGCACACGCACACGTGCGCGCACGCACACACACACAGATATATATATATATATATATATATATATTCATATGTTGAGACAAATAAATTGGTACAAGAGTTCGGACCAAATTATCTTCAGATTAAACAAGTTGTTTTTTCTTGGTGATAAAATAATTTATACACACATATATATATATATATATATATAATAATAATAATAATAAAAAAAAAGAAAAAAAAAATATATATATATATATATATTATGTGTGTGTGTGTATTTTTTTACTTAGACAAATATTTAATAGGATTATGAGATTGATCTGGTGCAGGTTTAATCTTTGCTCAGTCTTAATCATTAGTAAAATTGGCTGCTCTATGTCAGCTATGCCCATGGTTGCTTTCATATGAGTTGTCCTAGGCTTGTTTAACATTTACTATATTTTTATAGGTTTTTGTTTGACACTAGTTGTTCAGACTACAAATACTATGAGTATCAACGTCTTGTGGAGGAAAAGATTCAACGAAAGTCAAATGATACTCAAACATCCCTCCAGGGTTAGTAGCTATCTAATTTCATAAATTATGTTTAACTTTTTTAAAGACGATTAGTTCTTTTAATAAATTAAAAGAGTGTGCGGGAAGCTGTATTTATGGTTTTCTGTTTTTATTTGCAGAAAGCAGTGGTGCCAGTGCATGTTTTAAAACATCAAATACTTCTCAGAAGACTTCTATTCAGAAAAATTCTAATTTCCAAATTCCGGCATCAGCTTTATATGGTGTTGATGAGGACACCAAAACTTATGCAGCATCTATGGGAAAACCTTCCTTAGGTATTATTTAATCCATATTTTATTTGCTGTGCTAAAACATACTGATTTATCTTTATTTGGTGTTTTTTAGAGCAGATTTGGAAGAAACTTCTGTCAATTTCTTTTTTTTAGGCTGCAGCTATTTTAATATTGTTTTGGGGGCAATTTTTTGAATGCTTTTTGCAAAAACGATTATTTAAAACGGAGAAGCTTGGATGCTGTTTTATGAATACTCTGTTTTAAAAATTCTTTCTGTTCTTTTTCTTAATATAATATGGCAGAGTTTTATGGCAGTGCTATGCATTGCAGTTAGTAATACACTCCCTCATTATCAAAGCTAGTAATGCTCACTCTATTCTTGAATATGGTTTAGTTTGCAACAATAATTATATGGTACTTTTGTACATTTGATTCCCCTATGATGCACAGCTGCTTTAACCCAATATTTTAAACAGCTTTTGCAAAAGCTTCATTACTGATTTTGATATAGCTACGGGTGACCCAAATGTCTTACATGGCTTGCCAACATGTATGGGGAAGTATTCTTAGAGTTGTTTGGCTGCATGTGCTTGTAATTCATGTCTTTTCAGAATACTGAGCAAGAGTGCATTTTTTTCAAATTAAGTTGTTTGATTGGATGCAAGGTAAATAAAATGAATAATTTTCCTTGGTTGTCTAACCAACTTGAATTCTATAACTAAATGAAATGAAAGGGTAAAACTTCATTCTATGGTGGCATAGAGAAGGTCAAGGGTATATTTTTTCATTAATTATTTCATCATTTTACTGCACGTACAATTTTCTTAGGAGCTGATTCAAAACTTCAAGAGTTGATGTTATTGGATGAGATCAAATAGACACTAAAAAAGTACCAAGAAATTTAATGTGTTCACAATGTTATAATTTTGGCGAGATCGACACCATTTTGCACTTTATTTTAGTTTATAATTTTGTGATTGTCTTTACGGTATAAAAAACAGAACATATTATTAATTATCAAAAATAATCTTCTATAGTTTTAGTTATTTAAATAAATTATATCAAAATATTTCGAGAGTAAATGCTATTGGATGAGATTAATATGGTTCTATTAAAAATATAACAAAAGATTTTAATTGTATTTACAATTTTAGTTTTGGAAGACTAATAAAGAATGAAACATGAATTTAATGTTTGTTTTAACTTATGATTTTATAATTGTTAATTTAGTGTTTGAGAGTAAATTAATGATATTCATAGTAATTTTGATTATGGTGAGATTAATGATGGAGAAAAGATGATTTTAGATTTTGTTTCAATTTATGATTGTCAATATGCTGTTCAAATAAAGTGCATGTTCTCTTTTGAAAGTGATTTTTTTTTTATTAAATATGGCAATTGTTTTGGAAATTATAATTATTTTAGGGTAAAGCTTGTCAACCCATTATTGGTTAATAGTTCTCAATTTGAACTTATTGAGCTGACAAAAAATAAAAAGTTTAATTTACATTTTAAAATTAGATCAAAATTTAGTAACATTAATAGAGCTATAGTTAAGAGTATAATTTTAATGGTTGAACAATAGGGCATTGAGAGGGAAGCTAAATCTATTTGATAAATGATTTTAGTTTAGGTTTTATAGTTAGAGAATTTAGATGAACAATCTCAAATAATAAAAATGCTTGTTGATGAAACAGGCTATTCAAATAAAAATTAAAGAAAAGTAGATTTTGTTAAAAAACTTTGTAATGTAAGTTGTAATGATACAATTGCCATAGACAAGCTTAATAAACAAGAAGTTATTTGGTGAGTATTGGAAGAAAAATGGATTTGTGTGCTTATATTTATATATTAAAGATATGCAAAAAATGGAGTAATTATCTGTGTTTGCCAAATGATTTTTATCTCATTTGTGCTATATCAAAGGATGAGATGTAGGTCCGCACTCTTTGCATTAATTATGACTATTCTTAATGGATACATACATTCAAGACCATAGTGTATGTTTCTTATGGGTGGTAATTGTATTGTTTGTGATTAAAGTGAAATATGAGTTATGGAGGACTACTCTAGAATCTATAGGTTTGTCTTTGTAGATAACAACTGGAATTAATGGAGTGCTAATTTAGTCATAATATAAATGATTATGGACTCTATAATATCGTGAATATGATAACTTAAGATAATATAATCAAGTATATCAAAAAATTTAGATATCTTTGTTCTATCATCCAAAATAGTGGCGACTTGATGGTTTCTCATTAGTGAATGTTAAAAAATGATAATACTATTAGGAATGATCTCACGTAGTTGGAACTAAGAGAGGGATTACTTGATTGAGCATTATGGAGATAAATGATATATGTAGCTAGCCCTGCGTAGCGGGACAAGTTATATATCTTTGATACCAATTTGATGTAAGATTGTGCAAGTTTTCTAATAACCAAGTTTATGCAAAATTGTGATATACTTGATTAATAGTTAAGTGAGATCTTGCAGTTACTGAATAAATGCACTTCAGCTCTTTCACCCAAACAAGGAGATGATTTTCCCTCATAATATGCTTTTTTGTACTTCATGCTTGATTGAGTCTTATACAAAAGCTTGAAAGAAGAGAATATTGCACTGACCAAGAAAAATATTAGAAGGGAAACTCATCTCCTTGTTTAGGTGAAAGAGCTGAATTGCATTTATTCAGTAACTATTTAGGAAATATGTGATATACTTGATTGAGCATTATCTTTGATACCAATTTGATGTAAGATTGTGTAAGTTTTCTAATGACTAAGTTTATGCAAATCATATATATTAAGAGTCTTGTACTAGTTGTCTATCACTCAAACTTATTGTACGGCGCACAACAATACTACCTATTCTAATAGTAGGACTTAATAACATTACAGTAAGCTGTGAAACAATATTTATTTGGGAAGGATATTGAGGTAAATACCGATGATAAGCCACTTTAATATTCTACAAACTCAATCTAAGATACATTAGACTTACTATTTGAAGTGAATGTCTTGTATATAATTACTGAATTTAATGTTCATTTATAAGACCAAGACAAACTTGCCAGCATGTTTTATCGATTACATGTAACTTTGGTGACCAGAAGGTTAGATTTCACAATTTAGAAAATACAGAAACCTATATGAAAAAATGATTTCCAAGAATTCTGGAAAAGATGTCAGACACAGCTAATTCCCAAAAGATTGATCATGCTAGGTTAGGTTACAACTTTCAAAATGGTAGGTATGTTTTATTGCATAGGCAAGCTTTGTATTTCAAGAGAAACAACTCTTTAAAGGTGGCGTGATACTTTGTAGTTGACAAATTGCTTTTCAACCTTCAAAGATATGTCTATTGGCTGAGAATGTAGGAAGACATCTTTGTTCATTTGGTTTTTTTTTTTTATTTGTTGTACTCAAAGTTGGCAACACTATTGATGCACCCCACTATCACAATAGACCTTGGAAGAGTATCTTAGTGAAATTTCTTGGATGATTGCAGATGATGAAGGGATATTATTTTTGTGGTGGTGGATAGTTTCTTTTTATCAAAAGATATAATTTGGTTTGCCAAACTCTATGATATCTTATGTGCTCAATTTCTCTGCCAATTTTAGTGGGGAGCTTATAGAACAATGATGGATACCTCGTTGAACTGAAATATATTATTTCTTTAAATTGAGGTGGTCAAACCACACTATGGTGCATCTTTTTAAAAGATTTCACTCTTGACATTGAATGATAGTTTATTACATTGATTTGCATCCAATATAACAATGCATGGATTTATATCACAACCACCGTTCAAAACATTCTCGGGCTATTTACTTTGAAGCCCATTTTACTTATTGCACTCAATAGGGGTTTTAATTGGATGTCAAAAAGTTTTGTACACAAAGATTCCTTGGGGATATCGATAGAATCCTAGCATAGGAAGATGAACAATTTATGATCTCACTACATGGCCCACATGATCAACATTGGATAAGGAAGATGTTAGAAACCAAATTCTTGGTATAGTTGCTCATTTCAAGTATATTTACTTAAAGGAGAAGTGAGAAATTAGGTCGATCAAATGAAGTTCATTAAAGATCAAAAAGAAGATAAAAAGCATTTATAAATTAGAACTTTTGATCTACATGCATATACACTCAGTTGTCAATATCATGCATCACAAACTCGTTGAACTTTCAATGTTGAATGAAGAAGTTTAAGATGTACTATCTCCAATATATAAATTATCTATTCTATAGAAGCACTTGCAGGATTGCAAGGTGAGGAGAACCACTAAGTTTAGAAGAGTCACGGTGGCTTGTGCTAACAAAGGTTATTGCTGACTTAATTACTTGGGCATATTAGCTTGGATTGCTTTGCGTGATGGACCGTCGTAGCTGCATATGCTCGGTTATTGCCTTGGGAACAGGAAACAACCTTCTAAGGCGCACATGTTGCATGTCTTAGCTGAACAGGAAACAACTTTCTATGGGAATTTGATTGAGCTACATGTAGCTTAGCTCACGATCCGAGATTGACTTGAGAGAACAATAACAAGGCAGCAGAAGTGAGACAACATGTAAATTTGTTACGAAATTAATATGCAATAACTAATCGAGTAACATGCTACACATGTTGTTTTAGTTGTTTGCCCTATAGTAATTTTAATAATGTAGTAACCATAAAGTATTAACTAAATTAATTTTGGCTACAATTCTGAGTACTTTCTTTCTCTTGCTTCCTAAATCCCCCATTGTAGCCCTATGTTCATACTGATGTCGCCTGATTTGATTGGTCATTTGACTATAGCAGAGTTCATCTATGAAATTGAGCCACATAATTAGATGTTAGTTTCATCAAAATATTAAAACTTAATTGCTAGATATGTAAATACAAGTGTCATGCAGGCAATTAAATTGCATATAATTCATATTGAATTAGTTTGAAAAGAACTAATGGATGCCATTGAATTATATATATATATATATATATATATGTGTGTGTGTGTGTGTGTGTGTGAGCCTTAGTATATACATAAATTATGAATTTATGAAAAATTCAATGATCGAAAATAAATAAAAACTAGATTATTGCTGTACCGAATTTTTTTAATACAGACTTTATGGAGGATATCTACCTTTTTATAGAAATTTCAATAAATCAAATTAATGGTCTGCCAAAGTTCAACGTGACTAATTTGCAGGTGAATCTAGCGGGCCTCCATCTTCAGATCCCATTGCAGTGATGGAATACTACATGAAAAAAGCTGCACATGAAGAGCGAAAAAGGCAGCCACGGTATTCAAATGATGAAATGCCTCCGCCATCTCATATAGGTTTGTTGTTTTTTTGTTGGTTTATTTTTTGACATGCTTTAAGTGAAGGATGATTCATTCATCACACGGATTCATACCTATTAATATTGTTTGTAAATCGAGTTTATCATGTCTCAAGTATATATTGGGTACTTGGAATATACATAACCATCCATTGCCACATGGACTTGCCAACTCATCTAGAAACTGAGGCTGCTTCTATTCATATTATTTTTCTATGATCATTTTACCATTATATGTTTGTGCGCTGCAGCAGCATCATCCAGAAAGGGGCATCATATGGGCGACTTCATCCCCCAAGAGGAATTGGAGAAGTTCTTTGCTAGCTGTAATGACGCTGCTGCACAAAAGGCTGCTAAAGAGACTTCTGAGAGGACCAGAATCCAGTCTGACAATGTTGGTCACAAGCTCTTATCCAAAATGGGATGGAAGGAAGGTATGGCTGCCCCACAATATCTTTAGTGTGACAATGTCATATGGTTTTGCCATGTGTAATTGTGAATGTAGGCGAGGGACTTGGTAGTGCGAAGGCGGGTCGTGCAGATCCTGTGCTTGCTGGGAATGTGAAGTTGAATAATCTGGGTGTTGGTGCTGAGAACCCAGGCGACGTTACGCCAGAAGATGACATTTACGAGCAGTACAAGAAAAGGATGATGCTTGGTTATAAATACAGGCCGAACCCTCTGGTAATTCTTGCACTCTTTTGTATTTTATTTATAATCTTGTAGTAACCCTTTAAAATGTTCTATCTGCTCACTTGGGATTTTTTTTTTTTTTTTCTTTTTTTTTCTTTTTATCGGTTGCTACGGCAGAACAATCCTCGGAAGGCATATTACTAAGCTGGAAATGATGTTCTATACAACATTTCCTTCTTGCTGGGGTTATTTAGTGATAGAACATTATGCCATGTAATATCAAATTAAAAAAATTAAGGCCTTGTTTAGGATTATTTTGTTTTTCATTAACTGAACTTAAGAAAAGGATGGATATGTTCATTTGTTTCATATTCTTAAACTGTTCATTAATTTTTTGTGACCATAGTAATATGGTGTTTTCCTTGGGAGTTTGTTTGATTTAACTTTAATTTACATGAAATCTATACATAATTGCTTGCAACTTGTTTTTAGTGATAATGAATGATATCGTAGTTAAAATAAACTCTGGACAACTTTGTATATTAAATAGCCTTGCAAGTTTATTAGGTTAGTATAGCTTAAATTTAAATTGCTTTAATCCTAAACCAAATAGCCACAAAAGAGCAATATAGACAAATGACAAGATAGAAGAAAGAACATCGAGATAAAAGACCTAATAAATTTGTTTGAATTAAGCTATGCTAACCCTAATAGAACTTAATGACTAATTAATATATTATGTTGCAAAAAGATAAAATGCTCTAGTTTAAAAGCATTTCAATCTTATGGTGAATGCTGCTTAGCTAGTTTTAGTTTCTACCATTTTAAATGAGATCTTTGAAATTGGCTAGAATTGATAAAAATGTGCTAAAATTGGTTCAATGTGTGAACCTGCGAGAATTTGATGCTGGGTTAATGTGAGCTAAATCAACATCAGACTTTCTACAAATTGTGAGGATTTGATGTTAGGTTAGGTGTTGGATTTTATTGGATATTTAAATGAGATAATATAATACTTCTTTGCATTCATATTATTTCTTCATTACAAAATAAAAATCATCATATGTTTCATACCATTAGTTTATACAAGTCTTTTAGTAACACATGAGATAAAAGAAAATACAAATTGTAAATTAAAAGTTTCATAATATCTTCAATTTTCAGTATATGTTTCATACCATTAGTTTTAAATATTTGAATATTATTTAGCCCCGAGACTGTTGCATGATATCAAATTTTATATTTTTTCTTAAGTAACAGTAAGCAGTATGTAATATGTATGTCAAATGTCACATAGAAAAACACATAATAAAATATATGTTTTGCATTTGAATTATATTTATTCTTTCAGTTGGTCAAATTCTATTTCGTTGAATACAACATTTTTAGGTAAATTATTTTCAATAATATTTTTATTTATATTTAAAATTTTGAAATATTTATTATATAAACAAAGCTGAATGGGTGCAGCATTAGTATCCTTATCCAAATAATTTTGCCTACAATGAAACACTTGCTCACAATTCCTCATTGTTTATTATGAATGATATAATTGGTGAGCTTCTCAGATGTTACCTAACTTCTCGAGGTAGGGTCAATAAAATTAAACTGATATTAGATGTTAACTGCCTAGAAATTTATTGGGTTATCAAGTGACATAATTTAGCAATTAATCAAGTTACTTGACTATTATTTGGTAGTTTTACTAGAAATTTAACTTTTTTTTCTTTTTGGAATGAAGTATTTTTGAGTGGTGTTTTGAGTAAATTGGGGAGGTAAGATTAGTCTTACAAAAAAGTTTTCTTTTAGGGATTCCAAAAATCAAATGAATGATTCGATCGATTCCGGCGAACAAATCGTTTGATCAAACGATTTGATTCAAGTCGTTTGTTTGTTCGATCGAGTAGAAAGAACGATTCAATCGATTTCGGTGAACGAATTGTTTGATCAATCGAACGATTCGATTCAAGTCATTCGTTGGATCGATCGAATCGAACGAACGATTCGATCGATTCCGGTGAACGAATTGTTTGATTTGTTAGAACTATTCATTCGTACGATTTAGCTGATGGATCGTCAGAGAAGACAAAAGCTCTCCTCGTTCGCTTGATTACTCAGTGTAATTGTTCTTCATTGATGCTCCTTGTAATCGCAAGTTATGCTAGATTCAGGTGTAACTATTATTAAAAATTTTTCAAACCGTTTTATTTCAAACCAAATACAGTTAATCTTACTTGAGCCAAAATTTTTTTATTTTACCCCAATTTTACTTCAAATCAAACAGCCCCTTAATATTTCTTCTGTCCTATCCATTACAGCGGTGTCCTCTTCCATAACTTGCGCCTCCAGTAGTACTTGATATAGTATCGTAAAGACAATACTTGGATTTAAATTCTTAGTGATTATAGAATACTTACCAAAAGGATATCAACATTTACTAATAAATTTTAAGTAGTAAGAGCAACAATACATTTGGAATAAAGCACTAATAAGGAAAAATTTAGTAAAAAAATAATGAAAGGCTAAATGATGGCATAAGTCTAGATGTAATAAAAAATAGTTTCCTTTATGCATATCAAAATATATATAATTAATATTCTAAAATTTTAAATGCAAATCAAGATATTATTGATAATAATTTACTTTAAAAATTTTGTATTCAATAAAATAATAATAGACAATATAATGATATTAAGGACAATAAAATATAATAAATAACACTAGCAAAATGATAAAATGTATATTTCAATATTGATGATATAATATGAATAATAATGTGATAATAATGTATGGATAATAAATATTGGAAGAATTAATTTTAAGAATAATAGAATTAAATTTGTGTAACCTAATAATTGACTAGCTTTAAGTACTGAAATCAATGTAATAATAAAAATTTAAATAACAAATTTTTACAGAAACACTCGACTCCTATCACGTTTAACAAGCAATACAGGAAAAGATACTAGATATCATTCATTGTATTTTTTGGTTTTTTTGTTGCTGTTTTGCCATGTTATTTAGCCTTTAATATATTTCAAAATTGTTATGCTATTTTGATTACTACACTATAAGAATAGGTCACAATTAGGCATTATTTGAGATGTTTTGAATGAATGCATCAGGTTTCGAAATGGATGTATTGGGTGCGTTTAAATGATGATGGAGCTAGTCGCCTAAAGCAATAATGAAACTATACAATAGCTTATGGGTGAAATGTGTATTGAACTAGATAAGAATGAAATGTGTGTTGAACTGGTAAGTGAATGTGTGCTGAACTGGTATGAGTGAATGTGTGCTGAACTTAGATATTAGTGATATGTGTACTGAACTCAATTCTGAGTGAAATGTGATGAAATTATGGTATGAGTGAAATGTGATGAAATTCAAGTGTGAGAGGAAAGTGGTATATGTGTAGGAGCCTTTTATAGATGTGTGATGAAACTCATGTAAGAGACTTTGTAAATATTAAAAAGCTGACAAATAAATCAAATATATATAAAAATGTGTGCAACCAAATTTATCTTATAAGGATGTTTTTCCAAATACACTGTTATTTTAAAGTTTCTTATTTCCCTTCAATATTGATTTATATGTTTCCATTAGTTGATCCACCATTTTTAAATTTATTTGTAAATTATGACATATCCAAAAATTGAACAAAATTTTATCTAACGGAATTAAAATTTCCTTGCATTATTTATATGTTAGGCCAGGATTTAGTTGAAGAAGAAGTATTAGTTGAGGTTCAAGATTAGGTCAAGAAGCTTCTTGGTGCAATGCTTCTTTTTTATTTTAAGAGAGTACTTTTGAGAAAAAAAAAATTTTCTTTTATGACTTGCCATAATGGGACTGGTGGATACTTGTGGAGCCCCATACTCTCCGTGGTCATACTAATAATGATGTTAACATGATTACGATGAATACGGTTACCGTGTGATAACCCTCCCAACTATAGTTGAATCAAGTATAAATCAAATCCGCCTTAATTAGAAGACTTGTCACCTAAAACTGAAAGTCATGCATCAAAATATAAAAATAGCGAAAGCAAGTAAAGTGTAACATCCACATCTACAGCATAGTAAGAAAAAAGTAAAGACAGTAACTCAACTCAATATGAAAATATATAAAGTAAATACATTCATAATATTTAATTATTACAAATTGAGTTTAAATAAAAGGAACACTCGTCCTCACAAGCTAGAAAGAAAACTAGCTAAGCTTCGGCAGCAGAAAGGTCCTCCTCCTGACTAAGCTCCTCTCCTGAAGCAACTTTAATGAACAACTCTGAATCTGATATTGTCGGTATCACAATGTCAAGGCCCCAGCTAAGAAAAGAAAAACTTACAGTTAAACAATTGGTTAAGAGCATTTTAAGCTGATTTAATGAACTGCATATTTTAATATATCACATTTTATTAAACATACATGTATTTAAAAAGTGCAACAAGCAACAAAGAATATAATAGTTATAAATAAAATATTTATAACTAAGTAAAATGACCACATACCTTAACCAGAAGCTGTAGCAAGGTTAGGTAGTACATATATAATAATTGAAAATACTAAAAGAAAACTCATCATAACAATCTTGTGATCATCTGAATACATGATGATTTAAAAAACAATCGAATTGTGCTAAAAAATAAAAGCAAACTGAAATAAAACTAGCACCCTAGTATATGCAAGTAACTGAACTAAAAAACACTAAATTGAAATAACTGTACTGCGAATGAACTGAAAGAGAGCAGAAAAGAGCAAATCATATGCATATATATATAAAGCACACACTCTATTCAATTCAAATTGAAATTTTCTAAAGGATGGAAAATCATGACAAGAGGGAACACAAAAAACTAAGATAATAAAGTTTCTGATGAATAGATAAAAAATACCAAGACTGCACTAAAACAATATACCAAGCTATTTTATTAGTATTAAGAAAGTGATAATCAAAATAAAGAAATTATAGGTCCCATTATTACCAACTATACCTCACTTATGGAGAGAACCTTCAATGCCCGTTGAAAAAACTTTATTTTTGGTGGTATATATATACCAATAGTTTCAAGGGAGTGGTTATGTCGCATAAAAATTCCATTTAATGCAATAAGATGTACCGAAATGATTACAATGGAAATTGATGAATCCATAAATTATATCTAAATAAGGAAAAAATTCATCTATTTAAGATCTTTATGCTGCTCCAAAAATTAATTTTTTCAATTTTTTTCAGGGAAATGAAATTCAAAGGAATTATAAGGCATTTCTGCAGATTTTTAAAAATTACTAAAGGAAAACTGCTGCAGCGCGCGACCGCGCGCCGCAGCGGGTTGCAGCAGGTTGCAGCGGAAATATCTGGACTTTATGAAAATTAATTGAATAGTGTTTTTCGCAGAATTCACCGCTACAGCACGCGGTCGCGCGCTGCAATGGTTTATCGCGAAAATATTTATGATTATTAAATGGGGGCTCAACTAATTGAATAGTATTTTTTGCGGAATTCATCGCAACAGCACGCGGTCGCGCGCTGCAGCTGTTTACCGCGGAAATATTTATGATTATTAAAAGGGGGCTCAACTAATTGAATAGTATTTTTTTGCGGAATTCACCGCTACAGCGCGCGGTCGCGCGCTGCAACGGTTTACCCGAAAATACTTGACTTTATAAATCGGGCCACCCAACTAATTGAATAGTATTTTTCGCGGAATTTACAGCTACAGCGCGCGGTCTGCCGCGGAAATATTTCTCTCTATAAAATGCAGTAAAAAGAACTAATTGAATAGTGTTTGCGGAATCGACCGCTACAGCGCGCGGTCGCACGCTGCAGCGGTCTACAGCGGATGACTTGGCTAAATTGCTAGGGACCAGGGTATGCTAAAGCACACCGCAGCGCGCTGCAGCGGCCTGCCGAAATTTTTCCCAAACAATGCATTTAATGCGGCTGGAGACATGACCTTTATCCTGAATGTTGTCTCCAGCCATCATTTCCTGCAGCAACCGTTTTTGTAAGAAAAGGAAAGCTTTGAGGTGATGTTGTGGTTAAAGAAATGAGATTATTGTCACCTTACCCTAAATTAAAAATTAGTGCAATAATGAATTCAGTATTTTTTATAGAAATTTTAGTTGCTTATGGAGGAGAGGAGCATGCAACCCCCTCTCCTATAAATACCCCTCCTCTTGACTAGAGGAGGGTTCACAATTTTAGCAAAAATTTCATAAGTAAGGAGGAGAGCCAAAGGAAGAGAGAACTCCCCAAAGGTGGCAAGACAAGCTTTTGCAAAGGGAGAAGAGGAAGAAGGTAGCACTAGCAACCTAAGGAGAGGATAATTAGAAGGAGAAGAAGAATTTCAGAGAACTTCTACGGAGCGTTCCTAGTATCTTCTAAACTCAATCTTGTATTTTCTTTTTAGTGACCATGGAAGGGTATTTATCTATGTATGTGTCTTCCTTATTTTCTTGTGTAAAGAGTAGCTAAACTCCCCTTAGGGATGGTTAGGATGAAGTCCCATGATGCATGATGTAATATTGATGTATGAGTATTTTCCCTCAAGTATAACATATTTGTGATTTTAATGCCTTACTAAGAAATTTTCATCTAAATTAGTCTTGATGTGTTTATGAGAAAAGAACTAAAAAAATCCAAGAACTAATTGTATTGTGCTCCTTAGCTCACCTTAGGTTGGATGCTAGAGTGCATGGAAGCTTAGAACCATGTGAGAAGGTTCTTGAGCTCAATGCATCTCAACCTAAGCTCAATCTAAGAGTTGATGCAAGTGACGCTAAGACCCACTAAATGAGCTCCTTAGCTCCACATAATTGAGATTGAGTAATGAAGTGTTGAGTGCTCATGAACTAAGTGACATAGTCGTTGAGCCCAACATGTGATTCTCTCATCTCAGCTATGTGAGATGCGAAGTGATGCTCGTAGTGGAAAATCAATGCTTGTGAGATCCTAAGATTTAAGAAAATTTAAACTCTCCTTAAATAAGGAGAAAATGAATTAACTTTAAATCTCAAGAATCTTTGTGATAAAGTAGAACCGAATGTGAGTTCATTTTGTGCACAAGATTTGAACTTGTAAGCCTTTGAGCTAGATTAAAGGACAATAATGTGCACCTGATTTCAATTAAACTAAATGATAAAGCTTAAGAAATAAATCTACACAAGTATTATATCATTGCATGTGGGATGGGCCCAACTCTCCTCTTTCTTTAAATCTTATTATTTACTTAGTGAATATTCATACTAATTTTAGACCAACCAACCAATACATACTATAGCTTAAACATTAGTGAGAATAGATATACTTTAGTGCCAAATCAACCAATTCTCTGTGGTTCGATAAATTCCCGAAAAGTCACACTTTCCACTTATTACTTCAGACCACGTACACTTGTGTGCAAGCGCAGACGTGTATTTACAGTCTGTTAGAAATCACAAAATTAGTCATCTAATTAAACACTAATCCAGGACGCTCCTCAAGCTGCTCAATCTACATTGGAGGATGGAGTCCTCCAAGACTTTCTTAAAATAAAACCACTGAACTTTGATGAAATAGCCCATCCAATAGGTTTTAGGATTGGCTATCTGTTGGAAGGTAAAAGATAAGTTATCAAGCTTGAAATGTCCAATCATTTATGTGTAAGATTAAATGTTTATCTGTTGGAAGGTGAAACTGAGTTTTGGAGGGAGTCCACTCTAGGCACAAGATTTGCGGGTTTAAACCCTAAAAAGATTTTATGGGAGGAGTTTGAATAAGTTTTTTGTGTATAGTACATTCCTCCATCATCCCGAGCTATCAGGGAGGACAATTTTATAAACTCTATCAGGGGAGCAGAAGTGTCGCAGAATACAATATATAATTCTAGAGGTTATCTGCTATGCACTGAACTTGGTGATCATCGAAGCTCTTAATTGTAGCTAATTTCAGGTGGGACTTAAGCCCTCCATTAAATATCCTTTGATGTTTTATTTATTTTGATGCTATTCTATGATTTTTGTGCTAAAATTGTAATGTATTATGAAATGAAATGAAATAAAATAATAGGAAATGAAATAGGTTCATCATGGGTGGAACAAAGGTCTATACAGAGAATGTTATATTGAAGCTAGATCAATATCTAAGGGAATAAAGAAGATACACTTAGACTATGAGAAGATAGGTGTAGAGAATTACGAAACCCAATATGATAGTCATATAGACATATTTGACTCCTCATATTATGAACTTTCCCAACAGGAAAATAAAAAATGACATGTATATAAATTATGATTCAATGATTGAGAACACTCTCTAACAGGTATATATTATTTATTAGATGCAGCTTATGATATATTTTACAGGAATAACTTTTCCTTATATGATGCATATTTAGTTGGGAAGGACTGAAGGGTGGCGACTTCCATTATATTCATTGGCAAAAAGGTTTTTCATCCACTGTCTATAAGTGGCTTGGGATTCGTGACCTAAGGTTGCAGAGGAGCATTCTTGTATCTTGGTGCACCCTTAATTTTGTTTGATAGGAGGACCTTTAGTTGGTGAAAGCCATGGAGGCTTGACATTATGTGGCGCCCCGCACCCTTAATCCGCCAAAGGATTAGGTTAAGGGTGGGGTGTCACTCTGGCTAACCCCTCACTTATCATTGTATTTGAATAAACTCCACAATCCACCTGATTAGGGAAGGATTAGCACAGAATCAAACTAACAGTCATTGTATAAGTAAACAAACAGAGTGCGGAAGCGATTTAAGGAATGTAAACCATCCAAGTATCACAGTACAAATAGGAAAAAATAGAACTCATAATATAAGCATACAATCCAAATACACAGTCAATAGTACCTGAATTATTACATCATTTAAAATGTTTAAATAAAAATATAATGAAAACCACTCATCCTCACTCGAAGTATAAAGGAACTAGACGGCAGCTTCTTCCACGGGCTCCTCCTCTGGGTAAGGCTCCACACCTAACTCCTGCTCGTCTAACTGAAAAGAGTCTGCCATTGTCGGTTTCACAATGTAGGGCCCCAGCCAAAGAAAAGAAAAATCTTGTTAGACAATTGTCTAAGTACATTTTAAG